>OY288261.1:33277993-34627078 GCA_958450325.1 Agrostemma githago
GAAACCAAGGGCCTTGTTCACACTTGACAAGGCTCAGAGAAAGGCGTTGTTGGAGTGGGTAGAGAAGTTGAAATTCCCTGATGGGTACGCCTCCGACTTCAAACGCTGTGTTGATCTTAAGAACCTGAAGCTTCAAGGGTTAAAGAGTCACGACTGTCACGTTTTCATGGAGAGGTTGCTTCCGGTGTCACTAAAGCACCTTCTGCCACTGACGGTGTGGAATTCCATAACTGAGATATCTCAGTTCTTCCGAGATTTGTGTTCCTCTACAGTATCAGTTGAGGACATGTCTCGGCTCGAGGATCAAATTCCGCAGATACTATGCAAACTTGAGATGATCTTTCCACCGTCATTCTTTAATTCCATGGAGCATCTACCCGTCCACTTGCCCTACGAGGCTAAGGTTGGAGGACCTGTCCAGTATAGATGGATGTACCCATTTGAAAGGTACGTAACTTTTAGTAACTTCATTTAAAAAAAAATAAGCTTAACTAATTTGTATTGATTGAAATATATAACTTGTTTATTTAGGTTCCTGAATCATTTGAAGAAGAAAATTAGTAACAAGGCTAGGGTAGAAGGTTCTATTTGTAATGCATATTTGACAGAAGAGATTGCAAACTTCTGCTCCCTCTACTTCGATAAAGATGTGCAAACAAAAACCAAGAACCTGAACCTAGGACATTCGGTGTCCATTGACCCCACTATACCCGAATTTTTTCAAAAGAAGGACGATGAAGGAACTTCATCCGTTGAGGGTTCTAGGACACTAGATGAGAAAGAGTACAACCGAGTGCACCTTTACCTACTTTCGAATTGTGAGATCTTAGAGCCTTATGAGAAACAATTTGTAACTGAATATGTCGCTGTGAACCCTGCCGTGAACCCTGATGACGTTTGGAGTAAGCACGACGAACATTTCCCGAAGTGGCTCAAGGATCACGTAGTTGCCTTAGACATACGTGATGATTTGGTTAGAAGTTTGGCATTCGGTCCAGTGCGAGTGGTTAAAACCTGGAACCGGTACTCGGTGAACGGGTTCAATTTTCACACATTCAACTACGGGAAGAACAAGGCTAGATGCAATTTTGGCGTGAGTGTGTCATCTCTTGATGGTGATGAGTACTATGGTATTTTGGAGGATATTTTTGAGTTGTGTTACGCTGGCAAAGAACGAGGGTATAGAGCTGTAGTATTCAAGTGTGAGTGGAAAGACAGCTCCGTGAACGGGACCCGAGTGCATGAACGTTACAAGATTGTGGAAGTTAATCACACAAGGAAATATCCTACGTACGATCCGTTCATACTCGCGCATCAGGCGAAGCAAGTCTATTTTGCTCCTTCTCCTTACACGAGAAATGACAGAAATCAAAGTCAATGGTGGGCAGTCTTTACGACTAAACCACGGGGACAAATAGACAGTTCTCTGTTCCAGGAAGATGCGGCTTCAAGTGGTACACGCTTATCTTCTATTGAAGAGAACATATTCTCCGTACAAGATCAGAATGAAGGGGCAGAGGAAGATTTTGAGGATGACGATGATGATGGACAAAGAGAGTACATGGTCAGGGATGTTCCGGAGAACCTTGAGGAGGATGACGGACACGATGAAGAGAACTCAGAGGACGATCAAGTTCGGGGCTCGGAGACCGAGGAGGAGGATCAGACTGAGGAGGATGAGGCTGAAGAAAATGACGACAGCGACGGTGACTACTAGAGTTGTTGTATGTTTAAATGTTTACATGGTTAAGTTATTTTGATGTTTACTATAGTAGGCTATTTTACTTGAATAAAGTTAGAATGAAATTGTTGATGACATGGCTAATTGTTGTTAACATTGTTTAATTTTTTGACAGGTTAATATAATGGCAGGCGGTAGATCGACTAGGAGACGTGGTGGGGGTAGTAGGTCTGCTCACACGTCCACCACTCAGCAGAAGGACGAGGAGGTGGTCCCCGAAACGGGACCGGAGCAGACCGCTGAGCAGGAGGAGGAGGAGCAGCAACAGGGGCCGGATGAGGTGCTGGAGAAGGATGAGGAGGGGCGGTATGTTCTCAAGCCAACAGGCACATGGTAATATAGTCTAATTGTTGATTATTCTTTTGTAAATATTCATTTTTGTACTACATTTTGTATGATTGACTGCATATATGGTTTTCTCGACTCGGTGCAGGTTTCTGCACAAAGAGGTCGTCAAAGGCTGTACCAACAGCTTCATGGTCGACAAAGGGCAAGGGTATGCTAATTGGTCTCAGGTACCGGCTGAGATACGAGAGTGGTGGTTCAACCAGTTCAAGGTACGTGGATTGTTTTTGCTCCCGAGTTTTTATTTTATAATCTGGACTTTGTAAATATTTTTCATACTACTTATTAATCTGTCTTGACTGTATAGTTCAAGTTCAGTTGGGCCTCAGAGTTTGATGGTAGGGTCTGGGAACGGTATAATGAAACGTGCACACGACGTGTCGCCTGTGTGATGAATAAACGACGTACGCGGGGGACTCCGTTGAAGGACCTTAAAGGTGTTAGTTATTTTTCTTTGGGTAATCAATTTTAACAAATAAACAATCTAACTTCAATCTTTCACTGTATTAAATAATATATTGGGTCGTCATATTTTAGGGGAGGCATTGGAGAGATGGATTGCCTACCACGATCAGAAAGAGTTTAAGGTGAGGTCCGAAATTGCCCAAAGGAACAAGTTGGCGAACTGTGACCGTGAGGGCCGCGCGAACCCGACACATCATTGGGGTTCTCAGTCTTCTTTCGCTCGTGTCAAGAGAGTATGATTTCTACTAATTAATACCGTACTCTTCCTTGAATAATCGTAAACTACGTTTGCGTAATTTATATTTGCCTAACTTTCGTACTAATTTAATAGCTGCGTGCTGAGCTCGGGAGGGAGCCAACCGCGGCGGATATATTCTACGACATGCATGGACAGACCGATGAAACAGGGACTACCTTCAAGTCGAAAAAGGATCAGGCGACCTGGGTGAGTACTAAATCGACTGTAGGTGGTGGATAACTATCTTCAATAATTTCATCTAATAATAACTTAAATTGAAATCGTTCTTCTGTACGCAGGACACCTACCAACAAGAGATGGAGAGACTCGAGGCTGATCCTGATGTTGAGGAAGTCAACCCGAACGAGACTTGGTTCAAGGTCGTCAAGGGTTACAGGAAAGGGAGTGTGTACGGTGTGGGAAATGCACACGGTATGTACTTCAGACCTCCCACATCGCGTCTGAGCACCTCCACACAAATGGAGTACACGCCGGCCGGATCTCAGCAGCCCGATCCGGAGAAGGAGCAAATGAAGGAGCAACTGAAGGAGCAGGCGGAACACATCAGGAAAATGCAGGAACAGATGGCCATGTTTCAGGCCATGTTCGAAAAATGCAACCAAGGTCCTCCCCCACCCCCTCCAGACGACAGAGACCCCTTTAGCGGGGGTGGCGGTAACTCTGGTGCTGCAGCTAGCTTCACAGTTAGTTGATTGTTTGTTGTTGTTGTTGTTTTAACTGTATCTTTGAACTACTTTACACTTGTGTACCTTCAAACCGTACGTTAAATCTGTTTATATAAGTTTTTTCAGCATAAATGAGTCGAGAGATGAACTCTTTTGGTTGACTGAGATTGAACGTGGTTGAGGTATTGTGGATAGTCGACATTTGTGGTTGAGTTTTGGTTTATTTTGCAGGTTTTGGCTAAACATTGAACGCATGTTTACGGTCATGCAACAGCGTAAATAGCGTCCGATACCGGACGTCATAGCAGACGCCAGGGGACACTATAATGGCGTCCGACTGCGGACGCAGGTTGTTCGTAGGTGGCGTCCACAGTTGGTCGCCAACTTCAAGCCCCAGACGTCCGACAGTGGACGCCACTCAGAGGCACATGACGTCCACAGTCGCTCGCCAGCTTGGCGTCCACTGTCGGTCGTCATTCGTCCTGACGTCCAATAGTGGACGCCAGTTTCGAAAAAGGGCGAGCAGGCGTGGCTTCCGCTTTCTGGCGTTTGTTTGCGGACGCCCGTCGCCTTATGGCGTCCACTGTCGGTGCCCACCAGGTGGACGCCGAGGATAGTTATTTTTGTAGTGGCAGAAACCTGGATCTCTGTTGAACAGCAACAGAATTGTAATCCCCTATAAATTCTAACGCAATACAGTGGCGGAAACACTGTAGATTTGGGATTAAAACACACTGATGTTCTAAATTTTACAAAAAAAACGGTCAGTCAATACAAATGCCCCTTTTTACAAAAGGACTAAAAATAAAAATTCTCCAAATGGGTTTAACAATCCAAAAAAGTAATATAAATGAAGTAGAGTAGTGTTGGAGTTTTAAATACCTCGCAAGCGTACGATGTAATCGTAGCACAATAGAGGGTCGATCCCACAAGGAGCAAAGTGATGCCTAGTTGTATTTACCCTAAATGTTTATCTAAGTCGATAGAAGTGATTGATGGTAGAGTAAAACTAGATTAATAAGTGATAACTAATATGGAGAATGACTAAAAGAAAATTAAAGCTAAAATAAACTAAGATGACTAAAGTAGTAACGATTGATCAAGAATAAAAAGGACTAGGGAATGATGTCGCTTCAATTCACCTAAATCGTACCAAGGTATATCAAGTATCGACGGAATTGGGATCAAGGGCGAAGTTGTATGCGTTTAGGTCGGCCACCTCCCTCCCGGGTTCGTGTCCGGCTTAATTTCCCGTTTACCTCCCTCCCGGGTTCGTAAGACGGAATCTCTAAGTCAAATCCGAGGGTCACTCCCGTGATAAACCCCAAACCGACTCAAGTCAAAAAGGTACGTATACTAGTGTGAAGGATACCACGCTAGACACCACTCCCGTGTTCGATCTAGTACGGTAAGGCAAGATAGAGGGGTCAAACCGGTTACCCACCCTAATCGACTCCCATCGATGACCAAGGGATTAGGACCGTCTCAAACCCCTAAACCAAGATAATCCAAAATCCCTAACACCACTTCACCCAATTACCCAATTCAATCAATACAAAACATACAAGGGGCACAATTTAGGCGAATTTAGGCTTCATCGACCCCTAGTGGGTGACTACTCACTAATCATGACTAAATTGATGGAATTAAGTATAAAGGTGGAGTCTTTAACTATGAACATTGTTGTAAATTGAATTATACTACCAATTATAATAAAGAGGTCAAATTGGAATAATCTAATTGAGGGTTCCTAATACTAACATGAAATTCATAAACATGAACCAAGTGAGAGAAACTAAATTAATATCAAACTATAGTAATAAACAAAGAAAAGGGAAGACTAAGATGAACTAACAACAATTTAACAAGAAAAACTAGAAATTAACTAGTAAAGCTAAGATCTTGAAGAAACAAAGAAAAATCAAAACTAGAGTAACAAAAATGAGAAGATAACAAAATTAAAGCAAGGAGAAGTAAAAATTACCCACTTAAAGAGGATGGAGAGATTAAGAAGAAGAAATGATAATAATCATAAAAAACTTGAATCTTTGACAATGAGGAAGATGAAGATCTTCAAAGCTACAAACCCTCTCTAAAACCCCAAATAATTCAAATGTATGACTTGTGTAATAGAAATTTTCAGCTCTCTAAAGAAAATGATAAAATCGGATATTTAGTTCTAATTAGGTTACACAAAACCGGGCCAAAAACAGGGGAAAAAACAGAGCCGGACTTGCGCACGGTCGGACCGTTACGCACGGTCCGATACGCACGGTCCCTTCTTCCTGCTTGGGTTACGCACGGTGGATCGTGCGTAACTCGATCTTCCGTTATTTTCCCTTTTTGGTCCTCTATGCGCTTGTCTAGGCTCGAACTCGGGTCACTTGCTCCCTTTTACTCGGGCGTGCTCGATTTCATCGTTTTTGACACGAAAATGCCTAAAAACAAGTGAGAAACACAAGAAAACCGAGTAATACAAAATATAGCCAAAACGAGCCAAAATGCCTAAGAAAACACGATTAATCGAGGCTAAATAAACGTCAAAGTAGTGTGAAAATACGGTCAATAACGGAGTTATCAACCTCCCCACACTAGACATTTACTCGTCCTCGAGTAAACGCGACAAAGGCAAAGACAAACACCTAGGACAAAAAGGAGTGAATGCACAATATAAGCATCCCTCAATCACTAAAATATCACTAACCGCATGAGTATTAGCGCACTCAACGCCCCTTCAACTCACAACGATATACCATGAGGATAAGCATGCCGTTGCAAGGCAAGTTGGGTCTTGCACAAAACTTTTGACACAAACAATCAATTAAGCACACAAATACATGACATGTTTGCATCACAAAAAGGAGAACACCGTCACCCTCATCAAGACGGCGGGGAAAAACACTAATCATCCACCTATTATGAAAACTAACATTCTCAAACTAGTTAACCTACAAGACATGGGCAAAAATCTAATACTATAGCTATAAATTACTATGAATATCGATAATCTAGCGAATTTCCTCCCAACCTTCCAAATAAACTACAAGAGGGCGTAAGATGGCGTGGAAAGGTAGAACCGTGGCGTTATAAAACACTGTAGGTAAGTGTGCCTCGACCTCTTTATAAAATAAAGAGAAGGGTCGTCCCAAAACTCACTATGACCAAATAATCCAAGTAGAAAGGAGATAGAAAAATAATAGTTCCAATGACCGGTTCACCACTGCTACTTCCTTCCTTAGGAACTCGGTCCCTCGGTAGGCCCTTCACGATGGCTCCCCAAATCAACGGAAAATTTATTTATTTTGATGTGTGGTGATCTTTCTTCGATTTTCATAGTTTTTCATTTCTTTCTTTCTCCCCCTTGTTTTCTTTTCAATTTCTTCTTTTTCTTTGTTTCTTTTTCGATTTTTTTTTCTTCTTTTTTCTATTTTTCTTTTCTTTTCTCTTTTTTTTTCTTTTTTTTTCCTTTTTTTTTTCGAAGTGGGGAGAACATTACACATTAGAATCACCAATAACAAAAGGCAAAAATTATTGTGGAAGGTGTTTGTGGTATTTGATAGGTAAACTTGGATTATAAAAACGGTCATAAGAGTAAAGGTCACCTAGGAACACGAGACACGGTAACCAAGGAGTTTTCACACCACGGGGGATCAAAATGGTCAAATGCAAACCCCCGAGTAATATATTTGGTAGGGAGGGTGGACCTAAGCTAGAATGTCGATAAACCTAGTATTTTAAAGCTATTATACTAGATTCAAGTCCTACATCAAGGTAAGGAAAACTAATAAGAGAATGTAAGCTCCAAAAATAAGCTTCAAGGCTAGGTTTTCGAAAAGTTTTACACTACTCTAAGACACACTAAACTAGACACTAATCACACAAAAATAAAGAAAACAAATAAAACAAAACACAAATGAATCAATTTCCACAAGCAAGCAAACAACCAACAACCCAAATGTTCATCCAAGAACCTCCAATACAATCAAAATCCCATCCTCCTTCAACAAATGCAAGGAAAAAAAAGGAATAAGGTGGAAAGAATATACCGGGGCGGTCTTCATCCATCTACCTCGGATTTTGATTTTTGGCGTCCGACGGGTTGTTTACCTACACAAGGGAAAAAGAGGAAACAACACAAAAACAAATATATGTACACAAGCTACACTAAATCAAACTAGACACACTAAAAAAAAAACTAGAAACAAAATCTTTTTGGATTTTTGAGATTTTTGAAATTTTTATAGTTTTTAAAATTTTTTGAAGAGAGCAAAAATAAGACTCCTCCCCACACTTGAACCTTGCATTGTCCTCAATGCAAAACTCAAGATGGAAAGTAGAAAGGAAGTAAAAAAAATTAGGAATGAAAAAGAAAAAAAAAACTAAGGAAAGATTAAAAGAAACTAAGAAAATCTAATAAAAAAAATGAAAGAAAGAAAAATAAATAAATTAAAAAATTTGGATTTTCAAGTGGTGCTTTAGTGTAATCAAGTCACTAAAGCACCGGGAGCAAACACTTTGGATTTTTCAAAGGATTTTCGGTGTAATTACGTCACCAAAAATCCGGGAGCAATAATTTGGATTTTTCAAAAATGGAAATTCGGTGTAATCACATTACCGAATATCCGGGAGCAATAGTCTTACCCTCATTCATCACTAGCCAATTACAAATTCATCAAATTCACCGTCACAAAATTTCACCAAATCATGAATTATCACCAAAAAAAATCACCAAATCATGAATATAAACTCACACCCTAACCATCACCACTAACACCCTCCAATTCTCACTACCACCATAACTCGTCAAAATAGCAACCAAGATAGTAATTGACTAATCCGGAAGCAAATGTTTATACTTGTATTGGCTAATTGGTTGACGAGTTAAACTCGGATTAGAGGAGGAAGATGGTTCATTACCTATCATCCGTGGACGTTTTAGAGCCATTGGAGGAGGAAAATAAACCAGATGGAGGAAAAAGAACCCGAAAATATACCCGTCTTCAACCCGAAATTTTTTTCAAGTGCCCGGAATTGACAAAAAATGGTCTCAAAAGATTCCTTGTTGCTCAATGAGTTATCCTGCAGAAGATGAGTCGATTTGGAGTGGTAGAAGTGGGCGAAAAAGTAGATCTAGGGTAATTTGGTAGGGGTAAAAAGTAGCTAGAAATTGGATTTTGAAAAGAAGAAAATGGTGAAGATGAATTATGGAGGAGAATGGTGGAAAAATGGAGTGATTTGGATGAAGTTTGAGCTGTTAAAGATGAGTTTTGGTGAGATGTGTTAATGGAGATATGAAGGTAGTAAGGAAGAAGATGAAGATGGGTTTGAAATTAGTAAATGGAAATTAAGAAGATGGAGGAATAGGGAAAAAAAATCCCGGTTTAGGAATGGTCCGTTTTTTTTTTTTTTTTTTTTTTTAAAATTTTTTTTTTTTTTGGAAAGTTAAGTTAAGCACGGTCAGTGCTTGCCTGACTGAGTTAAGCACGGTGGACCACGTGTAACTTTTTTTTTCAATTTCTTGCGATTTTTGGCTCCCATATACCCCCATGTCGACTCCAATTGTCCCCAAACTCTCATATCAGCTCCACTTAAGAAAAATTTGATCTAGAAATGCTCACTCTAAAAAAAAATCCAAAGTAACAAACAAACACGCAACACATAAAAACGATGAAACTAACAAAAACACAAAAACAAAAGGATATGTACAACGGATGGACTTGGGGTGCCTCCCAAGAAGCGCGGTTTTTTAGGAGTCCCGCCAAACTCTCAAGAGGAGGACCTTCTAATCAACCGGGATCGTGCACACGACGCGCTTGATGAACAACCGCATTTCTAACCTTTGCATTCTCGCCAAGTCCACTAAATATTGGAGGGTCATACCCTTGAATGAGTTTAAAAACAAATTGGGTCATGTTTATCCTTTCTCGATTCTCTTGATTTTTGATCAATTTCATAGAACTTGAGTTATCACATCCCTTTTTACCAACTAACTCAAGCTCCCTCACAACTTCAATAAAATCATCTTTCAACAAACCATTACACTCTCTAAGGACACTTGGTCTAACAAACTTATCATCATCTACCAATAACAACCCAAGATCAACATCAAAGTGCATACTCTCATATTCATATGCTTCTTCGCGATATGTCTCACTCGGACCTAAAAAAGCATATTTAAGAGATAAGGGAAAGGGTTTCAACTCCACTTGAGGAGGCGTAGACCTCTCCTCATACAATCCCTCTTCGGTCAAGCTTTCTAGGGACCTCGTGGTGCATTGCTTCAATATAGAATCCATGGCGAGAGCATACTCCATTGCATCCATTTCCGGATTCAATAAGTGAGATGGATTGGTGAAAGTACAAGAATTTGCCTACTCATGCAAAAACACTTCAAACACTAAAGAGAAAGAGTTAGATCACGAGCAATTGCACACCGGAGTGTGCAAAGTTACCAATGACTTAGTCTAAACGCAAGAATAAAAACTACTAGTACCGCTAACACTCCCCGGCAACGGCGCCAAAAACTTGTTGGAGTTTTAAATACCTCGCAAGCGTACGATGTAATCGTAGCACAATAGAGGGTCGATCCCACAAGGAGCAAAGTGATGCCTAGTTGTATTTACCCTAAATGTTTATCTAAGTCGATAGAAGTGATTGATGGTAGACTAAAACTAGATTAATAAGTGATAACTAATATGGAGAATGACTAAAAGAAAATTAAAGCTAAAATAAACTAAGATGACTAAAGTAGTAACGATTGATCAAGAATAAAAAGGACTAGGGAACGATGTCGCTTCAATTCACCTAAATCGTACCAAGGTATATCAAGTATCGACGGAATTGGGATCAAGGGCGAAGTTGTATGCGTTTAGGTCGGCCACCTCCCTCCCGGGTTCGTGTCCGGCTTAATTTCCCGTTTACCTCCCTCCCGGGTTCGTAAGACGGAATCCCTAAGTCAAATCCGAGGGTCACTCCCGTGATAAACCCCAAACCGACTCAAGTCAAAAAGGTACGTATACTAGTGTGAAGGATACCACGCTAGACACCACTCCCGTGTTCGATCTAGTACGGTAAGGCAAGATAGAGGGGTCAAACCGGTTACCCATCCTAATCGACTCCCATCGATGACCAAGGGATTAGGACCGTCTCAAACCCCTAAACCAAGATAATCCAAAATCCCTAACACCACTTCACCCAATTACCCAATTCAATCAATACAAAACATACAAGGGGCACAATTTAGGCGAATTTAGTCTTCATCGACCCCTAGTGGGTGACTACTCACTAATCATGACTAAATTGATGGAATTAAGTATAAAGGTGGAGTCTTTAACTATGAACATTGTTGTAAATTGAATTATACTACCAATTATAATAAAGAGGTCAAATTGGAATAATCTAATTGAGGGTTCCTAATACTAACATGAAATTCATAAACATGAACCAAGTGAGAGAAACTAAATTAATATCAAACTATAGTAATAAACAAAGAAAAGGGAAGACTAAGATGAACTAACAACAATTTAACAAGAAAAACTAGAAATTAACTAGTAAAGCTAAGATCTTGAAGAAACAAAGAAAAATCAAAACTAGAGTAACAAAAATGAGAAGATAACAAAATTAAAGCAAGGAGAAGTAAAAATTACCCACTTAAAGAGGATGGAGAGATTAAGAAGAAGAAATGATAATAATCATAAAAAACTTGAATCTTTGACAATGAGGAAGATGAAGATCTTCAAAGCTACAAACCCTCTCTAAAACCCCAAATAATTCAAATGTATGACTTGTGTAATAGAAATTTTTAGCTCTCTAAAGAAAATGATAAAATCGGATATTTATAGTTCTAATTAGGTTACACAAAACCGGGCCAAAAACAGGGAAAAAAACAGAGCCGGACTTGCGCACGGTCGGACCGTTACGCACGGTCCGATACGCACGGTCCCTTCTTCCTGCTTGGGTTACGCACGGTGGATCGTGCGTAACTCGATCTTCCGTTATTTTCCCTTTTTGGTCCTCTATGCGCTTGTCTAGGCTCGAACTCGGGTCACTTGCTCCCTTTTACTCGGGCGTGCTCGATTTCATCGTTTTTGACACGAAAATGCCTAAAAACAAGTGACAAACACAAGAAAACCGAGTAATACAAAATATAGCCAAAACGAGCCAAAATGCCTAAGAAAACACGATTAATCGAGGCTAAATAAACGTCAAAGTAGTGTGAAAATACGGTCAATAACGGAGTTATCAAGTAGGATCCATGCTACTCGCTAGCTCACACCCAAAACCCAGCAGCAAATTACCTGTCATGTCATAAACATAACAGCCACAATTCAGTGGGGAGTAACGACGACGTTCTCCTAGCCATAATACATGACATTAAAGCATAATTACTATTATATCAAAATAGTTCAAAATGGAAAACGTTTAAAAAGATATAGTAAAATAATTTAAAATGATTGCCAACCTGTAAGTCAATATCAACCAATAATAATAACGACGTTATGGATATGAATCAGTGCAACAGAATAGACTTTCACTAGGAGAATACTAAACTAGCTTCGAGAACTTAGTTCAAACAAATCAAACTTCGATCTCTAACTAGGCTACTCAACCATAATAGGACGGCGACTTATCAATGCGAGGTCCTAGCTTAAGTAAATATGCACACCACTCCTGGAACACCAAGTGTGCCCAGTTCAACCCGACGGCGTCTTACATGCGAGGTACGAGCTTAAGGTCAAAATGAACATACACTCCTGGACAAGAACATGCCCAGTTCAACAACCAATGCATCCCGCTCGGATACACTAGCCTTATAGCTGATGGCAAAAAGTATACTCTAGACTGTATTACTCTACCCGTACACTTCTCTTATTCCATAACTCCAAAACAAAGTCATTATCGAAATTCAATAGAAATATAGTTCATTTTTCAAAAGAGAAAACTTAATAGATATAAAACTTTTCTTAAGATAATAACTTTCCAAAAGTAGATATCATAATAAATAGAAATCGATCAAAGTAGGAGTTATATAAAATAGTTAATATTGGCCTCGAGACGTAAACATTATATTTATTATATAAATGTATAATTCATGATTAAAATTCAATTAAAGTCAAAATCATAATTATTTTAAAAAGGTTGACATTTAAGTAATTAAAAGTATTTAAATAACAAATCGACAGATTTTCCAGAATTGCACTCTCTTACTATAAAATTCGTAATTAAATCATCAAAAATCAAAACAACGTAAGACCAGTGGGGTTGAAAACAATAAAAACTTAGTTACAACTTTTATTTCTGGACAAGTTCCAAATTTCAAATAAAATATGGGTTTTTATTCGTCTATTTAAAAACTGTCAGAATTAGACACTCGATTGTATTTATTTAATAAAACACGTTTAAAAATTGATTTTAAATAAAATACAATTGGAAACATTAACTATACTTTTCATAGTTTCTTTACGTAAATTACCAATATTAAATAAAAAGTTTAACATATGTTTCAATTTAAATCTTATCACAACTGACAGATTTGCGTATTAGTTTGACACCTGTTCATAAACAATTTATTGTGACCAAACTACTTGGAGTTATTTCACGAAATTAAATAGGAATAAGTTAGACTTAAAATAAACCATAGTCTCTTTTCAAAGTTTTTGGAAATAAATAATTTAAAATAGAGTATTAATTCACACGAAAACACTAACAGATTTTGAAACATGCTGTAACTTAGTTAAAAACAATAAAACTTTCAGTTTGACAATTCTTATCAAAATCACGAAAATTATGAAATAAATTATTATTTGTATGTTTTAGTCTCGGCCTTATAATACTTTTTAATAATTAAAAGAAAGACTTGTTCGCAAATATCGTAAAAACAATTTAAAATAACGAAACATGTGAAAATTTACGTTTTTAAAGCCTTTTTTTTATTAAAAACGAGACATACATATATTGTCTAATAGAAATCTAATTTTTATGCATGCAACTACAACAATAATATCACATAATACCGAGTAACGTGTCAATGTTACCTTAATCGAGATCCGAATCAATTAAATAATCATCTTCGTCGGATCTAGCACGACAGCCTACGAAATAATTAAATATATGGTATTAAAACCACATTATAAGTGAATAGAAAGGAGAAACAAGATGAAGAACGAATAAGAGTAATTAAATTACCCTCGAGATCGGAAAGAATTAGAGACGAATTAGGCTTGATGAATAAAAAGGATGAAGTTTAACGTGAAACATGGAGGAGAAAAGGAGACTTGTGTTGTGAATAAAATAGATAGAATGAAAGAGAATATAAAGAGAAATTAGGATGCAAAAAGATAGGAATAATTGAGTTACAAGGACTCTTAACTCAACTAGGAGACGAGATGGTTGTGATGGAAAGAACAAGCAACGAATCGATGTGATAAGTTTCCGATTAAAATAAATACGAGGATAAGAATTAAAATAGATAGGATAATAATAATATGTAGTGTTGATAAAAGAAGGTTTGTAAAATAATATAAGCGTTTACGAAGAAATCGGATTAAAATGCGTTAGAAAATAATTATTTATGAAATCGCGTAGTAAAATAATTAAACGGCCATTTTTCGAAAATAAAATATTTTTTTGAGTTAGAAATTAATTACAAATGTAATCGAGCATTTTTAGAAAAATAAATAGTTCAAACTTGATTTTAAAACTATTGTTCATAGAAAATATGTTTTCTCAAAAATAATTACACATGCTCGCGATGAAAAGAATTAAATGGGTTTTCGAATAAAAATAGAATAATTAAAATCCTTTACAAAAATAAATAATTTTAGGCTCGATAATAAAGACCTCAAAGTGGGAAAAATATAGTTGACGAAATAACACAGAGTTACGATATAATCGTAACGGAACGGATAGCAAAATTAGGAAATTTGCGGGTGTTACAAGAATCACTCCCAGGATCATCAACGACATCCTCCTGGTCCACACTCTCTTGCCAATCAGCCTCCTGGTCAGCAATGGGGAAGTCAACGGACTCCTTCAGATCCTCCGCCTCCACATCAAAAAGAGGATCTAGATCAGGCACCACAGGAAATTCCTCATCCAGTCGCTTCTTCTCTACAACCAGATTCCTCCACCAACAATCTGCGAACCAAGTCCAACTCCTTCAGAGAACCTTTTTCTAGCACAGACCTGGGACCATGAAGTAGCATATGATCCAGAAAAGTCATATCCTCTGCAGACTTACCGAAGCCTTCAGGAAATTTGAGCACCACTTCTGCAGAAACATCATCAAGGGATCTGGGGGCAGAATAAGAGTGAGACTCAGAAAGATCTGCCACCGGAGGTTCACTTTCTGCAGGAGTAATTTCTGAGAGAGAGGACGGATTACGCCTTCTCCTAGAACCAGCAAGGCCAACAGAAGCAGAACCAACTGCCTACAACTGAAGCAAACAAAAATTCCCGCCTAAGGTGAGCTTAGTCGGAAATTTGGGGGCATTTGTTCGGGCCAAAAATTTGCACCTTCGGAATGCAACGTGGCATGCTACGAGTGGACGGTCAAAAGGTCAAAGGTTGGAAGGTCAAAGACAATAGTCAATAACCGAGGGTCAAAGGTCAAAGTCAAGAGCCGAGGGTCAAAGGTCAAAAGTCAAAGGCCGAAGGTCGAAGGTCAAAGGTCAAAGGATGAAAGTCAACGTTATTAGAGTCATTGGGTCAGACGGAACCCAAAACAACAAAGACAATGGGCCAGAAAAGGATACAACAAGAAGGGAGATGGGCCGAACCAAGGAAAGGCAACAACGCGGCCCAACGAATGTAATGACCCATTCCCACTCCAACGGGTATGAAGCAGGAAAGAGTCAAAAACTGACTCCTACATTTGAGGCATGTATCCTGCAGACCAGGAGATAAAGGAGGAGGAGAGTGCAACGGCTAGGAGAGGATCAATGGCCAAGATCTTAAGCAATAAAAGAGGAGATTAAATACCAAGATATGAGGCAATCAAAGGCAATAAGGGAGATTGAATGCCAAGATTCTCCAATAATGAGGAAGATAACGGCTAGCAGTAGTATAAAAGGAAAGAGAGGAAGAAGGAAAAGATATTCAAGCTCCCCCATCTCAAGCATACATACCGACAATCAACTATAGCCAAAATTATAGTCAAATTACTTATATTTGTATTCTTTTCTTCATTCTTTTCCATTCATAGTAGAATCTTGGCGGGATTCCGACTCCCCCCGCGGTTTTTCCCACATTGGGTTTCCGCGTCACCAAAACCTTGTGTGTCGTCTTTTTCCTTTCCTTGTGCTTCATTCATCAAATCTAACTCGGCCCATAGTTATAGGACGATCGCTTTAACCCGCAACCGAAATCACGAACCCGGTAAATTTTTTACCAAAACAGTAACCCCTCTCCTTTGCCTCCTTCTTCTTTCTTTTTCTCCTCTGCATCAATGTCGTTTTAGGTGTCGTTGCTGCTGCTTTTAACGTAAGTTTCTTCCTTCTTCGCTGCTCTATTCACTGTTGTCACGTGTTGTTTTTGCTGCGTTTTACTGCTGTTTGCTCCGTTTTTCTGCTACTGCTACTGCTCTGTTTCCCCTCTTCTCATTCTTCATCTTCTTCTTCGTTTTGTCATTCGTTATTGTCTCGTTTTGTGCGTTACTGCTGCTGCCGACCAGTTGTACGCTATTTCTTCTTTTCTGTTCTTCGTTCCCTCTTTTCGTTTCTCTGCTGTTTCTTCTTCTTCTTCCTTTTTCGATCAGCAATTATTGCTGCTGCTTATCGTGTTGGTTGATGTTCGTACTGCTACTGTTGTTGTTTGTTCCTCTTCCTCTTCTTCTTCTTCTTCTCATTGCTTTACGTTGATCTGCTGCTCTGCGTTGTTATTTCTACTGTAATGGTTCACGTTGCTGTTCTCACTTGCGGGTTCGTCATGCCTTGTTTTCGCTGACTCTTTCCTTGTTTTCCGTTTGTCGTGCCTGTTGTTACGCTGCTGTTTTTGTTGCTGTTCGGATTGATGATAATGCCGTCTTTTGGTGTTGTTTTGGTTTTTGTCTCGTCGCCTCGGTTACCGTGTTTATCAACTCAGTTCTTTTTCATCCTTATATATCGGTTTCACACATCAGTTCCCTCTCCGTCTTGTGTCAAATACTCGTCCCTTCGTTCTTCCCTTATCTTGAGTTTGAATATCGTCTTTCCGACCCATTCGTATTTGTTTTAACTTCCCTCCTTGTTGTCTGGGTGTATCTTGTTACCCGTATCCAACCCATGTCTTATTCTTATGTTTTGCCAACTCGTTTTTCGTGCTGAATCCTGCTCAGAAGATTAGCGATTTGGAGCTTGGACTGATCAAAGACGAGTACAAGTTCGTTTTGGTTGTCGACTTAAGGTAACTCTTAGGCGTTACTCGATTTTATATCGTATGTTTGAGTAGTAGTATGAAATAAATATTTTAACTTCGGTTTTCTACTTTTAGCTATTTATTATTTGCTAAATATTATTTTTAAATTGTGAGTTTTATAAATTTTCTACAAGCTTTCGATATTGTTTTATAAATCGTTAGTAATTTAATTATTTACGATCGTTATAATATTTTATTGATTATCGTCACACTAGTAACTAAATAATATCGAATTCATATTTTCGTCATGTTTTGTTAATTTATAGTTTTAACTCAAAATCGTATTTTTATATTATAATCGAGATTTGTATACTGGTTTAATAAATTAATTTCGTTTTACGACTTTTATTAATAAATGAGAAAGTAGTCGATTTTGTTTTAAATACATTTTTAGTCGAGACTATTTTCCCTAATAATTAATTTCTCATTTGTCAACGATTGATTATTTTTAGTAAAATCAGTATTATTTATTGATAAAATCTATTTGCTAAAATTAATTCGAAAGCTCTATAAAATCTCGTTTAATTTATAAAATTCGTCGACTCAATTAATTTTGATATCGTTTTTTTTAAAACGTCTCTTTTCTAAAATTTATAGTTTTAACTCAATTTCCTAATTGTTTATAAAATACTATATAATAACTTATTATATTTTATTTATATTTTGAGTAACGAATTTAGAATTATACTAAAGTTAGGATAACGACGATAATAATAAAATGTTATTTTCGTTAGAAATGCTATTTTTATACATTTCACTTATTTTAATAACTTACGTATTTTCTATAACAAAATTTCTACTTTAAGTAAGTTTCTAAAATTAGTAAGTTTTTATTTATAGAAAGTTTCCCTTTTAATATAAATTGTTTATTTTCTTTATCCTCATAATGATTATATCCTTTGTTTTATCGATAATGGCTGTTTTAGAGTTATGGAATAAAGATAAGTGTGGGGTTAGAGTAATATAGTCTGGGATGTACGTTTTTGCCATCAACTATAAGGCTGGTGTGTCTTTATGGGGCACATTGGTTGTTGAACTCGGCATGGTTTATGTTCAGGAGAGTGTGCATTGTGCCCTTAAACTTGGATATCGCATCGTGTAAGTCGCGTTGGGTTGAACTGGATATGGTTTGTATCCAGGAGGGGTGTTTACTACTTAAACCAGGACCTTGCTGCACGCAGTCCTGTTATAGTTGAGTTGCCTAGTTAGAGACTGGATTCTGTTATGAGTTAAGTCTACAGTTCTCGAAGCTAGTTTCCAGCATTATCCTTGTGAAAGTCTAGCCTTGTGCACACTGGTCGAATTTCCATAACGCCATTTTTGAATATGATTATTATTATCGATTGGTTTGATTTGCAGGTTGGCAAATGTTTTATGTTTTCTCCGAGAACTTATTTTATTATATATCGTTTTAATGTTTTCTCTTTTTAAATATTTTGATATAATAATACTATTATTTTTCCATATGATATAATATTGCTGGGAGAACGTCTGATTTACTCCCCACTGACGTGGTTGTTATGTTTATAACATTACAGGTATTTGTTGCTGGGTTTTGGGTGTGAGCTAGTGAGTAGCGTGGATCCTACTCTTCTTTATTAATGTAATTTATGGATTTGAATAACCCGTTTGGAGAATTTTCTTTTTAGACCTTTTGTAAAAAGAGGCCTTTGTATTGACTTACCATTTCTTTTAATAAGATATAGTTTGTCAGTGTGTTTTAATCCCAACTCTACAGTGTTTCCGCCACTATATTGCATTAGAGTTTCTAGGGGATTACAGTTGGTATCAGAGCATTGTTGCTCCCGACGCATACACCTGATTTTAGGAAAAATACCCGTAAATGATTTGAATATTAATAAAATATTAGTGAGAGATGGGTAGAAACCAAATTAAGGACTTAACTGTTAGGTTTATATGCTCTTGTAACTCAATGATTAGCATTGAATATTTGTTGCTTTTGTCTGGAGAAGATGGATGAACAAGATGTTGATAGGATGCTGCTCCAGATCGGGACAAGACCTGCTTAGAACTCTCAACGCCTGTTGACTCGAGTGGACAACTTGGTGCTCCAAGAAAGATGCCAATGATGAATTTTTAGCTACGGATCAGTTTGCTTAAGCTACAGGTTTGACGATGAAGAGTAGATTATTCATGTTCCAAGATGTTGCAGTAGATCGAGATGGAGCGACCCAAGACTGGCGTGCTCGTTCCTCTACAAGAAGATGAAGTAATCCTTTTGGTTCCCTCATGAACCTTAGAGGTCCGAACTTTCCCTTCTCGTTTTAGGTCTTTATTATCTTGAATCTTTGATTCTTTTCTTCCTGCTTCTGTCTTTTCCAATTCTTCTCTTAAATTCTCATCTTCATTCTCTTGGCGAATCCTTGTCCGATTCTTCTACTTTACCATCTTTCCTCTTGAGATTCTTTGGTTAGACCGAAATCTGTTTCAGTGGACCCCGTGAAAAGTTATAGATATTTGAGGTTTAGTAAACCCTTGTTACCTGGTTTGAGGATTGTGGGTTGTACCTTATTTTCTAAGCAAGTAAGAATTTTTTAGGATTGAGTTGAATGTTATTAGTTGATTAATGGATTTAGGTTGATACTTTGGACACCGAACTTTGGGTTATAGGTTAGTTTTGTTATTTTGGAGTACTTAGAGTTGAATGATATTTTGGAGTAGTAAAATTATATCATATTCGATGGATACCCAGCACCTAACCTAGAACCTAGAACCGAACTAAGTGTAATTGATAATATTACTTGGGATTCTTACCTAATGCTCATTTGATGGATGCGTCGAGAATATTTGGGATCTTAGAGTATTGTTTAAAGTGTTAGCCTGAGTGTCGTGGTACCATCGAAGGCTTTCATTAATATCGTTAGAAATTTTGGTTGACATAGATTACCCGTGTTTCTTAAGGATTAGATCGTTGATCGTTGTTTAAGGTTGTAACTTATGAACTTTGGGGTTGAGTGACCTAACTTGGATAAATTGTTGTTGTCTTTGAAGAAGAAAACTGTCTTGCACAAGCACAGTTTGGATTCTTTGTGTTGATTTGAGGAGTATTATAATACAGATCATCTATTGGGACTTTCAGTTTAGAACCTTAGACCAACGATATTGTGCCTTCGCTGAGGCATTAAATATTTTGTGGTTGCACCATGGTGATTAGAAATTTGATGGACTTCTCCAAGAACCTTAGTTGAATTGCATGTTTGAAGATGTGAGTGTTTGTGCCATTACCTACAAGTTTGAGCGTGTTCGAGGATTTATTGTACTTTCCCAACTTCTGTACTTGTGGCATTATAAATATATTGGTGATCATTTTTGAGAATTTTGTGCCCGAACATTGTCATATTGGTGGATCTTATTTAGTGTTCCTTACTCGAGAAATTTGGGGTGTACCTCGAGTTCAAACCTTATGAACTTTGGATTTAGGAACCTTATCGATTGCGAGTTTGGGTTTGCCTGATGACTGTTGGAATTTTAATTGATGAGATTAGATTGTAAAACAATTGTGGATTAGTATCGTGCCGTTTGAACGATTGGAGGATCACGTAAGACATTTTTGGAGATTGTGACGGAGTAGTACCACGTAGTACCTAATATTGGACTTAGCGTTGTTTGATGGAAATTAGGAACCCGGGTTGTGAGAGTCGTACCAGAAATCTCGAGATGGTTAATTTCTTCTCTAATCCTTGAGAGCTCTCCTTAACTCTCAATCTCGTCCTCTCCTAAGCTTTCCTTAAATCCTGCTACTTCTTCTTCGGTCAAACCCTTCGACTTCTTTACGGGTTCGAAAATTTTTGTTCCGATTTATCTTTGACTCTGACTCTATTTATCCGTTTGCCATTTTCCCGAACTTATGTTATGAAAAGTTTGACTAATTTACAAATTTTGATTTTCATGAAATTTTAACTTTTCGAGGCATAATTTTAAATTTTAAAACTCCTCGCTTTGTAAAAACTTTGAGCAACTTAAACTTTTCGGCTATCGTGAAATTTTAACATTCTGAGTTTTAAATTTCAAAACTTTGTGCTTCGTTTTTGTTTTATTTTCGTTGAAAACATATATATAGTACTGTTTCAATGCCTTAAGATTTTATTTTAAAGTGTTTCGAGATTGTTTCAAATTTCAATTTTCATAATGGCTAATATTTTTATTTCTATTAGATTATTAGATAAAACGGTTTAAAATTTTCGATAAACATCGTATGTCTAAGTTTTTGTTTTATTTTCGATAGACTTTAAATCTGTTTTTGAAAATGTTTGACGACTGGTTCGATTTTTATTTGCTGTATACAAAATTTGATTTCTCAAATTTTTGTTTGGTCTTAAAACAAAATTTTTAGCCCTTGTGTAAAAAGAGGTCTTTGTATTGACTTACCATTTCTTTTAATAAGATATAGTTTGTCAGTGTGTTTTAATCTCAACTCTACAGTGTTTCCGCCACTGTATTGCGTTAGAATTTCTAGGGGATTACAGGAACTGAGGCCCGTATTTTTCTTTACCTGTTCCATGTCTGACATAGAAAGCCACATAACTACCCTTAGCAGGAGCGGCATCAAATCCTAAGACAAATCAAGGTAATCTCCTAGTTTGGGTTCAAGACGGGAGGCAAGCCCATTTCCCACAATAAACACTCTCCAATGAGACCGACCAATCCCTACCTTAGGTGTTAGTCTGACGATAAAAAAAAAAAAAAAAAAAAAAAAAGATGGACAAAAAAATCAAAAGTCCAAGGAAAAAGCAAAAGGCCAAAACAAAAGCGTTGGCTATGATAAAAAAGAACCCTCAACATCCCCCGACCAGAGTACGGTCAAACCCTTGACCGGGGCACGGTCAATCCAAATGAAGATTCCCACGACCGGGGCTAAGAGGTCAACTAAAAAAATTCAAATACCCATGACCATGGTCAACGGTCAGCTCAAGTGAAAGTCCCTTGACCGGGGAACGGTCAATTCAAAAATTATCAAAACCCATACCATCAAATAGGGGAGAAACAATCAAGCTGGTTAGATAACACCATATCTAGCCTTCCCACATTACAACCCTCAAGACCTTTCCGAGACCTAGGCTAGAGACAGCCCAAAATTTTGAGGATTCAAGCTCCATAGGATACACCCTAACCATTAGGGCCAGACATGGAAACCGGATATCAAACCTACCCTGATCGAAGTTCGAGTCATTTTTACTCGACTTCCCCCTTTCCTACCACGTTACAATACCTTACCCTCGAAGCCTTAGCTCGACAAAATCGAGCTCCAGATTTCGAATCATCAAAGCCACTTGCGACCTAGCTCTACATTTCCAAAACCATCTGAACCAGTTACCGGCCCCAAACACGGGAACTCAACCCGCGGTTGGCATAGAACATGCCCAAATAGTTCATACCACCTCTGGGGGCTATCCCGGAGAACGCTCACAGTCACAGGATCAACATCCTAACTACTCTAGCCCTTTGATCAAGGTATCATTGAGAATGCACCAAGCCTACACCATCGTTATGGCTAGTTACACACAAAGCCCTAATAAACTAGGCACCATAATATATCTTTCGATCCACTGAACTATGGCTTGATTTGATTTCACTACACGTGAATACGTAGGAAGTCTTTCAACAATGGCACAATCACCCACATTGACACATATTCAAGAAGCGCCGTCATTCCGGTTAGGACACTGTCATGTTCTCAGCAGTTCGCTTTGTAGTCATGGGGGCTTCTTTTAGACAGAAGTTCTCCATCCACTCACAAAATCCAAGAGACTTTTGAAACTCTAGCCACCTTTCTATAGTGTGTCCTAATACTCGGCTCAGTCGAAGGCGAGAATTCGTCAGGGACTCGAAGTGACACCCACTTTGGGAATAAACCCCGAAACCAAAAAATCCAAAAGAGCACCAGACTACACATTGCTACTACTAAGTCTGGTCATGCAAAAACAGTCTCATTATAGGCTACTGCAATTCCAACCCCTTTATAGCATATTGTAGACACCCACATTTTGACCGCCAGGTGTCTATAACCGACAAACACCCGATGATGATCGGACGCAAACGTGCTTTAAATACTCAGAAACGGGCTCAAAATCATTGGCATTTGGCTTGGGCTCATTATGGAGTACATATCTCACAAAACCAACCTCAAAATCAGGCCCAGTGGGTCGTTTCGAGTCAAATAAGACTAGTTTGGGTCGATTCCGACACTAGGGGTAAAACCGTCTTTTAGCGACCGAGTCAAAACCCGGTCAAAGATTTTCCCGAGACACGTGAGTCACCCGTGACACCTCACACGGCTGATTCATACTCCAATCCTACAAAAAAATCAGCTTCACAAAATATTAAACAAATCCGTTTAAGGATGGAATTCGATCTTAAGTAGGAATCCTATCCGAAAACCGATTCAAACACCTGACCGAGTGCAAACACTCGGCCGGGCAGCCCTCTTCCAGCCGTGTTCCCTTGCTTCTTCGACGAGTAAGCGGAATTCTCATGCCTTTCAGCTTCTTACGTTTCCTATCCTAAGCAGTAGTTCAAACCCGAAGCACCTCTTCTAGCCAAGGTCGGGAACTCCCTATAAATAGCCCCTTGCACAACTCAAAATAGAATCATCTACATTCATTATCAATCATCAATCATCAAACACCATCCATTATTCCCACACGCCCATAAGCATAAAACTTAGCATCGAGAAACCTATATTATACCCGAAGGAAACCGGCCCGATACCCGACACCCTTCACACGTCTCACACCGAACCGAGCCACCACAACTCACCGACATCCACTCGACGCTCTTGTGCCCAAGCCACGTCCCGACGAGTCCCGATCCGAGTAAACAGAAGCATGTAGGTTGAGGGTGTAACAAAACCCGATTTCTCTTCTTCTTCTCTTCTCCTCCTCGTCCGTCTTATTTTTTTGGGTTGGTCGTCGCTTTTTTATTTTATTTTATAATATTGATATTATTAAAAACTATTTTCATATATCGAACATTCTTAAAAATATGATATCGATTCTCTATAATCGAATATTGTATCAAAAAGAATTATATTAAAATCTCGACGATGTTAAAAATCGTTACATCTTTTTTTTCGTTCAAACTTCTTTTTACAAAACTTTTTTTATTCATTCCGAATACTCGATATCGATTTCATAATCGAATATCGGGTACGACGAATATTGAAAACATAAAATCGAATACAAATTATTTCATATTTTGTACGCGATTTATCAAGATTAGCAATTTCGAACAAAAAAAATAAAATTGGACAGACCCGTACGCGGGCGCGACTCGCGTACGGGCCTAAAACCCGAGTCTTTTTCTAGCTTTTTCGTTCGTTTTATTTTATTATTCTACGAAACGATTTCTAAAATTTATAAAACTATTCCGAGTATTTGATATTGATTTCGTAGTCAATTATCGAATATAACGAATATCGAAAATATTAGATCGAGTACAAATTATGCAATATTTGTACGTGATTTAATAAAAGCATCAAACTTTCAAAAATCAGTCCCGAAAACAGACCAGGACGCGAGTCGCGCGCGTCCCGGGCGAGCCGCGCGGCCGACTGACAACGCGGCTCGTTTCTCGTTTTTTTATTATTTTTCGAACTTCGTTTTTTATACAAAACAGTGTTTTCAGCGATATTTTTCAGATTTCGGTTAATATTTATTTTCTCGATCTCGTATATTTATTTGCTATATTATTTTTACAAATCGATACTAACTCGTTTGTTTATCTTGTAGCAATTTCATTTGTGTATCATTTGTTTTATTATACTAAAACGAATCTCACATGCTAAATTCAACTTTGACGTTAAATTTTTCATGCATTAAACCGACTTAGCAACCCATTCAATTCCTCGCATGTCTAGGAAAACAATGTTTGCATATCATTCATCGTATTACTAACGCGCGTATTAAAAAATCATTCGATATCCTAGTAGAGGCCGCTAATGTGCGGGCGGGGTTGGGTGTTCTTAGTGAACTTCCCAACACGTACCCTCACCCCTTACTCAGAACCGTGGTTTCCGGATGTCCGAATCCATTGGCAATGAGAGTCATTCAATATACGATTAACCGCTCAAGTCGGCATCGGTATCGATATGCAAAGGGACGAGCCCAATAAACTCTGACATCGGAACTGGGCCATATTTTGTATACGGCCCACTACGACATAGAGTGGGCTCGAACAGTTCCGAATAACCATAAAATTCGGTGGCGACTCCAACTTCGATTTAAATTTAAATTTGACCATCTCATATGGAGATTCATTCGCCTCCCCAAACCCGCGTGTGGCCGCGTCGGGGTTGACCTATGTCATGTCCACACATATCTATCCCATTTCGATGTTCGACCGTGTTGTCACTCGCCTAGGCTATGGAATAGCGCAACTTAAGAGTCTTGTCGTCTTAGGTGGCCTACCCCCCTACCGAGTCGCGGTCCAAGACGTGTCTGTCAACTTGTCCTGTCGCGTCCAGTGTCGAGTCTGTCATTATATCTCTCTCTTCAAATTCTTTCTTTGAAATTTGCAAAATTTAGCCATTCGAGAAAATCTTTTTTGACAAGGTCAAATTTCAGTCTATTTAAGCTGCAAATTTCTTTTCTACCCTCTCTCGATTTTGAAAACCTATCTCCTAGCACGTGAGTTGCTTTCAGCACTTCGATTTCAAAATGAAGCAAAAATCATTTTCCCCGGCGCAAGCCAGTCAATAGATGCTAACTGCATTTCTTATGTGCTATCTTGCCATCTGCTATATTTGCTATTTCTGCCTATGTATCTAACATTTCATGTACCAGCTTGTGCTTCCCAACGGAACATCAAGTTTTTATCTCCCCAGCATGAGTCGGTGTTTCATCTAAATGTCGCATGCAAATTGGGATGTGTCTGCAAATAGGTACACCCAGGACTTCAGAAGCAACTCCCCACGCAATTCCTTTACTCCCCAGCAGAAAACCCGAGGCGGTGTCTCCTGGATTATTGCCTCAAAAGACGGGATATATCTGCAACCAGATACACCCAGAGCTTCAGAAACAAGCTCCAGCGTAATTCCGAGATAGGATGTATTTTCAACCAAATACACCCAGGGCTTCAGAAACAAGCTCCCGCGTAATTCCGAGATGGGATGTATTTGCAAACAGATACACCCAGGGCTTCAGAAGCAAGCTCCCGCGTAGTTCCTAGATGGGATGTATTTGCAACCAGATACACCCAGGGCTTCAAAAACAAGCTCCCGCGCAGTTCCGAGATGGGATGTATTTGCAACCAGATACACCCAGGGCTTCAAAAACAGCTCCCCACGGAGCTATCCCAGATAACAGAACTCAGGCATGACTTCTTTCTTATTGTTGGCGAGCCCTTTCACGCAAGTCTTAATGGACTATAAACGACCCGACGGAAGTCAGCCGGGTCTTAATCATAGATTGGCCTGGCAGCTACTCTGACTTTCGCCTTGTCCAAGCCTCAGTCAGAGTGGGGGCTCTGTAGACACCCACATTTGGCTGCTAGGTGTCTATAGCAGTTTCAAAAAAACACCCGATGATGATCGGACGCGAACGTGCTTTTACGCGTTCGGATATGGGCTCAAAATCATTAGTTTTGGCTTGAGCTTTTTAACGGAGTACAAATCTCACAAAACTAACCTCAAATTCAGGCCCAGTGGATCGTTCCAATCAAATAAGATTTATTTGGGTCAAAACCAACACCATAAATAAAACCGTCTTTTAGCGACCGAGTCAAACCCCGGTCAAAGTCGTTTTCGAGACATAAAAAACAGCCATGCAAACTTCGAAAGTCCAACTCGAAGTCAAAAACCATAACATATCAGCTGCATGCACTTTTAGAAGAGAACCCGACAACCAAAACCTCTTCAATTTAGGATAGAATTTCTTTCCTAAAATTTATCCAAAACCGGTTAATTTTCTTATAAATACCCCCTCATCATATTTCACAAGTTTTACCCACAATTTTTACTCACAATTTTTAAGCACAATTTTTACGCACAATTTTACACACAATTTTTATACACAATTTTTTACACACAATTTTTCAGGAACTTTTTCACAACTCTACAACATTTCAACCCCGACATCCCCTCTACGCATAAACTAGCGAATCCCGAGAGCAAACCTCGTCAAATCCTCTTCCCAATTATACACACCATAACTCACCTATATATCTCGACGCTCCCGTGCCTAACCTATATTATCTCGACGCTCCCGTGCCTTTGCCACTACTAGACGACCCATGTTCCGAGACTAAAGCATGTAGGTTGAGGGTGTAAAACTCAATCCCGACTTCTCTCTTTCTTCCTTCTCTTCTTTTCATTTTTTTCGTCTTTTTTTTTTATTTTTTTAATTTGTTCCTTTTTCTTTCGTTTTTAATATCATTATTATTATTATCGTTACTATCTAATTAACGATTAAAACCTCGCGCATACATCAGATTTATAAAACAATCTCGAATCGAATACGTTTAATGTTGAAATTCGCATAAGACCCTTCTAATCCCTTTACGAGTTGTAAGAGTGGTGGAGCCCTCTCGAGGAGCCCCGCCCTAAACACTCAAGGGCATGATGGGATCGCGAATATTCCGCGTTAAACATATTCGATTCCCCTTTTTCAAAAAGGTTAGAACGAAACCTGATAATGCAAATCGAACATCACATAATCCGCAAGGATTAATAACGATGTCGTGATGCGGAGGGAATCGATTTTCGATCTAGTCAAACAAATAAGAAAACGTTATCCTAAAGATGCGATACCGATTCCATAGTCGAATATTATGTCGAAAAGGATTTAATCGATAAACCGTATTAGAACGAACCCGTTAACGCC
Organism: Agrostemma githago; assembly: GCA_958450325.1. Lineage (NCBI taxonomy): Eukaryota > Viridiplantae > Streptophyta > Magnoliopsida > Caryophyllales > Caryophyllaceae > Agrostemma > Agrostemma githago. The sequence continues at coordinate 33,305,699 of OY288261.1, forward strand.
AAAATAATTGTCTCACGGTCCGAAAGGATCGATTACGACATTACGACGCGGAGGGAATTATTTCATCGTAATTCAATTCAAAGCAATTTATAAACATCTTTTCTAAATTCCCGATAACCAATCTCGTAATAATAACATACATATCGTGAGTATCGAAAATTAAGTTGAGTATAAATTATACCGTATTTTTATGCGGCTTAATAAATTATCGATTTAAAACTAAAGCAAATTCGAAATCGACGCTTTCCGAAACGAATTATTGTTCGTACAGGGGGCACTCGTTTGAGTGCCATAGCCCACTCGATCGAGTGGCACCCCAAAAAAAGATAGGGGCTCCGTAACTCGATCACTCGATCGAGTCCTACCTATGACTCGATCGAGTTGTCCCCTTTACGCATAAAACACGGGTTTTGTTTATCGTGTCAGCATCATCGATTTTCTTTTTACGACTTTAGTCATCGCGTCTCAAGGCTATCACGTGCCTAAATTTTCAAAAAGCATGCATTGCATTATCCATTATCATAGTTGCTATTTCATTTATTTCGATTTTCACGTTTGTTATATTGTAATTTCGGGTTGTATTCCGCCCGTGTATTTGTAATCTACTTTCGCGCTTTTATTTTGTCGTTTGTACTAAAACGAACCTTGCATGCTAAAATAACTTCGACATTAGTTTAGATGCATTAAACGACGTAGTTGAACAAAACTCACATGTTTTGTCAAAAATGTTGTTTGCATAACATTCAACCGAATCACTAGCGCGCATATTAAAATATCGAACGATATCTTAGTAGAGGCCGCTAAAGTGCGGACGGGGTTGGGTGTCCTTTGTGGGTTTCCCAACATGTACCCTCACCCCTTACTCAGAACCTCGGTTTCCGGATGTCCGAAACCGTTGGCAGATGAGAGTCATTCGATATACGGTACCCGATAATGTCGGCATCGGTATCGCAATGCAAAGGGACGAACCCCCCAAGCTCTAGTATCGAAGTGGGCCGTACTTTGTGCACGGTCCACCCAAAATATAGAGTGGGTTCGAATGGGCCCGAACTCCGACAAAGTTCGGTGGCGACTCCATTTCGATTTAAATTTCAACCCGAGAACCATCTCACATGGGAAACATTTGCCCCCCCAAACCCGCGCGTGGCCGCGTCGGGGTGGACCTATGTCATGTACACAACATATAACTGGCATTCGGTTTCCATATTGTTCCAGTAGTATCCGAGTCTCATGATTTTTCGGACCAACATTTGGGCGTTCATATGTCGACCGCATTCACCGTCGTGCACCTCGGCCATAACTTTCTCGGCCTTTATTCTGTCGACGCATAGGAGGAGAGGCCCTTGTGCCATCTTTTTGTACAGCTTCCCGTCGTCCGTTTGGAGGAATTGTAGCTAACCTTCGCAGGGCTTTCTTGGCTCGGTTTTCGGTTCCCGAGGAAATTCTCTCGTTGTCATGTAGGTTAGAATAGCATGATACCAAGGTTCCGGATCGGTTATCTCGATGTCTTGAATATCATGAATGTATATGCCGGCTCGGACCGTCTTTCCACGCAAATCGGCATGCTGGTTAGGAGATCCGGGATATTCAGTAAGGATGCCAATTTGGAAAGTGCATCCGTGAACTGGTTTTCTTCCCGGGGTAGATATATGTATTCTACCTTTTGGAATTGTTTTTCGAGAACCCTTACTCGTGTCTGGTAGGCTACGAGGTTGGCTTTCCGAGTTTTCCATTTTTGGAGAGCTTGGTTGATGACTAGGGACAAGTCGCCGTGTACCCGGAGATTTGTGACTCCTAAATCGGCGGCGGCTTGCAACCCGTGAATGCATGCTTCATACTCGGCAGCGTTATTGGTCACGTCGAAATCCATTAATGGATAACGGAGTATGCTCCCCCTTTGGCGAGATTAAAAGAATCCTGACCCCAAATCCTCGGAAATTAGACGCCCCGTCGAAATATAGATGCCACGTTTTTGTATCGGTATGGAATATATCTTCGCCTGGGAAGGACCAAGTGTCGGTGTGTCCTTCTTCGGTACTATCAGTAAGAAATTCGGCTACTACCCGGCCTTTAATAGGTTTTAACGGAACAAATTTGAGGTCGAACTCTGCCAACGTTAGAGTCCACCTAGACATCTTGCCATTAAGGATGGGCTTCTCGAATAGGTACTTGATATGATCCATTTTGGAAAATACATGTACTTCGTAACTGAGCATATAGTGCTGGAGTTTTTTGGTGGCCCAGACTAGGGCTAGACACGTCTTCTCGAGCATGGTATATTTGCATTTATACTCCAAGAACTTTTTGCTAATGTAGTAGATAGCTCGTTCTTCGGAGTCAACTGTCTGAGCCAGCATAGCCCCCATGGCTGTCTCGGTCGTTGTTAGGTATAACGACAAAGGCAAACCGGGTTGAGGTGGCATTAAGACCGGCGGAGCAGACAGGATTTCCTTGATCTTGTCGAAAGCTGCTTGGCACTTATTGTTCCATAGCTTTCGTATACCCACTTTCTGTTTTTTGAAGATCGATTCTCATACCATGGTTAGTTTGGATATGAACCGACTGATATATTGAACTTTCCCTAGAAATCCCCTTATTTCTTTTTCGGCTTTAGGGGGCTTCATCTCGGTGATGGCTTTGATTTTAGCTGGATCGACCTCGATACCACGTTGGCTAACGATATGACCTAGTAATTTGCCAGATGTTACCCTAAAACTGCACTTTTGAGGGTTTAGCCTCATGTTATATTTGCGCAGTCGGGTAAAGAATTTCCTTAGGGGAGTGATGTTCCCGTCTCGGCTTTTGGATTTGACGATCATGTCGTCTACATATACTTCCACTTCCTTATGCATCATGTCGTGTAATAAGGTCGTGGCGGTTCGTTGATAAGTGGCCCCGACATTGATGAGACCGAACGGCATGACAGTATAGCATTAAGTACCCTAAGGTGTAGTGAAGGTGGTCTTACTCATATCTTCGTCAAATATGAGTCTATACTAGTAAAGATATTACCCAAAGAGAAATAAGAGACGAACATATAGATGCGGAGAGAGTATAATTAAGTTATCTAACCCATACAACGCACGGGCTGTTAACCTAGTAAATTAAAATTTGAGACATACGACTTTAGCCTGTCAATGTACATAGTTTTTTTTGGTAATACGAAGCGAAAAACATCAAAGTAAGAAGAACTAAAACAAGGAAATAAAAATGACCGACAACTACTTGATCAAACTAACAAAGGAAAAAAAAAAACCAGCTGAAGCGAAAAGGAACAAAATGGGGCCATGACACTCCGCCAATGTAAGTTTCACATAGTCGATAAAGCTCCACCGATATCTCGCTCCATTCAAGGCGAGATTCGCATAGGCTGAGCGACCCCTTTATTAGTCAAGAAATCAACACAACCATTGGCTTCTCGATAAATATGGTCTATTTCAATCGAACCATAAAGTTCCTCCATCAAATTAAGGCTGATTTGAATCATGTGTAAATAAGCTGTCGAAAGACCTTCTTTTTGTCCTATCAACTTCGTAACTACTTGTGAATCAGTTTGAATTTGATGTGACGGAAATTATGTTCTTTAGCTAGGATAAGTCATCACTTGAGAGCCATAATCAACATAGTATTTTTTTCCATTTTTTTATATCTTCCCATGGACATTTGGCACAATTTTTTTGTATTGAATATAAAATGATAAATTTAAGAAATATTGGGGTAGAATGGTACTGTGTTTAAATAGAAAAGAATAAGGTGTAAAGTGTTGTAAATAATAAGGGTAATATGGTAAAAAAATTATGGACCAAAATAGAAAGAAATGAAATGAAAAAAAAAGGAATATATATATATATGGAGGAAGTAATATTTTTTGTCACACCTAAAACTATAACTCTATAAGGCCACAAAATATTAGATGTCCACATCTAATCCATCTGTGGCATTTTGTAATTAAAAAATTTCGTCTTTTAGTACTAAATAGACATTCATCACCTTACAAAAATCTATAAACAACAACGCCCGAGCATTTTTTTGGAACTCCCAAACTAGGAACTAATTAGTAATTCAGCAAACGCAATACAACTAGCCTTATTTGGGAGCCTATTACCCTAAATAACGCTCGACGATCCAAGATTCGTAGCATGTGCAAGTTCGTGTGAGACACCGTTACATGATCGTTTCCTAAACCACCAATTAATAGAACGAAAACAAACACTAAGCGAGAAAATATCCTCTAGGACTAGAAATAGGTCGCTTCTTCCCATCTTCCGTGCATTGATAGCGGTCACCACATTCTGAGCATCATGTCACTCTCCACGATAATATCCCTCTGCCCTTGTCTTCGAGCTTCCTCCATTCCTTCGAGAATGGCCACCGCTTCAACTGTTTGTAGATCTCAAGCTTCTCTACGTCGCATAGTAAAATTCGGCAAACACCTCCCAATCCTACGCCAAACCCCTCTTTTGTCCCCGCATCGACATTAATCTTAACCATCCCCTCCCCCAGTGGCCTCCATCTCTCCCCGCTACAGCTATACTTATCACTCTCTCTCTTTCTCTCTCACGTCCCCTGCCCACCACCTATACCGTCGTCCCTCCCTTCCAATTCCGCCATAATAACTTTCACCCTCCTCACCACCATATAGTCCCTAGCCGGCTCATTGTTGAACACAAGTTTATTTCTCGCTTCCCATAGAGCCCAACAAGCTGTCATGAACAACCCGAAGTAATCTTCCCCAATCACCTGCCATCTTGCCTCGATCCAATCTCTAACCCCCATGCCCACGTCTTCCTCCCCCTCCCAAAGCCCCAGATCCTCTCAGACCCTACGCGCAAGGCCACAATCACAAACTAAATGAAGACACGACTCATAGTTAGACTGACACATATGACACATGACATCCTCCGACCCGAGTCGTTTCGAAATGTTTACCTTTGTTGCTATCGCATCGTCGCACAGTTGCCAGAAGAAAAGCTTGACACGGGGCCAAACTTGGACCTTCCAAAGCTTGTTCCAAAGCCAGTTCTCCCTACCCTTGTTCGAGCTCTCTTCAACCATCAACTCTTCTCCCTCAAGCAATCTATAAGCTGATATAACAGAGTAAATCCCGTCTTTCTCCAGCCCTCAACACCAAATATCAGCCGCCTCATTATCGCTCAACCTAATATTAGCAATAATGTCGGCTTCAAAAGGCAAAACATTGACCCACAACTTCTCCTCGTCCCACCTTCTCCCTCCCTCATCAGCGAACAGGTCCGCGACCCGCAACTCTTCCAACCCATTCGGGCAAGGCGATATTTCTTGACCTCCACTATTCCATGTAACCCACGCATCACTCCTGACATTAGTTTCCCTCCCATCTCCAATCCTTCGCCTCAATCCTCCTCGCACTACATCTCTAGCTTCGATGATACCCCTCCAGGTATAGCTTGGATTCGTCCCTACTCTAGCATTCAAGAACACACTTCCGGCGTAATACTTACTGCACATAAGCCGAGCCCAAAGGGATTCCAGATTTATAATTAGTCTCCAAGCTTGTTTGCCCAGGAGAGCTAAATTACATTTCTTAAAATCCCGAAAGCCAAACCCTCCAATTTTCTTTGGTTTGCATAACCTCTTCCAAGACACCCATGAGATACGTCGGGACGAGTCGAGATGGCCCCACCAAAATTTCAAAATAATTGAGCTCAGCTCACCACAAAACTACGTCGAAATTTTGAAAACACTCATCACGTAGGTCGGAAGAGAATTGGCTACAGCCTTTATTAAAATCTCCCTACCCCCCTAAACAATATTTTCCCACGCCACCCGTTTAGTCTCTTGTGAATTTTATCCTGAATAATATATGTGATAACCTTCTTCGACCTACCCACAACAGTCGTAATCCCAAGTATCGGTCATGCGACTCCACCTCCCCTACTCCTAGCAGGCTTGTGACAGTAGCTCTTCGCCCCCGGGGAACTCTATTCCCATATGAGACCGTCGTCTTATTAAGATTTACTAGTTGCTCTGAAGCGGATTCATAGGCTTGAAGAATTCCGTTTAGAATAATGGCTTCCCTTTCCTTTGCCTTTTGGAAGAATATACTGTCATCCGCAAAGAATAAATGGGAAATAGTTGGGACCGTCACAGCTATTTTAACACCATGAAGAGCTCCCCTTTCAATTGCCCTTCTCGTCAATATTGAAGAGAACTTCTGCATACAAAATTGGAGAGAACTTCTTCACACAAAAAAAAGAGGTAGGGCGAAAGCGGGTCTCCCTGTCTGAGGCCTCGAGCCGGGCGAAACTCCCTCGAAGGAGTGTCGTTAATCAACATGGAGAACGAAACCGAGAAGACACAGGCCATGATACGTTTGACCCACTTCCCGTCGAATCCCATAATTGTCAGTGTCCTTTCGAGAAAGTCCCACTCCACACGGTCGTAAGTCTTTGCCATATCTAGTTTGAGCGTCATGGCCTCGTTGGTTGCCTTTGAGTTTTTCATGTAATGGAAGAGCTCAAAGGCAATCAACACATTGTCCGTAATCAGACGTCCCGGGGTTAACGCACTTCGGTTTTCCGAGACAACTTCTCCTAGAAATTGCTTCAGCCTATTCGCAAGAACTTTGGCAACCAACTTGTAGACCACATTGCATAGGCTAATAGGTCTAAACTCCTAAATTTTATCCGGGGCTTTCTTCTTTGGAATGAGTACAATATTTGTTTTGTTCATCTCCGTAGGAATTGGATCTCCGCGGAGTATGCCTAGCACATTTTGAGCTCCGGCCCCACAATGTGCCAATTGGTTTGGAAGAACAGCACGTTCTTCCCATCCGGTCCTGGCGCCTTCAAAGGATGCATTTGATTAAGAGCCTCAATAATTTCCCTTTTGGTATAGTCGTATTGCAGAAACGTGTTCATCCTAGTGGTGACTCTATTCTCCATTTCATCAAATATGTCCCCAAACTCACGCGGTCCAAGAGTCGAGAAAAGACTTGTGAATTAAGATACCGCAACCTCTTCCACCTCCTCCCTCCCCGACCTCGTCTCACCAGCATCATCAACAAGCGAACGAATGTGATTCTTTTGTTTCCGTTCACCTGCTCTTCTATGGAAAAAGGTCGTATTTTTGTCTCCCTCTTTGAGCCACAAAACTCTCGACCTCTGCCGCCAAAATTGTTCCTCCTATATCCTCAAGTCCGCCACCTGTGCCACCGGTCTCCGTCTACGCCCAACCTCATCCGTCGTCCACCCCCTATTTATCATCTCAATTTGTTTAAGCTTCTTTGTAATGCCACGCTTGATTTTAATTTACGTATCGAAGATTTCTTCCATCCCTGAAGTGCCTATGCACATTGCCGAAGCTTCACACATAAATCACCATCCCCTACCCCGAACCCCTCTTTCACAGCTTCTTCACGCCCGTCTTGTCGAATCCACATTTGCTCGAATTTAAAGCTCCGAGCTGGTCGCATTGCTTGTTCTTGGGTGTTCAACAGAACTTTTATGGGTGAATGATCAGACCATTCTCGTTCGAGATGCATCAGTTTCGCGAACGGGAACAAATCCCTCCACTTCTCTGTTATCAAAGCTATATCCAAACGACATTGCCGGTTCGCCTCCCCCACTTGCCTATTGTCCCACGTGAACTCATACCCATCATAGGGGAGGTCCCTCAGGTCACAAAATTCAATAGCCTCCCGAAAGTTGTCCATTTGCCATTCAGCATTTCTTCCACCTTTCATTTCAGCAGCGAGAATTATTTCGTTGAAGTCTCCGACACACACCCACGGAAGCTCATGTTGTTATTTTAATATAGCAAGCAGCTTCCATGAGAGATGTCTGTTAGAGACGTTAGGCCAACCATAGAACCCCGTTACTCTCCACTCCCCTGAAAATCCTTCACTTTGAAATCCATATAATGAACTGATGCAGATAAAAACTCACACTCTATCCTTTTTTTCCACATAAAAGAAATGTCGCCCGACCTACCCACACTATCAACATCAAGACCATCATACTCCTCAAACTTCTCCCTCACCCTCCCCATCTCATGACCACTTAGTTTCGTCTCACACAGAAACACCATGGCCGGGGCCTCCCTCCGGATTAGGTGTCAGGGGCCACCAACTGCGTCGAGGTGGCCCAACCCTGGCAGTTAAGGCTTAGAATATTCATTGGGCCCGGCGGGATTGGGTCTCGCCAACCACCGCCTCAGGTATATAGACGCCCCCGTCATCAGAACTCCTAACTCTCTTAACCGAACACTCATACTCCACACCCCCCCCCCCCCCCCCGACATGTCCCATTTTCTTCTACTTTTTGCATATCATTATCCGCATTGACAGTGCCTTGCCCTCGGGGTTTCCTCTTCCAAGTCCTACTCCCATTCACCACCTTCTCCCCCATGTCCCCCATCAAGACTCATGCCCGAGCATATTCTTAGATATTGGAATATTTGCTCTATTGGCAAATGAGGGACAGCGATTACTTCAGTTTGGGATTTAAGAAGTGTACCCTAAATAGTACGGCGCATTGGAAAGAAGGTAGTGAAGGACTGAAGGAACTTGCTAATAAAAATTAGATTAAATTAAATATTACTCCCTTTCAAAATATTTATTTTAAAATTTACTTCGTTTTGAAATTTTTGTTAAAAATAACTCCAAAATGCCAAAATCTATCAAAAGTTCAAAAATTGCTCCAAAATATAATTTTTGGACGAAAATGTCCCTAAATTTTTAATGCCAAATTACTTCACCCCACCCTCCAGCCAAGGACATTTTCGTCCTAAAAATAAATTTGGGAACAATTTTTGAAGTTTTAATAGATTTTGGGTGTTAAAAATAACAAATTTTCATAAGAGAATAAATTTTAAAATTGATATTTTAAAAGGAAGTAATTTTTAATTTATTCTAAAAATTATCTCAAGTTAGTTTTTAAGAATGTATGCTAATTTTGTGGTCAATTTCCCTTGTATATGTAGTGATACCCACTCAGCAAAGTTTCCCTCATGGAACTAATATTTTGCTATAACCTTGGCATATGAATATACTTGTCTTAAACAAGAATTTGTAGTTTTCTCAATTGCTAGAATCCATAATTAGTTATTCAAATTACACTAAATATAAGCCTCAATTCCCAAATCTGATTAATAAATCAAAAACAAGTCGGGTTAGGTCGAGTCTAGTCTGGTCAGATATAAATTAACATAGCACAACAGATCAGTAAATGATTTACTTAGACATGGATGATGAAGGTGATGGATCATGCATATGTCCAATACCATGAAGATCACCCCGACTACTACTAGAAGAGCCGTGAATTGGGCCAGCATCAATTATTGATCCAAATTGGCGTAGGTCGATTGGGCCACGTTGTTGTTCTTGTTGTTGTTGCTGCATGATCCACAGTGGTTGTACCATTGGATCGAAAAGTGAGGATAGGTCATAAGTAGCTGGGACGGTGGACGCCGATGGAAGGTCTGAAATCGATAGTTGTGGTGGCAACATCATTGGTTGAGGTGGCAACGGTGGTGGTGTTGGCACCTCTAAGGTTGAGAGGTGTGCTTGTAAGTAGGAGAGCTCTGTTTGTAAATTCACAACCTGTTAACAAGGGAAAAATTTGTTAATTATGCTCCAAGGTCAATAAAACATCATAGCACATATATTTGTTACTCTTTGTCTCAGTCATTTGTTGTTCTTTTATATTATTTGTAACGAATATTTTAATCAAATGACAACAAATAATCGAGATGGAAAAATTACTAATTAATACTCAGTAAGATATATTAGGACAATATATCCCTTAAACTTTAGAAATGTCAAAGTGCGGAACATGTATAAAATACTACTCAGCTCGTATTGCTCTATAGTCCTAAAACTTTAAACATGTCTCATGATTCGTGAACATGTCTTCACATGAGAATGTTTTAGCAATGCATACACGTTAAAACATCTTCGTAAATTAGGGAGCAAAATACCATGGGAAAAGGAACAACATTCAACTACATACTCTTAGTTTATTTCAAACATTTCATGCCAAATATTATATACTAAAATGACTTTTATGAAATCTAGGTAACTACTTACCTTAGCGCATACTCAAGACCGAGAAAATAGAGATTTGAGTTTGTAGTTATATGGAGTAAATCTAGGAAACCAAAGCACGCCGAGGTATTTCACCGCATCAATATCCAACGATCTAAAGAGATAAAACCCTAGCAAACACTCTCCAATTATAAGTTGCTTGTACATAGGGCTGTGAGTGAGCCGAACTATTCGATCCGATTCGTGAAGCTCGACTCGAAAAAAGCTCGATTCGTATTCGATTCGGGCGATCAAATATAGGGCCAAATCATACTTTGGTATTCGAACCAAATCAAGAATAATATTCGGCTCGATTCGTTTCAATCCATTACTTAGTTCAATTTTTCCGGACCATCTAAATTCATTGTTCAGGTAGAAAATATATCCTAAATGTTTACCTAAAATTGATATTCACGCCTTCACGGTCCATTTTACTTAAATTTACGGTCCAATTTTCTTGAACTTACCTGAAGGAAGAACTTGAAACTAGATTTGATTGGGAAATAAATTTATTATTTTTGGATAAATTATATTGTACTCCGTAATAACTAAAGTAGGGACTTTATTGGTGATGAGCTTGCCTGAGGAGTTAGGCCATAACTCTAAACTAAGCTATTGTAATGTCTATTTTGTTTTCCAAAATGTTTTTTGTTTTTGAGATTGCTTGTTGAATTAGTTGGTTGCTGCCACCATAGTAAGAATTGTACCTATATACTTAAGGTCGATTCATTTTGTGCTTCTATTTAATTTTTTATTTTGTCGGATCAAATCAAATATTATTCGATTATTCGATTCGAAAAATCAAATACCAAATCAAATAATGATTTTCATTATTCGACGGTATCAAACCAAATCAAACGTTGGCTCGAAAAAATTTCAAATCAAACCAAATAATGACATTATTCGGTATAGTTCGGCTCGATCACAGCCCTACTTGTACATACTTAAGTTTGATTAATACAACTTACATTTAACCAAAAATAAAACACTCGAGCTGATCTAACCGTCCACATTACTAACAATGGTACCAAGGCTAATAAAAATAGGTACGTTTAACGTAAAAGAGTATACAAATATAAAAGGATACGCTTGTTATAAAAATAGGTACAAAAAAAACAAAATTGTCACTTAGAAGTACATATAGTAATAAAATAGGTACGAATAATGCATAAAGTGGTACTCACAAGTCGTCTCTCAATAACTTAGGGAGAGACCGTTTCTCCCAAGAATTTGTGGTTATTACTATAACCCATCAATCGCACCACCACCATAATTTTAATTAGATGAAAATTGGACCATTTGCTTCAAATAACCTCTTTAGACAACACAAAAAAAACAAATACGAGTAATAATTTTAATAATATTTTCAAGATGATTAATTTTTGAATAAAACTCAGTCTCACAGTACTCTCCCTCGAAACTCAAAAGTAGACGATTAATTTCCTCTCATTAAATCCAATTCAATTAATATAAATCGACTCTCCCATTCAAATTTCAGCTTCCTTTTATGGAAAAGAGTTATCATATTCCTTTATATGTTTCCTCTGTCTATACAAAATGTCATTAATTTTTACATATTTTAATTTGGGGACTCATGCATAAAATCTTGGGATTACGAATAATATTGTTACATTTGACCCACTTTAAACTCGTGAAAAACTCAACGCAAGCTTTGAATTTCGTACACGAGAAAATATTTTTTTATTTTTGATTTCCTAGTATTATTTTATTGGACAAACCGTGCTATTATTAAATGGGACCCAGCTTATCTTGGACATATATACAGACAATTAGTCTTTTTAAAGACCGTCTTCCATTAAGATGGTGTGAGACATGTTTCCAATTAAATACTTTTTGTGATATATATATATATATATATATATATATATATATATATATATATATATATATAAAGAGAGAGATAGAGATAGGTTCACATAAGGCCAACAACTCTTATAAGTTCATAAGTTCCAGTGTTAAAGTTACACAAAAGGTGTTTAAAGTTACACGAGATGAGTGTTAAAGTTGCACTTTATCATTTGAAGTGATAAAAGAGCTGAATGTTATAGTTACATATCAATTCTGAAAAAATGCAACTTTAACGTATGTCATCTGTAACTTTAATATAGACTTAATTACATATGGTGAACTTATTTGATCCCTTCTCTCTCTCTCTCTCTCTCTCTCTCTCTATATATATATATATATATATATATATATATATATATATATATATATATATATATATATGTGTGTATGTATGTATCCTTTGAGACACCTCAACTCGTCGCACCCGGTGAGATCAAATCTCAACCATTAAATTAAAATTAAAATCTAATTAAAGAATAAAATTAAAACAAAAATTCATATATATAAATTTTTTCAGGAAAAAAATCAATTTTTTTTAAAAAAAAAAACATTTTTTTCCAAAAAAATATCATTTTTTGTTTCCGGAATTTATTTTTTCCGAAAAAAATAATCATTTACATAAAAAATCAAAGAAAAATAGTATGAATAGTAATCTAAAAGATGGATAACATCTGTAATGGAGGGTTAGAGGGTGAAGTGTCAGGATGAGATTATACGTAATGGAGGTTGAGATTATAAAATTTTATCTCAACTTTTTAAACATACGTAATGATCAAGAGAGAGGTGGGTCACAAGGGTGGGAGGAGAGAAATAATTTGATTACAGGGGGTGAGGGTTGATTGTCATCTAATCTTTTCCGTAGGTTATTTTTAATATGCATCGTTGGATTAGATCTAATCTAATAGTCGACATTCTATTTTAACTGATGCAAAGAGTTCATTTGTCTCACCAGAACCCACCTCCCTCCCCCTCTCTCTCTCTCTCTTTCTCTCTCTCTCTCTCTCTCTCTAGTTGAGATTGGGTGAGAACCTATCTCTCAATGAGAACTGTGAGAACTGTTTAGAACCCCTCCTCCTTTAACAAAATAAACCAAATCCGTTTCTTTCTCTCTTTTCCTTCTCTTTCTCAACTACTACCATCAGTAGATTTACTCCTAAAATTAGTAACAATTTGAGGAATTTCAGCGACGCCCCAACTTGCGACAATTACTATACCTAAACCTAATGAAATTCCGTTTCTTGTAAAGCATAAACAATGACCAATTAATTCAATCCCCCATGCCCCACACTGCGCAGAGCAATTTTCTGCCATTCATGCGCAACTTTCGAGGTTTTAGACTTTTAGTGTTAGGCGGTGAGAATTGAGGATGAAGGGTTCAAGGGATTGGTTTTTATTGGCGGGCTTTATTGGAACTTGTTGTTTGTGTACTTTCTGCTCGCGAGAGTAGTACTGTAGTAATCATTGACCGGTTTATTGGGTTCGGGTTGAGTCGAATTGGGTTGGATTAGATTGAATCAAATCTGTTTACTACTCCGTAATTTTTGTGTAGTAGTTGTAGTCACATTACAATTTAAAAAGGGTACGTTGAAAGTGAAAAAAGGGTACGCTAAAATTTAAAAAGGGTACGCTAAAATTGAAATTTTAAAATGGTACGCTAAAATTGAAATAGAAAAATGGTAGGTTAAAATTGAAAAAAAGGTACGCTAAAAGTGAAAAATGGTACGCTAAAATTTAAAAATGATACGCTAAAATTTAAAAATGATACACTAAAATTGAAATTACAAAAGAGTACGCTAAAAGTGAAAAAGGATACAGTAAAATTGAAATTGAAAAAGGGTACGTTAAAATAGAAAAAATGGAACACTAAAAGTGAAAAATAGTACGCTAAAATTTAAAAATGTTACACTAAAATTAAAATTGAAATTAAAAAAGAGTACGCTAATAGTGAAAAAGGGTACGTTAAAATAGAAAAATTAAAAGGGTACGCTAAAATTGAAATAGGGTACACCACAATTTAAAAAGAAAATTAAATCGGGTATAGGGCTGGAAGAAGAAGTGTTTGTATTTCATATAAAATCCGTACAAAAGAAAATTAAAAGACAATATTTTAGATGAACCCTTAAATCAATCAGGAAATTTGAAAAAAAAAACGATAACACACCATTGCTGAGATTATTGCAATTATATTTGCCGACGATAATACTGTTACTATTGTAATGAATTAATGAATTTAATTGAATAAGTTAATCATAAAATGATGAATTAAAAAAAAATTTAAAACTACTTAGGTTATTGGGATTCAATACCCAATAATGATGAACTAATGGATTGAAGAAAATCCGATTGAAAAATTGATGGATTGAAGAATCAGACTCAATGGTCGATTGAAGAATTTATGGATTAAAGGATTATGGGTCGAAGAATGTTGTAGAAAGAGGAGTTACGGGTTGAAGGCCGAAACAATTGTGATGGGTTAATTTGATTGATGAATTTTGAAGGATCCAACGAATGAGATTGAACACTATGATCCAATGGCTCATATTATAGTTCTCACAGTTCTCATTGAAGGGGTGGTTCTCACATGAACCTAAATATATATAGGGGTGGGATCCGGTGCGAACCAATGTTCGGTCCGAACTATTCCTTACGCTGCGAACCCCCACTTACATTTCTTTGAACTTCCACTTACACTTTTAGGGGCTCTACTTACACTTTAAAAAATACAAAAAAAAAAAAAAAAAAAAAAGGGCAGTCAGGCCGGCTGACCGGCCCCCTGTGCACCGGCGGCCTGCCCACCGGCCCCCTGCCCGGCCAGGCGGACAGATATTTTTTTTTTTTTGCCTTTTTTTAAAATGTAAGTGGAGCCATTAAAAAGTGTAAGTGGAGCATTTTAGAATTGTAAGTGGGGTTCGGACCGTAAGCAATAGTTCGGACCGAAGTTGTGGTTCGGACCGGATCCTAAATCTATATATATATATATATATCGAGGTGGGTTCCGGTGAGGCAGGGTAACTCCTTGCACCCATTGAGGCACAATCTAAACCATTAGATTAAGATGGAACATAAATCCATATAAGTGTTATATACACTATAAAACTCATTATATACGTTATTAAACTCACTATATATATACACACTTAAGAACTCAATATATACAGTAAAATAATTGTTATATACACTCAAATAATTATTATGTACACCAATTAATCAACAATGGAACGTACATCAAAATAACTGTTGGACGCGAAACAGTAAAAACCGAGATAGGCAACGCAGATAATCGAACAACAATTGAACAGGCAACACGGTCAGAAAAATTAAACCGAGAGGCAGCACGGAAATCGAGGCAACACGGGACACGAAAAACGAGTCGGCAGATACGGGACAGTAAGTAATTCGGACAGAAACGAAAGGCAACCGAAGCAGTGTCGTGGTATGTTAGCCACTGACTTGAAAACTATATCGGCACGACTATGGTGGCTATCGTCTACAATGCCGCTAGTTCCCCAAGGTGAACACTGCAGTCCACGAGCCCAACCACTGGAGTACGTGAACTTTGGAACGAACAAAACACGAACCCAGGAACAGTAGCGAGAAATATGAGAAGCAGAATGTATGTATGTGAAGAGAAGAAGAGAACAGGAATGTTGTGTGTCTGAAGAATGACAAAGGGCCTGGTATTTATAGGATAAACAGGAGGAGCCTGCAAAAGGATATTCAGCAGTTAAGGCATTAATCACCGAGATTAATGACCTTAAACACCCTTAATCACTCCTGTAACAGTCAAATTTGACTGAATCAACCTTGAACCTAGACAGCTAACCCAAGCTCAATGAACCTGGACAGTCACAGCACAACGGAGGCCCAAAAAGGTAAAAGTCGGGCACAGCCCGCACCGCAGGTGCTCCACCCAAACCCAAACCCGAACCCGAGCCCAGACCGCGCCGGGGCGGGCCGCACGCGCGCGTGCGTGTGTGTTTACCAAAGCAGCCCATCACCCATCACCCTAAAAGGCCCACTCCACTTCACACTTACTAACTCACTAAGAGGGAAGCCTTATAAACAACAACTAAGCTTCTAACTCCTCCTATGTAGGACAAACAAAAGAAGAAAACAACTCTTGCCATCAACCAACAATCCCCCACTGGTGGCAAAGAGGAAACAGGGAGAGAGAAAGAAAAGAAAAAGAAAAGTTCCTGGGTAAGGAAGGGTTGGATACTTAGACGTTCAATGTCTTTCGACTTGTATTGACGTTTTAGTGAGGTGAGACAACAACTTACTTACAACCAGTGAATATCTTTCGATTTGAATTCCTAATTGAGCTTCGGTTGAGACCCCCACAACACATATCATACCTTCAAAAGTTTGTCGTTCCGCAATTTCAAAGTGCAACGCTTCTCAAACCATGCGTTTACCTTGGTTCTAGTGAGTGTTCTAGTGAAATTCACACTTTCCACTAGATGGTAAGGACCATTACACACACGTAGGTGGCTTAGTGCTTCTCAATAGCACATCTCATGTAAGCCATTAAGGACATAAGTCCAACCTTTATCCACTCACATAATCCATCAAGTGCGTCTCAAAGCACCACCAAAACTGGCTATGGATCATGTATCGCCATAGGAATGTAAGCTTTTGAGCCTATCAAGATTCATACTCTAATCTTGACTTAAGGATATCAACCCCATTCCCCTCGACGAGTCGAGAACAACTCTTCTCGGTAATCCTTTTGTGAAAGGATCTGCAAGATTGCGTTCAGACCTCACAAAGTCTATTGCAATCACTCCATTTTTCAGGAATTGTTTCACCACAGCATGCCGTATTCGGATATGTCTTTTCTTACCATTGTAGACATCATTCTTAGCAACTCTGATGGCTGCTTGACAATCACAGTGTAGGGAGACCGGTGCAACCTGTCCCCCCCACACTGGTATGTCAGCTAGTAGGTTTCTCAACCAATCTGCTTCTTGACTTGCCAGCTCAAGAGCAATGAACTCGGACTCCATAGTGGAGGTTGCTATACAAGTCTGTTTTGCAGACTTCCACGATATAGCTCCTCCCCCCAAGGTGAACACATAACCACTAGTAGAATTTGTTTCATCATTACCTTTAATCCAGTTTGCATCAGTAAAACCCTCTAACACAGCAGGATATTTACCAAAATGTAGACATGAATTAACTATTCCTTTCAAGTATCTTAGTAAACGATGAAGGGCATTCCAATGTTCATTATTAGGGTTATGTGTATACCGACTTAGCCTACTAACAACATAAGCAATGTCAGGTCGAGTACAGTTCATGAGAAACATCACACTCCCTATAATTTTAGCATACTCTTTTTGGGATACACTCTCACCCAGGTTCTTACACAGAGGTATACTAGCATCATAAGGAGTTCTAGCAAGTGTAACATCAAAACTATCAAATTTCTTCAACACTTTCTCAGTAAAATGAGATTGACTTAAGGATATTCCAGATGAGTTTCTGATCAACTTGACTCCAAGAATAACATCAGCTTCTCCTAAGTCTTTCATCTCAAAACGTGACGACAGAAATTGTTTGGTTTTATTTACAACAAATAAATTACTACCAATAATTAACATGTCATCAACATATAGGCAGATAATCACACAGTCTGATCCAAACATCTTAGAGTACACACATGAATCAGAATTGTTAGTTATGTAGCCATCCTCAATCAAAGTGTTGTGAAATTTCTCATACCACTGTTTAGGTGCTTGTTTTAGACCATATAGCGATTTTCTCAATTTACACACCTTACTCTCTTGACCCTTTACCACAAACCCCTCCAGTTGAGTCATATAGATCTCTTCTTTTAGGTCACCATTCAAGAAGGCAGTTTTAACATCCATTTGATGAACAACAAGATCATGAATAGCAGCCAAAGCAATAAGAGTTCTAATGGTGGAGATCTTAGTCACAGGTGAGTAAGTATCAAAATAGTCAATATCTTTCTTTTGTGTAAATCCTCTCACCACAAGTCTAGCTTTGAACCTTTCTATTGTACCATCAGGTCTCAGTTTCCTTTTGAAAATCCATTTACTACTAATGGGTTTACTACCCTTAGGTAAATCTGTCAATTCCCAGGTTTGATTAAAGGCAATAGAATCTAACTCATTTTTAATAGCTTCTTCCCAAAAAATAGCATCTATGGATCTCATAGCTTCATCATACGTTTTTGGATCATCTTCTATTAAAAAAGCAGAAACAAATTCAAAGCAAGCACAATCATCACTAGCATTTTCAGTTAAGAACGTTGTGATAAAATCATCTCCGAAATTCTTTTCAATTCTAGGCCTTTTACTCCTTCTAGGTTCACTAGCATGATCATCAATAGTACTACTACTAGCATGCATAGAATTATCAACAGGATTAATAGGCATATCAAGCAATTCAGGAGGTGAATCAGCAACTTTCTTTAAAGGGAAAACATGCTCAAAAAACTCGGCATCTCTTGCTTCAGAAATAGAACGATCATTCAATGACATGAATCTATAAGCAGCACTGTTTTGAGCATAACCAATGAAAATGCAATCATATGTTTTAGATCCTATAGTAGGCCTCTTAAAACTCGGTAAACCAACTTTAGCCAAACACCCCCACACTTTAAGAAAGCTTAAGTTAGGGGCATAACCCTTCCAAAATTCATATGGTGTCTTGTCTAATTTCTTATGAGGTACCCTGTTAAGAATGTGACAAGCTGAAAGCACTGCTTCCCCCCACATATCATCAGAAAGGCCAGAACTTAAGAGCATAGCATTCATCATTTCTTTTAAAGTTCTGTTTTTACGTTCAGCTACTCCATTGGACTGAGGTTGGTAAGGTGGGCTAGACTCATGTATTAATCCATTTTTCTCGCAAAAATCTATTAAGTAATTAGAGCTATATTCACCACCTCTATCAGACCTTACTCTTTTAATCTTTCTGTCAAGTTGATTTTCTACCTCAGCTTTGTATTTAATAAACATCTCTTCAGCTTCACTTTTATTCTTAAGTAAATACACTTTAGTATACCTTGAGAAATCATCAATAAAAGTGACATAATAATATTTACCTCCTCTACTCATAGTACTTTTGAAGTCAGCTAGGTCGGTGTGAATTAACTCGAGAAGACTCGTTTGTCTAGTTTTAACTGGTTTACTAGGCTTCTTAGTAAACTTAGCTTCTACACAACTAGGACATTTAGAAAAGACTTCGGTGGTTAAAGAAGGAATCAGCGACATTGCTTTCAATTTTTTAACCAACTCATAATTCACGTGACCTAATCTAGCATGCCAAACATCAATAGACTCAGGTATATAAGCGGAAGCAGAAGAATTATTATTAATAGCAGAAGAGTCAATGTTCAAAAGAAATAAGCCCCCATGAGATAACCCTTGCCCACAAAATCCCCGTTGCGAGACATTACTACCTTGTCAGCCTCAAAAACAAGTTTCACACCAACTTTGTTTAACAAGGCACCAGACACTAGGTTTCTATGCAAAGTGGGAACATACAAAACATTATGAAGGGCAAGAGTTTTCCCAGAGGTAAGTTTAAGAAAGATCTTGCCTTTTCCTGTGATCAACGCAGAGGAAGAGTTACCCATGTAGACCTTTTCACCGTCAGCCACATCTTCAAATTCAGCGAACAGCTCCTTGTTGGCACAGAGATGTCTTGACGCTCTTGTGTCCAGAACCCAGTCACTGGCGTTTGCTACAAGATTGGCCTCGACCACCACTGCAGCAATGATATCATCATCTGGTTCAGCAATGTTGGCTTGAGCGGTTTGACCAGCTTTCTTTTGAGGACACTGGAATGCTTTGTGACCCGTTTGCCCACACACATAGCACACCACGTTCGGATTCGGCTTGAAGATCTTGGGAACTGGTTTGGTGGAGTTTCCTTGATTCTTTCCCTTGACACCTTGACCTTTCCCCTTTTGACCTTTGCCCTGACTCTGACCCATCTTATTCTTACCCTTATTATTGCCATGAGATGGACCTCCGGCTTCGACAAGGTTAGCCTTGGTAGAGACAGACGACAACAGAACAGACTTATCCTTCAGGCGATTAGCTTCCTCGGTCCTCATGTGACTAATGAGTTCTTGAAGTGATAGATCTTTTTTCTTGTGTTTTAAATGGTTTCTATAATCACTCCATGACGCAGGAAACTTCTCTAACAAAACATTAGCTAAAAAGACCTCGTCTAGTTTCATACCCTCATTGGTAACATCAGCACACAAGTTTTCGTAGACATGAACTTGTTCCATAATGGGTTTATCATCTACCATAAGAAAACCAAGCCACTGACCCACCACGTATTTCTTTTTTCCCGCATCATCGGCCCCATATTTTTTCTCTAAAGCCTCCCAAATAGTTTTAGCAGATTTATGGACCATGAATAAATCAAAAAGGGTGTTGGTCATATGATTAAGAAGATGATACCTTACCGCCTTATTATCTTTATCATATTTCTGAACTTTTTCCTCATTGGACTTAACCGTGGAAGCGGGAGGAGGTGTGGCCTCGGCCGTGGAGGACGCAATAATTAAAACGGGTTTGTCTTCAAACAAAGCATAATCGATTTCCAATTGTTCGAAAAACATTAAGAGTTTTTGCGACCACCTTTTATAATTAAGACCATCTAACGGTTCCAATTTCGACAAATCAGCAGCAAACTTGGTTGAAACAACAGCCATAATAAATCGTTTTCTGTTTTGCGACACAAATTATAATATAGTTTTCAAATTGTTGGACGCGAAACAGTAAAAACCGAGATAGGCAACGCAGATAATCGAACAACAATTGAACAGGCAACACGGTCAGAAATATTAAACCGAGAGGCAGCACGGAAATCGAGGCAACACGGAACACGAAAAACGAGTCGGCAGATACGGGACAGTAAGTAATTCGGACAGAAACGAAAGGCAACCGAAGCAGTGTCGTGGTATGTTAGCCACTGACTTGAAAACTATATCGGCACGACTATGGTGGCTATCGTCTACAATGCCACTAGTTCCCCAAGGTGAATACTGCAGTCCACGAGCCCAACCACTGGAGTACGTGAACTTTGGAACGAACAAAACACGAACCCAGGAACAGTAGCGAGAAATATGAGAAGCAGAATGTATGTATGTGAAGAGAAGAAGAGAACAGGAATGTTGTGTGTCTGAAGAATGACAAAGGGCCTGGTATTTATAGGACAAACAGGAGGAGCCTGCAAAAGGATATTCAACAGTTAAGGCATTAATCACCGAGATTAATGGCCTTAAACACCCTTAATCACTCCTGTAACAGTCAAATTTGACTGAATCAACCTTGAACCTAGACAGCTAACCCAAGCTCAATGAACCTGGACAGTCACAGCCCGCACCGAAAGTGCTCCACCCGAACCCAACCCCGAGCCCGAGCCCGTGTCGGGCCGGGTCGCACGCGCGCGTGTGTGTTTACCAAAGCAGCCCATCACCCATCACCCTAAAAGGCCCACTCCACTTCACACTTACTAACCCACTAAGAGGGAAGCCTTATAAACAACAACTAAGCTTCTAACTCCTCCTATGTGGGACAAACAAAAGAAGAAAACAACTCTTGCCATCAACCAACAATAACTGTTATATACACTAAAAAAACTCATTATATACGCTATTAAACTCACTACATATATATACACTTAAAACTCAATACATACAGTAAGATAATTGTTATATATACACCCAAATAATTAATATGTGCATCAGTTAATCAACAATGAAACATACATCAAAATAACTGTTATATACACTAAAAAACTCATTATATACGCTATTAAACTCACTACATATAAATATATATATATATATACACTTAAGAATTAAATATATATACAGTAAAATAGTTATTGTTATATACACTCAAATGGTTACTATGTACACAAATTAATCAACATATATACACTGAAATAATTGGCATATGTACTTAATTATTTGATATAATAGAATTGTTATATACCTTAAAACAGTTATTATGTACACTGAAATTGTTTTTATATACACCAATTTTATTTTAAATTCCGATTTTTTTTTCGGAAAAAATATTTTTTTGTTTTGGAACAAAAATTCCGAATTTTTTATTCGGGAAAAAAATATTTTCTTTTTGGAAAAAAATATTCCGAATTTTTTTTTTTTTTTTCCGAAAAATATCGATTTTTTTTCCCCGGGAAAAAAATTGGGGAATTTTTTTTATGTATGAGTTTTTGTTTTAATCTTAGTCTTTAATTTGATTTTAATCTAATGGTTGAGATTGTGCCTCAATGGGTATATATATATATATATATATATATATATATATATATATATATATATATATATATATATATATATATATAAGGGATCAAATAAGTTCACCACATGCAATTAAGTCTATATTAAAGTTACAGTTGACATACGTTGAAGTTGCATTTGTTCAAGATTGATATGTAACTATAACATTCAGCACTGTTATCACTTCAAGTGATAAAGTGCAACTTTAACATTCATCTCGTGTAACTTTAAGCACTTTTTGTGTAACTTTAACACTGGAACTTATGAACTTATAAGAGTTGTTGGCCTTATGTGAACATATATATATATATATATATATATATATATATATATATATATATATATATATATATATATATACTCCTTATGAATGCATACAAAATCATTTTCCGGAGTCCATATGAGTAGAAAGCCAAAAAAACAGAAACAGACCAATTCCTTAATACCTGTTAAAATTTACGTAGCACAAA
Organism: Agrostemma githago; assembly: GCA_958450325.1. NCBI lineage: Eukaryota > Viridiplantae > Streptophyta > Magnoliopsida > Caryophyllales > Caryophyllaceae > Agrostemma > Agrostemma githago. The sequence continues at coordinate 33,328,401 of OY288261.1, forward strand.
AAAAATATGGTTAACCAACTTTTAACATACACCCCATCACCAGACAAATATTACAAATGCTAGCTGCGGTTTTGGATCATCCAACCAAGTGCTATACACTAGGAGTATGTTTCATTGTTTAATGGCAATCCATACAATTGTGGTAGTAGTATAATTTGTACAAGACCAATATAATATATTGTGGGAATGAGATCAGATTATTGAACGCATCCACAACCTATTGGAGTATTTTACAAACCTTCCTCTCGATCGCCTGGGTACCCTAATTTGAGAGAGAATGAATCAGTACTAACTAAGAGCATGTTCATTCATGAATGAATTTTTCATTCTTGGGTGGGATCCATTCATTCCACCTCATCATTTCTTCATCAATTTTTTCATCTTAAAAAAGCTCTTCATCCAAGAATGAATTTATTATTCTCTAATTAGTTCCAAAATCATACCCAATCCACCTGACATTTTATCATTGGTAGAAATTATTGGGTACAAATAGCAACTTGGCCTGCAATTCTCATTCTCTCATCCATTTGAGTGAAAGAATGATTTTGGCTTCTCCTTCCCCAAGAATATTTCATTCTTGGATGGAGACCAAAATTTCTCCATCCTCCATCAAGAATGAAGAAAAAACAATGGACGGGGGTGCTCTAAGAATTGAATATCTGAAAATTTATTTTTTCCCTTTAATAGAAGACTTAACTTCGAATACACTTTCGCTTTTCGTCGGCGGCGATTTACTTAAAATTGTCGACAATTTTACATATTTTACCTATTTTACCCTTTACTCCCTTTTTCTTCCTTAACTAAACAAAAGAAAAATTACTTTAAAACAAAAACGATCAACCCAACAAAACGAAACGAAAATAAAACGAAAACATCGAAACAAAACAAAACAAGTTACTGCATCTCTATCCGATTAAAACAAAAACAATCAATAAGAAAACTCAACTTTTGAAGATTCCCCAAATTTTCAGAAATCACACCTTATTTGAAGTCAAATCCAAATACTCCAGATTCCCACAATTAGAAATCTCAATTGGAATACCCCAGAAATCAAGTTGCTACTGAAATCAATGGAGTTCACATAAGACAAGAAGACTATCTATTGGAAACAAGAAGTCTACGCCTGACCGTAGACTTTAAGACTCAAAGTCTACGCCTGGGCGTAGACTTTAAGACTCGAAGTCTAGGCCTTGGCGTAGACTTTAAAATTCAACGCCTACACGTAAAAGCAGACGTTACGTTTCAACGTTTCCGCTGGGAACGACTATAAAAATGTAACGCTTATAGGCTATTCCCGGACTATCTTTCACGCCTATACCGAAAAGTCTATCACGACTGTCTTTTCTTTTTCCGTGATAACCAATGAAATTACACCGCATACATAACAAGGAAAATTAAAACTAACCTCGTCAACGATAGCAAATTCAAATCAAAAGGGAAATTGTTAACCGTGTTCGACATTCCGGACAATTGTCAACGTTATTGGAAAAATCAAAATATAAGCGTTTCGATGTTATTCCGATGATGATTCGGTTAAATTTAAATATAATATTGCTACTTTCGGACTTTGTAATTTTCTTAGGTTAAATAGGGGTAGGTTAAATAATACGAGTACTAATTACGTTAATTTAGTTAGTAAATCGTGATAATATAATAGTAGTTAGGTTAAATATAATTTAGTTAGGTTAGTTTAGATTTTGTTTAGTTAGTAATTAAACAGAGGGCGATTCGGTCATCTACTATCATATTTGACGACAGTTTTAAGTAAATCGCCGACGACGATGAGTAGTCCCCTTGGAATACTAGCTATATATCTGAACAAAATATTGATTTAATTATAGGTGATTAAGAGCATCTTAATCACCTCCTCCATACCCCATTATTCGAGGAGAATGGAGAAAAATGGTTCTTCCATGGAGAAACTATTCTTCAGGAAGAATAGAAAATATTCATTCTTGGAAAAGAATGAAGTGGAGAATGAAAATCATGGATCCTAATAATAAAATATTGATATTAAAATAAATTAAAGAGATGTGTAAATGGATTTGTAGAGCAGTGAAATATGTTGGGACCCACATCAGAATAGAAATTTCATTCTTTAGGTGGATGAAGTGGATGAAGTGGTTCCATCCAAGAATGATTTTATTCTTGGATGAGATGCTCTAAATCGTGGCCTATGGTGGAAGTGGACAAAGTATTGGTTGGTCAAATCCTTCTCTTTTCCGGAATTGCTGTCGTTAATAAGTTATGGGGCCTAATTAATTACAACATTTGAAACATGTGAGGTTTAATCTCACAATTGTCCAAAGTTAAGCGGGTAAATTAACATTTTTCGCGGATCCCATAATGAAAGATGACGAAATCAGGATTATTGATTTCAATTTTCAACTCATTAGTTTGCGAAACCAACAAATTGAATAATTGTTTGTTATGTCGCTCCATGAGAATGGATATATTATTGAAGTATGTAATGTTGTGAGTTAATAACAGAGTATATTGTACTTACTAATCCTAAATTATCTCAATTACAAGCTTCCTCATAATATCTTGTACTATGCACGAAAGGTAATACCGCTACTCTAATAACACACCATGCATGTTCTAAGTTTTGTTGTTAATATTATGATTTACAGTAAGATGAGATTAGATCGATTTTGTTTAGATTAATATAATCGGTTATACCATATGAAATAGGATTTAGCGTTACGATCCTAACTAAATTTAATAAATTAAAAAATTACACTTTTACCCTTAAGAGTTTTGGGGGAAATCAAAACAAATTGTCCTTATTTTTTTTCCTTTTATTTAATTAGGGTGGTACTCAAATTCGGCACCACCCGATGACGCTCTATGCATAGAAAAATAGAATTATGTTTATTTGTTTATCTCATTCTTTTCTGTACCTTCTTATACTGAATGAAATGCATGCAATAAAACTATAAAAGGTATTCCCTCCATATCCATATGTTTCTCCACTTTCAATATAATACTTCTCAGATATATTAAATAAAGTGGACGAACATATAGATACAGAGTGATTAACAAAATGAATGAATGAAATGCATGCTTATATAAATGGTAACAAAATGAATGAAATGCATGCGTCATTCACGGCATTATTTTTAATGTTAAAAAAAATTCAAATGTACTTTTTATTACCTTATTAAGTGTATGAACCCGTGATAATTCACGGGTTGAGGCGTTTTCATTGCCATTAGAAAATATCGAAGATAATTAATAAACAGTATAACCTAAATAAAGACGTTATTGCATGGTACATTTGTGAAATTATTGAATTAAGAAATAGTGTTATACCTGTGAAAATTCATGAGGTTGAAGCGTTTTTTTGCATCAAAAAGACAAATCACAATCTATATGAGGATTAACAGAAAGACGATACTGATTGAATATAACATAAAAGAAATGAATATTGACGCAGACAATTATGACAGTGTGTTCAATATCGAAGTCAAAGAACCCACGTGAGTATGTAGATTTTGTCCAACTTCGGAGCGTATGATAAATGTAGAAGATATCGTAAGTACAACGACATATAACATCGAAATGAGTACTTTGGATTGTGTATGTGCATGTTTTGTACGTTCATAACATTTGTTCTGATTTCTTAGTTTATAAATGAGAATGGATGTTTACATGGGTATGTGGACCATTATATTAACACGAAATGGTAACTTACTTGATAACTACTAATTTTTTTAAAAGTTAGTGTACATTAAGACAACTTTACACAAATTTATTTTAATTGTCACACAAATTTGGCCGGACTCGAGTTGAGCTCGAATCTCTCCTTGAATACTCGTAATACTTATTCATTTATACACTATTGAGATAAAAATTAATATAAAAAATGATAGTAATTTCATTGGGATAAAAAAATATTTATATATTTTAAAAAATGAATAGTAATATTTATATATTAGGAAATTAATTACAGTAAAAACATGAATGACTCAAATAAGTGAAGACCTCAATATGTATTATGAATATATTTATATAATTTTGACAACAAAAATTGGAGTGGTGTAGTGACGAAGGAGTTGGGTTATAATGTAAAGGTCATCATGAGTTTGATTCGCCATGAAATTAAAATATCTCATAAACTTTGTCAGTCAACCAAGGTTCTAATCTACAGGCTGAACTACTTGCACTATCAAGTACGTGAATAAAATTAGATTAATTAGGGAAGATTAATTAATGGGACACTTGTGTTAATTACTTGATTAGTTTTTGAAGGTCGGTTTAGTGTAGATTGAGAGAGACCCTTTTTCAAGTTACGTGATTTTTGAAGAGAAAGGAAAACTGCATTGTCTTAAGAGAAAACGCGGAATCAGGAAGTAGTTCAATAAATCCTGATTAATAAAAATAGAAAGAAATCGGAAGAAACACGGAAAGAAATTGAAGAGTTTATAAAATTGAAGATTTCACCCCAAGCCACTTTAATTTGGAGTTTGGATCCTATTTATTTAACATAACAAGGACAATAATAAATTCAGTAACCTATGGATCGTTGATGAATCGTAGGACGGACACGTACATGCATATATAGAAGCGCAAATAAAACATACATACATACATACATACATACATACCTGCTGCTGAAGAGCGAAAATATGAGCAACACAGCCATAAATGGGGTCACGGAGCCGAGCTTGAGCCTCGTAACAAATGGTGACAACTGCATCAAGGCGCTTATGGGCTGGGATATGTTGGAGAAGCTTGGACACATTACTTGCACCGAACACCTTATGGACCGCCGCAAAATGAGCCGCCCCTTGTTCTGAATCAAAGTAGGGTGCAAATATACAGCCTGTTACACACTTCCTACGTAAGAACTTGCATGCTCCACATGGCCCACCACCACCACCGCTTCCAATACCACCTCCACCTCCACCTCCACCGCTGCTACTAGGATTTGCACAACTCATTTCATCAAACAACTCACTAACTCTTTTTTTCTTGATCAAATCTCAAGGTTCGGTGTTTAGTAAACAGCCATGAGTATTTTATTTATTTATTTATTTATTTCAGCCTTTCTCTTTAATTTGTATTGTTTTGGGGCTCTAATTAATATTTTTGGGTGGTGGTATTTGTTTTTATGGGGTGGTATATAAAGGTTGGTGAGGGTTTTATTGGGTGGTTTTTTTTTTTTTTTTTTTTTTTTTTGGTTAGGGGTAGAAAATTTAATGCTTAGAAGAAGAAGAGGAAGAGGAAGAGGAAGAGGAAGAGTAGGAGGATGGAAAACACTTTAAAGGCACGCGAGAGAGCAAAGTATACAAGACACATTTTATATTTAGCTGGTTGCGTGAAGCAAACATGCGATAAGCCCTAGCTTAATTTTAGTTAGCTAAATTATGCACCACTTAATTAATTAGTTCCTTATGCTTCGTTCATTCATCTCCCCTTCTTAGAGCATTAGCAATAATAAATGTACATCCAAGTTCATTCTCCGCCACATCACTGCCACATCACTATCTACAAACTCAAACAAACTCAAACTCCAAAGAACCAATGTCAACAATAACAAAGTTCATCCAAGTTTATAAATGGGTCCCACACACAATCCACTCACACTACTTATTAATTTCTACCAAAACATTTCATTTTTTAATTACCATCATAATATTTTTTTAATAAATTAACATTACATTTTGAAATTAACAAAAAAACATTTTTTAATAATATTTTTTTTAAACTCATAATTTTTTAAACTCCATATTTTTTTAACAATCTAAAAAAATAAATTAACACTTCCCACCAACAACTATAATAATACATTTATTTATATTTCGATATCTCCTCCAAATCGTTGCCAAATATGTTCAACCAAGTCCGCTTTCAAATTGTTGTGAACTTCACGGTCACGAAGCCCGGCACGCCTATGAAGAGACGCTTGAAAATCACTCAACAACTCTCCATTCACTTGTATGGAATCTGCTTCGACATCACTTTCCCAATTAGTTATCTGTGTTCCTTCATCTTCAACAATCATGTTATGTAGTATAATACATGCGTACATGATATCTTTCAAATTTCTTCTATCCCAAAAACGAGCCGCTTGGCGTATAATCACCCATCGCGCTTGAAGAACACCAAAGGCACGTTCCACATCTTTTCTAGCCGATTCCTGTAATTTCTTGAATAACTGTCTTTTAGGGTCCATTGGATTTGGGAAACTCTTTACGAAGGTTGCCCACTCTGGGTATATACCATCAACTAAATAATACCCTTTCGAGTATTCAGTTCCATTAACCGAGAAATGAATTTGCGGAGCAAATCCATCAACCACATCATTAAACAATGGCGATTGACGAAGAACGTTGATATCATTGTTCGATCCAGCCACTCCAAAAAAAAGCATGCCATACCCACAAATCTTGAGACGCAACAGCTTCGAGCATAATGGTGGGCACTCCATGATCACCCCGCGTGTACTGACCATGCCAGGCAACTGGACACACTCTCCACTGCCAATGCATACAGTCGAGGCTTCCAAGCATGCCTGGAAAGCCGTGATGATCTAAGTGCATTTGAAGTAATCGTTCAACATCTGCTTCATTTGGCCTTCTAAGGTATTGAGGCCCAAAGACTTCAATAACACTGCGGCAAAAATTAAACAAGCACTCCTTCGCCGTAGTTTCCCCAATTCTTATGTACTCATCGTAAGAATCAGGAGGATTTCCATACGCCAGTTGTCGAATTGCAGCTGTACATTTCTGGATTGGAGAAAGTCCCCTTTCATTTGCTACATTATATCTTAACGGAAAGTAGGGATACCTTTCAGATAAAGTGTCCACAATACGAATGAACAAACTTTTGTGCATTCGAAACCTTCGACGGAACATCTCAGGTGGGTACACCGGGTTGTCCGAGAAGTAATCGGCAAAAATGCGATTATGACCTTCCAGATGATCTCTTAGGATTGGTTGCCTTCTTATTGTAGCACGTTCCCTTCCTCTCCTTTCGACAAATGCCCTGAACATTTCATCATCTTCATCATCCACCAATTCGTGAGCTATGAACTATGATAAAAGATTATTATTTGTGGTGGAGTCATTGTCAAAATTAAAATTGAGATAGTCGTTAAGATTGTTCGTCATTTTTTGATTGAAAGCGATAAAAAACTTAAGTTGTGAGGAATATGTATTTGTAATCATACAGAACATCACTATATATAGAGTTTCTGAAGTCTTATCTTATCAACATCTTATCTAAATGTAATCTAATTGTGGACATGACGTAGGTCCACCCCAACGCGGCCACGCGCGGGTTTTGGGTTAGGCGAATGCACCTCCATATGAGAAGGATCGAATTGAAATTTAAGTCGAAATGGAGTCGCCACCGAATTTTATGGTTATTCGGAACCGTTCGAGCCCACTCTATATCGCCATGGTCCATACACAAAGTATGGCCCATTTCGGTTTGAGAGTTTATTGGGCTCGTCCCTTTGCATATCGATATAGATGCCGACTTGAGCGGTTAATCGTATATTGAATGACTCTCGTTGCCAATGGATTCGGACATCCGGAAACCACGGTTCTGAGTAAGGGGTGAGGGTACGTGTTGGGAAGCCCACTAAGGACACCCAACCCCGCCCGCACTTAGCGGCCTCTACTAGGACATCGTTTGACTTTTTAATATGCGCGTTAGTAATTCGGTGAAATGTTATGCAAACAGCGTTTTAGCTAAGCATGCGAATTAAATGTGAGCTACGTCAATTTAATGCATCTAATTTATTGTCGAAGTGATTTAGCATGCGAGGGTTCATTTATAAACGGTAGAACGCAAATAAATAAAGCGAAGCGAAATAAATCGGTTACAAGTTACACGGGCGGAATACAACCCGTAATTCACAATACGGCGTACAATAAAATGGAATAATCGAAATATACAATTGAAATGACGAGCAATAATTATAAACGGACCCGTGTATAAACTAGACCGTGATGTTGTGTAGATGGACAAACCTTAATTAATTACACATTATATTGCATGTTAATCAAGGGACGGAGGTTCGAGACCTAGACGTGGTGCTAGCCCGATCTCGAACCTCGATGCCTTGTCCCGAATTATCACCTCGAGAAATTGAGTCTAAATTAATTTTACATCGGATACGACTAAAGAGTCGTCGACATAAAATTAATAATGTGAGACCGTCGATCAAAATCGTTTAAGTGATGATATGCATGTATTTTGAAAAGGAGATCACGTGATTGACTTTACGCGTGTCGACTAAGTCGCTTTTAAAAAGACGAGGCTCGAATGCTATAAAAAGAGCTCTCGGTTTTCTGGGCTACAGGACCCACTCGATCGAGTCGGAGCTGACTCGGTCGAGTGTGTCCTTAAAAAGGTTTCTGCCCACGATTTGGGGTGCTACTCGGTCGAGTGGCAGGTGTACTCGGCCGAGTGGCACTTGTACGAGTTATGACTCGTGTGATTTTATGCGTTTTAAATCGAGGGTTGGCCGAATTAAATAAAAATATTGACGAATTTAGATTTAGTTTGGTTTGCCGGTATTATAATCATGTCTTATATGATTATAATACCGTTATCGGAATTTTGTAGAAAAAGGTTATTGTTAGATAAAAAATTTGATTAGTGACGGAATTGCGTCCCTCTACGTCATGACATCGATATTAATCCTTGCGGATTATGTGACGTCGGTTTTCGTGTCAACGGGTTCCGTACTAATCTTTGAAATGGATCTATACGCGTTCAACTACGAATGATCGGGATCGTGTTAATAAACGAACCTTAAAAAAATGATCATCGTAGTCAAACGAGTTCGGATCCGAGTTTTGATATTATTATATATATACACGGTACATACGATATTATAGTAAAATATAATAACGATGATTAAATGCAAAAGGTAAAATGTTAGTGTTAGTAATCATGTCGTTACTATCGACTAAATATAATACTATAGCATAAATAAAAATGTACGAATATATATATACAAAAAAGACGAGAAAAAGGAGGGAAGAAGGAGAAGTCGATGTTGAATGTTACACCTTCAGCCTACATGTTCTTGCTTCTCGGGATACAGTTCGTCTAATGGCGGGAATGGCGCGGGAACGTCGGGATACAGTTCGTCTTGGTTTGTGTGGATTTTTACGAGTTTGTGCTCTCGAAATGCGTGCAAGGATGACGGCGTTTATGGCTGAAAAATGTATGCAAAAGGGTTGTGTAAGAGTTGATGATTGGTGTAGGAGGTAAAAGAGTTGTCGGAGAAAAGTTGTTGGGAAAAGTTGGCTGAAAATTCTGGTTGAGAAGTTGTGTTTTGTGCTTAGGATTGACGGGTATTTATAGGGAGCATGATATAGGGTTACTCGACCGAGTGGTGCGGGTGCACTCGATCGAGTGCTCTCGCGGATGCACCAGGACCGTTTTTGTGAGGCTCCACTCGGTCGAGTGGATTGCCCACTCGATCGAGTGGATCAATTAGGCCGTGCTAAATCGGGAAGGATTGGCCTTGATTTGCTCTTGATTGATTGTGATTGATTTTGAATGATTTGGAATGATTTTGGCTGATTTTCGAACCTGGTGCATGTTTTGAGAATGCACCCGGTCGTTCTTTGTGTCGGGTTTGTCTTGACCGGGTTTTGACCCGGTCGCTAAAAGACGGGAATTATTTTTGGTGTCGGTTTTGGCCCAAATTAGTCTTGTTTGACTCGGAATGACCCACTGGGCCTGAATTTGAGGTTGGTTTTGTGAGATTTGTATCCCGTTAAAAGCCCATGCCGGACATTATTGATTTCGAGCCCGTATCCGAGCGCGTTAGAACATGTTAGCGTCCGATCATCATCGGGTGTTTTTTGGAAACTGCTATAGACACCTGGCGGTCAAAATTTGGGTGTCTACAGAGCCCCCACTCTGACTGAGGCTTGGACAAGGCGAAAGTCAGAGTAGCTACCAAGCCCGTTAAGACCTGGTAGACTTCCGATCGGGTCGTTTATAGTCCATTACACTCGCGTGAAGGGCTCGCCAGCCATAAGTTAGAAATTATACCTGAGCTGATGATGATAACTCCGTGGGGAATCAGACTTGTCGCATAAGTCCTGGGTGCGCCTATATGTGGGCTCATCCCGTACCATTCCGGGGAAAATGCCGCCTTGGGCTTCCGCTGGGGAGATTTAGAGGGTTGCATGTCCCTGTCTGAGTCTACCTGTATAAGTCACATAAAATGTATGCAACACGTAGGTAGTAAAAATGACTCGCGCTGGGGAATAATGTTTTTTGAATTTTTGAAAGTTTTGAAATTTTTGAACCTTGAAATCGAAATCCTGAAAGCAACTCACATGCTAGGTTTTCAAAATGAAAGGGGTAGAAATGAAATTTGCAATTTAAATAGACCGAAATTTGACATTGTCGAAAAGGATTTTCTCAAATGGCTAAGTTTTGCAAATTTTAAAATGGGAATTTGAGGAGAGAGGTATACTGACAGACTCGACTCTGGACGTGACCGGACGAGTTGACAGACACGACTGAACTCTCGAGGGATTGGACCGTGACTCGGTAGGGGGTGGGCCACCTAACAATACTCTTAGGTTGCGCTATTCCGTAGCCTAGGCGAGTGGCAACATGGTCGAATCCTCGGAATGGGAAGGATGCGTTATCGGGGAATTGCAGTAGTCTGTAATGAGACTGCAACTGCACAACACGGCTTAGCAATGTTGTTGTCTAGCGCTCTTGAGTTCTTGGTTTCGAGGTATAGGCCCGAAGTGGGCGTTGTCTCGAGTCCTGACAGATCCTTGTCTTCGACTGAGCCGAGTACTAGGACACACTATAGACAGGAGGCTAGTTTTTGAAAGTATTTGGATTATGTGAGTGGATGGAGAACTTCTGCCTAGGAGAAGCCCCCCAGGACGACAAAGCTAGCTGTTGAGAACATGACAGTGTCGTGACCGGAATGATGGCGCTTTTTTAATGTGTGTCAATGTGGGGTTGTGCCTTTGTTGAAAGGCTGCCTACGTATTCACGTGTAGTGAAATCAAACCATGCCGTAGTTCAGTGGATTGAAAGACATATTATGGTGCCTAGTATAATAGGACTTTGTGTGTGGCTAGCCATATTGACGGTATAGGCTAGGTGCATTCCCAATGATGCCTTGATCAAGGGGATAGAATAGTTAGGATGTTGATCCTGTGGCTGTGAGCGTTCTCCGGGGTAGCCCCCAGAGGTGGTGTGAACTATTTGGGCATGTTCTATGCCGACTGCAAGTTGAGTTCCCGTGTTCTTGGTTTGGATGAGAAGAGTTGGGATGAGATTTTAACGAGTTCTGCTCTCGGGGATTTGACGAGTTCTGTTCTCGGGATTTTAACGAGTTCTGTTCTCGGGATTTTTAACGAGTTCTGTTCTCGGGATTTTTGATGAGTTTTGATCTCGGGTCTTTGATGAGTTTTGATCTCGGGTCTTTGATGAGTTTTGATCTCGGGTTTTTGATGAGTTTTGATCTCGGGTCTTTGATGGTCTTTGATGAGTTTTGATCTCGGGTCTTTGGTGAGTTTTGATCTCGGGGATTTGACGAGTTTTGCTCTCGGGGATTTTAACGAGTTTTGCTCTCGGGTTTGCGTATGGTGATTGTGAATTCTGTTATGTAAAGGGGAAGTCGAGTAAAATGGCTCGAACTTCGATTGGGATAGGTTTTGATAATGCGGGATCTGGTTTCCATGTCTGGCCCTAATGGTTAGGGGTATCCTATGGAGCTTGAATCCTCAAAATTCCGGGCTGTCTCTGTCCTGGGTCTCGGGAAGGTCTTGAAGGTTGTAATGTGGGAAGGCTGAGTGTGGTGTTAGCTGACCAGCTTGATTGTCACTCCCCTATTGGATGGTATTGATAATTTTGAATTTGACCGTACCCCGGTCAAAGGATTTTCACTCGAGTTGACCGTTGACCACGGTCATGGGTATTTGATTTTTTTGATTGACCTCTTAGCCCCGGTCATGGGTTTTTTGAATTTTTGCTGGTTGACCTCTTAGCCCCGGTCATGGGTGCCTCTTTTTTTTTTGACGATGGCCCTTTTTTTGTTTTGGCCTTTTGCTTTTTTTTTTTTTTTTTTTGGCTATCCCCGATGGTGTTGTGGGCGGATATGGGGGTGGGCCCATCGGTTGGATTAGGCTTGTGGAGCTAAACCTTTGTAAGGTGTAAGCCCAGTTGATATTTGTGTGAGTGCAACTCATGGTGGAGTACTCTACGGTAAACATGGTGGTTTGGATCTCGGTATTGTCATCATAATTCCGAACAGGCTTGGTGGGAGCATCGTCCCAAGTTGGGTATTTCGGGCATCTATAGAGTCACGATGCTTTTTTTGCTTCTGGTCAGACTAAACGCTTAAGGTAAGGATTGGTTAGTCTTATTGGAGGGGTGTTTATTGTGGGAAATGGGCTTGCCTCCCGTCTTAAACCCAAACTAGGAGACTACCCGGATTTGTCATAGGATTTGATATGCTCCTGCTAAGGGTAGTTTTGTGGCTTTCTATGCCAGACATGGAACAGGTAAAGGAAAACACGGGTCTCAGTTCCTGCAGTCATTATAGATGTGCCTATAATAGTCACGTGCATGTGCTTACAGTGTACGATGGTGTTCATCATGTTCTCGGAAACACAAAAGGGAAGCATATATGAGAGATTGAAAAAGCTGATTTTATTGAATTGAAAAAAAGAGGACAGAATACAGTCGACTCTGACTCTGGAATTGAAAGAAATAGAACATCCTAGACTCGGACTCAGACTCGGACTCAAATCAAATCTGGGCTCTTGGATGCATGGGAGGTAGATTGGATGCTTTGATCATCGGGCCCTGTGTAGTCCATGAGGGGCTTTGCAAGTGACAATGTTTCCAAAATGGGAGTCTTCCCGGCATCTAGGAAGTTTTGGATGAGGTGTTTCAGTTTCCATCATTGCTCTGTATCGTGTCCCCTCCCTCTATGGAATTTGCAGTAATGATCGGCGTTCCATGCTTTGGAGCGTTTTTCTGAAGGTGGGTCGACTGTTGGGCCTATTGGTAATATTAGGCCCTTCGAAACCAACCTCTGGAAAGCGACGGTGTGGGACATATCAAGTGGGTAAATGTCCTTACTTCTGACTGGTTCTTGATTTTCGGAGACGTGACTTGGGGGTTACCTCTCTCGGTCTTGCCATCTTGAGGGTATCGGACAGTTTCGTTAGAATGTTCACCCTTCAAATGGCTCAGTTGGGTGATCGGCTGCCTTACCCGCTCTAGCTGTGTTAGACGGGATCGGGTTCTTACAAGGTCTTCTTCGATGGTGGTCACCCTGACATTTAGGTTATCTAGGGCGGTATTGATTTTTGAGAAGATATTGTTAATGGAGCAAGACAACATAAGCATACTCCCCTGGATATCCCCTTTCTCGACGGCGCGGGATTTGTTGTGGTGTGATAACGCCTCATTCATAGGGTCCCTGATCGGAAGAAACGACAGGTGTTAGAACTCGCCTAAGCTCGGTTTTGCACAAGAGGATGAGTCAAACTAGGCATGGCCCGGGGTGACGGGTGGACAAAGATTCTTGGACTGGGATACTCGAACGTTGACCTAGACGAGGTAACGACCATGGCTTGGACTTGACGATGAGACTCAAGCTGCACGAGGGTGAGTCTGAAAATGGGGCGACCGTGTGTGACCGCGTCGCGTGCTCGGATCAACCGCGGTGACCTAAACCTTCAGGAGACTCGAGTGTTCGTAGCATATGTACGACTTGAAGAAGGCATGATAAGGACGCCGGTGTCGGATGAATGTAAGGTACTCCTTAAGGTGACTGTGGTCTAATGCTCGGGTGGAGGACAGCCCCCGAGTAAGACTAAAAACTCTGATAGGACTCAGATGGTGTGGCATCTAAGTGACTCAAAAGTGACACACGTGAGACTCCACGTGTAGGACATGACCTTTAGAGCAATCGTGATTGATCGCTCTGCTGAAGGGTAGCCCCCGAGTGGGGTTGAAGATTTTGTTAACACTCGAGTGTCGGACGAGTGACCCTTAGACGTAAGGACCGTGAACCTTTTTTATAGGGCTATGCCTTGTAAAAGGTTGACTCGGAAAAGACATCTAGACGGGTGACTCGTGAAAGATGGGCCTTTCTTAGGATTCGGCGAGTGGGCCGAGTCCCGTTTGAAGAAAGGTTTACGTGAGACATCTTTGGACTCGATTGTGTAGACGGGCTCTCCTTTGTAGGGGTATGTCCTACGTAGGCGGGCCATGCCTTAGTCAAATAAGGCGGACTGGGGTAGGGAGGAAACCCGTGATGTAAGATCAACGGAGTTTCGACGCTAAAGACCTTCGACGACTTATGACATGACCCGACACTGCTAAATACGGGAAGTCTTAAGAAGAGGAAAGTTTTGAAAAGGATTACTTTTGGAAAGTCCGAGAAAACTCGGGGAAAGGCCCGATTTTTCGAGAAAAATCGGAAAGTGTATCGGGCCTAGGTTTTGAAAGTTAGAAAATATTTTCGAGTTTTGAATTGGGCAGCATACCGGCTAGAAAGTGGGCTATTTTGAGTAAAATCATAAGTCCTAAATTCGGTATGTGTCCCGGGTTTTGAAAATTGGGTATCTTGAAATTTGAAAATTTGAATGTTGGAAAAAAAGAATTTCCGACGATTTGAAAATTTGAAGATGAAATCCCGAAGATTTGAAAATCGAAAACGGCATCTCGAAGATTTGAAAGTTGAAAATGGCATCGCGAGGATTTGAAAATTGAATTTTGAAAATTCGAAAATCGAATGGTGGATCGGAAATTCGAGTTTTGAAATGGGCAGCATGCCGTCTAAAAAAAAATAGGCTTGTTTTGAGTCAAATCTTAAGTCTAAATTTCGGCAGCTTTCCGAGTTTTTGAAAATTTGAATATTTTTGGAAAGATGCATTTTTTTTGAAATGACGATTTTTTGAAAATGACACAGAAACCAAGTAGCACATAGTCACGCAAGCATTATAACGACGCCATGTGTGCTTTACACTAAGTCTCGGTCGGTCTGAATAGGGTCTATACCAGTGTTCATAGTCTAGTCGAGAAACGGGACGGTCTTCCTAACTCGAGTGGAGCTTAGAACATGCCGCAAAGTCCATCCGAGTCGACCATGAACACCTTTAACGTATCCAAGGATGAATACGTCGTGGTATAGTGGGACGTCGGTCACCAGTACCGGCCCGGGCAAATATGGGGTTATGCATGAACCGTAAAACTAAAACGCATATTGTACTCATCAAGCGATTTCTATTCGAGTCTCACCCTGAGAACGCCGACGGTAAGCCACACATCGGTTGATCCCCAGCGGAGTCGCCAAATTGTGGACATGACGTAGGTCCACCCCGACGCGGCCACGCGCGGGTTTTGGGTTAGGCGAATGCACCTCCATATGAGAAGGATCGAATTGAAATTTAAGTCGAAATGAAGTCGCCACCGAATTTTATGGTTATTCGGAACCGTTCGAGCCCACTCTATATCGCCATGGTCCATACACAAAGTATGGCCCATTTCGGTTTGAGAGTTTATTGGGCTCGTCCCTTTGCATATCGATATAGATGCCGACTTGAGCGGTTAATCGTATATTGAATGACTCTCGTTGCCAATGGATTCGGACATCCGGAAACCACGGTTCTGAGTAAGGGGTGAGGGTACGTGTTGGGAAGCCCACTAAGGACACCCAACCCCGCCCGCACTTAGCGGCCTCTACTAGGACATCGTTTGACTTTTTAATATGCGCGTTAGTAATTCGGTGAAATGTTATGCAAACAGCGTTTTAGCTAAGCATGCGAATTAAATGTGAGCTACGTCAATTTAATGCATCTAATTTATTGTCGAAGTGATTTAGCATGCGAGGGTTCATTTATAAACGGTAGAACGCAAATAAATAAAGCGAAGCGAAATAAATCGGTTACAAGTTACACGGGCGGAATACAACCCGGAATTCACAATACGGCGTACAATAAAATGGAATAATCGAAATATACAATTGAAATGACGAGCAATAATTATAAACGGACCCGTGTATAAACTAGACCGTGATGTTGTGTAGATGGACGAACCTTAATTAATTACACATTATATTGCATGTTAATCAAGGGACGGAGGTTCGAGACCTAGACGTGGTGCTAGCCCGATCTCGAACCTCGATGCCTTGTCCCGACTTATCACCTCGAGAAATTGAGTCTAAATTAATTTTACATCGGATACGACTAAAGAGTCGTCGACATAAAATTAATAATGTGAGACCGTCGATCAAAATCGTTTAAGTGATGATATGCATGTATTTTGAAAAGGAGATCACGTGATTGACTTTACGCGTGTCGACTAAGTCGCTTTTAAAAAGACGAGGCTCGAATGCTATAAAAAGAGCTCTCGGTTTTCTGGGCTACAGGACCCACTCGATCGAGTCGGAGCTGACTCGGTCGAGTGTGTCCTTAAAAAGGTTTCTGCCCACGATTTGGGGTGCTACTCGGTCGAGTGGCAGGTGTACTCGGCCGAGTGGCACTTGTACGAGTTATGACTCGTGTGATTTTATGCGTTTTAAATCGAGGGTTGGCCGAATTAAATAAAAATATTGACGAATTTAGATTTAGTTCGGTTTGCCGGTATTATAATCATGTCTTATATGATTATAATACCGTTACCGGAATTTTGTAGAAAAAGGTTATTGTTAGATAAAAAATTTGATTAGTGACGGAATTGCGTCCCTCTACGTCACGACATCGATATTAATCCTTGCGGATTATGTGACGTCGGTTTTCGTTTCAACGGGTTCCGTACTAATCTTTGAAATGGATCTATACGCGTTCAACTACGAATGATCGGGATCGTGTTAATAAACGAACCTTAAAAAAATGATCATCGTAGTCAAACGAGTTCGGATCCGAGTTTTGATATTATTATATATATACACGGTACATACGATATTATAGTAAAATATAATAACGATGATTAAATGCAAAAGGTAAAATGTTAGTGTTAGTAATCATGTCGTTACTATCGACTAAATATAATACTATAGCATAAATAAAAATGTACGAATATATATATACAAAAAAGACGAGAAAAAGGAGGGAAGAAGGAGAAGTCGATGTTGAATGTTACACCCTCAACCTACATGTTCTTGCTTCTCGGGATACAGTTCGTCTAATGGCAGCAATGGCGCGGGAACGTCGAGATATGTAGGAGGAGTTGATGGTGTGTATATGGCTCTTGGTTTGTGTGGATTTTTACGAGTTTGTGCTCTCGAAATGCGTGCAAGGATGACGGCGTTTATGGCTGAAAAATGTATGCAAAAGGGTTGTGTAAGAGTTGATGATTGGTGTAGGAGGTAAAAGAGTTGTCGGAGAAAAGTTGTTGGGAAAAGTTGGCTGAAAATTCTGGTTGAGAAGTTGTGTTTTGTGCTTAGGATTGACGGGTATTTATAGGGAGCATGATATAGGGTTACTCGACCGAGTGGTGCGGGTGCACTCGGTCGAGTGCTCTCGCGGATGCACCAGGACCGTTTTTGTGAGGCTCCACTCGGTCGAGTGGATTGCCCACTCGATCGAGTGGATCAATTAGGCCGTGCTAAATCGGGAAGGATTGGCCTTGATTTGCTCTTGATTGATTGTGATTGATTTTGAATGATTTGGAATGATTTTGGCTGATTTTCGAACCTGGTGCATGTTTCGAGAATGCACCCGGTCGTTCTTTGTGTCGGGTTTGTCTTGACCGGGTTTTGACCCGGTCGCTAAAAGACGGGAATTATTTTTGGTATCGGTTTTGGCCCAAATTAGTCTTGTTTGACTCGGAATGACCCACTGGGCCTGAATTTGAGGTTGGTTTTGTGAGATTTGTATCCCGTTAAAAGCCCATGCCGGACATTATTGATTTCGAGCCCGTATCCGAGCGCGTTAGAACATGTTAGCGTCCGATCATCATCGGGTGTTTTTTGGAAACTGCTATAGACACCTGGCGGTCAAAATTTGGGTGTCTACACTAATATATGGAATCATATCTTATCAAAATCTTATCCGGATATCATCTTCTTTGTTTTACTAGCACTATGCAATATTGTATAGTCACATCATGTATAGGGGAGTACTATATAGGGGAACTTTTGTAAGAGCATTGTATAGGGGAGTACTATATAGGGCAGTACTAACTTTGTCTTTCACAGAGACATATATAGGGGAGTACTATACTTTTTGTAAGGCTGAATTCGAATAATGTCCTCACGAAGTTACATTATTGTGTATAATATGGGTTGTCCTATTAACAAACTTTATTTCGAAATGAAGTACTGTGTAGTCACATCCATTCTGATATCTTATTTACTACAGTATTTGTCCGAAAAGTAGAGTTGTTCCTATTCTTGATTTCGAATATGGGTTGTCCTTAGCAAACTTTATGTCGGAATTGGAGTACTGTGTAGTCTTATCCAATGTGTAGTCTTATCTAAGAAAATACAAATGTAAATAAATTAAAATGAAATACAAAATTAAACAAACTTCATTCAAATCGTTGGATGAAATACAAACTTACACATAACTTAAACATAACTTAAATGAAAAATAACTTGAAAGCCAACTGAAACATAAATTAAACACAAATTAAACATAACTGAACTGAAACATAACTTAAATACCAACTTAAACGTAACTAAAAGAAAATGAAAGACCAAATTAAAAAACTACCATGTTGACACATTAAACTGAAGACTAGACGTCGTACTTTGCACGAATTTGGTCACACATTCGTTGGTGAATCGCTCTTGCATGTTCGCTCATTCCACTTGTATCAGCATTGAGTATCGTAAGTTCTTCCCTCATAGAAGTAGTTTTCATTCGCTCGTTTATTTCCCTTAGCATTGTCATTTTTTCTCGCTGATATGTTTCATATTTGACTCTATCCTCATCTAACGAGGGCTCTCCTTGTGACCTTCCATTGTTCTTTCCTTTCTTCCTTGCCTTGGATGCTTTTGTTCCTATAGGGCGTTCTCTAACTTCGTCATCTCCATAAGAAGAAGACCTTTTAGATCCCACTGATGGTTCTGTTGTTTCTTCCTGTTCTCGAGCGCCATTCCACTTTGCGCACTCCTTGGTAATCTCCCACATATGCTCAAGGGTGAAATGTTTTCCCTTCTTCAGTTTACACCATTCCTCACGTGCAGCTTGTTTCTTCTGGTCATCAGACCACCCACTACGGTACTGGTTGTTAATACGGTTGAATATCTCATTAAATTCATTTATCTCTGTCTGGGCTCTATGGAAACGAGACTTGATCTTCTCAAGTGTTCTACTATTATCGTTGCTATGTGTGTTAAAGTAAGTAGTGACTCTTTGTCAAAATGCCCCATCCTTCTGTGCTGTACCTACCCTTGGATCTGTGGATATCGTCACCCACGCTTGCGCAAGCGCTTTCTCTTCATCTATTGACCATTTAACTTTTTTACCAACAGCACCATCATCTTGAACTTCAATAGTTTCTAAACCCTCTTGAGTAGAGAAAGGTGGAACTGGTGAATCAGAGTCATCACATGAAATATTGTCTCCCGGAATTAATATTGGCCGACTCTTTGTCGCACTTGAACCCGGGCTATTGTTGTAGGTCGTTCCAGCTGAACCTGTCGGAGGTGGACACCAATTTGGTTGTTGCTAATTTTGCGGTGGCATATTTGGGTAATTTGGTTGTGGCATATTTGGGTAATTTGGTGGTGGCATATTTGGATAATTAGGTGGTGCCATATTTGGATAATTTGGTGGTAGCATATTTGGATAATTTGGTGGTGGCATATTTGGGTAGCCATAAAATTGTGGGTATGGGTAGCTGAAATGATTTGGTTGATTTTCCATATTTTCTTGAGTTTCTTGATTTGTATTGTTCAATAAATTACTGAAGGATCCTCTTCAGTTGGAATCCATGAGTAAATAATATTTTCAGTTATTAATATGAGTAAAATAAGTTTGGAGTAAAATATGAATTTGGAATGATGAAGAGCATCACTATATATAGAGTATCTGAATTCTTATCTTAATCATATCTTATCTAAATGTAATCTAAACAATGAAATCTTAGTGGATCATTTCATTGTGACATCTAAACTATGAAATCTAAGTTTGGAGTAAAATATTGTGTAGTTACTTTCATTCTGACATCTTATTGTGTGGATCATTGAGATTCGTCACATGCATTCCTGTATCTTATTAAATTTTAGTGGCACTGTTTCGTCACATGCATTGTGCCATCTTATCACATTTTATTACCATTGTGTAGTCACTTTCATTCTGACATCTTAGTAAGTGGATCATTGAGATTCGTCACATGCATTCCTGTATCTTATTAAATTTTAGTGGCACTGTTTCGTCACATGCATTGTGTCATCTTATCACATTTTATTACCATTGTGTAGTCACTTTCATTCTGACATCTTAGTAAGTGGATCATTGAGATTCGTCACATGCATTCCTGTATCTTATTAAATTTTAGTGGCACTGTTTCGTCACATGCATTCTGCCATCTTATCACATTTTATTACCATTGTGTAGTCACTTTCATTCTGACATCTTAGTAAGTGGATCATTGAGATTCGTCACATGCATTCCTGTATCTTATTAAATTTCAGTGGCACTGTTTCGTCACATGCATTGTATATAAATTGATATCTTCATCATAAAATTTCATTCTACTCTCGTTCAAACAACTATCGTCCTAAAATTTCGAATATAAAACAACACTCATTCAAAACAATATCGTAAACATGACTTACTGGGATGATGAAGTTAGAAGGTTTCAAAGAGATATTGACTCCATCAAGAACCACACTCCAAATTTCATTACCCGTCTGAACTTAATATTGCCAGAGACGGTGTACATGAATGTGTTAAACTATACACCCCCGTTAACAATGTTGGGGTCCATCGTATCAGGAAATGCAGCAGCTGTGTTAACTCCTCCGATTTTGTACAATGCAACTATAGGTAGTGTATATATATACACGCACTTAATTATTCATTTAATAAATCACTTTTATATATAATCTTTTATTTGGAATTAATAAGAGAATTTTTTTTACTTACAATTTTGCAGATTCATATCAGCGGAAAGCTAATGAGCATCGTACGTTGAGAAAAGAAGTCGTAGAAGTCGTTCGTAGATTGAGTCATTTCATGAAATTTGAACCTCTGTACGATCTATTGTCTGGGAATGGAAGATTTTTTCTACCACGCCAACAGGTGTATTTTTGTGATGTGTACGATGAAGTTACTATGGAGGAAGAATTAGAATTTCTAGCGGCTCAAGAACAACCAGCTGACCGCCTTAATTTCTCCTCTAACGATGATACTTCATCTGACGACGATAATAACTCTTATTAAGTGTAACTTGTTCCGCAGAATATTGTTTAATTAAGGTGTTGTCTAGTTTAACGTCTTATTTCATGTTTAGTATTAGTTAGTGTAAGTTGTATTAAATAGTAATGTTTAATTAAGTTGTTGTTTTATGTAACGTTTTATTTCATGGTTTAGTATTATTATGTGCAAGTTCTTTTAATTAGTAATGTTTAATTAAGTTGTATTTCGTATTAGTGTCTAATTCGATGGTTTAGTAGCCCACAACAACACGAACATGCACTCCGTTCGTTCATTCTTACAATACCTTATAATTTGTTTGTCGTGTTGTGTCGAAAATACAATCTTTATAGGGTGGGTCAGGTTTGAACCCTATATTTATTTGTTCATTGTTTAATCGATTTTTTTTTATAAATACTAATAAAATTAATTTATGTCAAGTAATTAATATAAATTAACTAATAAAATTAATTTAAGTAGTCATGAGTTTTAATTACAAATTGAGAGTGTGCAAGATGGGGTGTTTGCCTAAAGAAATTGGGTGTGCAAGATGAAGGAGGGACCCACTTGTGCAGGAAGAAAAGAAAACAAACGAGGTTTGTAATTACAAACTCCTACGAACGAACAACTTCCAACAACAATGCAAAACAACAAACGAACGTTCGTAATTACAAACTTCCACTATGAACCTATTATTGCTGATGCTCTTATGTATGCGTTGTTCTCGTGAATATCACTATCACATTGGTGTTATAGCAATCAACTACAATGGTAAGCTAATATCACCCTCATCCAAGGCGAAAAGGCTAGAGTTACACGGCATGTATGACCTCATTTATACACATGCAATGGGATGCTGCCATGTGGCTTGGAGAGGGAATCTCCACTTGCTCTCCTCTCTCTTCATTTAATGCTCATTTATTTGTATTTGCCTTTATTTTTATTTGCTGCATTTATTTTAATTACTTTTTGCACTGTTCACTTTATTTCAGTTTTTTGGTATCTCACTTTTACCGTATTTGTACGGTATAGTATGTTTGTACGTGTACTTCGTATGTGTACGCCTTTTGGTGTATTTATACCCCAGTAATTCTTTTTTTTTTCTCTTTGTATATCTGTACATATTATTTGTATGTGTACTCTGTATTTATACGCTGTTTTGTGTATTATATTTTTGTACGGTATTTTTAATCTTTAAAAAAAAACATTTTGTTCTCTCCTTGTATATATGTTACGGAGTAATTTTTTTTGTCGGATTTTTTTTTCTCGTACGTACACGCACTTTGCGTTTCCGGAATATTCGTCTTTTATTTGTCGTATATATTTTGTATGATATTAATACTGCGAAATTGTATATGTACGGAAGAAGTATGTTATTGCACATTACGCGTGATATTTATTGGAAAAAAAAGTAAAACGAACACGTATTGTTATATGAACAGCTCCGTAATATTCGTACACGTAAAAAACGTTCACCGTTACGTGCGTGGAAATAAATATTTAAAATCAATACCCCTTCAATGAAGGAACCAAATTGCGCGAGATGGGGGTTCGAACCCGCGACATGATGTTTCCATAACAAGCTAAAGCCATCATAATGAGGTAATAGTACACTAATAGATAATTAATATGGTACTCAAGTCCTTTGGGCAAATAGCTAATACCACTACATAACTAATACTACTATATATTATGATATTATGATTGATTGATGCACCACTCAAAAATTTGGAGGAAAAATGTACTTTAGTTATGGATTTTGGAGGGAAAATCTAGTAGTATAAGTAAGCCCTTTCCCTCCATAATATAGCATTCACACAACTTCATCTTCCTAATCTTCACTAATTTGTAAGGTAACCTAGTACAATCTAATTACTCGTCCAAAGAAATGTCGGAGAAGATGAAAGCTCATGCTCGGGACGTCGTTTGTACACGATTGTTCATGAGAGAAATAATAAAGGAAGTTGGTCCTACGAGTGTTCAAAATGCCATAACACGTGCTTCCCCCGGTTATTATGGCAATGACTTCTTAGTTGATCTATTTGAGGAAGAATATAACAATATTAATTGGGGGAAGTTCGAGCTCGATAAGCTCTATTAGAGGAAGGTGGGCGATGGGGTGGAGATGATTGCATGCCCGAAGGTGGACTTGTCCATTGTAAGGGTGGAGGCGGAGGATTTGGAGGACGAGGTCGTCGAGGTAGTCCCGCCGCTGCCGGTGGTGACGCCATTGAAGAGGCGGATTCACGCCGATGCCAAGGGGAAGTCCCCACGCGTAACCACTCCTAACATTCCACCGCCGAAGAAGTCCAAGAAAAGAGTTGTGAGGCGTCTTCCTAGAAGGGCGAATTCGAAAAAACTAAAGTTCGATTCATGCGTTGGATGTAGTCACTCGTGAATATATTTTAACGTTGTTGTTCATATGCCACTTCGTTTTTCATGTTTTTAGCATGGTGTAATTTGTTTTAGGTCGAACTAGTTTGTAGTAGCCGGTCGGTTAAAGTCTAGTTCTTAAGATTTTAGTTTAGTTCGGTCGACAAGAGAAATTAATCGGTAGCCTTAACGTGTTATTCGTAGTCCGACTTTTATTATGTAAAATCCGATATCCTTATTCTACGTACCCCTTTTTTACTACTAATGTCGATTGATTTTCGTAGTCGATATTTGTCCTTGTGGTAAACGAATTAACAAAACATGCATGAACTTTACGTGGAAACCCATAAACTCGAAGAAAATGTTACGGAGTAATAGCGTGTCGATACGTTACCCTTGTAACTATTTACATGTTATTGTCATATTGTAAAATGATGCATCCTCTAACGGGATTTACAAAATAAAATTTTAAGAAAACGTATCCGTTAATTCGTAATTTGAAATTTGAATTTCATGTGGAAGAGATGGTGCATATTTTCAATGCACTTTATGTCAAGAGACTGATTTGAAATTTGGATTGTTGTCAATAGTCATTCGAATACATGACACATCTAGATGACTTTTTTATTTTGGTAATTGGTTTTAATTTCGTCTAATTCTAATAGTAACCTACCACGATTAGTCCGGAAATTTTAAGGTCCAGAACGAAATTGATATACACGGTTCATCCGATAACGGGATTCGGAAAATGAAATTTTATGAAAACGCGTCCGTCAATTAGTTCTCTATCCGTTAATTCGTAATTTGAAATTTGAATTTCATGTGGAAGAGATGGTGCCTATTTTCAATGCACTTTATGTCAAGAGACTGATTTGAAATTGGATTGTTGTCAATAGTCAGTCGAATACATGACACATCTTGATGACTTTTTTATTTTGGTAATTGGTTTTAATTTCGTCTAATTCTAATAGTAGCCTACCACGATTAGTGATGTGTTGTATCTTAAGTCCGGAAATTTGTATGGGAACAAAATTGATATACACGGTTCATCCGCTAACGGTAACGTTCAAGAGTGGCGACGTTTCAATTGTCACGCGTGGTAATGTAACGCGTGGAAGACCATAAGGCAACATCATTTACGGATTGTCGACGCCCTCCTAAAAAATTAACGTTCGTCCTTGAGGAAGAGTTGTCGTTGAACACATAGTAGAGGAGATTACACGTACAAGTGATCAACGTTTGTGTCAAATGTGTATCCGTCAAAATATATTCCGTAAAATGTATCCAATAAAAATATACGGAGTACACAATAGTAGGGAGTACAGATTACTGGGAACATACATATTTTACGATTAACAGTCCTCATGGTTTTCGGGTTTCGGATTTAGGGTTTGTAGGGTTTGTAGGGTTTTTAGGGTTTAGGGTTAAGGGTTTGTGGTGAAATGGCGTCCGTTGATTATAATCTGATTAATTTAGGGTATTATATTAATGATCACCAAGCTGTGTTTCTTTAGTGAGTTGTGTTTGTTGAAGCTTGTTTGACAAATCTGGGCCGTTCATTCATTGTGCTCTGACTAATAGGATGACATCTTAAGGATCACCAACTTGTGTTTCTTTAGTGACTTGTGTTTCTTTAGTTGTGCTTGTTCAACCTTGTTTGACAAATCTGGGCCGTTCATTCATTGTGCTCTGACCAATAGGATGACATCTTAAGGATCACCAACTTCGTGTTTCTTTAGTGACTTGTGTTTCTTTAGTGAGTTGTGTTTGTTGAAGCTTGTTTGACAAATCTCGGCCGTTCATTTATTGTACTCTGACCAACAGGATGACATCTTAAGGATCACTAAGTTGTGTTTCTTTAGTGACTTGTGTTTCTTTAGTGAGTTGTGCCTGTTCAAGCTTGTTTGACAAATCTGGGCCGTTCATTCATTGTGCTCTGACCAATAGGATGACATCTTAAGGATCACCAACTTGTGTTTCTTTAGTGACTTGTGTTTCTTTAGTTGTGCTTGTTGAAGCTTGTTTGACAAATCTGGGCCGTTCATTCATTGTGCTCTGACCAATAGGATGACATCTTAAGGATCACCAACTTCGTGTTTCTTTAGTGACTTGTGTTTCTTTAGAAATAACATAGTTTACGTTAGTGGATAACGTATTCGCGAAATTCAATAGGAGTAAATATATGCACGATACTAGTACGAAAGAGTTTGACGGTAGTTTAAATTTTGGTAAATGAATAGTAAGAAGGAACGTCTAAGGGTTTAGGGTTACATTCAGGGTTAATGGTTACATTCAGGGTTTCGGGTTACATTCAGGGTTTAGGGTTACATTCAGGATTAAGTAGTTAGAGGATTTTGCTAAATACGTACGCTTTGCACGATTAAGTACGTTCGTTGACGGTGGTGGTAATTCTGTGTGTTATGTAAATATGCTTGATTATTATGGTCGGCTTGTCGGTATTAGTATGATGAGTATTAGTATGGCCAAGTATGTATAAGAAATCATATGTTTGCCGCTGAAATGGATTAGCGATGAGTGTCGAGTACTTTTCCCAAGTCATATACTGTAGTCCGTAGCGTACTGCCGAACTGGTTTACCGATCACGACCGTCTACGTTCTACGAACAATAATCTGAACTTCTGGAAGACCTTAACTTTCTAGACCGAGGATGTATGTCAAATAATATCGTACACTCCCGAAATGGTGTGACGAGGATGAGCGACTACGTTTGGGAATTGATAACGACGTCTATCGACTACGTATTTTACATTCGTTAATTTTTTACATTTGGATGTTACGTGTCACGGTCCAGTTTCTCGAAAGAGAAGTTCAATAACATCCTATCCATTCATTTACCATCTACTACCATTCCTAGAGGATCTCAACCATTGAATGTAATATTGACTAATAGGATTACTTTTTAAGGATCACCAAATTGTGTTTCTTTAGTTGTGATTCTAAAAGTTCCCCAGAGAAGTTTAGTCCACCTCTTCATCTTCTGTTTTCATAAAAATAATGATTTCTCTACTATGTTTTCGACCATTTTTCTAGGTTCGGATTGAATTTTTGTTCCTAATTTATTTCCCCCCATTAATTTATTTACCAAAATTCATTTTGGATTGTTGTTTTGAAGATGGATTTCGACCCCGCCAACCAGATTAGGAGGATGATAGAGTCAAAGCAGTCTTTGGTGGACGAACTCCGTTCAAGGGAGGCTCGTTACAAGAAGGAGATGGAGACGTTAATTCAATGGCTCAACCGCTGGCATGAATTGGGAGTTACGGACTTCGACAAAACACTTGAGGAGATGATACAGTCATTCCAGGACGACATCGACGACGTCTACGATTTGAGGATGAACTTCGAGACACAAATTGATAATTTAGGTTTTCTAATGTCTTTGCTACCTTAGGTGAGTTTCTTTCCGTAACCGATTTAATTTTAAGTTGATTACGAATGACGGTCGTCAGTATCATTAAGTTGTCCAATCATCATTATATAATTAATGGGCTATAATAAATTAGTTGTTTTCATGATGCAAAACACATCAACATTTGTACCGTTTACCCCCTGTTTAGTTGAATTACGTTCACTCTTTCCCAATCTTCAGTCACATTTCCATTTACCTCTGCTATCGTTAACAATCGCCTTGATATTATCATAGCTAATGAAAATATTATCTGTTTTTTACCATACTTCGACCATATCAAGACGCTTCCTACTCTAATTAGTTTATCGGTTTGCCAGTGCGCACGCCCTTAGGGTTGTGTTTAGGCATTAAATACCACCTATATTTGGCATAAAGTTCTAAATTTAAGAATAAATTACGCATACGTGGATACAATTAATACGGAAATGGATCCTCTCCATTACCTTTCATTACCTCTAATATAACAATATAATATCATTAATCATACTCCACCAAATCAAAACAGATCACCGTTGGATCGTTTTGAAACAAATCTAATCCATCCAAAAGTAATGGAAAACAATGGAGATAAGGAAGTAATGGAGAGGAAATTAACTCAATGAATACGGAACACCATTTCAAATTATGTTAAACTCTATTACTACTATTATTACTATTACTCCGTGTTAACTAAATAATAATATGAACAATAGAAAATGTTTATTGAACATGTGAAAAAACAAACATAAAGAATAAAACGGAGCGGAGAGAGTAAAATTTTAAATTTTAAATTTTTCACTTCACTATTGAATTGAAAGTTTGTATTATATATATTGATAGAACTAACAAACAGAATTCAAATTACATTACTTCATATATTCAGATAACAAATATAAAGAGAACATAGTAATTCAACTATTATTACTTGAAAATTTATTTATATATGAAAATCAAAATTTATAAGGAGTAGTAATATTTTCAAAATTTTATCTGTATTATTAATTTTTATTTATAATAATATTATTATTTTTATTATTATTATTATTATTATTATTATTATTATTATTATTATTATTATTATTATTATTATTATTATTATTATTATTATTATTATTATTGTTGTTGTTGTTGTTGTTGTTGTTATTATTGTTGTTGTTGTTGTTATTATTATTATTATTATTATTATTATTATTATTATTATTATTATTATTATTATTATTATTATTATTATTATTATTATTATTATTATTATTATTATTATTATTATTATTATTATTATTATTATTATTATTATTATTATTATTATTATTATTATTATTATTATTATTATTATTATTATTATTATTATTATTATTATTATTATTATTATTATTATTATTATTATTATTATTATTATTATTATTATTATTATTATTATTATTATTATTATTATTATTATTATTATTATTATTATTATTATTATTATTATTATTATTATTATTATTATTATTATTATTATTATTATTATTATTATTATTATTATTATTATTATTATTATTATTATTATTATTATTATTATTATTATTATTATTATTATTATTATTATTATTATTATTATTATTATTATTATTATTATTATTATTATTATTATTATTATTATTATTATTATTATTATTATTATTATTATTATTATTATTACGCGCATTATAATACAGTTATTATTCGTGTTAACTATTATGAGTACTATTACTATTTGTATTACCATTCAATTAACAATGTGTAATTATTACACCTTCTCTTATTTAACACGGAACCCTAAGGGTCACTGTCACCCTTTCATTATTCTTTTCATAAACCAAGATATTTGTTTATTTCTCTCATTAAAATATAGAGTATTTCTCCAATTATCCACCACCTATACTCATAAAATATCCCAACTTCCCACAGTTCAAATCCCACCACCTCTCTCTCTCTCCCTCTCTCTGAAAACCGCCCAACCGTCCCAGATTCTCTCTTAATAAATTCATTGTTTAATAAAAGAATCTTTTAAAACCCTAACCCTAGCAATGGCTGATGATCGACGTCAACTTCTTACTACGATTGACAACTACGAGCAGGTAATTCGTGTAGAACGGCAGCATCAGCTGACGTTGATGAAGGCGGTTGTTGGTATCCTTGAGCAACGCAACATCGGCGTAGAATTGGAAGGCCCAAAAGCGTTGGAGGGGACTGATGCTGCCATAGACAACTACATGACGGAGTACAAGAAAATTGCGTTCAACTTAAAGTATCACACTCATGTTGTCAATATCTACAAAGAGCGTCTTAGTAAAATTTAGGGTTTTTTTGTTTGTGCTATTGGTTTCTTCGTATTCTAATATGTGGATGCATGTATGTATTTTGGTTTTTGGAAGCGTCTGAATTGGTGAACGGACTAGCCAATTTTTTTTTTAAGTCAATTCGATTGATCGATGCTGAAATCGTCGACTTGACCAAAAAAAATTGGTGTTCGATGTATTTTGTTGAACGAAGAAATCAATTTAATCCTAATTTCCAGCGTTTCATTATATATGGTAGTTAATTTTTTTTCTGCAAGTAATATATTATTTCATACAAAGCACGAAATCGTAACTTCCAATATTTCAGTTTATTTAAAATTAAAAAATTAATGAGTTCTCGATTTTTTTGGTTAAAGCGAAATCTTGCAAAAATCTTTCATTAAACTTTTCATTGACAGTGAACTGTCATATGTCAGCAATCATTCCTCTTCACTGCCAGTTGCGTGTCTCGAAGCAAGTGCGTGTCTTGAGGTAGACTTTTCAAATTACGAATTACGAGTAATTAATAAAGTAATGCAATTTCAAACGGACAAGTGGACCGTCACATTGAAATTTTGCTATAAAGGCAGCTTCCAATACACAACACCACAACCAAACCACCTCGTATCCCTCTGTAAACACTTCTTCAACATATCAACCCTAAAAACCAAAAATGAAAACATACAACGAATCCATCAAGGAAATGTTCACGATTTTCGAAGGTCTATACAAAAATATAATGGAAGATGAGTTGAAGGCGGTAAAGATGCTTGCCCAAGTGATAGAGGTCCGAAACTACTGCATTGAATTGGGGAACGAGGGGACGGAAGCGTTCTGGGAAGAACTGATCACCACCGTCGAGACGGGGTATGAAGACTGTAAGGGGCGCAAGAAATCCGTTAAGAGAGATATCCGAAATTTGCATGGATTGTTGGAGGATTAATGTTCAGTAGTCGTTTTTAGTATTAATGTCTAAGTATTTACGACATGTTTAAGTTTCTGTAATATTGTGTCATGTAGTTTTTAATTTGAATGTTTCTGCATTGTGTTATCTTCACTAAGAAAACTTATTTTAAGTCACCGATCGTACGATTGAAGTTCAACTAATTAGCCAAACGTTACCCAAATATTAATTTCTCCAAGTATTGTAATTATGAGTTTAAGTAGCAATTTATCATGACATATTGTTGCAAATCTTACCACATTTCATACCATGACATATTGTTGATAATCTTACCACGCTTCCTATCCTAACACGTGTCCATTGAGCACATTATAGAAATACCCTATGTAATCTATTTAACGGATTGTTTCAAAAAAATTTTAAGGGATTCCGTAAGTTCTCTGCATGCGGTCCGTATTTCTTAAACTCCGACGAAAGAATACCAAACGTCTAACATCCGTCTATAAAGGGGGAGCACTTATTGCATACAATTCATTACACCTTATCACATTACATACTTCATCCGTCTCCACAAAATATCTACTATCCTCCCTCCATCAACAACTTAGAAAACCTTCAATAACAATGGAACCTTCCCCAATCACACACAGAAAGCAACACTATCTTGATTTAATTTCAACGTACGAGAGTCACATCTCCACCATTAATGCGCTTGAGATGAGGGTGATGCAGAACCTTACGAAGGTCTTGTTGTCTCGACTGACCTTCATCTTTACTGGCGTCGGCGTCTCGATAGATTCAACCGATGCCGACATCGACTCCATGTGGTCGCTACTGAAAGATGCTAGGGCTCAGAGGGAGTCCCTCCAGAACGACGTCAACCTTCTGAAGATCGGGGTACAATGGCTAGATGAATGATTATCGGTAAATCGGATAAGTGTTACGTGTTGAACTCCGTTTAATAGTACCCGTCGCTATTCGGTTATGTATTGAGATTTTCAATTAGGGTAAGTAGTAGCACCATTTTGGCCTTTTGGGTGTAAATTCGGATATGCGTCTATGGTTTTGTAATTATGGATATGTACTCGCCCTTCAGTTTTAAAATATTCCTTTTTTCAATTCGGTAAAGTAGTTGATTGTCTTCCTATCTTGGGTGTATTTGGGTTCTTTCAATACTTGCTCCGATTCTGTTCGTTCTTTACGTTTGCTTTTATCACACGAACGCACGTTCTACTTTGTTGATATCATTACGTACACATTATTGAATAGCGTACCCGTATTAAATGAATTTCCTGTAATAATGAGTTGGAAGTAAGGAAAAAAATGAGGTCATTTCTTTTAACTATAAAAATACTGATATCAATAAAAAAAAATCATTTTACGGTACTACATACAAATGTCGTCTTCTCACATTTCAACTTAAAATAGGTATTCATTTATTAATAGTATTAATAACATCTAGTTAACTCGGAACCACAAAGGTAACAAGTAGTTTTCCTTCCCACCACCTCCACGCTTCTTCCACACGCTACCCATTTCATGTGCACACCTTATTATAAGTACCCCTACAAACCGTTTACATCCAAAACACTTCTCCTCTCTACAAAAATGACCTCTCTACAAAACTGAAAAATGGATGGTTTCAATGAATTAGTTAGAGATATCATCGCAAACTTCGAATAGGCCATGAAAAATGCTCGCCAAGAAGAAGTGAAAGCAATCAAGTTGCTGGCCAGAGTAGTTGAGACTTGTAACTACTGTCATCAGATTGGTGAAGAGGGTGACGCTGACGATTGGGAGGAGTTGATCCGGGGCATGATGGCATCTTATGACGAATGTGTCGATCGTAAGAAGACAATCGCCAAGTCCATCGACACTTTGCTGGGATTACCTAGGGACTAATTTGTAAACAGTCGTAGTTAGACTGTCTTCTTATGTACGCATGTCGACGTTTATCTTAGTTTATTTTGGTTCACGCATGATGTTTTGATCCAATGTATTAGGCATGTATCTTATTCTATTATAATGTCTCCTTGGTAATATTTTTGTTGTTCGATGTCATTATAAAACCACTAACCACTAACCACTAACCACTAACCACTAACCAGGTAAGTAGCACACGGTTTTTTTTTCTGATAAGGGGTGCCACGTAAAAAAAAAGATAAGGACCCATGACAGCCCAGTGGTAGTCTATAAATGCCACTTGATCTTCTAATAGTCGTACAACAAATTTCCAAATCAGTCTCTTCTCCCTACAATTTGTAAAGCAATCCGTTTTCCCTCCACTTTGAAAACCCAAAAAAAATGGGATTCACGAAGGAAAGAATAATCTCGCTAATCTCCACATATGAAGAATATCGAGCCAGATTACGTGCCCAGGAGTCGAAGATCTCGGAGACCCTGGCGAAAACGAAGCACGTTCGGAGGGAAGCCTTGGATGAACCGGACTCAAGCATTGAGTCCATGTCTGGAATGCTGAAACACTCTAGGAGTGAGAGGAGGCGTTTGGAGGAGAAGATTAGGGTTTTCAGGGGTATAGTAAGTGACTTGGATTAATTATTTAAGTGTACGTTTAAGTGTTTATCTTCGGTATAACTCTACTTAGATCCATGATGGACTACACATGTATTCTTTCCTAATGTGTGTCTTGCATGTATGTAATCTGCCGAAATGAACTCGTTTATCGTAATCTACTATTGACTGTCTTCAAATCTCTACCATCGCAATCGTCCTACTATTGTTCTTTTCCGAATAAGCGACTTTACAGTGCACCATGTCTATATCTTTAGTTACGTGTTACTAAAAATTATAAAAATTTGATATTCATAGTGTATTTTATTACATGATTTAAACTAGATCCCACATGACTATCTTTGATCTTATACGGAGTATATTAGAAGTTATATTGAAGATTTTCATCACTTGTAAATAGTGTAAAAAAAGCAAATGTACACAATTCGTTGGAACGGAGGGAGTATTATTTTGTGTTTCGAGAACGATTGCACGACCATATACAAATCCAACTCAATAAATCATCCACAATAACTTTCACACGCTTCTAGAATGTTAATTTTCAGTAGGTTAAGAAATTTAAAATTCAAAATTGAAATATTGAGTAGTCATTAATCATAGCAGTTGTTGATATAATTCAAAGTCACAACTTCCCATAACCATTCAATAAATTTGTAATTTTAGTTTTTTTTTGAATTATAATTGTTTATTAATATTTTAATTTCCAATTAATATTATTATATCATCATTAATATTTTTGTTACTCCGTATTATTATCATTGTCAATATTCTATTATTGTTATTATTATTTATTACTCGTACTAATATTAATTTGAATTTATTATTGTTACGCGTAATTATTACTGTTACCGTTCACATTTTATTAATCTACTACTCCGTCGTCCGTATCATTACATAATGTTCAATTATTACACCACTACTCGTACTTATTTTCTTTTCATAAACCGCAAAATAAGTATAGATTTTCATATTGAAATACTCGTACGCCAGTATTAAATGATCCATCACTTTTTACTCATATTAAATTCCCCTCTTAAATACACTTCCCACATTTCACATCCCAACCCCTCTCTCTCTCTAAATTACTGCCCAACTGTATCTACCCCTCTCTTAATAAATTCATTCATTAATTACATATTCTCACAAAACCCTAACCCTAACAATGGAGGCTTATCGACGTCAAGTTCTTAGTACCATTGAAGACTACGAGCAGCTAATGCGAGTTGAACGTCAGCATTAACTAACGCTCATGAAGTCAGTTGAGTCCACCATTGAGCACCGGAACCTCACCGTACACTTAGAACTTCCTGACATGCTGGAGGCATATGCTGCTATCATCGACGCGTACATTATGGGGTACAAAAGATGCGCGATCAATTTGAAGTACCACGCCGACATCGTCAGAATTTACAAAGAGCACGTCACTAAAATTTATGATTTTCTTGTGATGGTAATATTGGTTTCTTCGTAGTGTCTAATGGGTGGGTGTATATATTTAGTTTTTGGGTTGCGGTCTAACTAGTGAATCGAGTACCTAATTTTTTTAAGTCAATTCGATTGATCTTGGTTGAAATGGTCGACTTGACAAAAAAATGGGGGTTGATGTATTTTGTTCAACGAAGAAATCAATGAAATTCTAATTTCCAGCATTTAATTGCATGGTAATGTAGTACTTAGTATATGCAAACCACAAAATCCAAACATGCAATACTTCCGTATACTTGAAATTAGAAAATAAATTGGACCATATCTTCAAAAATCTTTCCATTTTCTTTTCAATGACAATGAACTGTCATCTGTCAGCCATAAATTCTCTTCAATGCAATAAAGTAATTTCGTGTCTCGAAGCAATTGTGTGTCTCGAGGTAGACTTTTTTACAGTAATTTTTTTTGGTTACATGCAATTAATTAATCGGTTTTGTTAATTACAACCCTTACTTGTAGCTAAGCATTAAATATCTCCAGTATTTGGCATAGAGTTAGAAATTTAAGAATAACTTACACATACATCGATGCAATTAATACAATAGTATTAACATTTTGTTTTCTCTTTTGTCCTTTAGATACAAGACTAAGGGTTGTATTTATCATTTTCCTTAATTAAATAATGTAATTTGAAAACTGAAACGGCCAAGTGGAACTTCACTTTCAAAATTTGCTATAAGTAGGAGTAGCTTCCAACACACAACATCACCACCAACTTGCACCCCTACTATCTGTAAACTCTACGCACTCAACATTCCTCACAAAACACTCCTTCACCAACCGTTTCACCAACCCTAACAAAGAATGAAAACATACAATGAATCCGTTAAGGAGTTGCTCACGATCTTCGAAGATCTGTACAAGGACATAGTGGAAGATGAGTTGAAGACGGTCAGAATGCTTGCCCGCATAATAAAGGTCCGCAACTACTGTATCCAATTGGGGAACGAGGGGAGGGAAGGCTGCTGGGAAGAATTGGTGACCACCCTCATGACGGGGTATGAAGAATGTCAGGAGCGCAAGAAATCTGTTCAGAGAGATATCCGTAATTTGCATGTGGAATGTTGGAGGAGTAATGTTCATTAGTCGTTTATAGTATTAATGTCTAAGTACGTAGTTTTTGGTTTCAGTACGTTTCAGTTAGTGTGATCTGTAACAGAATGTCTTTACTAAGTTAAGATGCAATTACACTAAGTTGAACTTAGGGTTACCATAAGACTGGGTACTAACGGATCGTTTATGTTAACATAACCGTAAGTTGTACTAAATAACTTGTGTTATTTTCACTAAGTTCATTAATTTGACATCATGGATGGTACTACTAAGTTAAACTCCTTTCCTAAATATTTGTACTCCGTAGTATACTGTACTTAACAATAGAGAAGGTCTCTGATCCATCTATAAAAGGGCACTCCTTGCATGCAAAGTATGAAACTATCTCAACCATTTCACTACACGGTTTCATTTGTGTCCAAAAAAATCTACTGTCCTCCCTCTCTCAACAACTGAAAAAACCTTTATTAAAAATGGAACCTCCCCCAACCGCATCCACCGCCAGGCAACGTTGCCTTGTTTCATTTCAACGTACGAGACTCAGATCTTCACCATTAATACGATGGAGATGAGGGTTATGCAGCACCTTACGAAGGCGTTATTCACCCGAACAACCCTAATCCTTAGCGGCATAAACGTGTCGATAGATTCAACTGACTCCTCCATCGAGTCCATGTGGTGGCTACCGAAAGAAGCTAGGGCTCGAAGGGAGTCCTTGCAGAAGGACGTCGACCTATTGAAGTTTGGATTAGAATGGGTAGATGGGTGAGAATTGGTAAATCGGAGTTCAATTAGTGGTACTACTACTGTCGCAATTTGGGTGTGTTGAAGTTGGGTTGTCAATTAGAGGCTAAGGATAAGGATGCCACATAGCAAAAGATTAGCACTCCGTATATCGGCGTTTAAATTATTCTAAATTAATGAATCTTTCTCTTTGTTCGGCGTGCATTTCCCATTGTAATCGTAATTAGCTTACTTTCTCCGAAACGTTCATTGTCTATTTCTTCGATGTCATTACAAAACTAGTTACCACAAACCACTAACCGGGTATGCAGCACATGGTTTCCTTGGCCTCTAGCCGGGTTTCTAGCACATGGTTTCCTTAGAGGCTAAGGATAAGGATGCCACATAACAAAAGATTAGAACTCCGTATATCGGCGTTTAAATTATTCTAAATTAATGACTCTTTCTCTTTGTTCGGTGTGCATTTCCCATTGTAATCGTAATTAGCTTACTTTCTCCAAAACGTTCATTGTCTATTTCGTCGATGTCATTACAAAACTAGTTACCACAAACCACTAACCGGGTATGCAGCACATGGTTTCCTTGGCCCCTAGCCGGGTTTGTAGCACATGGTTTCCTTAGAGGCTAAGGATAAGGATGCCACATAGCAAAAGATTAGCACTCCGTATATCGGCGTTTAAATTATTCTAAATTAATGACTCTTTCTCGTTGTTCGGCGTGCATTTCCCATTGTAATCGTAATTAGCTTACTTTCTCCAAAACGTTCATTGTCTATTTCGTCGATGTCATTACAAAACTAGTTACCGCAAACCACTAACCGGTTGTGCAGCACATGGTTTCCTTGGCCCCTGGCCGGGTTTGTAGCATATGGTTTCCTTAGAGGCTAAGGATAAGGATGCCCCATAGCAAAAGATTAGCACTCCGTATGGCATACTGTAAAGAGCCGACGTGGACGAATCCACAACCACCTTAGTTATCCCACTATTTGTTTATAAAGGCTAGCTTATGTTCTACTAGTCGCACCACATTTCTCAAAGCAATTTCGCCTTCTCCCTAAATTTTTTAGTCAAATCTATAAGGAAAAAAAACATGGGAACAATGAAAGCAATCGTAATCTGGCTAGTCTCCAGATTTGAAGATCACATCGGCGCTATATGTGCCCAGGAGTGCAGGATTTCGGAGGCCCTAGCCGAAGCAGAAGGCGTTCGGAGGGATGCCGTTGAAGGTGGTGTCCACCCCCCATTGGGTGATCTGGACTCAGCAATTGAGTCCCTGTCCGCGCTACTGTTAGATGTTAGGGGTGCGAGGACGGGTTTCGAAGAGAAGATTACGGTTTTGAAGAATATTAATAAGTGACGTTGAGAAATTGAACGTTTAATATTTTATTGTCCGTTTAATATTTTAAGAAAAGGACTGAATAAATCTAATAACTTGTTCTGAAAAGTTTATCCATTGTGACTAAAAGTTCATAAATTTTGAGATTGTGAATATATTATGTGGCATAGGAAGAACTTATTTTGGGGTTCTACCATAGTGGTTGCTCTTATTGGATTTAGAAGAACTTGTTCTTGTTTTTAAACTAATAAGTTTGACTCTCGAACAAACTTTTCATCACAATGGAAAAATTTAACAAAAAAAAGAGGTTCCAACAATCTCAACAACAAGAACTACCCATTGTGATTGCTATATGGGGAGTTCTTGTTCTTGAGATTGTTTGAACTTCTTTAATTTGATAAGTTTTTCCATTTCGATTAAAAGTTTGTACGACAGTTGAGAAATTTATTAGTTTTAAAATAAGAACAAGTTCTTCTATATCAAATAAGAGTAATCACAATGGTAGATCTCGAAAGTAAGTTCTTCATAAGCCATGTAACATCTTCACAATCTAAAAATTTAGGAATTTTCAGGCACAATGGATAAATTTGTAAGAAAAAGTTATTAGAATTATTAAATCCTTTTCTTAAAATAAATATCTAACAAGTCTTGTTGGGCTTAATTATTATTGGTTGTCTCTACTTTTTAGATGTAACTACTTGGAGTTATTTTCCTGAATCGCATAGAAATCGACCCGTCACTCTATAAATTAAACTCTTCCCTTACTTTCCCTCTAAAGCGTGTATTTAATTCTAGAGTGACGACTCTTTCTCCGTGTTCGGCGTGCATTTCCCATTGTAATCGTAATTAAATTTCTTTTGCCGAGAGCTTAATTGTCTATTTGTTCGATGTCATTTCAAAAATACTTACCACAAACCACTAACCGGGTGTGCAGCACATGGTTTTCTTTGCCCCTAACCGGGTTTGTGGCACATGGTTTCCTTAGAGGCTAAGAATAAGGATGTCGTCTTAATCCAATGTAGCACGCCGTATATCGGCGTGTATTCAACTCTAAAGTAACACGACTCTTTCTCCGTGTTCGGCGTGCATTTCCCATTGTAATCGTAATTAAATTTCTTTCTCCGAGAGCTTAATTGTCTATTTGTTCGATGTCATTTCAAAAATACTTACCACAAACCACTAACTGGGTGTGCAGCACATGGTTTTCTTTGACCCTAACCGGGTTTGTGGCACATGGTTTCCTTAGAGGCTAAGGATAAGGATGCCGTCTTAATCCAATGTAGCACGCCGTATATCGGCGTGTATTCAATTCTAAAGTAACGACTCTTTCTCCGTGTTCGGCGTGCATTTCCCATTGTAATCGTAATTAAATTTCTTTCTCCGAGAGCTTAATTGTCTATTTGTTGGATGTCATTTCAAAAATACTTACCGCAAACCACTAACCGGGTGTGGAACACATGGTTTCCTTAGAGGCTAAGGATAAGGATGCCACGTAGCAAAAGATAAGGACCATATGGCATACAGTAAAGAGGCAACGTGGAGGAATCCACAACCACCTCAGTTAGCTCACTATTTTTTTTATAAAGGCCAGTTGTAGACACCCGCATTTTGACTGCCAGGTGTCTATGGCGGTTTCCAAAAAACACCCGATGATGATCGGACGCAAACATGCTTCTATGCGCTCGGATACGTGCTCAAATCCATTAGTTGCTGGCTAACGCACTTACGGAGTACAAATCTCACCAAATCAACTTCAAATCCAGGCCCAGTGGATCATTCCGAGTCAAACAAGACTAATTTGGGCCAAAACCGACACCGGAATAAAAACCGACTTTTAGCGATTGGGTCAACCCCGGTCAAAGTCGTTTCCGAGACACACAAAACAGCCCCTCACATCATCAAAAGTCCAAGTCAAACACAAAACCCATCAAACATCCAAACTCAAGGTCCAAAAGACTGACCTGCGCGACCCAGCTAGGCCACTCGATCGAGTGACCCACCCACTCGATCGAGTGGGCCTGTTTCGAGCACCGACGGCAGGCATAACGGGCCACTTGACCGAGTTAGCCACCTACTCGGTCCATTAACCCTAAACCGGGTGCCCTAGCTTTTCCTATATGAGCAACCCCCATGCACACAACATTTTAGACCTCTTACAAAACCCTAACACTACACAAACTCGAGAACCCTAAATCCCTACACAACCCTAAGCAAACCCTAGCAATTCTACACTAGCAAAAACCCTAAACCTAGTTTTAGGAATCAATCCCGAGCCACCATAACTTAACCTTCATCCACCTCGAAGACTCTTGTGTTAAAGCTACGGTTACGAGTCCGTTCCGAGACAAGAACATGTAGGTTGAGGGTGTCAAAACCCTCTCTTTTCTCCTTCTCTTCCTCACGTTGTCTTCATCTTCTTCGCATCCTCTTTTTTTATTTTTTTATTGTTTCATCCATTGCATCATAATATCGATAATATTATTAATAGAAAAACATTAAAATACTTATTGATTTGTGTCGAATGTGAGTGATGGTGGGATAAGGAAAACCGCATATACAAGTGTACTGCACACGCGTCGTCGGTCGCTTATCTCATCACCCCGATCGTTTGATTATTGAAATAAGTTAACTTAAACAATAATTCGTTTTTATTTTTGTAGTCACCATCATCAATATTGCATTCATCAATTTATAAAATCAAATTTAATAAGGGTCGAAACCCGTTGACACGGATCCGACATCACAATCCCTAGGGATTTATTTCGATGTCGGAGAAGTCGAGGGAATCAAGTTTTTTTTTATTCAAGTAAAGCGTCGATTTTAGATTCGATACCAATTCCATAATTGGATATCGAATCTAACGATCAAGTCATATAAATTAATTAACGTGATTTGTTCATATCACGATAATTAGTTTAAGACGACTAAAATTAATCTATTTTTTTCTATTTCACTCTAATATCCCATATCGATTCAAATAATCGAATGTGGGATACAACGAGTATTCAAAATTAGAATCGGGTATAAATTCAACAATATTTATATTCGGTTCAACAAAATTCGCGATTTATAAAAAACCAAGTCGAACATAAATTGTGCAATATTTATGTCCGATTCGGTAAAATCGTCGAACTATCAAAAATCAAAAGTAATTTCAAAATCAATAATTAAATTGCAAACGAACCAGGTTCGTACAGGTGTCACTCGACCGAGTGCCTTGGCCACTCGATCGAGTGACATCATAATTTATCGATCAGAATGCCTACTACGACCCCTACTCGATCGAGTCTCACAGTGACTCGGTCGAGTGGCCATGTACTCGACCGAGTTGGTCAATAACTCGGCCAAGTACGGTCTAGCACGCAAAACAGAATCATCTTTTACGGGTCAACTCGATCGAGTCCGTCAACCACTCGACCGAGTAACCTCATAACGACTAAAACAATGAGTCGTACATTCTTCTATTTTCTAAATTCAGTAGTAATTTATGATTTAAGTCAACACGTGTTTAATTAATCATGTGTATTACTACCTTTTCAAACCATGCATCTCATATTTGCATCTTTTCATCTCATCTCATATTTGCACAAACCGTTATTATTCGTTATATCGTTACATCGTTACTAACGCGTTTGTTATTTCTTTTGTCAATTTAATTCTTGTTTGTTTATTGTACTAAATGAACCCACATGCTAAAATTCCACTTTGACGTAGAATTAATTGCATTAAATTGACATAGAAACCCTTTTCAATTCCATTCACATGTTTAGGGAAAATAATTTTTGCATATCATTTTCCCGTTTTACTAACACGCGTATTAGAAAGTCATTCGAATTCTTAGTAGAGGCCGCTAAGTGCGGGCGGGGTTGGGTGTTCTTAGTGAAATTCCCAACACGTACTCTCACCCCTTACTCAGAACCATGGTTTCCGGATGTCCGAATCCATTGGCCACGCGAGAGTCATTCAATACACGATATCCGATAATGTCGGTATCGGTATCGTAATGCAAAGGGACGAGCCCAATAAACTCTGACATCGGAAATGGGCCGTATTTTGTATACGGCCCACTACGACATAGAGTGGGCTCGAATGGTTCCGAATAACCACAAAATTCGGTGGCGACTCCAGATAGACCTAAATTTCATTTCGATCCATTCTCATATGGAGATTCATTCGCCTACCCAAACCCGCGCGTGGCCGCGTCGGGGTGGACCTATGTCAT
The DNA here is from genome assembly GCA_958450325.1 of Agrostemma githago. Classification (NCBI taxonomy): domain Eukaryota; kingdom Viridiplantae; phylum Streptophyta; class Magnoliopsida; order Caryophyllales; family Caryophyllaceae; genus Agrostemma; species Agrostemma githago. The sequence goes on from OY288261.1 coordinate 33,370,090, forward strand.
GTCCACAATTTGGCGCCTCCGCTGGGGATTAACTGATGCGTGACTTACCATCGGCATCCTCAGGGTGAGACTCGAATAGAAATCGTTTGACAAATACAATACGCGTTTTAGTTCTACGGTTCATGCATAACCCATATTTTCCCGGGCCGGTACTCGCGACCGACGTCCCACTATACCGTTGATGTACTCCAATATGGATATGTCAAAAGGTGTCCTTAGTCGATTCGAGTGGGTTTCGCGGCATGTTCTAAGATCAACTCGACTTAGGAAGTCCGTCCCGATCAACGTCTAGACTATGTACACTGGTATATACCCTCTATAGACCGACTGAGACTTAGTATAGAGCATACATGACGTCGTTATAATGCTTGTGTGAATACGTGCTACTTGGTTTCCAAGTCGTTTTCAAAAACCGTCTTTTTTCAAAGATTGCATCTTTTTTTTAAACTATTCAATTTCAAAACCCGGGACGCATACCAAATTTAGGACTTATGATCTTACTCAAAATAGCTTATTTCTAGCCGGTATGCTGCCCGATTCAAAACTCGAAAATCATTTCAAACTTTCAAAACCCGTGGCCCAATACCCTTTACGTTTTTTTTTTTCGAATGTTGGGCCCTCAACTTAGTTTTCTCGGACCCTTTTCAAAAACATTCAATTTTCAAAACCTTCCTTCTCCTTAGGACTTCCCGTATTTAGCAGTGTCGGGTCGTGTCTTAAGTCGTCAAGGTCCTTAGCGTCGAAACTCTGTCGATTTTACATCAAGAGTTTCTTCCCTATCCCAGTCCGCCTTATTAGACTAAGGCAAGGCCCACCTACGTAGGACAAACCCCTACAAAGGAGGGCCCGTCAACACAATCGAGTCCAAAAGTCTGGGGATGCCTCACGTGAACCTTCCTTCGAACAGGACTAGGCCCATTCGCCGAATCCTAAGGAAGGCCCACCTTGCACAAGTCACCCGTCTAGGTGTCTTTTCCGAGTCAACCTTTTACAAGGCATAGCCCTACAAAAAGGTTCGGGGTCCTTACGTCTAAGGGTCGCTCGTCAAACAATCGAGTCTTAACAAAATCTCCAATCCCACTCTGGGGCTACCCCTTAGCAGGGCGATCAATCACGGTTGCCCTAAGGGTCATGTCTTACACGTGTCTCACGTACTCCACTTTCGAGTCACTTAGGTGTCACACCATCTGAGTCCTTAGTCTCACTTGGGGGCTATTCTCCGACGGAGTGATTAATCACAGTCACCCCAAGAATCGTACCCTACACATTTGTCCTAGGGGAGTCTAACCCGAGTCAAACTGGAGTCGTCTCTCCTCCTGCGCTATTTCCTATGCCTTGGTGAGTTGGAGTTCCGAAGCAACCTCTCTGATTACGTGGTGTTCTTACAGACAGGCCACCCAAAACCAGACGCCAACGCAAGATGGACGAATTGAAAAACGCTCTGACCAAGATCGAGATCCAACTGGCTGCCATCCAGGCTAACCAAGCGACTTTATCCACCCGCCTAAGCACCGTGGAGAAAACGACCCCAGTTGAAGGAGCTGAGCCCACTGGGCCCATAGCCGAGTTGATCAGTGTTGTTCGTAGGCTCGAAGAGCAAGTCCACTTATCGACGAACAACTCGATCCACACCGAAAATGCTCGTACAAATTCACCTTTGAATGACGAGCTACCTGCCAACCTCAACTTAACGGGAATTCCTATGTTTGAGGGTACCGAAGACCCGGTCCACCACATCCGGGCTTTCAAAGACTTCATGGCGGTAAAAGGGGTAAAGTCCACCATGTTTAAGCACTTATTCCCTTCCTCTCTCGAGAAGCACCCCAAAGCCTGGTACTACAGGCTCGATTCCAAGAAATACACGACTTGGGATGACGTGGCAACGGAGTTCGCTCGGAACTACGCCGATAATATCGAGATCCAGACTACAATGCGTACTCTGGAAGTCTTGGCCCAAGAGCCCAAAGAAGGGTTCACCAAATATCTTCAAAGATGGAGGGCCGAGAGTGTAAAGTTGGTAAACAAGCCCAACGAGAAGACACTAGTGGAGGCGTTCATCAACAACCTCCTACCTTCTTACCGCGTCCATCTTAGGTATGCCGGCATTTCAAAATTTGTCGTACTTACCGAAATGGGCATTAGAATTGAAGACGACCTTCGACATAACGAAGATCTGGGTGAAGCTTCTACTGATGGCTATACTGGACATCAACTCGAGTCCTTAGAAGCCGACGACTAATGACAACATCATCCGAGCGTCTGGATCTGATTTAAGTCCGAGTCTGAGTCCGAGTCTAGGATGTGCTATTTCTTCCAAAGTCAAAGTCAAAGTCAAAGTCAGAGTCAGAGTCAACTATATTCTGTCCTCTTTTTTTTTCAAAATTCAATAAAATCAGCTTTCAATATTCTTTCTCATATATACTTTCCTTATGTGTTTCTGAGAACATGATGAACACCGTCATACTCTGTGAGCACATGCACGTGACTATTATAGGCACATCTATAATGACTGCAGGAAACCGAGCCCGTGTTTTCCTTTTACCTATTCCATGTCTGGTATAGAAAAGCCACATAACTACCCTTAGCAGGAGCATATCGAATCCTATGACAAATCTGGGTACTCCTAGTTTGGGTCCAAGACGGGAGGCAAGCCCATTTCCTACAACAAACACCCATCCGATAAGATCAACCGACCCCTACCTTTGGTGTTAGTCTGACCAAAAAAAAAAACTAGACAAAAAAAAAATCAAAAACCCATGACCGGGGCTGAGAGGTCAACCAACATTCAAAAAACCCATGACCGGGGCTGAGAGGTCAACCAAAATTCAAAAAAAACCCATGACCGGGGCTGAGAGGTCAACCAACATTCAAAAAACCCATGACCGGGGCTGAGAGGTCAACCAAAATTCAAAAAAACCCATGACCGGGGCTGAGAGGTCAACCAAAATTCAAAAAAACCCATGACCGGGGCTGAGAGGTCAACCAAAATTCAAAAAAAACCCATGACCGGGGCTGAGAGGTCAATCAAAAAAGAAAATCAAATACCCATGACCGTGGTCAACGGTCAACTCAAATGAAAATCCTTTGACCGGGGTACGGTCAAATTCAAAATTATCAATACCATCCAATAGGGGAGTAATAATCAAGCTGGTTAGCTAACACCACACTCAGCCTTCCCACATTGCAACCCTCAAGATCTCCTCGAGACCTAGGCTAGAGACAGCCCGGTATTTTGAGGATTCAAGCTCCATAGGATACCCCTAACCATTAGGGCCAGACATGGAAACCAGATCCCGCATTATCAAACCAGCCCAATCGAAGTTCGAGCCATCATTACTCGACTTCCCCCTTTCCTACCACATTACAATACCTTACTCTCGAAGCTTCAGCTCCACAGAATCGAGCTCCAGATTTTGAATCATCAAAGCCACTTACTTCCTAGCCCCACATTTCCAAAAACATCCAAACCAGTTACCAACCCCAAGCACGAGAATCCAACTTGCGGTCGGCATAAAACATGCCCAAATAGTTCACACCACCTCTGGGGGCTACCTCGGAGAACGCTCACAGTCACAGGATTAATATCCTAACCATTCTAGCCCTTTGATCAAGACATCATTGGGAATGCACCTAGCCTACACCATCGCTACGGCTAGTTACACACAAAGTCCTATTAGCTTAGGCACCGTAATATATCTTTCAATACACTGAACTACGGCTTGGTTTGATTTCACCACACGTGAATAAGTAGGCAGCCTTTCAACAGAGGCACAACCACCCACATTGACACACATTCAAAAGGCACTATCATTCCGGTCACGACACTGTCATGTTCTTAGTAGCTAGCTTTGTCGTCCCAGGGGCTTCTATTAGACAAAAGTTCTCCTTCCACTCACATAATCCAAATACTTTCAAAATCTAGCCTCCTTTCTACAGTGTCCTAGTACTCGGCTCAGTCGAAGACGAGAATCTGTCAGGACTCGAAGCAATACCCATTTTGGGCTGTACCCTAAAATCAGAAATCCAGAAAGGCACCAGACTAAAACAGTCTCATTACAGACTACTGTCAGTCCCCTGTAGCATATCTATCCCATTTCGATGTACGACCGTGTTGCCACTCGCCTAGGCTACGGGATAGCGCAACTTAAGAGTCTTATTAGGCGGCCCACACCCCTACCGAGTCACGGTTCAACCCTTAGAGAGTCCAGTCCGTGTCGGTCAGCTCGTCCTGTCGCGTCCAGAGTCGAGTCCGTCGGTAGGCCCCTCTTTTCAAATTCCACTTTGAAATTTGCAAAATTTAGCCATTTGAAAAAAAATCCTTTTCTACAAGGTCAAATTTCGAACTATTTAAACCGCAAATTTCCTTCCTAAAATGCTTTAGGAGTCAAAACTTCAAATTTTCAAAAACTCAAAAAACTTCAAAATTTTCAAGGATTCAAAAATTCAAAATTCATTTTCCCCAGCACGAGTCATTTTACTACCTACGTATTGCATGCATTTTATGTAACTTATACTGGTACGACTCAAGCAAAGACATGCAAGTCATCAAATCTTCCCAGCAGCATTTTCCGGGATAGCACAAGATGGGCCAACACACAGGCACACCCAGGGCTCACGCGACAAGCCCAAATTCCCCATGGAGTACAATCATCCAGCTCAGGTATGATTTCTATCTTGTGGCTGGCGAGCCCTTCACGCGAGTCTAACGGACTAAAAACAACCCGACCGGAAGTCTACCGGGTCTTAACGGGCTTGGTAGCTACTGTCCAAGCCTCAGTCAGAGTGGGGGCTCTGTAGACACCCGCATTTTGACTGCCAGGTGTCTATGTCAGTTTCCAAAAAACACCCGATGATGATCGGACGCAAACATGCTTCTATGCGCTCGGATACGGGCTCAAATCCATTAGTTGCTGGCTAACCCACTTACGGAGTACAAATCTCACCAAATCAACTTCAAATCCAGGCCTAGTGGATCATTCTGAGTCAAACAAGAATAATTTGGGCCAAAACCGACACCAGAATAAAAACCAACTTTTAGCGATTGGGTCAACCCCGGTCAAAGTCGTTTCCGAGACACACAAAACAGCCCCTCACATCATCAAAAGTCCAAGTCAAACACAAAACCCATCAAACATCCAAACTCAAGGTCCAAAAGACTGACCTGCGCGACCCAGCTAGGCCACTCGATCGAGTGACCCACCCACTCGATCGAGTGGGCCTGTTTCGAGCACCGACGGCAGACATAACGGGCCACTCGACCGAGTTAGCCACCTACTCGGTCGAGTAACCCTAAACCGGGTGCCCTAGCTTTTCCTATATAAGCAACCCCCATGCACACAACTTTTTAGACCTCTTACAAAACGCTAACACTACACAAACTCGAGAACCCTAAATCTCTACACAACCCTAAGCAAATCCTAGCAATTGTACACTAGCAAAAACCCTAAACCTAGTTTTAGGAATCAATCCCGAGCCACCATAACTTAACCTTCATCCACCTCGAAGACTCTTTTGTTAAAGCTACGGTTACGAGTCCGTTCCGAGACAAGAACATGTAGGTTGAGGGTGTCAAAACCCTCTCTTTTCTCCTTCTCTTCCTCACGTCGTCTTCATCTTCTTCGCATCCTTTTTTTTTTTTTTTTTTATTGTTTCGTCCATTGCATCATAATATCGATAATATTATTAATAGAAAAACATTAAAATACTTATTGATTTGTGTCGAATGTGAGTGATGGTGGGATAAGGAAAACCGCATATACAAGTGTACTGCACACGCGTCGTCGGTCGCTTATCTCATCACCCCGATCGTTTGATTATTGAAATAAGTTAACTTAAACAATAATTCGTTTTTATTTTTGTAGTCACCATCATCAATATTGCATTCATCAATTTATAAAATCAAATTTAATAAGGGTCGAAACCCGTTGACACGGATCCGACATCACAATCCCTAGGGATTTATTTCGATGTCGGAGAAGTCGAGGGAATCAAGTTTTTTTTATTCAAGTAAAGCGTCGATTTTAGATTCGATACCAATTCCATAATTGGATATCGAATCTAACGATCAAGTCATATAAATTAATTAACGTGATTTGTTCATATCACGATAATTAGTTTAAGACGACTAAAATTAATCTATTTTTTTCTATTTCACTCTAATATCCCATATCGATTCAAATAATCGAATGTGGGATACAACGAGTATTCAAAATTAGAATCGGGTATAAATTCAACAATATTTATATTCGGTTCAACAAAATTCGCGATTTATAAAAAACCAAGTCGAACATAAATTGTGCAATATTTATGTCCGATTCGGTAAAATCGTCGAACTATCAAAAATCAAAAGTAATTTCAAAATCAATAATTAAATTGCAAACGAACCAGGTTCGTACAGGTGCCACTCGACCGAGTGCCTTGGCCACTCGATCGAGTGACATCATAATTTATCGATCAGAATGCCTACTACGACCCCTACTCGATCGAGTCTCACAGTGACTCGGTCGAGTGGCCATGTACTCGACCGAGTTGGTCAATAACTCGGCTGAGTACGGTCTAGCACGCAAAACAGAATCATCTTTTACGGGTCAACTCGATCGAGTCCGTCAACCACTCGACCGAGTAACCTCATAACGACTAAAACAATGAGTCGTACATTCTTCTATTTTCTAAATTCGGTAGTAATTTATGATTTAAGTCAACACGTGTTTAATTAATCATGTGTATTACTATCTTTTCAAACCATGCATCTCATATTTGCATCTTTTCATCTCATCTCATATTTGCACAAACCGTTATTATTCGTTATATCGTTACATCGTTACTAACGCGTTTGTTATTTCTTTTGTCAATTTAATTCTTGTTTGTTTATTGTACTAAATGAACCCACATGCTAAAATTCCACTTTGACGTAGAATTAATTGCATTAAATTGACATAGAAACCCTTTTCAATCCATTCACATGTTTAGGGAAAATAATTTTTGCATATCATTTTCCCGTTTTACTAACGCGCGTATTAGAAAGTCATTCGAATTCTTAGTAGAGGCCGCTAAGTGCGGGCGGGGTTGGGTGTTCTTAGTGAACTTCCCAACACGTACCCTCACCCCTTACTCAGAACCATGGTTTCCGGATGTCCGAATCCATTGGCCACGAGAGTCATTCAATACACGATATCCGATAATGTCGATATCGTAATGCAAAGGGACGAGCCCAATAAACTCTGACATCGGAAATGGGCCGTATTTTGTATACGGCCCACTACGACATAGAGTGGGCTCGAATGGTTCCGAATAACCACAAAATTCGGTGGCGACTCCACATAGACCTAAATTTCAATTCGATCCATTCTCATATGGAGATTCATTCGCCTACCCAAACCCGCGCGTGGCCGCGTCGGGGTGGACCTATGTCATGTCCACACCAGTTTATCTTCTATTTGACGTACCACATTTCTCAAAAGCAATTTCGCCTTCTCCCAAAACTTTCTAAAGCAATCCCTTCTCCCTGAACTGTGAAATCTCTAAGGAAAAAAAACATGGGGACAATTATCTCACAGGTGTGCCTTGTCACCAGATTTGAGGAACACATCACTGCTATAAGTGCCCAGGAGTCCAGGATCTTGGAGGCCCTAGCCAATGCAGAAGGCGTTAGGAGGGATGCCGTTGAAGGTGGTGTCCACCCCCCCTTGGGTGACCTGGACTCAACCATTGAGTCCCTATCCGCACTACTGTTAGATGTTAGGGGTTTGAAGACGGGTTTCGAAGATCAGTTGACGGTTTTGAAGAATATACTAAAGTGACGACGAGAAATTATCTATTTAATATTTTGTGGTTGCTCTAATTGGATTTAGAAGAACTTGTTCTTACACTGAAACTGACAAGTTTGTCAAATTTTGAACAAACTTTTTGTCACAATGAACGAACTTAACAAGGTAAAGTTCTTGCAACAATCTCAAGAACAAGAACTCCCCATTGTGATTGCTCTTGTGATTGCTCCAAGAGCATATACAATGGGGAGTTCTTGTTGTTGAGATTGTTGCAAGAATCTTATCTTGTTAAGTTTGTTCATTGTGACAAAACGTTTGTTCGAAATTTGACAAACTTGTCAGTTTCAGAGTAAGAACAAGTTCTTCTAAATCCAATAAGAGCAACCACAAAATATTAAACGGAGAAATAAGTTGTTCCTATGCTATGTAATATATTCACAATCCTTCTAAAGTTAGAAATGGTAGAACTTCTAAAGTTATTACTAGATTTATTCAATCCTATTCTCTTAAAAAATATCTAACAAATATTATTGGGCATAATTATTAATGGCTAGCTCTACTTTTTATATAATATTATTGGGCATAATTAGTAATGGCACGCTCTACTTTTTAGATGTAACAACTTGATTCTTAAAATCAAACGTAATTTCTCAAATGAAGAAGAAACTTGGTTCTGAGTTATCCCAATGCAATTGCTCTAATAGCAACATTGTTTACGTTTTTTTTGACCAAGTTATTTTCCCGAATCGCATAGAAATCGACCAGTCCATCTATAAACTAAACTCTCTCCTCGGTTTCCTACTAAACCAGTCTCCCCTCTCTCTCTAAACCAGTTAATTCCTCCTCTCCCAAAACCAATTAATCCCTCCTCTCCCAAAACTCTACCGAAAGTATGAGTCTTTTTGTGAGGAAAGAGTTGGTTGATGAAAAATTAAAATATGAGTCGTACGTCGATATTCTTCGTGTGCAAGAATTGTCGGCGGCAAATCCCTTAGCTCGGGCTCTAGAGACTCGTCGGACCGCTGTTCGTGGGGGAGCCAACCCCCCGTTGTCGGATCTGGAGGAGGCCATGGACACCTTGATCGAGGCGGTCGGAAAAGCTAGGACGGGAGGATGATGTTCGAAGAGAAGGCGGCGTCGTTGCAGAAACGGATTAGGGAATTTGATGAAAAGTATCTGCGAAATCGCGTACCGTAATTTGCATGTACTTAATATGATGAAATTAAGTCGTTTATGTAATTGAAGCACAATATTATTAATCTTTAAACTGTCTTAAGATTGAAACGACACCATCGCAAACAACAAACCACAGAATATTAACGCTGCAATAATCCACGAAACTAGAACACTAATAATGTTCATGCTAGCGTCTTCTTTCTTCGTTTGTAGATCCCGTTATTTCCTCTCATCTTCACACATCTTCAACTTGTTCTACAAATAACCGATTTTGCAGTGCAGCATCTCCTTCTCCTTTATTAGATCCTTCACCACATCTCTTTGCCAGTTACTCTGGTTCTCGTCCAGCCAACTGAAGTAGGTACAACCGTCGACGTTGTTAGTTCTGTTGAAGACGTTGCATGTCTCAAACCTCCGACCTGGGTTGGCGGTGGTCCACGAGGTCCGAACCACGGGAGATAAGCCATAGTGACAAACTCTCCGATCAGAAGTACACGACGACCGACTGTCCGCCGTACGATGGGACGATCGTCGCCAGAGAAACCTAGACCCGGACGACATTCTAGGGTTTGTGTTTGGGTGACCGTTTTAGGGTTGATTGTGCATTCTAGGGTTTGCGTTTCTAATACGGTTATACAACCGTATACAAATCTAACCCAAAGAGTCTTCCCCGGTAAGTTTCGTCCACTTCTAGGTCATTCTTTTTGAGTGGGGCGAAAAATTTAAAAATCGAATTTTGTAAGTACATTTTCAGCTGGTTAAAATATTTACAATTCGAATTTTGAAATTTCATTTGCAATTGGGTACAATATGTAAAATTCGAAAATGAAATTTCATTTTCAACTGGTTTAAATATTTATAATTCGAATTTTGAAATTTCATTTTTAGTTGGGTACAATATATAAAATTCGAAAAGGAAATTTCATTTTCAACTGGTTTACATTTTTGATTTTCAAAAGAGATTTTCAGTTGGTTAATAATATTTCGAAATCAAAATTGAAAGGACTGAGTGGTCATTAATCACAACAAGTGGTATTCCAAATATTTAAATGAGTCACAACTTCCCATAACCATTCATTGAATTAGAAATATTTATTTTTTTCATGGTAAACAATTTCATTCCATTTGTATTACTACTCCACTACCCCGTGTCACTTTACTTCTCCACCAAACCCACATATTTCTAAACCAACCCTTTTACTATACCCTTTGAAAATCCTAAGAAAAAACAATGGCACCTTTGAAGGAAATTTTAATCACTGTAATCCCCATAATTGAAGAACACATCGCCTCTATACGTGCCCAAGAGTCCAGGATGGAGAAGATCCTGACCGAAGCAAAAGGCGTTCGTAGGGGTGCCGTCGAAAGTGGGCTCAACCCCCCCATTGGTGGACTGGACTCAGCCATTGAGTCCATGACTATGCTGCTACTGGATACTAGGGGTTGGAGAAGGTGTTACGAGGACAAGGTGTTGGTAATGAAGTGCATGTACTTCCGTTTAATTGTAGTGAGATCCGTGACGGACTAAATATGTAATCCGTATAATTTCGTTATGTTTATGTTGTGGTTACGTTATCCTTTTGTATGTAGTTCGGAATATGTTTATGTTGTTGAAGAACAGTTATGTGAATATCTGTGTTCGTGTTATCTTCACAATTGGTTTTCGTTTCTCGTATATCAAGCACTTGACGGTAGTGTTTGTCGTCTATCCTACCGGTCAAATAATAACCAACGAACCTAAGCTGGGTAGCTAGGGCAAGTCGAGTCGATCCACAGGGACGAGGTGTCGGACTAAGATGTGCTACGGTCTAAGACTAGGTTCGAGACAAGCTAATCTAGGGGAAGGCTAATGTAGACCAAGCTAAGGTCTGTAACATGAACTAACAAGGCTAAACAAGTAACTAATGACAAAAGGAAACAAATAAATCAATAAGAAGAAACTAGCGCTAGGTCGGGTTCATGGATGTCAAGAAGATAAAAAGAAGGAAACGGGGTTACTAGCATGCTTTCGTAGCCTAGGTTCCGATCGGGCTCTCGCTACTTAAACGGCCTAGGGGTCATCCTCACCACGCTCTCGCTACTAGTGAGGGAACCAAACCAAGCAACCAAACACACACATACAAGAGAAGAGGCAAGAAAAACAAGGATTGATCATCTCTAGTCTCACAAGCATTTCATCAAACATGTGGAGTGCAAGGTAAATGGGAAACAACAAAAACAACATCTAATACCACCCATCTCACCCTAATCATCTCTAATCACATCCAATCCCCCTAATAACCCTAGCAAGAGTCTACTCAAACATATCTAATGGAAAACTAACAAGAACAAGAGAAACTAACACAAAAACAAGAACATACAAAATAGGCACTACAAAATACACTTATCAACTCCCCCACACTTAACCTTTACTCGCCCTCGAGTAAGCACAAACTAACTACTAAACTAGCCGAGCGGGTATTAGCGCACCCTACGCCCTTTCAACTCACGTGAACACACTTAGAGGAAAAGTGCACTCCGAAAGGCAAGTAAGGTCTTGCGACAAAACTGTGGATGCAACCGGACACGAAAACACACAAACAAACAAACATACAAACAACCAAACAATCGGTTGCACCCAAAAAGAAACAAATACCGCTTTCCTCCACAAAGCGGTGAAGAAACACCGGTTAAGGACTCAAGGCAAGTGACAACGTTCCCAAGCTATTAACACAAATCGAAATGGACAAAATCCTAATAGTATGACAACAAAGCAATGAAAACGTTGGTAACTTACCTAGGTTCCTCCTAACCTTCTAAGAACGTACTACGGGACGATCGGCGGGATGGAAAAAGGATGAACCACGGTGTTAGTCGACATTGTAGGTAAGTGAGACCCCGCCCCCTTTAGCGATAACCCAAGAGGGTCGTCCCATGCTAAAAAATTGTCCCACTAGTCCAAGTAAAAAGGTGGATATGGTTGCAAAATGAGGGAAGACAGACCATTACCGCTATCATCCTTCCTAGGGACTCGGTCCTTTGGTAGGCTCTTCACGGTAACGATCGGTAAAAGGCTTATTTTTGAGGTGTGAGAATTCTTTTTGTGTGATGATTTTCTTTGGCATTTTTCTTTTGCATTTTTCTTTTGAGTTGCTATGCAATTTTTTTTTCTTTTGTATTTTCTTTTTGATTTGTTGTGCCTTTTCTTTTTCTTCTTTCTTATCTTTCTTTTCTTTCTTTCTTTTTCTTTTTCTTTCTCTTTTTGACTTGGTTTGCCTTTTGGATATATCTTGTATTGTAGGCATTCAATCACAACCAAGTAAGAAACTTCAACAAATTGCAACTTATTTGTGAGATATGGGTAGAAGGTAGGGAAAAAGGGGAAAACTTGGACTAATCAAACAATTTCGAACAAGGTCACCTAAGAGACGGGACTCGGCAACCAAGGCCTTTTCACTCCGTGGGTGGTCAAAATGGTCAAAATGCAAATCCCGTAGTAAATCCCTAGTAGACTAGGTGGAATCAAGGTAAAGGACCAACGAAACTATTGATTTAGGGTCATTCTACTAGACTAAAGTCCAAGACTCGGTTTATATCACTAGAAAGGGAAAGTAAACACTTGCGCACTAGCCTCAAAACCGGGTTTTCGAAAACCTTTTATTACAGACTAGACACAACTAAACAAAACAAAACAAAGACACAACAAAAACGAAAGGAAAAGAGACAAACACAACAAAACAAAACAAGACAAACAAACAAACAAACACACAAAATAAACAATCACCACCCCGAAACTTCCAAACAAGCAACCACATCAACCACAAACTTCAAAAAGCTCCGCCCGAGCACACACCATCATAACACATCCTCCAAACTCCACAAAAGGAAAAAGGAGAAAGAAATGAAGGGATATTACCGGATGTCTTGAGCTTTTCGAAACTTGACGACGATCGCGGAACCTACAAGGAAAAGGGGAGGCAAAACACACAACACAACAAATATACGGCACAAGGACACAAAAGAAAAAGACACAAAAAGAAAATCTTTTCGATTTTTTTATGAAAATTTTCAAATTTAGGTTTTTTAAGATTTTTCGAAAAAAACTACGAAAATAAAACTAAACTACACTAATATATCGCTCCCCCACACTTAAACCGAGCAATGTCCTCATGCTCGATCGGTAGTGTGTGCGGAGACACTAAAAAGAAAAGAAACTACGAAAATAAAGCTAAAAAAAATCAAAAAGAAAAGTGAAGAAAGGGTAGAACGTGTCCGGCCGGGGTGTAGTCAAGTCACCATGGGCCGAGACAAGAAAAGATATGGATGGGGGAAGAAATAAAAAGAAAATAAAAAGGAAATGGGAGGGGAGGACTAGGTGTAATCAAATCACCTAGCCCGGATTCCGCCTAAATCCGACTAAATCCTACTAAAAAGTGAAAAAGCTTGTAAATTTGGATTTTTCAAATGACTCTCGATGTACTCACGTCATCGAGAGTCGGGAGCAATGACCACCAAGGCCTCGAGGGCCACCATGACACAAATGATAAGGGGAAGGGGAACATACAAAGGGAGGCAAGCAAAAAAAGACGGAAAAGAAAGGAGAGTCGCCCTACCAATCGGTTGGCAACTCACGAACTCCATCGTCTCAATAATCAATATCGGCAGTTTGCTTGTCTTCTTCATTGTCATCTCACTTCTTGATATGATCGCATGGTTGAAGTACAAAGCTATAAGGAGGTGGGATTTGATGTGAAACTCGGTGTAAAGTGAAGAGAAAATGAGATGAATGTATGTTTATGAAGTGTAGGGGTCATATGATAGGTGCAAGGGTAGGTTGGGAGGTTGGGAGGGGGTATAAAGTGGTTGGGTGGGCTCGAGTGTCGAAGAGGAAGCAAAAGATGGAGCAGTGCATCGTCCCGGTCGGGATGGATGGTCCCAATTCGGACGACACACCCTTCCCGGTCGGGAAGCTCCCTTCCCGGTCGGGATGACACAACAGTAAACCCCATTTTTGGTACCCGCATCCCGATCGGGACGACTCCTTCCCGGTCGGGAAGCCTTGTTCTCGGTCGGGAAGAGTCCTCTAGCCCTTCCTAATCTTTATAGCTTCACCCACATGGTCACCAATACATCGAGACCTAGAATCTCATCCCCAAAAGCTTGTCAAAAGCTTCAAAAACCGACTCCCATGCCCAAATCCAAGCTTCTATCATCAACTACTCTCTCAAGACTTCATCTTCACTATAACTTATCAAATGAACTTAATAAACACCATCAAAATCCCTCCCTCACATCGCTCATCAAAATAACGAATTACAAGAATTCCACAAAAACTAACAAATCCTAGAAACCAAACTAACCAAACAAACATAAACAAATACACAAGCTCAAAAGAAAAGGAAGAAGATATTTACACTAAGATACTCTCACCATCTACGCCTCCATAGCCATCAAGAGCTTGAAGGAGTAAGTCAAATGCCCTAGAAACATCTTCATTAACGCTCATGTGGCCGATCCTAGGCATCAACAAGAGTTTCCAAGTCGGAGTCGAGAAGCAATCATCTAATCCATTACGCTCGGGTTTCTTGTGATCTTCCGGCTTGGCGTTGTAATTTGGGAGATCACACCCTAAGGGTGTTTCTTCTTCTACAGAGTCGAGAGTGGAACTCTTTTCCACCGCCCGACAAGGATCCTCTTCATCAACCGTCTCACAAGACAAGGGACTAGAAATCGAGTGCGATAGAGGAGGAGAAGGCATCAAGTTTTCTTCATTGGAGGCAATCGGCTCCTCCAATTTCCCATTCATGGCAAGTTCCAAGGCATCTACTTCTTTCTCCCACGTATTACGTTCCTTTTCACTCACCTAGTCAATATAGCCTAGAGGAGGTATGTCTTCACTTGGCTTTGGATTGTCAAGATCCGGTTCATCACGAAGAAAATCATAAAAATCCAATTTGATAGCCAATACATTGGCTCCCCAAGAGTTACCTTGAGAATCATGTTCCCTTCCCTCCTCATTGTCGACTCTTGAAGTTTCAACTTCCTCTATTCTTCCCATATCTTCACCATCCAAGCAACACTCAACAATGATCTCTTGATTGACCCTCTCTTCTTCATTCGTGGCTTCATGATCGGGTTGACTTTCTTGTGGAGACACTCGACCTTCTTGCCCAAATGAACCTTCCTCAACACGTTGTGGAGCTCGAGTGGCCGACATCGTGATACGAGCCATGAGTGCATTGATTCGAGCATCTTGCACCTCTATTTAGGCTTTAAACTCCTCTTTGTCCCTTTTCATTTGAACTAACATCTCTTGTTGATTCCTTTGCAATTGAACCATCATCTCTTGTTGACTCTTTTGCATTTGAATCATCATTTGACAAAGCTCAAAGTTGGGGATTTTTGGTTGTGGGTTATGTGAGGGTATTTGGTAGTTGTTAGGATCTTGGAATGATTCTTGACAACTTTCATGATAACCATATGGAGGGGGTTCATAAGATTGTTGATGAGGCTGATATGGTTGGTGAAATTGTGGGTCTTGGCAATTTGCCCCATGATTGTCCCATGATGATTGATGGTAGCTTGGATGCCACATTTCCATAACGTTGCCTTGATACATTGGATGAACTAGAAGCACTTGAGCAAACGTTAGAAGCCTAGTGCTTTTGAGGAACTACGAACAAAGAAATAGGCACACAAGAAGTAGAACGGAGATACACACGGAGAAGAAAACACAAAAATCAAGAACAAAGTCTACAACTAAGCACACAAAAGTCTAAACTACGCTGTCCCCGGCAACGGCGCCGATTTGACGGTAATGTTTGTCGTCTATCCTACCGGTCAAATAATAACCAACGAACCTAAGCTGGATAGCTAGGGCAAGTCGAGTCGATCCACAGGGACGAGGTGTCGGACTAAGATGTGCTATGGTCTAAGACTAGGTTCGAGACAAGCTAATCTACGGGAAGGCTAATGTAGACCAAGCTAAGGTATAACATGAACTAACAAGGCTAAACAAGTAACTAATGACAAAAGGAAACAAATAAATCAATAAGAAGAAACTAGCGCTAGGTCGGGTTCATGGATGTCAAGAAGATAAAAAGAAGGAAACGGGGTTACTAGCATGCTTTCGAAGCCTAGGTTCCGATCGGGCTCTCGCTACTTAAACGGCCTAGGGGTCATCCTCACCACGCTCTCGCTACTAGTGAGGGAACCAAACCAACCAACCAAACACACACATACAAGAGAAGAGGCAAGAAAAACAAGGATTGATCATCTCTAGTCTCACAAGCATTTCATCAAACATGTGGAGTGCAAGGTAAATGGGAAACAACAAAAACAACATCTAATACCACCCATCTCACCCTAATCATCCCTAATCACATCCAATCCCCCTAATAACCCTAGAAAGAGTCTACTCAAACATATCTAATGGAAAACTAACAAGAACAAGAGAAACTAACACAAAAACAAGAACATACAAAATGAAGAACTAACAAGGACGATGAACAAAACAATAAACAAGAGATAAAGTTTGAAACTTGGATGATAAAACAAAGATTAAGAGAAGGGAAAAGAGATTATACCATACTAGAAGATGAATGAAAGAATGAAAACTTGCATAAAAGAGAAAACTCAAATACATTTACCAAGGTTGTCAATCTTGGTAGATATCTTCAAGAATTCAATTAATACATGGATTAAACTAGGATTAAGGACTAATTAAAGACTAATCTATACTAATATAAGCTAATCTAACCTAAAGTAGTCTAGGGTTTAGTTGATAATGAAGAACATAACACAAGATTACATGAGGGGGGTATATATAGGGTTACAATGAATAAGGAGAAGCAAAGAAGAGACGCGGGCTACAGCTGGTCCATCCCGGTCGGGATGGTGGTGGTCCCGACCGGGATCATGCATAATACCGGGCTGTGTTATGCATAACACCAGGCGGTGTTATTGCTCTTCCCGGTCGGGAAGGGTGATGATCCCGACCGGGATGGCCCATCAGAACACGCTTCTTTCTTGCACTCCTTCCCGACCGTGAAGGCTACTCTTCCCGCCCGGGAAGGGTCTTTTAGGCCTCCAATATGATCATAAAGGTCCCTATTTGCTCTTCATAGGCTTCTCATCGATTCTCGGTGCTCGGGATCGAGTCGAAGGGGCTCGGGAATGGGTCCCAAGGTCTCGGGATCGAGTCTAAGCCACCGAGTGATCGTTGCTTCTCTTTGTTGGCTCCAAATGTGTCGGAAACGAGTTGGAATCGTTCTCTTTCTCCAATATTGATCTTAGGAACCTAAAACAAGCTAGAAGAAGCATAAGTAGCCCAGAAAACCGCTCCAAAGAGCGATTCCACAAGAGAAACCGGGACCAAACACAACAAATAGGCACTAAAAACTACACTTATCAGCGCTCCGTCTATGAATTAAAGTGTAAGGGTTTGTGTTTCAAATACGTTACACGACCGTATACAAGTCCAACTGAACGAATCTTCCCCATTACGATTTCTCCACCTCTAGATTGTTCATTTTGAGTTGTCGAAAATATTGAAAATTAAAGATTGGAATAGTGAATGGTCATTCATGACAGCAGGATGGTTATTTTATCAAAATATTTTATTCAGTCACAGTTTCCCATACCCATTCATTGAATTTGTAATCTTACACCTTGACTTATTGAACAAACAAATTCACCATTGCATCACCAGTGTAGCTAAACAAATGAGAAGAACTTATAACCTTCTTCCGGTGACCGTCGTCCTCCGGAAAGCCAAAAACCCGACCACCCCTACCCTGATAAAATCATCTTCTCCGTCTCTTCCACAAAACCATCATCTTCCGTGATCCCGAAAATGTTGGATTTGAACGCGGAATACGAAGAGTCGGAACAGAGGGAGAATGACGTCCCAGATGAGGGTGACCAGGCGAATGACTTCATGCGGCACGCGTCTGCGGTTCTGGTAGGGGAACCCGACGACCGCCCTGCGGTGGCGCCAAGCGTGGGTATGGAGTTCGATTGTGGGGAACCGTTCGCCGCGTTCTGTTACACGTACGCTTACAAGACGGGTTTCAAAATACATGTCCGGAGTAGCACCATCAACCCGTCTTTCAAGGAGTAGGGCGTGCGGCGGAACGGTACCGGAGAGGCAGAGCCGAGGTTCCACACGATGAGGATGATTAGGCTCATGTGTTCGGAGGGTAATACCACCAAGAAAAATAAGAGGCTGGTCACCTGCAAGACGTTCGTCTGCGGTATCAACGACGACGAGACCGGAAAGTTTGTCATACGAACTTGCAATCTGGAACACAACCACAAAGTACATCCTGACCTCAGCAGGCATGCCATCCACTACCGGCACATAAGCGAATATTTCAAGCAGAGATAGGTGATGAACGACAGGGCAGGGATCTCCATCACCCGCAGCTTCAATGCTTTGGCGAGGGAGGTCAGTGGACTTGAGAATCTTCCCTTCAACGGGGTGGACGCTGAACGCCTCAGGAGCATATTTCACGGCGACGCTCAGGCGATGGTAGATTACTTCGAGAAGGTGCAGGTTCAGAATCCGGATTTCTACTACGACGTTCAGAGGAACGTCGACAATAAGTTGCTTAATATCTTCTAGGCCGACGCACAGTGTCGTGCCATGTTTAAGGCATTCGGCGACCCAGTATCGTTTGACAGTACCTTCCTAAGCAACAAGTACGCGATGTCGTTCTGCCCTTTTGTAGGTGTCAACCACCACGGCAGTACGGTGATATATGCAGTGGCCTTACTGTCGCGCGAAGAGACAGTCACATTCGTCTGGGTGTTCAAGAACTGGGTGAAGTGCATGGGCAGAGCACCGACCGTACTGCTGACCGATCAGTCCAGGAAGATTATGGGGGCCATCAAGGAGGTATTTCCGGACACCAACCACAGGTTGTGCCTGCGGCATATCCTCCAGAACTTTGATCATCACTTGAGACACCACCCTCAGTTTGATGACATCGACAAAGATATGCGGACGATTGTGAACGAAAGTGTGACGGTGGGTGAGCTCCACGAGCTGTGGGCCCAGTTTCTGGGCAAGTACAACTTGCACCGGAACAACTGGTTGACGGAGGCGTGGAAGAACAAGGAGAAGTGGATGCCAATTTACTGGAACGACACCTTCTCCGCGGGTATGTCTTCAACCCAGAGGAGCGAGCAGACCAACAGACTTATCAAAGGCCATGTGAGCGTTGAAACTGGGCTGCTGCAGTTCATCGAACAGTTCGACCATGTCATCCGCAAGAAAGTGGAGGACGAGAGAGTTCTTAATTCGCTAAGGACCACAAGAGTCCCCTGAAATGGGATCCCAACTTACTGTTCGAGGATGTCTACAGAAAGGTGTACACGAACCGTAAATTTAAGGAGGTGAAGGACGAGGTGTACGGCTGCATTAACACGAACGTCGAGACACTTTCAGGCACCAGCGACGGTGTGACGGTGTTTCGAGCCACCTCAAAGGTGACGGAACTGATCTGGAGGAAAGACCGGAGGACATTTGAGGTGCGGATTGACAGTTGGAACAGTGAGTACGTTTGCGGCTGCAAGATGTTTGAATTCCGAGGGATCTTGTGTCGCCATATCATGAAATGCCGCGACGTGGTGAACGTGAGGGGTATCCCAGATAAGTACATCCTCGATCGGTGGCGTAAGGATCTGGTAAGGGGATACGAGAACATCCGTGTCGATTATTACGACCCGGAGGAGAATGAACGCAACAGGAAGTCCGACCAGATCAGCATGAAGAATGACTACGTCAAGAGGTTGGCGATGCTGTCCGATGACGCCTCCGACGTATACAACAGTCATACGGACGCACTAATCAAGGAACTCGAGGAACTTGCTGGGATAGAGGCTGTGGACTCTTTTGTGGAGGGTGGCGTGTCGTTGAGGGTGTGGGGTCGTAATAGAATACGGTGCAGGAAGCCTAAGCCTAACGGAACACGACGGGCGGGCGACATTGAGGACCCTCCTAGCAGGCGAGGTATTGGAAGAAGAAGTAACGTCAGGCAAAAAAGGCAGAGGGGTAACCCCAAGGCTGTCGACGCGGCGGGGAATGTGCTCCGGAGTAATAAGGCCCCGATAAACCAGTCCCCTACCGGTGATGCTTCGTCGTTCATGAGCGGTTTCAGTTGCACTACGCCGACGAACGTCACCCGTATCTTCGGACAGTACGAGACAACTCCGACGATAAACGGGTCGAGCCAATATTGGACCCCGAACGTCCACTACACGAGTTCACAGCAATCGGCCTCTCAACAGTATAGGTCGCAACTCCCCAACTCCATGTACAACCACTACAGTAGGTTAGGATGAAAATGGTAGCTTAGTAGAATTGTGATTGCGTACTTTGTAATTTCGACAAACTGACTTCAATACATACTGGGAGTAAAATATTATCAATGAAAAGTGACACAAATAGCCAACTACGGATGAACAACTGAAAGACTAAAAATATTTACTCATAGTGTCAGAATATTAAAGTATGGATGAATAAGTAAAAGAGTGTCAAAATATTAAAGTATGGATGAATTGGTTAATTAGTTACAAAATTGTTGTGTGTGGGCGAGGTGAACGAGTGTCAAAATAGATAAGTGCGGATGAAAAGGTAGAAGGGTTTGAAAATAAAAAAGTAGGAATGAGGAAGTTAGAAAAAAACAGGCAAAGTGCATGAGCGGTTTCAGTGGCACTACGCCGACGGACGTCACCCGATCTTCGGACAGTACGATACAACTCCGACGATAAACGGGTCGAGCCAATATTGGACACCGAACGTCCACTACACGAGTTCACAGCAATCGGCCTCTCAACAGTATAGGTCGCAACTCCTCAACTCCATGTACAACCACTACAGTAGGTTAGGATCAAAACGGTAGCTTAGTAGAATTGTGATTGCGTACTTTGTAATTTCGACAAACTGACTTCAATACATACTAGGAGTAAAATATTATCAATGAAAAGTGACACAAATAGCCAAGTACGGATGAACAACTAAAAGACTAAAAATATTTACTCATAGTGTCAAAATATTAAAGTATGGATGAATTGGTAAATTAGTTACAAAATTGTTGTGTGTGGGCGAGGGGAACGAGTGTCAAAATAGATAAGTGCGGATGAAAAGGTAGAAGAGTTTGAAAATAAAAAAGTAGGAATGAGGAAGTTAGAAAAAAATAGCCAAAGTGCAGGCTCGAACACGTGACCTGTGGTACCAAGATACACACTTACCACCAATGGCAACCAAATCACTGCTTACATTTGTTCCTTAAACTAAACATACAAATACTGACGCCGTGCAGTGTCTACGAATAAAAAACTCCAAGTGAAGGCTCGAACACGGAACCTACAGACCAAAGAGCGAACTCATCGGCAACTGAAGAACCAACCGAGATACCGCAAACAACTGATCACATACTTTAACTAAAGAAGAAGTACAGTGTTATTTTCGTGATGAAAGTATGATTCTTATTTTTAACTTTTAAAGAAAGTAATTTCAAAAAAATTAAAAAATTATATAACGTTTAAATAATCAAAACAAAAAATTAATCAAACAAACATGATTTCCTGTTACAAAAAAAATATCAATATCGTATAAAGAGACAAAAACGAAAACAAACGGTGACACTGTATAGTTTATCAAACATGTTTTCTGGTAAACTGTAAAAAAAAAATTCCGTACAAATTATTACAAATAATTTAACTGCTGGACCAAGACTTTTGTTTCAAAAATATATAATTAAAAACGGACACCGTATAAATACGTAAATCACGTAAACCGAATAACACGATTAACTGCAAAATAATTATAGAGACGAAAGTACAAAATAACAAGTGTACGGAAAGAAAACGATAAATTACGAAGACATAACCAAAATTTCTACGTACAAATAAAATTAGGAAGAAAATGGGGGAACACTTGATGAAATAATTGATGAAACAAGCATTTTTTTTTAAAAAAATTACAAAAATGACACCGTATTAAAATATGTATACCGTATAAAACGGTTACCTACAATATAATTAAAGAAACAAATAAAATCTTAAAACAAAAAAACCGGCAAAAATACAAACCATATATATACGGGAACCGTAAAAATACGGAAAACGTATAAAAAAAATACCGGAAAAGAATTAAAGAAACAGGAAAAAAAACAGAAAAAAATAAATTAATACGACAAAAATACGAACTGTATATAAATACCGTACAAATACAACCGTACAATACACCGTATATGGGAAGGGAGGTACAAAAACATGCAAAATGTATTTCTGCAAAAGTGGTAAAAAGAGAAAGTGGGGAAAAAGTAAAAAAATAAAGATAAATAACAAATTAATTAAATTGGGTAGTTGGGAGGTGGGGCCGAATCTTGGAAGGAATCCAAAGAGAGATTCAATGAAAAAGGACACTTGGCAAGCTGGGAGTGGGTGTGTATGGAAGGGCCCATACATGCCGTGTAACTCTAGCACCTTCCCATCCAAGGGTCACCTTAGTGGAAGTCATCCCTATTTTAATGTTTTAATCAATTTGTTGATCCTCACCCATCTTATACAATTTCATTCAAAAAATCAGGACCTAGGTCATCAAATCAATCATTTTCTACTTTTCAACTCAATCATTTCTCATTTTCTCTACCTCACATATCTCTCTCCTACTTTTTTTATCAACTACCACTATATTTACATACATTTATTATTAAAAATATTTTAATAGCAACATTATTATTTATTAATGTAGAAATTTAATAAAAACTTACAGTCAATTTTTTTTTTAAAAAAAAAAATTACAATCACAATTAAATTATTACAACTGACAAACAGGTAGCAATTACAATGATATATGAGATCTGCATGCATTAATTAAAAAAAAACTTTAACGGAATGCATAACATTAAGAATAATTAAAATACTTCGAAACCATAAATAACATTAACGTAATTTAGTCGCGAAAGTTCATCCAAATATGTTCAACGAGGTCATTTTTTAGGGCGATATGTGCACCACTTTCTCAAAATATGGTCGTTGGTTAGTTGGAACATAAATACAGCATAGTTCTTAAGACACAATTAAAAATGAACTACACTACATAAAAATAGAATATTAGTTTTGAAAATGTGGGTGTGGGTGTGAGTGTGGGTAAGATCAGAGGTCATAAAGTTGCTAAGCTCTATTAACAAAGTTATTGATCTAGGTCATAAAGTTGCTGAGTTCTATTAACAAAGTTATTGATCTAGGTGTAGGGTTACAACCCTTAAACCCAAGGACCTGTTACGAGTATTAATCGAAAAGACAAAAGAAGAGGGATAACAATTATACCTTATTTGCAGCGGAACAACGTATTAATAAGAAGTATAATAACCCAGAAATATATAAAATCTCCACGGACAGAATAAATAATTCCCACGGACAGAATAAAGCACCCCAAACGTGATGCCTCCTTTGGTATCCACACGGGTACGGAACTGCGACGTATATGCTAGTATAAAGGTACGTGAGACCGTCTCACAACTTATCTCTATATCTCTCTTATAACTCTTTAGAAGACGAATATACTATGAGTCAATACTCTTTATTCCATATTTTGGTTCATCATATGAACCTTCTTATATAGGAGATGAGAAGGTAGAATTAGGTTATTTCCATATCTCTAATTACCATAATTAGATTATTAGTATAACTCTAATTACCATAACCTGACAACGCAGTTGGGTCCGTATTACTACTGACCCGATATATTTAATATATCGATATATATTAATAATATCATGTACATATTGTGTGTGACCCAATGGGCCCACTTAAGACTACCAGACAAATAACTCTTTTACATGTCAACCCGACATCGACCTCTAGCAAGGCATATCGGATACATAGACTTAAGCGGGTTAGTCCGTAGGACAGTGGACATAACTCCTTCAGTCTCCCACTTGTACATGTCCTCTCAAGAACGGCGTCAAGTCTCTTTGCTACTATTGTCTACAATTGAGAATGAGGTAAGAAGAAGTGTCATCCTCGCATGTCTCAATCTTTTACTCGAATCTCTGAGTTGACTTGTTAAAAGAGCAGATAGATGACAACCATCCTATCTGAGCGCGGTCACGCATTTGCACAAGTCACACTCTTCGAGTGGCCAAGAAACAATAAATTCCTTTCAATAAAGGAAGAGCAAATCCCCTCTTGTCTAACCACATGCTATCACATGATCCATGCATGCCCAATAACCATCCATAGCCCCCTTTCACAGCTGACGAGGAATAGTATCAAAGCATACACATCACATGTACAAAATAGTCAAAGACTCAGGTCTAAAGACCGTACAAGTTCATAACTTGCAAAGAACTTTACTGACACTAAGCGAAATCTTAGTAAAATTCTTTTTGGCGGGTCTGTCTAATGCATGTTCTTATCATACACCCGTGTGCCTGATTTAGTATCTCAATACCTATGACTCAATGAACTTAGTCATCAATCAACTCACACACTAGTCATTTAAGGGTATTCAAATGTCCCAACATAACACCCTGACTAGAGACAAAATAATTACATCATCCAAATAGAGTTCCAAGACTAAGTCACGTACTTAGTGATCAATTTCATCAATGTAAATTATTTAGGGAAAAAACTCGGTTACATTAACCAAATGACAATATGTCATACATATATCAATTATCGAAATAACTCCCACTAAACCAAACAGCTCTAAAAGTACTAAGACCACTCGCCCATGCATCTTATATATACCGATCATAATCGATATGATCTTTATATAGAGGAGGTTTCGGGACATACAACATTTGTATCGGTTATTTACAAGCATATGATCAATCTACCTTCTCTCAATTAAGGTAAACTGATAGTTTCATAAGCAACAAATTGCTTCATAAACTTTAAAGTTGAGTGTGTGCTTAATTCGTAATCAAACGTCTATTTGCTTCAAAAGTAATAGAACACTAACTTTAGTTATAATACTAGTCACATAGTTGTCCTTTGGAACCGTTCCAGCACACAACTTTCATCCAAAACAAAATATACTGAGATTACAATCTCATGTCATCTTTGTCCATTTGGAAATATGAATTGTTGTAACTTATTTACAATAATTCGCTTATCACATCATGCGCATCTCTTAAATAATTCCCCTTTTGCTTCTCAAGTGCAAAGGAACAATCCTTAGATAGCATTCTAGTGACACTCACTAGATTGGTATCTACTCGTAACACGAGCACATAATAAACAACTTTCTTGCCAAGTCTCATTGACTAAAGCAATCAAATTAAATGTCGTTTAGTTAGAGAAACGTGTCACGTATACACCAAATCATAACGATAAATGCACTCCCACTAGCCTCTTGTACACACTGTCTTTCTTCGTCTCAAAGGAAAACAAACATCTTTGAATTACCACATAATTGAGAACGAAGATACTTGCTCCATGCTCCAATCAAATTAGAACATTCACATTTGTCTAGCAATTTCGATAATATGAAATTCATACGAAGTGTCGCACACATCATATTTCATCTCTTTCAAGAAATGTATTTCACATATATATGTCCAAAACTCATCATAATGAGTGATGACATTCAAAATGCTAAATCAATCTTAATAGACTTAAGCATAATGTTGTAAAAAGAATTTTTCCATAGTCATTACTATAAGATCAATCCTTAATTACCTACTATGCTTCATAGATACTCTTATATCAATCTACATCGTCTTTATATTGAAGACTATTCTTCACTATAAGACCCATTTAACCAAAGTCTATACTTGGTAGTTATGGTATATAGAATCTATTAGATTTAATGTGAATTTTGGAGTCTTTGTCCATTATTGTTTCATCAGAGGTCAAACTTATGTAGGGTAATATTTTACAGCCAAGATGATCATGACTTTTCATGGATGCATCAATATCCTCTTCAACAGTTGTAGAGAATTCCTGTTAATCTTGAACATTTCAAGGTCGATTCTACACCCACTGTTTCTATTAGAAATCACATATTTTTAAAAGAAACATATCACTTCATGCAACAAAACAGTTTTGTTCTTTGGATGGTTTGTAGAATTAACATTATACCCCTAATAAAACACATGTCATAATTGAGTCTAAGTTGTAGAAAACAATTTTCTCTAAACTTTAAGACTTAATAATTAAGAAAAGACTATTGTAGAACATTTCAATCCATATCTCATATGGTGTCTATTTTCCGACTTACATGGACAATCTCAAAATTTGTACAAATACTTTTATAGTGCATAACTTTCTAAACAGTCAATAAAATCTGCATAACTCATCATAGACCAAATCATATCAAATATGGTTCGATGTAGTTTGAAACACTTTTCACTACTTCTAAGATGATCACAATCTTTTAGTACAATTCCTCCCTGTTTCAATCATATCGAACGACTCGTATCAACTTATCAAGTTGATCTCGTACTTTTATCTGAATTTCCTTGAACAATTCAAAGCATTCAGTTTCAAAATTCATCAAATGAACAAAACCATACATGTTACCCATTTTTGCAACGCCACTAGTTAAACTCACACGTATCTGTATATGTGTGATCCAACAAGTCTAAGTACCCTCCCATTACAAATAATAGGAGTCACTTCTAATGTCATTTATCCATCTTAAAAAGATCCATTTACCTCAATTGATCCTTATCAATAAGGTTTATAATTTCATCATTATGAAACTTATTCTTATGTTTCTTATCTCATGGATTAAGGACAATGTCATAATAGGTAAAACTCGTGTTGAGGGACGGAATCTCTTGGTCGTTATGTTACAAATAAAAGCATTCACTACTAGAATGTAGAGTCCAACAATCATGTTAGCCTTGTTGTACCTCATATTCATGCAAGGTATAGAACAACAATTGTTCTACTTTTATTAAAACTTTTCATGCCCATACATGAAACAGATTCAATGTCCTTGATTATGACTAGTACAAGGATAACAATTATTCAATCCCAGTATTACTAAGCTTTAAAATAAAATCAAGTGAACTGAAATAACAACGTTTGTCCATTTCAATCATAAAACACTCACTTAATTCATTATTCCACTCTCTTTGAGCCATCACATCTACAATGTAATAATCGCATTTGGTATCTTTATACCAAATTAGTAGAATGAAAGTAACAATTACTCTAGTAACATACACACCTGAAGTCATACTTCAATTGATTTGCAGATTTTCTACACACTTCTAGAAAGCTATCTACCAATGTCTTATATTTGTCATTACATTAATGATAAATAATTTTGTACCTAATCTAAACTTGGGAATAAGTTTGGGTATGACAACGATTGTGCTTCCCTTACTTTAACCAACGTCTTAGATTCATTAATCATTATCTCAAGCAATTTTCTTAATGAACTCATAGAACATTAGTATTATTTGCCTTCTTGATAGAATGTTCAATCTTCTTTTAACATCTCATGCTAAAAGGTGAGAAACCTTATTAAGTCACATGTTTATTCATAATAAAGTGACCTAAACTTAGGACTAATTGAAACGGTTTCAATTCCTAATTCTTTAGAAAGAAGCATCCAAAATTTCCCGATTATCAATATAATCACGTCATCGTATGACATGGATTAATTAGATCATCTTCAACATTTTCTCACTTAATGGGACCGGTTCCCTTTATTGAAACAATTGATTTTGGTACTTATAATCATCTTGATGACTCTAATTATACGGTCCATACTGTACATTAATAACATTGGTAATAATTTGTCGAATTATCCTTCACAAGGACAAAATCTGTATCTCTAATTTTGAAAACAATTCTCAAGATACCAATCGACAAGGTTGAACAATTCAAACTCATCTTTAATAAATCTGATAAAGGAACTAAAATACAACTACAATTATATATGCAAAGTAAAACGATAATTAATATTAATGATCTAAACAATTTTAAGATAAAATCATGAAAACTACCCTCAAGTTCGCATAATATTCCAAGATCCTAAACCTTTTGTCGCTCAAGTGAACTTGGGCTCACTGCTCAAGCTCCAAAAGTAAAGGTAGACAACAAACTTGTCAATTACATCTCTATGTAATTCCTGGTTCGTCGGAATAAGTCATCATATGACACCAACTATTTGCCTCAAAGCCCAAGTCCGACTTGATAGCAATGTTAAGCAAACCAGACTGAACCTGTGGGTAACCGTTACCCACCTACTCAGTCCACACACATCGGCAAAGCACCGCTTAGGCAGTCACTTCAACCAATGATATGAAATTGTTGTAGTGGTCAGTTCTGGAAAGACAATACTTAATATTTGTGTGAGGGATTTAATGCATTATGGGTCTTAAACATGTTGCTAGGTCAACTTACAAGGCGACCTATCAGTTCTAGGCACACAAGTCACAAGTCTAAACAATAAAATTGATGCATCATATGACATAATTATTCAATTGTTATTAGTGAATTGTGCATAAAACAAGTTAAAAGATCCCATATTTTGATTCGTAATCATATCACAATTCGTAATTACTATTTGGTTTGAACAATTTCACCAATATCTTTCATTTTTCCAACTACGAGGAACAATTTCCCACCCAAAAAAATTGAATGGATATATAAAACTCGATTCACAATCGATCTGCAACTTATAATTGTCATATAGATGAACTATTCATCTAAATCAATTAGGACTCGAGAAACTCTTTTCCCGACCCATTAATGATAGCATGGTAATAAAAATGCATAAAATTATTTAGCCGATTTAGAAAACTAATTTTTCATTGATTCGGAAAAATAAAAGTATAATCCATTTTGATTCATAATCAACACACAAACGCAAGAAAACGAATTTTCTTAAAAGCGTCACCCGACCCGATACCATGTCGTCTGAGTAAATATTGTGTCGTCTTGGTCAAACCTTTTCCGCCCGGGTCATCCCGTTCCGACCGGGACACACCCGTGCCTACCAAGTCATACTCGTGCCAACCGGGTCATACTCGTGTCGTCCTCGTTTCGTTCCGTCTCCACCAAAATTAAAAACGAGTCTTGTCCTAATCTTATTAGGTCTCATCGTCAACGATAAATTCTTGTAATTTTACGTTCCCAATTTCAATCGAATCTTGACTAATCTTATTAGTCTCATCGTCAACAAGGAATTTGAGAATAATAATAATAATAATAGGTCAATTTAGGGCAAAATTAAATTAAAAATAATTAATATTAAATCTTAAATTAATTTTACGAGTCAATTTCAGAATTTAACAAATTAAATTCACAAATTAAAACAAATCCTAAACGGAAACGACGATTACTCGCAGCAAAACAATCAATTACGTAACCGTAACAAGCCTTGCATGAAAAACAATCATATTACCGATATGAATCTGCCACTTAATCATGATGATATGCATTCATAATGAATCAAAGTATATAATTTATCATGTGACGTGACTTTCTTATGCAAACTAAAAGAACCAAGTGACAAGTTGACATGCCCACATTCTTATTCAGAGACACGTTGCAAGTTGATTGATATGGCACAAGTCATGCGAAAATAAGACAATAACATTGTACGCAATAATCATTAATACGCGGGTGAAATCTCTCACAACTAATTGTGAGATGTAGATTCACGTCTATTAGATTAATACTACATAACAAAGGCTCTGATACCACTGTAGGGTTACAACCCTTAAACCCAAGGACCTGTTACGAGTATTAACCGAAAAGACAAAAGAAGAGGGATAACAATTTACCTTATTTGCAGCGGAACAGCGTATTAATAAGAAGTATAATAACCCAGAAATATATAAAATCTCCACAGACAGAATAAATAATTCTCACGGACAGAATAAAGCACCCCAAACGTGATGCCTCCTTTGGTATCCACACGGGTACGGAACTGCGACGTTTATGCTAGTATAAAGGTACGTGAGACCGTCTCACAACTTCTCTCTATATCTCTCTTATAACTCTTTATAAGACGAATATACTATGAGTCAATACTCTTTATTCCATATTTTGGTTCATCATATGAACCTTCTTATATAGGAGATGAGAAGGTAGAATTAGGTTATTTCCATATCTCTAATTACCATAATTAGATTATTAGTATAACTTTAATTACCATAACCTGACAACGCAGCTGGGTCCGTATTACTACTGACCCGATATATTTAATATATCGATATATATTAATAATATCCTGTACATATTGTGTGTGACCCAATGGGCCCACTTAAGACTACCAAACAAATAACTCATTTACATGTCAACCCGACATCGACCTCTAGCAAGGCATATCGGATACATAGACTTAAGGGGGTTAATCCGTAGGATAGTGGACATAACTCCTTCACTAGGTCATAAAGTTGTTGAGCTCTATTAACAAAGTTATTGATCTAGGTTATAAAGTTGTTGAGCTTTATTAACAAAGCTATTGATCTAGGTCATAAAGTTGCTGAACTCTATTAACGAAGTTACTGATCTAAGTCTCTATTAACAAAGTTACTGATCTAGGTCATAAAGTTGCTAAGCTTTATTAACAAAGTTACCAATCTATGTCATAAAATTGCTGAGCTAATTTATTAACAAAGTTACTGATCTAAAGTGGAGTTTTTATGAGTCCTTCTCTAATATTGAGTCCCTAAGTCTCCCTCTCATCCATTGGATGACAATAAAATGGATGAATGAGACCATTTCATTAATTGTTTCATTTAAAAAAAGACAAAGATATTGTTTCCTATTTTGAAGGAACATAACAAATAACTTATTAGGAAAGAGTATCACGTTTAATAATAAGATACACATACAAGTATTTTGCTTGTTAGAGTTACACATTGATAATTGGAGACACCCACATTTGGCCGCTAGGTGTCTATAACGGTTCCCAAAAAATACCCGATGATGATCGGACGCAAACGTGTTTCCACACGCTCGGATATGGGCTCGAAACCATTAGTTGCTGGCTTGGGCTTTTTATAGAGTACAAATCTCACAAAACCGACCTCAAATTCAGGCCCAGTGGGTCGTTTCCAATAAAATACGACTAATTTGGGTCAAAACTGACACCGGGAATAGAACCGACTTTTAGCGATTGGGTCAAACCCCGGTCAAAGCCGTTTTCGAGACACAAAAAACAGTCGTGCAAACATCGAAAGTCCAATCCAAATACAAAACCCACAAAATATCCAACTCAAGGTCCAAAGACCCGGATCTCGCGCTCCAGCTGACCCACTCGATCGAGTGGGCCCTCATTCAAGCCCGACTGCGTTGCTATGGGCCACTCAACCGAGTCAGTAGGTTACTCGGTCGAGTAACCCTAGACGGGGAGGGGGAGCTTTGCATATATATACCTCCTCATGCATGCAATTAACCCCACTTTTCAGCTCTACAATACACTTACAAAAAACCCTAAACACACATCTTTTACAACCCTAATCTACATTCAAAAACCCTAACCCTAGCATCTAGGAATCCAAACTCTAAACCACCATAACTTAACCTACGTAAAACTCGATACTCCCGTGCTCAAGCCACAACTAACGAGTTCTATCCGAGACTAAGAAACATGTAGGTTGAGGGTGCAAAATCCCGTTCTTTTCCCTTCTCTTCCTCCTCGCGTCGTCCGTCTTTCGCGTCTGTCGTCGTCGTTTTTTTTTTATTCCATCGTTGCGTCTATAATATCGATAATAATTACTAGTATAAAAGCATTAAAATACTTGCGGATTCGTGTCGAGCGCGAATGATGACAGGATAAGGAAATCCGAATATACAAGGGTGTTTCACCCGACGTTGCCGGTCGCTTATCCCGACACCCCTAGCGCTTGATTGTTGAAGTAAGTCAACGTAAACAATAGCTTTTTTTTGTTCATGTCGTCATATTCCATCAATTTCAGAACGATTTTCGAATAAACATCTTTTTTCTTAGTTAAGGTCAAAACCCGTTGACGCGGATCCGACATCACACAATCCGTAAGGATTTATTACGATGTCGGGAAGCCGAGGGAATCAAATCAAGTCCGTTTTAATTAAAGTAATCGCGAAGTGTCAATCTATTTAGATTCGGTACCAACTCAATAGTTGGAAGTCGAATCTAAACGATTCAGTCAATAAATTAAACTAATACGATTTTCGTTGATGCTAAAATAGTTGTCATCTAATTCGATAAGAATTAATTACAACACTATAAACGCAGAGAAAATCTATATCGTTTTAGTTAATTTAAACGACTTATAGCATCTTCTTTAGTTTCGCTCTAATATTCGATATCGGTTCAATAATCGAACATCGGATACGACGAGTATCCAAATCCAAATCGAGCATAAATTATATAATATTTATGCCCGATTTAGCCAAATCAACGATTTATCCAAAATTAAAACGCAATTTTGAAATTAATAAGAATTGCAAAGCAAACCCTAGTTCGTACAGGGGGCACTAGATCGAGTGCCTAGTCCACTCGGTCGAGTGGCTCCCCTAAAACGAGACAGAAGGTTGTTTTGACAACCACTCGGTCGAGTCTCGCAATGACTCGATCGAGTGGCCGTGCACTCGGTCGAGTTCCTTCATAACTCGGTCGAGTGACGTCCCGAAATCCGGGACATAAGCTTTTCAGAGGTCCACTCGGTCGAGTCCCTCAATGACTCGGTCGAGTGGCCCCTTTATCACGTCAAACCGTGAGTCCCACAACGTTGTTTTAGTCTCGTCAATACCTTTTTTTATGACTTAGGTCAACACGTGTCAAATCCATCACGTGAAATATTACTTTTCAAAACCATGCATCTTATCATTTACATTATTCCATATTACTCTATATTTTGCAAACCGTTATTATCGTCATTCACCTTACTAACAAGTTTGTTACTTTTCTTGTTGATTTATTTTCGTTGTTTATTTTATTGTACTAAAATAAACCTCGCATGCTAAATATAACTTTGATGTTAGTATTAGATGCATTAAATCAACATAGCAACCCATTCAATTTTTCGCATGTTTAGGGAAAACAATGTTTGCATATCATTTCATCGTTCTACTAACGCGTGTATTAAAACGTCATTCGATATCTTAGTAGAGGCCGCTAATGTGCGGGCTGGGTTGGGTGTTCTTTGTGAACTTCCCAACATGTACCCTCACCCCTTACTCAGAACCATGGCTTCCGGATGTCCGAATCCATTGGCACACGAGAGTCATTCAATACACGGTATCCGATAATGTCGGTATCGGTATCAAATGCAAAGGGACGAACCCAATAAACTCTGACATCAGAATGGGCCATACTTTGTGCATGGCCCACTACGACATAGAGTGGGTTCGAACAGGCCCGAACTCCCACAAAGTTCGGTGGCGACTCCAACTTCGATTTAAATTTCAATTCGACCCATCTCATATGGAGATTCATTCGCCTCCCCAAACCCGCGCGTGGCCGCGTTGGGGTGGACCTATGTCATGTCCACAATAATGTTAAAGTAACACAGTGTCATCGTTAAAATATACAATGACAAGGTTAGAGTAACACACTGACATAAATGACCAATCTTTTTTGAGTTACAGTAACTTGTTGTTAAAGTAACACAATGACAAGGTTAGAGTTTCACTGAACAAACTCTGAAGTAACACAGTGACATAAATGTAATAGTTTTGAGTTTATACAATTCACCATAATATGAGATTTAAGATACAACAAATATATTCATAAAAAATACTCCCTACGTTTTTTATGTTTATTTCTTCCCGTATTTTAAGATTTGTGAAGTGTATTTAATTGAAATGGGAAGAAACATAAAAAATAGAGGGAGTAGTTTATATAACAATTGGAAAAATTGAGGCATATAATTCTGAAATTAATGCAATCATATTTGAATGATGTTCGTTAGAGTTTCACCAAACTTTAGCTAGAGTAACAGTTCTATATAATAAGAGTAATAAAAAATAAATTAAGGAGGGGAGAAGTGAGGTGGTATTTTATTTTTTAGTTTTATATAATAATAGTTCTATTTTTTAAAATGAAAAAACTTAATTGCAAAGAAACTTTTGTGTGAAAATAGAGGTGGTAATTATTTTTGATAGAGAGAAATTAAATGATTAGTAAATTAAGGAGAGAGAATACGTGTGAAAAAGTAAAGCAAATGGAAGAAAAAGTAAAAGTGTTGAAGGTCATGAATTTGGGTGGAGTGTCATCCCATGACCCTGAGTCATTTATTTGAGTGGAGTATCATCATAATACAATTACTAATGGTGGATTAACATGAGCTTCATCCAACTTGACCTAGGTCAAGTTGTTGGATGGGGAGAGTCTAATATGCTGCTAGCTCAATATGATGACACATCATATTTTTAAGTTAGAACACTTTCAAGTTATAACCTTACACAATGAATTAAGTATAATCTTACATGGTGTACGTGTTTTTTTTTTGTAATTATATTGAAAACGAGTAACCAATTGCAACTCAATCATCTAGTAAGATGATCAAACCAGAGTATAACTCTACATCACCTTATCCATCCACACCCTATCCATTTCGGTCAATTTCCCCCTACATTGAGTCTTAATTCTATTTCTAATATCTGTAATAATTAAATTAGCACATTTTCTCGGAGTATAGATTTGATGATCCATCCTGCTGCAATTCCGCTGCTGCCAAATGTAATAAACAGTGGCACTTATGATACTGTTCAGTACGCCTTTCTTAAGCCTTGAAAACCTGATGTGCCGCCTCCATCCCTGGTTATTATCCTCTACCATCGTAACACCTGTCCAGGTTTGAATGAACTGTAAAATCTTCCTGCTGTATTGGCATTTGAAGAATAAGTGTTGCAGAGTTTCGTCATCTTGGTCACAGATACAGCACACCTTATCAGATGAAATTTGAAGTCTATAGAGCTTATCTTTGGTGTTTAGGCCTCTCTGATAGTACAACCATGATGTGAAGGCATGCTTAGGTATCACCCATTTGTCCCAAACATATTGATGCCATTCATTTTCCGGACCTGCATTCACCAGCCAGTCGTATCCTTTCTTAATGGTATATTCCTTTCCGGGTGAATTCGTTTATTCCCGGTTATGATACGCATCTTGAAACTCGTTTTTCAGTTTACAAACCTTCTTCTAGTACCTGCTTGCTTGAGAGGGCGGAGCATGTGTAGTCCAAGCACTATTCTTTAAGTACGTATGATGTATCCATTGGACCCATAGCTTATTAGGAAGATGGTGAACCCACCATACAAGCTTTCCTATACTCGCTTTATTCCAGGCAATCTCGTCCTTCAAACCCATGCCTCCTTGTTTTTTCTCCTTAGAAATCTTATCCCAGGCTACTGTCGGAGTTCTATTGTTTTCAGCATTTCCGTCCCATAGAAAATTTCTACAAACCGCTTCCACTTTAACCAATACTCCTTTTGGGAGTAAGAAAATTGAGGCCCAATAAGAGTGCAGCGTCTTAAAAACAAATTTAACAAGCACGAGTCTTCCGGCATATGAGAGGTTTTTTGTGCCTAGAACTCTGATTCGCTCTAGGATCTTGTCAATTAAAGGAAAACAGTCTCTTACCGTGAGTTTTGCAGGCTTGATTGACACACCTAAATATTTGAAAGCTAGCTGACTCTAATCTCTTGCCTAATATGATTAGGGACTCCATTGAAATAGATATTAGACTTTCCACTACTCATCTTAAGACCCGAAGTTTGTGAGAAAGTAGCGAATGTCCTAAGCACGACCATGATAGATTTAACATTCCCTTTACTGAATAGGTGAAGGTCATCAGCGAATAGTGTTTACCCAGAGCCCATCAAGGTAGCGGCTGCGGGTTCACCCGTCATCAAAAAAAATTCTTGTATCTTAAATGGACCCAGATGTCAATAACCACTCATATTTTTTGTAGAATAATTTTCAAATAAAAACAAATCTTACAAAATATATCATTGGTTGAAAACTTGTGTTGGCCAAGTTGAGCCAGTAGCTTGCACTAAGCTAATAAAAAATGGGTGGAACAATTGTTAGGCTACTCGCTTGCAACGTTTTATATATGCAAGTCCTTAAGTCAAATCGGCTAAATTACTAAATAGGTAAAAAAAAAAGTGGCACCAATGTGCCAAATTGGTAAAAAGTTTTGAGTTGTACCAAATTGGTAAAAAAAGTGGCATGCAAGTGAGAAATTGGTTTAAAAAATATTCCGGTATATTTTTATGAATTTTGGTGTTCTATCGATTTTTTCCCGTTCCGTCGTCCGTATAGGTTTAGTTTAAAATTCGAAATTATTTTTAATTGATTTTTCTTAGAATGTATTTTTAAAAATGTTGTTCACCTACTTAATTCGGTTTAATTGGCCCGGTTCAAAGACCGGAATTTTTTGACCGAAATTTGAAGATGGGTGAGTAATGACAAATTCCGGGTTTTCATCGATTCCGTTTTCGGTCCAATTTTTCGCCGGTACACAATTCTGAGTTCTGTCCGACACGAAACTTTGACTGAAGACCAAACTTAACCTTTGACTGTATTGACCTGGGCTCACCCGACTCCGACTCTATCTAAATATTTCTTGTCATCATACAAACTAATATACAGAAAAAAGTTTAAAATACGGGTCGAGTCAGAATACAAGTTCTTGAATATGGGTCACGAGTAAGAAATAGTTTCTAAAGCTATTTTTTTTAACAGCTTCTTAAGTAAAAAAATTTAATTTAATTTAAACTTTTATTTATTTTAATAGTATTATTATTATACTTTTTAATTATAATGTTTATTGATCTAGCGTGTTTTGTACGTGTTTATGACGGAGGTTTGAGCTAGATTTGGTGATTAAAGGTGTGGATTTAGAGTGAAAATCGTCTATTTTATTTTATCCAGGAAATTGTGTTTTATTGAAGAAAAGACGTTTTTTAGAGCTCTTGATTCCTTGTTATATGATTTGGGCTCGAGACGGAGAGTGTGAAGAACAAGCCCGACTAAACCCGAGTGAAAAGTCAACGCGCAACACGGGAATTGAAGAAGGAACTACTTCGGGTTTCCTGTCAGCTTAATTAATATGAGTTTAAGATGAGAATAATAATTATGTTATTGTATTCACCAAAGTTACTGTACTACACAAAGTAATTGTCTATTTATACAATACAAAGAATAAATTAATTATGGTAAAAAGATATATGCAATATTACACATGGGAAAGAATCATGGTTTGGCCTTGATTTGTGGGATTAGAGAGTTGTCATGCTGATCTTGTGCAACGGCTCTTTGGGAGCATATCACACCCCCCCCCCCCCCCCCCCCCCCCCCCCCCCCGCAAGTTGGACCGTGGATAGTTGACACACCCAACATGGATAGAAGGTCTTCGAATGAAGCACGACCGAGGGCTTTCGTTAAGATATCCGCAATTTGAGCTTTGGTATGTATGTAGCTCGGAGCAATAACGTTCTTAAGTATCTCGTCGCGGATGAAATGACAATCAACTTCGATGTGTTTAGTGCGCTCGTGGAAGACTGGGTTACGAGCAATGTGGAGTGCCAACTTGTTATCACATCGAAGGGGTATTGGGTGATGTTGAGGAATGCCGAGACTCTCGAGGAGGGCCTTAAGCCATTTTAGTTCACAAACTGTAAACGCCATAGCTCTATATTCCGATTCCGATGAAGAACGTGAAACGGTAGCTTGTTTCTTGGTTTTCCAAGAAATTGGTGATGACCCTAAGTATACGAGATAGGCGGAAAGGGACCTACGACTGGTGGGGCACGCGGCGTAATCCGCATCACAATAAGCATTGAGACGTAAGTCACTATTGGAGCGAAGAAGAATACCTTGTCCTGGACAGTTCTTTAAATATCGTACCACTGTGTCAAAGCTGCGTTCCAGTGATCGGTGGTGGGAGCATGCATAAATTGTGCGAGAGTGTGGACCGAGTAAGTAAGTTCGGGTCGAGTGATGGTAAGATAAACGAGTCGTCCGACAATTCGTCTGTAGGGCTGTGGATCTTTGAGCAAATCGGCCTTAGAGGTAGCAAGATGATGATTTTGTTCCATGGGGGTGGAGGCTGGTTTTGTACCAAGGAGGCCCGTTTCCGTTAATATGTCGAGCGCGTAAAGATGCCGGAATTGTTTCTTGCAATTTCGATCCCGAGAAAGTATTTAAGGACTCCAAGGTCCTTCATGTAAAAGCATTTGTTCAAGTATGCCTTGAATTTTGACATGAATTGAGCATTGTTCCCACATATAACCAGATCATCAACGTAGACAAGTATGTGGACCTCGGTATTGGGGGGGGAGATAGAGGATAAAGAATGATCAAGAGAGTTTTGTTTGAAACCATAATTGCGAAGGGCGGAAGCTAGCTTGGCATACCAACATCGAGGTGCTTGTCGAAGGCCATATAGAGATTTTCGTAGGCGACAAACCTTCCCGTTAGTCGAGGGAAGGAAACCCGGTGGAGGTTTCATATAGACTTCTTCATGAAGATCACCACGGAAAAAGGCGTTATGAACGTCCATTTGATGAATGACCCAACGTTTAGCTGATGCGATGGCAAGTAAGGTGCGAACCGTAACCAACTTAATTGTAGGGGAAAATGTTTCATTATAATCGACCCCTTCTATTTGACGATTCACCATCACAACTAAGCGAGCTTTGTAGCGTTCAATGGACCCATCGGCGTTATATTTGATTTTGTAGACCCACTTTGAACCAATGGCTTTCTTGTGTGGAGGAAGAGTTTCGAGAGTCCAGGTGTTATTTTTCTCGAGAGCATCGAGTTCCTTTCTCATAGCCTCTCGCCATTCGGGTACTTGCACTGCATCTTTATAAAAAATAGGCTCGTGGTGTTTAGTCACGGCCGATAAGAAAGCTTTATGGTTAGTAGATATGTTTGCATAATTAATATAATGAGAGATGGGATACATGATACCTGAAGACGATGATGCGGTGATGAGTGAATTTAACGAGGGGCGAGGATTAGAGAGTACAAAATCTTTGAAATTGGAGTTGGGTATTTTCGTTAGATGGCCCCGTCCCATGGTTGTCAAAGTGGGGGGCTCATGGGGAAGAGAGGAAGACGTGGTCTGATCAGAGGGCGGGGTACAGCTTGGTGCAGGCTGGTCAGAGACCGAGTTCGGTTCAGGCTGGGCAGATGAAGACTGGTCGGGGGTAGGCTGGCCCGTGACAGGTTGGTCAGAGGCTGGGGTTGTAGAGGATGAGGTGGAAGGTGGTGGTGTAGAGGAAATGATAATAGGGGATAGTGTATCAAAAGTAAAAGAGGTAAGGTCATTTGTTGAGTCATCATGAATGTTAAGCTGTTGATATGGAAATTCGGTTTCGATAAAGACAACATCTCGGGACTCAAAGAATGCCCCTGTGTCTAAGTCGTAAAGTCGCCATCCTTTCTTCCCAAATGGATATCCAATAAAAATACATTTCCGACTTTTGGATGCAAATTTGTCATGTGTACGATTTAAAGCTTTGGCATAAGCGAGACACCCAAAAATGCGGAGATTTTCAAACGAAGGTGGTTTATGAAAAAGAAGTTCATATGGAGTTTTGCCATTTAAGAGTGATGTCGGAGTACGATTTATTAAATGGACCGCACTTAAGACACATTCTCCCCAAAAATAGATGGGTAAATTGGCTTGAAAGAGAAGGGCACGTGCGACATTTAAAATATGGCGATGTTTGCGTTCTACGCGCCCGTTTTGTTGTGGGGTGTCCACATTAGACGTTTGAAATAAAATGCCATTTTCTTTGAAAAAAGGAATAAGAGGGCGAAATTCCGTTCCATTCGGTTCATAATATTTTAATTTTCTTTTCAAATTGTCTTTCTATCATAGCGAAAAAATTGAGCAATTTTTGTTTAGTGTCGCTCTTGGAGCGTAATAGATAAACCCAAGTAGAGCGGGAAAAATCATCAACAATGGTGAGAAAAAATTTAGAATCAGAAGAAGCATTTTCAGAATAAGGTCCCCATAAATCGCAATGGATGAGGTCAAAAATAGAATTAGCACGAGTAGAACTTAAAGTAAAGTGTTCACGAGTTTTTTTTGCGCGTAAACAAATATCACAATGTTTGCTATGAAAAGCATCACAACTACGAGAGTCCTTATTGAGAAATGGTAAAAAACGAGAAATGTTTGAATAAGGGTGCCCCAACCTTTGGTGCCAAAGTTTAAAGGAATTGCCTTTATTAGTCATATGAGCGTGAACTCAATCATGTCGGACACCTTTGAAATGGTAAAGCTCCTCGTATTGTTCACCCACACCAATCACCGTCTTCGAGATACTGTCCTGAATAAGACACATATTATGAGAAAATTGGATTGTTAAAGATTTATCCAATAAAAGGCTAGAAATAGAGAGCAAATGACAATGTAAATTAGCCGCATATAAAACATCCCGTAAAATAAGACGAGGTGATAAGTGAATGTCGCCACATTGAGTAGCGATGGTAAGATCCCCATTGGTGTAACACCCGCTATTTTCCTAGTGCTTTTATCCTTTCCGCTATTACTTCATCATAACTCTATCACGTTTCGGCCTTTTGTTTCATCATTTTTCCAAGCTTTATTTTTTATTTTCGAGTGAAATAATATTTATTTTTATATTAAAATATTTTAATTATTTTAAACTATTTATTTGATTTTTATCGTAAACTATTTATTTATTCGCGAGAAATTCTATTTCTCTATGATTAACATTTTAAGCTCGGATTTAAGTTATTTATTTTCCTAAAAATGTCTAAACACATTTATATAATATTTTCAACTAAGATTTATTTTTATTTACGAAAATTTAGCCTTTAACGATTTTATTACGAAGTTTCGTAAATAATTATTTTTCAACGCGAGGTTTACTCGAATTGCTTTGAAATACTTTTGATAATTTTACGATCCTTATTTTTATCAATCTACAACTAATTTGGACTCATATTTTTATTTTGTGGACCATGACTCTGATGAACTCATTTCGTATATATATTTAACCCCAACTTTTCTTTTATTTTGGTTCATTTTCTGTGTCCTAGGAGTCGTTTTTCTAACTTTTCATCCTTCTTTGTTATGCCGGGTATTTTGTTTACGTTTTGTAAGAAACGAGACAAATGAAGGCGATTGAGCTATATTTTGGGCAATGACGAGAATCGAGCCATGAAATCTGCAAGAAAGAAGTGATAAAAGTTAGAGGATGCTAAGTGAAGAGTTGAAGAAGGACGTGAAGTGAAGAAACATTAAGAAACGACAAAGAAATAAGTTGGAAAGCTCAAACAAATGCAAATCGAGAAGAAAGAACGATCGCTAAAACAAGGTCAACTTAAAACGTGCATATCTTGAGTTATACAACTCCGATTGATCTGATTTTTGTTGCGTTGGAAAGCTCTTTCTCTTATCTTTCCAAAGGTATATCACACGTCCAATTCCGATAAGTAATGAAGAAACGGCAAGCATTTCAAATTCATCGCGCAGTGCAGAGAAACTCGAACCGCTCGGGATGAACCCAAACCGCTCGGGACAGACCCAAACCGACCGGTTTGAGGCTGTTTCGTGGGATTTCTATTTTTGGACTCCTTCACTTACCATGACTCTTATTTTACTGGATATTCTTTCCTAATCAGTTTTAGGAAAGTAGGAGTAATGACACTCCTTATCATTATTAGTATATATACCCTCCTTAGGGTTAGATTTAAGAACACTTTCTCACTTTTTCATTCATTAGTTTAGTTTACACTTTTATATTCTTAGTTTAGTTTAGTTTATTTTTTATTAGCATTAGAATTCTTCTAGTTTGTAATCCTACTTTTAGATCGTCAATCTTTCAGTTCTACGTAATTGATATTTTTCTCTTTTCTCTTAGTTTCATATTGTCTTTTATTATGCTTAATTTATTTATTGCTATATGTTTTAGTATGAGTAGCTAATTTATTTATCTAGGGTTGACGGGGGTCTATGTTAATTGAATTGGGGATGTTAGATTGATTATTTGTTTAATTGTTCATTCATATGCTATTGCCTTACTACTTGTCTTGTATTATTGTTTGATTAGTTTGAGACGTTGAACTAGTCGAATGTTTAGGAACCCGAACCTAAGATCGAAAGCCTGGCAAGGGTAGACTTACAAGTAAGTGGGTAGGATAATCTGGTAAGTTGCGAGAGCCCGTCAGAATCTATCTTAAGATTGACATAAGATCCGAAAGGCCGTGTCTTTGCCCTGAATAAATATGATTGATTGAATGATTAATTAACTTTACCCAATTTAATTACATAGTGAACCGTAAGACCCTAGATCCTTTTAATATTGTTAGAACCTCTTAATTTACATTATTGCAATAGTTTAGGTCAAAATCAAATAAACCGGAATTAAATAGTTTAGAATCGAATTTAGATAATTAGCGATTTTCATCCGTCTCTCTGTAGATTCGACCCTTACTTACTACTAGCTACCTGTTAGTTGTTCGTTAGGATTATTTTGATATAGGTGATACGACTTTAGCCTTATCAGACTCCTATGTCACACACTAAATTACATTTTTACTACATTTTATATTATAACATGGATTTAGCTTTTAGATATTTCTTTCTTCTCATTTATTTTGGGTGAATTAAGAACAAACTTTTCATACTCCGTACACACTTCATTTGGCTGGTTTTATTAGTGTAGCCTTGTTTTCATCAATTTTAAAGTATCATTTATGCATAAAGCTTTCATACTCTTTTATTCATTCATTCACCAATTTATTCAAGGCAAATACTCTTCCTTTCCTCTCCTTTGGATATGGTTTCCAGCCAATATTTGTCTCAAAGTCGAATCTTGATCGTCTCATTATCATCTCCAAATTAATCGTCTTTTCGTCTCCTTCGTTAAGGTATTAATCGATTTCTTTTCCAATCGTTGTCACCTTAATTTTTCAGCGATATTATGGTATTTTCATACCATGGAATTCATGTTTTTTTTAAGATTCCGAAGCGGTCCCGCAGAAGA
Organism: Agrostemma githago; assembly: GCA_958450325.1. Lineage (NCBI taxonomy): Eukaryota > Viridiplantae > Streptophyta > Magnoliopsida > Caryophyllales > Caryophyllaceae > Agrostemma > Agrostemma githago. The sequence goes on from OY288261.1 coordinate 33,412,962, forward strand.
GGAATATATCGTAGACTCCGATTTGGATTGAAGGTAACGTCGATGTTACTCGGTATTGCATGATTTAATTTGTGTAATTGCATGTATATAATTATAATTTTATTTTGACAATATATGTATGTCATATAATCTGGAAAAATTTTAAAAGTTAAAAATTTGCATGTTTCGATATTTTTATCGCTTTTACGAGATTAACGATTAAATCGTCATATTAATTTGTAAAATCGTAATATTCGACCTAAACTTGTAATATATGTTTATATACTGTAAAAATGAGTTTTTTTTTATGATTTTTAATAATTTGGTATATTTCTGATATTTTAGATATTGGTTATTGAATTATTACCGTTTACGGACAAAAACGATTAAAAGCCGATTTTTAGTTCTAGTATCTAAACAATTTATTTTAATCTAATTTTTGACGTGGTGAAACTTTCTGATGAAATAGAATTTTATGAATTTATTCATAATTTTTCGGAATTTTTAAGTGGATGAATTAATTAATCACTTTAAATCGTCGTTTATCGTTAAAAACGTGTTTGTCGTTTAAATTCTCGATTTCTGGTCTTTGGTTTAAATATGGAAAAATAATATGATTCTGATGATTTCATAATAAAATGTAATTTTATGATTTTTAGTGCTTTAATAAAATGTTAGGAACGATAAGTTTTATTAATGGAATCGTTAATTGTGAAAACGGGTTTTAAAGACGGTTTTGACGGGATTTATTAAATCTGGAATTTTTGGAAATCTGGAAAATTGGTATATTCTGTAAAATCATGATTTTTAAGTTTAATAATAATTTTTGGAGATTAATACGTAAATCGTTTTATAATTAATATTTTTATTAATCGCTATTGTCGAGATTAGACGATTAACGAGAAAACCCTTTAAAAACCGAGTTTAAGGATTCTGGAAAATTTTCTTTTCTGGACAGAATGTCCAAAAATATATTTGAGCTATTTTACGTAATTTTTGTACTATTTATTAAAGTCTTTAATTATTAGTAATGATTTTTGGACAAAATTACGATTTATCGTTAAAATGCTTCGTCTTACCTAAAAGAATTAGTTTTCCAGCAATCTTTGAAAATATTAAATCTGATACTTTAAGAGTTAAATCATCCCTTAACATACTCTGAATATATTCATTGGCTTAATTGAATAAAAGACGTTAAAAGATTTAATGGGACGTTTGCCGTAAAATCCTATTTATAATCGTATTGTCGTAACTAATAATAATTAGGGAATTTTAGTTTTAAATTTTTTGGAAACACCCTAATTAGTAGTATTAAAGTGTTTAAGACATTTTTAATTATTTTGTAAACACTTGTATGGTTTTTCAATAATTTCATAAATCTAAATACTCTCACTTTGATAAGTAATATCGTTAAGGCTGAAAGTACTAGTTTTTATATATCTATATCGTTTACTAAAATGTCGAATTAGTATAAACTAATATTTTTGCTATTTTGATATAATGCTATTTTTAATAAGGTTTCTAAAAATAGAAGTTTCCTAAAATAGATGTTTCCTCTTTTGGAAAGCGATCCTTTTCTTTTTGTTCTCTTATTATTTATAATGATTATATCTTTTGAATATCGATAATGGCTTGTTTTGGAGTTATGGAATAAGGACAAGTGTGGGTTTAGAGTAATATAGTCTGGGATGTACGTTTTTGCCATCAGCCATAAAGCCGGTGGTGGACATGACATAGGTCCACCCCGACGCAGCCACGCGCGGGTTTGGGGAGCCGAATGAATCTCCATATGAGATGGTCAAATTGAAATTTAAATCGAAGTTGGAGTCGCCACCGAATTTTATGGTTATTCGGAACCGTTCGAGCCCACTCTATGTCGTAGTGGGCCGTATACAAAATACGGCCCAGTTCCGATGTCAGAGTTTATTGGGCTCGTCCCTTTGCATATCGATACCGATGCCGACTTGAGCGGTTAATCGTATATTGAATGACTCTCGTTGCCAATGGATTCGGACATCCATAAACCACGGTTCTGAGTAAGGGGTGAGGGTACGTGTTGGGAAGTTCACTAAGAACACCCAACCCCGCACGCACATTAGCGGCCTCTACTAGGATATCGAATGATTTTTTAATACGCGCGTTAGTAATACGATGAATGATATGCAAACATTGTTTTCCTAAACATGCGAGGAATTGAATGAGTTGCTAAGTCGGTTTAATGCATGAAAAATTTAACGTCAAAGTTGAATTTAGCATGTGAGATTCGTTTTAGTATAATAAAACAAATGATAAAAAAAATGAAATTGCTACAAGATAAACAAACGAGTTAGTATCGATTTGTAATAATATAGCAAATAAATATACGAGATCGAGAAAAGTAAATATTAATCGAAATCTGAAAAATATCGCTCAAAACGTTGTTTTGTATAAAAAACGAAGTTCGAAAAATAATAAAAAAACGAGAAACGAGCCGCGTTTTCAGTCGGCCGCGCGGCTCGCCCGGGACGCGCGCGACTCGCGTCCCGGTCTGTTTTCGGGACTGTTTTTTGAAAGTTCGATGCTTTTATTAAATCACGTACAAATATTGCATAATTTTTACTCGATCTAATATTTTCGATATTCGTTATATTCGATAATTGACTACGAAATCAATATCAAATACTCGGAATAGTTTTATAAATTTTAGAAATTGTTTCGTAGAATAATAAAATAAAACGAACGAAAAAGCTAGAAAAAGACTCGGGTTTTAGGCCCGTGCGCGAGTCGCCTGGGAGTGGCGCGACTCGCGTACGGGTCTGTCCGATTTTAATTTTTTTGTTCGAAATTGCTAATTTTGATAAATCGCGTAAAAAATATGAATTAATTTGTATTCGATTTTATGTTTTCGATATTCGTCGTACCCGATATTCGATTATGAAATCGATATCGAGTATTTGGAATGAATAAAAAAAGTTTTGTAAAAAGAAGTTTGAACGAAAAAAAAGATGTAACGATTTTTAACATCGTCGAGATTTTAATATAATTCTTTTTGATACAATATTCGATATAGAGAATCGATATCATATTTTTAAGAATGTTCGATATATGAAAATAGTTTTTAATAATATCGATATTAGAAAATAAAATAAAAAAGCAACGACCGACCCATAAAAAATAAGACGGATGAGGAGGAGAAGAGAAGAAGAAGAGAAATCGGGTTTTGTTACACCCTCAACCTACATGCTTCTGTTTACTCGGATCGAGGCTCGTCGGGACGGGGCTTGGGCACAAGAGCGTCGAGTGGATGTCGGTGAGTTGTGGTGGCTCGGTTCGGTGTGAGACGTGTGAAGGGTGTCGGGTATCGGGGCGGTTTCCTTCGGGTATAATGACGGTTTCTCGATGCTAAGTTTTATGCTTATGGGCGTGTGGGAATAATTGATGGTGTTTGATGATTGATGATTGATAATGAATGTAGATGATTCTATTTTGAGTTGTGCAACGGGCTATTTATAGGGAGTTCTCGACCTTGGCTAGAAGAGGTGCTTCGGGTTTGAACTACCGCTTAGGATAGGAAACGTAAGAAGCTGAAAGGCATGAGAATTCCGCTTGCTTGTCGAAGAAACAAGGGAACACGGCTGGAAGAGGGCTGCCCGGCCGAGTGTTTGCACTCGGTCAGGTGTTTGAATCGGTTTTCGGATAGGATTCCTACTAGAGATCGAATTCCATCCTTAAACGGATTTGTTTAATATTTTGTGAAGCTGATTTTTTTGTAGGATTGGAGTATGAATCAGCCGTGTGAGGTGTCACGGCTGACTCACGTGTCTCGGGAAAATCTTTGACCGGGTTTTGACTCGGTCGCTAAAAGACGGTTTTACCCCTGGTGTCGGAATCGACCCAAACTAGTCTTATTTGACTCGAAACGACCCACTGGGCCTGATTTTGAGGTTGGTTTTGTGAGATATGTACTCCATAATGAGCCCAAGCCAAATGCCAATGATTTTGAGCCCGTTTCTGAGTATTTAAAGCACGTTTGCGTCCGATCATCATCAGGTGTTTGTCGGAAACTGCTATAGACACCTGGCGGTCAAAATGTGGGTGTCTACACCGGTGTGCCTATTTGGGGCACATTTGGTCGTTGAACTGGGCGTAGTTTTGCCTAGGAGAGTGTATGTTTTGACCTTAAGCTAGATATCGCATCGTGTTAGTCGCCGTCAGCTGAACTAGACATATTTGTTGTCTAGGAGGGGTATGCACTAGTTAAACCAGGACCTCGCTGCACGCAGTCCTGTTATAGTTGAGTTGCCTAGTTAGAGACTGGATTCTGTTATGAGTTAAGTCTACAGTTCTCGAAGCTAGTTTCTAGTATTATCCTAGTGAAAGTCTAGATTCTACATTAATCCTATCCATAACGCCATTTGGAATATTTTTATATTATCGATATAAATTGGTTTGCAGGTTGGCAACTATTTTTATGTTTCTTCGGAAACCCATTTTAATATTTTGGTTTGGCGCTGAAAGCTTATTTTTAATATGCTGTTTTACTGTTTTCCGTTTTGTTACTATTTTTCTATAATAGTAATTACAGTTTTAAAATCCTGTTATACGGCTGGGAGAACGTTGGTGTTGCTCCCCACTGATTGTGGCTGTTATGTTTTAACATGGCAGGTATACGTGCTCCGGGTGTGGGCTAACGAGCAGTGTGGATCTTGCTTGTTTATTTTGATAATTATGTCTTATGGATTGTTCAAATCCCTTTTGTGGATTGTTTTAAATTTTGGCCATTTTATTTAAGGCCTATTGTTTGACTTTACCATTTTAATTTTACTAAGACATAGTTACAGTGTGTTTTAATCCCGACTCTACAGTGTTTCCGCCACTGTATCGCGTTAGATTTTCTAGGGGATTACAATTGTGCAGTCCCACGGACAGAGAAGTAATATTACGCAAATTAGAAAAATGTGAGAGACATCCCGAAATGTGATGGGATGCCCCCGTGTCAATTATCCAAGATAAAGGAGAAGTATTATCATTGAGACAGTCCGTATCAGAATCTGATTTTCGGAGTTGTAAGACACGGCCCAGTTAATCTAAGGCTTGTGGTGTCAAAGAGTTGAGGTCGATATTATCGAACTGAGCAAGCGAGGGTTGAGAAACTGTGGCAGATTGGTGCGATGAAACAGAGGACGACTTACCAGACACCATATGAGCTTCAGGTGACGGAGCAGAAGGCGTGTGTTTGCCACGATCAGACTGGGCCTTACCGCGACAGTCGGTCAGAGAAAGGGCAGCCAGGACAGCAGGCTCAAGATAAACCCGAGGACGGGGACGATCACCCCATGACTCGGGATAATTACCCGTCACCTGGTAACAAAATTGGATATTGTGCCCTGCTTTCTTACAAATAACACAATAATATTTGGAGGGTTCATTCGGATTACGACGACCCCCACCATGAGACTGTCGAGACCCGTTAGAAGCACGAGCCGCAAATGCCATAATATCAGGTGTAGTATTAATTTTATGAGACGATAAATTTCGCATACCTTCATCTTGTAAGACACGATTATAAATAAGATCTAAAGAGGGAAGAGGAGAAATACCAAGGATTTCAGAGCGTGTATTAGTGAAACGTTCATCCAGACCCATTAAGAAACCACGTACCCGTGACTTGTCTCTGCGAGTATTGAGAAGAGTAACCCAATCACAGCGGCAGGGGTTGCACGAGCACTTGGGGAGCGGATCCTGAGCAGCGAGTGCATCCCAAATTGCTGTCAAACGCCCATATTAATCCACCAATGATTCCGACGCACCCTGGCGGAAGGCTTGAAGATCAGATTGAAGTTGATAAATGCGTGCTTCATTGACCTGAGAAAACCGATTCTTCAAATCAAGCCAAACCAATTTGGCTTCCGGGCGAAGAGTGATCTGTTTTCGCAAAGGGGGAGCGATAGTGTTGAAAATCCACATGGTGACTAAGGCATTGGTTGCTTGCCATGCCTCAATCTTATCATCATCAGTCAATGGTTGTGCAACAGTTCCATCGACATAGCCAAGTTTGCCCTTAGCGCGAAGGGCGAGAAGAAAAGATCGTGACCATTCGTCATAATTGGAACCATAAAAAATAATTGGAGTGATACTGTGACCGGTTTGTTATATATGAACGATATTGTAAGACGGAGTGGGGTTAACCACGACGCCAGAATCTGAGTTCGTCATGAAAAAAAAATGAAACAGAGGAAGAGAGATTAGATGAATAAGATGTAGAAGATTTTAGATGAAAAATATTAGCTGCTCTGATACCATAATATGAGCTTAAGATGAGAATAATAATTATGTTATTGTATTCACCAAAGTTACTGTACTACACAAAGTAATTGTCTATTTATACAATACAAGAATAAATTAATTATGGTAAAAAGATATATGCAATATTAAGCATGGGAAAGAATCATGGTTTGGCCTTGATTTGTGGGATTAGAGAGTTGTCATGCTGATCTTGTGCAACGGCTCTTTGGGAGCTTATTATTAATTATTATTATATTACTATTAGAGTTAGGAAATTACTAGACTTTCCTATTATATTATTAGACTACATATTATTAGATTGAGACTATCATATTATTATGAATACCATAATTCACGTTACTTTCATATTGAGAAAAGAAGAACCCTAGTTTGATAAAGATAATTATGTGTAACTAATCTTTCATCTCGGATCAAGGATTTGAAGCTTTCTAGTTAATTGATTGTGAGACTTTTCTTAATCTTTATTTAATTATTTGAGTATTGTTTATTCCTTGTGCTAATTTTATGATTGTCGTTTGTTTAATCTTTTTGGCCAATTGATTATTTCAATTTTCAATCTACTGCAATTCTTTGTGTTTGAATCCGTAATTGTTCAATTCACTAGATAAAGTTGCAATTAGACCTGATTATTTGTATGCGTTTCATCGTAATTGGGTAAAGGGAGGAATAAACATATAATTCGAACCAATAACCGCGTGGGTTAAAGATCATTATTTCTATTGATTTGTTCATATCGTTCATGCTGTTATTGAATTAAATCTAGACGCGTGGATTAGGTTGTTCAATAACTAGGTTGCTTAGTATCGCGTTTCGACCTAAGTAATATTATCTACGGAACAATTGAGACTTTTAGTTTGACAATAGAATACTCAAGGATTAAATAAAGGTTAGTAGTCGATGATCAATTGTTTAACTAGTTAGTGGATTTTCTTTGAGCCGAGTTTCTTAATCATCTGAATTCTCATTATTAGTTATTTTACTTTCTCATTTTAGTTATTAGACAAATTAATCAAAAATCCCCCATTATTCTTGTTACGTTTATTTATATTAATTACACATTAGTTACACCGCCTTCCCTTTGGATACGACCCCCGACTTAGCTCTACTATATTGTTAAAGGTAATAGGACTTATTTATTTATCTTTGGGAGCATATGACCTAGGTTCACCAAATTTTGGCGCCGTTGCCGGGGAAGGCAATTTGTTGCTTTGGTGTGATTATTTGTTTTCGTGTCTCTTGTAAATATATATTTTAATTAAGGGTCTTTTTGTTTGTTATCTAGAAATGAGTTTTTGTTGTCCCCAACTTGATAATGAGTTAGTACATCACTATTTTGAAAGACTCACGGAGTATGTGCTAGAACGCACATATTTACCTAAGAGTAACGAACAACTCTTGGTAGCAATTTACCATAACTTTAATCGTGCAACTCAACTCGATTTACAAGTTGAAAGTGATGGTAGATTTCTTGAGTTAGGTTGTAATGAAAAATGGGATGTGATTGATCTTTTGGTTAACAATGCTCGAGAATTAGAGATATCCACTTTATTTCTTGAACTTCCCCAATACTTTGAGACTTCTCCTGATCATGTATTGATTTTTAGTGATGATGTGACCAAAATTGAGTATCCTATTTCCCTTACCCATGTCGATGGTGCTCCACTAGATGATGAGGGAGAGGATGATGACTCATATTTATTGACCGTGCCTTATACAAAACTCATATTAGATTTTCCCTCATCCACCTATTTTATTGATTTCTGTTTAGGAGGTGAATTGAGTGATATATTATGGGATTTGAAAGATGCATCTATAAAGAGTATGGACACAAAAAAATTGTTTGAGATGACGTTATCTAAAGAATCATACCATGACTTCGTACTAATTTTAAAGAAATTTATAGACACGAGTAATAACGTTCTATATACTTCTATGTTTATGCGGTGTGTATGGTATATTCTTATGATAATCTTTTGTATAATTTTCACTGACTATTTTGCAAGCTTATTTGATCGTCTCCTACGGGCATTAACTTCTTCCGATCTTGATATAAAATGGGTTACTCTATAAAGGGGTAGTGCTGTGCGACCCCTCAACGTCGTGCGGGACGTTAAATCAGCGCTTACGGGAGGCAACCCACTTTTTGTTATTTGATGATTTTTTTTTGTTTTTGAATAAGTTATTTTGTGGACTTCACTTGAAGTTGGATGGAGGGAGCAGTCAAGAGAATTGATCTTTTCGACCCAATTAATGAAGATTCCGCTTTCGACGTCGGGTCAACGACGTAAAACATGAGCGCTTCCAGGAGGCAACCCGTGTTTTGTAGACCTTTCTAGTAAAATTTTATTTTATGGGTCGTAGGTCGTAGTATTAGTTTCGTTGTATTCTTAAACGTTTGGTTTCTTTTTACTTAGTTTTTATTACTAACTTTTGATGTCTTAATAGGAGAAGAGACCATAGAACTTTCAGAAGTTGGGGCGACTTGCGTGAGCCCTGGGCGACTAGCATGGCGGCCCCTCGAAATCGAAGCAAAACTGACGAAAATCGAAAAAGGCCAAAGTTTCAGGCTTTGGCGCGAGTCGCGCGGATCCTATGCGACTCGCGCGAGGGCCTTTCACCCACAAGTCTGTTTTCTAATTTTTAAGACTTAAAAAAAAAAACTCAAAAAAAAAATCAAACGTACAGACCCCTTCCTCCATCTTCTTCTCCTATCTTCACCCCTAATTCAGTTCACCATCTTCAATCTTTAGATTCTTTACATCACAACCTCAATCAATCCTTCACTCAAATTTTAATTTTAATTTTTTTAAAAAAAGTTGCTACCTTTCCTTTCCCCTCTCAAAAATCTCAACTTCCATCTTCAAAAAAAATAATCCCAAATATCCAAAATCAAAATTCATCACCATCTTTATTCAATCCCCCATCTTCAGACTCCAATTCGTCTTGTCGGTCTTATCACTCATGTTCTTCACTGAAGTCGGAACCTAGGGTTTTGACGCACAAATCGAGGATTTTGACGGTCCAATTGCAGAACTGGAAGTACGACTGCTATTTCTCGCTCACTCTCGACTGATTCAGCAACTGGGTCCGCCATATATTACAGTTTCTAGTCGAATAGCAAGGCGACATGAGGGATATTAATATGTTTAAAAATCGACCAAGGGTGCTGCTTGTTTTGGGCTGTAAGTCTCCTTTTGTTCTCAATTTGTTGAGTCATATCACATAGAGTGTCAGCTGTGGTTCCAGTCTTATCAATTTGCATCGGTTCGGATCCTAGTTTAAGTTGAATTTGTTGCAGTTTGGGCATTTGTACGTGCTTTGTTTTGTCTAAGTTGGTTGAGCCTGAAGCATTTGTATCCTGAAAAATCGACGCTGGGATCAATGGAAAGTTTGGATTGGCATTTTGTCATTTATTTGTGCTGTTGGAGGGGGAGTAGTGTTCTGGATTTAGTTGAAGATGTGTTTTCTCTAGTGCACGTAGTAAGTTGTTCGATGGGTTGATTATGTGAGTTTTCGGGTTTCATTTTCATACGGTAGTGTTTGTCGATCACTATTTTTAGCTTGTCACACCCTTGTTGTCCTTCGTGTTGTTCCAACCACATTTGTGGCGAGACTTCATGCTCTTTAGTGAGCTATTATTGATCAAGTGTGGGGGAATATGTGGTGCAAGGTTGCTTCTTCTCCTTATGTTATTGTGTCCTTTGTAACATTGAGGACAATGTTTCATTCAAGTGTGGGGAGGAGAATCGGTTCGATTTGTAATAGTTTTGTACTTGTGTGATATGCTTTATTTTCGTTACTCAAAAAAAAAAATATTGAAAAAAATGGAAAAAGTAACAAAAATAAACCCGGCTATGTGAAAACCCCGAAAGGGCGCCTAGGCAAGAATGGGAAAAGTGGTCGAGGACAGAGTGAAAACCCGAAAGGGCACTCCGGGAAAAAAGAAAAATTGAGTTGCGTGCCACGAGAGTAGTGTGAGTTGAAAAAAAAATGAAAAGCTAGAGTGAAAATCCGCAAGGGCGGACACTCTAGGCAAAATGAGGGATTTAGGAAAAAAATTCACATATAATTTCTCCATTCTTGGTGTTGGTGTCGTAAGAAGGGTGACATAGAAGGTCGGCCGGGTAGGATAGTTGGTTAAGATGAGAAGAATCGCGGTGCGGTGTAGTCGTAGCACTAAATCTTATGCGATTGGAGTGTTGTATTGTTTTGTGTTGTATAGAGGTGTTTAGATTGATCACATGTGTGGGTTGTGGAGAAATTATGGTATACATCTTTTACCATCGGTTTCATTTGTAGCACATGTGATCTTATTTAGGAATCAGAGAAATAAGGGGCGTAGTGTCATGTTCCGATGTTTTGGATTTGTCTTGTGGTCACAGTTTTTGTTGTTGTGTGTTTTTCATGTCATTGTGACCTTGTGCTAAAATTTTAAGAATGATATAAGGATGGTGGTTGAGGGGATGAATTTTGTTTGATGTCGAGCTTCTCATGTTTCGTTTGCAAGACCGTTGGTGTTTTATTGTTGATGTTTCCGAGTTTTGCTCGGGATGAGCAAAGGTCTAAGTGTGGGGAAGTTGATCTAGCATGTTTTGTACGTGTTTATGACGGAGGTTTTTGCTAGATTTGGTGATTAAAGGTGCGGATTTAGAGTGAAAATCGTCTATTTATTTTTATCCAGGAAATTGTGTTTTATTGAAAAAAAGTCAGTTTTTAGAGCTCTTGATTCCTTGTTATATGATTTGGGCTCGAGATGGAGAGTGTGAAGAACAAGCCCGACTAAACCCGAGTGAAAAGTCAACGCGCAGCTCGGGAATTGAAGATGGAACTACTTCGGGAATTGAAGACGGAATTATTAGACTACATATTATTAGATTGAGACTTTCATATCCCCTATATACTAAAAGAATAACAACTTTCCAAAATTTTCCCTCCAAAATGCATTATTTCTAAAGATGGAAGTTAAACAAAGAGTAATTATTAAAATAAATTGGTTACCCATTATAATTCATGGATTATGATAAAATAATCAAAATGATAAATTTATAGTATAGCCATTCTTAGCTTCACACTAAAAAAAATATATTCTATTCTTTTTTCTAAATAACGTTTTTGTTTTTCGAGTTGAATTTCTAAACATTAATTTTTATAAAAATGTGGAAATAGTTCAATTTCTATTTCATTATAAAAAAGTGTTTCGAAATATGAGAATAACATAAATAAAAATATACTTTGTAGATACAATATTTTTAACTAAGCATACATTTATTAATTTTACTCATTACCTTGATTGCTTATCATTTTGAAATTATTTTCTCAAAATTGAGGAATGTAAACATTAATATACCTCCAATTTAAAATCGATCTTTAATTAGTATGCTACAAAGTAAATTTTATGTATACCGTGCATTTATGCACGGGGCCTATACTAGTTATTATGAATACCATAATTCACGTTACTTTCATATTGAGAAAAGAAGAACCCTAGTTTGATAAAGACAATTATGTGTAACTAATCTTTCATCTCGGATCAAGGATTTGAAGCTTTCTAGTTAATTGATTGTGAGACTTTTCTTAATCTTTATTTAATTATTTGAGTATTGTTTATTCCTTGTGCTAATTTTATGATTGTCGTTTGTTTATTCTTTTTGGCCAATTGATTATTTCAATTTTCAATCTATTGCAATTCTTTGTGTTTGAATCCGTAATTGTTCAATTCACTAGATAAAGTTGCAACCTTTAGACCTGATTATTTGTATGCGTTTCATCGTAATTGGGTAAAGGGAGGAATAAACATATAATTCGAACCAATAACCGCGTGGGTTAAAGATCATTATTTCTATTGATTTGTTCATATCGTTCACGCTGTTATTGAATAAAATCTAGACGCGTGGATTAGGTTGTTCAATAACTAGGTTGCTTAGTATCGCGTTTCGACATAAGTAATATTATCTACGGAACAATTGAGACTTTTAGTTTCACAATATAATTCTCAAGGATTAAATAAAGGTTAGTAGTCGATGATCAATTGTTTAACTAGTTAGTGGATTTTCTTTGAGTCGAGTTTCTTAATCATCTGAATTCTCATTATTAGTTATTTTACTTTCTCATTTTAGTTATTAGACAAATTAATCAAAAATCCCCCATTATTCTTGTTACGTTTATTTATATTAATTACACTTTAGTTACATCGCCTTCCCTGTGGATTCGACACCCGACTTACCTCTACTATATTGTTAAAGGTAATAAGACTTATTTATTTATCTTTGGGAGCATACGACCTAGGCTCACGATTTACGTTTTAAAAACTACAAAAAAAATCATTTTTTAATTTTTTTTTATAACTAATTAATAAAAAAAGTTGTATTAAATTGAATATTAGTTTTTATTTTTGATTTAGAATATTAAAAGTATATAATTTTCTTATTAACTCTACAGGTCGAACGGGTCAGGTCGGTATCGACCCTAAATTAACGTTTCATTCGGGTTTGGGTCAAACGACTTGCGGGTTAAAATAAACGGGTTCATGACTTTAAAAAACGGGTCAGGATGTAGGGTTTGCAAGTCGGATCGAGTGTTAACAGGTCTACTAACCCACCTTCAAATTCCGATAAAAAAAATTTCGACCTTTGAACCAGACCGATTAAACCGGATTAAGTAGGCAAACAATCTTTTAAATATAATATCTAAGAAAAAATCAATTAAAACTAGTGTTGCTTTTTTTACACTAAACCGGTATGGACCACGGAACGAGAAAAAATCGAGTCGAACACCAAAATTCTTAAAAAGTATACATAATTGTTTTTTTAGTCAATTGGTCACTTACATGACACTTATTTCTTCGTTTTTTTTTATCAATGTGGCCTAACTCAAACTTTTTTTACCAATTTGACACGTTGTTTTTTAAATGGAAGCTTGTATATTAGTACTTGTGAACGTTTTACACAATTTAGCTCCCTTACATCAATTTTAACTTATACCTCCTTCTACTTCACTACTTCAAATACTGCTCAATAAGAGACAGTTTACAATCATTATGGATAAATCTATGCCTCACACCTATTTCATACCGAATAGTCTTCATTAGTTGTTCAGATCTTGGTGGTACCCAACTTTCATGTTTACTGGTATTTCGAGCTCTCCAAATATGATAAATAAGTGCAGTGATACTACAACCTATTAATCTCTTCCTTACTTTCTTCATCATTAAATTTTTCCACCATATCCAAGCTTCCTGAAGAGGAATGTTCAACTTTAGACAACCTGAAATGATCTCTAAACACCTTCTACTATAAGGACATTGGAAGAAAATGTGCTCTTGGTCTTCAATTCCTGTTCCACATAACCAACAATCTGTCCTGATGCTAATCCCCCACTTAAGCAGTCTAGCATTAGTTTGTAGTCTATTGTGCATCATTACCCAGGCTATAAATGAATGCTTAGATAGCACTAATCTATGCCAAATGAGATTGCTCAGCTCCAATCCGCTTCCTCTCTTTCCTCCTTTAACCACTGATATCCTTGCTTAACTGAGTATTCATTACCACATTTTTGCCACTAATCCTGGACATAACCTCCCTGAACTTTCTCCTTTACTGAACAAATACGTTTCCACGACCAACTAGCATTAGAATTAACATGAATTTGACTCCAGCTTTTCCCTTTTTAAAAGTTGATGTTAACCCACAAGTGGTCCTTCTTAGAAGCCAGCCACCAAATGTACTTAGCCATTGAAGCTAAATTCCAAGCTCCTGCATCCCTTATGCCTAAACCTCCCTTTAGTTTAGGTTGACAAATGCTATCCCATCCAATTAAAGGTGCTGAAATATAGGAATAATGTCCTTTCCACAAAAAATTCTTGCATATATCTTCTACCTTCTTGATCACAGTTTTGGGAAGAAGAAAAATCATGGCCCAATAACTATGCAGATTTTGTAACACAGCTCTTACCAAGGTTACTCTTCCTCCATAGGAGAGATGTTTGCCCCCCAAAGCTCTAATACAATCCACTATTTTTCCAGTCAACACAGCACACTCCAACACTCCCAGTTTCTTATATGAAATAGGAATTCCCAAGTATCTAAAAGGCAATGTACCTTTTCTCCTACTTGTAACACCCAATATTCCAGCCTCATCTCTAACACCATATATATATATATATATATATATATATATATATATATATATATATATATATAGAAATAGGATTTGGTGTAAACACACCAATTTGGTGTAAACATCCTAACAATCTGGACCGTTGATCTAATACTTGATCAACGGCTCAGATTTAATCTTCAAAAGAGAACAAAATCTTCACAAAGTCCCTCTCTTACCTCCCTTACCTCTCTCCTCTCTTTCTTTGATACTCATGTAACCCAATTTCCTCTACAAATTTTGCTCTCAAAATTGAAATGCTGAATTTTTCCGGATAAATGCTCAATTATAAGTTCCTATTGCTAATCGTAATCTTAGATTGTAGATTACTTCAATTAATTAGTTATAATTTTCCAGAAATTTATTTAATTCATTCAATTTTTTGATTAAAATTGCAATTTTTGTAGAAAATTCGTTCCTATTGCTCAATTTTCCGAAAAATTGCTTAATTGTAAGCTCTTGTTGCTTAATCGTAAGATTAGATTGTAGATTACTTCGTTGAATTCGTTTTAATTTTCCAGAAATTCGTTCATCTTTATGCAAAATATATGCGTTCATTAGAATACTTGAATATATGCTTTGGAATACTTGAATATATATATATGTGCTGAAATACTTGAATATATATTCAAGTATTCCAACATATATATTCAAATATTCCAATTACTCTAACATATATACCCAGTTACTCCAACACATATATTCAAGTATTCCAACATACATATTAAAGTATTCCAACATACACATTCAATTTTTTTCACCGCCTAATACTGTTTTACAACAGTCGATGATGAAGAAACAATGCAAGAACACAAGTTCAGAGATATCAAAACATCTACCGTGTCGGAATATCAGAAAGACGCATTTCAAAATGGTCGAACTTGCCGTATCTTAATTGTTGTATCCCATATGTAATTACACGTATATAATTAAGCAGTTACTCCAACATGTTTTGTTGATTATTCCAACAATCATTCAAATTATTTATTGAATCAATCAATTATTCATCTTCAATTACTTTAATGTCGTTATTTCAATGTTACTAGCAGTTATTCCTTTGTTCAACAATAGGTACTCCAACATTTACTAATTGCTTATGGAATCAATCAATTTTTAAATCTTCAATTACTCTAATGTCGTTGTTATTCCAATGCTTACAAGCAGTTATTTCTATGTTCGATAATGACAGTTACTCCAACATTTTACTAGTTGATTGAATCAATAAATTTTTAATCTTCAATTACTCTAATGTTGTTGTTATTCCAAAGCTTATAAGCAGTTATTCCTATGTTCGACAACAACTACTCCAACATTAATTGTTGATTGAAACCACATGTACAGAAATACATCTTATAAAAACTATTCTATTCCTCATGAGTTTTGAAACATCTCTCTATCTTAGACATGAACTCATCTTCTACCGTCCTTATCCAGTTGTCGTTGGCACCCGAAGTCCAAGTCAAGCTTAGAGAATTCGTGCTATTTTCAATAGTTGGTGTTGAGCATTGTTGCGAACTTGATATTGTTGCTATCAACTGATTGAATGTCTGCAAACATATTCAGATACTCCAATATTCAAATTCAAGTACACTAATGCATATTTTCAAGTACTCTAATGCATATATTCAAGATTAATCAAAAACATACATTCAAGCACTCTAAAATTCCGGAGATTCAAATACATATTTTCAGTTACTCCAACATATATATTCAAGTATTCCAACACATATATTTAAGTACTCTATTAAATTTTGAGATTCATATACTCAAGTACTTCAACTATTTCAAGACATATACTCAGTTATTCCAACACATATATTCAAGTATTCCAACATATATGTTCAAGTATTCCAACGTATATATTCAAGTACTCCAATTAATCCAACATATATACTCAGTTACTCCAACATATATATTCAAGTATTGCAACATATATATTCAAGTATTCCAACATATATATTCAACTACTCTAAAAATTTTGAGATTACCTTCAAGTTGATTCATGTCTTCTATGTTGAAATCGATATTCATCATAAAGAATTCTGAAAGAATTCAAAAACGAATAGTAATTAAAAAAGCGAATATATGTCGTAATAAATTACCTTAAAAAATGAATAGGCGTTCAAAAACAAATATATATTGAAGTATAACGATATTATCTTCATGTTCATCAACAATAGTTTCATGCTAGGTGAAATTCATGCTCATCAAAAACGAATTTAGTATAAAAATTCTGGAAATTTGAATGAATTGAACGAATTTCCATAAATTGAATGAATTGAATGAAGTAATCTATAATCAAATCTTACAATTGAGCAATAGGAACATACGATTGAGCAATTGGAACATACAATTGAGCAATTTTCTGTTTAATTAAGTGTTTTAATTTGAAAGATATGATCAATTTTTGGGAGAAAATTTTTTGAGAGGAAATTTGGGGTTTACCAAACCCTAAAGAGAGGGGAGAGAAAGAGAGGAGAGAGAAACGCCTAATGGAAATTTTGGGGTTTTGTTATCTTTTGAGAATTAATCTCGACCGTCGATCTTGCAAGATCTAACGGACCGAATTGTTAGCGTATTTACACCAAACTTGGTGTTTACACCAAATCCCACCTCTATATATATATATATATATGTATATATATATATATAGAGAGAGAGAAGGGATCAAATAAGTTCACCATATGTAATTAAGTCTATATTAAAGTTACAGATGACATACGTTAAAGTTGCATTTTTTCAGAATTGATATGGAACTATAACATTCAGCTCTTTTATCACTTCAAATGATAAAGTGCAACTTTAACACTCATCTCGTGTAACTTTAAGCACCTTTTGTGTAACTTTAACACTGGAACTTATGAACTTATAAGAGTTGTTGGCCTTATGTGAACCTATCTCTCTCTCTCTCTCTCTCTCTCTATATATATATATATATATATATATATATATATATATATATAGAGGCTGGATCTAGTAAATTTGTCATATTTGGTACTACAATTTACCTCTTAATTGTGGCCATTAGATCTCACATGATCAAGAGCTGAGATTAAAACTCTCTAAATCCCCAAAACATTTTTTTCTCAGATTTTTATAGTTATTTCGATGTACTAACAAGATTATTTTAATGAAGAAGCATAGTTTTTTTTTTGGTGAATGGTAAGTATGTATTAAAAAATATGGATCAATGTACAAACTATATGGCTACATCAAATTATGTAGTCATCTAGAGTCTCTAGCCCGGAGCGGGTATATAATCTTATCCATAATTCTATCCCGAACATCCATTTTAATCATTTTGACGATGTTATGGGGTCGCTGAACCGACCCTTCAATTCTACACAAATTCCGCTGCCTCCAGACATGGTAGATCATGGCGTTGACCATAACGCGGATAATGTTTCATTGCAACTTCGAACCCCGCATCTTGCACGCCCAACTCAGAGTATCACTCGTCGGAATCTGCTTCCTCACCCACAGGCTTAATTCTTCAACAATCTTGGCACTCCACCCACACCCAAAAAATAAGTGTTCCAAGCCCTCTTCCTGATCCTCACATAAGTAGCACCGGTCTGATTCGGCTACACCAAACCTGACCAAATTAATCCTAGTGTTTAGAGCCCTCCTAAAAACAAGCCAAGATATAAAGCTGTGTTTAGGAACGCTCCAACCACTCCAAACGAGCCGAGCCCAAGAAACCTTCGGCTTGTGAGACCGAATTTGCTCGTAGCCCCCATAAATCGTGTAATAGGTACACGAACCATGCCAGAGCCCATTAACATACAAGTGCTTAATTTTGTTCTTAGCCTGACAGATCTTTCGCCAAGCCCAGGTAACATCCGTGTTAGGCTGATACTCCCTCCAATCTCGCCCCTTCAGGTAGATGCTATTAACCCATCGAACCCATAGCCGATCGGGTTGATCAAAAAGCCATGAAGCTAGTTTGGCCACCGCAGCCTGATTCCAAGCACATAGGTCTCTAATTCCAAAACCCCCTTCCAGCTTTGGATAACATATTTTCTCTCAACTCACTAACGCCCGATTATTTCCTTCCACCCCACCAGTCCAAAGAAAACCACGGCAAAGCGAAATTATTCTATTCATAACATACTTCGGGATAATAAAAACCGTGGCCCAATAATTATGTAACTGAGACAACACAGATTGGACCAAGGTCAGCCTGCCCGCATAGGAGAGTTTTCTAGCGCCAATACCCGTAATACGCGATACAATACGAGCAAGCAAACTCTCACACTCAATTTTACCAAGACGAATACTCTGAATAGGAAGGCCAAGATAACGAAAAGGCAACGTACCTTCCACACATCCTGAAAATTGTCGAATAGCAGCTTTCTTATCATCATCGACTCCAGCAAAATAAGCATGAGATTTACCAACGCTTATATTAAGCCCCGAGGCCCTGCTAAACGTGGCAAAAACTCTCCACAAAAAAGTCATCGACTCAGGCTCCCCTTTACAAAAAAGAAGCAGATCATCTGCAAACAGCAAATGTGTGAGCTTTAAAGGGCCACATTTAGGGTGGTATCTAAACTTTCTATCCATCATCCCATGAGTCATAATACGAGAGAAGTACTCCATACATATCGTGAACAACAGCGGCGACATCGGATCCCCCTGCCTCAGACCTCTCTTCCCCCGGAAGAAGCCGAAATTGTCCCCATTAGCACAAAGCGAATACGAGACCGACGTGACACACTCCATAATCAGACCACGGAAGTGGTCCGGAAAGTCTAGTGGTCCGGAAGCATAGTTATTTTATAGTTAACTCAATTGTTTGCTGAGAATAATGTTATCAAGTTATTTCAATGTTGATACGTAATGATTTCAATGCAGAAAGTCAGTTATTGTATTGAATAACTTGTGTTATTGTATTGAGATGAAACTCAAATATAATAATTTTTTGAATAATGTTTTCTGATGTTACGTAGTTATTCCAATTTAGAAACTCAGTTATTATAGCTCGTGTTATTGTATTGAGATGAAATTCAAATATAATTAACTTTATAATAATGTTATCTGATTTTACGTAGTTATTCTAAAGTAGAAACTCAGTTATTATAATGAATAACTCATGTTATTATATTGGGCTGACATTCAAATATAATCAGTTTTACAATAATGTTATCTGATTTTACGTAGTTATTAGTCCAAGGTAGAAACTCAGTTATTGTAATGAATAACTCATGTTATCGTATTGGAATGAAACATCTTGCATATCATTGAGGAGGGTGCACCTAGCAAAAGACCCTTCACTGAAAGGCAAAAATAAAGAGGGGGGGGGGGGGGGGTTAGTTACAGTACAAAAAAATTGAAGTACAATAATCACCTATGTGCTATAGATAGAATAACTATAAAAACACTATAAAATAACCCTGGTTATAAAACATAGTAACTAATATAATGAAATAAATTCAAGAATAATATAGAATAACCGCAACAATAGTATAAAATAACTGGAATAACATAATAAAATTATTGGCTATTTCGTAGTAGTAATAATAATGTACCAAAACCATAAATTCATGCGATGAAATAATATGTAGTTATTTCAATGTGCATATTTAAGTATTTCATTGTTCATATTCAAATAGTGCAATATTCATAATTTCAATTTTTAATCTTGTAATCAAAAATCTAGAAATTGATCTTACTGAAACAGCAGATTGACGAAATCAAACGAAACTACAGATTCAGAATAAAAAATTACCGCACTTTGCAGCAAAAGAATCAGAATTACAAAAATCAAACACTTTACCCATCAAAAGACGGTAAAATGTAATATTTAATCCTGACCATTGATGTAAATAGATCTGAATGGCTACAAAAGCAAGGTAAAATGTTCAAAAAAATCATGTGATTATATATATATATATATATATATATATATATATATATATATATATATATATATATAGTAAGGCTATATGAGTCCCTAAGTCCTCATCGCATCCATTGGATGGGATGAGGATG
Organism: Agrostemma githago; assembly: GCA_958450325.1. Taxonomy (NCBI): domain Eukaryota; kingdom Viridiplantae; phylum Streptophyta; class Magnoliopsida; order Caryophyllales; family Caryophyllaceae; genus Agrostemma; species Agrostemma githago. The sequence continues at coordinate 33,433,374 of OY288261.1, forward strand.
GATGGACAAGATGCATCCTAGTATTTGCATTAAAAAAAAGAGATTTACGTTCCTAAAATAGCTCCCATGAATTTAGGAAACAATAACTCCCTTGATCACATTCATTCATCATTCACGTTCATTCAGACCTGAAAAAAAACCCCTTTCTTCATCACGTTCATTCATTCATTCAATCAATTCTGTGCTTGAAATCCTGTTACAATGGATTCAATGACCGCGTCATCTTCTTCAACTGTTGATAAGCAATTGATCGAGTATAACAATGGTGAGTTTCAATATTTCTTTCACATTTTTATTCAATTTTTATCCATGGGTACATCGTGCGTCAATTTGCGTTCTTTTTTTACGTCAATTTTAATGTTGATATTGCTTTCATTGTCATTTCATTCATCATAGTTTCGTATCAATGGTTAATTGCTCTCTCGATCTTTATAGATTCCAGGGTTTTATGTTTGTTATTTAGATTTTCCATTATATCCACTGATACTATTGTTTTGATTTCTATTAACGTAGAAACGTCGTTGAAGTAACATACCTTCTGAGTTAAAGTAACACTTAATTGCAATTACAGTAACACAAATGAACGTTGAGAAAAGGGTTTTGATGATGATGTTAAAGTAACGTACTGTACTCGTTAGAGTAACACAACTTAGGAATTGAAGTAACATATTATTTGCATGGGTGTAACGCTGTTCAATTTTGTGCAGGTGGTATTGGCAAAGATGCGAATGCACGGGACAACACTGGAAAAGGTGGAATTTTATTCTTAATAAAAATGGTTCATTGCTCTCGTTTTAGTATAGATTCCAGGTTTAACGCATGCTTCACTGATATTATTGTTTTGTTTTATGTTGAAGCAGATGAGGAAACTGAAGAAGACACTAATTTTATTGTTTTGTTTTATGTTGACGAAGATGAGGAAACTGAAGAAGACACTGAGGAAGATGAGGAGGAGGAACAAGTGTTTTGAGAATACTTGTGTTTTTGGTCATTCTAAGAATATTTTTTCTTTCGATTACAAGAATAACTGATTTTGTACACATTTTGTTTACACATAGCGTTGTGCGAGGTTGCAATTAACTCTATATTCATGTGTATTTGGTTAGAGTAACATCTCATATCTATTGAAGTAACACCTTTCTTGAGTTATAGTAACAGACATAATCCATGAAAGTAATATCTCATATCTATTGGAGTAACACCTTTCTTGAGTTACAGTAACAGACATAATCCATAAAAGTAACATCTCATATCCATGAAATTAACTCTATTTTATTTAATACATGTGTATTTGGTTAGAGTAACATCTCATATCTATTGGAGTAACACCTTTCTTGAGTTACAGTAACAGACATAATCCATGAAAGTAACTGAGCACGTCATCGTTGTTTAAACAAATAATTACCAAAGTAACTGAGGATAACTTGGATTTGAACCATTCATTAGCAAATTAACAACTTTCGTTCTTTAAAGAACCATATATAATGCGTCAGAGTGATTGATGATAATATCAATGAAAGTAATTATGAGACCACACCATTAATATCAATGAAACTTAATCATGAGACAAAGAATAACATCATTAATTACTTAGGGGGTGTTTGGGAAAGGATTGGATTGGAGTTAACCCATTCCAATGTTTGGTTGGGTCTTTTAGGGATGGAATTGGAACCCCAAGGGATTGTAAATCCACCCCAACCCCTTGGAATCACAATCCCCCCTCCTACCCCATGATTCTAATTCCATACCCAAGTTCACACTACAACTTTATTCCAACCCTAGGATAGTAGAAACAAAAAGAGAAAGAAAAAAAATTGTCAACCACACTCTTCACGGCAGTTGTAGACACCCGCATTTTGACTGTCAGGTGTCTATGGTAGTTTCCAAAAAATACCCGATGATGATCGGACGCTAACGTGCTCTAACGCGCTCGGATACGGGCTCGAAATCAGTAATGTCCGGCATGGAATTTCAACGGGATACAAATCACCCAGAACCAACCTCAAATTCAGGCCCAGTGGGTCGTTCCGAGTAAAATGGGACTAATTTGGGCCAAAACCGACGCCAAAGATAAAACCCGTCTTTTAGCGACCGGGTCAAAACCCGGTCAAAGACGAACCCGACACACAAAAACAACCTGATACACCCCTAGAAAATGGCGCCCAAATTAAAAAAATCGAAATCAATCAAGGTCAACCATTTCCTAAAATGGTGCGTCCTAGTTGATCCACTCGGTCGAGTGGATTGACCCACTCGGTCGAGTGGAGCCTCAAAAACCGGACCAGATTCATCTTCAAAGGCACTCGACCGAGTGCACTAGGGCCACTCGATCGAGTGACCCTAGGTCGTGGGTTTTCCTATAAATACCCCATCAACCCTCAAACAAAAAACAACTTTTTTCCCTAAGCATTCATCATCTTTTACAACACATATTCCAGCCAACTTTGCACCTTCAAAACCTCACATTTTCAGCCATACATACACACCATCAACTCTTCCTACGTATCTCGAAGTTCCCGCGCCATTGCCGCCATTTGACGAACCGTATCCCGAGAAGCAAGAGCATGTAGGTTGAGGGTGTGACAATTCAACACCGACATTTCCTTCTTCTTACTTTTTCGTTCTTTTTTATGTACATTTATGTTTATGTATTAGTATTATAATTAGTCGATAGTAACGACATGATCACTAACACTAACATCTAACATCTAACATTTATTTATCGCATCTAACAATCTAGCATTTAATTATTGTTATTTATTTTCGTCTCATTTATCGCGTATACATAATAATAATAAGTTCCGGTTTCAAATCCATTTAACTATGACGATCATCTAAAGTCCGTCTAATCCCTTTAAGAGCAACGACGGAGGTGGCGCCCTTTCGAGGAGCACCGCCCCAATGTACTCAAGGGTACGACGTGATCGTGACCGATCATAGTTGAATGCATTTGATCCCATTTTCAAAATTAGCGTGAAATCAGTTGATGCAAAAACCGACATCACATAATCCGTTAGGATTAATATCGATGTCGTTACGCGGAGGGCTAAAATTTCGTCGCTAATCAAACCTTTCAATCTCATATTAACATTTTCTATAAAATTTCGATAACGGTATTATAATCATATAAGACATAATCATAGTACCGAAAAACCGAGTTAAATCTAAATTGTCAATATTTTTATTTAACTCGGCCAACCATCGATTTAAAACAAATAAAACAAAATGAGTCATAACTCGTACAGGTGCCACTCGACCGAGTACATACGCTACTCGATCGAGTAGCACCCCAAATCTTGGGCAGAAGCCTCCACGAGGACACACTCGACCGAGTCAGCCCATGACTTGATCGAGTGGGTCCTGTAGCCCAGAAAACCGAGAGCTTTTTTATCGTCCGAGCCTCGTCTTTTAAAAAGCGACTTAATCGTCACGTGTAAAGTCAATCTCGTGATCTCCTTTTCAAAATACATGCATGTCATTGCACATAAACAAGTTTGATCGACGGTCTCACTATTAATCTTGCGTTGACGACTCCTTAGTCGTATCCGATGCACGATTAATTTAGACTCCAATCTCTCGATATGATAAGTTGGGACAAGGCACCGGGATTTGGGATCGGGCTAGCACCACGCCTAGGTCCTATATCTCCGTCCTTTGGTTAGTACACAAAATAATGCGTATTCAATCAAAGTTCGTCCATTTACATGACTCACGGTCTAGTTCATATTTACTATATACGGGTCAGTTTATATTTATTGGCTATCATTTTAGTTATATATTCCGATTATTCTATATTATTGCTCGTTGTATTGTGAATTCCGGGTTGTATTCCGCCCGTGTAACTTGTAACCGATTTATATTGCTTTGCTTTATTTATTTACGTTTTACCGTTTATAAATGAACCCTCGCATGCTAAATCACTTAGACAATAAATTATATGCATTAAAATGACGTAGCTCACATTTAATTCGCATGCTTAGCAAAAAACGCTGTTTGCATATCATTTCACCGAATCACTAACGCATATTAGAAAGTCAAACGATGTCTTATTAGAGGCCGCTAAGTGCGGGCGGGGTTGGGTTTCCTTAGTGGGCTTCCCAACACGTACCCTCACCCCTTACTCAGAACCTCGGTTTCCGGATGCCCGAAACCGTTGGCGCACGAGAGTCATTCTTTACACGATTACCGGTACAGACGGTACCGGTATCGCAATGCAAAGGGACGAGCCCAGTAAACTCTAAAACCGAAATGGGCCATACTTTGTGTATGGTCCATAGCGATATAGAGTGGGCTCGAACGGGTCTGAACTCCCACAAAGTTCGGTGGCAACTCCATTTCGACTTAAATTTCAATTCGATCCATTCTCATATGGAGATGCATTCACCTACCCAAACCCGCGCGTGGCCGCGTCGGGTTGGACCTACGTCATGTCCACAATTTGGCGACTCCGCTAGGGATTAACTGATGCGTGACTTACCATCGGCATCCTCAGGGTGAGACTCGAATAGAAATCGTTTGACTAGTACAATACGCGTTTTAGTTTTACGGTTCATGCATAACCCCATATTTTCCCGGGCCGGTACTGGTGACCGACGTCCCACTATACCACGATGTATTCCGACTTGGATATGTTAAAGGTGCTCATGGTCGATTCGTATGGGTTTCGCGGCATGTTCTAAGCTCAACTTGACTTAGGAAGTCCGTCCCGATTCTCGTCTAGGCTATGTGCACCGGTATAGACCCTTTATAGACCAACCGAGACTTAGTGTAAAGCATACATGGCGTCCTTATAATGCTTGCGTGACTATGTGCTACTTGGTTTTCGTGTCGTTTTCAAAAACCGTCATTTCAAAAATGCATCTTTTAAAACAAATATATTCAAATTTCAAAACCCGGAAAGCTACCGAATTTAGGACTTATGATTTTACTCAAAATAGCCCACTTTCTAGCCGGTATGCTGCCCAATTAAAAACTCGAAAATATTTTCGAACTTTCAAAACAAGGCCCGATGCCCTTTCCGATTTTCTTGAAATAAATCGGGCCTTTCTCCGAGTTTTTCTCGGACTTTCCAAAAATAATCCTTTTCAAAACATTCCTCCCTCTTAGGACTTTCCCGTATTTAGCAGTGTCGGGTCATGTCATAAGTCGTAAAGGTCTTTAGCGTCGAAACTCTGACGATCTTACATCACGATTTTCTTCCCTATCCCAGTCCGCCTTATTAGACTAAGGTAAGGCCCACCTACGTAGGACATACTCCTACAAAGGAGAGCCCGTCTACACATTTGAGTCCAAAGTCAGGGGAAGTCTCACATGGACCTTCCTTCGAACAGGATTCGGCCCACCTGTCGAATCCTAAGGAAAGCCCGTCATCCACGAGTCACCCGTCTAAAAGTCTCTTTCAAGTCGTTTTTTTTAGTATTTTCCCTGCTCAGGATGCACTATTTTGGTTCCAAGGTCCGGGTTCAGTTTCTGATTGCGCGGTGTTCTTACAGACATGCCACCGTCCACCAGACACAGTCGCAAAATGGAAGCAGCTCTGAACAGTCTGAAGGCCTCCGTGGATGCAATGGCCGACAAACAACTCGACATTGATGCCCAACTGACAGAAATGAGGGCCGGTCAAGTGGCTATCGTTGCTCGTTTAGCTGCAGTGGAGCAAAGGACTCTTAATACCGGGGTTACGGAACCTCTAGCTGAACTAGTTGGCTCGGTCCGCCGACTAGAAGAACAAGTTCACTTAACTGGAAGCAACAATATCCATTGGGAGAATACTCGGGAGTACTCCCTGGTGAGTGACAAGCTGCCAGCGAACCTGAATCTCACGGGCTTACCCATGTTTGAAGGGACTGAAGACCCGTTGCGCCATGTACGAGCCTTCAAGGAATTCATGGCTATCAAGGGAGTGGATTCTTCGATGTTCAAAAACCTCTTTGCTGCATCTCTTGAGAAACACTCAAAGGCCTGGTACTACAGGCTAGACCCAAAGAAGTTCTCGACATGGGATGATGTGGCTACGGAATTTGCTCGGAACTATGATGATAACACCGAGATCCAGACCACAATGCGGTCTCTAGAGGTTATGGCCCAAGAACCTAAGGAGGGCTTTACCAAATACCTCCAACGTTGGAGGGTCGAGAGTGTGAAACTGGTCGATAAGCCCAGTGAGAAGACTTTAGTGAAGGCCTTTGTCAAGAACCTCCTCCCTTCCTACCGGGTCCACCTCCGGTATGCTGTCATCCCCAATTTCACCACTCTTACTGAAATGGGCATGATAATTGAAGATGATCTAAGCCTAGAGAGCCTGACTAAGGCCTCTAGCAAGGGATACCAAGGGGCTTCCTCATCCACTGCCAAGCCCCCGGCTGCAACCCGCAGTATCTTTGATACGGTTAATCTCTTGGATGCCTCATCCAAAAGAAATACCCCTCCTAGGGTATTCACTGATATAGGGACTACCTATACATATGCCTTACAAAGGCTGTCTTCCAAGGGCCTGGTCCAATCGATAGGCCCAACTCCTGAAGTCCCAGTTGAAAAACGCTCCAAAAGCTACAATGCCCAAGCCTATTGCCAATATCATCGGGGCAATGGACATGATACGGAGAAATGTTGGAAGTTGAAACATCTAATTCAGGATTTGATTGAAAGCGGGAAAATACCGTTACCCGGGGACAAGCCCAGCAATAAGGACAACCCCTTTAACTCTCATGCTATCTTCACCGGAGAAGTGATTGACTGTTCTCACCTTATCTCTCCTTTCATTCCATAAATCAATGGAATCTGGTTCGATGATGAGGAAGATGTGTACCTCGCCAAATGGGAAACTGTCCCTATCACACCCGAAGAAATCCGGAAGGCTAAGTCCAAGGCCTTAGCCAGTAACCACCTCACCGCCGCCGGTCGTCCTTACTCAGCCACTAGCTCCAAGGACATCTCAGTCCCGACAACCGTCACTGAACCTGCCAGGACGGAAGAGGCCATTGAAGAGCCAAGCACCGATACGGCTCTTGTCAAACAATTGAAAAGAGCTCGGGTTGACCTCACTATATGGCAACTCTTAGTTAGCTCGCAAGAACATCGAGAGGCACTTACTTAGGCTCTCGATCAAATCAAGGTCGACTCCCAGGTTACCCCTACTGAAATGGTAGCCACCATCCTGCTCTACCTCAAGGGCAAGTCCAAAGAAGAAGGCCCATTAGTCACCTTCTCGGATGCCGACCTACCGCCATTCGGGGCCTCTCACAATCTGGCCCTATACATCACGGTTATTTGCTGGGGTAAGTATCTCCTAATGACCCTAGTTGACGACGGGTCTGCTGTGAATGTCCTCCCTCTAAGGACTGCCAAAGCACTCGGCATCACTGAGGCTGACTACATACCAACTACCCATACTATCCAGGCTTTCGATGGAAGCCCAAAGGCGGTTTCTGGGGCCGTTAAGTTGACAATTATGACGGGTCCAATTGAAAAGGAGCTAGAGTTCTAGGTGATCGATGTCACCTCCTCTTTCAATTTGCTCCTAGGAAGGCCTTGGATTCACGCCGTAAAGGCAGTGTCCTCTACTCTTCACCGAAAGATCAAAATGCCTCTACAAGACGGTATTATTACTATAGAGGTAACCCCTATGACCGTGGCTAGCTGTAGCGCCACGGACCGCACTGACCTTTGGGTGTTCGATTTTGTGGGTATGATTGAGGAGGAGTACCTTTTCAGGCCCTATTTTACCACGAGCATCGACACGATGCCACAAAATTTGGGATATCTACCGGGGGCTACCTCGAGGCCATATCTTCCAGCTGGGAAGATTATTGAAGTCCTGAATGACGGGGAATCTCGCTTTGGCCTAGGGTACGCCGTGACCCCGGGAAATGTGGTCCGAGCAGGCATTGAGAAAGCTTGCAACATCATCAAGGGTACCTACTTGGGCCCTTATAGCCCAAGGTTGGCTGACTATTTCGTCACACCGGTATTCGGGGCTATTCAAGTTGGCCTGTATCAACCAACTATCACATATCCCGAGACTGAACTAGCTCGGGAATGCAACTATATTCCGGATGACATATTCGCCCTCATCCAATCTGAATCTAAGGAGGGAGCTGACAATGCCGAGCCCGTGCTGGGGCTCTTATTTGGGGAAGACAAGGCTGTCCTGACCCCTAAAGAAGACTTGGTGAACCTGATCCTTCGAAGCAACAGGTTCGACCCTTCAAAGCTGATCTCAGAGGTCGTTGCTGATACTAGGAATAGAGCCTGGAGGAAGACCATCAAGTGGACCGATGACCAGGGTCGAGTCTACAAGCTGACCACCGGGGAAGGAGACATGCCAGACACCGATTCCGAGTCAGAGTCAGTGTCAGAGTCTGAGTCCGAGTCTGTATTCGAGTCTAAGGGGTCTGGTGCTAGAGACCAAACTGTAACCCCCCTTCCTGTAGTCACTACCATCGGAGCCTCGGGGTCTGTCCCGAAAGCGCTCCCAATCCCGTCTCTGACCAATGATCAGATGGCCGCTCTCTTCGAGCTGTTTTCCAAATTTACCATCAATAATAACGAAAACCGTTCCGCTTATGACTTGTCTTATTCTCAATACACTTTCAATTTCAAAAATATTTTTTGTAATGACATTGAGAAGGTGTCCTTGCTTCCGCATCTGATCGAGCAGCTAGAACAGAGGGAATCCCGAGACCCGGTAATCGAGGAAACCTAGTCTATCAATGTGGGAACAACCTTAGAGCCCCAGATGCTTAAGATAGGGTTATCTTTAGATCCCGAGGAGAGACAACAATTCACAATCCTCCTCCAAGAATTCAAGGATGTCTTCGCATGGTCCGGCAAGGACATGCCGGGGATAGATCGGGAAATAGCTGAACACCGCATACCCATCAAAGATGGGTGTAAGCCGGTAAAACAGAAGCTTCGAAGAATGAAGCGCGAGTGGTCTCTCAAAGTCAAAGAAGAGGTAGACAAACAATTCAAAGCGGGCTTTATACAAGTGTCTGAATATCCAGACTGGGTTGCAAACATCGTGCCGGTACCCAGAAGGACGGAAAGGTGCGGGTATGCGTAGATTTCAGAAACCTTAACAAGTCCAGCCCAAAAGACGATTTTCCGTTGCCACACATCGACATACTGGTGGACAACACGGCTGATCATGCTCATCTATCATTTATGGACGGGTATGCCGGGTACAATCAAATCAAGATGGCAGAAGAGGATATGGGTAAAACCACCTTCACCACGCCGTGGGGGACTTATTGTTATACCGTCATGCCATTTGGTCTCATTAACGCTGGGGCCACTTATCAACGAACAGCCACGACCTTGTTACATGACATGATGCATAAGGAAGTGTAAGTTTATGTAGATGACATGATTGTCAAGTCTAAAAGCCGAGATGGGCATGTTGCTGCCCTAAGAAAATTCTTCACCCGACTGCGCAAGTACAACATGAAGCTAAACCCTCAAAAGTGTAGTTTCGGGGTAACATCAGGCAAATTACTGGGCCATATCGTTAGCCAACGCGGCATCGAAGTTGACCCAGTTAAAATCAAAGCCATCACCGAGATGCAACCACCGAAAACCGAAAAAGAAATAAGGGGGTTTCTTGGAAAAGTCTAATATATCAGCCGGTTTATTTCAAAGCTAACCATGGTGTGTGAACCCATTTTCAAGAAACTAAAGATAGGGGAACGGGTACTATGAGACAATAAATGTCAAGCGGCTTTCGATAAAATCAAGGAGATTCTGTCTGCTCCGCCGGTACTAATGCCACCTCAACCCGGTTTGCCTTTGTCGTTATACCTAACGACGACTGAGACAGCCATGGGGGCTATGCTGGCCCAGACAATCGATTCAGAAGAACGGGCTATTTACTACATTAGTAAAAAGTTTCTAGAATATGAGTGCAAATATACAATGCTCGAGAAAACATGCCTAGCTTTAGTGTGGGCCACTAAAAAGTTTCGGCACTATATGCTCAGCCACGAGATACATGTCCTGTCCAAGATGGATCCGATCAAATACTTGTTCGAGAAGCCCATTCTTAATGGAAGAATGTCCAGATGGACTTTAATATTAGCCGAGTTCGACCTCAAGTTTGTACCATTAAAAGCCATCAAAGGCCGGGTAGTAGCCGAATTTCTCGCCGATAGTCCGGTATCTGAGGAAGGACATATCGACACTTGGGCTTTTCCAGATGAAGACATATTCCATACCGATACCGAAACATGGGATTTGTATTTTGACGGGGCATCCAACTTTCGGGGGTTCGGGGTCGGTATTCTCCTAATATCACCAAAAGGGGAACACACACCGTTATCCATCAAACTAGATTTTGATGTGACTAATAACGCGGCCAAGTATGAAGCATGCATCCACGGGTTACAAGCAGCTGCTGATTTGGGAATTACCAATCTCCGGGTTCACGGAGACTCGTCCCTAGTCATCAATCAAGCCCTTCAAAAATGAAAAACTCGGAATGCCAATCTCGTGGCTTACCAAGCGCGAGTAAGGGTTCTAGAGAAGCAATTCCAGAAGGTAGAATATATATACCTCCCACGTGAAGAAAATCAGTTCGCAGATGCACTTTCCAAATTGGCATCCTTACTAAACAGCCCAGAACATATGGCCAGTATGCCAATCTGCGTCGAAAGACGGTCTGAGCCGGCATATGTTAACGTCATTCAAGATATCGAAATCACTTATCCAGAACCTTGGTATCAGGCTGTCCTAATCTATTTGACTACGGGAGAATATCCCCCGGGAACTGAAAATCGGGCCAAGAAAGCCTTGCGAAGACTGGCCACCCAATTCATTCGTACGGACGACGGTCAGTTATACAAAAAGACGGCACAGGGGGCTTTACTCCTATGCATTGACAAAACACAAGCCGAAAAGGTGATGACCGAAGTACACGACGGTGAAAATGGTCCGCATATGAACGCCCATATGCTAGCCCGAAAAATCATGAGGCTCGGATACAACTGGAACAGCATGGAGACCGACTGTCAATCATATGTCAAACACTGCCATAATTGTCAAATTTTCGGTAATGTTCAACACATGTCGTCGTCTCTACTGTACACCATGACCTCGCCATGGCCATTTTCGACATGAAGGATTGATATAATTGGGAAAGTGAACCCTTCCGGGACGGGAGGTCACTGTTTCACTTTGGTGGCTATCGACTATTTCATCAAATGGGTCGAAGCCGAATCATATCGTGTCTTGAACGCCAAGCACGTGGCCAAATTTATCCAGAGTAAAATCATATGCCGGTACGGGATCCCACACGAGTTTATCAGTGATCACGGGACCCACTTCCAAGCCAAAACCGCTACTTTGCTAGCAAAGTACAAAATCTAGAGGCATACATCTTCGCCTTACCGTCCCCAAACGAATTGAGCGGTGGAGGCTGCTAATAAAACATATATCACCATACTTAAAAAGATGGCTGATAATTATCGGGACTGGCCCGACAAAATACCCTTCGCCCTATGGGGGTACCGGACATCGATTCGTACTGCAACCGGGGCAACCCCATATTGTTTGACGTATGGAATGGAAGCTGTCCAGCCAGTCGAATTAGAAATACCGTCTCTCCGAATTCTACTAGAAAGCCAAGTGCCCGAAGCAGATTGGGTTCAAGCTCGATATGACTCGTTGGTTCTTTTGGATGAACGACGGTCTCGGGCTCTCAATAACATCCAAATATATCAAAAGAGAATCAAACGGGCCTTTAATAAAAGAGTTAGGCCCGGGAATATCAAGGAAGGGGATCTGGTTCTCAAATCGGTCCGTGCATTATTACCGATTGACCCAAGAGGAAAATTCAAACCCAATTGGACCGGGCCATATCTGGTGAAGAAGGTTCTATCAGGAGGAGCAGTGATGCTAACGGACCTGGACGGGAACGAATTTGTCAACCCGACCAACTTGGACCAGCTGAAGCGCTACTACCCCTGAACCTTATCTCAAATGTCATTTGCAAAAATTATTTAATAACATATTTTTCAAAATTTATAAGCAAGTCAATAAGTTAGGATTATTTATCCTACTGTCGCACATCCTGAACCCATAGTCTTGATGTATTTCGTAATTATAAAAATCTACGCCCGAACTACGTTTGGTTTGATTCCACTAACTATGGATACGTAGGCAGCCCCTCAAAAGGGCACAACAACTGCAATAACGAAAAAGACAGGAACGGCTTCACTAATATAGTACTTTTATTATTCCAAAAAAAAAAAAAAAACTGATAAACTCGGAAATCCTAAATTACAAAAATCCACGAAAAGCCACAAAAAAAAACACACACACAACAAAAATAGTAATAATATCCAAATAGTAATAAAAAGAGACTAGTATCCAGGCATCTTGCCCTTGCCTTTGTCTTTTGGGTCAATAGGGGCCCGGGGACGTCGAGGCGGGGGCGGAAGTTCCCGGATGACAAGGGGAACCTCGTTGGCTCGAGTCCTCTTCTTCGACAGAGGATCTTCAGCTTTGTTCAAAGGCCCAAGTCGAGCCCGTACGTGCTCCGGCAACCTATCCCTAGGACCAAGTCGGTCCTGAACTGATGGTCTAGGCCCTAGTCTTCTCTCCAACTCTATCTGGGGGCTCACTTCCCCCCGAGCACCTCTAGCATTGGACCCCCCAGTTCGAGTCCTGGCTCCTCCTCTCTGACCCGGCACTAGACGGACTATTGGGGCTGGAGTCTCCCCTTCAGCAAAGAAATTCCTATTATCTTTGACCTGCTCTCGTCGAAGCAGGTCGAAGGCTTCATCCACCTTGAGGGCGGTGCGAGCTTCGACAGTCTCCGCTTTGGTCCACCTCTCATAGGAATAGGACACCCAGATTGAGTGAAGCAACTGGGGAACGAGCCAAGTAACCCGAGTATACCACCTCTGTATCCAGGTATCGCACATAACGTCGGTCAGCTGGGTAGGTTCACTCACAACTGCCTCGTTCTCCGGGATGCGCTGAGTCCACCCATACTGTCTGAGTATGCGGTCAGGATAGAGGTGAACTGTCTGGCTAAGGGACAAAATCACCTGATAGCGCGCCTTCTCTCTGGGCGCCAAACCGGTCCAGGAATAAATTGGCCACCAGGGAACCACCCATCGAATCAGCCGACCGCGATGGAATACTAGTTCTTCCTCCCAATACTTCTGGGTAGTGAGATAGGATGAATCGACAGCACGTCTCCTTGTCATCACTTGGTTGAACCAATATTGACTCGGGTTGGGAGGAGGCTCGATAATCGATAATCGTTCAAATAGCCAGAGCTGGAAAAGAACACAACATTCATGAGAACGATTCAGACATTCGCCTGAGGGCACTCGATCGAGTGCCAGGGTCACTCGATCGAGTGACACCCCTGAAGCAGAACATAAAGCCTCTTTACGAAGGCACTCGATCGAGTGCCAGGGTGACTCGATCGAGTGCCCCTGTAGCGGTATATTGCGAAAAAAAAAACGTGATATACCTGCAGCAGGCGGGTGCTCCCAGTCAAACGGGCTGACTCATCCCTCTTACGGTTGTCTACGCCCTGAATAATCTCCCCCGTAATCAACCACGCGGGACTATATTACGTCTCCATCTGGTCAGCAATAACAAGAAGACGAACGCTGCCCATACAAAACAGCAGGACCAGATAGCCCTCGAAAGCATACACGTGAAGCATGCAGAAAGCAAACGCCCTACGGCTATGAATAGGTGAAACCCGGATATCATACGGGTTCATGAATTTCTCAGCCAGGGCTAGCAAAGAAATAGTATCCCCTTCAGTCATACGGGACACTTCAGCATGGGAGAGCCTTAAAAACTCCCGTAGTTTCCTCCTAGGGTCTCGAACCGAGAAAGGAACAGCAGGACGGAGCAATGGGTTCCACCCTCCTATGGCAGCAATCTCCTCAGGGAGGGGACAAATTTTGCCCCGAGGAAAGGCAAAAACGTGGTAGGTGTCGTCCCAGTAGGAAAGACACGCATCAAGAAAGTGGCGGTCCACGTGCATCTGACGGAACGTGAACAATTGAAATATATCCGACTGCTTTAGGGCTACCTTACTTGCGTCCCTAAAGCGGTAGGACCAATCTTGCAACATATAGGTCAGGCGCTCAATACCCATATTTGGATTTCTTAAAAGAGATGAATTTTTCTTGAGGAGAAGAAGTTTTGAGAATTGTGACAAAAAAGAAGCCAGGGTGATGTATTTATAACATCAAAACCCTGGTGAATCCCCTGCAGTTGTGCCTCCTTGGCCCAAGCGGGCCTAGGCATACAGGCCCGACTCTTGTCTCCTCTCCACGGACACAGGAATTTAGTCATCCCGAGCAGTCTGTCAAATTCAAAAAAAAAAACATTCTAAAATTTTTCAATCATCCAAATTTTTATTCCCCAACGCGAGTCGTGTTCTGCCTAAATGTTGCATGCAAAGCTTTATGTAACTGACACAGGTATAACTCGAGGCTTCAGAAGCAAGACCGCACAGTTTATATATCTCCCCAGCGGAAGGTCTAAAGACGACATTCCCTCAATTTAGCACGGGATGGGCCCACATACAGGCACACCCAGGACTTACGCGACAAGTCCAATTCCCCACAGAGGTATTATCCGCAGCTCAGGTATGACTTCTATATTATGGCTGGCGAGCCCTTCACGCAAGTCTATTGGACTATAAACGACCCGACCGGAAGTCTGCCAGGTTTTAATCCTCGATTGGCCTGGTAGCTACTCTGACTCTCGCCTTTTCCAAGCCTCAGTCAGAGTGGGAGCTCTGCAGACACCCGCATTTTGACTGCCAGGTGTCTATGGTAGTTTCCAAAAAACACCCGATGATGATCGGACGCTAACGTGCTCTAACGCGCTCGGATACGGGCTCGAAATCAGTAATGTCTGGCATGGGCTTTTAACGGGATACAAATCACCCAGAACCAACCTAAAATTCAGGCCTAGTGGGTCGTTCCGAGTAAAATGGGACTAATTTGGGCCAAAACCGACGCCAAAGATAAAACCCGTCTTTTAGCGACCGGGTCAAAACCTGGTCAAAGACGAACCCGACATACAAAAACAACCTGATACACCCCTAGAAAATGGCGCCCAAATTCAAAAAATCGAAATCAATCAAGGTCAACCATTTCCTAAAATGGTGTGTCCTAATTGATCCACTCGGTCGAGTGGATTGACCCACTCGGTCGAGTGGAGCCTCAAAAACCGGACCAGATTCATCTTCTAAGGCACTCGACCGAGTGCACTAGGGCCACTCGATCGAGTGACCCTAGGTCGTGGGTTTTCCTATAAATACCCCATCAACCCTCAAACAAAAAACATTTTTTTTCCCTAAGCATTCATCAACTTTTACAACACATATTCCAGCCAACTTTGCACCTTCAAAACCTCACATTTTCGGCCATACATACACACCATCAACTCTTCCTACGTATCTCGAAGTTCCCGCGCCATTGCCGCCATTTGACGAACCGTATCCCAAGAAGCAAGAGCATGTAGGTTGAGGGTGTGACAATTCAACACCAACATTTCCTTCTTCTTTCTTTTTCGTTCTTTTTTATGTACATTTATGTTTATGTATTAGTATTATAATTAGTCGATAGTAACGACATGATCACTAACACTAACATCTAACATCTAACATTTATTTATCGCATCTAACAATCTAGCATTTAATTATCGTTATTTATTTTCCTCTCATTTATCGCGTATAAATAATAATAATAAGTTCCGGTTTCAAATCCGTTTAACTATGACGATCATCTAAAGTCTGTCTAATCCCTTTAAGAGCAACAACGGAGGTGGCGCCCTTTCGAGGAGCACCGCCCCAATGTACTCAAGGGTACGACGTGATCGTGACCGATCATAGTTGAATGCATTTGATCCCATTTTCAAAATTAGCGTGAAATCCGTTGATGAGAAAACCGACATCACATAATCCGTTAGGACTAATATCGATGTCGTGACGCGGAGGGCTAAAATTTCGTCGCTAATCAAACCTTTCAATCTCATATTAACATTTTCTATAAAATTCCGATAACGGTATTATAATCATATAAGACATAATCATAGTACCGAAAAACCGAGTTAAATCTAAATCGTCAATATTTTTATTTAACTCGGCCAACCATTGATTTAAAACAAATAAAACAAAATGAGTCATAACTCGTACACATGCCACTCGACCGAGTACATACGCTACTCGATCGAGTAGCACCTCAAATCTTGGGCAGAAGCCTCCACGAGGACACACTCGACCGAGTCATGGGCTGGACTCGATCGAGTGGGTCCTGTAGCCCAGAAAACCGAGAGCTTTTTTATCGTCCGAGCCTCCTCTTTTAAAAAGCGACTTAGTCGTCACGTATAAAGTCAATCACGTGATCTCCTTTTCAAAATACATGCATGTCATTGCACATAAACAACTTTGATCGACGGTCTCACTATTAATCTTGCGTTGACGACTCCTTAGTCGTATCCGACGCACGATTAATTTAGACTCCAATTTCTCGATACGATAAGGTGGGACAAGGCACCGGGATTTGGGATCGGGCTAGCACCACGCCTAGGTCCTATATCTCCGTCCTTTGGTTAGTACACAAAATAATGCGTATTCAATCAAAGTTTGTCCATTTACACGACTCACGGTCTAGTTCATATTTACTATATACGGGTCCGTTTCTATTTATTGGCTATCATTTTAGTTATATATTCCGATTATTCTATATTATTGCTCGTTGTATTGTGAATTCCGGGATGTATTCCGCCCGTGTAACTTGTAACCGATTTATATTGCTTTTGCTTTATTTATTTACGTTTTACCGTTTATAAATGAACCCTCGCATGCTAAATCACTTTGACAATAAATTAGATGTATTAAAATGACGTAGCTCACATTTAATTCGCATGCTTAGCAAAAAACGCTGTTTGCATATCATTTCACCGAATCACTAACGCCCATATTAGAAAGTCAAACGATGTCTTAGTAGAGGCCGCTAAGTGCGGGCGGGGTTGGGTGTCCTTAGTGGGCTTCCCAACACGTACCCTCACCCCTTACTCAGAACCTCGGTTTCCGGATGCCCGAAACCGTTGGCGCACGAGAGTCATTCTTTACACGATTACCGGTATAGACGGTATCGGTATCGCAATGCAAAGGGACGAGCCCAGTAAACTCTAAAACCGAAATGGGCCATACTTTGTGTATGGTCCATAGCGATATAGAGTGGGCTCGAACGGGTCCGAACTCACACAAAGTTCGGTGACGACTCCATTTCGACTTAAATTTCAATTCGATTCATTCTCATATGAAGATGCATTCGCCTACTCAAACCCGCGCGTGGCCGCGTCGGGGTGGACCTACGTCATGTCCACAGCAGTACTTCACCTTTTTCTTTTTATTTTATTTTATTTTTTATGTTTTTGTTTATTGTAATATGATTGTTTGAAATTTTTTTAAAAATTTCATTGTTTTGTTATTTGTAGGATAATTTAGATTATTTTTTTGATTATTATTCTAAGTATGAGTGTTTAATTATTTGTTTTTCTAAATTTATATATATTTTTTACCTAGAATGTTTTATTTTTGAAGTTTGCTATGTAATTTTTTGATGGATTTTTTATGAACCATTAAAGATGGTTGTTTTTTGTTATTATTTTGTAGTGATTAATACTCGTAATAGTTTTTTAGTTGTTAACAAAATCAAATGAATCACCATGTATTTGAACCAAACACCATGACTGGTAATTAGAATCCATTGAAGGATTGAACCAAACAACCATTAATAAGCATGGTGTTCTAATTTCATCCCTCCCTTCTATTAGAATCCATTCCATTTGTTTGAACCAAACGGCCCCTTAGAGTAACATCATTTATTCATTAAAGTAACAGTTATAATGCATCAATGTAATGCACTGATTATGAGACCACATTTGTATCTTGGGTAAACTCCATTCATCCCCATAGTAACATCAGTCGTTACTTAGAGTAACAGGTACAGTCAATCACTGTAACAGAATGAACAAATTCACAACCAGAAGAAGAAGGTGACATAATTCACAATATTTCAAAATCAGAAGAAGGTGACATAATTCATTAGACACATCATTTTTTCCGACCCTTTGTTGGCTTGGTCTTGGGACCGTCGATGATCTTTTGTCTCGCGTCCACATACTTGTTTACGTTTTCCAACAACCGCAACCGCATCCTGTTCTTGTTCACGTCCACATACTTGTCTGGTTGTGAAGTTGAAGATGAAGATGAAGGTAGCTTTGCTTGAGTTGAAGATGAGAGGCTGATACGCGGGTGTGTTTTGAAAAAAATAAGACGTTGAGCGATTGTGTTTGGGATGATGAAGGTGAATAGTTTTAGTTAGGCGGGTGAGTTTGAATGAAAATATTGAATGTGAGGTAATGTGTTTCAACAGTTGGAGAGAATTAAGGGAGGAGAGAGGATTTTATTATATTTTTGCCAAAATAGGCTAGTTATTGCCTTAATTACTAAACTCAATCACTACCATCCATCCCCTCTAGATCAATGGTTGTAAATAGGATCATGGATATATATATATATATATATATATATATATATATATATATATATATATATATATATATATATATATATATATATATATATATATATATATATATATATATATATATATATATATATATATATATATATTCAGGATCCATTGAGGCAACCAAACTCCCTGCAACCATTGAGGCACAATCTGGACCGTTAGATCTGATTGAGATCAACGGACCAGGCTTGATTAAAACAACAAATCACACATATAAAAAAAAGAATTCAAATTTTTTTTTCCGACAATTTTTTTTTTCCGAAAAATAAATCATTGTACATATTTCTATATTAGTTGTACATAACTCATCCAAAGTACTACTTCGTGTTTTATCGTACATAGGTCACTACGTAATGTATATATTTACTTATCAGTTGTACATAATAATTTCATCATGTGCAACACATAGTAACTAAGATTCATGTACAACACGTTGTAACTTATCTACATCAAAACAGACATTGTTTTAACTATGAACAATTTTCAACATGTACAACACAAAGTAACTTATCCACATCAAAACAAATAATGTTTTACAAATTTTAACTTATCTACATCAAAACAGACTCTACTTTTACTATGTACAAATTTCAACATGTGTAACACATAGTAACTTATCTACATCAAAACAGACAATACTTTGCCTACGTATATCTACTTTATGAGTTATATACAATAAATTGTAACTTATGTACACTAAAACTGACACTGACTCAACAATATGACGTATCCGCTATTTTTGTGTCGCTTCATTTTGGGAACCCAGAACATCAAAAAGTTTGAAGATGTTGAAGATTGTTTCATTTTGGACTTTGATCCTTCTGAACCTTCTCCTATTGCTAATCTCAACTTCTCCAAACCCGCTTTTAGACAATGATAATGATCTTAGTCTTATCTCCGAAAAGGGTCAGGTAAAAATCATTCTCTGTCTATTCGATTTTGATCTCAAACTAAAGATTTCATCTTTACTAGTTTTTCTAATCAATTTTAGATTAATAACTAAATTAGGTGTATTTAATTTAATTTAGATTCAGAATGAAATTTCACATTGCAGGTGGCATGTAGAGATTACCCGCATTCAAGGCATCTCTGTGTGAAATTCCCGTTTGAGAAGACTCCTCATGACACTACTACAAAACACTTGGTTTCTTGACGCTTTAAGCTCGACGCTTTAAGCACGACGCTTTTATAAGTGTCTACCCTCTTTCTATCTAATTTTGCCTTGTCGACCCTTTCATGTGTCGAGAAAGTATTTTATGAGTTTAATAAACCAAATCCTCCAAAAATACTTAAATGAGCGCTAAATAAAAGTTTAGTATCCTTTTTTCCTCCAAAAAAAATCCCGCTTTTATCAAAAAAAATGTTTAGTAATCGGGAAGTTTAGTATCCCAAATTATGATTACGATTCCTAGCTATTCTATTATTCAAATTTAAACCTAAATCAAATTCTTTCCGATTCATCATCTCTATTCCATTCTTCAAATCAAACCTAAATCATGAATCCTTTTTGATAGAAGGAAAAGCATTCCGTGAAAAGTCTGAAGCCTTCAATTTGTTGGTGTTGAACGTTCAATCAATCAATGCTCATATGTTCCATCATCCTCATTTGTTCGTGTTCCAGCCTCCAAGCCTTCGATCCTCCATAATCCTTCAATCGTGTTGAACGCTCGCCACCATCCTTCCTCCATCATTGAATGCTCGCCTCCTCTGTATGCGCCTGCCGACTACCCCTTACGCACCCTCAACGCTTCATCTGCAGGTTTCCACCTTCCAGTCCCTCGCCGGATTTGTTGTTCAACGTCTGCCGACTGGTATCCCCTTATCCTTTTCATCTTATTTTTTTCCAGTTTTGTATGATTCTTTACTTGTTGTCGTCATTTTTCTTGTTGATTCATTCTTTCACTTGTATTTTTTTCAAGTTATTATCATTTTTGCTTGACCTTTTCAATTCTGTCTTTTTTTTCTTAACCCTAATTTTGTTATCATCATCTTGTTATTATCTAATTTGTAAGTTTCTCTTGACAATATTCATCAAGTGCTGTGAAAACTGTTGTCGTAATGCCAGTGGGTGGCAATTCTCAGCTTAGTAGCAATAGTAAAGGATCTGGAGTTGCAACGGAAAGGAGTGCTAGCATTTCAACGACAAGGGATGACAATATCAATAAAAGAGGCAGTGGATGGATAAGCCCCTTTTTAGACGGGTTATGCAAGTATTTATCATTTACTAAATTGACAGTCAAGGCAGATTTGAAGCAAGGAGATCTCTTGAATGCTTCCAACCTGGTATGCTCTGTCGGTTTTGATTGTGATGGTGAATATTTCGCTACAGCTGGTGTTAATAAAAATATTAAAGTGTTTGAGTGTGACGCCATTCTAAATGGAGATCCTGACATCCATTATTCTGTTGTTGAAATGGCTAGTCGTTCACAGCTTAGCAGTATTTGCTGGAATAGCTACATCAAAAGTCAGATTGCCTCGAGCAACTTTGAAGGCGTTGTTCAGGTTAATTAATCACACACATACTGCAGTCCGTTTGACTTATCAACCATGAATACTGTTTTATTATGATTTGTTCTTGTTTTCATGTTCAGGTTTGGGATACAACGAGAAGTCAGGTATTCATGGAACTCAAAGAGCATGAAAGACGAGCCTGGTCTGTTGATTTTTCTTCAGGTGATCCTACACTGCTAGCAAGTGGAAGCGATGACGGTTCACTAAAGCTTTAGAATATCAATCAGGCAATTCTATCTCTGCATTTGTTGAGAATGTCTCCGACTCCATATAATGTCTCATGTGAGTGTCCCACATAGGCCACATCAATTAGAGAGGAGAGAGTTAGTTAATAATAAACCACTGAGGCACTCCTAGAATTGATTGGTGTTGAGATTGAACCTCCTTTGAACTTATAAAGTTGAATTTCTCCTCTCTCTGCATGCGACCCATAATACCCATTTTATACCATTCGTTGTGATGTTGGCATGTGTGGATTCTACGGAGTATAGAAAAGAATAGACACATCATAAACTAAGAAACTATAATTCTCCTCTAGTAAGTTTTGCAGTTGTCTTGCTTAAAACAGCCATATCCGTTTTAAGTTTAAACGGGTCAAGTAGTACCCCAAATAAATAGACGGGACAAGTGTTTTTTTTGTCATTCCTTATGCATTTTGCTTTTTGTCCAATCAATCTATTTGACCTCCATTTCATGTTTAAGACCGATAATCATGTCTTCTGATGTAGACTCTCCTTATAGATTGTGAAAGAAACTAAAAGCATTGATCTAAATTCTGTTGTTGACAAGTTGATGTCATGACTGATGTTGATTTGTTTCCTTCATATGGGGCTGGAATTACAGGGGACAAGCATTGGTACCATCAAAACAAAAGCAAATGTTCGCTGTGTTAAGTTCTCGAGAGATTCTGGTCCGAATGAAATGGTATCTGCACCAATAATGACCCGATCCTGATGTCCTGTTATTGTTCCGTGTTTGGTTCTTTGCATTCCTTCCATCACTCAAAACCTTAAAGGCTTTAATTTCCATGTTTGTGAAATGATCGGATATGTGGCATGTATCATGTATGTGTGTATCTGAAAGTTTGTTAATTGCTTGCATAACGATCTAACCCCTTGGAGGTTTCATTTTTTTTTCCTTGTTTTCTGAACTTTGTAGGTTTATCAGTGTCAGATGACTATATTGCCACAGGCTCAGAAACAAACTAGGTACGCCACATATATATTAACCGAAGTTTTGTATAGATTTGTTTTTTAGTTAATTTACTTAATCCAAAATTCCAGTATAGCCGTGTAGGCTAGGAGTCCAGGACTCTTGGTATTTAATCTCAACTCCCCCCACTGTAACCAAATGTAAACGCCACCTCCACTATACCCACACTCTCCTCCTCCTTTATTCCCTAATTAAGTATGCTCATTGTTCTCAAAGGAAAGAAAGTTCGATCACTACTGATGATGATTGTAAGTCCTTTAATTTTTTTAATTAATCTCATGATTTTTTCATTTATCAAAATCCCACATACCCTCCGTTTTATTAAAGCCTACTTTCATGTTCCAGCAATTTCAGGATAATAGTACACCCTTAACTTAGTGTGAAATGCAACATTATTGATGGATGGTCTATTTTCTGATAAGCGATCCATGCTCGGTTATTAAAGCAAGGTGCTAGGTCATCTTTTTTTCAACTCACTGTCTCCGATAATTGTAATTTCCAATTTTTCCGATTCTCTCTATCATGTCGACTGTATATTGCCCTATTTCTTCCATCGGTGTTCAGCTGTCATTCATTTATTACTGTACTTCTTAATGACTTATTGATTGCTCCATCTTAAACTTTACAACGGGTCAAATATAAAGACAAAACATTCAAGTCAACTGATTTGTTTGTTATGTATTTGCCGGTTTATGACGGAGATAGTTTATCAGTTCCCCAAGTGGCCTTGTTCTAAATATTGACTGTGTATAGATAACCATCCTAGGTGCAAGCTTGAATATGTTTTCTGTTTAGGGTTGTGGTACAAAATTCATCCCAACTCCCAAGTGTACACTTTCAAGATCGAGACACTTAACTGTTATCTCCTTATAGCAGCCAATGAAGGATTTTTTCAGCAATGTTCCGGGTATTGTGATTGATAAAATCCTTGAAAAGTTGTCGATTCAAATGGTTGACAAGTGTTTTCTCCAAACAATGGAATTATGCTTGGTTATCAATGAAGAGCCTTGTCTTTGATCATGCATTCTGGGAGGAGCAAATAGATGAGAGGAACATCATGAGCAGCGGTGTCTTAATTCCAGTCGCTTTTTGATCGGTATCCAATTTAGTTTATAGTTAAGTATCTCTATAGTGTGGAAGGAAGAGAGACAATGTCTTGCGACTGTAGTTAATTATTTTGTTATTAATAAAATTTAGTTACCATTTATGTGAAAGTGGCGCGCCTATTTCGTATTTTTTTGTAATTTAGCAGTTCAATAGACAATCGAAAGGAGTAAAGTGTTGGAACGAAACATATTATTAAAATATTCTTTACGATCACATTCTCGACGCTTTTATGATGTCAAAGTGTCGATAGTTGAATTATATATTATTATTTCTTGACGCTTTTAGTAGTAGAAAGTCTGGCGGTTAGAAAAAATTTTGTCCGGGGAGAAAAACCCTCGACATATAAAAGCGTCGAGGTTGCATATTTTAGTGTTCATGTGGTGACGTAGTAAAGCATCATGAATAAAATATTCAACGCTTTAAAGCGTCGCAAATGACGACACAAAAATGCGTCGAGAATTCCTGACACCCAAAATCTCCACGCTTTTCAAAAGCGTTTAGAATTAAATTTGTGTTACTTTAAAGCGTCGAGAACCTACCTTTAAAGCGTCAAGAAACCAAGTGTTTTGTAGTAGTGTGAATCTCATTGTGATATGGTAAATCTCGATATCTTTAATCTTATTGCGATTTGTTTGTTGGTTCACTTAAATAAATTAATGAACTTGTGAACAGTGAATGGTGATTAAGCAGTGTTTTTGCTATATATGCGAAACAGCAGCTCCTTGCAATATATATATATGGAGACAAGGTAACTCCTTACACCCGTTAAGACACAATCCAGATAATTAGATTAGGATCTGATCTAACGGTCCAAATTGAAAGACTCAAAAAATATGGCTACTCCTCTTCTCCTTCTAAAACCCTCTCATTTGAACGGTACTACTTTCTCTCTCTGCTAATACACTCTGAAAACCTCTAAAATTCATCTGAAACTTCAATGGCGAGTAATTCTGCAACGTCAATGGCGATTGATTCTTCATCAAAGTGTCGAAAATTAGATACGAATGAATATTCTCAATTCCATCTTCAACAACTTCAGATTTAGGTCAGAAAAATTCAATTAAAATTCAATTAATTCTAAAATTCAATTTCAGATTTAGGTCTGATTCTTAATTTATTACGCCGTGATTCGTTTTTTGATTGTTCTAAAACGCAGTGAATAGTCAAGAAACAATTGCAACATGTACAATGATGCACGATTCTAATATTTTGGGTAAAATATTTCATCAATTCATCTATTTTTCTATTTTAGTTTATATTACTTCAATAATTCAATTGCTTTAGGTTTTCATGTTAACATATATGTTTTCATGTTAACGTATCTTATATTTGTTTAGTTCCTAGTTAAAGGATTGTTTGTTTTGATGTACATAAGTTACAACGTATTGTATATAACTCGTACAGTAGATATACATTTGTAAAGCACCATCTGTTTTGATGTATATAAGTTAATATCTGTTGTACATGTTGAAATTTTTACATAGTTAAAGCAGTGTCTGTTTTGATGTAGATAAGTTAATATTTGTTGTACATGTTGAAAATTGTTCATAGTTAAAGCAATTTCTATTTTGATGTAGATAAGTAATAAGTTAATATCTGTTGTACATTTTGAAATTTTTACATAGTTAAAGCGGTTTCTGTTTTGATGTAGATCAGATAAGTTAATATGTGTTGCACATGTTGAAAATTGTTATTACTTAAAGCAGTGTTGTTTTGATGTATATAATTTACTATGTGTTACACATGAATTTATTATTATTATGTGTTAAATGTACATAGTACTCCCGAAGCTAATTCTGACAATGATTTGAAGATACCAAGTTTTTCTAAAGAATTGAAACCTTATGTGGGTCAAATTTTTCCAGGATTGGAAGAAGTTGGACTGCAACAAGCATTTGGTTTTTATGCCAAGTATGCAACTGTTGGTGGCTTCATTGCTAGGAAGAGCACTAGTCGCACTAGTCATGATATCCTTAAAAAAAAGGACATTGTGTGCAATAAAGAAGGTGCATATGAACATAAGGGACAACTGCAAAGAAGGGAGATAACAAGAACTGGTTGTATGGCTAAGATCATCTTAGAAAGAAGATCTGATAGGCGATATGAAATCAAAGAATTTGATGAAGGACATAACCATTTTTGGAATACACCTTCCACAATGGTGCACCTTAAAAAGTCGAGGAAACTCATCATTTTGCACAAAAATATGATCATTGACAACTCCATGGCGAACCAAGGTGCTCTGAAAACTTCCAGCATGTTCAAGCAGTTCTTTAAGGGTTATAAATATGTAGTTGCATCAAAGATTGATTTTAAAAATTTTAGTAGAGATGTAACGAAGTTTATCAAGGACTCTAATGGACAGATGTTCATTGAGATCCTTATGGAAAAAAAATCCATCTGTGACTCTTTTTATTTTGACTTTGATGTCGATGATAATTAAAGGATCACTCGTTTATTTTGGGCTGATCCTATAATGATAAAGAACTACATGCTATTTTGTGATATGGTGTCTTTTGACACTACATATAACATGAATAAGTACATGATGATCTTTTCTCCCTTCATGGGTATAGATCATCACAAGAAATGTGTCACATTTGCTGCTGGCTTTGTTGGGAGAGAGAGTGGTAAGTGCTTTTCTTATTGCTATCTTTGTCATTATTTGTGTTCTGAAGATAATACGTGTTGCACATAAGAAATTTTAATAAACTGTCTTCTCAATGCATGACGCAGGTGATAACACGCAAATTTGGACCGTTTTACCCCCTATTTTCACTCGTATTTGACTCGATTTTGTGCGCTTCAACGTCAATTTAACTCATTTTTGACTACATTTCGTATTTTCTAGTTTGAATTTAATTTTTTCGTATTTATCGTCTTTTTCGTAGAATTTCGTACTGCTTTTGTGTGTTTTTGTGTTTTGGTACGTGTTCGTGAATAAAGGGACGAATTGAAGCGAGAGGAGCCAAGACGAGAGATCGAGTCAAAACCCCAAGTCAAACCCGACTTTAACCAACCTATCTCACCCATATGCCTCACTTAAACCCAAATCACTCCCAACTTGGCCCAATTACAATTACAAACCCAATTACCCAAATCAACCCAACTCCACAATTCAATCCAACCCAAACCCAATTACCAATTCACCCAGCAACCCAAGTCAAGGTCAATTTGACCTTGACCCTTGACCCATCTCCATCTTCAACCTCCCACCATAACCCACCACAAACAGCCACCATAACCGACTACCTTCAACACCACCAAACCAACTCCCTTCCGTCCTCCACCACTAAACCCAACCTCCATCAACCGCCACGACCCACCACCTTTATCTCCTTCCTACTAAACCACCGACCACCACCTTACCCACCATCTCCGTCGCACGCCAGCAACAACAGCAACGAAGCAGCAGCAGCGACGACCGACAACACGCAGCGCAGCAGCTATGTTGCGCGGCAGCAGCGCCGGCGAGCACCACCATGCGCCTCCCCTCCGTCTTCCTCTGCGGCGACGAGCATCACAAAAAACAGCAGCGGAGCAGCAGCGGCGACCCACTACACAGAACAACACCGGCAGAAGCAGCCTCGCGCACCACCACTTCCGCTGCCCGGATTCCGACCAACAGCAGCAGCAGCCCTGCACCTCAACTCCGCCCTTCCTCCGTTTTTCGGCGAGTATCTCCGGCGTCGACACCAACTCCGGTGTCGACCCTGTTCGACCCAGATCCGGAGTTCGAGGGTTAGAAACTGTCTTTTGAGTGAAGCTCGGAGTATTGAATTGAAATAGTTGGGCCAAGTAAGGATGTGTGGGGTGAGATCTAATTTGGATCGAGAAGGACGGGTGAGATCTAATTGGATCGAGATTATAATCGAATTGGGACAAGTAAGGTGAGGTGTCGGTGAGTTGTCACCTTATGAAGATGACCGGGCGAAATCAAGAAAATCGCAGGGCAAAGTTTTGCCCGGTGGTTAGTTATGCAAAACCGCATGGCGAAATTTCACCGGATGAGAATCATAGGGTGAACTTTAGTTGATGGGTATTGAAGTATTGGGCTGCCACTTATTGGGCTTAGAAGATTAGGGTTTTGATACCCTCTTTTCTCTCCTCTCTACATATTTGTAACTCCTCATTCATTTGAGGGAGGCAACATTACAACACACCACCACAACACTACCTAAGCTATTAGAAAATTAGTAGTAGAATATTATTAGTTTATTAGTAGATAAATTAGTAGGGTGATTTTTGGAGGGTGACAATCCAAAAATCCCCACTTATTCTATATCTAATCAATTGGTGTAAAGAATCCATCTTTGGTTTTTATTGAAGTTCTTTTGGAAATTTTCAAAGGGTTAGTGACAAATCCATTGTCATCTTCATCAAGCTTCTTCTTTTATTATTATTATTATTAACGTTTTCCTCCGTAGACGGTATATTTCTCTTCCTCTCCCTAATCTCTAATTAGATTTAATATTGTTATTACAGTTTCCATTATGAATAGTGAGTAAATTTCTTGTTAGGGTTAAGGGAGGAAGATTTTGGGTAATTTGAATTGGGGATGTTGGTGGGTTGTTTGCATGTTGATTTATCAAGTTTGAGTTTTTGTGTCTTTGTTGACCTAGACTGCAGCTAGATTGACCTTGACTCATTTCTACCAATATGGGGAAACTCGGGGTAGAAATTAACTTAACTTGAAACTTACCCTTTCGCCGCGAAAGCGGGTATAGGTGGGTTGGGTGAAGAAACCGAAAGGTGGCATTTTCCTTATCGACGTTGTGACTAAAACCCGATTCCGAGACTCTTAGAACCCGATTTCCGATTCCTGACTCCCCCTAACACCTTCTCCTTATTAGACTCGCTTCTCGTAGTTATAGCTTTTCAGTGTAGACTTAACCCGAAAATTCCCAAAAACAGACCCCGAACGTCCAAACGTGCTTAGACTTTGACTCGACCGATTTTACCTAGCCCGTCCCTGTGGATCGATCCCCGACTTACCGCTACTACGTAGTAGTTAGTTGGAGTTTATAAATTTTGTTTGATCGTGTTAGAAAGGCCACAATCTGACGCGCATCAAAATGGCACCGTTGCCGGGGACGGCGATTGATTGGTTGACTTTTAGTCTATTTGTGTTTGGTTATTGTTTCCTCTCTACCCTAGTGCCACTTGGTGCTAGAAGACTCACTTCCTATTTGAGTGTGTTTGCCAGGAACAGGTTATCAACTTTTTGGTTCGATTCCGTGCCAAAGATGGCAGTTCAAGCCTTGAGATTCATGGTAAATATCTCAACTAGAGTGATTCCACATCCGTACCTCACACCACCAACCATACATACTATCCTTCCATCCCCTCCAAATCCATCCATATCACCAACATCCATATCACCAACATTCATATCACCAACATCCATATCACTTACACTTTTCACTCCACGAAATCTACCCTCCACAACTCCTCTCATCACTCCAAACATAGAACCACCCTTCAATCTACATGAAACACCATCTCCACAAGAAAATTCTCTAACACTTTCACCTCCCAAATCACCTCCATCACCAAACAACCTTCAAAAAGTGAACATGACAACTCTCGGTTCACATTCACAACTCACTCACGAGAATTTTTCTTACCCCGTTTTGTACGGAATTATCCCCGAAAATTTTGAGCTTAAATATTCCTTGATCAATGAAGTGCAATTAGATACCTTCCATGGGTTTTATCAAGAAGATGCTTTTGAACATGTATGCTCTTTAAAAGAAAAGCTAGTTGGAGCCAAGCTTAACGGTCTTAGTTCATGTCAACTACATCGCATCCTCTTTCCTAAGACTTTGAGGGACGATGCCAAGAGATGGTTACAAAGACATCCGAACAACACCTTCCAAACATGGTCCGACTTTGCAAATGCTTTCTTAGGGAAGTACTTCCTCCATCGAAAACCAATCAATACCGAATTGAAATTCAAACCTTCCGTCAAGAAGAACATGAAAGCTTGAGTGAAGCGTGGGATAGGTTTCGCGATCTACTTAGGAAGTGCCCTCATCATGGCATTCCTGAGTGGTTAACAACTCTAACTTTTTTCGAAGCCTTATCCTTGAGATGGAAATAAAATATAAATTCGGCGGCCGGAGGAGATTTCTACACTCTTGGGGACGATGCATCTAGAGCATTTTTGGAAAAAATGGCAAAATGCGATTCTCTTTGGGGCCAACCTCGAGATACTAAGAAGATGGGAGATGCAAATTCTCCTATGAATAATGAATTGAAACCCCAATTGAAAAAGGAAGAGCTAACCAAGAAACTTGAGGCTATGAATCCAAAGTGTACACCAAAAGGTATGTATCGGATCCAATCAAGAGATATGTATCAATCGAGTCAACAGCAAAGACCCTTCAATTCCAATCAACAAATATCTTTCAACCAAGGGTCTGTCAAAGTGCCTCCACTTATGCCTCCTTGTCAAAAGGGAAACTTCAACCACCAAGGTAGAAACTATCATGTTCAAAGAAATTTCCATAATCAGAGTGCCAATCCAGGAAACGATTACCATGATCAAGGAAGTAATTATTACAATCAAGGGTTCAATCAAAGGTACCAATGCAACTATCAAGGTAACCAAGGATCAAATCAAGGGTACCAAGGGTTCGATTTTCAAAGACATAACCAACTCTCACATTTTTATGGAAATCAAGGTAATTATCAACATGGTCAAGGTAGTGGTCAAGGGCATGGTTCGACCATTGATATGAGAAAGACTTTGGTCAATGAAGTGTATCAAGGAAACACGAATTACCAAGGTAATAAAGGTTATAAAGGATTGCACTCTCAAAGCTACAATGAACCCTCTCAGTTCTTTGGCAACCAAGGTCATTTTCAACAAAGTCAAGGAAACGGTCAATGGGACAATTCATTAAACGAATTGCGAAGAACAGTAGAGTATTTGACGAATGAAAATGCGAAAGACAAGGCAAGGCTCGAACTCTTGAAATCTCAACGAGCATCTAAAGCCTTAGTCGCTCCCATGCACCTACCCCATGACTTTCCCGTTCAACCTCAATACCCAAGGGATCCACCATGCCAAACCCATGTTGTTATCCAAAGAGAAGGAAAAGAGCTTGAAAACCCTCATAATCACTTGAGTACCAAGACAACATCAAATTTGCAACAACAAGAAGTACCACATGCAGCTACCCTCGATTCTCCCAAACAAAACCGGGGAATTCGAGAAGAATTTGAGTTAGTTGCAAAGGCCGAGGACAAACAAAAAAATTCAAGGGAAGCGAGAAGGCAAGAGCCTGAGAAGACACTTGAGGAGAAGGAATCCGATGTTCCACCTCTATCGATCTATGCACCAACTTTACCATTTCCGCAACAAGCTAAAGTTCAAAAGGGTAATATCAAATGTAGCCGATTTGTGGACATGATCGAGAAGGTAGAAGTCTCTTTGCCCTCCACCAAGGGCATTCAAGAAAAATAAACCATCATTGATGGAATGAAAAATGGTGGAAAGCTTATGGACACCAAGTCTCCTTACCCCACAATGCAATCCAAGAAAGCAACTCAAGGCGAAGTAGTGATCATTGAAGATATCGATGAGAATGGCAACATTTTGTCATCAAGGATAGAGATCACCACTTTTACTCCCAACAAGGAACTCGAATCCCAAAATTGCCACATGGTAAATGCAATCAAGAATGTCGAGGATATGAGTCTTTGGGATAAGTTGAATGAGGTAATAGATTATGTTAAGTCTTGGAATGATGATGAAATCAAGTTTCCCTTGTGCGAGAATGCCGAAGAACATTACGAGTCCTTTGCTAGTAAGCCAAACTTTGGTTTAGGAGAAATTGAAACCGTCGGTAAAGTTCTGAATCTCTCCTTCACGATGATATGAGGACAAGTGATGTCTTGAGATTTAGGGATATGGGCCCGCAACTTGAAGAAGAAATTAGGATGTACAATGGGGAATTAAATCCTAAACCGCCTTTCATGTTGAGTGGTGTGATTGTGAATCTTGGGAAAGCTAGAAGGTATTTTGGGAAGAAATGGTCACTTGGACTTGTGAGATGGAAAGACCCGGCAGACCACAAGAAATATGATGATTGGTCTTTTGATAATCGTTTCTCGCTTCCGACTTGGAAGCTTCTCATGATAGCTTGGCTCGGCTACATGAGCCTTTATGAAGACTCTTCTAGAGCCTTTGACTTACTCCTCTGAGCCCTTGATGGGTATGGTGGAGATTACACTCTGAAGACAAATAAACTTTAAGGTTTGGCGGTCCTAGCCAAAACCGCGCTTCTTGGGAGGCAACCCAAGCTTTTTAGTGCATGTTTACTTTTTTTTTGTGTTTTGATTTTGTATGTAGGAATCTTCAACAAGTAGCCAACATGGATAGATGATGAAGAATTTGGAAGCGATCAAAGTGTGGAAGAGATTTTATTTGATTGTTCCATTTGGGATTGTGGATTATGATGCTTGCTTGTATCTTGTTGGAGGATTGGTGGTGTATTCGTATTTGTGATGTAATTGTGTCATTTTTAGTAGTTGTTGTGGGATTGTATTTATTGTCTCTCTTGTATTGCCTTGCTTTCTCCTCTCTTACAGGAATGCCACCCACTTCATAGCATAAGGACTTGAGGTATTAAAAAGTGAAGACCATTTGGTAATCCCTTTCTACCCTTATTATTCTCCCCTTCCCCTATTCACATGGGAGTATGGGCTTGTATGCTTTGGAGGTTCACTTGGTGAACATTTTGGAATTGGTGGTTGTGGTTTTGTTGACTATTTGAAGAAGATTGGAGTGCTTGGCTTTACTTGTAATTGTTCTTGTTTTTGTTTTTGTTTCTATTTTGTGTGTTCTTTTGTGTTTTGTTTAGTGTGTTTTAGGTAAATGTTTTTGAAAACCCGATTGTGAGACTTGCTTACGAGTGCTCACCTTCCCTTGTTAGTGACACATTTTGATTTTGGCCTCTATTCTACTAGAATGGCAATAAAACAAAAATTTCATTGATCTTTTAGCTTGAGTCCACTTTCTCTACTTGGATGTTTACATCGGGGTTTGCATTTGACCACCTTGACCCCCCATGGAGTGATAAGGCCTTGGTTACCGGATCCCGTGCCTATTTAGGTGACCTTACTTGAAGATATCTTTAGGTTTGGGACGATCCTCTTTGCTTTTGCGAAAAGGTCGGCATTACACTTACCTCCAGTGTCGACTAACTCCATGGTTCACTCATTTCCATCCCGTTTAACGCCCCGTTGTACGCTTTTTAGTTCATTAAGAGGACCTGGATAAATTATCAATGTTTTTAGTGATTTAATGTCATCCTATTAGACTTTAGTCCACTTCATCTTGAGCAACTAACTTTGGAATGTTTTTACTTGTCTCGAGTAAACGATTGGTGTCTTTCCCACCGTCTCGATGAGGGATTCGGTGTTTTCATGTTGGATGCAACTATTCTTGTTTGTTTGTTTGTTTCTTCGTTTATCTCTTTGTTTGTTTGTTCGTTCGTCCGTTTGTGTGTTTGTGTTTTGTCGGAGTTTAGTTGCATCCACAATTTTGAGCAAGACCCAACTTACCTTGCATGGGAGTACCGTACCTCATAGGTATTTCGATTTGAGTTGAAGGGACGGAGCGGGCCCGTTAATTGCCAAGTATTGGCTTGGTTTAGTTTAGTAGTAGTTTTTATTCTAATAGCTTTTGTAGTGTTCTTTTTATGTGTGTGCGTGTTTGTGTGTTTTTCCTTGTAGGTACCTCCAACAAACAACGACAATGGATGAGAAAAGGATAAGAAGCACGGAATCGTTCAAGTGTGGGGGACAACTTATGCTTTAAACGGTAATTTCTTACCCGCCCACCCTTCCTTTCCCTCCCTAATTTTGAACATTGAGGACAATGTTCGGTTTAAGTGTGGGGGGAGTGCGTTTGTATTGACGATTCATCGTTGCTTGAGGATTGTGGTTGATGTTGTTGTTGGAGGATATTTTGGTGGAGTATGCTTGTTTATTTGTGATTGTTATGGATCGTAGCCTTGTGTTTTGTTTGTTGTTTTGTGTTTTCTTTTGATAAAACTTGAAAAAATCCAAAAAATTTAAAAATCCAAAAATTCCAACAAGATTTTTGTTTTCGTGTTTCACTTGTTTTCCTTGATAAAATCATTTTTCTAACTCTCAACTTCTTTAAAGAGCATGGATTTTTCTATTACTTGTTGGTTGATTTTAAATATTATATATTGATTGTCCTCCTACTGTAAGTTGCTCGGGTGTGTACCTCACTTATGTCCACCTTCCACCTCCCGTGTTGTGATTTTGACACTGTATGCTTGTCTAGGTGACTATAACCCAAGCGACTTCTATCCTTTACGATCCATCATTCCACAAAAATGCTCCACAAATAAGAGTTTGGTTATGATTGATATTGAGTTTTGCATTCCCTTCTATTCAAATGAGCTCAAAAATGTGCCTACAAAGAAAAATTCTCAAAAACTCAAAACAAAAGAATAAGGGGGAGAAGAAGAAAAGAAAGAAAGAAAAAAGAAGGAATGGAAAGAAAATAAAAATGAAAAAAGAAAAATGAAAAAGAAGAAAGAAAAAGAAAAAGAAAAAGAAAGACGATTCCTCCCCCGAGTATTTTTGATATCCTCATCTTTCATTTTGGATCGGTTCTTATGTCACTTGAGCCATTAGGACGACCCTAGCCCTTGTTTTTGCAAGTGGCCGAGACTTGTATACTTTCGTCGATAACCTCATGGGAGTACTCCTTCCATCTCCGCCACACATCCCGACATAGCTTGGACCGAGGCCAAGAAATATGTAATAATTATTTTCACAACCGATTTAGTAATTTTAGTATTCATATTCTATAATTTAGTTGGATTTTAGAATCGTGACTTTTGATTTGAAAACTTGTGATTTGTTTGTGTTGTTTGTTTTTCGTTCTTGTGTTTTGTTTTTGCGTGTTATTTATTTATGGGTCGTAGATTAGTCTAATGAGTTACTCGAGGACGAGTAAAGTTTAAGTGTGGGGGAATTGATAACACGCAAATTTGGACCGTTTTACCCCCTATTTTCACTCGTATTTGACTCAATTTTGTGCGCTTCAACGTCAATTTAACTCATTTTTGACTACATTTCGTATTTTCTAGTTTGAATTTAGTTTTTTCGTATTTATCCTCTTTTTCGTAAAAATTCGTACTGCTTTTGTGTGTTTTTGTGTTTTAGGTACGTGTTCGTGAATAAAGGGACGAATTGAAGCGAGAGGAGCCAAGACGAGAGATCGAGTCAAAACCCCAAGTCAAACCCGACTTTAACCAACCTATCTCACCCATATGCCTCACTTAAACCCAAATCACTCCCAACTTGGCCCAATTACAATTACAAACCCAATTACCCAAATCAACCCAACTCCACAATTCAATCCAACCCAAACCCAATTACCAATTCACCCAGCAACCCAAGTCAAGGTCAATTTGACCTTGACCCTTGACCCATCTCCATCTTCAACCTCCCACCATAACCCACCACAAACAGCCACCATAACCGACTACCTTCAACACCACCAAACCAACTCCCTTCCGTCCTCCACCACTAAACCCAACCTCCATCAACCGCCACGACCCACCACCTTTATCTCCTTCCTACTAAACCACCGACCACCACCTTACCCACCATCTCCGTCGCACGCCAGCAACAACAGCAACGAAGCAGCAGCAGCGGCGACCGACAACACGCAGCGCAGCAGCAGTGTCGCGCGGCAGCAGCGCCGGCGAGCACCACCACGCGCCTCCCCTCCGTCTTCCTCTGCGCCGGCGAGCATCACAACAAACAGCAGCGGAGCAGCAGCGGCGACCCACTACACAGAACAACACCGGCAGAAGCAGCCTCGCGCACCACCACTTCGGCTGCCCGGATTCCGACCAACAGCAGCAGCAGCCCTGCACCTCAACTCCGCCCTTCCTCCGTTTTTCGGCGAGTATCTCCGGCGTCGACACCAACTCCGGTGTCGACCCGGTTCGACCCAGATCCGGAGTTCGAGGGTTAGAAACTGTCTTTTGAGTGAAGCTCGGAGTATTGAATTGAAATAGTTGGGCCAAGTAAGGATGTGTGGGGTGAGATCTAATTTGGATCGAGAAGGACGGGTGAGATCTAATTGGATCGAGATTATAATCGAATTGGGACAAGTAAGGTGAGGTGTCGGTGAGTTGTCACCTTATGAAGATGACCGGGCGAAATCAAGAAAATCGCGGGGCAAAGTTTTGCCCGGTGGTTAGTTATGCAAAACCGCAGGGCGAAATTTTACCGGATGAGAATCATAGGGTGAACTTTAGTTGATGGGTATTGAAGTATTGGGCTGCCACTTATTGGGCTTAGAAGATTAGGGTTTTGATACCCTCTTTTCTCTCCTCTCTACATATTTGTAACTCCTCATTCATTTGAGGGAGACAACATTACAACACACCACCACAACACTACCTAAGCTATTAGAAAATTAGTAGTAGAATATTATTAGTTTATTAGTAGATAAATTAGTAGGGTGATTTTTGGAGGGTGACAATTCAAAAATCCCCACTTATTCTAGATCTAATCAATTGGTGTAAAGAATCCATCTTTGGTTTTTATTGAAGTTCTTTTGGAGATTTTCAAAGGGTTAGTGACAAATCCATTGTCATCTTCATCAAGCTTCTTCTTTTATTATTATTATTACCGTTTTCCTCCGTAGACGGTATATTTCTCTTCCTCTCCCTAATCTCTAATTAGATTTAATATTGTTATTACAGTTTCCATTATGAATAGTGAGTAAATTTCTTGTTAGGGGTTAAGGGAGGAAGATTTTGGGTAATTTGAATTGGGGATGTTGGTGGGTTGTTTGCATGTTGATTTATCAAGTTTGAGTTTTTGTGTCTTTGTTGACCTAGACTGCAGCTAGATTGACCTTGACTCATTTCTACCAATATGGGGAAACTCGGGGTAGAAATTAGCTTAACTTGAAACTTACCCTTTCGCCGCGAAAGCGGGTATAGGTGGGTTGGGTGAAGAAACCGAAAGGTGGCATTTTCCTTATCGACGTTGTGACTAAAACCCGATTCCGAGACTCTTAGAACCCGATTTCCGATTCCCGACTCCCCCTAACACCTTCTCCTTATTAGACTCGCTTCTCGTAGTTATAGCTTTTCAGTGTAGACTTAACCCGAAAATTCCCAAAAACAGACCCCGAACGTCCAAACGTGCTTAGACTTTGACTCGACCGATTTTACCTAGCCCGTCCCTGTGGATCGATCCCCGACTTACCGCTACTACGTAGTAGTTAGTTGGAGTTTATAAATTTTGTTTGATCGTGTTAGATAGGCGACAATCTGACGCGCATCAGCAGGTAACGGCTTTGTTTGGTTGTTTAAAAACTTTATAAAGGCAATGGGAGGTACTTTTCCTTCCTTCATTATCACTGATCAGGATTTTGGAATCAAAGTTGTGGTGGAGGAGGTTTTTGGAAGACACACATTTCACAGATTGTACATGTGGCACATCATGAAGAAAGTAATAGATAAAGTGGATTCTAAGATATGCAATGAAACAGATTTTCTTAAGGACCTGAATGCTGCTGTTTGGGGTGAGGATGTAAACCTGACTCAGTTTGAACAAATGTGGCAGGATCTTATCACTAAGTACAATCTCGAGGATCACGAGTGGCTTCAGCAAATATTTGAGATGCGTAAGAAGTGGATACCAGCTTACCACCGTTACCTGTTTCTTTCAGAGTTGATGAGGACAACTTCAAGGTCTGAGTCTGAGAATAACTTTTTGATTGCCTCCCAATCTGATCGGGGGTTTAGCGAAGGACGGGGGATCAAACGATATTTATAGACTCGGAATAACACAAAAACAAACAAGTAATCGTGGTAAGTCGAGGTCGGTCCACCGGGAACGGAGTGTGACGTTAAGTTTAAAGCGATGTGTTTGATGTCTAGATGGGGGTTTTATCTAAGGGCCGAGTCTAAACTAGGGAAATAACTAGAGAAATAGCTAGGGGTGATCAATCTAGGAAAAGGTGTTAGGGGGAAGTCGGGATTCGGTACTTGGAGTCTAAGAAGGTCGGAATCGAGTTTTTGTTGCAACATTGATAAAGGAGAATGCCACCTTTCGGTTTCTTCACCTAACTCACCTAAAAACCCGCTTTCGCGGCGAATAAGGGTAAGTCTCTAGCTATGATAATTTCTACCCCGAGTTTCCCCATATTGATAAAAACTAGTCAAGGTTGGTCTAGTTGGCCGGACTAAAACAACAATGACACAACAACCATAAACAAGATAAACCAACAAGCAAGCAACCCACCAATATCCCTATATTCAAATAATCCAAGTCCTCATCCCTAAACCCCCCAACAAGAAATCTACTCACTAATCATAATGGAAAACAATAAAACATTAACTAAGGAGAAAATCACTACAACATGCATATTAACTAGATCTAAGGAAACTAACAACAAACTATGAGAAAACTATGATGTAACAATTACCCACTAAACTATGGAGGAAACACTATCTAACAAAGTAAACTAGAGAATAATCTAAAACATCATAAATAAAATCTAGAGAAACTAACAACACTAGCTAATATGATCTAAACAAGACAATAACAAGGAAATAACATTGAAACTAAACTAGAGATTAGAGAGTGGAAAGAAATGTACCTACTATGAAGATCTATAAGAAACAATAAGATTGCAAGAATAAAGATTGAATCTTTGATGAAGAAAATGGAGAACTTGTCACTAATCATCCAATAAACCCCACAAGTCTTCAAATAAAACTAGAACAATAAATAAAGGTTGAATCTTTGATGAAGAAAATGAAGAACTTGTCACTTAATTCTTCAATAAACCCACCAAATCTTCAAAATAAAACTTGGAATAATAATCTTCTACAATCTTGAATGTAAAACTAGAGAATTGTTGATAGAAACTAAGTAGATCTACTACTAAATTACTATGTGAACTACTAGAATTATGGAGGATTTCTACTAGACTACTACTACTACTACTCTACTAATGGATGGTGTAATAAGGTGGAATGGTGTAACTACCTAATGATGGGATGCCTTGGGCAACAAACTAGGGTAGACATAAATATAGTAAAGCCTTATTGGGTATTTAACCTAAAGCCCAAATCCAACTTTTTGCTCCATTAGTGAAACAATCACCCTTAGCATCTTCACAGGGTGAAACTTTGCCCTGCGGACTTGACGACTAATCCCTCCAATGACTGTGATTAATCACTCCGTCGGAGAATAGCCCCCAATGTGAAACTAAGGACTTCGACATGACTCAGATGATGTGACACCTAAGTGACTCGAAAGTGGGGTACGTGAGACACGTGTAAGACATGACCCTTAGGGCAACCGTGATTGATCGCCCTGCTAAAAGGGTAGCCCCCGAGTGGGATTGAAGATTTTGTTAGGACTCGATAGTCGGACGAGTGACCCTTAGACGTAAGGACCACGAACCTTTTGTTATAGGGCTATGCCTTGTAAAAGGTTGACTCGGAAAAGACACCTAGACGAGTGACTTGTGCAAGGTGGGCCTTCCTTAGGATTCGGCTATGTGGGCCGAGTCCTGTTCGAAGGAAGGTCCACGTGAGACATCCCCAGACTTTGGACTCGATTGTGTAGACGGGCCCTCCTTTGTAGGAGTATGTCCTACGTAGGTGGGCCTTGCCTTAGTCTAATAAGGCGGACTGGGATAGGGAAGAAACTCGTAATATAAGATCGACAGAGTTTCGACGCTAGAGACTTTGACGACTTAAGACACGACCCAAAACTGCTAAATACGGGAAGTCCTAAGAAGAGGAAGGTTTTGAAAATTGATTGTTTTTGATAAAGGTCCGAGAAAACTCGGTTGAGGGCCCAATTTTCGGAAAAAATGAAAATGGTATTGGGCCACGGGTTTTGAAAGTTTGGAAATGTTTTCGAGTTTTGAATCGGGCAGCATACCGGCTAGAAAATAGGCTATTTTGAGTAAAATCATAAGTCCTAAATTCGGTATGTGTCCCGGGTTTTAAAATTGAATAGTTTGAAAAAGATGCAATCTTTAAAAAAAAAGATGGTTTTTGAAAACGACTCGGAAACCAAGTAGCACGTAGTCACACAAGCATTATAACGACGCTATGTATGCTTTACACTAAGTCTTGGTCGGTCTATAGAGGGTCTATACCAGTGTACATAGTCTAGACGTTGATCGGGACGGACTTCCTAAGTCGAGTTGATCTTAGAACATGCCGCGAAACCCACTCGAATCGACTATGGACACCTTTTGACATATCCATATTGGAGTACATCAACGGTATAGTGGGACGTCGGTCGCGAGTACCGGCCCGGGAAAATATGGGTTATGCATGAACCGTAAAACTAAAACGCGTATTGTATTTGTCAAACGATTTCTATTCGAGTCTCACCCTGAGGATGCCGATGGTAAGTCACGCATCAGTTAATCCCCAGCAGAGTCGTCAAATTGTGGACATGACATAGGTCCACCCCGACGCGGCCACGCGCGGGTTTGGGTAGGCGAATGAATCTCCATACGAGAATGGATCGAATTGAAATTTAGGTCTATAAGGAGTCGCCACCGAATTTTGTGGTTATTCGGAACCATTCGAGCCCACTCTATGTCGTAGTGGGCTGTATACAAAATACGGCCCATTTCCGATGTCAGAGTTTATTGGGCTCGTTCCTTTGCATTTGATACCGATACCGACATTATCGGATACCGTGTATTGAATGACTCTCGTGCGCCAACGGTTTCGGGCATCCGGAAAGCGAGGTTCTGAGTAAGGGGTGAGGGTACGTGTTGGGAAGCCCACAAAGGACACCCAACCCTGCCCGCACTTAGCGGCCTCTACTAAGAATTCGAATGACTTTCTAATACGCGCGTTAGTTAAACGGGAAAATGATATGCAAAGATTATTTTCCCTAAACATGTGAATGGAATTGAAAAGGGTTTCTAAGTCAATTTAATGCAATTAATTCTAACGTCAAAGTTGAATTTTAGCATGTGGGTTCATTTTAGTAAAATAAAACAAACGATAAAAATTGACAAAGGAAACGACAAACGGTTAGTAACGATATAACGAATAATAACGGTTTGCGCAAATATTGAATAAAATCGAATGATAAACAAGATGATATATGGTTTGAAAAGATAGTAAATACACATGATTGATTAAGCACGTGTTGACCTAAGTCGTAAAATACTATCGAATTTAGAAAATAGAAGAATCTACGACTCTCGTTTTGGTCGTGATGAGGCCACTCGATCGAGTGGTCGATAGACTCGATCGAGTGGACCTTCAAAAAAGGATTCTGCTTTGCGTTTCAGGCCTTACTCGGCCGAGTTATGGGCCAACTCGGTCGAGTACATTGCTACTCGATCGAGTCACTATGAGACTCGACCGAGTAGAGGTCGAAAGAGACATTCTGACTCGATTTTGTGATGTCACTCGATCGAGTGACTAAGGCACTCGGTCGAGTGGCACCTGTACGAACCAAGTTCGCTTGCAATTTTATTACTGACTTTGAAATTGTTTTTGATTTTTGATAATTCGACTATTCTACCAAATCGGACATAAATATTGCACAATTTATGCTCGACTCGGATTTTATAAATTGTCGATTTTGTTGAATCGAATATAAATATTGCGGGATTTATATTCGATTCTAAATTTGAATTCTCGTAGTATCCCATATTCGATTATCGAATCGATATGGAATACTAGAGTGAAAATAAAAGAAAATAAATTAATTTTAGTCGTCTTAAATTAATTAGCGCGATATGGATAAATCGCGTTAATTTATTTATGTGACTAGATTGCTAGATTCGACATCCAATTATGAAATTGGTATCGAATCTAGGGAATCGACTCTTTGCTTGAATTAAAGGACTTGATTCCCTCGACTTTTCCGACATCGAAATAAATCCCTAGGGATTGTGATGTCGGATCCGTGTCAACGGGTTTCGACCCTTATTAAAATACAATGTTTGTTTTGAAAATTGACGTAAATATGTGACTCGAATAATGATGAAAACGAAATAAAAATAAAGGATTATCGTTTAAGTTAACTTATTTCAATAATCAAACGATCGGGGTGATGGGATAAGCGACCGACGACGCGTGTGCAGTACACTTATATATGCGGTTTTCCTTATCCCACCATCACTCACATTCGACACAAATCAGTAAGTATTTTAATGTTTTGTACTAATAGTATTATCAATATTATGATGCAGTTGACGAAATAATAAAAAAAACGAAAAAAAGATGCGAAAAAAAGAAGAAGACGATGAGAAGAGAAGGAGAAGAGAAAAGGGGTTTGGACACCCTCAACCTACATGTTCTTGTCTCGGATCGAACTCGTAACCGTGGCTTTAACACAAGAGTCTCGAGGTGTATGAAGGTTGAGTTGTGGTGGCTCGGGATCGATTCCTAAAATCTAGGTTTAGGGTTTGCTAGTGTGGAATTGCTTAGGGTTTCCTTAGGGTTGTGTGTGTAACTGTGTAAGATTAGGGTTGTAAAAGTTGTAAAAAAGTTGTTGAAGATGTGTGCATGGGGGTTGCTTATATAGGAAAAGTTAGGGCACCCGGTTTCGGGTTACTCGACCGAGTAGGTGGCTAACTCGGTCGAGTGGCCCGTTATGCCTGCCGTCGGGCTCGAAACAGGCCCACTCGATCGAGTGGGTGGGTCACTCGATCGAGTGGCCCAGCTGGGTCGCGCAGGTCAGTCTTTTGGACCTTGACTTTGGATGTTTGATGAGTTTTGTGTTTGACTTGGACTTTTGATGATGTGAGGGGCTGTTTTGTGTGTCTCGGAAATGACTTTGACCGAGGTTGACCCAATCGCTAAAAGTCGGTTTTTTATTCCGGTGTCGGTTTTGGCCCAAATTAGTCTTGTTCGACTCGGAATGATCCACTGGACCTGGATTCGAGGTTGATTTTGTGAGATTTGTACTCCGTAAGTGTGTTAGCCAGCAATTAATGGATTTGAGCCCGTATCCGAGCGCATAGAAGCATGTTAGCGTCCGATCATCATCGGGTGTTTTTTGGAAACTGCCATAGACACCTGGCAGTCAAAATGCGGGTGTCTACACATAGTTAAAACAATGTCTATCCAACTACTGTAAGATACAATGTACAGTGAAGATGCAGTATACAATGTACATGGACAACTTTGTTATTATGGGAAATGATGCTTTTAACGCGTGGAGCATTTAATGACATACCTTCCCCAAAAAGTAGCTTTCCCAGTACAAATTAATTACAGTATAACGAGTGGAGCATTTCAAATTAATGACAGTTTTCATATTCACAGTATAAAAACACATCCACAAACACTCAAACACATTCATAATCCTTCCGTCCCCTACTACAACTCTACAATATCAAAATATTATCATCTAATTTATAAATATTATATTCTACAATATTTTATAATTCAAATATTATCATCTGCAACTACTATAAAAATATTATCATAAGCGTTAAAAAGTACTATTTATTATTAAATTTAATTAATAATGAGAATTGAAGATGTTCATGAAGTTATTTCATCACGCACTATTCCAAAAAAAATCTTTAGTTGATTTGTCTTTAGTACCTCAGATGAATTGGTGCAAGTTCAAGTCCTGTGTTGATCTGTTATCAACACAGGGTTATGTGATACCGTTATAGTCCCTTGAATGGTACAAAGTCGTGAGGGTATAACGTGTCGAAACTAGAGACGACATTCTTCGGTTTCATCAAGGGTACAACTTCAAGATGTGTTGGAGAATTGGGTTTGACATCTTACTACCCTTAAACTGATCCCTAAATGTCTTAACCAATTGACAATACTCATCAGATTTGTCATCATATTCAGCGAGAACCACGTCAATGTGTCCCATAGTGATTTTTCTTTTCATCTATCTTCAAAGGATGATGTATAGAAACAGTGATCCCGTTCGTGCGTTCCCAACTATGTCGTATTGGACGCAAGAGACAATGACAAAGAGGATAAAGGAGGAAGCTAAACTCTCTGGAACATTTGGGAAGGGTTATGTGATACCGTTACAGACATATTACATTAGTTCAGTTGTACTTGTAATCTTTCGTTTTCTTTTAGGTGCTGAAAAGTGTTATGTGCAAGTAATATAGAAATATGTACAATGAACCACTTTAATATGTATCACCTAGTGACCTATATACTATACCTTTTGTTTTTTAATTAAAAATATGACAATACATACAGAGTAATTATATAGTATATACTCTATATAATTTATGATTTGACACTAGTAAAATATGGCCACTCGAATATGTATAACTAGTTGAGATATGTACATCTAATATGGAATTATGTATAATGATGTCCTTAGATAGATTATGTACATGTGATATTTAAATAATATAATAAAATATGTAGTGCAAATTTGTTCATCAACAGTTATTAACGTAATTCAGCAAGAAATATGATTTAATAACTGTAAGATATAGGTTATATTTACATATAAACATGTAATATTTACATAAATACATTATGTACTAAAAATATGTACATCAAGAATTATTAACGCAATTCAGCAGAAAATTTGATTCAATCACTGTATGTACAGTAAAGCTAAAAATGC
Source organism: Agrostemma githago (assembly GCA_958450325.1). NCBI lineage: Eukaryota > Viridiplantae > Streptophyta > Magnoliopsida > Caryophyllales > Caryophyllaceae > Agrostemma > Agrostemma githago. Next base: position 33,477,425 of record OY288261.1, read on the forward strand.
GTTAAATTTGATTCAATCACTGTATGTAGATGGGTTATTTATAACTAATATAGAAATATATACAATGATTTCCTCGGTTTTACTATGTACAGCTACTATTTAAATATGTACATCACCTAGTGACCTATCATAATATAGTGTATATAAGTTATCATTTGACACTAGTAAAATGATATACATAATTAATAATATAGTGTATATAACTTATCATTTGACGCTAGTAAAATGTCCACTCTAAGTATCTTCTTAATTTGAAATTAATTTGATATATAAATCAGTAATTATTATTAATGTAATTCAAAATGATTCAACCATTGTAAGATACATTGTACAGTGCAGATACAATTGTACTTGGACACGTTTGTCATTTTGGGAAAGGATGCTTTTGATATAATTTCATCCCGTGTGATACAATTTTTAAATGCAATTGTATTTGGGAAAGGACACTTTTGACGAAAACACTTATATTCTTCCATATATACCTTCCCCATGTATACCTTCTTTTTTCTCTAATTAATGACTTTTTCCCATTTACAGTATAAATTGACGAAAGCACACCCACACCCACACCCACAATCCATTCCTCTTTGCATTATTTAATTAGAAATAATTATAGTTATTCATCAAGTACCATGCAAATAAATTCTTTAGTTGATTTGTCTTTAGTACCTTCGATGAATTAGTGCAAGCTAATGAACACATAATTTGCACCAATTCATCGGAGGTACTAAGGAAAAATTTGCTAAAGATTTTATTTGAAATGGAGTTGGGGTATTAAATACTTACAAACGGAGTTTAGTCTTCTATGTTTTGTTGTTTTACTGTACATAATAGGTATGGCACTGTCAAATTATAGAGTAAGAGTATTATTTTAACCATAAAAAACTATTTTTAATATACAAATTGTGAATAAACGGGTGTACATAAAAAACGATTATAAGTTCACGCAAGTTACACTTAGGGTGTACATAAGTTGATAAACGGGTGTACATAAGTTACTTTCTGAATAAACGGGAGTTCCTACCACAACCATAAGTAGACATTCCTAAAACAGTATGAATGAAAATCCCAAAACATACAAATGGTTGGCTAATTAATCACTCCATAGAATAAGTCATTCAATCATGAAAATTTCTTCTTGGCTATAGAGCATTTTACTTAATCTACATCCTTTTAAATAATCTCTTAATGAAAAATGTGATCTGTAATCTTCCTCTTCCGTAGATTCAATAATCTTCAAATGTTCATTTTCTTCAGATCCAAGTTGAAAGCTGTGCAATAATTTTCTAGCATGCATATTGTTCGTCAAATAACATCTACATCTCTTGGAAACTTCAATTCCATCTCTACGAACAGTAGTCATTCCTTTAATATGAGTTGTTCCCAATCTTCTATTATAATCTATATTCCATCTAGCAGCATCGGACCGTAATAGAAACATTTGGGACCACCTCTTGCAAACAATAGCCATGTTCGCTTTGTCATAATCAAAGGGAAGCCTTTGAAAGATTTTTTCCATGAAATCTTCATTGCACATTACTTTAATTGTTGATGAAAATCGTCTTCCATGTATTTCAACTTCGTGATGATGATTATAAATGAAAGATAGATGATCAATTTTCTGTTCCTTGCTCTTATTAATGGTTGTTACTCTATCTTCAATTTCATTATTCTTCGTTCATCCCTTACACAATATTTTCATGGTGTTATTAATGAGATGAAGAGAAAAAGGTGAAATAGAAGGGTGTATAAACAAGTACTGTAAAGGATGGGTACTGCATAAGTCTTTGAATTTACTGACTATGAATGTAAAGTACTATAATAGTTAATTAAATAAATTTCGAGTCCGTATTAATTGCCTACCCCAGCTTGGTTTTTTACGCGTGGACATACATTACTTTACCAGCCCCCATCTCATACCTACCCCAGTTATATCTTCCCCACCTAGACTTTATGATGTCTTTAGATGGAATATAAATATATACATTACGTAGTGGAATATATACATTACGTAGTGAAATATACTGTATGTCTTTTAATGTAAAGTGTCTGATGTAAATTGGAATATAAATTTAAATTTTACAATACATAGTTAAAATAGTGTTTGTTTTGGTGTACATAAGTAGATATCTGTTGTACATATTGATATTTTTACATAGTTAAAATAGTGTCTGTTTTGATGTACATAAGTTGATATCTGTTGCACATGTTCGCAATTTATGCATAGTTATAACAGTGTATGTTTTGATGTACATAACATAATATCTGTTGCACATATGTTCAAAGTTTATACTCCGTACATAGTTAAAACAATGTCTATTCAACCACCGTAAGATACAATGTACAGTGAAGCATTTAATGACATACCTTCCCCAAAAAATTACCTTCTCCTGAAAATACCTTCCCCTGTACAAATTAATGACAGTTTTCACATTGACGATATAAAAACATACAGTGGAAATACAATTGTACTTCGACACGTTTGTCATTTTGGGAAAGGATGCTCTTGACGCGTGTATATACATCAGCATTTATATTCTTCCATATATACCTACACCAGTTATACCTTCCCCATGTATACCTTCTTTTTTTTCTAATTAATGACTTTTTGTCATTTACAGTATAAATTGACGAAAGCACACCCACAACCACAACCACAACCACACCCACACCCACAACCACAATACATTCCTCTTTGCATTATTTAATTAGAAATAATTATAATTATTCATCAAGTACCATGCAAATAAATTCTTTAGCTGATTTGTCTTTAGTACCTTAGATGAATTAGTGCAAGTTAATGAACACATAATTTGCACCAATTCATCGGAGGTACTAAGGAAAAATTTGCTAAAGATTTTATTTGAAATGGAGTTGGGGTATTAAATACTCACAAAGGGAGTTTAGTCTTCTATGTTTTTATGTTTTACTGTACATAATAGGTATAGCACTGTCAAAGTATAGAGTAAGAGTATTATTTTAACCATAAAAAACTATTTTTAATATTGTAAAGTAATACTGACTGCAAAGTAATCATGACTTTTTCATACTCAACTACCCCAGCCGACTTTTCATTTCAAAGTATTGATTATGGTATACTCTATTAAGTTGTAGTACATATTGAATCAAAGTAGTGTTACATAACTTACGATTTGTTGTATATAAGTTGTACTGCACATATTCAAAGGTATAGCACTGTCGATTCTATATTTAAACTACTATTAATGGCGTGTTTTAAAATTGTTTTAATGTTAATGTAATTTATGTATATTAAAACAGTAAATATACTATGTACATAAAGTTATACTGTGTTTTGGTGTACATAAGTAAATGTGCGTTGTACATGATACATGTTTGAAAGCAGTGTTTCTTTTAAAGGATATATGTACATATAAAATGCTATACTTGAAGTACATATAGAGTATACCCACTCCGAAGTACAGTAATGATGACTGCAAAGTAATGATGAGTTTTTCACCCTCGAGTACCACAGCCGACTTGTCATTTCAGAGTAAAGATGATTTTTGCATCTACTGACGTCAGTTGCATATACAAGACTATTCAATTTTTATTGCATTTGATTGTTTATATTAAGGCAGCATATATATTAAATCATAGACTTTTTTATTGTACATAACATACGACATAATTTATACTGCACATAACTTTTTTGCATTACTTGATTATATTGATTATATTTACTTGATTATATTTTGAGACATATAGACATTTTTTTTATTGCACATAATTTATACGGCACATATTCATATATATATATATATATATATATATATATAGAGAGAGAGAGAGAGAGAGAGAGAGAGAGAGAGGTAGGTTCAAATAAGGTCCACAATTTTTTAAGTCTATATTGAAGTTACAGATGACATACGCTAAAGTTGCATTTGTATATATATCAATTTTGAACAAATGCAACTTTAGCGTACGTCATCTGTAACTTCAATATAGACTTAAAAAAATTGTGGACCTTATTTCAACCTACCTCTATATATATATATATATATATATATATATATATATATATTATGTGTATAACTGTCTCTTTAGGGTTATTAATATTATGTGTATCAAATCTTTAGATAATGACAAGCTTTGAACTACAATTCAGCCGAATACGTAACAAGTTCAAGGTGTAGCAAGCCAAGAAACACGTCAGCCCAAGTGAGCATCAATGGCCTCGGGGGTACATAAAAGAAATCAGACAAAGAAAACTAAGTACAATACATCATTAATGCAAAGTTGAGTACAAATCAGATTTGTCCCCTTAGGCATGCTCCTCTTTAATTGTAATTGTCCTCACGTGTTACTTGGACTCCAAGGGTGAGAAAGACTCTCATGTGACCCTCAAAGGAGGAAATGTGCTTTTGTTGCTGCATTTATTGTCCATTCCTAATCGGACAATGTCTTTTCTCCTTGAATATTGCACACCTCAACTTGCAACCTGTTTTGCTCCCAATTCACATAACTTTTAACAAAGTTATCTTAAACTTATTTATAGATAATCAGTAGTAGATTAAAGGTCAAAATATAAAATATTTGATGGGCTGGTTGCCCTTATGCCTCTAGATTATGGCTGGTTGCTCATTAGGTTTAACTTGTTTGAACTCCAATGGCAATATTGGAATTTCGTACTGGATCATTGGGTGGATTATGTTTCTCAAAACACTTAAGGATGAAGAGGTGAGCTCAAATCTCTAGCTGAAATGAATTTGTATTACTTGATTAATTTCTTTATGTACAACATATAATACCCTATGTACACTGAAAATTACTTTATGTACACTTCTAATTCTAATATCCTATGATGGTTGAAGCAGTGTCCGTTTTGATGCACATAAGTTAATATTTGTTGTACATGGTGAAATTTGTACATGGATAACTAGTTGAGATATGTACATCTCATATGGAATTACGTAAAATAGATAATCACCGTTTCCATTCTTTACCACATCTACTCCTCTCTCTATGAACCTTAACAGATTGGGGGTATTGATCATATCGACTAATGTTCTAATGAATAGAGCATACTAATCATATCGACTGAACTGGAAGTTATTCACCAAAAATTGCATGCATACTCAGTACAGATCAGTACTACCAAGAACACATACGTCAAATCTGTAGTGAACATTCATACTATAATCAGCTCGTTCCAAAATGTAAGTGATCAATAATTCCAGTACAATACATCCAAAGTAGGATTAGAATTACAATCTGAGTTAACAGTAACTGCATATGCACAAAAATTCATATGCTTGCAAAATAACATCCATATCCTAGGGTTCCTCGATCACTTACCTAGATCATCTTTTCAAGGGTAGAAGTTTGGGTAAATCTGCCCCAAGGCCTCCAGGCAGATCTCATAGTGGCAGATTTCCGTCATGTCCGCCAAATATCCACCCTCTCCCCTCAACGTCAGGGGAACCATCCTGTAGGCCGTGTGCCTGGACAGATATTGGTCATCCATCCATGAGGCAACCCAACAGCCAGGTCCGTCGTATAGATGAATCTGCATCCCCATTTCAGGTTTGCCTCTTCCAAAGTCTTCAAAAGCCCGTTGCAGCTTATACGCGTGGAGGTAGTTCTGATAACCGCTCTTGAAACAAATGACTGCAGCTCTGGTGAAGATCGGACCATTTGGACTGGAAATCCACTTTAGCATAATCTTCTCCACCGGATAACCCAAGGCAGTTAACCCGTTAGTGATCTACTAGTATGTAAATATGTACAGTATATACTAATCTATGTACAACAAAACTACCAGTTATTTAATACAGTATGTAAATATTGTACACAATACATTATGTATTAATCTATCCCAACAATTTATGTAACATTAAAACAGTATAGATTTATCTATTAGTTATGTACAAAACCACAATTTATCTAATAAAAGCTTTGTATATGATTTCTTATTCAAAGCATGTAAGTATTTATTACACAAATTAACCTGTTCCTTAAACCAGTTAGTGATCTACTGGTAACCTTGTTATCAACCACCTCAAATGGTAAATTCGCAATAATGCATTTAGGAGGGTACATCAGTTCTACATACATTTTTTGGGTTTTTTTTTTTAAATTTTCAAAGTTTAACTACTCTCAATCTTAACTTGAGGAGTATATATATAACTGATTGAAAGTCCACTCAACCCCCTTTGTAATTATTACTTATGCAATTTTGAGATATTTATTTATTGCATGATAGACACGTTTTAATTCACCCATGAAATACCTCATTTACCAAAGTTAATAATTGTGTCTAATAGAATCCAGAATTTGAATGGTTAAACCTAAATTTATGTGTGTACAGACTATTCACCTTTACTTCATTTTTAATTTATGTACTACATTTAACGCATTTTATACATTGGTAAATCATTGCCTTATACATTAATCAGTTTCTTTGTACATAATCTGTCTTATGTATTTTATACGGAGTACATTTTATATATTGGTCAATTCTTTGCCCTATACATTTTATACAGATTTCACTCTCTTTGGTGCACATAATCTGTCTCAGAACATTAAAAAATTAAAAACTTGTGTACATAAAAACTTGTGCTATAAAATTCCACATTCTCAACAAATTCTCAATTTGTCTCTCTGTTTCTCTCTTTCCCTCTCTTTTTGTGTGTCTCTCTCTGTATCCCTTTTTCTCTCTTCCTTTCTCAACAAAAGATGAATATTACATGTGATGGACAGATATACGATATTAGGCAACAACATAAACTGTGGTTTGCTTCTCAAAAGAAGGAGAAGTTGCCTTTTATATTTACCGATTCTCATGGACCTATTTCAAGTCCATATGTTGAATCACTTGAAAAGGTTTTTGCAAATGAAAATATAACGGAAATAATTTTCAGAAGGGTCTACCCTACTTTTAGAAAGAAAGAGTTTGCAAAATTGACTCTTGTTTGCAAGAGGTGGGCTCAAATACTTTTGGCACATCCTCATTCTCTTCTTTTAGAAATGGAGTACAATATGAGTGTGCATGCAAGCATTAAGAATGGATTACTTTCTCTTCATAGGAATAGTGTCTTGTTGTTAATGCAATGCAGATGCTATATGACTGAAGATCTGCTTTGTAGAGATATGCTACACTATATGCAACTTCGACTTGCATCTCTAGAAGATGTAGTTCATCTTCATGGTTCTTCTCCTGAAGATTTTCGTCGATCATCTACCTTTGCTGAATATCTGTTTGAGCCAACAAATTTTTATCCATATGTATAAGTGTATTTTGTTTTTTCCTTATATATGTAATGTTTGAACTATATGAAAGATGAATCTCAAGTTAATTTGAACTTATGTACACTTGTTATAAAATTATTTACTAATCACGCGTTTTTATATGTATTTGTACATAAGACTATGTTTGACAGATTATGAGTGCTTCAGTAAACATAAATCTAATTAGAATAACTTATGATTTCGTTCCAGTAATATGTAAGTAGATGAGTTATGTACAACAATTATAGAAATATGTACACCATGTTCACGGTTATTACTATGACTTATATGTAAAGCTGATGTGTAAGTATGTACATTATGTATTGATCTATATACTATGCATAAACTACCCATATAAGAATAAATAAGGTTAAGGGTTTTCATGACCCGTTTACCAATGACACAAACACAAACAGGTTATGGGTCTAAATGCATGTACAAGTTTATTACACATATAGTGTATATAATAGATATGATATACATAGTTTATGTAAATGACATACTTTATATACATAGTGTATATAAAGTTTATTATATGTGTATATAATTGTGTTCAACTGCCCCATAAATGTAATTAGAACAACTTATGATTTGATTCCAGTAATATGTAACTAGATAAGTTATGTACAACAATTATAGAAATATGTACAACCTTGTTCTTGGTTATTACTATGACTAATATGTACAGTTGATATTTAAATATGTACATCATGTATTGATGACTAATATGTACTTGTTTCAATATGTACATTATTTTAATATAACCGTATAAAAGCTTTTTATATATATACAACCGTGCCTGTTTCGATGTACATAAGTTACTATATGTTGCACATGTTGGAATTTGTACATGGTTATAGAAATGTTTGCTTTGATGTACATATGTACATTATGTATTGACAAAACTACCCGTATAAAAACTTTTTGTATGATTTCTTATTCAATGCATGGAAGTGTTTATTACACATACAGTGTATATAATAGATACGTAGGATATACATAGTTTAAAATACAGTGTATAAAATATTAACGTTAATAATAATAATAATAATAATAATAAAGTACTCGGTATTAGACACATTATTTTGAAATATAGTAATTACTCATCATATAACATAATATCTGTTGCATAGTTTAAACAGGGTCTGTTTTGATGTACATAACATAATATCTGTTGTATTTGTCAATTTTTTACATACTTAAAGTAGTGACTGTTTTGATGTACATAAGTTAACATCTGTTATACATGTCAACATTTTTACATAGTTAAAACAGTGTCTGAATTGATGTACATAAGTTAACATATATTGTACATATCGATATTTTTACATAGTTAAAACAGTGTCTGAATTGATGTCATAAGTTGATATCTGTTGCACATGTTCACAATTTGTACATTGTCAAAGCACCGTCTGTTTTGATGTACATAAGTTGATAGCTGTTGTACATGTTGATATTTTTACATATTTAAAGTAGTGTCTGTTTTGATATACATAAGTTAACATATGTTGTATATATCGATATTTTTACATAGTTAAAACAATTCCTTTTTTTAAATAGTTGATATCTGTTGTACACATTCACAACAGATATATCTCAATTTAAATTTGAACTTATGTACACTTGTTTGAACTTATTTACTAATCACGCGTTTTTATATGTATGTGTACATAAGGCTATGTTTAACGGATTATGAGTGCTTCAGTAAAATTAACTAATCTAATGAATATAAAATATGATGATACATAATCTTCATATGTTCATGTGTATTTATATAGAAAAATCGTTTCATATCTTCTTAGGATTTAAAATATTAACATTAATAATTAATAAGAATAATAATAAAGTACTCCGTATTAGACACATTATTTTGAAATATAGTAGTACTCAGTATTCCACTACCCTAGGACGTATTTATGACGTATTAGGACTTTTTGAAAATGACGTATTATTAAGAGTTTGGAAATAACTATTGAGAATTCCTATAATCACTTCAACAGTCATTTGACAACTATTGCATAATTTGAAATATTTCACTTCAACTACTGAGAATTCCTACTGAGAATTCCTATAATCACTTCAACTATTTCAAAAAGAGCATCACTTCACAACAATTTGAAAAATCAAGTACGGAGTAATTTTTGAAGTACTGTAATTTATATCGATCATCTTCAACGATTCTTTGGTGAGTGATATTTTCTTGATTCTTTGCATGCCATAACTACTGGTTTTTCGAACGATTTTGTGAAATTTACAGTAAAGTAAAATTGTAATCTTTTATTCTTTGGAGATTAGGTCTTTTATTCGCGTTATTTATAAAGTACATATGCAGTTTTGTGTGTTATATTTTTGATTTTTAGAGTGATTTTTTTAAAAATTAAGGTTAAGTAATTCACGAGACAAGATGAAATCAAATCAGAAGAAGACTGCACCAAAGAGGAAAACTGATAAAAAGGAGAAAGGTACAATAATTTAAATTATGTACAATTTAAGGTATTTGTGTACAATTTAAATTATGTACAATGAAATTATACTGATTTGGTGTTCTTTATTCGTAGCTGAATGGAAAAGGAGGCGAACTGAAGAAAAGATTACAAATTCTGATAATTATGAAGAAACATCAGACATTATGTTTGATAACAGACGCAGATAAAGGAATATTCATTAAATAGACTACTATGTTTCAAAATTGTTTGAAAATAACTTTTTTTTATTTAGTATAGCTTTAAAAATTTACATACAATTTGTGTTTGAAGTTATGTGCATTGTGTAATGCGTTATGAACATACAATTTACAGGTATTGCTCCTAAAACTACAAAGACTAGGAGGAAGAGAGTTCTACATGCAACGAACGAACTGCCATCATTGAAGACACGCATGTCCCCTGATGGTTTGGTTAAACTTCTAAATGATATGTCAGAGAAACAGCATGCAGATATTAAGGAATTAGGGTTTGGGGATTTAATTGATCTAAAAGTAAAAGAAGTCTCGTGCAAGCTTGCTCATTGGCTTGTTACAAATTTCAACCCTGATTCAGCCACATTTAAATATAATACATTTGATGTGACAAATCTGGATGTACATATTGCAACTGGGTTTCCTATGGGACCAAACAAGATTGTCCTTGCATCGTATGATGACCAATCCATGGAATACAGAAAACTTCTTAATGAATGTAAGAATCAATTTGAAGGGTCAAAGGTTACGGCCCCTGCATTGAAATCCATCCTTAGTAATCAAAAGGATGGAGGTGATCTATTCAAAAGGAACTTTATAGCTTATATCTGTTCTTATTTTATACAAGGTACCAGTTCTGCAACTCCAGGTCTTAGGATATTGAAGTCTTTAGTCGACTTCTCATTGGTACCTGCATTTAATTGGTGCGAATTTTGCCTTAATGCCTTCATTGAGGCTGTTGATTTATGGAAGATGAATACAGCAGAGAAGGAGAAGTTTTTTGATGGACCTATAATGGTCTTTGTGTTCATATATTTGCAAAGAATGCATTACAGAAACAACACACCAGTTCGTTCTTTCCCAACAATGTTGTTCTGGACACAAGAGTCCATTTCAAAGAGAATAATGGACGAAGGAAAGAAATCGGGTACGTTTGGTAATGGTCTGGTTATCCCATTACAGTCCCTTGATTGGTACAAGGGGGAGGAAGTAAAGGAAAGTATGAACAAAGAGGGAAAGGAAGAAGGAGATTGGTTACAAATATTCATGCTGAAATCTGTTGAATTCACAAAAAATTTCAAGGGGTTCAAAGATGCTGTAAATGTTGCAAACTTTGCCTCCCCTCAATGCAAACCAATAACAAAATTGGAAATGTTGACCAGTGATTTTGTTGTAAAACTTGTAACAATAACAAAAGATGAAGAATTTGGTAAGAATTTTTCTTCAATTGGTTTTATACACATTCATTTGTTATAATATGTCGAATATAGTACTTATGTTTCATCTTTTGCTTCCAAATAGGTGAGGAGGAAGAAAATGAAAAGAATCCACAAATACTGGATATGATACATAAGATGGCAAAAGATCTTACTTCTTTGAAAAAGACTGATCTTGAAAAGAAGAAGATAGATGAAATGAATACTCTACTACTTCTGAAAAATGTTGATACTGCAGAAGACATCAATATTCTTGATGATCCTATTTCTAGTCCTGTCAAGAATGACAGTGAAGATGTGTTGAATGTTGATACTGCAGAAGACATCAATATTCATGATGATCTTATTTCTAGTCCTGTCAAGAATGACAGTGAAGATGTGTTGAATGTTGATACTGCAGAAGACATTAATATTCATGATAATCCTATTTCTAGTCCTGTCAAGAATGACAGTGAAATTATTTCTGAGAAAAATGAAGATGTGTTCAATGCGGAAACTGTGCAAAATGTTGATGCTGCAGAAGACATGAACATAGATACTCCTATTTCTAGTCCTGTCAAGAATGACAGTGAAATTATTTCCGAGGAAAATGAAGATGTGTTCGATGTGGACACTGTGGAAGATGTTGATGCTGCAGAAGACATCTGTACAGATGCTCCTATTTCTACTCCTATCAAGAATGACAGTCAAATTATTTCTGTAGAAGACAAAGATTTTTTGAATGCACATACTGTGGAAAGTGTTCAAGTGGATTTGGAAACTTCTGTTGATGATGTTGTAAATGTGGATTTGGAATCTCTTACAAATCAAAACAAGGAAATTGATACACTTGAAAAAAAAAGATTGAAGCACAGCAAAAGGGAAAACAAGGAAATGTAGAAGTTTTCAAATCTTCTTTTATTAATAGGAACATCAGCTGTTTGACCTCTCTCAAAGCTGAGCAGATATATGTGTCAGACTATGTATTTGCACCAGGAAAGTCTTTGCAGTAAGTCTCATTAATCTTTTAAACAAGTTTCATATGAGTTCCTGTTTTGATGTACATAAGTTGATATCTGTTGCACATGTTCACAATTTGTACATTGTCAAAGCACCATATGTTTTGATGTACATAACTTGATATCAATTTGTGCATGGTTATAGCAGTGCCTGTTTTGATGTACATAAATTAATATATTTTGTACATAAGATTCATACCAGGTATAGCAAAACTAGTACACTAAATAATTTAATTTTTCAGGGATATTCTGTTTAAGTTTGGAAACATTGAGCTTTCAAGGGGGGACCTGTCGATGATGGCAACCTATGATACGCGAATCAATGTGTTAATTTTAAATTTGTGGTCCCTATTGATGAATGATTTGGAAAAGCTATCACCGACATCATCTATCAAACTTGTGTATATGTCTCCTTTTCAAGAATATGAGGTAATGTTATGTATTCCATTCACATATGATAAAAACTGTTTTCACTCATGATTCTCTTCTAAACAATCAATACAATGTTTCAGGTTCCCACAAGAGAAATGGACGTTAATGATGTACAACTGGTAATCAAAAAGATATTCTTTATAACTTTTATTTATTTATTTATTTAATCATTCATTCATTGTGAGAACTAATAATGTGATTTTTTTCAAGGCACTTTTCTGCTATAGATATTCAGCAGGTTATGTTGTTTACTGTGCAAACTCAATATCGAAGAAATTTGAGATGATTCATTTTGGGTTTCATGAAGGAATTAACAGCAAAGATTATGGTCTTGAAGCTAAAATGTTATATGTGAGCATACTCTAGGCATTAACATTACACATTCTATGTTTGTGTTTTTTTGTTCATTAAAATTTTAGGCATTTATATATAAGTCTGTGCTCTTTTGTACATTAAAATTTATGTTATCTGGCCTGAATAATTGGTTTATATTTTCAGAATGGTTATTTGAAAGAACATTTCGAACATACAATCGAATGAGTGAATGAGTTTGATACCTATGAGTTGATCGAATATATTCCAGATTTCTCTAAAGATTTGGAAAGTAACAATGACATTCTTTCAATGAGAATCATTGAAACATACAAAGGCAATAAAGACAATTATGCCGATGAGTTCAAACCATTAAGTTAAAAATCACAACACATTTATCACTGATACTAATCTATATCTTATTATTTTCCAATATACTAATGTTATCATGTGTAATGATTATGTATATGTGCAGTCCACCATTTCATACGATGATTACGTAAAGATGATGACGGTGTCGTATTGCCACAAAATACTAACTTCAGACAGGAATGAGCGGAAGAATACTGTGTTGAAGGAGGCAAAAAAAATGTTGTATGTATCTGATAACTTACTGTTGATAAGTCATAATTTGACATACATAAATTATTATATATTGTTTCCATTACAAAGTCATATTCTGTTCTATGACTTTTATCAGCTGCGAAGTGGAAAATTTAACAACAAAAAAATACAGCGATGCTCATATAGTTCAAAATTTCTTGAAAAAAGTAACGGAAAAGAATTTTGTTGGAGAGGGATTAGAGGACAAGTAAAAAGAATACGATGCCATGCTACAATCGTATAATAGGTAATACATTCTACCCTTTCCATTGTTTTTGAAATCATTCATCATAATTAATTAATTTTAAGATTATTACTCCCACGTTGTGTGTTATTTTACAGTGAAATCGTTATACAAACTGAATGGATGTTTTTAAGCCGCGTAGATATGCAAGCATTGTTATTTACAGATGAGGAATTATTCCATATGGTAAGAAAATGTCTAACAAGTTTTAATCTTATAAATTCAAATGCTTCTAAATAAATCTAACAAGTTCCATTTTAATAGCCGATAGATTTGTATGGAATTTATATCACATTAGGAAGAAAGGATGTCGTATTCTTTCCAACAAAGGCAGGGGTAAGTATATCAAATTGGTGTACTTATTTTTGGTATGTAAGGTTACAGTTGTTTATTTGATGCTTATCTTTTGTTTCAGGAATTAGACCCAAAGATCACTAGTACTCTTGATACTCCGTACTGTACTGTATCATACATGCCTCGTGATACGAAATCTATGAGAAAGGTACACCCAATGATTATAGTATTAAAAGTTGACGATAATTAACTATAAAAAAACTCTGTTTATGACTGTGAAATGTGTAAATTTTCATATCTTTGTTCCAAATCACACCAAAGAGCCGGATCATTGGATTTTACTTGTCTGTGATCTAGAAGAGAAAAGGAATTACGTCCTTGATTCATGCAAGACAAAGTATTACATGAAAAGGAAAAAGCAAGTTGAAAAAGTAGTGTATAATGTTTCAAACATTTTACAAAACTACCCTGGCTATGAACAAATTTCCAAAGAAATGGGAAAATTTCAAGTGGAATCGGTTAGAAATGCAGCGAAGCAAGACAATGAATTTGATTGTGGTGTCTTTGTTATGAAATGGATAAAGGCATTGCATGACAAGAAGAAATGGAGAGATCAATCATACTTTAGAAATATCAAAGAATTTAGGCATCAAACATGCTTGGATCTTTTGAAGTGGGAAAAGAACTATTTGACAAATTTCAGTGTTAAGGAAAAATATGAGATCTTATTTTAATGGTATGTAGAATTAGTTATATTACTGTAATAGACGATCTATTAATATGAAAATGACAATCAATGGATTGTTTGTTTATCATTGGATATGTTATGTACGCATCAAAATACAAATATGTACAAGGAATATCTCTAAGATAACCTTGCACGAAATATGTGTTGTAGATAGTAAACTTCACACAAGAAGCATACAAAACGTTGTTTGGTGGAAGGAGTGTTTACTGGTAAAGTTGATCTTTGCCTTATTTTGTGCATCATAAATCTAGTTTGAAGATCATCAAGGCAGCCAATTATGTTGAACTGATCCCTATGTATGCTAAAGTTTATGTTATGTACATTTAAACTACTTGTATTATGTTGAACTGACAGAGTACATTTAAAGTATTATGTATGCAGTATGGTTAAAATAGTCATGTCTTATGTTTTTGTATAATGTTTAAATGAGCTTGATATTTGGCTTTTTTTTTTGAAGGATGATATTTGCCTTTATTTTGTACTTCATAAATCTAATTTAAAGATTATCAAGCGATTCAATTGTGTTCAACTATCGCTATGTACACTACAATTTACGTTAAGTACACTTAAAGTAGTGATGTTTTACTATAAACTTATGTACAACATATAATATTTTATGTACTTAGAATTTGATATTTAAATAATTAATTTATGTTCGCTAAATTCTATATTATGTACACTAAAAGTATTTATCTCTTATGTTTTCTAGTACACTTATGTACAAAATATAATATCTTATATACTTAGAATTTGTCTTATTTTCAATGAACATAACAGCATTATAAATCGAATACTCGAACATAGTACTCCGTATCATAACAGGAGCCCGTTTACTATTTAATTAAAACCCAAAAAAGAATACTCAAAATTGGTATCTGACCTACTTCATAGCCACAAAAGAAAAAGAAAAAAAGAAAGCGATCTCTTAAGATCTTCCCCGGATTATCTTCAACAATTCAGTACTGTAAGTTTATTCTAGCTTATCTTTTCCGATTACCTTCGACATTGCGGTACTGTGTGTTATATTGTTGTTCTTTGAAACGATATTTTGAAGATTGGTATAAAATAATAGTAGCAGTATGCAATTACTTCCGATCTAGGTTTAAATACGGTTTTACTGCGTTCGTGTGGATTCAAGTATCGATGATTATTCAACTTATGTAAATTAGGTACTCAGTTATCTCTGTTCTTATTTTTATTTGACGTTAATTAGGTTAGCAAAAAAGATGAAAACAAATCGGGAGAAAAGCGGAACAAAGAGGGAAGCTGCTCATAAGATCGAAGGTATATAAACTTATACAGTACTCCGTATTGAACCCCATACTCTCAATGTAAATGATGCATATTGATTTTTCGTTAATTATGTATAGTTGCATGTAAAAAGAGACGGGTAGAAGTAAACGATGATTCTAAGGATGATTCTAAGGATGCTCCTGATGATTCTAAGAATGATTCTAAGGATAATTCTGATGATTCTAAGGATTGTACTTTTCAAACACCGAAATCACAAGTACACTTACTCTCAGATGCGATTGTAGGTATGTACATTAGTTGTTTTAATTATCTGTTCTTAGAACTTGAACTTGTTACATATGCCCTCTATACATATCATTTAAATCTGTTTTGCTCACTCAAATTTACAGCTGTCATTAATAAGCCTACAAAACCTAAAAAAAATAGATGGAAGAGGGTTCTACATGCAGTGAATGAACTCCCATCATTGACCACAAGGATGTGCCTTGAAAGTTTGTTTAAATTTGTAAGAAATCTGTCAGAGAAGCAAATTGAAGATATTAAGGAATTGGGGTTCGGGGATATAATTTTTCTAAATGTAAGAGAAGTCCCAGCCAAACTTGGTCATTGGCTTGTTTCCAATTTTGACCCTGATTCATCATCATATAAAGGTAAGACACTTCAGGTTACGAATTTGGATGTACACATAGCAACCGGGCTTCCTATGGGATCAAATGATATTGTATTAGCATCCTATGATGACAAGGATGTTGAATATAATCAATTAGTTGATGAGTTCAAGGAACAGTTTAAAGGTTCCAAGATAACAAACAATGTGTTACAATACGTGCTAACAACACAGACGGATGGGGGGGATCAATTCAAGAGGAACTTCATTGTTTATCTTTGCTCTATTTTTATAGCGGGTAGCTGTTCTGTAACCCCAAGCTTAAAGATATTGAAGTCTTTAGTCGACTTGTCATTGGTACCTACCTTTAATTGGTGCAAATTTTGCCTTGATGCTTTCATTGAGGCCGTTGATTTGTGGAAGATGAACACACCAGAGAGAAACAAGTGCTTTGGTGGACCTATAATGGTCTTTGTGTTCATATATCTGCAAAGAATGTGTTTCAGAAACAGCACACCTGTTCGTTCTTTCCCGGCAATGTTGTTCTGGACACAAGAGTCCATTTCAAAGAGAATAATCGACGAAGCAAAGAAATCGGGTACATTTGGTAATGATCTGGTTATCCCATTACAACCGGTTGATTGGTACAAAGTGGATAACTCTAAAACCTGTACTGCAAATGTTTCTTCTGTAATGGAAAAAGAGAAGCTAGTGAAAGTGGAGGAGGAAATAAAAGATGAGAATGATGAGCCAAAGGAAGCAATACACTGGGTGCAAAATTTAATCAACAAATCTTGTCAGTTCTCAAAGTCTTTCAAGGGGTTGAAAGATGCGATAAAAGTTGCAAAAGTTGTCTCCCCCCAATGCAAACCACTACTAGACTTCGAAAATTTGGCAAATGAATTTATAAACAAACTTGCAGAAACAAGAAGAGAACAACCGTCAAAAGAGAATGGTAATATTTTTTTTATAATTAATTTTCTATCTGTTGCACATGTTCGAATTTGTACATGTTTTGACGTACATAAGTTGATATCTGTTGCATAAGTTACTATGTGTTGCACATTTTGCAATTTGTACATGGTTAAAACAGTGTTTGTTCTGACGTATATAAGTTACTATTTGTTGCACATACTGAAATTTGTACATGGTTAAAACAGTGTCTGTTTTGATGTAGATAAGTTACTATATGTTGCACATATTGAAATTTATACATGGTTAAAAAAGTGTCTGTTTTGATGTACATAAGTTACTATGTGTTGTATAATTATAACTTATATACAATATTTATTTTTCATCTTTTACTGCTTAGAATCTGGAGATAAATGGAAGGATGTTACTAATATTGCATCACAAGTTGTCAATGATGACAACACAAAAGAAGAAGGCAAAATATCTTCTACTTGTCAAAAGGACTTCCCTACCTTCTCAGATACAGACTTTGGTCTAGAAGAACTGACTCCACACGTATTAGAGATTTTAGAGTAGAAGAAGTTGTTTCTGCCAAAAAGAATGAGGTACCAAAGATGAAGAAGAAGAAGAAGAAGAAGAAGAAGAAGAAGAAGAAGGAGAGAGACCCAATGATGCCCAGATGCAGTTTGTTGAACTCAGATGAGAGCTATCAACTCAGTCAAGATATTAACCTTGACATGTATTCTGACCCTCAAGTTACACCTCATATAAATGAAGATGTGGAAAATGTGGATAAAGAAGAAACTCCCATCATAAATGAACAAGTGTTCAATTACAAGAGTGTGCCAATTGTGGATATGAAGAACGTGGATGTGGAAGATACTACTGAACAAATGTTCAATAAAAAGCTTGTGGAGTTTGTGGAGAACATGGAATCTACTCCTGCACATGCTGTAGAAAAAGTTAACTTAGAAACTCCTTGTGCTGTGAAAAATGTCATTCGAAAGAGTCCAGATATTATTGAAAACTTGGTCACTCCACAAATAGTGAGGAATGCATCTCAGCAAGATGATGAAATGAATGAAAAATAAATTGAAGTACAATACAAGAGGAAACAAGCAATACCAGCTATTTTCAAGTCTCCTTTCATACAAAGGAACATCAGCTTTTTAACCAATCTGAGTGCCGAGGAGAAATATGTGATAGACTATGCATTTACATTAGATATGTCTCCAAGGTAAACAACTAATTTACATAGCTAAAGCACTGTCTGTTTTGATGTACGAAAGATACTATGTGATGCACATGTGTGAAATTTGCACATTATTAGACCAGCGTCTGTTTTGATGTAGATAAGTTACAACTTATTGTATATAAGTCTGTGGACATGACGTAGGTCCACCCCGACGCGGCGAAGCGCGGGTTTGGGTAGGCGAATGAATCTCGTGGTAAGATTGTTCTCGGGTTCGAAATTTAAGTCAAAATGGAGTCGCCACCGAATTTTGTGGTTATTCGGAACCATACGAGCCCACTCTATGTCGTCATGGGCTATACACAAAGTAAGCCCACTCCGATTTCAGAGTTTATGGGGCTCGTCCCTTTGCATTGCGATACCGATACCATCTATACCGGTAATCGTGTAAAGAATGACTCTCGTGCGCCAAGGGTTTCGGACATCCGGAAACCAAAGGTTCTGAGTAAGGGGTGAGGGTACGTGTTGGGAAGCCCACTAAGGACACCCAACCCCGCCCGCACATGGCGGCCTCTACTAAGACACCGTTCGTGTTCGTGTACGCGCGCTAGTAAATTGATTAAATGATATGCAAACAGCGTTTTGTCTAAGCATGTGAATTTTGCGTTAACTACGTCATTTAATGCATCTTATTATTTGTCGGAATGATTTAGCATGCGAGGTTCATTTATAAAGCGTAAAAGCAAGTAAATAAACAAAGCTCGGAAGTAAATAAATAACGTACAAGTTACACGGGCGGAAATACAACCCGGAATTCACAATACAACGTTACATAAAAATAATGAACGATATAAAGAAAGCAATATAAAGATAGAAACGGACCCGTATATAAACTAGACCGCGAAAATATGTAGATGGACTAACCCCGATTAAATACGCATTATGTCGCATATTAAACGAAGGACGGGAACATGAGACTGTGGCGTATTGCTAGCCTAATCTCACGTCTCGTAGTCTTGTCCCGACTTATCAAGTCAAAAGGTGGTCAAAGTCGTTCTACGTGTCGTGATGTGCATGGTTTTGAAAATAGGATAGTCACGTGATAGTCTTTGCACGTGATGACTAAAGTCGATAAAAGGTCGGAGCTTGAATTGTGGGTCAAACCCCTCGGTTTTGTGGGTTACGGGACCCACTCGATCGAGTCATGGTGTGACTCGGTCGAGTGCGTCTTTTACGTAGCTACTGACCACTTTTTGGGGTGCTACTCGATCGAGTGGCCCATGGCACTCGATCGAGTGCCCCCTGTACGAAGCATGGCTCGTTCGTTTTTATGACTTAAAATCGATGAACGGCCAAACCAAATACAAATATTGCACGATTTGTATTTAATTCGGCCTCCGGTACTATAATCGTGTATGAACGATTATAACACCGTCACCGGAGTTTTAGGAAAACGTTTACGTTAGATTAGAAAACTTTGAATTAGTGACGAAATGCATCCCTCTACGTCACGACATCGAAACTAACCCTTCTGGATTACGTGATGTCGATTTTCGTGTCGACGGGTTTCGTACCAATTATGGAAAGGGAATTAAATCCGTTCAACTACGACCGATCACGGTCGCGTCACGCCCTTGGGTACATTGGGGCGGGGCTCCTCGAAAGGGCTCCACCTCCGTCGTTGCTCGTAAAGGGATTAGATGGACCTTAGGTGATCATCGTAGTCCAACGTTTTAAAACCGATTTTTAGTATATATATATACGCGGTATTGGTAATGTTAAAGACAATAAAAGTAATACGAAAATAAAGATGCGAAAATGTAAAAAAGGTTAGTGTTAGTGTTAGTGTTACTACGATTATAATACAATAATGCGAAAATGTACATAAAATTGATATAGAAAAGAGATAGAGAAGGGGTTTAGGACACCCTCAACATACATGCTAGGTAAAGGCCTCGGAAATGGACTCGTAAATAGCGGCACGGCTTGAGAGTATCGAGGATGTATGCGAGTTATGGTGTGTATGGATGCTTGTGTGTATGTGTCGGTTTATCGAGGGACGAGAGCTCGGTTTTTGTGTGTTTTTGGCTTAGGATTTCTAAGGCTTGTAAGGTGATGAAGTAGGGTTGGAGTAGGGTAAAATGTGGCTGGAGTTGTAGGGTAAAAATGCTCAAAAAGTTCTCAAATGCATGGGGGGGGGGGGGGGGGGGGGGGGGTGAAGCGGTATTTATAGACTTCACCCCTCGACATAGGGGCACTCGATCGAGTGGCCCTAGTGCACTCGATCGAGTGCCTTCGCAAACGGGCCAAACCCGGGTAAAAAAGGCTCCACTCGTTCGAGTGGGTCAACAAATCGAGATAAATAAGGAAAGATTTGATTTTGTTTGTTTTGACTATCTTTTGAATTTTGATTTGTGCGCCAACTGAGCTTAGTTGATTTATGAGACGGTTTCGTCTTTGACCGGGTTTTGACCCGGTCGCCCAAAGACGGGAATTATTTTTGGTGTCGGTTTTGGCCCAAATTAGTCTCATTTGACTCGGAATGACCCACTGGCCCTGAATTTGAGGTCTGTTTTGTGAAATGTTTACTCCGCTAAAAGTCCATGTCGGATATTATGAATTTCGAGCCCAAATCCGAGTATACCAAGTCACGTTTGCGTCCGATCATCATCGGGTGTTTTTT
Source organism: Agrostemma githago (assembly GCA_958450325.1). Classification (NCBI taxonomy): domain Eukaryota; kingdom Viridiplantae; phylum Streptophyta; class Magnoliopsida; order Caryophyllales; family Caryophyllaceae; genus Agrostemma; species Agrostemma githago. Next base: position 33,498,846 of record OY288261.1, read on the forward strand.
GGAGACTACCATAGACACGTGGCAGTCAAAATGCGGGTGTCTAAAGAGCCCCCACTCTGACTGAGGCTTGGACAAGGCGAAAGTCAGAGTAGCTACCAAGCCCGTTAAGACCTGGTAGACTTCCGGTCGGGTCGTTTATAGTCCAGTAGACTTGCGTGAAGGGCTCGCCAGCCATAAGCAGAGGGTCATACCTGTCCTGATGATGATAGCTTCGCGGGGAGTCAGACTTGTAGCATAAGTCCTGGGTGCGCCTATGTGTGGGCCCATCCCGTATCATTTTGGGGAAAATGCCGCCTTGGGCGTTCCGCTGGGGAAATATATGAGCTGTACGGGCTTGCTTCTGAAGCCTTGAGTCGCACTTGAGCTGATGATGATGCTCCGTGGGGAGTAAAGCCTGCCTCTTTTGGGGAGTAGGTGTACCCGTATGCCGACACATCGCACTTTGGATGTAGCACACCGGAGAAAAGCTGACTCCGTTGGGGAAATTAAATAGTTTCGCGGGGACTTGCTTCTGAAGTCTGGGGTGTACCTGTATGCTGACACATAACAACTTGTATGTAACACATAGGTAAAATGTTGACTCTCGCTGGGGAGAAAAAGATTGAATTTTTTTTTAGGGATCAAAGTTTTGAACAGAATTTTTGTCGCGAAGAAATTTTATCACAGAAAAAAATTTGGAGACTCTTAGGAAAGCTCGGGACAGCTTGATTCCTATTCTGGGTTCAAGTTGGAATCCAGGCCTGCGCGCGCATGGGGCCCAGTTTGCTGAGGAGGCAGAGTAGTTAGGTTTTCAGTTAGGTTTTCCCATTATAAATATGAGAATCTCTGCTTCAACTTTTACATCCCAACTCAAACTCTTCTTTCCCTTCTCAAAATCTTTTAGACTTTTAAGAAAGTTAGAAATTTCTATCATGGGTATCGACCACTTGACTGCTATGCTTCTTGCTTGGTCCCAGTACTTTCGGGACGAAGAAAAGGTCTGACCCAGATGGGGATAGTCAATTTATTCCCTTTTCAGTGTCTGATAGTTGACTCGCATTTTCTGGACGCCTGTCTGTCGTTTTGGGACACCACCCATCACGTGTTTGCATTCCCGAGGGGCGAGATGTGTCCTTTGCCCGAGGAGATTGCGGCCATAGGCGGCTGGGGTCTTGCTGTTCAGCCCGCCATTCCCCCGTTTTACCCGGATCCAAGGAGGCGTTTGAGGGAATTCTTGGGTTTGTCTCATGCTGAGGCAAATCGGATGGTGCAGGGAGATACTGTTTCCTTGTTTGACCTGGCCGACAAGTTCATGAACCCACGGGACGTAAGGGCCACCCTTGCTCATAGGCGTAGGGCATTCGCCTTTTGCATGCTGCATTGCTATGTCTTCGAGGGGCTGATGGAGCTTGACTCATGCAGGGGTCAAATCAGATTAATTGGAGTGGTTGACCAGATGGAGACTGGTCATAGCCCTGCTTGGCTAGCCACTGGGGAGATCATCACGGGTCTGGATGCTAGACGGCTCGACCCGACCCGACGGTTGATGGGGAGTACCCGTTTCCTGCAGGTATACCTCTCGATTTTTTTTTTTTTTGTTCACGTTCCACGCGAAATTCCTGATTTTCATAAGTCACTCGATCGAGTGGACCTGTCACTCGATCGAGTGACACTCATACCGGGCTACTGCCTGTTTTTGACAGGCTTACTCGATCGAGTCAGCTGCTGTACTCGATCGAGTTGGCTGTAGCGGACCACTCAATGGCTTACGAAGCTTGTGTATACCTTTCAGATATATGGTTGTCGGAACGGCTGTCAATCATAGAGACTCCTCCGAGCATTCCCAATTATCGGAGTAGTCAAATTAGCTCAAGGAGGCGAAAGATAAGCTCGTACCATCAAATAACCCGAGCTTACTGGGATGAAGAGCTGGTATTCCACGGAGGTCCCTTGATCAGGTGGACCGTCGCTTGGTGGTTTCTTTCGAAATTGACCGGATTGGCCAAGAGAGACCAAGCTCGCTACCTGGTGATTCTGTCCCTTGACTGGACAGTTCATATTTATCCGGATCGTCTTCTAAGACAGTTCGGTTCGTCTCAGCGCATCCCTGAGACTGAAGCCATCATCAGCGTCTCGCTCCAATTGACGGACGCTATGTGCGACACCTGGTTGCAGAGATGGTTCACTCGTCCTACATGGACTATACCCAGCCCTTGCCAATCCGCTTGGGTGTCACGGGCTTATCAGAAATGGACTTCTGAGGAGTCCGAGGAAGCTCGAAAGGCCTTGAAGCTTGAGGAGGCCTTTGAATTGGTTCATCGCGAGTCGGCGAAGGACAACAAGGACTTTTTCAACGGGGAATACATTCATGAGGCTACAGTCCGGGGAGAATCGGGTCTTAAGTCACAAACTAAGACTCGATCTAAGGAAGTCGGTTCTAGCAGCACTCGAGGGCAGACCGACTTGGAAAGACGACTTGGGCCGAGGTTGAAGGTCCGGGACCGACTTGGTCCGCGTGACCGGCTCCCTGAGCCTGTGAGGGCTCGACTTGGGCCTATTGATATGACAGAGGAGTCGGGCTCAAATAATCGAGCCCGAGCTAGAGAAGTTCCCGTGGTGATTCGGGAACGCTCCCCTCCGCGTCGTCGCCAGTGGACGGCTAAGGAGGCCAAGGACAAGGGGAAGGGCAAGATGCCCTAAATGCCGAGTCCTTTAGCTTTGTTATTATTTAAGTATTATTATTATTATTTTTGTTGTGTGCCCCCTTTTTTGTATTTTTTTGAATTCCTGCATTTTTGTAATTTTCTGAGTTTATCGGGATTTTTTTTTTGAATTAATAAAAGAAGTTTATTATTAAACCGCTCCTGTCTTTTCTTGATTGCATTGGTTGTACCCTTTTGAGGGGTTGCCTACGTATCTGCGATCAGCAGAATCAAACCAGACGTAGTTCAAGCATAGGAAATTTGCAATCTCGAGTTACACCAAGACTATTGGTTCAAGATGTTTATGACAGTAGAATAAGTAATTCTAGCTCATTGACTTGCTTTTTGTAAAAAAATAATTTTTATAAAATTTGCTAATGACATTGAGAAGAGGCTAGGGGTAGTAACGCTTCAGCTGGTCCAGGTTGGTTGGGTTGACAAACTCATTCCCGTCCAGGTCCGTCAGCATCACTGCTTCCCCTGATAGGGTCTTCTTCACCAGATATGGCCCAGCCCAATTGGGTTTGAATTTTCCCCTCGGGTCAACTGGTAGTAAAGCCCGGATTGACTTAAGGACTAGGTCGCCTTCTTTAATGTGTCTGGGCCTTACTCTTTTGTTGAAGGCTCGTTGGATCCTCTTTTGGTAGATTTGGATATTATTGAGAGCACGGGACCGTCGTTCGTCTAGTAGAACCAATGAGTCATATCGTGCTCGAACCCAATCAGCTTCGGGTACTTGGCTTTCTAGCAGAATTCTGAGGGATGGTACCTCCAGCTCAACTGGTTGGACTGCCTCCATCCCATAAGTTAGGTAATACGGCGTAGCCCCGGTTGCGGTGCGAATTGACGTTCGATATCCCCATAGGGCAAAAGGTATTTAGTCGGGCCAGTCCCGGTAATTATCAGCCATGTTTTTGAGTATGGTGACAATTGTTTTATTGGTCGCCTCTACTGCTCCGTTTGTTTGGGGACGGTAAGGCGAGGAAGTATGCCTTTGGATTTTATATTTGGTCAGCAGGGCCGCAGTCTCGGCTTGAAAGTGAGTCCCGTGATCACTGATAAATTCAGAGGGAATCCCATATCGACATATTATTTTGTTTTGGATGAACTTGGCGACATGCTTAGCATTGAGGATGCGATATGATTCAGCTTCGACCCATTTGGTGAAATAGTCGATAGCTACCAAAATAAAGCAATGCCCACTGGTACCCGAGGGATTTATTTTCCCGATTATGTCGATACCCCACGTTGAGAATGGCCAGGGTGACGTCATGGTATAGAGTAGCGATGACGGCATATGTTGCACATTGCCAAAGATTTGACAGTTATGACAATGTTTGACATACGACCGGCAATCGGCTTCCATGGTATTCCAATAATAACCGAGCCTCATGATTTTCCGGACCAGCATGTGGGCATTCATCTGTGGGCCGTTCTCACCATCGTGTACTTCGGCCATAACCTTCTCAGCCTTATACTTGTCAACACAAAGGAGTAGAGCCCCCTGTGCCGTCTTTTTGTATAGTTGCCCGTCATCGGTGCGGATGAACTGGGTGGCTAGCCTCCGTAAGGCTTTCTTGGCTCGCCCTTCCGACCCGGGAAGATATTCTCCGTTTGTCAGGTACGTTAACACAGCCTGATACCATGGTTCGGGATCAGTTACTTCAATGTCTTCTATGTCGCAAATGTATGCTGGCTCGGACCGTCTTTCGACGCAAATCGGCATACTAGTCACGTGGTCGGGAATATTCATTAAAGATGCCAATTTTGAGAGTGCATCTGCGAACTGATTTTCTTCCCGGGGCAGATATATATACTCTACTTTTTGGAATTGTTTCTCGAGATCCCTTACTCGTGCCTGGTAGGCCACGAGATTAGCATTTCGAGTCTTCCATTTTTGAAGTGCTTGGTTAATAACCAAGGATGAGTCACCATGTACCCGGAGATTTGTAATCCCCAGATTGGCGGCGGCTTGTAGCCCGTAAACGCATGCTTCGTACTCTGCTGCATTATTGGTAACGTCAAAGTCCAGTTTGATGGAGACGGGAGTGTGCTCCCCTTTTGGTGAAATTAGGAGGATCCCGACTCCGAACCCTCGAAAATTAGATGCACCATCGAAGTATAAATCCCAAGTTTCAGTATCAGTATGGAAAATATCTTCGTCTGGGAAGGACCAGGTGTCGGTGTGTCCTTCTTCGGTTATCGGGCTATCGGCGAGAAATTCAGCTACTACTCGACCTTTGATAGCTTTTAATGGTACAAACTTTAGGTCGAACTCTGCCAGCATTAAAGTCCATCTAGAGATTCGGCCGTTGAGAACGGGTTTTTCGAAGATGTATTTGATTGGGTCCATTTTGGATAGCACATGGACCTCATGACTGAGCATATAATGCCGAAGTTTCTTAGTGGCCCAGACTAGAGCCAAACACGTCCTTTCGAGCATGGTATATTTGCATTCATACTCTAAAAACTTCTTGCTGATGTAGTAAATGGCTCTTTCTTCGGAGTCAACTGTCTGAGCCAGCATAGCCCCCATGGCTGTCTCGGTCGTCGTTAGGTATAACGACAGAGGCAAACCTGGTTGAGGTGGCATTAAAACTGGCGGTGCAGACAGAATTTCCTTGATCTTGTCGAAAGCGGTTTGGCACTTGTCATCCCATAGTACCCGTTCTCCTACTTTCAGTTTCTTGAAAATTGGTTCACACACCATGGTTAATTTGGAAATGAACCGACTGATGTACTGGACTTTCCCGAGGAATCCCCTTATTTCATTTTCGGTTTTAGGAGGTTGCATCTCGGTGATGGCTTTGATTTTAGCTGGGTCGACTCCGATACCTCGTTGGCTAACGATATGACCCAGTAATTTGCCTGATGTTACCCCGAAACTGCACTTTTGAGGGTTTAACCTCATGTTGTATTTGCGCAATCGGGTGAAAAATTTTCTTAGGGCGGTGATGTGACCGTCCCGTTCTTTGGATTTGACGATCATGTCGTCTACATAAACTTCTACCTCTTTATGCATCATGTCGTGTAATAAAGTGGTAGCAGTCCTTTGATATGTGGCCCCGACATTAATGAGACCGAAAGGCATGACGGTATAGCAGTAAGTACCCCAAGGTGTGGTGAAGGTAGTCTTACTCATGTCTTCTTCTGCCATCTTGATTTGATTATACCCGGCATACCCGTCCATGAATGATAGAAGGGCATGATCGGCCGTGTTATCCACCAGTATGTCGATGTGTGGTAACGGGAAATCAACTTTCGGGCTCGCCTTGTTAAGATCCCGAAAATCTACACATACCCGCACCTTACCGTCCTTTTTAGAAACCGGCACGATGTTTGCCACCCAGTCCGGATATTCGGACACTTGTATGAAGCCGGCTTTGAATTGTTTGTCAACTTCTTCTTTTACCTTGAGAGACCACTCGGGTCTCATTCGACGAAGCTTCTGTTTGACCGGTTTGCACCCGTCTTTGATTGGTATGTGGTGCTCGGCTATTTCCCGGTCTATCCCCGGCATGTCCTTGTAGAACCATGCGAAGACATCCTTGAACTCTTGGAGGAGGCTTACGAACTGTTGTTTCTCCTTGGGATCTAAGGATAACCCTATCTTAAGTGTTTGAGGCTCTAAGGTTGTTCCCACATTTATGGACTCGGTTTCTTCGATCACCGGGTTTCGGGACTCCCTTTGCTCTAGTTGCTCGATCAGATGTGGAGGTAAGGGTACCTGTTCGTCTGGTTTCTCAATGTCATAGCATAAAACATTTTTAAAAGCAGAGTTTGAATGAGACAAGTCGTAAGCAGAACGGTTGTTATTATTGATTGAAAATTTGGAGAACAGCTCAAAGAGAGCAGCCATCTGATCATTGGTCAGTGGCGGGATAGGTAGGGCACTCGGGACAGACCCCGAAGTGCCAGCAGCAGGAATAATAAAGGAGAGAGGGGTTACAGGAGTGACTCTAGCACCGACTTCCCTAGACTCGATCTCAGACTCTGACTCAGACTCCGACTCAGACTCGGACTCGGACTCAGACTCAGGCATATCTCCCTCTCCGGTGACTAGCTTGTAGATCCTTCCCTGACTGTCAGTCCACTTGACAGTCTTCCTCCAGGCCCTGTTTCCCGTCTCGGAACCAACATCCGAGATCAGCTTGGTCGGGTCAAACCTGTTGCTGCGGAGGATCAGGTTGACCAAGTCTTCCTTTGGAGTTGGGGCTATGGTGTCTTCCCTAAATAGTAGCCCTAGAGAGGGCTCAGCATCTTCAACTCCGTTAGACTGGATGAGGGCAAACACGTCATCCGGGATGTAGTTGCAGTCCCGGGCCAAGTGGGTCCCGAGCTGCATAGCATTGGGTTGGTATAGACCAACCTGGATAGCCCCAAACACCGGTGTGACAAAGTAGTCAGCCAACCGTGGGCTATAAGGGCTCAAGTGGATACCCTTAAGGAGGTTGCAGGCCTTTTCGATCCCTGCTCGGACAACATTGTCGGGGGTGATGGCATAACCGAGACCAAAGTGAGATTCTTCGTCTTTGAGAACCTCGATGATCTTCCCAGCTGGAAGATCGGGTCGAGAGGTAGCCCCCGGAAAGTACCCTAGGTTTTGGAGCATCGTGTCGATACTCGTAGTGAAGTAAGGCCTAAAGAGGTACTCTTCCTCGATCATCCCCACAAAATCGAACCCCCAGAGGTCCGTGCGTCCCGTGGTGTTACAACTAGCCACAGTCATTGGTGTTGCCTCTAAAGTGATGACATCGTTAAGCAGAGGCATCTTGATCTTTCGGTGGAGGGTGGAGGACACCGCCTTGACCGCGTGGATCCAAGGCCTACCTAGGAGCAAGTTGAACGATGAGGTGACATCGATCACCTGGAACTCGAGCTCCTTTTCTATTGGGCCGGTTATGATGGTCAGTTTCACGGCCCCAGCTACCGACTTCGGGCTCCCATCAAAAGCTTGGATGGTCTGAGCAGTCGGGATATAGTCAGCCTCGGTAACGCCGAGGGCTTTTGCGGTCCTTAGAGGAAGAACATTCACAGCGGACCCATCATCAACCAGGGTCATAGGGAGGTATTTTCCTCGGCAAACCACCATAATGTAGAGGGCCAGATTGTGGGAGGCCCCGAATGGCGGTAAGTCGGCTTCGGAGAAAGTGATCGTCGGACCTCCTTCCTTAGCTTTGCCCTTTAGGTGGGGCAGGACCGTGACTACCATCTCAGCGGGGGTAACCAAAGAGTCAACCTTAATTTGATCGAGAGCCTTTGTAAGTGCTTCTCGATGTTCTTGAGAACTAACTAGGAGTTGCCATATAGTGAGGTCAACTCGGGCTTTCTTCAATTGTTTCACGAGAGCCGTCTCAGCAGTTGGCTCTTCAGGGGCGACCTCCGTAATGACGGTTGTCGGGATTGGGGCGTCCCTAGAGCTAGTGGCTTGGTAGGGACGACCAAGGTGGTTACTGGTTAGGACTCGGGATTTAGTCTTTCGAATCTCCTCGGCGGTGATGGGGACAGCTTCCCCTTTCGCGAGGTAGACATCATCTTCGTCGTCTAACCAGATCCCGTTCACTTGCGGGATAAATGGAGAGATAAGGTGAGAGCAATCAATCACCTCCCCGGTAAAGATGGCGTGGGAGCTGAAAGGGTTCTCCTTGTTGCTGGGCTTATCTCCGGGTAGCGGGATTTTACCGCTTTCAATCAGGTCCTGAATCAGGTGCTTCAGCTTCCAGCACTTCTCAGTATCATGCCCATTGCCTCGGTGGTACTGGCAATAGGCTTGGGCATTGTAGTTCTTGGAGCGTCGCTCGACCGGAACTTCAGGAGTTGGGCCTATCGGTTGGATTAGGCCTTTAGAGGATAGCCTTTGTAAGGCATAAGTATAGGTCGTACCTATGTCAGTGAAAACCCGAGGTGGGGTGTTCTTCTTTGACGGGGCATCTAGTAGATTAACCGCGTCGAAAATGCTGCGGGTTGCTGCTTGAGGCTTGGTTGTGGAGGAAGAAGCCCCTTGGTAACCCTTAGCAGCGGCCTTAGTGAGGCCTTCCAATCTTAAGTCATCTTCGATCCTCATACCCATTTCAGTAAGGGTGGTGAAATTGGGTATGACAGCATATCGGAGGTGAACCCGGTAGGATGGGAGGAGGTTCTTGACAAAGGCCTCCACCAAAGTCTTCTCACTGGGCTTATCGACCAGTTTCACGCTCTCGGCCCTCCAGCGTTGAAGGTATTTGGTAAAGCCTTCCTTCGGCTCTTGGGCCATAACCTCCAGAGATCTCATTGTGGTTTGGATCTCGGTGTTGTCAGCATAGTTCCGAGCGAACTCGGTGGCCACATCATCCCAAGTAGGGTATTTCATTGGGTCTAGCCTGTAGTACCAGGCCCGAGGGTGCTTTTCAAGAGACGCAGCAAAGAGGTTCTTGAACATGGTAGAGTCCACCCCTTTGATGGCCATGAACTCCTTGAAGGCCCGTACATGTAGTAACGGGTCTTCAGTCCCTTCGAACATGGGCAAACCGGTGAGGTTCAGGTTTGCAGGCAGCTTGTCACTCAGTGGGTTATACTCCCGACTATTCTCCCGATGGATATTATTACTCCCAGTCAAGTGAACTTGTTCCTCTAGTCGGCGTACTGAGCTAACTAGATCAGCCAGAGGCCCAATAGTCCCGGCATTGGGAGTTCTGTGCTCCACCGCAGCCAATCGAGTGACGATAGCAACTTGCCCAGCCCTCATTTCATTCAGTTGGGCGTCGATGTCGGCCCTTTTGTCGACCATGGCGTCCACAGAGGTTTTCAGATCAGCTAAAGCAGCTTCCATTCTGCGAGTGTGTCTGGTTGATGGTGGCCTGTCTATAAGAACACCACGTAATCAGAAACCGAACCCAGTCTTGGAATCAAAGGAAAAAGTACATCCCGAGCGACCCAAAAAGAAAGGACTGAGTGGAAAAGACTCGAGAAAGACACCTAGACGGATGACTCGTGGGTGGTATGACTTCCTTAGGATTTCGGCTTTGTGGGCCTAGTCCCGTTCGAAGGAAGGTCCACGTGAGATTATTCCCCAAACTTTTGACTCGAGTGTTTGGACGGACTTTCCTTTGTAGGGGTATGCCCTACGCGGGTTGGTCGTGCATTGACAGATAAGGCGAACTCGGGGAAGGGGGGAAATTTGTGATATAAGATCGATAGAGTTTCGACGCTATAAACCCTCTACATACTATGCAAAGACCCGACACACGGATAGACGGTAGATCCTATAATACGGAAGGTTTATTTTAAGAAAGTTGAAAGTTTTGGAAAGGTTGAGGTTTGAATGCAAAAAAAAATGAACGAATTTCCGAGAGTTTTGAAAACTGAAAACGAAATTTCGAAAAAACGAGATTAGAATTTTGAAAAGGAAAATTCCGAAAATCAAGGTGGGGGTGGAAATTCGAGAACTAAAACGGACAGTATGCCGACTACAGAAAAGGATATTTTGAGTCAAATCGTTGATCCTAAATTTTGGCGGCATTCCGAGTTTTGAAAATTGGATATTTTGAAGAGGTGAGTCCCGAAATGGGCAGCATTTCGGGTTTTCGAAATTGGGCGTTTTGGAAAGACGGGTCCCGAAATGGACAGTATTTCGGGTTTTTCGAAAGGTGGGTATTTTTGGAAAGATGCAATTTTTTGAAATGACGGTTTTTGAAAAATGACACGGAAACCAAGTAGCACGTAATCAAACAAGCATTATAACGACGCTTATGTATGCTTTACGCTAAGTCTCGGTCGGTCAGAATAGGGTCTATACCAACAACGATGGCTTTCTCGTGTGATGGACGGACTCCCTAAGCCGAGTTGGTCTTAGGACATGCCGCAAAACCGAGACGAGTTCCACCATCGATGTCTTTAGCGCACCCATGTAGGAATGTACCGTGGTATAGTGGGACGTCGGTCACAAGTAACCGGCCCGGGCAAAATTTGGGTTATGCATGAATCATTAAACTAACGCGCGCACATTAATCTACGAACGATTTCTCTTCGAGTCTCACCCTAGGAACCCCGATGACATGTGGTACATCAGGTATCCCCAGCGGAGTCGCCAAATTGTGGACATGACGTAGGTCCACCCCGACGCGGCGAAGCGCGGGTTTGGGTAGGCGAATGAATCTCGTGGTAAGATTGTTCTCGGGTTCGAAATTTAAGTCAAAATGGAGTCGCCACCGAATTTTGTGGTTATTCGGAACCATACGAGCCCACTCTATGTCGTCATGGGCTATACACAAAGTAAGCCCACTCCGATTTCAGAGTTTATGGGGCTCGTCCCTTTGCATTGCGATACCGATACCATCTATACCGGTAATCGTGTAAAGAATGACTCTCGTGCGCCAAGGGTTTCGGACATCCGGAAACCAAAGGTTCTGAGTAAGGGGTGAGGGTACGTGTTGGGAAGCCCACTAAGGACACCCAACCCCGCCCGCACATGGCGGCCTCTACTAAGACACCGTTCGTGTGCGTGTACGCGCGCTAGTAAATTGATTAAATGATATGCAAACAGCGTTTTGTCTAAGCATGTGAATTTTGCGTTAACTACGTCATTTAATGCATCTTATTATTTGTCGGAATGATTTAGCATGCGAGGTTCATTTATAAAGCGTAAAAGCAAGTAAATAAACAAAGCTCGGAAGTAAATAAATAACGTACAAGTTACACGGGCGGAAATACAACCCGGAATTCACAATACAACGTTACATAAAAATAATGAACGATATAAAGAAAGCAATATAAAGATAGAAACGGACCCGTATATAAACTAGACCGTGAAAATATGTTGATGGACTAACCCCGATTAAATACGCATTATGTCGCATATTAAACGAAGGACGGGAACATGAGACTGTGGCGTATTGCCAGCCTAATCTCACGTCTCGTAGTCTTGTCCCGACTTATCACGTCAAAAGGTGGTCAAAGTCGTTCTACGTGTCGTGATGTGCATGGTTTTGAAAATAGGATAGTCACGTGATAGTCTTTGCACGTGATGACTAAAGTCGATAAAAGGTCGGGGCTTGAATTGTGGGTCAAACCCCTCGGCTTTGTGGGTTACGGGACCCACTCGATCGAGTCGTGGTGTGACTCGGTCGAGTGCGTCTTTTACGTAGCTACTGACCACTTTTTGGGGTGCTACTCGATCGAGTGCCCCCTGTACGAAGCATGGCTCGTTCGTTTTTATGACTTAAAATCGATGAACGGCCAAACCAAATACAAATATTGCACGATTTGTATTTAATTCGGCCTCCGGTACTATAATCGTGTATGAACGATTATAACACCGTCACCGGAGTTTTAGGAAAACGTTTACGTTAGATTAGAAAACTTTGAATTAGTGACGAAATGCATCCCTCTACGTCACGACATCGAAACTAACCCTTCCGGATTACGTGATGTCGATTTTCGTGTCGACGGGTTTCGTACCAATTATGGAAAGGGAATTAAATCCGTTCAACTACGACCGATCACGGTCGCGTCACGCCCTTGGGTACATTGGGGCGGGGCTCCTCGAAAGGGCTCCACCTCCGTCGCTGCTCGTAAAGGGATTAGATGGACCTTAGGTGATCATCGTAGTCCAACGTTTTAAAACCGATTTTTAGTATATATATATACGCGGTATTGGTAATGTTAAAGACAATAAAAGTAATACGAAAATAAAGATGCGAAAATGTAAAAAAAGGTTAGTGTTAGTGTTAGTGTTACTACGATTATAATACAATAATGCGAAAATGTACATAAAATCGATATAGAAAAGAGATAGAGAAGGGGTTTAGGACACCCTCAACATACATGCTAGGTAAAGGCCTCGGAAATGGACTCGTAAATAGCGGCACGGCTTGAGAGTATCGAGGATGTATGCGAGTTATGGTGTGTATGGATGCTTGTGTGTATGTGTCGGTTTATCGAGGGACGAGAGCTCGGTTTTTGTGTGTTTTTGGCTTAGGATTTCTAAGGCTTGTAAGGTGATGAAGTAGGGTTGGAGTAGGGTAAAATGTGGCTGGAGTTGTAGGGTAAAAATGCTCAAAAAGTTCTCAAATGCATGGGGGGGTGAAGCGGTATTTATAGACTTCACCCCTCGACATAGGGGCACTCGATCGAGTGGCCCTAGTGCACTCGATCGAGTGCCTTCGCAAACGGGCCAAACCCGGGTAAAAAAGGCTCCACTCGATCGAGTGGGGTCAATCCACTCGATCGAGTGGGTCAACAAATCGAGATAAATAAGGAAAGATTTGATTTTGTTTGTTTTGACTATTTTTTGAATTTTTATTTGTGCGCCAACTGAGCTTAGCTGATTTATGAGACGGTTTCGTCTTTGACCGGGTTTTGACCCGGTCGCCAAAAGACGGGAATTATTTTTGGTGTCGGTTTTGGCCCAAATTAGTCTCATTAGACTCGGAATGACCCACTGGCCCTGAATTTGAGGTCTGTTTTGTGAGATTTTTACTCCGCTAAAAGTCCATGTCGGATATTATGAATTCCGAGCCCAAATCCGAGTATACCAAGTCACGTTTGCGTCCGATCATCATCGGGTGTTTTTTGAAGACTACCATAGACACGTGGCAGTCAAAATGCGGGTGTCTACAAAGTCATACAACAGATGTACATAAGTAAAGCACTGTTAAAATGTTTTTAAATGCTAATAGTTTGAAAGTCATAGTTAAAATTGTTTCATATGAGTGATTGCTATACCAAAACTAATACACTAAATACTTTTTAATTTTACAGTGAACCTCTCTTTAAGTTTGATACCATTCAGATTTCAAGAAAGCAGATGATGATGATGTCACAGTCTGAAACTAAACTTGAGGAACCAATTTTAAGTCTTTGGGGATTATTGATGAATGATTTGGAAAATCTATCATTTCCATCATCCGTAAAGCGTGTTTATATGTCTCCATTTAATAAATATGTGGTAATGTTATATATTCCATTAACAATGTCAACAGTGTAAATATATTTTTGCTCATGAATCTCTTCTAAACACTATTTTAATATTTCAGATTCCTACAAGTGAAATGCAGTTGGATGATGTGCAATTGGTAAACAAATAGATACTCCTTATAACCTTCATTCATTCATTCATTCATTCATTCATTTATTCATTCATTCATTCATTCATTCATTCATTCATTCTGTAAACTAATAGTGCAATCTTCTTCAAGGTCTTTTTCTGGACAACAGAATTACCATCTATTGTTCTTTACTGTTTAAACTCAATGACAAAGTCATTTGAAGTAATTCACTTTGGGTATCCTGAAGAACGTGACAGCCAACTGGACAGTTCTGAAGCTAAAGATAAATATGCGAGGACACTGATGTATTATTTTTACTTTTTTGTACATTGAAATTTATGTCACCTTTGTTGAATACTTTGTTATATTTGCAGTGTAATTATCTCTCTGAAAAATTCAAGAATAAGATCAAATGGGCCAATCAAGTGACAAACTATCAAATAGTGGAATTTATTCCAGATTTTAGTCGTCATTTGGATATTGACAATGGTATTTTGTCAATGAGGCTCATGGAAATATACAATGGGAATAAAAATACTTTTAACCAAGTGCTCAAACCGGTAAATATCATTGATACTATTTTATGTTTGATTATATTTCCATATATAAATGTTATTGATTGATGTATATGTTCAGAGCAATGTTACATATGATAAGTAGGTGAGGATGATTAAGGTGCGGTATTGCCACACAATACTAACCTCCACCAGGAATCAGATGAAAGATACTATTCTGAAAGATGCAAGAAAAATGTCAAGGAAACTTCTGTATGTTATAGACTTGCACTATGCTATCATATGACTACCATATATTGCACATAAAGCATAAATCATTAACATTTACTGTTCTATAACTTTTCTCAGTAGGGCAACGGAACTCTATGTGGAAAATATATTCAGTGATGAAGAAATTATTCAAAAATTCTTAAAAGAAACAAAGAAGAAGACCTTTGCAGGAAAGGCAAATGAGAAAAAGAAGGACTCATATGACAACATTTTAAAATCATATAACATGTAATATATTCTATCATGTCCAATGTTTTTTAATTCTTTCATCATAATTAATTTTAAAATTGTTGATTATTTGTACTATGTTATCTTGCAGGGAAGAGGTTATGGAAACACAATGGATGAATGTAAGCCGAAAGGCGATGCAATCCTTGTTATTACCAAATGAACAACTATATGATATGGTAAATGTTACAGTAATACTATAAATTCAAATGCAGCCAAATCAATCTAACAAGTGTTCTTTTAATAGGCAATCGATAAAGGTGGAATATATGCAACATTCATGAGGAATGATATATTATTTATTCCTACAAAATCAGGGGTAAAATATGTCAAAATTCCTATACTTAAATGCTTTTTTGGTACATAATCATACAGTTGTTTACCTATTGTGTATCCTCTGTTACAGGAATTAAACCCAGAAATATTCTCTTCTCTGACAACGCCATACTGTACTGTATCATACTTGCCTGAAGATGGTAAATTCTTGAGAAAGCTATAGCCATCTAATCTATATACTCCTATAGCATTAACACAGTTGAAATTTGTACATGGTTATAAAAGTGTCTGTTTTGATGTACTTAAGTTAATATGTGTTGACATGTTGAAATTTGTACGTGGTTATAGAAGTGTCTGCTTTGATGTAGATA
Organism: Agrostemma githago; assembly: GCA_958450325.1. Classification (NCBI taxonomy): domain Eukaryota; kingdom Viridiplantae; phylum Streptophyta; class Magnoliopsida; order Caryophyllales; family Caryophyllaceae; genus Agrostemma; species Agrostemma githago. The sequence continues at coordinate 33,514,211 of OY288261.1, forward strand.
AATTAATGTCTGTTGCACATGTTCAAAATTTGTACATTAATTAAAACAGTGTCTATTTTGATGTACATAAGTTAATATTTGTTGCAAAAGTTGTCAAAGCACAGTCTATTTTGATGTAGTTAAGTTAATGTCTGTAGCACATGTTTAAAATTTGTACATAAATTAAAACAATGTTTGTTTTGATGTAGATAAGTTACTATGTTTTGCAAATATTCAAAGTTTGTACCTAGTTAAAACAGTTTCTGTTTTGATGTACATAGGTTATTATGTGTTGCACATGTTGAAATTTGTACATGGTTATAGGAGTGTCTGTTTTGATGTACATAAGTTACTATGTGTTGAAAATATGTATTACAATAACTGTGAAATGTATACTTTTTCAGATCTTTATCCCAGTTCATATTGACACACCACCACACTGGATTTTGATTGTGTGTGATTTTGAAGACAAAAAGAATTACATCTTGGATTCAAGTAAAAGGAAGGGTAACAAAGCACGAAGTGATGTTTGCTACAAAATAATGACAAATGTCGCAATCATCATTCAAAACTACTCCGGCTATGAATACATCTCCAAAAAAATGACGACATATCCAATGGAGTATGTCAAATATACAGCTCAACAAAGTAATGGATTTGATTGTGGTATTTTTGTCTTGAAGTGGATAAATGCATTACACGAAAAGGAGAAATGGACAGACAAAGATTATTTTAATGACATCAATGACTTTCGGCGTCAAACATGCATAAATCTTATGAGGTGGGATAAGAACTTTGTTAAGGATTTTACAGTTGACAAAAAATATAAAATTCTATTTTAGCTATATGTATGTAAACTGTCAGTGATGTAAACATTACTCCATGACAAGAATTTATATAAACCTCAACGCTTTTATAATCATTCTCATGTGGGTTATGTACAGCTGATATGTACATATGTACATTACATAACGTTCTTCTGTAAATAGTCAAAAACATAAAATGTACAGAGTACTACTTTAGATGGGTTATGTACACCTGATATAGAATTAAGTACAATGATGTCCTAAGATAATTTGCAACCCTAATCCAACCCAAAACCCTTTTCCTTATTAAAGGTCACTAAACCCGCAAGAAACTGAACCCTAACAGGGTATTGGTGAATCCTGTCGTGGATGTGATTCAAACATGGGGCACTTAACCTTAAGAGTAGGGTAATGCATAAGACGGGACGGAAAAGGGTTTAGGGTTGGATTAGGCGGAGCCGCCTAATCCAACCCTAAACCCTTTTCCTTATTCAAGGTCACTAAACCCTAAGAGGGTATTGGTGAACCCTGTCGTGGATGTGATTCAAAAATGGGGCACTGAACCTTAAGAGTAGGGTACTGCATAAGACGGGACGGAAAAGGGTTTAGGGTTGGATTAGGCGGATCCGCGTAGCGGATCTGCCTAATCCAACCCTAAACCCTTTTCCTTATTCAAGGTCACTAAACCCGCAACAAACTGAACCCTAAGAGGGTATTGGTGAACCCTGTCGTGGATGTGATTCAAAGATGGGGCACTGAACCTTAAGAGTAGGGTAATGCATAAGACGGGACGGAAAAGGGTTTAGGTTTGGATTAGGCGTACCCGCTACGCGGCTCCGCCTAATCCAACCCTAAACCTTTTTCCTTATTCAAGGTCACTAAACCCTATACAAACCGAACCCTAAGAGTGTATTGGTGAACCCTGTCGTGGATGTGATTCAAAGATGGGGCACTGAACCTTAAGAGTAGGGTAATGCATAAGACGGGACGGAAAAGGGTTTAGGTTTGGATTAGGCGTACCCGCTACGCGGCTCCGCCTAATCCAACCCTAAACCCTTTTCCTTATTCAAGATCACTAAACCCTAAACAAACTGAACCCTAAGAGGGTATTGGTGAACCCTGTCGTGGATGTGATTCAAACATGGGGCACTGAACCTTAAGAGTAGGGTAATGCATAAGACGGAACGGAAAAGGGTTTAGGGTTGGATTAGGCAGAGCCGCTACGCGGCTCTGCCTAATCCAACCCTAAACCCTTTTCCTTATTCAAGGTCACTAAACCCTAAACAAACTGAACCCTAAGTGGATATTGGTGAACCCTGTCGTGGATGTGATTCAAAGATGGGGCACTGAACCTTAAGAGTAGGGTACTGCATAAGACGGGACGGAAAAGGGTTTAGGGTTGGATTAGGCGTACCCGCTACGCGGCTCCGCCTAATCCAACCCTAAACCCTTTTCCTTATTCAAGATCACTAAACCCTAAACAAACCGAACCCTAAAAGTGTATCGGTGAACCCTGTCGTGGATGTGATTCAAACATGGGGCACTGAACCTTAAGAGTAGGGTAATGCATAAGACGGGACGGAAAAGGGTTTAGGGTTGGATTAGGCGTACCCGCTACGCGGCTCCGCCTAATCCAACCCTAAACCCTTTTCCTTATTCAAGATCACTAAACCCTAAACAAACTGAACCCTAAGAGGGTATTGGTGAACCCTGTCGTGGATGTGATTCAAACATGGGGCACTGAACCTTAAGAGTAGGGTAATGCATAAGACGGGACGGAAAAGGGTTTAGGGTTGGATTAGGCGTACCCGCTACGCGGCTCTGCCTAATCCAACCCTAAACCCTTTTCCTTATTCAAGGTCACTAAACCCTAAACAAACTGAACCCTAAGAGGGTATTGGTGAACCCTGTCGTGGATGTGATTCAAAGATGGGGCACTGAACCTTAAGAGTAGGGTACTGTATAAGACGGGACGGAAAAGGGTTTAGGGTTGGATTAGGCGGGTAGAGTAGGGTACTGCATAAGACGGGACGGAAAAGGGTTTAGGGTTGGATTAGGCGGATCCGCGTAGCGGATCTGCCTAATCTAACCCTAAACCCTTTTCCTTATTCAAGGTCACTAAACCTGCAACAAACTGAACCCTAAGAGGGTATTGGTGAACCCTGTCATGGATGTGATTCAAAGATGGGGCACTGAACCTTAAGAGTAGGGTAATGCATAAGACGGGACGGAAAAGGGTTTAGGTTTGGATTAGGCGTACCCGCTACGCGGCTCCGCCTAATCCAACCCTAAACCTTTTTCCTTATTCAAGGTCACTAAACCTTAAACAAACCGAACCCTAAGAGTGTATTGGTGAACCCTGTCGTGGATGTGATTCAAAGATGGGGCACTGAACCTTAAGAGTAGGGTAATGCATAAGACGGGACAGAAAAGGGTTTAGGGTTGGATTAGGCGTACCCGCTACGCGGCTCCGCCTAATCCAACCCTAAACCCTTTTCCTTATTCAAGATCACTAAACCCTAAACAAACTAAACCCTAAGAGGGTATTGGTGAACCCTGTCGTGGATGTGATTCAAACATGGGGCACTGAACCTTAAGAGTAGGGTAATGCATAAGACGGGACGGAAAAGGGTTTAGGGTTGGATTAGGCGGAGCCGCTACGCGGCTCAGCCTAATCCAACCCTAAACCCTTTTCCTTATTCAAGGTCACTAAACCCTAAACAAACTGAACCCTAAGTGGGTATTGGTGAACCCTGTCGTGGATGTGATTCAAAGATGGGGCACTGAACCTTAAGAGTAGGGTACTGCATAAGACGGGACGGAAAAGGGTTTAGGGTTGGATTAGGCGTACCCGCTACACGGCTCCGCCTAATCCAACCCTAAACCCTTTTCCTTATTCAAGATCACTAAACCCTAAACAAACCGAACCCTAAGAGTGTATTGGTGAACCCTGTCGTGGATGTGATTCAAACATGGGGCACTGAACCTTAAGAGTAGGGTAATGCATAAGACGGGACGGAAAAGGGTTTAGGGTTGGATTAGGCGTACCCGCTACGCGGCTCCGCCTAATCCAACCCTAAACCCTTTTCCTTATTCAAGATCACTAAACCCTAAACAAACTGAACCCTAAGAGGGTATTGGTGAATCCTGTCGTGGATGTGATTCAAACATGGGGCACTGAACCTTAAGAGTAGGGTAATGCATAAGACGGGACGGAAAAGGGTTTAGGGTTGGATTAGGCGGAGCCGCTACGCGGCTCTGCCTAATCCAACCCTAAACCCTTTTCCTTATTCAAGGTCACTAAACCCTAAACAAACTGAACCCTAAGTGGGTATTGGTGAACCCTGTCGTGGATGTGATTCAAAGATGGGGCACTGAACCTTAAGAGTAGGGTACTGCATAAGACGGGACGGAAAAGGGTTTAGGGTTGGATTAGGCGTACCCGCTACGCGGCTCCGCCTAATCCAACCCTAAACCCTTTTCCTTATTCAAGATCACTAAACCCTAAACAAACCGAACCCTAATAGTGTATTGGTGAACCCTGTCGTGGATGTGATTCAAACATGGGGCACTGAACCTTAAGAGTAGGGTAATGCATAAGACGGGACGGAAAAGGGTTTAGGGTTGGATTAGGCGTACCCGCTACGCGGCTCCGCCTAATCCAACCCTAAACCCTTTTCTTTATTCAAGATCACTAAACCCTAAACAAACTGAACCCTAAGAGGGTATTGGTGAACCCTGTCGTGGATGTGATTAAAACACGGGGCACTGAACCTTAAGAGTAGGGTAATGCATAAGACGGGACGGAAAAGGGTTTAGGGTTGGATTAGGCGTACCCGCTACGCGGCTCTGCCTAATCCAACCCTAAACCCTTTTCCTTATTCAAGGTCACTAAACCCTAAACAAACTGAACCCTAAGAGGGTATTGGTGAACCCTGTCGTGGATGTGATTCAAAGATGGGGCACTGAACCTTAAGAGTAGGGTACTGTATAAGACGGGACGTAAAAGGGTTTAGGGTTGGATTAGGCGGGTAGAGTAGGGTACTGCATAAGACGGGACGGAAAAGGGTTTAGGGTTGGATTAGGCGGATCCGCGTAGCGGATCCGCCTAATCCAACCCTAAACCCTTTTCCTTATTCAAGGTCACTAAACCTGCAACAAACTGAACCCTAAGAGGGTATTGGTGAACCCTGTCGTGGATGTGATTCAAAGATGGGGCACTGAACCTTAAGAGTAGGGTAATGCATAAGACGGGACGGAAAAGGGTTTAGGTTTGGATTAGGCGTACCCGCTACGCGGCTCCGCCTAATCCAACCCTAAACTTTTTTCCTTATTCAAGGTCACTAAACCCTAAACAAACCGAACCCTAAGAGTGTATTGGTGAACCCTGTCGTGGATGTGATTCAAAGATGGGGCACTGAACCTTAAGAGTAGGGTAATGCATAAGACGGGACAGAAAAGGGTTTAGGGTTGGATTAGGCGTACCCGCTACGCGGCTCCGCCTAATTAATCCAACCCTAAACCCTTTTCCTTATTCAAGATCACTAAACCCTAACCAAACTGAACCCTAAGAGGGTATTGGTGAACCCTGTCGTGGATGTGATTAAAACATGGGGCACTGAACCTTAAGAGTAGGGTAATGCATAAGACGGGACGGAAAAGGGTTTAGGGTTGGATTAGGCGTACCCGCTACGCGGCTCCGCCTAATCCAACCCTAAACCCTTTTCCTTATTCAAGATCACTAAACCCTAAACAAACTAAACCCTAAGAGGGTATTGGTGAACCCTGTCGTGGATGTGATTCAAACATGGGGCACTGAAACTTAAGAGTAGGGTAATGCATAAGACGGGACGGAAAAGGGTTTAGGGTTGGATTAGGCGTACCCACTACGCGGCTCCGCCTAATTAATCCAACCCTAAACCCTTTTCCTTATTCAAGATCACTAAACCCTAACCAAACTGAACCCTAAGAGGGTATTGGTGAACCCTGTCGTGGATGTGATTAAAACATGGGGCACTGAACCTTAAGAGTAGGGTAATGCATAAGACGGGACGGAAAAGGGTTTAGGGTTGGATTAGGCGAACCCGCTACGCGGCTCCGCCTAATCCAACCCTAAACCCTTTTCCTTATTCAAGATCACTAAACCCTAAACAAACTAAACCCTAAGAGGGTATTGGTGAACCCTGTCGTGGATGTGATTCAAACATGGGGCACTGAACCTTAAGAGTAGGGTAATGCATAAGACGGGACGGAAAAGGGTTTAGGGTTGGATTAGGCGGAGCCGCTACGCGGCTCCGCCTAATCCAACCCTAAACCTTTTTCCTTATTCAAGATCACTAAACCCTAAACAAACCGAACCCTAAGAGTGTATTGGTGAACCCTGTCGTGGATGTGATTCAAACATGGGGCACTGAACCTTAAGAGTAGGGTAATGCATAAGACGGGACGGAAAAGGGTTTAGGGTTGGATTAGGCGTACCCGCTACGCGGCTCTGCCTAATCCAACCCTAAACCCTTTTCCTTATTCAAGGTCACTAAACCCTAAACAAACTGAACCCTAAGAGGGTATTGGTGAACCTTGTCGTGGATGTGATTCAAAGATGGGGCACTGAACCTTAAGAGTAGGGTACTGCATAAGACGGGACGGAAAAGGGTTTAGGGTTGGATTAGGCGGGTAGAGTAGGGTACTGCATAAGACGGGACGGAAAAGGGTTTAGGGTTGGATTAGGCGGATCCGCGTAGCGGATCCGCCTAATCCAACCCTAAACCCTTTTCCTTATTCAAGGTCACTAAACCTGCAACAAACTGAACCCTAAGAGGGTATTGGTGAACCCTGTCGTGGATGTGATTCAAACATTGGGCACTGAACCTTAAGAGTAGGGTAATGCATAAGACGGGACAGAAAAGGGTTTAGGGTTGGATTAGGCGTACCCGCTACGCGGCTCCGCCTAATCCAACCCTAAACCCTTTTCCTTATTCAAGATCACTAAACCCTAAACAAACTAAACCCTAAGAGGGTATTGGTGAACCCTGTCGTGGATGTGATTCAAACATGGGGCACTGAACCTTAAGAGTAGGGTAATGCATAAGACGGGACGGAAAAGGGTTTAGGGTTGGATTAGGCGTACCCGCTACGCGGCTCCGCCTAATCCAACCCTAAACCTTTTTCCTTATTCAAGATCACTAAACCCTCAACAAACCGAACCCTATGAGTGTATTGGTGAACCCTGTCGTGGATGTGATTCAAACATGGGGCACTGAACCTTAAGAGTAGGGTAATGCATAAGACGGGACGGAAAAGGGTTTAGGGTTGGATTAGGCGTACCCGCTACGCGGCTCCGCCTAATTAATCCAACCCTAAACCCTTTTCCTTATTCAAGATCACTAAACCCTAACCAAACTGAACCCTAAGAGGGTATTGGTGAACCCTGTCGTGGATGTGATTAAAACATGGGGCACTGAACCTTAAGAGTAGGGTAATGCATAAGACGGGACGGAAAAGGGTTTAGGGTTGGATTAGGCGTACCCGCTACGCGGCTCTGCCTAATCCAACCCTAAACCCTTTTCCTTATTCAAGGTCACTAAACCCTAAACAAACTGAACCCTAAGAGGGTATTGGTGAACCTTGTCGTGGATGTGATTCAAAGATGGGGCACTGAACCTTAAGAGTAGGGTACTGCATAAGACGGGACGGAAAAGGGTTTAGGGTTGGATTAGGCGGGTAGAGTAGGGTACTGCATAAGACGGGACGGAAAAGGGTTTAGGGTTGGATTAGGCGGATCCGCGTAGCGGATCCGCCTAATCCAACCCTAAACCCTTTTCCTTATTCAAGGTCACTAAACCTGCAACAAACTGAATCCTAAGAGGGTATTGGTGAACCCTGTCGTGGATGTGATTCAAACATGGGGCACTGAACCTTAAGAGTAGGGTAATGCATAAGACGGGACGGAAAAGGGTTTAGGGTTGGATTAGGCGAACCCGCTACGCGGCTCTGCCTAATCCAACCCTAAACCCTTTTCTTTATTCAAGATCACTAAACCCTAAACAAACTGAACCCTAAGAGGGTATTGGTGAACCCTGTCGTGGATGTGATTAAAACACGGGGCACTGAACCTTAAGAGTAGGGTAATGCATAAGACGGGACGGAAAAGGGTTTAGGGTTGGATTAGGCGTACCCGCTACGCGGCTCTGCCTAATCCAACCCTAAACCCTTTTCCTTATTCAAGGTCACTAAACCCTAAACAAACTGAACCCTAAGAGGGTACTGGTGAACCCTGTCGTGGATGTGATTCAAAGATGGGGCACTGAACCTTAAGAGTAGGGTACTGTATAAGACGGGACGGAAAAGGGTTTAGGGTTGGATTAGGCGGGTAGAGTAGGGTACTGCATAAGACGGGACGGAAAAGGGTTTAGGGTTGGATTAGGCGGATCCGCGTAGCGGATCCGCCTAATCCAACCCTAAACCCTTTTCCTTATTCAAGGTCACTAAACCTGCAACAAACTGAACCCTAAGAGGGTATTGGTGAACCCTGTCGTGGATGTGATTCAAAGATGGGGCACTAAACCTTAAGAGTAGGGTAATGCATAAGACGGGACGGAAAAGGGTTTAGGTTTGGATTAGGCGTACCCGCTACGCGGCTCCGCCTAATCCAACCCTAAACTTTTTTCCTTATTCAAGGTCACTAAACCCTAAACAAACCGAACCCTAAGAGTGTATTGGTGAACCCTGTCGTGGATGTGATTCAAAGATGGGGCACTGAACCTTAAGAGTAGGGTAATGCATAAGACGGGACAGAAAAGGGTTTAGGGTTGGATTAGGCGTACCCGCTACGCGGCTCCGCCTAATTAATCCAACCCTAAACCCTTTTCCTTATTCAAGATCACTAAACCCTAACCAAACTGAACCCTAAGAGGGTATTGGTGAACCCTGTCGTGGATGTGATTAAAACATGGGGCACTGAACCTTAAGAGTAGGGTAATGCATAAGACGGGACGGAAAAGGGTTTAGGGTTGGATTAGGCGTACCCGCTACGCGGCTCCGCCTAATCCAACCCTAAACCCTTTTCCTTATTCAAGATCACTAAACCCTAAACAAACTAAACCCTAAGAGGGTATTGGTGAACCCTGTCGTGGATGTGATTCAAACATGGGGCACTGAAACTTAAGAGTAGGGTAATGCATAAGACGGGACGGAAAAGGGTTTAGGGTTGGATTAGGCGTACCCGCTACGCGGCTCCGCCTAATTAATCCAACCCTAAACCCTTTTCCTTATTCAAGATCACTAAACCCTAACCAAACTGAACCCTAAGAGGGTATTGGTGAACCCTGTCGTGGATGTGATTAAAACATGGGGCACTGAACCTTAAGAGTAGGGTAATGCATAAGACGGGACGGAAAAGGGTTTAGGGTTGGATTAGGCGTACCCGCTACGCGGCTCCGCCTAATCCAACCCTAAACCCTTTTCCTTATTCAAGATCACTAAACCCTAAACAAACTAAACCCTAAGAGGGTATTGGTGAACCCTGTCGTGGATGTGATTCAAACATGGGGCACTGAACCTTAAGAGTAGGGTAATGCATAAGACGGGACGGAAAAGGGTTTAGGGTTGGATTAGGCGGAGCCGCTACGCGGCTCCGCCTAATCCAACCCTAAACCTTTTTCCTTATTCAAGATCACTAAACCCTAAACAAACCGAACCCTAAGAGTGTATTGGTGAACCCTGTCGTGGATGTGATTCAAACATGGGGCACTGAACCTTAAGAGTAGGGTAATGCATAAGACGGGACGGAAAAGGGTTTAGGGTTGGATTAGGCGTACCCGCTACGCGGCTCTGCCTAATCCAACCCTAAACCCTTTTCCTTATTCAAGGTCACTAAACCCTAAACAAACTGAACCCTAAGAGGGTATTGGTGAACCTTGTCGTGGATGTGATTCAAAGATGGGGCACTGAACCTTAAGAGTAGGGTACTGCATAAGACGGGACGGAAAAGGGTTTAGGGTTGGATTAGGCGGGTAGAGTAGGGTACTGCATAAGACGGGACGGAAAAGGGTTTAGGGTTGGATTAGGCGGATCCGCGTAGCGGATCCGCCTAATCCAACCCTAAACCCTTTTCCTTATTCAAGGTCACTAAACCTGCAACAAACTGAACCCTAAGAGGGTATTGGTGAACCCTGTCGTGGATGTGATTCAAACATGGGGCACTGAACCTTAAGAGTAGGGTAATGCATAAGACGGGACGGAAAAGGGTTTAGGGTTGGATTAGGCGGAGCCGCTACGCGGCTCCGCCTAATCCAACCCTAAACCCTTTTCCTTATTCAAGATCAGTAAACCCTAAACAAACTGAACCCTAAGAGGGTATTGGTGAACCCTGTCGTGGATGTGATTCAAACATTGGGCACTGAACCTTAAGAGTAGGGTAATGCATAAGACGGGACGGAAAAGGGTTTAGGGTTGGAATAGGCGGACCCGCTACGCGGCTCCGCCTAATCCAACCCTAAACCCTTTTCCTTATTCAAGGTCACTAAACCCTAAACAAACTGAACCCTAAGAGTGTATTGGTGAACCCTGTCGTGGATGTGATTCAAAGATGGGTCACTGAACCTTAAGAGTAGGGTAATGCATAAGACGGGACAGAAAAGGGTTTAGGGTTGGATTAGGCGTACCCGCTACGCGGCTCCGCCTAATCCAACCCTAAACCCTTTTCCTTATTCAAGATCACTAAAACCTAAACAAACTAAACCCTACGAGGGTATTGGTGAACCCTGTCGTGGATGTGATTCAAACATGGGGCACTGAACCTTAAGAGTAGGGTAATGCATAAGACGGGACGGAAAAGGGTTTAGGGTTGGATTAGGCGGAGCCGCTACGCGGTTCTGCCTAATCCAACCCTAAACCCTTTTCCTTATTCAAGGTCACTAAACCCTAAACAAACTGAACCCTAAGTGGGTATTGGTGAACCCTGTCGTGGATGTGATTCAAAGATGGGGCACTGAACCTTAAGAGTAGGGTAATGCATAAGACGGGACGGAAAAGGGTTTAGGGTTGGATTAGGCGTACCCGCTACGCGGCTCCGCCTAATTAATCCAACCCTAAACCCTTTTCCTTATTCAAGATCACTAAACCCTAACCAAACTGAACCCTAAGAGGGTATTGGTGAACCCTTTCGTGGATGTGATTAAAACATGGGGCACTGAACCTTAAGAGTAGGGTAATGCATAAGACGGGACGGAAAAGGGTTTAGGGTTGGATTAGGCGTACCCGCTACGCGGCTCTGCCTAATCCAACCCTAAACCCTTTTCCTTATTCAAGGTCACTAAACCCTAAACAAACTGAACCCTAAGAGGGTATTGGTGAACCTTGTCGTGGATGTGATTCAAAGATTGGGCACTGAACCTTAAGAGTAGGGTACTGCATAAGACGGGACGGAAAAGGGTTTAGGGTTGGATTAGGCGGGTAGAGTAGGGTACTGCATAAGACGGGACGGAAAAGGGTTTAGGGTTGGATTAGGCGGATCCGCGTAGCGGATCCGCCTAATCCAACCCTAAACCCTTTTCCTTATTCAAGGTCACTAAACCTGCAACAAACTGAACCCTAAGAGGGTATTGGTGAACCCTGTCGTGGATGTGATTCAAACATTGGGCACTGAACCTTAAGAGTAGGGTAATGCATAAGACGGGACAGAAAAGGGTTTAGGGTTGGATTAGGCGTACCCGCTACGCGGCTCCGCCTAATCCAACCCTAAACCCTTTTCCTTATTCAAGATCACTAAACCCTAAACAAACTAAACCCTACGAGGGTATTGGTGAACCCTGTCGTGGATGTGATTCAAACATGGGGCACTGAACCTTAAGAGTAGGGTAATGCATAAGACGGGACGGAAAAGGGTTTAGGGTTGGATTAGGCGGAGCCGCTACGCGGCTCCGCCTAATCCAACCCTAAACCTTTTTCCTTATTCAAGATCACTAAACCCTCAACAAACCGAACCCTAAGAGTGTATTGGTGAACCCTGTCGTGGATGTGATTCAAACATGGGGCACTGAACCTTAAGAGTAGGGTAATGCATAAGACGGGACGGAAAAGGGTTTAGGGTTGGATTAGGCGTACCCGCTACGCGGCTCCGCCTAATTAATCCAACCCTAAACCCTTTTCCTTATTCAAGATCACTAAACCCTAACCAAACTGAACCCTAAGAGGGTACTGGTGAACCCTGTCGTGGATGTGATTAAAACATGGGGCACTGAACCTTAAGAGTAGGGTAATGCATAAGACGGGACGGAAAAGGGTTTAGGGTTGGATTAGGCGTACCCGCTACGCGGCTCTGCCTAATCCAACCCTAAACCCTTTTCCTTATTCAAGGTCACTAAACCCTAAACAAACTGAACCCTAAGAGGGTATTGGTGAACCTTGTCGTGGATGTGATTCAAAGATTGGGCACTGAACCTTAAGAGTAGGGTACTGCATAAGACGGGACGGAAAAGGGTTTAGGGTTGGATTAGGCGGGTAGAGTAGGGTACTGCATAAGACGGGACGGAAAAGGGTTTAGGGTTGGATTAGGCGGATCCGCGTAGCGGATCCGCCTAATCCAACCCTAAACCCTTTTCCTTATTCAAGGTCACTAAACCTGCAACAAACTGAACCCTAAGAGGGTATTGGTGAACCCTGTCGTGGATGTGATTCAAACATTGGGCACTGAACCTTAAGAGTAGGGTAATGCATAAGACGGGACGGAAAAGGGTTTAGGGTTGGATTAGGCGTACCCGCTACGCGGCTCCGCCTAATTAATCCAACCCTAAACCCTTTTCCTTATTCAAGATCACTAAACCCTAACCAAACTGAACCCTAAGAGGGTACTGGTGAACCCTGTCGTGGATGTGATTAAAACATGGGGCACTGAACCTTAAGAGTAGGGTAATGCATAAGACGGGACGGAAAAGGGTTTAGGGTTGGATTAGGCGTACCCGCTACGCGGCTCTGCCTAATCCAACCCTAAACCCTTTTCCATATTCAAGGTCACTAAACCCTAAACAAACTGAACCCTAAGAGGGTATTGGTGAACCTTGTCGTGGATGTGATTCAAAGATGGGGCACTGAACCTTAAGAGTAGGGTACTGCATAAGACGGGACGGAAAAGGGTTTAGGGTTGGATTAGGCGGGTAGAGTAGGGTACTGCATAAGACGGGACGGAAAAGGGTTTAGGGTTGGATTAGGCGGATCCGCGTAGCGGATCCGCCTAATCCAACCCTAAACCCTTTTCCTTATTCAAGGTCACTAAACCTGCAACAAACTGAACCCTAAGAGGGTATTGGTGAACCCTGTCGTGGATGTGATTCAAACATGGGGCACTGAACCTTAAGAGTAGGGTAATGCATAAGACGGGACGGAAAAGGGTTTAGGGTTGGATTAGGCGAACCCGCTACGCGGCTCCGCCTAATCCAACCCTAAACCCTTTTCCTTATTCAAGATCAGTAAACCCTAAACAAACTGAACCCTAAGAGGGTATTGGTGAACCCTGTCGTGGATGTGATTCAAACATTGGGCACTGAACCTTAAGAGTAGGGTAATGCATAAGACGGGACGGAAAAGGGTTTAGGGTTGGAATAGGCGGACACGCTACGCGGCTCCGCCTTATCCAACCCTAAACCCTTTTCCTTATTCAAGGTCACTAAACCCTAAACAAACTGAACCCTAAGAGTGTATTGGTGAACCCTGTCGTGGATGTGATTCAAAGATGGGTCACTGAACCTTAAGAGTAGGGTAATGCATAAGACGGGACAGAAAAGGGTTTAGGGTTGGATTAGGCGTACCCGCTACGCGGCTCCGCCTAATCCAACCCTAAACCCTTTTCCTTATTCAAGATCACTAAAACCTAAACAAACTAAACCCTACGAGGGTATTGGTGAACCCTGTCGTGGATGTGATTCAAACATGGGGCACTGAACCTTAAGAGTAGGGTAATGCATAAGACGGGACGGAAAAGGGTTTAGGGTTGGATTAGGCGTACCCGCTACGCGGCTCTGCCTAATCCAACCCTAAACCCTTTTCCTTATTCAAGGTCACTAAACCCTAAACAAACTGAACCCTAAGAGGGTATTGGTGAACCTTGTCGTGGATGTGATTCAAAGATGGGGCACTGAACCTTAAGAGTAGGGTACTGCATAAGACGGGACGGAAAAGCGTTTAGGGTTGGATTAGGCGGGTAGAGTAGGGTACTGCATAAGACGGGACGGAAAAGGGTTTAGGGTTGGATTAGGCGGATCCGCGTAGCGGATCCGCCTAATCCAACCCTAAACCCTTTTCCTTATTCAAGGTCACTAAACCTGCAACAAACTGAACCCTAAGAGGGTATTGGTGAACCCTGTCGTGGATGTGATTCAAACATTGGGCACTGAACCTTAAGAGTAGGGTAATGCATAAGACGGGACAGAAAAGGGTTTAGGGTTGGATTAGGCGTACCCGCTACGCGGCTCCGCCTAATCCAACCCTAAACCCTTTTCCTTATTCAAGATCACTAAACCCTAAACAAACTAAACCCTAAGAGGGTATTGGTGAACCCTGTCGTGGATGTGATTCAAACATGGGGCACTGAACCTTAAGAGTAGGGTAATGCATAAGACGGGACGGAAAAGGGTTTAGGGTTGGATTAGGCGGAGCCGCTACGCGGCTCCGCCTAATCCAACCCTAAACCTTTTTCCTTATTCAAGATCACTAAACCCTCAACAAACCGAACCCTAAGAGTGTATTGGTGAACCCTGTCGTGGATGTGATTCAAACATGGGGCACTGAACCTTAAGAGTAGGGTAATGCATAAGACGGGACGGAAAAGGGTTTAGGGTTGGATTAGGCGTACCCGCTACGCGGCTCCGCCTAATTAATCCAACCCTAAACCCTTTTCCTTATTCAAGATCACTAAACCCTAACCAAACTGAACCCTAAGAGGGTACTGGTGAACCCTGTCGTGGATGTGATTAAAACATGGGGCACTGAACCTTAAGAGTAGGGTAATGCATAAGACGGGACGGAAAAGGGTTTAGGGTTGGATTAGGCGTACCCGCTACGCGGCTCTGCCTAATCCAACCCTAAACCGTTTTCCTTATTCAAGGTCACTAAACCCTAAACAAACTGAACCCTAAGAGGGTATTGGTGAACCTTGTCGTGGATGTGATTCAAAGATAGGGCACTGAACCTTAAGAGTAGGGTACTGCATAAGACGGGACGGAAAAGGGTTTAGGGTTGGATTAGGCGGGTAGAGTAGGGTACTGCATAAGACGGGACGGAAAAGGGTTTAGGGTTGGATTAGGCGGATCCGCGTAGCGGATCCGCCTAATCCAACCCTAAACCCTTTTCCTTATTCAAGGTCACTAAACCTGCAACAAACTGAACCCTAAGAGGGTATTGGTGAACCCTGTCGTGGATGTGATTCAAACATGGGGCACTGAACCTTAAGAGTAGGGTAATGCATAAGACGGGACGGAAAAGGGTTTAGGGTTGGATTAGGCGAACCCGCTACGCGGCTCCGCCTAATCCAACCCTAAACCCTTTTCCTTATTCAAGATCAGTAAACCCTAAACAAACTGAACCCTAAGAGGGTATTGGTGAACCCTGTCGTGGATGTGATTCAAACATTGGGCACTGAACCTTAAGAGTAGGGTAATGCATAAGACGGGACGGAAAAGGGTTTAGGGTTGGAATAGGCGGACACGCTACGCGGCTCCGCCTAATCCAACCCTAAACCCTTTTCCTTATTCAAGGTCACTAAACCCTAAACAAACTGAACCCTAAGAGTGTATTGGTGAACCCTGTCGTGGATGTGATTCAAAGATGGGTCACTGAACCTTAAGAGTAGGGTAATGCATAAGACGGGACAGAAAAGGGTTTAGGGTTGGATTAGGCGTACCCGCTACGCGGCTCCGCCTAATCCAACCCTAAACCCTTTTCCTTATTCAAGATCACTAAAACCTAAACAAACTAAACCCTACGAGGGTATTGGTGAACCCTGTCGTGGATGTGATTCAAACATGGGGCACTGAACCTTAAGAGTAGGGTAATGCATAAGACGGGACAGAAAAGGGTTTAGGGTTGGATTAGGCGGAGCCGCTACGCGGCTCTGCCTAATCCAACCCTAAACCCTTTTCCTGATTCAAGGTCACTAAACCCTAAACAAACTGAACCCTAAGTGGGTATTGGTGAACCCTGTCGTGGATGTGATTCAAACATGGGGCACTGAACCTTAAGAGTAGGGTAATGCATAAGACGGGACGGAAAAGGGTTTAGGGTTGGATTAGGCGTACCCGCTACGCGGCTCCGCCTAATCCAACCCTAAACCCTTTTCCTTATTCAAGATCACTAAACCCTAAACAAACCGAACCCTAAGAGTGTATTGGTGAACCCTGTCGTGGATGTGATTCAAACATGGGGCACTGAACCTTAAGAGTAGGGTAATGCATAAGACGGGACGGAAAAGGGTTTAGGGTTGGATTAGGCGAACCCGCTACGCGGCTCCGCCTAATCCAACCCTAAACCCTTTTTCTTATTCAAGATCACTAAACCCTAAACAAACCGAACCCTAAGAGTGTATTGGTGAACCCTGTTGTGGATGTGATTCAAACATGGGGCACTGAACCTTAAGAGTAGGGTAATGCATAAGACGGGACGGAAAAGGGTTTAGGGTTGGATTAGGCGTACCCGCTACGCGGCTCCGCCTAATCCAACCCTAAACCCTTTTCCTTATTCAAGATCACTAAACCCTAAACAAACTGAACCCTAAGAGGGTATTGGTGAACCCTGTCGTGGATGTGATTCAAACATGGGGCACTGAACCTTAAGAGTAGGGTAATGCATAAGACGGGACGGAAAAGGGTTTAGGGTTGGATTAGGCAGAGCCGCTACGCGGCTCTGCCTAATCCAACCCTAAACCCTTTTCCTTATTCAAGGTCACTAAACCCTAAACAAACTGAACCCTAAGTGGGTATTGGTGAACCCTGTCGTGGATGTGATTCAAAGATGGGGCACTGAACCTTAAGAGTAGGGTACTGCATAAGACGGGACGGAAAAGGGTTTAGGGTTGGATTAGGCGTACCCGCTACGCGGCTCCGCCTAATCCAACCCTAAACCCTTTTCCTTATTCAAGATCACTAAACCCTAAACAAACCGAACCCTAAGAGTGTATTGGTGAACCCTGTCGTGGATGTGATTCAAACATGGGGCACTGAACCTTAAGAGTAGGGTAATGCATAAGACGGGACGGAAAAGGGTTTAGGGTTGGATTAGGCGTACCCGCTACGCGGCTCCGCCTAATCCAACCCTAAACCCTTTTCCTTATTCAAGATCACTAAACCCTAAACAAACTGAACCCTAAGAGGGTATTGGTGAACCCTGTCGTGGATGTGATTAAAACATGGGGCACTGAACCTTAAGAGTAGGGTAATACATAAGACGGGACGGAAAAGGGTTTAGGGTTGGATTAGGCGTACCCGCTACGCGGATACGCCTAATCCAACCCTAAACCCTTTTCCTTATTCAAGGTCACTAAACCTGCAACAAACTGAACCCTAAGAGGGTATTGGTGAACCCTGTCGTGGATGTGATTCAAAGATGGGGCAATGAACCTTAAGAGTAGGGTAATGCATAAGACGGGACGGAAAAGGGTTTAGGTTTGGATTAGGCGTAACCGCTACGCGGCTCCGCCTAATCCAACCCTAAACCTTTTTCCTTTTTCAAGGTCACTAAACCCTAAACAAACCAAACCCTAAGATTGTATTGGTGAACCCTGTCGTGGATGTGATTCAAAGATGGGGCACTGAACCTTAAGAGTAGGTAATGCATAAGACGGGACAGAAAAGGGTTTAGGGTTGGATTAGGCGTACCCGCTACGCGGCTCCGCCTAATCCAACCCTAAACCCTTTTCCTTATTCAAGATCACTAAACCCTAAACAAACTAAACCCTAAGAGGGTATTGGTGAACCCTGTCGTGGATGTGATTCAAACATGGGGCACTGAACCTTAAGAGAAGGTAATGCATAAGACGGGACGGAAAAGGGTTTAGGGTTGGATTAGGCGGAGCCGCGTAGCGGCTCCGCCTAATCCAACCCTAAACCTTTTTCCTTATTCAAGATCACTAAACCCTAAACAAACCGAACCCTAAGAGTGTATTGGTGAACCCTGTCGTGGATGTGATTCAAACATGGGGCACTGAACCTTAAGAGTAGGGTAATGCATAAGACGGGACGGAAAAGGGTTTAGGGTTGGATTAGGCGTATCCGCTACGCGTCTCCGCCTAATCCAACCCTAAACCCTTTTCCTTATTCAAGATCACTAAACCCTAAACAAACTGAACCCTAAGAGGGTATTGGTGAACCCTGTCGTGGATGTGATTCAAACATGGGGCACTGAACCTTAAGAGTAGGGTAATGCATAAGACGGGACGGAAAAGGGTTTAGGGTTGGATTAGGCGGAGCCGCTACGCGGCTCTGCCTAATCCAACCCTAAACCCTTTTCCTTATTCAAGGTCACTAAACCCTAAACAAACTGAACCCTAAGTGGGTATTGGTGAACCCTGTCGTGGATGTGATTCAAAGATGGGGCACTGAACCTTAAGAGTAGGGTACTGCATAAGACGGGACGGAAAAGGGTTTAGGGTTGGATTAGGCGTACCCGCTACGCGGCTCCGCCTAATCCAACCCTAAACCCTTTTCCTTATTCAAGATCACTAAACCCTAAACAAACCGAACCCTAAGAGTGTATTGGTGAACCCTGTCGTGGATGTGATTCAAACATGGGGCACTGAACCTTAAGAGTAGGGTAATGCATAAGACGGGACGGAAAAGGGTTTAGGGTTGGATTAGGCGTACCCGCTACGCGGCTCCGCCTAATCCAACCCTAAACCCTTTTCCTTATTCAAGATCACTAAATCCTAAACAAACTGAACCCTAAGAGGGTATTGGTGAACCCTGTCGTGGATGTGATTAAAACATGGGGCACTGAACCTTAAGAGTAGGGTAATACATAAGACGGGACGGAAAAGGGTTTAGGGTTGGATTAGGCGTACCCGCTACGCGGATACGCCTAATCCAACCCTAAACCCTTTTCCTTATTCAAGGTCACTAAACCTGCAACAAACTGAACCCTAAGAGGGTATTGGTGAACCCTGTCGTGGATGTGATTCAAAGATGGGGCAATGAACCTTAAGAGTAGGGTAATGCATAAGACGGGACGGAAAAGGGTTTAGGTTTGGATTAGGCGTAACCGCTACGCGGCTCCGCCTAATCCAACCCTAAACCTTTTTCCTTATTCAAGGTCACTAAACCCTAAACAAACCAAACCCTAAGATTGTATTGGTGAACCCTGTCGTGGATGTGATTCAAAGATGGGGCACTGAACCTTAAGAGTAGGTAATGCATAAGACGGGACAGAAAAGGGTTTAGGGTTGGATTAGGCGTACCCGCTACGCGGCTCCGCCTAATCCAACCCTAAACCCTTTTCCTTATTCAAGATCACTAAACCCTAAACAAACTAAACCCTAAGAGGGTATTGGTGAACCCTGTCGTGGATGTGATTCAAACATGGGGCACTGAACCTTAAGAGAAGGTAATGCATAAGACGGGACGGAAAAGGGTTTAGGGTTGGATTAGGCGGAGCCGCTACGCGGCTCCGCCTAATCCAACCATAAACCCTTTTCCTTATTCAAGATCACTAAACCCTGAACAAACTGAACCCTAAGAGGGTATTGGTGAACCCTGTCGTGGATGTGATTAAAACATGGGGCACTGAACCTTAAGAGTAGGGTAATGCATAAGACGGGACGGAAAAGGGTTTAGGGTTGGATTAGGCGTACCCGCTACGCGGCTCTGCCTAATCCAACCCTAAACCCTTTTCCTTATTCAAGGTCACTAAACCCTAAACAAACTGAACCCTAAGAGGGTATTGGTGAACCCTGTCGTGGATGTGATTCAAAGATAGGGCACTGAACCTTAAGAGTAGGGTACTGCATAAGACGGGACGGAAAAGGGTTTAGGGTTGGATTAGGCGTACCCGCTACGCGGCTCCGCCTAATCGAACCCTAAACCTTTTTCCTTATTCAAGATCACTAAACCCAAAACAAACCGAACCCTAAGAGTGTATTGGTGAACCCTGTCGTGGATGTGATTCAAACATGGGGCACTGAACCTTAAGAGTAGGGTAATGCATAAGACGGGACGGAAAAGGGTTTAGGGTTGGATTAGGCGTACCCGCTACGCGGCTCTGCCTAATCCAACCCTAAACCCTTTTCCTTATTCAAGGTCACTAAACCCTAAACAAACTAAATCCTAAGAGGGTATTGGTGAACCCTGTCGTGGATGTGATTCAAAGATGGGGCACTGAACCTTAAGAGTAGGGTACTACATAAGACGGGACGGAAAAGGGTTTAGGGTTGGATTAGGCGGGTAGAGTAGGGTACTGCATAAGACGGGACGGAAAAGGGTTTAGGGTTGGATTAGGCGGATCCGCGTAGCGGATCCGCCTAATCCATCCCTAAACCCTTTTCCTTATTCAAGGTCACTAAACCTGCAACAAACTGAACCCTAAGTGGGTATTGGTGAACCCTGTCGTGGATGTGATTCAAAGATGGGGCACTGAACCTTAAGAGTAGGGTACTGCATAAGACGGGACGGAAAAGGGTTTAGGGTTGGATTAGGCGTACCCGCTACGCGGTTCCGCGTAATCCAACCCTAAACCCTTTTCCTTATTCAAGATCACTAAACCCTAAACAAACTGAACCCTAAGAGGGTATTGGTGAACCCTGTCGTGGATGTGATTAAAACATGGGGCACTGAACCTTAAGAGTAGGGTAATGCATAAGACGGGACGGAAAAGGGTTTAGGGTTGGATTAGGCGTACCCGCTACGCGGCTCCGCCTAATCCAACCCTAAACCCTTTTCCTTATTCAAGATCACTAAATCCTAAACAAACTGAACCCTAAGAGGGTATTGGTGAACCCTGTCGTGGATGTGATTAAAACATGGGGCACTGAACCTTAAGAGTAGGGTAATACATAAGACGGGACGGAAAAGGGTTTAGGGTTGGATTAGGCGTACCCGCTACGCGGATACGCCTAATCCAACCCTAAACCCTTTTCCTTATTCAAGGTCACTAAACCTGCAACAAACTGAACCCTAAGAGGGTATTGGTGAACCCTGTCGTGGATGTGATTCAAAGATGGGGCAATGAACCTTAAGAGTAGGGTAATGCATAAGACGGGACGGAAAAGGGTTTAGGTTTGGATTAGGCGTAACCGCTACGCGGCTCCGCCTAATCCAACCCTAAACCTTTTTCCTTATTCAAGGTCACTAAACCCTAAACAAACCAAACCCTAAGATTGTATTGGTGAACCCTGTCGTGGATGTGATTCAAAGATGGGGCACTGAACCTTAAGAGTAGGTAATGCATAAGACGGGACAGAAAAGGGTTTAGGGTTGGATTAGGCGTACCCGCTACGCGGCTCCGCCTAATCCAACCCTAAACCCTTTTCCTTATTCAAGATCACTAAACCCTAAACAAACTAAACCCTAAGAGGGTATTGGTGAACCCTGTCGTGGATGTGATTCAAACATGGGGCACTGAACCTTAAGAGAAGGTAATGCATAAGACGGGACGGAAAAGGGTTTAGGGTTGGATTAGGCGGAGCCGCTACGCGGCTCCGCCTAATCCAACCATAAACCCTTTTCCTTATTCAAGATCACTAAACCCTGAACAAACTGAACCCTAAGAGGGTATTGGTGAACCCTGTCGTGGATGTGATTAAAACATGGGGCACTGAACCTTAAGAGTAGGGTAATGCATAAGACGGGACGGAAAAGGGTTTAGGGTTGGA
This sequence comes from Agrostemma githago, assembly GCA_958450325.1. NCBI lineage: Eukaryota > Viridiplantae > Streptophyta > Magnoliopsida > Caryophyllales > Caryophyllaceae > Agrostemma > Agrostemma githago. Next base: position 33,535,841 of record OY288261.1, read on the forward strand.
TTAGGCGTACCCGCTACGCGGCTCTGCCTAATCCAACCCTAAACCCTTTTCCTTATTCAAGGTCACTAAACCCTAAACAAACTGAACCCTAAGAGGGTATTGGTGAACCCTGTCGTGGATGTGATTCAAAAATAGGGCACTGAACCTTAAGAGTAGGGTACTGCATAAGACGGGACGGAAAAGGGTTTAGGGTTGGATTAGGCGTACCCGCTACGCGGCTCCGCCTAATCGAACCCTAAACCTTTTTCCTTATTCAAGATCACTAAACCCAAAACAAACCGAACCCTAAGAGTGTATTGGTGAACCCTGTCGTGGATGTGATTCAAACATGGGGCACTGAACCTTAAGAGTAGGGTAATGCATAAGACGGGACGGAAAAGGGTTTAGGGTTGGATTAGGCGTACCCGCTACGCGGCTCTGCCTAATCCAACCCTAAACCCTTTTCCTTATTCAAGGTCACTAAACCCTAAACAAACTAAATCCTAAGAGGGTATTGGTGAACCCTGTCGTGGATGTGATTCAAAGATGGGGCACTGAACCTTAAGAGTAGGGTACTACATAAGACGGGACGGAAAAGGGTTTAGGGTTGGATTAGGCGGGTAGAGTAGGGTACTGCATAAGACGGGACGGAAAAGGGTTTAGGGTTGGATTAGGCGGATCCGCGTAGCGGATCCGCCTAATCCATCCCTAAACCCTTTTCCTTATTCAAGGTCACTAAACCTGCAACAAACTGAACCCTAAGTGGGTATTGGTGAACCCTGTCGTGGATGTGATTCAAAGATGGGGCACTGAACCTTAAGAGTAGGGTACTGCATAAGACGGGACGGAAAAGGGTTTAGGGTTGGATTAGGCGTACCCGCTACGCGGTTCCGCGTAATCCAACCCTAAACCCTTTTCCTTATTCAAGATCACTAAACCCTAAACAAACTGAACCCTAAGAGGGTATTGGTGAACCCTGTCGTGGATGTGATTAAAACATGGGGCACTGAACCTTAAGAGTAGGGTAATGCATAAGACGGGACGGAAAAGGGTTTAGGGTTGGATTAGGCGTACCCGCTACGCGGCTCTGCCTAATCCAACCCTAAACCCTTTTCCTTATTCAAGGTCACTAAACCCTAAACAAACTGAACCCTAAGAGGGTATTGGTGAACCCTGTCGTGGATGTGATTCAAAGATGGGGCACTGAACCTTAAGAGTAGGGTACTGCATAAGACGGGACGGAAAAGGGTTTAGGGTTGGATTAGGCGGGTAGAGTAGGGTACTACATAAGACGGGACGGAAAAGGGTTTAGGGTTGGATTAGGCGGATCCGCCTAATCCAACCCTAAACCCTTTTCCTTATTCAAGGTCACTAAACCTGCAACAAACTGAACCCTAAGAGGGTATTGGTGAACCCTGTCGTGGATGTGATTCAAAGATGGGGCACCGAACCTTAAGAGTAGGGTACTGCATAAGACGGGACGGAAAAGGGTTTAGGGTTGGATTAGGCGGGTAGAGTAGGGTACTGGATAAGACGGGACGGAAAAGGGTTTAGGGTTGGATTAGGCGGATCCGCGTAGCGGATCCGCCTAATCCAACCCTAAACCCTTTTCCTTATTCAAGGTCACTAAATCTGCAACAAACTGAACCCTACGAGGGTATTGGTGAACCCTGTCGTGGATGTGATTCAAACATGGGGCACTGAACCTTAAGAGTAGGGTAATGCATAAGACGGGACGGAAAAGGGTTTAGGGTTGGATTAGGCGGAGCCGCTACGCGGCTCCGCCTAATCCAACCCTAAACCTTTTTCCTTATTCAAGATCACTAAACCCTAAACAAACCGAACCCTAAGAGTGTATTGGTGAACCCTGTCGTGGATGTGATTCAAACATGGGGCACTGAACCTTAAGAGTAGGGTAATGCATAAGACGGGACGGAAAAGGGTTTAGGGTTGGATTAGGCGTACCCGCTACGCGGCTCCGCCTAATCCAACCCTAAACCCTTTTCCTTATTCAAGATCACTAAACCCTAAACAAACTGAACCCTAAGTGGGTATTGGTGAACCCTGTCGTGGATGTGATTCAAAGATGGGGCACTGAACCTTAAGAGTAGGGTACTGCATAAGACGGGACGGAAAAGGGTTTAGGGTTGGATTAGGCGTACCCGCTACGCGGCTCCGCCTAATCCAACCCTAAACCCTTTTCCTTATTCAAGATCACTAAACCCTAAACAAACCGAACCCTAAGAGTGTATTGGTGAACCCTGTCGTGGATGTGATTCAAATATGGGGCACTGAACCTTAAGAGTAGGGTACAGCATAAAACGGGACGGAAAAGGGTTTAGGGTTGGATTAGGCGTACCCGCTACGAGGCTCCGCCTAATCCAACCCTAAACCCTTTTCCTTATTCAAGATCACTAAACCCTAAACAAACCGAACCCTAAGAGTGTATTGGTGAACCCTGTCGTGGATGTGATTCAAACATGGGGCACTGAACCTTAAGAGTAGGGTAATGCATAAGACGGGACGGAAAAGGGTTTAGGGTTGGATTAGGCGTACCCGCTACGCGGCTCCGCCTAATCCAACCCTAAACCCTTTTCCTTATTCAAGATCACTAAACCCTAAACAAACTGAACCCTAAGAGGGTATTGGTGAACCCTGTCGTGGATGTGATTAAAACATGGGGCACTGAACCTTAAGAGTAGGGTAATGCATAAGACGGGACGGAAAAGGGTTTAGGGTTGGATTAGGCGTACCCGCTACGCGGCTCTGCCTAATCCAACCCTAAACCCTTTTCCTTATTCAAGGTCACTAAACCCTAAACAAACTGAACCCTAAGAGGGTATTGGTGAACCCTGTCGTGGATGTGATTCAAAGATGGGGCACCGAACCTTAAGAGTAGGGTACTGCATAAGACGGGACGGAAAAGGGTTTAGTGTTGGATTAGGCGGGTAGAGTAGGGTACTGGATAAGACGGGACGGAAAAGGGTTTAGGGTTGGATTAGGCGGATCCGCGTAGCGGATCCGCCTAATCCAACCCTAAACCCTTTTCCTTATTCAAGGTCACTAAATCTGCAACAAACTGAACCCTAACAGGGTATTGGTGAACCCTGTCGTGGATGTGATTCAAACATGGGGCACTGAACCTTAAGAGTAGGGTAATGCATAAGACGGGACGGAAAAGGGTTTAGGGTTGGATTAGGCGGAGCCGCTACGCGGCTCCGCCTAATCCAACCCTAAACCTTTTTCCTTATTCAAGATCACTAAACCCTAAACAAACCGAACCCTAAGAGTGTATTGGTGAACCCTGTCGTGGATGTGATTCAAACATGGGGCACTGAACCTTAAGAGTAGGGTAATGCATAAGACGGGACGGAAAAGGGTTTAGGGTTGGATTAGGCGTACCCGCTACGCGGCTCCGCCTAATCCAACCCTAAACCCTTTTCCTTATTCAAGATCACTAAACCCTAAACAAACTGAACCCTAAGTGGGTATTGGTGAACCCTGTCGTGGATGTGATTCAAAGATTGGGCACTGAACCTTAAGAGTAGGGTACTGCATAAGACGGGACGGAAAAGGGTTTAGGGTTGGATTAGGCGTACCCGCTACGCGGCTCCGCCTAATCCAACCCTAAACCCTTTTCCTTATTCAAGATCACTAAACCCTAAACAAACCGAACCCTAAGAGTGTATTGGTGAACCCTGTCGTGGATGTGATTCAAATATGGGGCACTGAACCTTAAGAGTAGGGTACAGCATAAAACGGGACGGAAAAGGGTTTAGGGTTGGATTAGGCGTACCCGCTACGAGGCTCCGCCTAATCCAACCCTAAACCCTTTTCCTTATTCAAGATCACTAAACCCTAAACAAACCGAACCCTAAGAGTGTATTGGTGAACCCTGTCGTGGATGTGATTCAAACATGGGGCACTGAACCTTAAGAGTAGGGTAATGCATAAGACGGGACGGAAAAGGGTTTAGGGTTGGATTAGGCGTACCCGCTACGCGGCTCCGCCTAATCCAACCCTAAACCCTTTTCCTTATTCAAGATCACTAAACCCTAAACAAACTGAACCCTAAGAGGGTATTGGTGAACCCTGTCGTGGATGTGATTAAAACATGGGGCACTGAACCTTAAGAGTAGGGTAATGCATAAGACGGGACGGAAAAGGGTTTAGGGTTGGATTAGGCGTACCCGCTACGCGGCTCTGCCTAATCCAACCCTAAACCCTTTTCCTTATTCAAGGTCACTAAACCCTAAACAAACTGAACCCTAAGAGGGTATTGGTGAACCCTGTCGTGGATGTGATTCAAAGATGGGGCACTGAACCTTAAGAGTAGGGTACTGCATAAGACGGGACGGAAAAGGGTTTAGGGTTGGATTAGGCGGGTAGAGTAGGGTACTGCATAAGACGGGACGGAAAAGGGTTTAGGGTTGGATTAGGCGGATCCGCGTAGCGGATCCGCCTAATCCAACCCTAAACCCTTTTCCTTATTCAAGGTCACTAAACCTGCAACAAACTGAACCCTAAGAGGGTATTGGTGAACCCTGTCGTGGATGTGATTCAAACATGGGGCACTGAACCTTAAGAGTAGGGTAATGCATAAGACGGGACGGAAAAGGGTTTAGGGTTGGATTAGGCGGAGCCGCTACGCGGCTCCGCCTAATCCAACCCTAAACCTTTTTCCTTATTCAAGATCACTAAACCCTAAACAAACCGAACCCTAAGAGTGTATTGGTGAACCCTGTCGTGGATGTGATTCAAACATGGGGCACTGAACCTTAAGAGTAGGGTAATGCATAAGACGGGACGGAAAAGGGTTTAGGGTTGGATTAGGCGTACCCGCTACGCGGCTCCGCCTAATCCAACCCTAAACCCTTTTCCTTATTCAAGATCACTAAACCCTAAACAAACTGAACCCTAAGTGGGTATTGGTGAACCCTGTCGTGGATGTGATTCAAAGATGGGGCACTGAACCTTAAGAGTAGGGTACTGCATAAGACGGGACGGAAAAGGGTTTAGGGTTGGATTAGGCGTACCCGCTACGCGGCTCCGCCTAATCCAACCCTAAACCCTTTTCCTTATTCAAGATCACTAAACCCTAAACAAACCGAACCCTAAGAGTGTATTGGTGAACCCTGTCGTGGATGTGATTCAAATATGGGGCACTGAACCTTAAGAGTAGGGTACAGCATAAAACGGGACGGAAAAGGGTTTAGGGTTGGATTAGGCGTACCCGCTACGAGGCTCCGCCTAATCCAACCCTAAACCCTTTTCCTTATTCAAGATCACTAAACCCTAAACAAACCGAACCCTAAGAGTGTATTGGTGAACCCTGTCGTGGATGTGATTCAAACATGGGGCACTGAACCTTAAGAGTAGGGTAATGCATAAGACGGGACGGAAAAGGGTTTAGGGTTGGATTAGGCGTACCCGCTACGCGGCTCCGCCTAATCCAACCCTAAACCCTTTTCCTTATTCAAGATCACTAAACCCTAAACAAACTGAACCCTAAGAGGGTATTGGTGAACCCTGTCGTGGATGTGATTAAAACATGGGGCACTGAACCTTAAGAGTAGGGTAATGCATAAGACGGGACGGAAAAGGGTTTAGGGTTGGATTAGGCGTACCCGCTACGCGGCTCTGCCTAATCCAACCCTAAACCCTTTTCCTTATTCAAGGTCACTAAACCCTAAACAAACTGAACCCTAAGAGGGTATTGGTGAACCCTGTCGTGGATGTGATTCAAAGATGGGGCACTGAACCTTAAGAGTAGGGTACTGCATAAGACGGGACGGAAAAGGGTTTAGGGTTGGATTAGGCGGGTAGAGTAGGGTACTGCATAAGACGGGACGGAAAAGGGTTTAGGGTTGGATTAGGCGGATCCGCGTAGCGGATCCGCCTAATCCAACCCTAAACCCTTTTCCTTATTCAAGGTCACTAAACCTGCAACAAACTGAACCCTAAGAGGGTATTGGTGAACCCTGTCGTGGATGTGATTCAAACATGGGGCACTGAACCTTAAGAGTAGGGTAATGCATAAGACGGGACGGAAAAGGGTTTAGGGTTGGATTAGGCGGAGCCGCTACGCGGCTCCGCCTAATCCAACCCTAAACCTTTTTCCTTATTCAAGATCACTAAACCCTAAACAAACCGAACCCTAAGAGTGTATTGGTGAACCCTGTCGTGGATGTGATTCAAACATGGGGCACTGAACCTTAAGAGTAGGGTAATGCATAAGACGGGACGGAAAAGGGTTTAGGGTTGGATTAGGCGTACCCGCTACGCGGCTCCGCCTAATCCAACCCTAAACCCTTTTCCTTATTCAAGATCACTAGACCCTAAACAAACTGAACCCTAAGTGGGTATTGGTGAACCCTGTCGTGGATGTGATTCAAAGATGGGGCACTGAACCTTAAGAGTAGGGTACTGCATAAGACGGGACGGAAAAGGGTTTAGGGTTGGATTAGGCGTACCCGCTACGCGGCTCCGCCTAATCCAACCCTAAACCCTTTTCCTTATTCAAGATCACTAAACCCTAAACAAACCGAACCCTAAGAGTGTATTGGTGAACCCTGTCGTGGATGTGATTCAAATATGGGGCACTGAACCTTAAGAGTAGGGTACAGCATAAAACGGGACGGAAAAGGGTTTAGGGTTGGATTAGGCGTACCCGCTACGCGGCTCCGCCTAATCCAACCCTAAACCCTTTTCCTTATTCAAGATCACTAAACCCTAAACAAACCGAACCCTAAGAGTGTATTGGTGAACCCTGTCGTGGATGTGATTCAAACATGGGGCACTGAACCTTAAGAGTAGGGTAATGCATAAGACGGGACGGAAAAGGGTTTAGGGTTGGATTAGGCGTACCCGCTACGCGGCTCCGCCTAATCCAACCCTAAACCCTTTTCCTTATTCAAGATCACTAAACCCTAAACAAACTGAACCCTAAGAGGGTATTGGTGAACCCTGTCGTGGATGTGATTAAAACATGGGGCACTGAACCTTAAGAGTAGGGTAATGCATAAGACGGGACGGAAAAGGGTTTAGGGTTGGATTAGGCGTACCCGCTACGCGGCTCTGCCTAATCCAACCCTAAACCCTTTTCCTTATTCAAGGTCACTAAACCCTAAACAAACTGAACCCTAAGAGGGTATTGGTGAACCCTGTCGTGGATGTGATTCAAAGATGGGGCACTGAACCTTAAGAGTAGGGTACTGCATAAGACGGGACGGAAAAGGGTTTAGGGTTGGATTAGGCGGGTAGAGTAGGGTACTGCATAAGACGGGACGGAAAATGGTTTAGGGTTGGATTAGGCGGATCCGCGTAGCGGATCCGCCTAATCCAACCCTAAACCCTTTTCCTTATTCAAGGTCACTAAACCTGCAACAAACTGAACCCTAAGAGGGTATTGGTGAACTCTGTCGTGGATGTGATTCAAACATGGGGCACTGAACCTTAAGAGTAGGGTAATGCATAAGACGGGACGGAAAAGGGTTTAGGGTTGGATTAGGCGGAGCCGCTACGCGGCTCCGCCTAATCCAACCCTAAACCTTTTTCCTTATTCAAGATCACTAAACCCTAAACAAACCGAACCCTAAGAGTGTATTGGTGAACCCTGTCGTGGATGTGATTCAAACATAGGGCACTGAACCTTAAGAGTAGGGTAATGCATAAGACGGGACGGAAAAGGGTTTAGGGTTGGATTAGGCGTACCCGCTACGCGGCTCCGCCTAATCCAACCCTAAACCCTTTTCCTTATTCAAGATCACTAAACCCTAAACAAACTGAACCCTAAGAGGGTATTGGTGAACCCTGTCGTGGATGTGATTAAAACATGGGGCACTGAACCTTAAGAGTAGGGTAATGCATAAGACGGGACGGAAAAGGGTTTAGGGTTGGATTAGGCGTACCCGCTACGCGGCTCTGCCTAATCCAACCCTAAACCCTTTTCCTTATTCAAGGTCACTAAACCCTAAACAAACTGAACCCTAAGAGGGTATTGGTGAACCCTGTCGTGGATGTGATTCAAAGATGGGGCACTGAACCTTAAGAGTAGGGTACTGCATAAGACGGGACGGAAAAGGGTTTAGGGTTGGATTAGGCGGGTAGAGTAGGGTACTGCATAAGACGGGACGGAAAAGGGTTTGGGGTTGGATTAGGCGGATCCGCGTACCCTAAACCCTTTTCCTTATTCAAGGTCACTAAACCTGCAACAAACTGAACCCTAAGAGGGTATTGGTGAACCCTGTCGTGGATGTGATTCAAAGTTGGGGCACTGAACCTTAAGAGTGGGGTACTGCATAAGACGGGACGGAAAAGGGTTTAGGGTTGGATTAGGCGGGTAGAGTAGGGTACTGCATAAGACGGGACGGAAAAGGGTTTAGGGTTGGATTAGGCGGATCCGCGTAGCGGATTCGCCAAATTCAACCCTAAACCCTTTTCCTTATTCAAGGTCACTGAACCTGCAACAAACTGAACCCTAAGAGGGTATTGGTGAACCCTGTCGTGGATGTGATTCAAACATGGGGCACTGAACCTTAAGAGTAGGGTAATGCATAAGACGGGACGGAAAAGGTTTTAGGGTTGGATTAGGCGGAGCCGCTACGCGGCTCCGCCTAATCCAACCCTAAACCTTTTTCCTTATTCAAGATCACTAAACCCTAAACAAACCGAACCCTAAGAGTGTATTGGTGAACCCTGTCGTGGATGTGATTCAAACATAGGGCACTGAACCTTAAGAGTAGGGTAATGCATAAGACGGGACGGAAAAGGGTTTAGGGTTTGATTAGGCGTACCCGCTACGCGGCTCCGCCTAATCCAACCCTAAACCCTTTTCCTTATTCAAGATCACTAAACCCTAAACAAACTGAACCCTAAGAGGGTATTGGTGAACCCTGTCGTGGATGTGATTAAAACATGGGGCACTGAACCTTAAGAGTAGGGTAATGCATAAGACGGGACGGAAAAGGGTTTAGGGTTGGATTAGGCGTACCTGCTACGCGGCTCTGCCTAATCCAACCCTAAACCCTTTTCCTTATTCAAGGTCACTAAACCCTAAACAAACTGAACCCTAAGAGGGTATTGGTGAACCCTGTCATGGATGTGATTCAAAGATGGGGCACTGAACCTTAAGAGTAGGGTACTGCATAAGACGGGACGGAAAAGGGTTTAGGGTTGGATTAGGCGGGTAGAGTAGGGTACTGCATAAGACGGGACGAAAAAGGGTTTGGGGTTGGATTAGGCGGATCCGCGTAGCGGATCCGCCTAATCCAACCCTAAACCCTTTTCCTTATTCAAGGTCACTAAACCTGCAACAAACTGAACCCTAAGAGGGTATTGGTGAACCCTGTCGTGGATGTGATTCAAAGTTGGGGCACTGAACCTTAAGAGTAGGGTACTGCATAAGACGGGACGGAAAAGGGTTTAGGGTTGGATTAGGCGGGTAGAGTAGGGTACTGCATAAGACGGGACGGAAAAGGGTTTAGGGTTGGATTAGGCGGATCCGCGTAGCGGATTCGCCAAATTCAACCCTAAACCCTTTTCCTTATTCAAGGTCACTAAACCTGCAACAAACTGAACCCTAAGAGGGTATTGGTGAACCCTGTCGTGGATGTGATTCAAACATGGGGCACTGAACCTTAAGAGTAGGGTAATGCATAAGACGGGACGGAAAAGGGTTTAGGGTTGGATTAGGCGGAGCCGCTACGCGGCTCCGCCTAATCCAACCCTAAACCTTTTTCCTTATTCAAGATCACTAAACCCTAAACAAACCGAACCCTAAGAGTGTATTGGTGAACCCTGTCGTGGATGTGATTCAAACATGGGGCCTTGAACCTTAAGAGTTGGGTAATGCATAAGACGGGACGGAAAAGGGTTTAGGGTTGGATTAGGCGTACCCGCTACGCGGCTCCGCCTAATCCAACCCTAAACCCTTTTCCTTATTCAAGATCACTAAACCCTAAACAAACTGAACCCTAAGAGGGTATTGGTGAACCCTGTCGTGGATGTGATTAAAACATGGGGCACTGAACCTTAAGAGTAGGGTAATGCATAAGACGGGACGGAAAAGGGTTTAGGGTTGGATTAGGCGTACCCGCTACGCGGCTTTGCCTAATCCAACCCTAAACCCTTTTCCTTATTCAAGGTCACTAAACCCTAAACAAACTGAACCCTAAGAGGGTATTGGTGAACCCTGTCGTGGATGTGATTCAAAGATGGGGCACTGAACCTTAAGAGTAGGGTACTGCATAAGACGGGACGGAAAAGGGTTTAGGGTTGGATTAGGCGGGTAGAGTAGGGTACTGCATAAGACGGGACGGAAAAGGGTTTAGGGTTGGATTTGGCGGATCCGCGTAGCGGATTCGCCAAATTCAACCCTAAACCCTTTTCCTTATTCAAGGTCACTGAACCTGCAACAAACTGAACCCTAAGAGGGTATTGGTGAACCCTGTCGTGGATGTGATTCAAACATGGGGCACTGAACCTTAAGAGTAGGGTAATGCATAAGACGGGACGGAAAAGGGTCTAGGGTTGGATTAGGCGGAGCCGCTACGCGGCTCCGCCTAATCCAACCCTAAACCTTTTTCCTTATTCAAGATCACTAAACCCTAAACAAACCGAACCCTAAGAGTGTATTGGTGAACCCTGTCGTGGATGTGATTCAAACATGGGGCACTGAACCTTAAGAGTTGGGTAATGCATAAGACGGGACGGAAAAGGGTTTAGGGTTGTATTAGGCGTACCCGCTATGCGGCTCCGCCTAATCCAACCCTAAACCCTTTTCCTTATTCAAGATCACTAAACCCTAAACAAACTGAACCCTAAGAGGGTATTGGTGAACCCTGTCGTGGATGTGATTAAAACATGGGGCACTGAACCTTAAGAGTAGGGTAATGCATAAGACGGGACGGAAAAGGGTTTAGGGTTGGATTAGGCGTACCCGCTACGCGGCTTTGCCTAATCCAACCCTAAACCCTTTTCCTTATTCAAGGTCACTAAACCCTAAACAAACTGAACCCTAAGAGGGTATTGGTGAACCCTGTCGTGGATGTGATTCAAAGATAGGGCACTGAACCTTAAGAGTAGGGTACTGCATAAGACGGGACGGAAAAGGGTTTAGGGTTGGATTAGGCGGGTAGAGTAGGGTACTGCATAAGACGGGACGGAAAAGGGTTTAGGGTTGGATTAGGCGGATCCGCGTAGCGGATCCGCCTAATCCAACCCTAAACCCTTTTCCTTATTCAAGGTCACTAAACCTGCAACAAACTGAACCCTAAGAGGGTATTGGTGAACCCTGTCGTGGATGTGATTCAAACATGGGGCACTGAACCTTAAGAGTAGGGTAATGCATAAGACGGGACGGAAAAGGGTTTAGGTTTGGATTAGGCGTACCCGCTACGCGGCTCCGCCTAATCCAACCCTAAACCTTTTTCCTTATTCAAGGTCACTAAACCCTAAACAAACCGAACCCTAAGAGTGTATTGGTGAACCCTGTCGTGGATGTGATTCAAAGATGGGGCACTGAACCTTAAGAGTAGGGTAATGCATAAGACGGGACAAAAAAGGTTTTAGGGTTGGATTAGGCGTACCCGCTACGCGGCTCCGCCTAATCCAACCCTAAACCCTTTTCCTTATTCAAGATCACTAAACCCTAAACAAACTAAACCCTAAGAGAGTATTGGTGAACCCTGTCGTGGATGTGATTCAAACATGGGGCACTGAACCTTAAGAGTAGGGTAATGCATAAGACGGGACGGAAAAGGGTTTAGGGTTGGATTAGGCGTACCCGCTACGCGGCTCCGCCTAATCCAACCCTAAACCCTTTTCCTTATTCAAGATCACTAAACCCTAAACAAACTGAACCCTAAGAGAGTATTGGTGAACCCTGTCGTGGATGTGATTAAAACATGGGGCACTGAACCTTAAGAGTAGGGTAATGCATAAGACGGGACGGAAAAGGGTTTAGGGTTGGATTAGGCGTACCCGCTACGCGGCTATGCCTAATCCAACCCTAAACCCTTTTCCTTATTCAAGGTCACTAAACCCTAAACAAACTGAACCCTAAGAGGGTATTGGTGAACCCTGTCGTGGATGTGATTCAAAGATGGGGCACTGAACCTTAAGAGTAGGGTACTGCATAAGACGGGACGGAAAAGGGTTTAGGGTTGGATTGGGCGGGTAGAGTAGGGTACTGCATAAGACGGGACGGAAAAGGGTTTAGGGTTGGATTAGGCGGATCCGCGTAGCGGATCCGTCTAATCCAACCCTAAACCCTTTTCCTTATTCAAGGTCACTAAACCTGCAACAAACTGAACCCTAAGAGGGTATTGGTGAACCCTGTCGTGGATGTGATTCAAACATGGGGCACTGAACCTTAAGAGTAGGGTAATGCATAAGACGGGACGGAAAAGGTTTTAGGGTTGGATTAGGCGGAGCCGCTACGCGGCTCCGCCTAATCCAACCCTAAACCTTTTTCCTTATTCAAGATCACTAAACCCTAAACAAACCGAACCCTAAGAGTGTATTGGTGAACCCTGTCGTGGATGTGATTCAAACATAGGGCACTGAACCTTAAGAGTAGGGTAATGCATAAGACGGGACGGAAAAGGGTTTAGGGTTTGATTAGGCGTACCCGCTACGCGGCTCCGCCTAATCCAACCCTAAACCCTTTTCCTTATTCAAGATCACTAAACCCTAAACAAACTGAACCCTAAGAGGGTATTGGTGAACCCTGTCGTGGATGTGATTAAAACATGGGGCACTGAACCTTAAGAGTAGGGTAATGCATAAGACGGGACGGAAAAGGGTTTAGGGTTGGATTAGGCGTACCTGCTACGCGGCTCTGCCTAATCCAACCCTAAACCCTTTTCCTTATTCAAGGTCACTAAACCCTAAACAAACTGAACCCTAAGAGGGTATTGGTGAACCCTGTCGTGGATGTGATTCAAAGATGGGGCACTGAACCTTAAGAGTAGGGTACTGCATAAGACGGGACGGAAAAGGGTTTAGGGTTGGATTAGGCGGGTAGAGTAGGGTACTGCATAAGACGGGACGAAAAAGGGTTTGGGGTTGGATTAGGCGGATCCGCGTAGCGGATCCGCCTAATCCAACCCTAAACCCTTTTCCTTATTCAAGGTCACTAAACCTGCAACAAACTGAACCCTAAGAGGGTATTGGTGAACCCTGTCGTGGATGTGATTCAAAGTTGGGGCACTGAACCTTAAGAGTAGGGTACTGCATAAGACGGGACGGAAAAGGGTTTAGGGTTGGATTAGGCGGGTAGAGTAGGGTACTGCATAAGACGGGACGGAAAAGGGTTTAGGGTTGGATTAGGCGGATCCGCGTAGCGGATTCGCCAAATTCAACCCTAAACCCTTTTCCTTATTCAAGGTCACTAAACCTGCAACAAACTGAACCCTAAGAGGGTATTGGTGAACCCTGTCGTGGATGTGATTAAAACATGGGGCACTGAACCTTAAGAGTAGGGTAATGCATAAGACGGGACGGAAAAGGGTTTAGGGTTGGATTAGGCGTACCCGCTACGCGGCTATGCCTAATCCAACCCTAAACCCTTTTCCTTATTCAAGGTCACTAAACCCTAAACAAACTGAACCCTAAGAGGGTATTGGTGAACCCTGTCGTGGATGTGATTCAAAGATGGGGCACTGAACCTTAAGAGTAGGGTACTGCATAAGACGGGACGGAAAAGGGTTTAGGGTTGGATTGGGCGGGTAGAGTAGGGTACTGCATAAGACGGGACGGAAAAGGGTTTAGGGTTGGATTAGGCGGATCCGCGTAGCGGATCCGTCTAATCCAACCCTAAACCCTTTTCCTTATTCAAGGTCACTAAACCTGCAACAAACTGAACCCTAAGAGGGTATTGGTGAACCCTGTCGTGGATGTGATTCAAACATGGGGCACTGAACCTTAAGAGTAGGGTAATGCATAAGACGGGACGGAAAAGGTTTTAGGGTTGGATTAGGCGGAGCCGCTACGCGGCTCCGCCTAATCCAACCCTAAACCTTTTTCCTTATTCAAGATCACTAAACCCTAAACAAACCGAACCCTAAGAGTGTATTGGTGAACCCTGTCGTGGATGTGATTCAAACATAGGGCACTGAACCTTAAGAGTAGGGTAATGCATAAGACGGGACGGAAAAGGGTTTAGGGTTTGATTAGGCGTACCCGCTACGCGGCTCCGCCTAATCCAACCCTAAACCCTTTTCCTTATTCAAGATCACTAAACCCTAAACAAACTGAACCCTAAGAGGGTATTGGTGAACCCTGTCGTGGATGTGATTAAAACATGGGGCACTGAACCTTAAGAGTAGGGTAATGCATAAGACGGGACGGAAAAGGGTTTAGGGTTGGATTAGGCGTACCTGCTACGCAGCTCTGCCTAATCCAACCCTAAACCCTTTTCCTTATTCAAGGTCACTAAACCCTAAACAAACTGAACCCTAAGAGGGTATTGGTGAACCCTGTCGTGGATGTGATTCAAAGATGGGGCACTGAACCTTAAGAGTAGGGTACTGCATAAGACGGGACGGAAAAGGGTTTAGGGTTGGATTAGGCGGGTAGAGTAGGGTACTGCATAAGACGGGACGGAAAAGGGTTTAGGGTTGGATTAGGCGGATCCGCGTAGCGGATTCGCCAAATTCAACCCTAAACCCTTTTCCTTATTCAAGGTCACTAAACCTGCAACAAACTGAACCCTAAGAGGGTATTGGTGAACCCTGTCGTGGATGTGATTCAAACATGGGGCACTGAACCTTAAGAGTAGGGTAATGCATAAGACGGGACGGAAAAGGGTTTAGGGTTGGATTAGGCGGAGCCGCTACTCGGCTCCGCCTAATCCAACCCTAAACCTTTTTCCTTATTCAAGATCACTAAACCCTAAACAAACCGAACCCTAAGAGTGTATTGGTGAACCCTGTCGTGGATGTGATTCAAACATGGGGCACTGAACCTTAAGAGTTGGGTAATGCATAAGACGGGACGGAAAAGGGTTTAGGGTTGGATTAGGCGTACCCGCTACGCGGCTCCGCCTAATCCAACCCTAAACCCTTTTCCTTATTCAAGATCACTAAACCCTAAACAAACTGAACCCTAAGAGGGTATTGGTGAACCCTGTCGTGGATGTGATTAAAACATGGGGCACTGAACCTTAAGAGTAGGGTAATGCATAAGACGGGACGGAAAAGGGTTTAGGGTTGGATTAGGCGTACCCGCTACGCGGCTCCGCCTAATCCAACCCTAAACCCTTTTCCTTATTCAAGGTCACTAAACCCTAAACAAACTGAACCCTAAGAGGGTATTGGTGAACCCTGTCGTGGATGTGATTAAAACATGGGGCACTGAACCTTAAGAGTAGGGTAATGCATAAGACGGGACGGAAAAGGGTTTAGGGTTGGATTAGGCGTACCCGCTACGCGGCTATGCCTAATCCAACCCTAAACCCTTTTCCTTATTCAAGGTCACTAAACCCTAAACAAACTGAACCCTAAGAGGGTATTGGTGAACCCTGTCGTGGATGTGATTCAAAGATGGGGCACTGAACCTTAAGAGTAGGGTACTGCATAAGACGGGACGGAAAAGGGTTTAGGGTTGGATTAGGCGGGTAGAGTAGGGTACTGCATAAGACGGGACGGAAAAGGGTTTAGGGTTGGATTAGGCGGATCCGCGTAGCGGATCCGCCTAATCCAACCCTAAACCCTTTTCCTTATTCAAGGTCACTAAACCTGCAACAAACTGAACCCTAAGAGGGTATTGGTGAACCCTGTCGTGGATGTGATTCAAACATGGGGCACTGAACCTTAAGAGTAGGGTAATGCATAAGACGGGACGGAAAAGGGTTTAGGTTTGGATTAGGCGTACCCACTACGCGGCTCCGCCTAATCCAACCCTAAACCTTTTTCCTTATTCAAGGTCACTAAACCCTAAACAAACCGAACCCTAAGAGTGTATTGGTGAACCCTGTCGTGGATGTGATTCAAAGATGGGGCACTGAACCTTAAGAGTAGGGTAATGCATAAGACGGGACAGAAAAGGGTTTAGGGTTGGATTAGGCGTACCCGCTACGCGGCTCCGCCTAATCCAACCCTAAACCCTTTTCCTTATTCAAGATCACTAAACCCTAAACAAACTAAACCCTAAGAGGGTATTGGTGAACCCTGTCGTGGATGTGATTCAAACATGGGGCACTGAACCTTAAGAGTAGGGTAATGCATAAGACGGGACAGAAAAGGGTTTAGGGTTGGATTAGGCGTACCCGCTACGCGGCTCCGCCTAATCCAACCCTAAACCCTTTTCCTTATTCAAGATCACTAAACCCTAAACAAACTGAACCCTAAGAGAGTATTGGTGAACCCTGTCGTGGATGTGATTAAAACATGGGGCACTGAACCATAAGAGTAGGGTAATGCATAAGACGGGACGGAAAAGGGTTTAGGGTTGGATTAGGCGGATCCGCGTAGCGGATTCGCCAAATTCAACCCTAAACCCTTTTCCTTATTCAAGGTCACTAAACCTGCAACAAACTGAACCCTAAGAGGGTATTGGTGAACCCTGTCGTGGATGTGATTCAAACATGGGGCACTGAACCTTAAGAGTAGGGTAATGCATAAGACGGGACGGAAAAGGGTTTAGGGTTGGATTAGGCGGAGCCGCTACGCGGCTCCGCCTAATCCAACCCTAAACCTTTTTCCTTATTCAAGATCACTAAACCCTAAACAAACTAAACCCTAAGAGGGTATTGGTGAACCCTGTCGTGGATGTGATTCAAACATGGGGCACTGAACCTTAAGAGTTGGGTAATGCATAAGACGGGGCGGAAAAGGGTTTAGGGTTGGATTAGGCGTACCCGCTACGCGGCTCCGCCTAATCCAACCCTAAACCCTTTTCCTTATTCAAGATCACTAAACCCTAAACAAACTGAACCCTAAGAGGGTATTGGTGAACCCTGTCGTGGATGTGATTAAAACATGGGGCACTGAACCTTAAGAGTAGGGTAATGCATAAGACGGGACGGAAAAGGGTTTAGGGTTGGATTAGGCGTACCCGCTACGCGGCTTTGCCTAATCCAACCCTAAACCCTTTTCCTTATTCAAGGTCACTAAACCCTAAACAAACTGAACCCTAAGAGGGTATTGGTGAACCCTGTCGTGGATGTGATTCAAAGATGGGGCACTGAACCTTAAGAGTAGGGTACTGCATAAGACGGGACGGAAAAGGGTTTAGGGTTGGATTAGGCGGGTAGAGTAGGGTACTGCATAAGACGGGACGGAAAAGGGTTTAGGGTTGGATTAGGCGGATCCGCGTAGCGGATCCGCCTAATCCAACCCTAAACCCTTTTCCTTATTCAAGGTCACTAAACCTGCAACAAACTGAACCCTAAGAGGGTATTGGTGAACCCTGTCGTGGATGTGATTCAAACATGGGGCACTGAACCTTAAGAGTAGGGTAATGCATAAGACGGGACGGAAAAGGGTTTAGGTTTGGATTAGGCGTACCCGCTACGCGGCTCCGCCTAATCCAACCCTAAACCTTTTTCCTTATTCAAGGTCACTAAACCCTAAACAAACCGAACCCTAAGAGTGTATTGGTGAACCCTGTCGTGGATGTGATTCAAAGATGGGGCACTGAACCTTAAGAGTAGGGTAATGCATAAGACGGGACAGAAAAGGGTTTAGGGTTGGATTAGGCGTACCCGCTACGCGGCTCCGCCTAATCCAACCCTAAACCCTTTTCCTTATTCAAGATCACTAAACCCTAAACAAACTAAACCCTAAGAGGGTATTGGTGAACCCTGTCGTGGATGTGATTCAAACATGGGGCACTGAACCTTAAGAGTAGGGTAATGCATAAGACGGGACGGAAAAGGGTTTAGGGTTGGATTAGGCGTACCCGCTACGCGGCTCCGCCTAATCCAACCCTAAACCCTTTTCCTTATTCAAGATCACTAAACCCTAAACAAACTGAACCCTAAGAGAGTATTGGTGAACCCTGTCGTGGATGTAATTAAAACATGGGGCACTGAACCTTAAGAGTAGGGTAATGCATAAGACGGGACGGAAAAGGGTTTAGGGTTAGATTAGGCGTACCCGCTACGCGGCTATGCCTAATCCAACCCTAAACCCTTTTCCTTATTCAAGGTCACTAAACCCTAAACAAACTAAACCCTAAGAGGGTATTGGTGAACCCTGTCGTGGATGTGATTCAAAGATGGGGCACTGAACCTTAAGAGTAGGGTACTGCATAAGACGGGACGGAAAAGGGTTTAGGGTTGGATTAGGCGGGTAGAGTAGGGTACTGCATAAGACGGGACGGAAAAGGGTTTAGGGTTGGATTAGGCGGATCCGCGTAGCGGATCCGCCTAATCCAATTCTAAACCCTTTTCCTTATTCAAGGTCACTAAACCTGCAACAAACTGAACCCTAAGAGGGTATTGGTGAACCCTGTCGTGGATGTGATTCAAAGATGGGGCACTGAACCTTAAGAGTAGGGTACTGCATAAGACGGGACGGAAAAGGGTTTAGTGTTGGATTAGGCGTACCCGCTACGCGGCTCCGCCTAATCCAACCCTAAACCCTTTTCCTTATTCAAGATCACTAAACCCTAAACAAACTGAACCCTAAGAGAGTATTGGTGAACCCTGTCGTGGATGTGATTAAAACATGGGGCACTGAACCATAAGAGTAGGGTAATGCATAAGACGGGACGGAAAAGGGTTTAGGGTTGGATTAGGCGGATCCGCGTAGCGGATTCGCCAAATTCAACCCTAAACCCTTTTCCTTATTCAAGGTCACTAAACCTGCAACAAACTGAACCCTAAGAGGGTATTGGTGAACCCTGTCGTGGATGTGATTCAAACATGGGGCACTGAACCTTAAGAGTAGGGTAATGCATAAGACGGGACGGAAAAGGGTTTAGGGTTGGATTAGGCGGAGCCGCTACGCGGCTCCGCCTAATCCAACCCTAAACCTTTTTCCTTATTCAAGATCACTAAACCCTAAACAAACTAAACCCTAAGAGGGTATTGGTGAACCCTGTCGTGGATGTGATTCAAACATGGGGCACTGAACCTTAAGAGTTGGGTAATGCATAAGACGGGACGGAAAAGGGTTTAGGGTTGGATTAGGCGTACCCGCTACGCGGCTCCGCCTAATCCAACCCTAAACCCTTTTCCTTATTCAAGATCACTAAACCCTAAACAAACTGAACCCTAAGAGGGTATTGGTGAACCCTGTCGTGGATGTGATTAAAACATGGGGCACTGAACCTTAAGAGTAGGGTAATGCATAAGACGGGACGGAAAAGGGTTTAGGGTTGGATTAGGCGTACCCGCTACGCGGCTTTGCCTAATCCAACCCTAAACCCTTTTCCTTATTCAAGGTCACTAAACCCTAAACAAACTAAACCCTAAGAGGGTATTGGTGAACCCTGTCGTGGATGTGATTCAAAGATGGGGCACTGAACCTTAAGAGTAGGGTACTGCATAAGACGGGACGGAAAAGGGTTTAGGGTTGGATTAGGCGGGTAGAGTAGGGTACTGCATAAGACGGGACGGAAAAGGGTTTAGGGTTGGATTAGGCGGATCCGCGTAGCGGATCCGCCTAATCCAACCCTAAACCCTTTTCCTTATTCAAGGTCACTAAACCTGCAACAAACTGAACCCTAAGAGGGTATTGGTGAACCCTGTCGTGGATGTGATTCAAACATGGGGCACTGAACCTTAAGAGTAGGGTAATGCATAAGACGGGACGGAAAAGGGTTTAGGTTTGGATTAGGCGTACCCGCTACGCGGCTCCGCCTAATCCAACCCTAAACCTTTTTCCTTATTCAAGGTCACTAAACCCTAAACAAACCGAACCCTAAGAGTGTATTGGTGAACCCTGTCGTGGATGTGATTCAAAGATGGGGCACTGAACCTTAAGAGTAGGGTAATGCATAAGACGGGACAGAAAAGGGTTTAGGGTTGGATTAGGCGTACCCGCTACGCGGCTCCGCCTAATCCAACCCTAAACCCTTTTCCTTATTCAAGATCACTAAACCCTAAACAAACTAAACCCTAAGAGGGTATTGGTGAACCCTGTCGTGGATGTGATTCAAACATGGGGCACTGAACCTTAAGAGTTGGGTAATGCATAAGACGGGACGGAAAAGGGTTTAGGGTTGGATTAGGCGTACCCGCTACGCGGCTCCGCCTAATCCAACCCTAAACCCTTTTCCTTATTCAAGATCACTAAACCCTAAACAAACTGAACCCTAAGAGAGTATTGGTGAACCCTGTCGTGGATGTGATTAAAACATGGGGCACTGAACCATAAGAGTAGGGTAATGCATAAGACGGGACGGAAAAGGGTTTAGGGTTGGATTAGGCGGATCCGCGTAGCGGATTCGCCAAATTCAACCCTAAACCCTTTTCCTTATTCAAGGTCACTAAACCTGCAACAAACTGAACCCTAAGAGGGTATTGGTGAACCCTGTCGTGGATGTGATTCAAACATGGGGCACTGAACCTTAAGAGTAGGGTAATGCATAAGACGGGACGGAAAAGGGTTTAGGGTTGGATTAGGCGGAGCCGCTACGCGGCTCCGCCTAATCCAACCCTAAACCTTTTTCCTTATTCAAGATCACTAAACCCTAAACAAACTAAACCCTAAGAGGGTATTGGTGAACCCTGTCGTGGATGTGATTCAAACATGGGGCACTGAACCTTAAGAGTTGGGTAATGCATAAGACGGGACGGAAAAGAGTTTAGGGTTGGATTAGGCGTACCCGCTACGCGGCTCCGCCTAATCCAACCCTAAACCCTTTTCCTTATTCAAGATCACTAAACCCTAAACAAACTGAACCCTAAGAGGGTATTGGTGAACCCTGTCGTGGATGTGATTAAAACATGGGGCACTGAACCTTAAGAGTAGGGTAATGCATAAGACGGGACGGAAAAGGGTTTAGGGTTGGATTAGGCGTACCCGCTACGCGGCTTTGCCTAATCCAACCCTAAACCCTTTTCCTTATTCAAGGTCACTAAACCCTAAACAAACTGAACCCTAAGAGGGTATTGGTGAACCCTGTCGTGGATGTGATTCAAAGATGGGGCACTGAACCTTAAGAGTAGGGTACTGCATAAGACGGGACGGAAAAGGGTTTAGGGTTGGATTAGGCGGGTAGAGTAGGGTACTGCATAAGACGGGACGGAAAAGGGTTTAGGGTTGGATTAGGCGGATCCGCGTAGCGGATCCGCCTAATCCAACCCTAAACCCTTTTCCTTATTCAAGGTCACTAAACCTGCAACAAACTGAACCCTAAGAGGGTATTGGTGAACCCTGTCGTGGATGTGATTCAAACATGGGGCACTGAACCTTAAGAGTAGGGTAATGCATAAGACGGGACGGAAAAGGGTTTAGGTTTGGATTAGGCGTACCCGCTACGCGGCTCCGCCTAATCCAACCCTAAACCTTTTTCCTTATTCAAGGTCACTAAACCCTAAACAAACCGAACCCTAAGAGTGTATTGGTGAACCCTGTCGTGGATGTGATTCAAAGATGGGGCACTGAACCTTAAGAGTAGGGTAATGCATAAGACGGGACAGAAAAGGGTTTAGGGTTGGATTAGGCGTACCCGCTACGCGGCTCCGCCTAATCCAACCCTAAACCCTTTTCCTTATTCAAGATCACTAAACCCTAAACAAACTAAACCCTAAGAGGGTATTGGTGAACCCTGTCGTGGATGTGATTCAAACATGGGGCACTGAACCTTAAGAGTTGGGTAATGCATAAGACGGGACGGAAAAGGGTTTAGGGTTGGATTAGGCGTACCCGCTACGCGGCTCCGCCTAATCCAACCCTAAACCCTTTTCCTTATTCAAGATCACTAAACCCTAAACAAACTGAACCCTAAGAGGGTATTGGTGAACCCTGTCGTGAATGTGATTAAAACATGGGGCACTGAACCTTAAGAGTAGGGTAATGCATAAGACGGGACGGAAAAGGGTTTAGGGTTGGATTAGGCGTACCCGCTACGCGGCTTTGCCTAATCCAACCCTAAACCCTTTTCCTTATTCAAGGTCACTAAACCCTAAACAAACTGAACCCTAAGAGGGTATTGGTGAACCCTGTCGTGGATGTGATTCAAAGATGGGGCACTGAACCTTAAGAGTAGGGTACTGCATAAGACGGGACGGAAAAGGGTTTAGGGTTGGATTAGGCGGGTAGAGTAGGGTACTGCATAAGACGGGACGGAAAAGGGTTTAGGGTTGGATTAGGCGGATCCGCGTAGCGGATCCGCCTAATCCAACCCTAAACCCTTTTCCTTATTCAAGGTCACTAAACCTGCAACAAACTGAACCCTAAGAGGGTATTGGTGAACCCTGTCGTGGATGTGATTCAAACATGGGGCACTGAACCTTAAGAGTAGGGTAATGCATAAGACGGGACGGAAAAGGGTTTAGGTTTGGATTAGGCGTACCCGCTACGCGGCTCCGCCTAATCCAACCCTAAACCTTTTTCCTTATTCAAGGTCACTAAACCCTAAACAAACCGAACCCTAAGAGTGTATTGGTGAACCCTGTCGTGGATGTGATTCAAAGATGGGGCACTGAACCTTAAGAGTAGGGTAATGCATAAGACGGGACAGAAAAGGGTTTAGGGTTGGATTAGGCGTACCCGCTACGCGGCTCCGCCTAATCCAACCCTAAACCCTTTTCCTTATTCAAGATCACTAAACCCTAAACAAACTAAACCCTAAGAGGGTATTGGTGAACCCTGTCGTGGATGTGATTCAAACATGGGGCACTGAACCTTAAGAGTAGGGTAATGCATAAGACGGGACGGAAAAGGGTTTAGGGTTGGATTAGGCGTACCCGCTACGCGGCTCCGCCTAATCCAACCCTAAACCCTTTTCCTTATTCAAGATCACTAAACCCTAAACAAACTGAACCCTAAGAGAGTATTGGTGAACCCTGTCGTGGATGTGATTAAAACATGGGGCACTGAACCTTAAGAGTAGGGTAATGCATAAGACGGGACGGAAAAGGGTTTAGGGTTGGATTAGGCGTACCCGCTACGCGGCTATGCCTAATCCAACCCTAAACCCTTTTCCTTATTCAAGGTCACTAAACCCTAAACAAACTAAACCCTAAGAGGGTATTGGTGAACCCTGTCGTGGATGTGATTCAAAGATGGGGCACTGAACCTTAAGAGTAGGCTACTGCATAAGACGGGACGGAAAAGGGTTTAGGGTTGGATTAGGCGGGTAGAGTAGGGTACTGCATAAGACGGGACGGAAAAGGGTTTAGGGTTGGATTAGGCGGATCCGCGTAGCGGATCCGCCTAATCCAATTCTAAACCCTTTTCCTTATTCAAGGTCACTAAACCTGCAACAAACTGAACCCTAAGAGGGTATTGGTGAACCCTGTCGTGGATGTGATTCAAAGATGGGGCACTGAACCTTAAGAGTAGGGTACTGCATAAGACGGGACGGAAAAGGGTTTAGTGTTGGATTAGGCGGGTAGAGTAGGGTACTGCATAAGACGGGACGGAAAAGGGTTTAGGGTTGGATTAGGCGGGTAGAGTAGGGTACTGCATAAGACGGGACGGAAAAGGGTTTAGGGTTGGATTGTGCGGATCCGCGTAGCGGATCCGCCTAATCCAACCCTAAACCCTTTTCCTTATTCAAGGTCACTAAACCTGCAACAAACTGAACCCTAAGAGGGTATTGGTGAACCCTGTCGTGGATGTGATTCAAACATGGGGCACTGAACCTTAAGAGTAGGGTAATGCATAAGACGGGACGGAAAAGGGTTTAGGTTTGGATTAGGCGTACCCACTACGCGGCTCCGCCTAATCCAACCCTAAACCTTTTTCCTTATTCAAGGTCACTAAACCCTAAACAAACCGAACCCTAAGAGTGTATTGGTGAACCCTGTCGTGGATGTGATTCAAAGATGGGGCACTGAACCTTAAGAGTAGGGTAATGCATAAGACGGGACAGAAAAGGGTTTAGGGTTGGATTAGGCGTACCCGCTACGCGGCTCCGCCTAATCCAACCCTAAACCCTTTTCCTTATTCAAGATCACTAAACCCTAAACAAACTAAACCCTAAGAGGGTATTGGTGAACCCTGTCGTGGATGTGATTCAAACATGGGGCACTGAACCTTAACAGTAGGGTAATGCATAAGACGGGACGGAAAAGGGTTTAGGGTTGGATTAGGCGTACCCGCTACGCGGCTCCGCCTAATCCAACCCTAAACCCTTTTCCTTATTCAAGATCACTAAACCCTAAACAAACCGAACCCTAAGAGAGTATTGGTGAACCCTGTCGTGGATGTGATTAAAACATGGGGCACTGAACCTTAAGAGTAGGGTAATGCATAAGACGGGACGGAAAAGGGTTTAGGGTTGGATTAGGCGTACCCGCTACGCGGCTCTGCCTAATCCAACCCTAAACCCTTTTCCTTATTCAAGGTCACGAAACCCTAAACAAACTGAACCCTAAGAGGGTATTGGTGAACCCTGTCGTGGATGTGATTCAAAGATGGGGCACTGAACCTTAAGAGTAGGGTACTGCATAAGACGGGACGGAAAAGGGTTTAGGGTTGGATTAGGCGGGTAGAGTAGGGTACTGCATAAGACGGGACGGAAAAGGGGTTAGGGTTGGATTAGGCGGATCCGCGTAGCGGATCCGCCTAATCCAACCCTAAACCCTTTTCCTTATTCAAGGTCACTAAACCTGCAACAAACTGAACCCTAAGAGGGTATTGGTGAACCCTGTCGTGGATGTGATTCAAACATGGGGCACTGAACCTTAAGAGTAGGGTAATGCATAAGACGGGACGGAAAAGGGTTTAGGGTTGGATTAGGCGGAGCCGCTACGCGGCTCCGCCTAATCCAACCCTAAACCTTTTTCCTTATTCAAGATCACTAAACCCTAAACAAACCGAACCCTAAGAGTGTATTGGTGAACCCTGTCGTGGATGTGATTCAAACATAGGGCACTGAACCTTAAGAGTAGGGTAATGCATAAGACGGGACGGAAAAGGGTTTAGGGTTGGATTAGGCGTACCCGCTACGCGGCTCCGCCTAATCCAACCCTAAACCCTTTTCCTTATTCAAGATCACTAAACCCTAAACAAACTGAACCCTAAGAGGGTATTGGTGAACCCTGTCGTGGATGTGATTAAAACATGGGGCACTGAACCTTAAGAGTAGGGTAATGCATAAGACGGGACGGAAAAGGGTTTAGGGTTGGATTAGGCGGAGCCACTACGCGGCTCCGCCTAATCCAACCCTAAACCTTTTTCCTTATTCAAGATCACTAAACCCTAAACAAACCGAACCCTAAGAGTGTATTGGTGAACCCTGTCGTGGATGTGATTCAAACATGGGGCACTGAACCTTAAGAGTAGGGTAATGCATAAGATGGGACGGAAAAGGGTTTAGGGTTGGATTAGGCGTACCCGCTACGCGGCTCCGCCTAATCCAACCCTAAACCCTTTTCCTTATTCAAGATCACTAAACCCTAAACAAACTGAACCCTAAGAGGGTATTGGTGAACCCTGTCGTGGATGTGATTAAAACATGGGGCACTGAACCTTAAGAGTAGGGTAATGCATAAGACGGGACGGAAAAGGGTTTAGGGTTGGATTAGGCGTACCCGCTACGCGGCTCCGCCTAATCCAACCCTAAACCTTTTTCCTTATTCAAGGTCACTAAACCCTAAACAAACCGAACCCGAAGAGTGTATTGGTGAACCCTGTCGTGGATGTGATTCAAAGATGGGGCACTGAACCTTAAGAGTAGGGTAATGCATAAGACGGGACATAAAAGGGTTTAGGGTTGGATTAGGCGTACCCGCTACGCGGCTCCGCCTAATCCAACCCTAAACCCTTTTCCTTATTCAAGATCACTAAACCCTAAACAAACTAAACCCTAAGAGGGTATTGGTGAACCCTGTCGTGGATGTGATTCAAACATGGGGCACTGAACCTTAAGAGTAGGGTAATGCATAAGACGGGACGGAAAAGGGTTTAGGGTTGGATTAGGCATACCCGCTACGCGGCTCCGCCTAATCCAACCCTAAACCCTTTTCCTTATTCAAGATCACTAAACCCTAAACAAACTGAACCCTAAGAGAGTATTGGTGAACCCTGTCGTGGATGTGATTAAAACATGGGGCACTGAACCTTAAGAGTAGGGTAATGCATAAGACGGGACGGAAAAGGGTTTAGGGTTGGATTAGGCGTACCCGCTACGCGGCTCTGCCTAATCCAACCCTAAACCCTTTTCCTTATTCAAGGTCACTAAACCCTAAACAAACTGAACCCTAAGAGGGTATTGGTGAACCCTGTCGTGGATGTGATTCAAAGATGGGGCACTGAACCTTAAGAGTAGGGTACTGCATAAGACGGGACGGAAAAGGGTTTAGGGTTGGATTAGGCGGGTAGAGTAGGGTACTGCATAAGACGGGACGGAAAAGGGTTTAGGGTTGGATTAGGCGGATCCGCGTAACGGATCCGCCTAATCCAACCCTAAACCCTTTTCCTTATTCAAGGTCACTAAACCTGCAACAAACTGAACCCTAAGAGGGTATTGGTGAACCCTGTCGTGGATGTGATTCAAAGATGGGGCACTGAACCTTAAGAGTAGGGTACTGCATAAGACGGGACGGAAAAGGGTTTAGTGTTGGATTAGGCGGGTAGAGTAGGGTACTGCATAAGACGGGACGGAAAAGGGTTTAGGGTTGGATTAGGCGGGTAGAGTAGGGTACTGCATAAGACGGGACGGAAAAGGGTTTAGGGTTGGATTAGGCGGATCCGCGTAGCGGATCCGCCTAATCCAACCCTAAACCCTTTTCCTTATTCAAGGTCACTAAACCTGCAACAAACTGAACCCTAAGAGGGTATTGGTGAACCCTGTCGTGGATGTGATTCAAACATGGGGCACTGAACCTTAAGAGTAGGGTAATGCATAAGACGGGACGGAAAAGGGTTTAGGGTTGGATTAGGCGTACCCGCTACGCGGCACCGCCTAATCCAACCCTAAACCCTTTTCCTTATTCAAGATCACTAAACCCTAAACAAACCGAACCCTAAGAGTGTATTGGTGAACCCTGTCGTGGATGTGATTCAAACATGGGACACTGAATCTTAAGAGTAGGGTAATGCATAAGACGGGACGGAAAAGGGTTTAGGGTTGGATTAGGCGTACCCGCTACGCGGCTCCGCCTAATCCAACCCTAAACCCTTTTCCTTATTCAAGATCACTAAACCCTAAACAAACTGAACCCTATGAGAGTATTGGTGAACCCTGTCGTGGATGTGATTAAAACATGGGGCACTGAACCTTAAGAGTAGGGTAATGCATAAGACGGGACGGAAAAGGGTTTAGGGTTGGATTAGGCGTACCCGCTACGCGGCTCTGCCTAATCCAACCCTAAACCCTTTTCCTTATTCAAGGTCACTAAACCCTAAACAAACTGAACCCTAAGAGGGTATTGGTGAACCCTGTCGTGGATGTGATTCAAAGATGGGGCACTGAACCTTAAGAGTAGGGTACTGCATAAGACGGGACGGAAAAGGGTTTAGGGTTGGATTAGGCGGGTAGAGTAGGGTACTGCATAAGACGGGACGGAAAAGGGTTTAGGGTTGGATTAGGCGGATCCGCGTAACGGATCCGCCTAATCCAACCCTAAACCCTTTTCCTTATTCAAGGTCACTAAACCTGCAACAAACTGAACCCTAAGAGGGTATTGGTGAACCCTGTCGTGGATGTGATTCAAAGATGGGGCACTGAACCTTAAGAGTAGGGTACTGCATAAGACGGGACGGAAAAGGGTTTAGTGTTGGATTAGGCGGGTAGAGTAGGGTACTGCATAAGACGGGACGGAAAAGGGTTTAGGGTTGGATTAGGCGGGTAGAGTAGGGTACTGCATAAGACGGGACGGAAAAGGGTTTAGGGTTGGATTAGGCGGATCCGCGTAGCGGATCCGCCTAATCCAACCCTAAACCCTTTTCCTTATTCAAGGTCACTAAACCTGCAACAAACTGAACCCTAAGAGGGTATTGGTGAACCCTGTCGTGGATGTGATTCAAACATGGGGCACTGAACCTTAAGAGTAGGGTAATGCATAAGACGGGACGGAAAAGGGTTTAGGGTTGGATTAGGCGTACCCGCTACGCGGCTCCGCCTAATCCAACCCTAAACCCTTTTCCTTATTCAAGATCACTAAACCCTAAACAAACCGAACCCTAAGAGTGTATTGGTGAACCCTGTCGTGGATGTGATTCAAACATGGGGCACTGAATCTTAAGAGTAGGGTAATGCATAAGACGGGACGGAAAAGGGTTTAGGGTTGGATTAGGCGTACCCGCTACGCGGCTCCGCCTAATCCAACCCTAAACCCTTTTCCTTATTCAAGATCACTAAACCCTAAACAAACTGAACCCTAAGAGAGTATTGGTGAACCCTGTCGTGGATGTGATTAAAACATGGGGCACTGAACCTTAAGAGTAGGGTAATGCATAAGACGGGACGGAAAAGGGTTTAGGGTTGGATTAGGCGTACCCGCTACGCGGCTCTGCCTAATCCAACCCTAAACCCTTTTCCTTATTCAAGGTCACTAAACCCTAAACAAACTGAACCCTAAGAGGGTATTGGTGAACCCTGTCGTGGATGTGATTCAAAGATGGGGCACTGAACCTTAAGAGTAGGGTACTGCATAAGACGGGACGGAAAAGGGTTTAGGGTTGGATTAGGCGGGTAGAGTAGGGTACTGCATAAGACGGGACGGAAAAGGGTTTAGGGTTGGATTAGGCGGGTAGAGTAGGGTACTGCATAAGACGGGACGGAAAAGGGTTTAGGGTTGGATTAGGCGGATCCGCGTAACGGATCCGCCTAATCCAACCCTAAACCCTTTTCCTTATTCAAGGTCACTAAACCTGCAACAAACTGAACCCTAAGAGGGTATTGGTGAACCCTGTCGTGGATGTGATTCAAAGATGGGGCACTGAACCTTAAGAGTAGGGTACTGCATAAGACGGGACGGAAAAGGGTTTAGTGTTGGATTAGGCGGGTAGAGTAGGGTACTGCATAAGACGGGACGGAAAAGGGTTTAGGGTTGGATTAGGCGGGTAGAGTAGGGTACTGCATAAGACGGGACGGAAAAGGGTTTAGGGTTGGATTAGGCGGATCCGCGTAGCGGATCCGCCTAATCCAACCCTAAACCCTTTTCCTTATTCAAGGTCACTAAACCTGCAACAAACTGAACCCTAAGAGGGTATTGGTGAACCCTGTCGTGGATGTGATTCAAACATGGGGCACTGAACCTTAAGAGTAGGGTAATGCATAAGACGGGACGGAAAAGGGTTTAGGGTTGGATTAGGCGTACCCGCTACGCGGCACCGCCTAATCCAACCCTAAACCCTTTTCCTTATTCAAGATCACTAAACCCTAAACAAACCGAACCCTAAGAGTGTATTGGTGAACCCTGTCGTGGATGTGATTCAAACATGGGGCACTGAATCTTAAGAGTAGGGTAATGCATAAGACGGGACGGAAAAGGGTTTAGGGTTGGATTAGGCGTACCCGCTACGCGGCTCCGCCTAATCCAACCCTAAACCCTTTTCCTTATTCAAGATCACTAAACCCTAAACAAACTGAACCCTATGAGAGTATTGGTGAACCCTGTCGTGGATGTGATTAAAACATGGGGCACTGAACCTTAAGAGTAGGGTAATGCATAAGACGGGACGGAAAAGGGTTTAGGGTTGGATTAGGCGTACCCGCTACGCGGCTCTGCCTAATCCAACCCTAAACCCTTTTCCTTATTCAAGGTCACTAAACCCTAAACAAACTGAACCCTAAGAGGGTATTGGTGAACCCTGTCGTGGATGTGATTCAAAGATGGGGCACTGAACCTTAAGAGTAGGGTACTGCATAAGACGGGACGGAAAAGGGTTTAGGGTTGGATTAGGCGGGTAGAGTAGGGTACTGCATAAGACGGGACGGAAAAGGGTTTAGGGTTGGATTAGGCGGATCCGCGTAACGGATCCGCCTAATCCAACCCTAAACCCTTTTCCTTATTCAAGGTCACTAAACCTGCAACAAACTGAACCCTAAGAGGGTATTGGTGAACCCTGTCGTGGATGTGATTCAAAGATGGGGCACTGAACCTTAAGAGTAGGGTACTGCATAAGACGGGACGGAAAAGGGTTTAGTGTTGGATTAGGCGGGTAGAGTAGGGTACTGCATAAGACGGGACGGAAAAGGGTTTAGGGTTGGATTAGGCGGGTAGAGTAGGGTACTGCATAAGACGGGACGGAAAAGGGTTTAGGGTTGGATTAGGCGGATCCGCGTAGCGGATCCGCCTAATCCAACCCTAAACCCTTTTCCTTATTCAAGGTCACTAAACCTGCAACAAACTGAACCCTAAGAGGGTATTGGTGAACCCTGTCGTGGATGTGATTCAAACATGGGGCACTGAACCTTAAGAGTAGGGTAATGCATAAGACGGGACGGAAAAGGGTTTAGGGTTGGATTAGGCGTACCCGCTACGCGGCTCCGCCTAATCCAACCCTAAACCCTTTTCCTTATTCAAGATCACTAAACCCTAAACAAACCGAACCCTAAGAGTGTATTGGTGAACCCTGTCGTGGATGTGATTCAAACATGGGGCACTGAATCTTAAGAGTAGGGTAATGCATAAGACGGGACGGAAAAGGGTTTAGGGTTGGATTAGGCGTACCCGCTACGCGGCTCCGCCTAATCCAACCCTAAACCCTTTTCCTTATTCAAGATCACTAAACCCTAAACAAACTGAACCCTAAGAGAGTATTGGTGAACCCTGTCGTGGATGTGATTAAAACATGGGGCACTGAACCTTAAGAGTAGGGTAATGCATAAGACGGGACGGAAAAGGGTTTAGGGTTGGATTAGGCGTACCCGCTACGCGGCTCTGCCTAATCCAACCCTAAACCCTTTTCCTTATTCAAGGTCACTAAACCCTAAACAAACTGAACCCTAAGAGGGTATTGGTGAACCCTGTCGTGGATGTGATTCAAAGATGGGGCACTGAACCTTAAGAGTAGGGTACTGCATAAGACGGGACGGAAAAGGGTTTAGGGTTGGATTAGGCGGGTAGAGTAGGGTACTGCATAAGACGGGACGGAAAAGGGTTTAGGGTTGGATTAGGCGGATCCGCGTAACGGATCCGCCTAATCCAACCCTAAACCCTTTTCCTTATTCAAGGTCACTAAACCTGCAACAAACTGAACCCTAAGAGGGTATTGGTGAACCCTGTCGTGGATGTGATTCAAAGATGGGGCACTGAACCTTAAGAGTAGGGTACTGCATAAGACGGGACGGAAAAGGGTTTAGTGTTGGATTAGGCGGGTAGAGTAGGGTACTGCATAAGACGGGACGGAAAAGGGTTTAGGGTTGGATTAGGCGGGTAGAGTAGGGTACTGCATAAGACGGGACGGAAAAGGGTTTAGGGTTGGATTAGGCGGATCCGCGTAGCGGATCCGCCTAATCCAACCCTAAACCCTTTTCCTTATTCAAGGTCACTAAACCTGCAACAAACTGAACCCTAAGAGGGTATTGGTGAACCCTGTCGTGGATGTGATTCAAACATGGGGCACTGAACCTTAAGAGTAGGGTAATGCATAAGACGGGACGGAAAAGGGTTTAGGGTTGGATTAGGCGTACCCGCTACGCGGCTCCGCCTAATCCAACCCTAAACCCTTTTCCTTATTCAAGATCACTAAACCCTAAACAAACCGAACCCTAAGAGTGTATTGGTGAACCCTGTCGTGGATGTGATTCAAACATGGGGCACTGAACCTTAAGAGTAGGGTAATGCATAAGACGGGACAGAAAAGGGTTTAGGGTTGGATTAGGCGTACCCGCTACGCGGCTCCGCCTAATCCAACCCTAAACCCTTTTCCTTATTCAAGATCACTAAACCCTAAACAAACTGAACCCTAAGTGGGTATTGGTGAACCCTGTCGTGGATGTGATTCAAAGATGGGGCACTGAACCTTAAGAGTAGGGTACTGCATAAGACGGGACGGAAAAGGGTTTAGGGTTGGATTAGGCGTACCCGCTACGCGGCTCCGCCTAATCCAACCCTAAACCCTTTTCCTTATTCAAGGTCACTAAACCCTAAACAAACTGAACCCTAAGAGGGTATTGGTGAACCCTGTCGTGGATGTGATTCAAAGATGGGGCACTGAACCTTAAGAGTAGGGTACTGCATAAGACAGGACGAAAAAGGGTTTAGGGTTGGATTAGGCGGGTAAAGTAGGGTACTGCATAAGACGGGACGGAAAAGGGGTTAGGGTTGGATTAGGCGGATTCGCGTAGCGGATCCGCCTAATCCAACCCTAAACCCTTTTCCTTATTCAAGGTCACTAAACCTGCAACAAACTGAACCCTAAGAGGGTATTGGTGAACCCTGTCGTGGATGTGATTCAAACATGGGGCACTGAACCTTAAGAGTAGGGTAATGCATAAGACGGGACGGAAAAGGGTTTAGGGTTGGATTAGGCGGAGCCGCTACGCGGCTCCGCCTAATCCAACCCTAAACCTTTTTCCTTATTCAAGATCACTAAACCCTAAACAAACCGAACCCTAAGAGTGTATTGGTGAACCCTGTCGTGGATGTGATTCAAACATAGGGCACTGAACCTTAAGAGTAGGGTAATGCATAAGACGGGACGGAAAAGGGTTTAGGGTTGGATTAGGCGTACCCGCTACGCGGCTCCGCCTAATCCAACCCTAAACCCTTTTCCTTATTCAAGATCACTAAACCCTAAACAAACTGAACCCTAAGAGGGTATTGGTGAACCCTGTCGTGGATGTGATTAAAACATGGGGCACTGAACCTTAAGAGTAGGGTAATGCATAAGACGGGACGGAAAAGGGTTTAGGGTTGGATTAGGCGTACCCGCTACGCGGCTCCGCCTAATCCAACCCTAAACCCTTTTCCTTATTCAAGATCACTAAACCCTAAACAAACCGAACCCTAAGAGTGTATTGGTGAACCCTGTCGTGGATGTGATTCAAACATGGGGCACTGAACCTTAAGAGTAGGGTAATGCATAAGACGGGACGGAAAAGGGTTTAGGGTTGGATTAGGCGTACCCGCTACGCGGCTCTGCCTAATCCAACCCTAAACCCTTTTCCTTATTCAAGGTCACGAAACCCTAAACAAACTGAACCCTAAGAGGGTATTGGTGAACCCTGTCGTGGATGTGATTCAAAGATGGGGCACTGAACCTTAAGAGTAGGGTACTGCATAAGACGGGACGGAAAAGGGTTTAGGGTTGGATTAGGCGGGTAGAGTAGGGTACTGCATAAGACGGGACGGAAAAGGGGTTAGGGTTGGATTAGGCGGATCCGCGTAGCGGATCCGCCTAATCCAACCCTAAACCCTTTTCCTTATTCAAGGTCACTAAACCTGCAACAAACTGAACCCTAAGAGGGTATTGGTGAACCCTGTCGTGGATGTGATTCAAACATGGGGCACTGAACCTTAAGAGTAGGGTAATGCATAAGACGGGACGGAAAAGGGTTTAGGGTTGGATTAGGCAGAGCCGCTACGCGGCTCCGCCTAATCCAACCCTAAACCTTTTTCTTATTCAAGATCACTAAACCCTAAACAAACCGAACCCTAAGAGTGTATTGGTGAACCCTGTCGTGGATGTGATTCAAACATAGGGCACTGAACCTTAAGAGTAGGGTAATGCATAAGACGGGACGGAAAAGGGTTTAGGGTTGGATTAGGCGTACCCGCTACGCGGCTCCGCCTAATCCAACCCTAAACCCTTTTCCTTATTCAAGATCACTAAACCCTAAACAAACTGAACCCTAAGAGGGTATTGGTGAACCCTGTCGTGGATGTGATTAAAACATGGGGCACTGAACCTTAAGAGTAGGGTAATGCATAAGACGGGACGGAAAAGGGTTTAGGGTTGGATTAGGCGTACCCGCTACGCGGCTCCGCCTAATCCAACCCTAAACCCTTTTCCTTATTCAAGATCACTAAACCCTAAACAAACCGAACCCTAAGAGTGTATTGGTGAACCCTGTCGTGGATGTGATTCAAACATGGGGCACTGAACCTTAAGAGTAGGGTAATGCATAAGACGGGACGGAAAAGGGTTTAGGGTTGGATTAGGCAGAGCCGCTACGCGGCTCCGCCTAATCCAACCCTAAACCTTTTTCCTTATTCAAGATCACTAAACCCTAAACAAACCGAACCCTAAGAGTGTATTGGTGAACCCTGTCGTGGATGTGATTCAAACATAGGGCACTGAACCTTAAGAGTAGGGTAATGCATAAGACGGGACGGAAAAGGGTTTAGGGTTGGATTAGGCGTACCCGCTACGCGGCTCCGCCTAATCCAACCCTAAACCCTTTTCCTTATTCAAGATCACTAAACCCTAAACAAACTGAACCCTAAGAGGGTATTGGTGAACCCTGTCGTGGATGTGATTAAAACATGGGGCACTGAACCTTAAGAGTAGGGTAATGCATAAGACGGGACGGAAAAGGGTTTAGGGTTGGATTAGGCGTACCCGCTACGCGGCTCCGCCTAATCCAACCCTAAACCCTTTTCCTTATTCAAGATCACTAAACCCTAAACAAACCGAACCCTAAGACTGTATTGGTGAACCCTGTCGTGGATGTGATTCAAACATGGGGCACTGAACCTTAAGAGTAGGGTAATGCATAAGACGGGACGGAAAAGGGTTTAGGGTTGGATTAGGCGTACCCGCTACGCGGCTCTGCCTAATCCAACCCTAAACCCTTTTCCTTATTCAAGGTCACGAAACCCTAAACAAACTGAACCCTAAGAGGGTATTGGTGAACCCTGTCGTGGATGTGATTCAAAGATGGGGCACTGAACCTTAAGAGTAGGGTACTGCATAAGACGGGACGGAAAAGGGTTTAGGGTTGGATTAGGCGGGTAGAGTAGGGTACTGCATAAGACGGGACGGAAAAGGGGTTAGGGTTGGATTAGGCGGATCCGCGTAGCGGATCCGCCTAATCCAACCCTAAACCCTTTTCCTTATTCAAGGTCACTAAACCTGCAACAAACTGAACCCTAAGAGGGTATTGGTGAACCCTGTCGTGGATGTGATTCAAACATGGGGCACTGAACCTTAAGAGTAGGGTAATGCATAAGACGGGACGGAAAAGGGTTTAGGGTTGGATTAGGCAGAGCCGCTACGCGGCTCCGCCTAATCCAACCCTAAACCTTTTTCCTTATTCAAGATCACTAAACCCTAAACAAACCGAACCCTAAGAGTGTATTGGTGAACCCTGTCGTGGATGTGATTCAAACATAGGGCACTGAACCTTAAGAGTAGGGTAATGCATAAGACGGGACGGAAAAGGGTTTAGGGTTGGATTAGGCGTACCCGCTACGCGGCTCCGCCTAATCCAACCCTAAACCCTTTTCCTTATTCAAGATCACTAAACCCTAAACAAACTGAACCCTAAGAGGGTATTGGTGAACCCTGTCGTGGATGTGATTAAAACATGGGGCACTGAACCTTAAGAGTAGGGTAATGCATAAGACGGGACGGAAAAGGGTTTAGGGTTGGATTAGGCGTACCCGCTACGCGGCTCCGCCTAATCCAACCCTAAACCCTTTTCCTTATTCAAGATCACTAAAACCTAAACAAACCGAACCCTAAGAGTGTATTGGTGAACCCTGTCGTGGATGTGATTCAAACATGGGGCACTGAACCTTAAGAGTAGGGTAATGCATAAGACGGGACGGAAAAGGGTTTAGGGTTGGATTAGGCGTACCCGCTACGCGGCTCCGCCTAATCCAACCCTAAACCCTTTTCCTTATTCAAGATCACTAAACCTGCAACAAACTGAACCCTAAGAGGGTATTGGTGAACCCTGTCGTGGATGTGATTAAAACATGGGGCACTGAACCTTAAGAGTAGGGTAATGCATAAGACGGGACGGAAAAGGGTTTAGGGTTGGATTAGGCGTACCCGCTACGCGGCTCTGCCTAATCCAACCCTAAACCCTTTTCCTTATTCAAGGTCACTAAACCCTAAACAAACTGAACCCTAAGAGGGTATTGGTGAACCCTGTCGTGGATGTGATTCAAAGATGGGGCACTGAACCTTAAGAGTAGGGTACTGCATAAGACGAGACGGAAAAGGGTTTAGGGTTGGATTAGGCGGGTAGAGTAGGGTACTGCATAAGACGGGACGAAAAAGGGTTTAGGGTTGGATTAGGCGAATCCGCGTAGCGGATCCGCCTAATTCAACCCTAAACCCTTTTCCTTATTCAAGGTCACTAAACCTGCAACAAACTGAACCCTAAGAGGGTATTGGTGAACCCTGTCGTGGATGTGATTCAAACATGGGGCACTGAACCTTAAGAGTAGGGTAATGCATAAGACGGGACGGAAAAGGGTTTAGGGTTGGATTAGGCGGAGCCGCTACGCGGCTCCGCCTAATCCAACCCTAAACCTTTTTCCTTATTCAAGATCACTAAACCCTAAACAAACCGAACCCTAAGAGTGTATTGGTGAACCCTGTCGTGGATGTGATTCAAACATGGGGCACTGAACCTTAAGAGTAGGGTAATGCATAAGACGGGACGGAAAAGGGTTTAGGGTTGGATTAGGCGTACCCGCGCTTTTCCTTATTCAAGATCACTAAACCCTAAACAAACTGAACCCTAAGAGGGTATTGGTGAACCCTGTCGTGGATGTGATTAAAACATGGGGCACTGAACCTTAAGAGTAGGGTAATGCATAAGACGGGACGGAAAAGGGTTTAGGGTTGGATTAGGCGTACCCGCTACGCGGCTCTGCCTAATCCAACCCTAAACCCTTTTCACTATTCAAGGTCACTAAACCCTAAACAAACTGAACCGTAAGAGGGTATTGGTGAACCCTGTCGTGGATGTGATTCAAAGATGGGGCACTGAACCTTAAGAGTAGGGTACTGCATAAGACGGGACGAAAAAGGGTTTAGGGTTGGATTAGGCGGGTAGAGTAGGGTACTGCATAAGACGGGACGGAAAAGGGTTTAGGGTTGGATTAGGCGGATCCGCGTAGCGGATCCGCCTAATCCAACCCTAAACCCTTTTCCTTATTCAAGGTCACTAAACCTGCAACAAACTGAACCCTAAGAGGGTATTGGTGAACCCTGTCGTGGATGTGATTCAAAGATGGGGCACTGAACCTTAAGAGTAGGGTAATGCATAAGACGGGACGGAAAAGGGTTTAGGGTTGGATTAGGCGTACCCGCTACGCGGCTCTGCCTAATCCAACCCTAAACCCTTTTCCTTATTCAAGGTCACTAAACCCTAAACAAACTGAACCCTAAGTGGGTATTGGTGAACCCTGTCGTGGATGTGATTCAAAGATGGGGCACTGAACCTTAAGAGTAGGGTACTGCATAAGACGGGACGGAAAAGGGTTTAGGGTTGGATTAGGCGTACCCGCTACGCGGCTCCGCCTAATCCAACCCTAATCCCTTTTCCTTATTCAAGATCACTAAACCCTAAACAAACCGAACCCTAAGAGTGTATTGGTGAACCCTGTCGTGGATGTGATTCAAACATGGGGCACTGAACCTTAAGAGTAGGGTAATGCATAAGACGGGACGGAAAAGGGTTTAGGGTTGGATTAGGCGTACCCGCTACGCGGCTCTGCCTAATCCAACCCTAAACCCTTTTCCTTATTCAAGGTCACTAAACCCTAAACAAACTGAACCCTATGTGGGTATTGGGTAACCCTGTCGTGGATGTGATTCAAAGATGGGGCACTGAACCTTAAGAGTAGGGTACTGCATAAGACGGGACGGAAAAGGGTTTAGGGTTGGATTAGGCGTACCCGCTACGCGGCTCCGCCTAATCCAACCCTAAACCCTTTTCCTTATTCAAGATCACTAAACCCTAAACAAACCGAACCCTAAGAGTGTATTGGTGAACCCTGTCGTGGATGTGATTCAAACATGGGGCACTGAACCTTAAGAGTAGGGTAATGCATAAGACGGGACGGAAAAGGGTTTAGGGTTGGATTAGGCGTACCCGCTACGCGGCTCCGCCTAATCCAACCCTAAACCCTTTTCCTTATTCAAGATCACTAAACCCTAAACAAACTGAACCCTAAGAGGGTATTGGTGAACCCTGTCGTGGATGTGATTCAAACATGGGGCACTGAACCTTAAGAGTAGGGTAATGCATAAGACGGGACGGAAAAGGGTTTAGGGTTGGATTAGGCGTACCCGCTACGTGGCTCTGCCTAATCCAACCCTAAACCCTTTTCCTTATTCAAGGTCACTAAACCCTAAACAAACTGAACCCTAAGTGGGTATTGGTGAACCCTGTCGTGGATGTGATTCAAAGATGGGGCACTGAACCTTAAGAGTAGGGTACTGCATAAGACGGGACGGAAAAGGGTTTAGGGTTGGATTAGGCGTACCCGCTACGCGGCTCCGCCTAATCCAACCCTAAACCCTTTTCCTTATTCAAGATCACTAAACCCTAAACAAACCGAACCCTAAGAGTGTATTGGTGAACCCTGTCGTGGATGTGATTCAAACATGGGGCACTGAACCTTAAGAGTACGGTAATGCATAAGATGGGACGAAAAAGGGTTTAGGGTTGGATTAGGCGTACCCGCTACGCGGCTCCGCCTAATCCAACCCTAAACTTTTTTCCTTATTCAAGATCACTAAACCCTAAACAAACTGAACCCTAAGAGGGTATTGGTGAACCCTGTCGTGGATGTGATTCAAACATGGGGCACTGAACCTTAAGAGTAGGGTAATGCATAAGACGAGACGGAAAAGGGTTTAGGGTTGGATTAGGCGTACCCGCTACGCGGCTCAGCCTAATCCAACCCTAACCCCTTTTCCTCATTCAAGGTCACTAAACCCTAAACAAACTGAACCCTAAGTGGGTATTGGTGAACCCTGTCGTGGATGTGATTCAAAGATGGGGCACTGAACCTTAAGAGTAGGGTACTGCATAAGACGGGACGGAAAAGGGTTTAGGGTTGGATTAGGCGTACCCGCTACGCGGCTCCGCCTAATCCAACCCTAAACCCTTTTACTTATTCAAGATCACTAAACCCTAAACAAACCGAACCCTAAGAGTGTATTGGTGAACCCTGTCGTGGATGTGATTCAAACATGGGGCACTGAACCTTAAGAGTAGGGTAATCCATAAGACGGGACGGAAAAGGGTTTAGGGTTGGATTAGGCGTACCCGCTACGCGGCTCCGCCTAATCCAACCCTAAACCCTTTTCCTTATTCAAGATCACTAAACCCTAAACAAACTGAACCCTAAGAGGGTATTGGTGAACCCTGTCGTGGATGTGATTCAAACATGGGGCACTGAACCTTTAGAGTAGGGTAATGCATAAGACGGGACGGAAAAGGGTTTAGGGTTGGATTAGGCGTACCCGCTACGCGGCTCCGCCTAATCCAACCCTAAACCCTTTTCCTTATTCAAGATCACTAAACCCTAAACAAACTGAACCCTAAGAGGGTATTGGTGAACCCTGTCGTGGATGTGATTAAAACATGGGGCACTGAACCTTAAGAGTAGGGTAATGCATAAGACGGGACGGAAAAAGGGTTTGGGGTTGGATTAGGCGTACCCGCTACGCGGCTCTGCCTAATCCAACCCTAAACCCTTTTCCTTATTCAAGGTCACTAAACCCTAAACAAACTGAACCCTAAGAGGGTATTGGTGAACCCTGTCGTGGATGTGATTCAAAGATGGGGCACTGAACCTTAAGAGTAGGGTACTGCATAAGACGGGACGGAAAAGGGTTTAGGGTTGGATTAGGCGGGTAGAGTAGGGTACTGCATAAGACGGGACGGAAAAGGGGTTAGGGTTGGATTAGGCGGATCTGCGTAGCGGATCCGCCTAATCCAACCCTAAACCCTTTTCCTTATTCAAGGTCACTAAACCTGCAACAAACTGAACCCTAAGAGGGTATTGGTGAACCCTGTCGTGGATGTGATTCAAACATGGGGCACTGAACCTTAAGAGTAGGGTAATGCATAAGACGGGACGGAAAAGGGTTTAGGTTTGGATTAGGCGTACCCGCTACGCGGCTCCGCCTAATCCAACCCTAAACCCTTTTCCTTATTCAAGGTCACTAAACCTGCAACAAACTGAACCCTAAGAGGGTATTGGTGAACCCTGTCGTGGATGTGATTCAAACATGGGGCACTGAACCTTAAGAGTAGGGTAATACATAAGACGGGACGGAAAAGGGTTTTGGGTTGGATTAGGCGGAGCCGCGTTTTCCTTATTCAAGATCACTAAACCCTAAACAAATCGAACCCTAAGAGTGTATTGGTGAACCCTGTCGTGGATGTGATTGAAACATAGGGCACTGAACCTTAAGAGTAGGGTAATGCATAAGACGGGACGGAAAAGGGTTTAGGGTTGGATTAGGCGTACCCGCTACGCGGCTCCGCCTAATCCAACCCTAAACCCTTTTCCTTATTCAAGATCACTAAACCCTAAACAAACTGAACCCTAAGAGGGTATTGGTGAACCCTGTCGTGGATGTGATTCAAACATGGGGCACTGAACCTTAAGAGTAGGGTAATGCATAAGACGGGACGGAAAAGGGTTTAGGGTTGGATTAGGCGGGTAGAGTAGGGTACTGCATAAGACGGGACGGAAAAGGGGTTAGGGTTGGATTAGGCGGATCCGCGTAGCGGATCCGCCTAATCCAACCCTAAACCCTTTTCCTTATTCAAGGTCACTAAACCTGCAACAAACTGAACCCTAAGAGGGTATTGGTGAACCCTGTCGTGGATGTGATTCAAACATGGGGCACTGAACCTTAAGAGTAGGGTAATGCATAAGACGGGACGGAAAAGGGTTTAGGTTTGGATTAGGCGTACCCGCTACGCGGCTCCGCCTAATCCAACCCTAAACCCTTTTCCTTATTCAAGGTCACTAAACCTGCAACAAACTGAACCCTAAGAGGGTATTGGTGAACCCTGTCGTGGATGTGATTCAAACATGGGGCACTGAACCTTAAGAGTAGGGTAATGCATAAGACGGGACGGAAAAGGGTTTAGGTTTGGATTAGGCGTACCCGCTACGCGGCTCCGCCTAATCCAACCCTAAACCTTTTTCCTTATTCAAGGTCACTAAACCCTAAACAAACCGAACCCTAAGAGTGTATTGGTGAACCCTGACGTGGATGTGATTCAAAGATGGGGCACTGAACCTTAAGAGTAGGGTAATGCATAAGACGGGACAGAAAAAGGGTTTAGGGTTGGATTAGGCGTACCCGCTACGCGGCTCCGCCTAATCCAACCCTAAACCCTTTTCCTTATTCAAGATTACTAAACCCTAAACAAACTAAACCCTAAGAGGGTATTGGTGAACCCTGTCGTGGATGTGATTCAAACATGGGGCACTGAACCTTAAGAGTAGGGTAATGCATAAGACGGGACGGAAAAGGGTTTAGTGTTGGATTAGGCGGAGCCGCTACGCGGCTCAGCCTAATCCAACCCTAAACCCTTTTCCTTATTCAAGGTCACTAAACCCTAAACAAACTGAACCCTAAGAGGGTATTGGTGAACCCTGTCGTGGATGTGATTCAAAGATGGGGCACTGAACCTTAAGAGTAGGGTACTGCATAAGACGGGACGGAAAAGGGTTTAGGGTTGGATTAGGCGGGTAGAGTAGGGTACTGCATAAGACGGGACGGCAAAGGGGTTAGGGTTGGATTAGGCGGATCCGCGTAGCGGATCCGCCTAATCCAACCCTAAACCCTTTTCCTTATTCAAGGTCACTAAACCTGCAACAAACTGAACCCTAAGAGGGTATTGGTGAACCCTGTCGTGGATGTGATTCAAACATGGGGCACTGAACCTTAAGAGTAGGGTAATGCATAAGACGGGACGGAAAAGGGTTTAGGTTTGGATTAGGCGTACCCGCTACGCGGCTCCGCCTAATCCAACCCTAAACCTTTTTCCTTATTCAAGATCACTAAACCCTAAACAAACTAAACCCTAAGAGGGTATTGGTGAACCCTGTCGTGGATGTGATTCAAACATGGGGCACTGAACCTTAAGAGTAGGGTAATGCATAAGACGGGACGGAAAAGGGTTTAGGGTTGGATTAGGCGGAGCCGCTACGCGGCTCTGCCTAATCCAACCCTAAACCCTTTTCCTTATTCAAGGTCACTAAACCTAAACAAACTGAACCCTAAGTGGGTATTAGGTAACCCTGTCGTGGATGTGATTCAAAGATGGGGCACTGAACCTTAAGAGTAGGGTACTGCATAAGACGGGACGGAAAAGGGTTTAGGGTTGGATTAGGCGTACCCGCTACACGGCTCCGCCTAATCCAACCCTAAACCCTTTTCCTTATTCAAGATCACTAAACCCTAAACAAACCGAACCCTAAGAGTGTATTGGTGAACCCTGTCGTGGATGTGATTCAAACATGGGGCACTGAACCTTAAGAGTAGGGTAATGCATAAGACGGGACGGAAAAGGGTTTAGGGTTGGACTAGTCGTACCCGTTACGCGGCTCCGCCTAATCCAACCCTAAACCCTTTTCCTTATTCAAGATCACTAAACCCTAAACAAACTGAACCCTAAGTGGGTATTGGTGAACCCTGTCGTGGATGTGATTCAAAGATGGGGCACTGAACCTTAAGAGTGGGGTACTGCATAAGACGGGACGGAAAAGGGTTTAGGGTTGGATTAGGCGTACCCGCTACGCGGCTCCGCCTAATCCAACCCTAAACCCTTTTCCTTATTCAAGATCACTAAACCCTAAACAAACCGAACCCTAAGAGTGTATTGGTGAACCCTGTCGTGGATGTGATTCAAACATGGGGCACTGAACCTTAAGAGTAGGGTAATGCATAAGACGGGACGGAAAAGGGTTTAGGGTTGGATTAGGCGTACCCGCTACGCGGCTCCGCCTAATCCAACCCTAAACCCTTTTCCTTATTCAAGATCACTAAACCCTAAACAAACTGAACCCTAAGAGGGTATTGGTGAACCCTGTCGTGGATGTGATTCAAACATGGGGCACTGAACCTTAAGAGTAGGGTAATGCATAAGACGAGACGGAAAAGGGTTTAGGGTTGGATTAGGCGTACCCGCTACGCGGCTCTGCCTAATCCAACCCTAAACCCTTTTCCATATTCAAGGTCACTAAACCCTAAACAAACTGAACCCTAAGTGGGTATTGGTGAACCCTGTCGTGGATGTGATTCAAAGATGGGGCACTGAACCTTAAGAGTAGGGTACTGCATAAGACGGGACGGAAAAGGGTTTAGGGTTGGATTAGGCGTACCCGCTACGCGGCTCCGCCTAATCCAACCCTAAACCCTTTTCCTTATTCAAGATCACTAAACTCTAAACAAACCGAACCCTAAGAGTGTATTGGTGAACCCTGTCGTGGATGTGATTCAAACATGGGGCACTGAACCTTAAGAGTAGGGTAATGCATAAGACGGGACGGAAAAGGGTTTACGGTTGGATTAGGCGTACCCGCTACGCGGCTCCGTCTAATCCAACCCTAAACTTTTTTCCTTATTCAAGATCACTAAACCCTAAACAAACTGAACCCTAAGAGGGTATTGGTGAACCCTGTCGTGGATGTGATTCAAACATGGGGCACTGAACCTTAAGAGTAGGGTAATGCATAAGACGAGACGGAAAAGGGTTTAGGGTTGGATTAGGCGTACCCGCTACGCGGCTCTGCCTAATCCAACCCTAAACCCTTTTCCTTATTCAAGGTCACTAAACCTGCAACAAACTGAACCCTAAGAGGGTATTGGTGAACCCTGTCGTGGATGTGATTCAAACATGGGGCACTGAACCTTAAGAGTAGGGTACTGCATAAGACGGGACGGAAAAGGGTTTAGCGTTGGATTAGGCGGAGCCGCTACGCGGCTCAGCCTAATCCAACCCTAAACCCTTTTCCTTATTCAAGGTCACTAAACCCTAAACAAACTGAACCCTAAGTGGGTATTGGTGAACCCTGTCGTGGATGTGATTCAAAGATGGGGCACTGAACCTTAAGAGTGGGGTACTGCATAAGACGGGACGAAAAAGGGTTTAGGGT
Organism: Agrostemma githago; assembly: GCA_958450325.1. Classification (NCBI taxonomy): domain Eukaryota; kingdom Viridiplantae; phylum Streptophyta; class Magnoliopsida; order Caryophyllales; family Caryophyllaceae; genus Agrostemma; species Agrostemma githago. Next base: position 33,579,933 of record OY288261.1, read on the forward strand.
TGGATTAGGCGTACCCGCTACGCGGCTCCGCCTAATCCAACCCTAAACCCTTTTCCTTATTCAAGATCACTAAACCCTAAACAAACCGAACCCTAAGAGTGTATTGGTGAACCCTGTCGTGGATGTGATTCAAACATGGGGCACTGAACCTTAAGAGTAGGGTAATGCATAAGACGGGACGGAAAAGGGTTTAGGGTTGGATTAGGCGTACCCGCTACGCGGCTCCGCCTAATCCAACCCTAAACCCTTTTCCTTATTCAAGATCACTAAACCCTAAACAAACTGAACCCTAAGAGGGTATTGGTGAACCCTGTCGTGGATGTGATTCAAACATGGGGCACTGAACCTTAAGAGTAGGGTAATGCATATGACGAGACGGAAAAGGGTTTAGGGTTGGATTAGGCGTACCCGCTACGCGGCTCTGCCTAATCCAACCCTAAACCCTTTTCCATATTCAAGGTCACTAAACCCTAAACAAACTGAACCCTAAGTGGGTATTGGTGAACCCTGTCGTGGATGTGATTCAAAGATGGGGCACTGAACCTTAAGAGTAGGGTACTGCATAAGACGGGACGGAAAAGGGTTTAGGGTTGGATTAGGCGTACCCGCTACGCGGCTCCGCCTAATCCAACCCTAAACCCTTTTCCTTATTCAAGATCACTAAACTCTAAACAAACCGAACCCTAAGAGTGTATTGGTGAACCCTGTCGTGGATGTGATTCAAACATGGGGCACTGAACCTTAAGAGTAGGGTAATGCATAAGACGGGACGGAAAAGGGTTTAGGGTTGGATTAGGCGAACCCGCTACGCGGCTCCGCCTAATCCAACCCTAAACTTTTTTCCTTATTCAAGATCACTAAACCCTAAACAAACTGAACCCTAAGAGGGTATTGGTGAACCCTGTCGTGGATGTGATTCAAACATGGGGCACTGAACCTTAAGAGTAGGGTAATGCATAAGAAGAGACGGAAAAGGGTTTAGGGTTGGATTAGGCGTACCCGCTACGCGGCTCTGCCTAATCCAACCCTAAACCCTTTTCCTCATTCAAGGTCACTAAACCCTAAACAAACTGAACCCTAAGTGGGTATTGGTGAACCCTGTCGTGGATGTGATTCAAAGATGGGGCACTGAACCTTAAGAGTAGGGTACTGCATAAGACGGGACGGAAAAGGGTTTAGGGTTGGATTAGGCGTACCCGCTACGCGGCTCTGCCTAATCCAACCCTAAACCCTTTTCCTTATTCAAGGTCACTAAACCTGCAACAAACTGAACCCTAAGAGGGTATTGGTGAACCCTGTCGTGGATGTGATTCAAACATGGGGCACTGAACCTTAAGAGTAGGGTACTGCATAAGACGGGACGGAAAAGGGTTTAGCGTTGGATTAGGCGGAGCCGCTACGCGGCTCAGCCTAATCCAACCCTAAACCCTTTTCCTTATTCAAGGTCACTAAACCCTAAACAAACTGAACCCTAAGTGGGTATTGGTGAACCCTGTCGTGGATGTGATTCAAAGATGGGGCACTGAACCTTAAGAGTGGGGTACTGCATAAGACGGGACGGAAAAGGGTTTAGGGTTGGATTAGGCGTACCCGCTACGCGGCTCCGCCTAATCCAACCCTAAACCCTTTTCCTTATTCAAGATCACTAAACCCTAAACAAACCGAACCCTAAGAGTGTATTGGTGAACCCTGTCGTGGATGTGATTCAAACATGGGGCACTGAACCTTAAGAGTAGGGTAATGCATAAGACGGGACGGAAAAGGGTTTAGGGTTGGATTAGGCGTACCCGCTACGCGGCTCCGCCTAATCCAACCCTAAACCCTTTTCCTTATTCAAGATCACTAAACCCTAAACAAACTGAACCCTAAGAGGGTATTGGTGAACCCTGTCGTGGATGTGATTCAAACATGGGGCACTGAACCTTAAGAGTAGGGTAATGCATAAGACGAGACGGAAAAGGGTTTAGGGTTGGATTAGGCGTACCCGCTACGCGGCTCTGCCTAATCCAACCCTAAACCCTTTTCCATATTCAAGGTCACTAAACCCTAAACAAACTGAACCCTAAGTGGGTATTGGTGAACCCTGTCGTGGATGTGATTCAAAGATGGGGCACTGAACCTTAAGAGTAGGGTACTGCATAAGACGGGACGGAAAAGGGTTTAGGGTTGGATTAGGCGTACCCGCTACGCGGCTCCGCCTAATCCAACCCTAAACCCTTTTCCTTATTCAAGATCACTAAACTCTAAACAAACCGAACCCTAAGAGTGTATTGGTGAACCCTGTCGTGGATGTGATTCAAACATGGGGCACTGAACCTTAAGAGTAGGGTAATGCATAAGACGGGACGGAAAAGGGTTTAGGGTTGGATTAGGCGAACCCGCTACGCGGCTCCGCCTAATCCAACCCTAAACTTTTTTCCTTATTCAAGATCACTAAACCCTAAACAAACTGAACCCTAAGAGGGTATTGGTGAACCCTGTCGTGGATGTGATTCAAACATGGGGCACTGAACCTTAAGAGTAGGGTAATGCATAAGACGAGACGGAAAAGGGTTTAGGGTTGGATTAGGCGTACCCGCTACGCGGCTCTGCCTAATCCAACCCTAAACCCTTTTCCTCATTCAAGGTCACTAAACCCTAAACAAACTGAACCCTAAGTGGGTATTGGTGAACCCTGTCGTGGATGTGATTCAAAGATGGGGCACTGAACCTTAAGAGTAGGGTACTGCATAAGACGGGACGGAAAAGGGTTTAGGGTTGGATTAGGCGTACCCGCTACGCGGCTCCGCCTAATCCAACCCTAAACCCTTTTCCTTATTCAAGATCACTAAACCCTAAACAAACCGAACCCTAAGAGTGTATTGGTGAACCCTGTCGTGGATGTGATTCAAACATGAGGCACTGAACCTTAAGAGTAGGGTAATCCATAAGACGGGACGGAAAAGGGTTTAGGGTTGGATTAGGCGTACCCGCTACGCGGCTCCGCCTAATCCAACCCTAACCCCTTTTCCTTATTCAAGATCACTAAACCCTAAACAAACTGAACCCTAAGAGGGTATTGGTGAACCCTGTCGTGGATGTGATTCAAACATGGGGCACTGAACCTTAAGAGTAGGGTAATGCATAAGACGGGACGGAAAAGGGTTTAGGGTTGGATTAGGGGTACCCGCTACGCGGCTCCGCCTAATCCAACCCTAAACCCTTTTCCTTATTCAAGATCACTAAACCCTAAACAAACTGAACCCTAAGATGGTATTGGTGAACCCTGTCGTGGATGTGATTAAAACATGAGGCACTGAACCTTAAGAGTAGGGTAATGCATAAGACGGGACGGAAAAGGGTTTAGGGTTGGATTAGGCGTACCCGCTACGCGGCTCTGCCTAATCCAACCCTAAACCCTTTTCCTTATTCAAGGTCACTAAACCCTAAACAAACTGAACCCTAAGAGGGTATTGGTGAACCCTGTCGTGGATGTGATTCAAAGATGGGGCACTGAACCTTAAGAGTAGGGTACTGCATAAGACGGGACGGAAAAGGGTTTAGGATTGGATTAGGCGGGTAGAGTAGCGTACTGCATAAGACGGGACGGAAAAGGGTTTAGGGTTGGATTAGGCGGATCCGCTACGCGGATCCGCCTAATCCAACCCTAAACCCTTTTCCTTATTCAAGGTCACTAAACCTGCAACAAACTGAACCCTAAGAGGGTATTGGTGAACCCTGTCGTGGATGTGATTCAAACATGGGGCACTGAACCTTAAGAGTAGGGTAATGCATAAGACGGGACGGAAAAGGGTTTAGGTTTGGATTAGGCGTACCCGCTACGCGGCTCCGCCTAATCCAACCCTAAACCCTTTTCCTTATTCAAGATCACTAAACCCTAAACAAACTGAACCCTAAGAGGGTATTGGTGAACCCTGTCGTGGATGTGATTCAAACATGGGGCACTGAACCTTAAGAGTAGGGTAATGCATAAGACGAGACGGAAAAGGGTTTAGGGTTGGATTAGGCGTACCCGCTACGCGGCTCTGCCTAATCCAACCCTAAACCCTTTTCCATATTCAAGGTCACTAAACCCTAAACAAACTGAACCCTAAGTGGGTATTGGTGAACCCTGTCGTGGATGTGATTCAAAGATGGGGCACTGAACCTTAAGAGTAGGGTACTGCATAAGACGGGACGGAAAAGGGTTTAGGGTTGGATTAGGCGTACCCGCTACGCGGCTCCGCCTAATCCAACCCTAAACCCTTTTCCTTATTCAAGATCACTAAACTCTAAACAAACCGAACCCTAAGAGTGTATTGGTGAACCCTGTCGTGGATGTGATTCAAACATGGGGCACTGAACCTTAAGAGTAGGGTAATGCATAAGACGGGACGGAAAAGGGTTTAGGGTTGGATTAGGCGAACCCGCTACGCGGCTCCGCCTAATCCAACCCTAAACTTTTTTCCTTATTCAAGATCACTAAACCCTAAACAAACTGAACCCTAAGAGGGTATTGGTGAACCCTGTCGTGGATGTGATTCAAACATGGGGCACTGAACCTTAAGAGTAGGGTAATGCATAAGACGAGACGGAAAAGGGTTTAGGGTTGGATTAGGCGTACCCGCTACGCGGCTCTGCCTAATCCAACCCTAAACCCTTTTCCTCATTCAAGGTCACTAAACCCTAAACAAACTGAACCCTAAGTGGGTATTGGTGAACCCTGTCGTGGATGTGATTCAAAGATGGGGCACTGAACCTTAAGAGTAGGGTACTGCATAAGACGGGACGGAAAAGGGTTTAGGGTTGGATTAGGCGTACCCGCTACGCGGCTCCGCCTAATCCAACCCTAAACCCTTTTCCTTATTCAAGATCACTAAACCCTAAACAAACCGAACCCTAAGAGTGTATTGGTGAACCCTGTCGTGGATGTGATTCAAACATGAGGCACTGAACCTTAAGAGTAGGGTAATCCATAAGACGGGACGGAAAAGGGTTTAGGGTTGGATTAGGCGTACCCGCTACGCGGCTCCGCCTAATCCAACCCTAACCCCTTTTCCTTATTCAAGATCACTAAACCCTAAACAAACTGAACCCTAAGAGGGTATTGGTGAACCCTGTCGTGGATGTGATTCAAACATGGGGCACTGAACCTTAAGAGTAGGGTAATGCATAAGACGGGACGGAAAAGGGTTTAGGGTTGGATTAGGGGTACCCGCTACGCGGCTCCGCCTAATCCAACCCTAAACCCTTTTCCTTATTCAAGATCACTAAACCCTAAACAAACTGAACCCTAAGATGGTATTGGTGAACCCTGTCGTGGATGTGATTAAAACATGAGGCACTGAACCTTAAGAGTAGGGTAATGCATAAGACGGGACGGAAAAGGGTTTAGGGTTGGATTAGGCGTACCCGCTACGCGGCTCTGCCTAATCCAACCCTAAACCCTTTTCCTTATTCAAGGTCACTAAACCCTAAACAAACTGAACCCTAAGAGGGTATTGGTGAACCCTGTCGTGGATGTGATTCAAAGATGGGGCACTGAACCTTAAGAGTAGGGTACTGCATAAGACGGGACGGAAAAGGGTTTAGGATTGGATTAGGCGGGTAGAGTAGCGTACTGCATAAGACGGGACGGAAAAGGGTTTAGGGTTGGATTAGGCGGATCCGCTACGCGGATCCGCCTAATCCAACCCTAAACCCTTTTCCTTATTCAAGGTCACTAAACCTGCAACAAACTGAACCCTAAGAGGGTATTGGTGAACCCTGTCGTGGATGTGATTCAAACATGGGGCACTGAACCTTAAGAGTAGGGTAATGCATAAGACGGGACGGAAAAGGGTTTAGGTTTGGATTAGGCGTACCCGCTACGCGGCTCCGCCTAATCCAACCCTAAACCCTTTTCCTTATTCAAGATCACTAAACCCTAAACAAACTGAACCCTAAGAGGGTATTGGTGAACCCTGTCGTGGATGTGATTCAAACATGGGGCACTGAACCTTAAGAGTAGGGTAATGCATAAGACGAGACGGAAAAGGGTTTAGGGTTGGATTAGGCGTACCCGCTACGCGGCTCTGCCTAATCCAACCCTAAACCCTTTTCCATATTCAAGGTCACTAAACCCTAAACAAACTGAACCCTAAGTGGGTATTGGTGAACCCTGTCGTGGATGTGATTCAAAGATGGGGCACTGAACCTTAAGAGTAGGGTACTGCATAAGACGGGACGGAAAAGGGTTTAGGGTTGGATTAGGCGTACCCGCTACGCGGCTCCGCCTAATCCAACCCTAAACCCTTTTCCTTATTCAAGATCACTAAACTCTAAACAAACCGAACCCTAAGAGTGTATTGGTGAACCCTGTCGTGGATGTGATTCAAACATGGGGCACTGAACCTTAAGAGTAGGGTAATGCATAAGACGGGACGGAAAAGGGTTTAGGGTTGGATTAGGCGAACCCGCTACGCGGCTCCGCCTAATCCAACCCTAAACTTTTTTCCTTATTCAAGATCACTAAACCCTAAACAAACTGAACCCTAAGAGGGTATTGGTGAACCCTGTCGTGGATGTGATTCAAACATGGGGCACTGAACCTTAAGAGTAGGGTAATGCATAAGACGAGACGGAAAAGGGTTTAGGGTTGGATTAGGCGTACCCGCTACGCGGCTCTGCCTAATCCAACCCTAAACCCTTTTCCTCATTCAAGGTCACTAAACCCTAAACAAACTGAACCCTAAGTGGGTATTGGTGAACCCTGTCGTGGATGTGATTCAAAGATGGGGCACTGAACCTTAAGAGTAGGGTACTGCATAAGACGGGACGGAAAAGGGTTTAGGGTTGGATTAGGCGTACCCGCTACGCGGCTCCGCCTAATCCAACCCTAAACCCTTTTCCTTATTCAAGATCACTAAACCCTAAACAAACCGAACCCTAAGAGTGTATTGGTGAACCCTGTCGTGGATGTGATTCAAACATGAGGCACTGAACCTTAAGAGTAGGGTAATCCATAAGACGGGACGGAAAAGGGTTTAGGGTTGGATTAGGCGTACCCGCTACGCGGCTCCGCCTAATCCAACCCTAACCCCTTTTCCTTATTCAAGATCACTAAACCCTAAACAAACTGAACCCTAAGAGGGTATTGGTGAACCCTGTCGTGGATGTGATTCAAACATGGGGCACTGAACCTTAAGAGTAGGGTAATGCATAAGACGGGACGGAAAAGGGTTTAGGGTTGGATTAGGGGTACCCGCTACGCGGCTCCGCCTAATCCAACCCTAAACCCTTTTCCTTATTCAAGATCACTAAACCCTAAACAAACTGAACCCTAAGATGGTATTGGTGAACCCTGTCGTGGATGTGATTAAAACATGAGGCACTGAACCTTAAGAGTAGGGTAATGCATAAGACGGGACGGAAAAGGGTTTAGGGTTGGATTAGGCGTACCCGCTACGCGGCTCTGCCTAATCCAACCCTAAACCCTTTTCCTTATTCAAGGTCACTAAACCCTAAACAAACTGAACCCTAAGAGGGTATTGGTGAACCCTGTCGTGGATGTGATTCAAAGATGGGGCACTGAACCTTAAGAGTAGGGTACTGCATAAGACGGGACGGAAAAGGGTTTAGGATTGGATTAGGCGGGTAGAGTAGCGTACTGCATAAGACGGGACGGAAAAGGGTTTAGGGTTGGATTAGGCGGATCCGCTACGCGGATCCGCCTAATCCAACCCTAAACCCTTTTCCTTATTCAAGGTCACTAAACCTGCAACAAACTGAACCCTAAGAGGGTATTGGTGAACCCTGTCGTGGATGTGATTCAAACATGGGGCACTGAACCTTAAGAGTAGGGTAATGCATAAGACGGGACGGAAAAGGGTTTAGGTTTGGATTAGGCGTACCCGCTACGCGGCTCCGCCTAATCCAACCCTAAACCCTTTTCCTTATTCAAGATCACTAAACCCTAAACAAACCGAACCCTAAGAGTGTATTGGTGAACCCTGTCGTGGATGTGATTCAAACATGGGGCACTGAACCTTAAGAGTAGGGTAATGCATAAGACGGGACGGAAAAGGGTTTAGGGTTGGATTAGGCGAACCCGCTACGCGGCTCCGCCTAATCCAACCCTAAACTTTTTTCCTTATTCAAGATCACTAAACCCTAAACAAACTGAACCCTAAGAGGGTATTGGTGAACCCTGTCGTGGATGTGATTAAAACATGAGGCACTGAACCTTAAGAGTAGGGTAATGCATAAGACGGGACGGAAAAGGGTTTAGGGTTGGATTAGGCGTACCCGCTACGCGGCTCTGCCTAATCCAACCCTAAACCCTTTTCCTTATTCAAGGTCACTAAACCCTAAACAAACTGAACCCTAAGAGGGTATTGGTGAACCCTGTCGTGGATGTGATTCAAAGATGGGGCACTGAACCTTAAGAGTAGGGTACTGCATAAGACGGGACGGAAAAGGGTTTAGGATTGGATTAGGCGGGTAGAGTAGCGTACTGCATAAGACGGGACGGAAAAGGGTTTAGGGTTGGATTAGGCGGATCCGCTACGCGGATCCGCCTAATCCAACCCTAAACCCTTTTCCTTATTCAAGGTCACTAAACCTGCAACAAACTGAACCCTAAGAGGGTATTGGTGAACCCTGTCGTGGATGTGATTCAAACATGGGGCACTGAACCTTAAGAGTAGGGTAATGCATAAGACGGGACGGAAAAGGGTTTAGGTTTGGATTAGGCGTACCCGCTACGCGGCTCCGCCTAATCCAACCCTAAACCCTTTTCCTTATTCAAGATCACTAAACCCTAAACAAACTGAACCCTAAGAGGGTATTGGTGAACCCTGTCGTGGATGTGATTCAAACATGGGGCACTGAACCTTAAGAGTAGGGTAATGCATAAGACGAGACGGAAAAGGGTTTAGGGTTGGATTAGGCGTACCCGCTACGCGGCTCTGCCTAATCCAACCCTAAACCCTTTTCCATATTCAAGGTCACTAAACCCTAAACAAACTGAACCCTAAGTGGGTATTGGTGAACCCTGTCGTGGATGTGATTCAAAGATGGGGCACTGAACCTTAAGAGTAGGGTACTGCATAAGACGGGACGGAAAAGGGTTTAGGGTTGGATTAGGCGTACCCGCTACGCGGCTCCGCCTAATCCAACCCTAAACCCTTTTCCTTATTCAAGATCACTAAACTCTAAACAAACCGAACCCTAAGAGTGTATTGGTGAACCCTGTCGTGGATGTGATTCAAACATGGGGCACTGAACCTTAAGAGTAGGGTAATGCATAAGACGGGACGGAAAAGGGTTTAGGGTTGGATTAGGCGAACCCGCTACGCGGCTCCGCCTAATCCAACCCTAAACTTTTTTCCTTATTCAAGATCACTAAACCCTAAACAAACTGAACCCTAAGAGGGTATTGGTGAACCCTGTCGTGGATGTGATTCAAACATGGGGCACTGAACCTTAAGAGTAGGGTAATGCATAAGACGAGACGGAAAAGGGTTTAGGGTTGGATTAGGCGTACCCGCTACGCGGCTCTGCCTAATCCAACCCTAAACCCTTTTCCTCATTCAAGGTCACTAAACCCTAAACAAACTGAACCCTAAGTGGGTATTGGTGAACCCTGTCGTGGATGTGATTCAAAGATGGGGCACTGAACCTTAAGAGTAGGGTACTGCATAAGACGGGACGGAAAAGGGTTTAGGGTTGGATTAGGCGTACCCGCTACGCGGCTCCGCCTAATCCAACCCTAAACCCTTTTCCTTATTCAAGATCACTAAACCCTAAACAAACCGAACCCTAAGAGTGTATTGGTGAACCCTGTCGTGGATGTGATTCAAACATGAGGCACTGAACCTTAAGAGTAGGGTAATCCATAAGACGGGACGGAAAAGGGTTTAGGGTTGGATTAGGCGTACCCGCTACGCGGCTCCGCCTAATCCAACCCTAACCCCTTTTCCTTATTCAAGATCACTAAACCCTAAACAAACTGAACCCTAAGAGGGTATTGGTGAACCCTGTCGTGGATGTGATTCAAACATGGGGCACTGAACCTTAAGAGTAGGGTAATGCATAAGACGGGACGGAAAAGGGTTTAGGGTTGGATTAGGGGTACCCGCTACGCGGCTCCGCCTAATCCAACCCTAAACCCTTTTCCTTATTCAAGATCACTAAACCCTAAACAAACTGAACCCTAAGATGGTATTGGTGAACCCTGTCGTGGATGTGATTAAAACATGAGGCACTGAACCTTAAGAGTAGGGTAATGCATAAGACGGGACGGAAAAGGGTTTAGGGTTGGATTAGGCGTACCCGCTACGCGGCTCTGCCTAATCCAACCCTAAACCCTTTTCCTTATTCAAGGTCACTAAACCCTAAACAAACTGAACCCTAAGAGGGTATTGGTGAACCCTGTCGTGGATGTGATTCAAAGATGGGGCACTGAACCTTAAGAGTAGGGTACTGCATAAGACGGGACGGAAAAGGGTTTAGGATTGGATTAGGCGGGTAGAGTAGCGTACTGCATAAGACGGGACGGAAAAGGGTTTAGGGTTGGATTAGGCGGATCCGCTACGCGGATCCGCCTAATCCAACCCTAAACCCTTTTCCTTATTCAAGGTCACTAAACCTGCAACAAACTGAACCCTAAGAGGGTATTGGTGAACCCTGTCGTGGATGTGATTCAAACATGGGGCACTGAACCTTAAGAGTAGGGTAATGCATAAGACGGGACGGAAAAGGGTTTAGGTTTGGATTAGGCGTACCCGCTACGCGGCTCCGCCTAATCCAACCCTAAACCCTTTTCCTTATTCAAGATCACTAAACCCTAAACAAACCGAACCCTAAGAGTGTATTGGTGAACCCTGTCGTGGATGTGATTCAAACATGGGGCACTGAACCTTAAGAGTAGGGTAATGCATAAGACGGGACGGAAAAGGGTTTAGGGTTGGATTAGGCGAACCCGCTACGCGGCTCCGCCTAATCCAACCCTAAACTTTTTTCCTTATTCAAGATCACTAAACCCTAAACAAACTGAACCCTAAGAGGGTATTGGTGAACCCTGTCGTGGATGTGATTCAAACATGGGGCACTGAACCTTAAGAGTAGGGTAATGCATAAGACGAGACGGAAAAGGGTTTAGGGTTGGATTAGGCGTACCCGCTACGCGGCTCTGCCTAATCCAACCCTAAACCCTTTTCCTCATTCAAGGTCACTAAACCCTAAACAAACTGAACCCTAAGTGGGTATTGGTGAACCCTGTCGTGGATGTGATTCAAAGATGGGGCACTGAACCTTAAGAGTAGGGTACTGCATAAGACGGGACGGAAAAGGGTTTAGGGTTGGATTAGGCGTACCCGCTACGCGGCTCCGCCTAATCCAACCCTAAACCCTTTTCCTTATTCAAGATCACTAAACCCTAAACAAACCGAACCCTAAGAGTGTATTGGTGAACCCTGTCGTGGATGTGATTCAAACATGAGGCACTGAACCTTAAGAGTAGGGTAATCCATAAGACGGGACGGAAAAGGGTTTAGGGTTGGATTAGGCGTACCCGCTACGCGGCTCCGCCTAATCCAACCCTAACCCCTTTTCCTTATTCAAGATCACTAAACCCTAAACAAACTGAACCCTAAGAGGGTATTGGTGAACCCTGTCGTGGATGTGATTCAAACATGGGGCACTGAACCTTAAGAGTAGGGTAATGCATAAGACGGGACGGAAAAGGGTTTAGGGTTGGATTAGGGGTACCCGCTACGCGGCTCCGCCTAATCCAACCCTAAACCCTTTTCCTTATTCAAGATCACTAAACCCTAAACAAACTGAACCCTAAGATGGTATTGGTGAACCCTGTCGTGGATGTGATTAAAACATGAGGCACTGAACCTTAAGAGTAGGGTAATGCATAAGACGGGACGGAAAAGGGTTTAGGGTTGGATTAGGCGTACCCGCTACGCGGCTCTGCCTAATCCAACCCTAAACCCTTTTCCTTATTCAAGGTCACTAAACCCTAAACAAACTGAACCCTAAGAGGGTATTGGTGAACCCTGTCGTGGATGTGATTCAAAGATGGGGCACTGAACCTTAAGAGTAGGGTACTGCATAAGACGGGACGGAAAAGGGTTTAGGATTGGATTAGGCGGGTAGAGTAGCGTACTGCATAAGACGGGACGGAAAAGGGTTTAGGGTTGGATTTGGCGGATCCGCGTAGCGGATCCGCCTAATCCAACCCTAAACCCTTTTCCTTATTCAAGGTCACTAAACCTGCAACAAACTGAACCCTAAGAGGGTATTGGTGAACCCTGTCGTGGATGTGATTCAAACATGGGGCACTGAACCTTAAGAGTAGGGTAATGCATAAGACGGGACGGAAAAGGGTTTAGGTTTGGATTAGGCGTACCCGCTACGCGGCTCCGCCTAATCCAACCCTAAACCCTTTTCCTTATTCAAGATCACTAAACCCTAAACAAACCGAACCCTAAGAGTGTATTGGTGAACCCTGTCGTGGATGTGATTCAAACATGGGGCACTGAACCTTAAGAGTAGGGTAATCCATAAGACGGGACGGAAAAGGGTTTAGGGTTGGATTAGGCGTACCCGCTACGCGGCTCCGCGTAATCCAACCCTAACCCCTTTTCCTTATTCAAGATCACTAAACCCTAAACAAACCGAACCCTAAGAGTGTATTGGTGAACCCTGTCGTGGATGTGATTAAAACATGGGGCACTGAACCTTAAGAGTAGGGTAATGCATAAGACGGGACGGAAAAGGGTTTAGGGTTGGATTAGGCGTACCCGCTACGCGGCTCCGCCTAATCCAACCCTAAACCCTTTTCCTTATTCAAGATCACTAAACCCTAAACAAACTGAACCCTAAGATGGTATTGGTGAACCCTGTCGTGGATGTGATTAAAACATGGGGCACTGAACCTTAAGAGTAGGGTAATGCATAAGACGGGACGGAAAAGGGTTTAGGGTTGGATTAGGCGTACCCGCTACGCGGCTCTGCCTAATCCAACCCTAAACCCTTTTCCTTATTCAAGGTCACTAAACCCTAAACAAACTGAACCCTAAGAGGGTATTGGTGAACCCTGTCGTGGATGTGATTCAAAGATGGGGCACTGAACCTTAAGAGTAGGGTACTGCATAAGACGGGACGGAAAAGGGTTTAGGATTGGATTAGGCGGGTAGAGTAGGGTACTGCATAAGACGGGACGGAAAAGGGTTTAGGGTTGGATTAGGCGGATCCGCGTAGCGGATCCGCCTAATCCAACCCTAAACCCTTTTCCTTATTCAAGGTCACTAAACCTGCAACAAACTGAACCCTAAGAGGGTATTGGTGAACCCTGTCGTGGATGTTATTCAAACATGGGGCACTGAACCTTAAGAGTAGGGTAATGCATAAGACGGGACGGAAAAGGGTTTAGGTTTGGATTAGGCGTACCCGCTACGCGGCTCCGCCTAATCCAACCCTAAACCCTTTTCCTTATTCAAGATCACTAAACCCTAAACAAACCGAACCCTAAGAGTGTATTGGTGAACCCTGTCGTGGATGTGATTCAAACATGGGGCACTGAACCTTAAGAGTAGGGTAATCCATAAGACGGGACGGAAAAGGGTTTAGGGTTGGATTAGGCGTACCCGCTACGCGGCTCCGCCTAATCCAACCCTAACCCCTTTTCCTTATTCAAGATCACTAAACCCTAAACAAACCGAACCCTAAGAGTGTATTGGTGAACCCTGTCGTGGATGTGATTCAAACATGGGGCACTGAACCTTAAGAGTAGGGTAATGCATAAGACGGGACGGAAAAGGGTTTAGGGTTGGATTAGGCGTACCCGCTACGCGGCTCCGCCTAATCCAACCTAAACCCTTTTCCTTATTCAAGATCACTAAACCCTAAACAAACTGAACCCTAAGAGGGTATTGGTGAACCCTGTCGTGGATGTGATTCAAACATGGGGCACTGAACCTTAAGAGTAGGGTAATGCATAAGACGGGACGGAAAAGGGTTTAGGGTTGGATTAGGCGGAGCCGCTACGCGGCTCTGCCTAATCCAACCCTAAACCCTTTTCCTTATTCAAGGTCACTAAACCCTAAACAAACTGAACCCTATGTGGGTATTGGTGAACCCTGTCGTGGATGTGATTCAAAGATGGGGCACTGAACCTTAAGAGTAGGGTACTGCATAAGACGGGACGGAAAAGGGTTTAGGGTTGGATTAGGCGTACCCGCTACGCGGCTCCGCCTAATCCAACCCTAAACCCTTTTCCTTATTCAAGATCACTAAACCCTAAACAAACTGAACCCTAAGATGGTATTGGTGAACCCTGTCGTGGATGTGATTAAAACATGAGGCACTGAACCTTAAGAGTAGGGTAATGCATAAGACGGGACGGAAAAGGGTTTAGGGTTGGATTAGGCGTACCCGCTACGCGGCTCTGCCTAATCCAACCCTAAACCCTTTTCCTTATTCAAGGTCACTAAACCCTAAACAAACTGAACCCTAAGAGGGTATTGGTGAACCCTGTCGTGGATGTGATTCAAAGATGGGGCACTGAACCTTAAGAGTAGGGTACTGCATAAGACGGGACGGAAAAGGGTTTAGGATTGGATTAGGCGGGTAGAGTAGCGTACTGCATAAGACGGGACGGAAAAGGGTTTAGGGTTGGATTAGGCGGATCCGCGTAGCGGATCCGCCTAATCCAACCCTAAACCCTTTTCCTTATTCAAGGTCACTAAACCTGCAACAAACTGAACCCTAAGAGGGTATTGGTGAACCCTGTCGTGGATGTGATTCAAACATGGGGCACTGAACCTTAAGAGTAGGGTAATGCATAAGACGGGACGGAAAAGGGTTTAGGTTTGGATTAGGCGTACCCGCTACGCGGCTCCGCCTAATCCAACCCTAAACCCTTTTCCTTATTCAAGATCACTAAACCCTAAACAAACCGAACCCTAAGAGTGTATTGGTGAACCCTGTCGTGGATGTGATTCAAACATGGGGCACTGAACCTTAAGAGTAGGATAATCCATAAGACGGGACGGAAAAGGGTTTAGGGTTGGATTAGGCGTACCCGCTACGCGGCTCCGCGTAATCCAACCCTAACCCCTTTTCCTTATTCAAGATCACTAAACCCTAAACAAACCGAACCCTAAGAGTGTATTGGTGAACCCTGTCGTGGATGTGATTCAAACATGGGGCACTGAACCTTAAGAGTAGGGTAATGCATAAGACGGGACGGAAAAGGGTTTAGGGTTGGATTAGGCGTACCCGCTACGCGGCTCCGCCTAATCCAACCCTAAACCCTTTTCCTTATTCAAGATCACTAAACCCTAAACAAACTGAACCCTAAGATGGTATTGGTGAACCCTGTCGTGGATGTGATTAAAACATGGGGCACTGAACCTTAAGAGTAGGGTAATGCATAAGACGGGACGGAAAAGGGTTTAGGGTTGGATTAGGCGTACCCGCTACGCGGCTCTGCCTAATCCAACCCTAAACCCTTTTCCTTATTCAAGGTCACTAAACCCTAAACAAACTGAACCCTAAGAGGGTATTGGTGAACCCTGTCGTGGATGTGATTCAAAGATGGGGCACTGAACCTTAAGAGTAGGGTACTGCATAAGACGGGACGGAAAAGGGTTTAGGATTGGATTAGGCGGGTAGAGTAGGGTACTGCATAAGACGGGACGGAAAAGGGTTTAGGGTTGGATTAGGCGGATCCGCGTAGCGGATCCGCCTAATCCAACCCTAAACCCTTTTCCTTATTCAAGGTCACTAAACCTGCAACAAACTGAACCCTAAGAGGGTATTGGTGAACCCTGTCGTGGATGTTATTCAAACATGGGGCACTGAACCTTAAGAGTAGGGTAATGCATAAGACGGGACGGAAAAGGGTTTAGGTTTGGATTAGGCGTACCCGCTACGCGGCTCCGCCTAATCCAACCCTAAACCCTTTTCCTTATTCAAGATCACTAAACCCTAAACAAACCGAACCCTAAGAGTGTATTGGTGAACCCTGTCGTGGATGTGATTCAAACATGGGGCACTGAACCTTAAGAGTAGGGTAATCCATAAGACGGGACGGAAAAGGGTTTAGGGTTGGATTAGGCGTACCCGCTACGCGGCTCCGCCTAATCCAACCCTAACCCCTTTTCCTTATTCAAGATCACTAAACCCTAAACAAACCGAACCCTAAGAGTGTATTGGTGAACCCTGTCGTGGATGTGATTCAAACATGGGGCACTGAACCTTAAGAGTAGGGTACTGCATAAGACGGGACGGAAAAGGGTTTAGGGTTGGATTAGGCGTACCCGCTACGCGGCTCCGCCTAATCCAACCTAAACCCTTTTCCTTATTCAAGATCACTAAACCCTAAACAAACTGAACCCTAAGAGGGTATTGGTGAACCCTGTCGTGGATGTGATTCAAACATGGGGCACTGAACCTTAAGAGTAGGGTAATGCATAAGACGGGACGGAAAAGGGTTTAGGGTTGGATTAGGCGGAGCCGCTACGCGGCTCTGCCTAATCCAACCCTAAACCCTTTTCCTTATTCAAGGTCACTAAACCCTAAACAAACTGAACCCTATGTGGGTATTGGTGAACCCTGTCGTGGATGTGATTCAAAGATGGGGCACTGAACCTTAAGAGTAGGGTACTGCATAAGACGGGACGGAAAAGGGTTTAGGGTTGGATTAGGCGTACTCGCTACGCGGCTCCGCCTAATCCAACCCTAAACCCTTTTCCTTATTCAAGATCACTAAACCCTAAACAAACCGAACCCTAAGAGTGTATTGGTGAACCCTGTCGTGGATGTGATTCAAACATGGGGCACTGAACCTTAAGAGTAGGGTAATGCATAAGACGGGACGGAAAAGGGTTTAGGGTTGGATTAGGCGTACCCGCTACGCGGCTCCGCCTAATCCAACCCTAAACTTTTTTCCTTATTCAAGATCGCTAAACCCTAAACAAACTGAACCCTAAGAGGGTATTGGTGAACCCTGTCGTGGATGTGATTCAAACATGGGGCACTGAACCTTAAGAGTAGGGTAATGCATAAGACGAGACGGAAAAGGGTTTAGTGTTGGATTAGGCGTACCCGCTACGCGGCTCTGCCTAATCCAACCCTAAACCCTTTTCCTCATTCAAGGTCACTAAACCCTAAACAAACTGAACCCTAAGTGGGTATTGGTGAACCCTGTCGTGGATGTGATTCAAACATGGGGCACTGAACCTTAAGAGTAGGGTAATGCATAAGACGGGACGGAAAAGGGTTTAGGGTTGGATTAGGCGTACCCGCTACGCGGCTCCGCCTAATCCAACCCTAACCCCTTTTCCTTATTCAAGATCACTAAACCCTAAACAAACTGAACCCTAAGAGGGTATTGGTGAACCCTGTCGTGGATGTGATTCAAAGATGGGGCACTGAACCTTAAGAGTAGGGTACTGCATAAGACGGGACGGAAAAGGGTTTAGGATTGGATTAGGCGGGTAGAGTAGGGTACTGCATAAGACGGGACGGAAAAGGGTTTAGGGTTGGATTAGGCGGATCCGCGTAGCGGATCCGCCTAATCCAACCCTAAACCCTTTTCCTTATTCAAGGTCACTAAACCTGCAACAAACTGAACCCTAAGAGGGTATTGGTGAACCCTGTCGTGGATGTTATTCAAACATGGGGCACTGAACCTTAAGAGTAGGGTAATGCATAAGACGGGACGGAAAAGGGTTTAGGTTTGGATTAGGCGTACCCGCTACGCGGCTCCGCCTAATCCAACCCTAAACCCTTTTCCTTATTCAAGATCACTAAACCCTAAACAAACCGAACCCTAAGAGTGTATTGGTGAACCCTGTCGTGGATGTGATTCAAACATGGGGCACTGAACCTTAAGAGTAGGGTAATCCATAAGACGGGACGGAAAAGGGTTTAGGGTTGGATTAGGCGTACCCGCTACGCGGCTCCGCCTAATCCAACCCTAACCCCTTTTCCTTATTCAAGATCACTAAACCCTAAACAAACCGAACCCTAAGAGTGTATTGGTGAACCCTGTCGTGGATGTGATTCAAACATGGGGCACTGAACCTTAAGAGTAGGGTAATGCATAAGACGGGACGGAAAAGGGTTTAGGGTTGGATTAGGCGTACCCGCTACGCGGCTCCGCCTAATCCAACCTAAACCCTTTTCCTTATTCAAGATCACTAAACCCTAAACAAACTGAACCCTAAGAGGGTATTGGTGAACCCTGTCGTGGATGTGATTCAAACATGGGGCACTGAACCTTAAGAGTAGGGTAATGCATAAGACGGGACGGAAAAGGGTTTAGGGTTGGATTAGGCGGAGCCGCTACGCGGCTCTGCCTAATCCAACCCTAAACCCTTTTCCTTATTCAAGGTCACTAAACCCTAAACAAACTGAACCCTATGTGGGTATTGGTGAACCCTGTCGTGGATGTGATTCAAAGATGGGGCACTGAACCTTAAGAGTAGGGTACTGCATAAGACGGGACGGAAAAGGGTTTAGGGTTGGATTAGGCGTACTCGCTACGCGGCTCCGCCTAATCCAACCCTAAACCCTTTTCCTTATTCAAGATCACTAAACCCTAAACAAACCGAACCCTAAGAGTGTATTGGTGAACCCTGTCGTGGATGTGATTCAAACATGGGGCACTGAACCTTAAGAGTAGGGTAATGCATAAGACGGGACGGAAAAGGGTTTAGGGTTGGATTAGGCGTACCCGCTACGCGGCTCCGCCTAATCCAACCCTAAACTTTTTTCCTTATTCAAGATCGCTAAACCCTAAACAAACTGAACCCTAAGAGGGTATTGGTGAACCCTGTCGTGGATGTGATTCAAACATGGGGCACTGAACCTTAAGAGTAGGGTAATGCATAAGACGAGACGGAAAAGGGTTTAGTGTTGGATTAGGCGTACCCGCTACGCGGCTCTGCCTAATCCAACCCTAAACCCTTTTCCTCATTCAAGGTCACTAAACCCTAAACAAACTGAACCCTAAGTGGGTATTGGTGAACCCTGTCGTGGATGTGATTCAAACATGGGGCACTGAACCTTAAGAGTAGGGTAATGCATAAGACGGGACGGAAAAGGGTTTAGGGTTGGATTAGGCGTACCCGCTACGCGGCTCCGCCTAATCCAACCCTAACCCCTTTTCCTTATTCAAGATCACTAAACCCTAAACAAACTGAACCCTAAGAGGGTATTGGTGAACCCTGTCGTGGATGTGATTCAAACATGGGGCACTGAACCTTAAGAGTAGGGTAATGCATAAGACGGGACGGAAAAGGGTTTAGGGTTGGATTAGGCGTACCCGCTACGCGGCTCCGCCTAATCCAACCCTAAACCCTTTTCCTTATTCAAGATCACTAAACCCTAAACAAACTGAACCCTAAGAGGGTATTGGTGAACCCTGTCGTGGATGTGATTAAAACATGGGGCACTGAACCTTAAGAGTAGGGTAATGCATAAGACGGGACGGAAAAGGGTTTAGGGTTGGATTAGGCGTACCCGCTACGCGGCTCTGCCTAATCCAACCCTAAACCCTTTTCCTTATTCAAGGTCACTAAACCCTAAACAAACTGAACCCTAAGAGGGTATTGGTGAACCCTGTCGTGGATGTGATTCAAAGATGGGGCATTGAACCTTAAGAGTAGGGTACTGCATAAGACGGGACGGAAAAGGGTTTAGGGTTGGATTAGGCGTACCCGCTACGCGGCTCCGCCTAATCCAACCCTAAACCCTTTTCCTTATTCAAGATCACTAAACCCTAAACAAACCGAACCCTAAGAGTGTATTGGTGAACCCTGTCGTGGATGTGATTCAAACATGGGGCACTGAACCTTAAGAGTAGGGTAATCCATAAGACGGGACGGAAAAGGGTTTAGGGTTGGATTAGGCGTACCCGCTAC
Organism: Agrostemma githago; assembly: GCA_958450325.1. Taxonomy (NCBI): domain Eukaryota; kingdom Viridiplantae; phylum Streptophyta; class Magnoliopsida; order Caryophyllales; family Caryophyllaceae; genus Agrostemma; species Agrostemma githago. The sequence continues at coordinate 33,599,837 of OY288261.1, forward strand.
GCGGCTCCGCCTAATCCGACCCTAACCCCTTTTCCTTATTCAAGATCACTAAACCCTAAACAAACTGAACCCTAAGAGGGTATTGGTGAACCCTGTCGTGGATGTGATTCAAACATGGGGCACTGAACCTTAAGAGTAGGGTAATGCATAATACGGGACGGAAAAGGGTTTAGGGTTGGATTAGGCGTACCCGCTACGCGGCTCCGCCTAATCCAACCCTAAACCCTTTTCCTTATTCAAGATCACTAAACCCTAAACAAACTGAACCCTAAGAGGGTATTGGTGAACCCTGTCGTGGATGTGATTAAAACATAGGGCACTGAACCTTAAGAGTAGGGTAATGCATAAGACGGGACGGAAAAGGGTTTAGGGTTGGATTAGGCGTACCCGCTACGCGGCTCTGCCTAATCCAACCCTAAACCCTTTTCCTTATTCAAGGTCACTAAACCCTAAACAAACTGAACCCTAAGAGGGTATTGGTGAACCCTGTCGTGGATATGATTCAAAGATGGGGCACTGAACCTTAAGAGTAGGGTACTGCATAAGACGGGACGGAAAAGGGTTTAGGATTGGATTAGGCGGGTAGAGTAGGGTACTGCATAAGACGGGACGGAAAAGGGTTTAGGGTTGGATTAGGCGGATCCGCGTAGCGGATCCGCCTAATCCAACCCTAAACCCTTTTCCTTATTCAAGGTCACTAAACCTACAACAAACTGAACCCTAAGAGGGTATTGGTGAACCCTGTCGTGGATGTGATTCAAACATGGGGCACTGAACCTTAAGAGTAGGGTAATGCATAAGACGGGACGGAAAAGGGTTTAGGTTTGGATTAGGCGTACCCGCTACGCGGCTCCGCCTAATCCAACCCTAAACCCTTTTCCTTATTCAAGATCACTAAACCCTAAACAAACCGAACCCTAAGAGTGTATTGGTGAACCCTGTCGTGGATGTGATTCAAACATGGGGCACTGAACCTTAAGAGTAGGGTAATCCATAAGATGGGACGGAAAAGGGTTTAGGGTTGGATTAGGCGTACCCGCTACGCGGCTCCGCCTAATCCAACCCTAACCCCTTTTCCTTATTCAAGATCACTAAACCGTAAACAAACCGAACCCTAAGAGTGTATTGGTGAACCCTGTCGTGGATGTGATTCAAACATGGGGCACTGAACCTTAAGAGTAGGGTAATGCATAAGACGGGACGGAAAAGGGTTTAGGTTTGGATTAGGCGTACCCGCTACGCGGCTCCGCCTAATCCAACCCTAACCCCTTTTCCTTATTCAAGATCACTAAACCCTAAACAAACTGAACCCTATGTGGGTATTGGTGAACCCTGTCGTGGATGTGATTCAAAGATGGGGCACTGAACCTTAAGAGTAGGGTACTGCATAAGACGGGACGGAAAAGGGTTTAGGGTTGGATTAGGCGTACCCGCTACGCGGCTCTGCCTAATCCAACCCTAAACCCTTTTCCTTATTCAAGGTCACTAAACCCTAAACAAACTGAACCCTAAGAGGGTATTGGTGAACCCTGTCGTGGATGTGATTCAAAGATGGGGCACTGAACCTTAAGAGTAGGGTACTGCATAAGACGGGACGGAAAAGGGTTTAGGGTTGGATTAGGCGTACCCGCTACGCGGCTCCGCCTAATCCAACCCTAAACCCTTTTCCTTATTCAAGATCACTAAACCCTAAACAAACCGAACCCTAAGAGTGTATTGGTGAACCCTGTCGTGGATGTGATTCAAACATGGGGCACTGAACCTTAAGAGTAGGGTAATCCATAAGACGGGACGGAAAAGGGTTTAGGGTTGGATTAGGCGTACCCGCTACGCGGCTCCGCCTAATCCGACCCTAACCCCTTTTCCTTATTCAAGATCACTAAACCCTAAACAAACTGAACCCTAAGAGGGTATTGGTGAACCCTGTCGTGGATGTGATTCAAACATGGGGCACTGAACCTTAAGAGTAGGGTAATGCATAATACGGGACGGAAAAGGGTTTAGGGTTGGATTAGGCGTACCCGCTACGCGGCTCCGCCTAATCCAACCCTAAACCCTTTTCCTTATTCAAGATCACTAAACCCTAAACAAACTGAACCCTAAGAGGGTATTGGTGAACCCTGTCGTGGATGTGATTAAAACATAGGGCACTGAACCTTAAGAGTAGGGTAATGCATAAGACGGGACGGAAAAGGGTTTAGGGTTGGATTAGGCGTACCCGCTACGCGGCTCTGCCTAATCCAACCCTAAACCCTTTTCCTTATTCAAGGTCACTAAACCCTAAACAAACTGAACCCTAAGAGGGTATTGGTGAACCCTGTCGTGGATGTGATTCAAAGATGGGGCACTGAACCTTAAGAGTAGGGTACTGCATAAGACGGGACGGAAAAGGGTTTAGGATTGGATTAGGCGGGTAGAGTAGGGTACTGCATAAGACGGGACGGAAAAGGGTTTAGGGTTGGATTAGGCGGATCCGCGTAGCGGATCCGCCTAATCCAACCCTAAACCCTTTTCCTTATTCAAGGTCACTAAACCTACAACAAACTGAACCCTAAGAGGGTATTGGTGAACCCTGTCGTGGATGTGATTCAAACATGGGGCACTGAACCTTAAGAGTAGGGTAATGCATAAGACGGGACGGAAAAGGGTTTAGGTTTGGATTAGGCGTACCCGCTACGCGGCTCCGCCTAATCCAACCCTAAACCCTTTTCCTTATTCAAGATCACTAAACCCTAAACAAACCGAACCCTAAGAGTGTATTGGTGAACCCTGTCGTGGATGTGATTCAAACATGGGGCACTGAACCTTAAGAGTAGGGTAATCCATAAGATGGGACGGAAAAGGGTTTAGGGTTGGATTAGGCGTACCCGCTACGCGGCTCCGCCTAATCCAACCCTAACCCCTTTTCCTTATTCAAGATCACTAAACCGTAAACAAACCGAACCCTAAGAGTGTATTGGTGAACCCTGTCGTGGATGTGATTCAAACATGGGGCACTGAACCTTAAGAGTAGGGTAATGCATAAGACGGGACGGAAAAGGGTTTAGGTTTGGATTAGGCGTACCCGCTACGCGGCTCCGCCTAATCCAACCCTAACCCCTTTTCCTTATTCAAGATCACTAAACCCTAAACAAACTGAACCCTATGTGGGTATTGGTGAACCCTGTCGTGGATGTGATTCAAAGATGGGGCACTGAACCTTAAGAGTAGGGTACTGCATAAGACGGGACGGAAAAGGGTTTAGGGTTGGATTAGGCGTACTCGCTACGCGGCTCCGCCTAATCCAACCCTAAACCCTTTTCCTTATTCAAGATCACTAAACCCTAAACAAACCGAACCCTAAGAGTGTATTGGTGAACCCTGTCGTGGATGTGATTCAAACATGGGGCACTGAACCTTAAGAGTAGGGTAATGCATAAGACGGGACGGAAAAGGGTTTAGGGTTGGATTAGGCGTACCCGCTACGCGGCTCCGCCTAATCCAACCCTAACCCCTTTTCCTTATTCAAGATCACTAAACCGTAAACAAACCGAACCCTAAGAGTGTATTGGTGAACCCTGTCGTGGATGTGATTCAAACATGGGGCACTGAACCTTAAGAGTAGGGTAATGCATAAGACGGGACGGAAAAGGGTTTAGGTTTGGATTAGGCGTACCCGCTACGCGGCTCCGCCTAATCCAACCCTAACCCCTTTTCCTTATTCAAGATCACTAAACCCTAAACAAACTGAACCCTATGTGGGTATTGGTGAACCCTGTCGTGGATGTGATTCAAAGATGGGGCACTGAACCTTAAGAGTAGGGTACTGCATAAGACGGGACGGAAAAGGGTTTAGGGTTGGATTAGGCGTACCCGCTACGCGGCTCTGCCTAATCCAACCCTAAACCCTTTTCCTTATTCAAGGTCACTAAACCCTAAACAAACTGAACCCTAAGAGGGTATTGGTGAACCCTGTCGTGGATGTGATTCAAAGATGGGGCACTGAACCTTAAGAGTAGGGTACTGCATAAGACGGGACGGAAAAGGGTTTAGGGTTGGATTAGGCGTACCCGCTACGCGGCTCCGCCTAATCCAACCCTAAACCCTTTTCCTTATTCAAGATCACTAAACCCTAAACAAACCGAACCCTAAGAGTGTATTGGTGAACCCTGTCGTGGATGTGATTCAAACATGGGGCACTGAACCTTAAGAGTAGGGTAATCCATAAGACGGGACGGAAAAGGGTTTAGGGTTGGATTAGGCGTACCCGCTACGCGGCTCCGCCTAATCCGACCCTAACCCCTTTTCCTTATTCAAGATCACTAAACCCTAAACAAACTGAACCCTAAGAGGGTATTGGTGAACCCTGTCGTGGATGTGATTCAAACATGGGGCACTGAACCTTAAGAGTAGGGTAATGCATAATACGGGACGGAAAAGGGTTTAGGGTTGGATTAGGCGTACCCGCTACGCGGCTCCGCCTAATCCAACCCTAAACCCTTTTCCTTATTCAAGATCACTAAACCCTAAACAAACTGAACCCTAAGAGGGTATTGGTGAACCCTGTCGTGGATGTGATTAAAACATAGGGCACTGAACCTTAAGAGTAGGGTAATGCATAAGACGGGACGGAAAAGGGTTTAGGGTTGGATTAGGCGTACCCGCTACGCGGCTCTGCCTAATCCAACCCTAAACCCTTTTCCTTATTCAAGGTCACTAAACCCTAAACAAACTGAACCCTAAGAGGGTATTGGTGAACCCTGTCGTGGATGTGATTCAAAGATGGGGCACTGAACCTTAAGAGTAGGGTACTGCATAAGACGGGACGGAAAAGGGTTTAGGATTGGATTAGGCGGGTAGAGTAGGGTACTGCATAAGACGGGACGGAAAAGGGTTTAGGGTTGGATTAGGCGGATCCGCGTAGCGGATCCGCCTAATCCAACCCTAAACCCTTTTCCTTATTCAAGGTCACTAAACCTACAACAAACTGAACCCTAAGAGGGTATTGGTGAACCCTGTCGTGGATGTGATTCAAACATGGGGCACTGAACCTTAAGAGTAGGGTAATGCATAAGACGGGACGGAAAAGGGTTTAGGTTTGGATTAGGCGTACCCGCTACGCGGCTCCGCCTAATCCAACCCTAAACCCTTTTCCTTATTCAAGATCACTAAACCCTAAACAAACCGAACCCTAAGAGTGTATTGGTGAACCCTGTCGTGGATGTGATTCAAACATGGGGCACTGAACCTTAAGAGTAGGGTAATCCATAAGATGGGACGGAAAAGGGTTTAGGGTTGGATTAGGCGTACCCGCTACGCGGCTCCGCCTAATCCAACCCTAACCCCTTTTCCTTATTCAAGATCACTAAACCGTAAACAAACCGAACCCTAAGAGTGTATTGGTGAACCCTGTCGTGGATGTGATTCAAACATGGGGCACTGAACCTTAAGAGTAGGGTAATGCATAAGACGGGACGGAAAAGGGTTTAGGTTTGGATTAGGCGTACCCGCTACGCGGCTCCGCCTAATCCAACCCTAACCCCTTTTCCTTATTCAAGATCACTAAACCCTAAACAAACTGAACCCTATGTGGGTATTGGTGAACCCTGTCGTGGATGTGATTCAAAGATGGGGCACTGAACCTTAAGAGTAGGGTACTGCATAAGACGGGACGGAAAAGGGTTTAGGGTTGGATTAGGCGTACTCGCTACGCGGCTCCGCCTAATCCAACCCTAAACCCTTTTCCTTATTCAAGATCACTAAACCCTAAACAAACCGAACCCTAAGAGTGTATTGGTGAACCCTGTCGTGGATGTGATTCAAACATGGGGCACTGAACCTTAAGAGTAGGGTAATGCATAAGACGGGACGGAAAAGGGTTTAGGGTTGGATTAGGCGTACCCGCTACGCGGCTCCGCCTAATCCAACCCTAAACTTTTTTCCTTATTCAAGATCGCTAAACCCTAAACAAACTGAACCCTAAGAGGGTATTGGTGAACCCTGTCGTGGATGTGATTCAAACAAGGGGCACTGAACCTTAAGAGTAGGGTAATGCATAAGACGAGACGGAAAAGGGTTTAGGGTTGGATTAGGCGTACCCGCTACGCGGCTCTGCCTAATCCAACCCTAAACCCTTTTCCTCATTCAAGGTCACTAAACCCTAAACAAACTGAACCCTAAGTGGGTATTGGTGAACCCTGTCGTGGATGTGATTCAAAGATGGGGCACTGAACCTTAAGAGTAGGGTACTGCATAAGACGGGACGGAAAAGGGTTTAGGGTTGGATTAGGCGTACTCGCTACGCGGCTCCGCCTAATCCAACCCTAAACCCTTTTCCTTATTCAAGATCACTAAACCCTAAACAAACCGAACCCTAAGAGTGTATTGGTGAACCCTGTCGTGGATGTGATTCAAACATGGGGCACTGAACCTTAAGAGTAGGGTAATGCATAAGACGGGACGGAAAAGGGTTTAGGGTTGGATTAGGCGTACCCGCTACGCGGCTCCGCCTAATCCAACCCTAAACTTTTTTCCTTATTCAAGATCGCTAAACCCTAAACAAAATGAACCCTAAGAGGGTATTGGTGAACCCTGTCGTGGATGTGATTCAAACATGGGGCACTGAACCTTAAGAGTAGGGTAATGCATAAGACGAGACGGAAAAGGGTTTAGGGTTGGATTAGGCGTACCCGCTACGCGGCTCTGCCTAATCCAACCCTAAACCCTTTTCCTCATTCAAGGTCACTAAACCCTAAACAAACTGAACCCTAAGTGGGTATTGGTGAACCCTGTCGTGGATGTGATTCAAACATGGGGCACTGAACCTTAAGAGTAGGGTAATGCATAAGACGGGACGGAAAAGGGTTTAGGGTTGGATTAGGCGTACCCGCTACGCGGCTCCGCCTAATCCAACCCTAACCCCTTTTCCTTATTCAAGGTCACTAAACCTACAACAAACTGAACCCTAAGAGGGTATTGGTGAACCCTGTCGTGGATGTGATTCAAACATGGGGCACTGAACCTTAAGAGTAGGGTAATGCATAAGACGGGACGGAAAAGGGTTTAGGTTTGGATTAGGCGTACCCGCTACGCGGCTCCGCCTAATCCAACCCTAAACCCTTTTCCTTATTCAAGATCACTAAACCCTAAACAAACCGAACCCTAAGAGTGTATTGGTGAACCCTGTCGTGGATGTGATTCAAACATGGGGCACTGAACCTTAAGAGTAGGGTAATCCATAAGACGGGACGGAAAAGGGTTTAGGGTTGGATTAGGCGTACCCGCTACGCGGCTCCGCCTAATCCAACCCTAACCCCTTTTCCTTATTCAAGATCACTAAACCGTAAACAAACCGAACCCTAAGAGTGTATTGGTGAACCCTGTCGTGGATGTGATTCAAACATGGGGCACTGAACCTTAAGAGTAGGGTAATGCATAAGACGGGACGGAAACCCTTTTCCTTATTCAAGATCACTAAACCCTAAACAAACTGAACCCTATGTGGGTATTGGTGAACCCTGTCGTGGATGTGATTCAAAGATGGGGCACTGAACCTTAAGAGTAGGGTACTGCATAAGACGGGACGGAAAAGGGTTTAGGGTTGGATTAGGCGTACTCGCTACGCGGCTCCGCCTAATCCAACCCTAAACCCTTTTCCTTATTCAAGATCACTAAACCCTAAACAAACCGAACCCTAAGAGTGTATTGGTGAACCCTGTCGTGGATGTGATTCAAACATGGGGCACTGAACCTTAAGAGTAGGGTAATGCATAAGACGGGACGGAAAAGGGTTTAGGGTTGGATTAGGCGTACCCGCTACGCGGCTCCGCCTAATCCAACCCTAAACTTTTTTCCTTATTCAAGATCGCTAAACCCTAAACAAACTGAACCCTAAGAGGGTATTGGTGAACCCTGTCGTGGATGTGATTCAAACAAGGGGCACTGAACCTTAAGAGTAGGGTAATGCATAAGACGAGACGGAAAAGGGTTTAGGGTTGGATTAGGCGTACCCGCTACGCGGCTCTACCTAATCCAACCCTAAACCCTTTTCCTCATTCAAGGTCACTAAACCCTAAACAAACTAAACCCTAAGTGTGTATTGGTGAACCCTGTCGTGGATGTGATTCAAACATGGGGCACTGAACCTTAAGAGTAGGGTACTGCATAAGACGGGACGGAAAAGGGTTTAGGGTTGGATTAGGCGTACTCGCTACGCGGCTCCGCCTAATCCAACCCTAAACCCTTTTCCTTATTCAAGATCACTAAACCCTAAACAAACCGAACCCTAAGAGTGTATTGGTGAACCCTGTCGTGGATGTGATTCAAACATGGGGCACTGAACCTTAAGAGTAGGGTAATGCATAAGACGGGACGGAAAAGGGTTTAGGGTTGGATTAGGCGTACCCGCTACGCGGCTCCGCCTAATTCAACCCTAAACTTTTTTCCTTATTCAAGATCGCTAAACCCTAAACAAAATGAACCCTAAGAGGGTATTGGTGAACCCTGTCGTGGATGTGATTCAAACATGGGGCACTGAACCTTAAGAGTAGGGTAATGCATAAGACGAGATGGAAAAGGGTTTAGGGTTGGATTAGGCGTACCCGCTACGCGGCTCTGCCTAATCCAACCCTAAACCCTTTTCCTCATTCAAGGTCACTAAACCCTAAACAAACTGAACCCTAAGTGGGTATTGGTGAACCCTGTCGTGGATGTGATTCAAACATGGGGCACTGAACCTTAAGAGTAGGGTAATGCATAAGACGGGACGGAAAAGGGTTTAGGGTTGGATTAGGCGTACCCGCTACGCGGCTCCGCCTAATCCAACCCTAACCCCTTTTCCTTATTCAAGATCACTAAACCCTAAACAAACTGAACCCTAAGAGGGTATTGGTGAACCCTGTCGTGGATGTGATTCAAACATGGGGCACTGAACCTTAAGAGTAGGGTAATGCATAAGACGGGACGGAAAAGGGTTTAGGGTTGGATTAGGCGTACCCGCTACGCGGCTCCGCCTAATCCAACCCTAAACCCTTTTCCTTATTCAAGATCACTAAACCCTAAACAAACTGAACCCTAAGAGGGTATTGGTGAACCCTGTCGTGGATGTGATTAAAACATGGGGCACTGAACCTTAAGAGTAGGGTAATGCATAAGACGGGACGGAAAAGGGTTTAGGGTTGGATTAGGCGTACCCGCTACGCGGCTCTGCCTAATCCAACCCTAAACCCTTTTCCTTATTCAAGGTCACTAAACCCTAAACAAACTGAACCCTAAGAGGGTATTGGTGAACCCTGTCGTGGATGTGATTCAAAGATGGGGCACTGAACCTTAAGAGTAGGGTACTGCATAAGACGGGACGGAAAAGGGTTTAGGGTTGGATTAGGCGTACCCGCTACGCGGCTCCGCCTAATCCAACCCTAAACCCTTTTCCTTATTCAAGATCACTAAACCCTAAACAAACCGAACCCTAAGAGTGTATTGGTGAACCCTGTCGTGGATGTGATTCAAACATGGGGCACTGAACCTTAAGAGTAGGGTAATCCATAAGACGGGACGGAAAAGGGTTTAGGGTTGGATTAGGCGTACCCGCTACGCGGCTCCGCCTAATCCAACCCTAACCCCTTTTCCTTATTCAAGATCACTAAACCCTAAACAAACTGAACCCTAAGAGGGTATTGGTGAACCCTGTCGTGGATGTGATTAAAACATGGGGCACTGAACCTTAAGAGTAGGGTAATGCATAAGACGGGACGGAAAAGGGTTTAGGGTTGGATTAGGCGTACCCGCTACGCGGCTCTGCCTAATCCAACCCTAAACCCTTTTCCTTATTCAAGGTCACTAAACCCTAAACAAACTGAACCCTAAGAGGGTATTGGTGAACCCTGTCGTGGATGTGATTCAAAGATGGGGCACTGAACCTTAAGAGTAGGGTACTGCATAAGACGGGACGGAAAAGGGTTTAGGGTTGGATTAGGCGTACTCGCTACGCGGCTCCGCCTAATCCAACCCTAAACCCTTTTCCTTATTCAAGATCACTAAACCCTAAACAAACCGAACCCTAAGAGTGTATTGGTGAACCCTGTCGTGGATGTGATTCAAACATGGGGCACTGAACCTTAAGAGTAGGGTAATGCATAAGACGGGACGGAAAAGGGTTTAGGGTTGGATTAGGCGTACCCGCTACGCGGCTCCGCCTAATTCAACCCTAAACTTTTTTCCTTATTCAAGATCGCTAAACCCTAAACAAAATGAACCCTAAGAGGGTATTGGTGAACCCTGTCGTGGATGTGATTCAAACATGGGGCACTGAACCTTAAGAGTAGGGTAATGCATAAGACGAGATGGAAAAGGGTTTAGGGTTGGATTAGGCGTACCCGCTACGCGGCTCTGCCTAATCCAACCCTAAACCCTTTTCCTCATTCAAGGTCACTAAACCCTAAACAAACTGAACCCTAAGTGGGTATTGGTGAACCCTGTCGTGGATGTGATTCAAACATGGGGCACTGAACCTTAAGAGTAGGGTAATGCATAAGACGGGACGGAAAAGGGTTTAGGGTTGGATTAGGCGTACCCGCTACGCGGCTCTGCCTAATCCAACCCTAAACCCTTTTCCTTATTCAAGGTCACTAAACCCTAAACAAACTGAACCCTAAGAGGGTATTGGTGAACCCTGTCGTGGATGTGATTCAAAGATGGGGCACTGAACCTTAAGAGTAGGGTACTGCATAAGACGGGACGAAAAAGAGTTTAGGGTTGGATTAGGCGTACCCGCTACGCGGCTCCGCCTAATCCAACCCTAAACCCTTTTCCTTATTCAAGATCACTAAACCCTAAACAAACCGAACCCTAAGAGTGTATTGGTGAACCTGTCGTGGATGTGATTCAAACATGGGGCACTGAACCTTAAGAGTAGGGTAATCCATAAGACGGGACGGAAAAGGGTTTAGGGTTGGATTAGGCGTACCCGCTACGCGGCTCCGCCTAATCCAACCCTAACCCCTTTTCCTTATTCATGATCACTAAACCCTAAACAAACTGAACCCTAAGAGGGTATTGGTGAACCCTGTCGTGGATGTGATTAAAACATGGGGCACTGAACCTTAAGAGTAGGGTAATGCATAAGACGGGACGGAAAAGGGTTTAGGGTTGGATTAGGCGTACCCGCTACGCGGCTCTGCCTAATCCAACCCTAAACCCTTTTCCTTATTCAAGGTCACTAAACCCTAAACAAACTGAACCCTAAGAGGGTATTGGTGAACCCTGTCGTGGATGTGATTCAAAGATGGGGCACTGAACCTTAAGAGTAGGGTACTGCATAAGACGGGACGGAAAAGGGTTTAGGATTGGATTAGGCGGGTAGAGTAGGGTACTGCATAAGACGGGACGGAAAAGGGTTTAGGGTTGGATTAGGCGGATCCGCGTAGCGGATCCGCCTAATCCAACCCTAAACCCTTTTCCTTATTCAAGGTCACTAAACCTGCAACAAACTGAACCCTAAGAGGGTATTGGTGAACCCTGTCGTGGATGTGATTCAAACATGGGGCACTGAACCTTAAGAGTAGGGTAATGCATAAGACGGGACGGAAAAGGGTTTAGGTTTGGATTAGGCGTACCCGCTACGCGGCTCCGCCTAATCCAACCCTAAACCCTTTTCCTTATTCAAGATCACTAAACCCTAAACAAACCGAACCCTAAGAGTGTATTGGTGAACCCTGTCGTGGATATGATTCAAACATGGGGCACTGAACCTTAAGAGTAGGGTAATCCATAAGACGGGACGGAAAAGGGTTTAGGGTTGGATTAGGCGTACCCGCTACGCGGCTCCGCCTAATCCAACCCTAACCCCTTTTCCTTATTCAAAATCACTAAACCGTAAACAAACCGAACCCTAAGAGTGTATTGGTGAACCCTGTCGTGGATGTGATTCAAACATGGGGCACTGAACCTTAAGAGTAGGGTAATGCATAAGACGGGACGGAAAAGGGTTTAGGGTTGGATTAGGCGTACCCGCTACGCGGCTCCGCCTAATCCAACCCTAAACCCTTTTCCTTATTCAAGATCACTAAACCCTAAACAAACTGAACCCTATGTGGGTATTGGTGAACCCTGTCGTGGATGTGATTCAAAGATGGGGCACTGAACCTTAAGAGTAGGGTACTGCATAAGACGGGACGGAAAAGGGTTTAGGGTTGGATTAGGCGTACTCGCTACGCGGCTCCGCCTAATCCAACCCTAAACCCTTTTCCTTATTCAAGATCACTAAACCCTAAACAAACCGAACCCTAAGAGTGTATTGGTGAACCCTGTCGTGGATGTGATTCAAACATGGGGCACTGAACCTTAAGAGTAGGGTAATGCATAAGACGGGACGGAAAAGGGTTTAGGGTTGGATTAGGCGTACCCGCTACGCGGCTCCGCCTAATCCAACCCTAAACTTTTTTCCTTATTCAAGATCGCTAAACCCTAAACAAACTGAACCCTAAGAGGGTATTGGTGAACCCTGTCGTGGATGTGATTCAAACAAGGGGCACTGAACCTTAAGAGTAGGGTAATGCATAAGACGAGACGGAAAAGGGTTTAGGGTTGGATTAGGCGTACCCGCTACGCGGCTCTGCCTAATCCAACCCTAAACCCTTTTCCTCATTCAAGGTCACTAAACCCTAAACAAACTGAACCCTAAGTGGGTATTGGTGAACCCTGTCGTGGATGTGATTCAAAGATGGGGCACTGAACCTTAAGAGTAGGGTACTGCATAAGACGGGACGGAAAAGGGTTTAGGGTTGGATTAGGCGTACTCGCTACGCGGCTCCGCCTAATCCAACCCTAAACCCTTTTCCTTATTCAAGATCACTAAACCCTAAACAAACCGAACCCTAATAGTGTATTGGTGAACCCTGTCGTGGATGTGATTCAAACATGGGGCACTGAACCTTAAGAGTAGGGTAATGCATAAGACGGGACGGAAAAGGGTTTAGGGTTGGATTAGGCGTACCCGCTACGCGGCTCCGCCTAATTCAACCCTAAACTTTTTTCCTTATTCAAGATCGCTAAACCCTAAACAAAATGAACCCTAAGAGGGTATTGGTGAACCCTGTCGTGGATGTGATTCAAACATGGGGCACTGAACCTTAAGAGTAGGGTAATGCATAAGACGAGATGGAAAAGGGTTTAGGGTTGGATTAGGCGTACCCGCTACGCGGCTCTGCCTAATCCAACCCTAAACCCTTTTCCTCATTCAAGGTCACTAAACCCTAAACAAACTGAACCCTAAGTGGGTATTGGTGAACCCTGTCGTGGATGTGATTCAAACATGGGGCACTGAACCTTAAGAGTAGGGTAATGCATAAGACGGGACGGAAAAGGGTTTAGGGTTGGATTAGGCGTACCCGCTACGCGGCTCCGCCTAATCCAACCCTAACCCCTTTTCCTTATTCAAGATCACTAAACCCTAAACAAACTGAACCCTAAGAGGGTATTGGTGAACCCTGTCGTGGATGTGATTCAAACATGGGGCACTGAACCTTAAGAGTAGGGTAATGCATAAGACGGGACGGAAAAGGGTTTAGGGTTGGATTAGGCGTACCCGCTACGCGGCTCCGCCTAATCCAACCCTAAACCCTTTTCCTTATTCAAGATCACTAAACCCTAAACAAACTGAACCCTAAGAGGGTATTGGTGAACCCTGTCGTGGATGTGATTAAAACATGGGGCACTGAACCTTAAGAGTAGGGTAATGCATAAGACGGGACGGAAAAGGGTTTAGGGTTGGATTAGGCGTACCCGCTACGCGGCTCTGCCTAATCCAACCCTAAACCCTTTTCCTTATTCAAGGTCACTAAACCCTAAACAAACTGAACCCTAAGAGGGTATTGGTGAACCCTGTCGTGGATGTGATTCAAAGATGGGGCACTGAACCTTAAGAGTAGGGTACTGCATAAGACGGGACGGAAAAGGGTTTAGGGTTGGATTAGGCGTACCCGCTACGCGGCTCCGCCTAATCCAACCCTAAACCCTTTTCCTTATTCAAGATCACTAAACCCTAAACAAACCGAACCCTAAGAGTGTATTGGTGAACCCTGTCGTGGATGTGATTCAAACATGGGGCACTGAACCTTAAGAGTAGGGTAATCCATAAGACGGGACGGAAAAGGGTTTAGGGTTGGATTAGGCGTACCCGCTACGCGGCTCCGCCTAATCCAACCCTAACCCCTTTTCCTTATTCAAGATCACTAAACCCTAAACAAACTGAACCCTAAGAGGGTATTGGTGAACCCTGTCGTGGATGTGATTAAAACATGGGGCACTGAACCTTAAGAGTAGGGTAATGCATAAGACGGGACGGAAAAGGGTTTAGGGTTGGATTAGGCGTACCCGCTACGCGGCTCTGCCTAATCCAACCCTAAACCCTTTTCCTTATTCAAGGTCACTAAACCCTAAACAAACTGAACCCTAAGAGGGTATTGGTGAACCCTGTCGTGGATGTGATTCAAAGATGGGGCACTGAACCTTAAGAGTAGGGTACTGCATAAGACGGGACGGAAAAGGGTTTAGGATTGGATTAGGCGGGTAGAGTAGGGTACTGCATAAGACGGGACGGAAAAGGGTTTAGGGTTGGATTAGGCGGATCCGCGTAGCGGATCCGCCTAATCCAACCCTAAACCCTTTTCCTTATTCAAGGTCACTAAACCTGCAACAAACTGAACCCTAAGAGGGTATTGGTGAACCCTGTCGTGGATGTGATTCAAACATGGGGCACTGAACCTTAAGAGTAGGGTAATGCATAAGACGGGACGGAAAAGGGTTTAGGTTTGGATTAGGCGTACCCGCTACGCGGCTCCGCCTAATCCAACCCTAAACCCTTTTCCTTATTCAAGATCACTAAACCCTAAACAAACCGAACCCTAAGAGTGTATTGGTGAACCCTGTCGTGGATATGATTCAAACATGGGGCACTGAACCTTAAGAGTAGGGTAATCCATAAGACGGGACGGAAAAGGGTTTAGGGTTGGATTAGGCGTACCCGCTACGCGGCTCCGCCTAATCCAACCCTAACCCCTTTTCCTTATTCAAGATCACTAAACCGTAAACAAACCGAACCCTAAGAGTGTATTGGTGAACCCTGTCGTGGATGTGATTCAAACATGGGGCACTGAACCTTAAGAGTAGGGTAATGCATAAGACGGGACGGAAAAGGGTTTAGGGTTGGATTAGGCGTACCCGCTACGCGGCTCCGCCTAATCCAACCCTAAACCCTTTTCCTTATTCAAGATCACTAAACCCTAAACAAACTGAACCCTATGTGGGTATTGGTGAACCCTGTCGTGGATGTGATTCAAAGATGGGGCACTGAACCTTAAGAGTAGGGTACTGCATAAGACGGGACGGAAAAGGGTTTAGGGTTGGATTAGGCGTACTCGCTACACGGCTCCGCCTAATCCAACCCTAAACCCTTTTCCTTATTCAAGATCACTAAACCCTAAACAAACCGAACCCTAAGAGTGTATTGGTGAACCCTGTCGTGGATGTGATTCAAACATGGGGCACTGAACCTTAAGAGTAGGGTAATGCATAAGACGGGACGGAAAAGGGTTTAGGGTTGGATTAGGCGTACCCGCTACGCGGCTCCGCCTAATCCAACCCTAAACTTTTTTCCTTATTCAAGATCGCTAAACCCTAAACAAACTGAACCCTAAGAGGGTATTGGTGAACCCTGTCGTGGATGTGATTCAAAGATGGGGCACTGAACCTTAAGAGTAGGGTACTGCATAAGACGGGACGGAAAAGGGTTTAGGGTTGGATTAGGCGTACCCGCTACGCGGCTCCGCCTAATCCAACCCTAAACCCTTTTCCTTATTCAAGATCACTAAACCCTAAACAAACCGAACCCTAAGAGTGTATTGGTGAACCCTGTCGTGGATGTGATTCAAACATGGGGCACTGAACCTTAAGAGTAGGGTAATCCATAAGACGGGACGGAAAAGGGTTTAGGGTTGGATTAGGCGTACCCGCTACGCGGCTCCGCCTAATCCAACCCTAACCCCTTTTCCTTATTCAAGATCACTAAACCCTAAACAAACTGAACCCTAAGAGGGTATTGGTGAACCCTGTCGTGGATGTGATTAAAACATGGGGCACTGAACCTTAAGAGTAGGGTAATGCATAAGACGGGACGGAAAAGGGTTTAGGGTTGGATTAGGCGTACCCGCTACGCGGCTCTGCCTAATCCAACCCTAAACCCTTTTCCTTATTCAAGGTCACTAAACCCTAAACAAACTGAACCCTAAGAGGGTATTGGTGAACCCTGTCGTGGATGTGATTCAAAGATGGGGCACTGAACCTTAAGAGTAGGGTACTGCATAAGACGGGACGGAAAAGGGTTTAGGATTGGATTAGGCGGGTAGAGTAGGGTACTGCATAAGACGGGACGGAAAAGGGTTTAGGGTTGGATTAGGCGGATCCGCGTAGCGGATCCGCCTAATCCAACCCTAAACCCTTTTCCTTATTCAAGGTCACTAAACCTGCAACAAACTGAACCCTAAGAGGGTATTGGTGAACCCTGTCGTGGATGTGATTCAAACATGGGGCACTGAACCTTAAGAGTAGGGTAATGCATAAGACGGGACGGAAAAGGGTTTAGGTTTGGATTAGGCGTACCCGCTACGCGGCTCCGCCTAATCCAACCCTAAACCCTTTTCCTTATTCAAGATCACTAAACCCTAAACAAACCGAACCCTAAGAGTGTATTGGTGAACCCTGTCGTGGATATGATTCAAACATGGGGCACTGAACCTTAAGAGTAGGGTAATCCATAAGACGGGACGGAAAAGGGTTTAGGGTTGGATTAGGCGTACCCGCTACGCGGCTCCGCCTAATCCAACCCTAACCCCTTTTCCTTATTCAAGATCACTAAACCGTAAACAAACCGAACCCTAAGAGTGTATTGGTGAACCCTGTCGTGGATGTGATTCAAACATGGGGCACTGAACCTTAAGAGTAGGGTAATGCATAAGACGGGACGGAAAAGGGTTTAGGGTTGGATTAGGCGTACCCGCTACGCGGCTCCGCCTAATCCAACCCTAAACCCTTTTCCTTATTCAAGATCACTAAACCCTAAACAAACTGAACCCTATGTGGGTATTGGTGAACCCTGTCGTGGATGTGATTCAAAGATGGGGCACTGAACCTTAAGAGTAGGGTACTGCATAAGACGGGACGGAAAAGGGTTTAGGGTTGGATTAGGCGTACTCGCTACACGGCTCCGCCTAATCCAACCCTAAACCCTTTTCCTTATTCAAGATCACTAAACCCTAAACAAACCGAACCCTAAGAGTGTATTGGTGAACCCTGTCGTGGATGTGATTCAAACATGGGGCACTGAACCTTAAGAGTAGGGTAATGCATAAGACGGGACGGAAAAGGGTTTAGGGTTGGATTAGGCGTACCCGCTACGCGGCTCCGCCTAATCCAACCCTAAACTTTTTTCCTTATTCAAGATCGCTAAACCCTAAACAAACTGAACCCTAAGAGGGTATTGGTGAACCCTGTCGTGGATGTGATTCAAACAAGGGGCACTGAACCTTAAGAGTAGGGTAATGCATAAGACGAGACGGAAAAGGGTTTAGGGTTGGATTAGGCGTACCCGCTACGCGGCTCTGCCTAATCCAACCCTAAACCCTTTTCCTCATTCAAGGTCACTAAACCCTAAACAAACTGAACCCTAAGTGGGTATTGGTGAACCCTGTCGTGGATGTGATTCAAACATGGGGCACTGAACCTTAAGAGTAGGGTAATGCATAAGACGGGACGGAAAAGGGTTTAGGGTTGGATTAGGCGTACCCGCTACGCGGCTCCGCCTAATCCAACCCTAACCCCTTTTCCTTATTCAAGATCACTAAACCCTAAACAAACTGAACCCTAAGAGGGTATTGGTGAACCCTGTCGTGGATGTGATTCAAACATGGGGCACTGAACCTTAAGAGTAGGGTAATGCATAAGACGGGACGGAAAAGGGTTTAGGGTTGGATTAGGCGTACCCGCTACGCGGCTCCGCCTAATCCAACCCTAAACCCTTTTCCTTATTCAAGATCACTAAACCCTAAACAAACTGAACCCTAAGAGGGTATTGGTGAACCCTGTCGTGGATGTGATTAAAACATGGGGCACTGAACCTTAAGAGTAGGGTAATGCATAAGACGGGACGGAAAAGGGTTTAGGTTTGGATTAGACGTACCCGCTACGCGGCTCCGCCTAATCCAACCCTAAACCCTTTTCCTTATTCAAGATCACTAAACCCTAAACAAACCGAACCCTAAGAGTGTATTGGTGAACCCTTTCGTGGATGTGATTCAAACATGGGGCACTGAACCTTAAGAGTAGGGTAATCCATAAGACGGGACGGAAAAGGGTTTAGGGTTGGATTAGGCGTACCCGCTACGCGGCTCCGCCTAATCCAACCCTAACCCCTTTTCCTTATTCAAGATCACTAAACCCTAAACAAACCGAACCCTAAGAGTGTATTGGTGAACCCTGTCGTGGATGTGATTCAAACATGGGGCACTGAACCTTAAGAGTAGGGTAATGCATAAGACGGGACGGAAAAGGGTTTAGGGTTGGATTAGGCGTACCCGCTATGCGGCTCCGCCTAATCCAACCCTAAACCCTTTTCCTTATTCAAGATCACTAAACCCTAAACAAACTGAACCCTAAGAGGGTATTGGTGAACCCTGTCGTGGATGTGATTCAAACATGGGGCACTGAACCTTAAGAGTAGGGTAATGCATAAGACGGGACGGAAAAGGGTTTAGGGTTGGATTAGGCGGAGCCGCTACGCGGCTCAGCCTAATCCAACCCTAAACCCTTTTCCTTATTCAAGGTCACTAAACCCTAAACAAACTGAACCCTATGTGGGTATTGGTGAACCCTGTCGTGGATGTGATTCAAAGATGGGGCACTGAACCTTAAGAGTAGGGTACTGCATAAGACGGGACGGAAAAGGGTTTAGGGTTGGATTAGGCGTACTCGCTACGCGGCTCCGCCTAATCCAACCCTAAACTTTTTTCCTTATTCAAGATCACTAAACCCTAAACAAACTGAACCCTAAGAGGGTATTGGTGAACCCTGTCGTGGATGTGATTCAAACATGGGGCACTGAACCTTAAGAGTAGGGTAATGCATAAGACGAGACGGAAAAGGGTTTAGGGTTGGATTAGGCGTACCCGCTACACGGCTCTGCCTAATTCAACCCTAAACCCTTTTCCTCATTCAAGGTCACTAAACCCTAAACAAACTGAACCCTAAGTGGGTATTGGAGAACCCTGTCGTGGATGTGATTCAAAGATGGGGCACTGAACCTTAAGAGTAGGGTACTGCATAAGACGGGACGGAAAAGGGTTTAGGGTTGGATTAGGCGTACCCGCTACGCGGCTCCGCCTAATCCAACCCTAAACCCTTTTCCTTATTCAAGATCACTAAACCCTAAACAAACCGAACCCTAAGACTGTATTGGTGAACCCTGTCGTGGATGTGATTCAAACATGGGGCACTGAACCTTAAGAGTAGGGTAATGCATAAGACGGGACGGAAAAGGGTTTAGGGTTGGATTAGGAGTACCCGCTACGCGGCTCCGCCTAATCCAACCCTAAACCCTTTTCCTTATTCAAGATCACTAAACCCTAAACAAACTGAACCCTAAGAGGGTATTGGTGAACCCTGTCGTGGATGTGATTCAAACATGGGGCACTGAACCTTAAGAGTAGGGTAATGCATAAGACGGGACGGAAAAGGGTTTAGGGTTGGATTAGGCGTACCCGCTATGCGGCTCCGCCTAATCCAACCCTAAACCCTTTTCCTTATTCAAGATCACTAAACCCTAAACAAACTGAACCCTAAGAGGGTATTGGTGAACCCTGTCGTGGATGTGATTCAAACATGGGGCACTGAACCTTAAGAGTAGGGTAATGCATAAGACGGGACGGAAAAGGGTTTAGGGTTGGATTAGGCGGAGCCACTACGCGGCTCAGCCTAATCCAACCCTAAACCCTTTTCCTTATTCAAGGTCACTAAACCCTAAACAAACTGAACCCTATGTGGGTATTGGTGAACCCTGTCGTGGATGTGATTCAAAGATGGGGCACTGAACCTTAAGAGTAGGGTACTGCATAAGACGGGACGGAAAAGGGTTTAGGGTTGGATTAGGCGTACTCGCTACGCGGCTCCGCCTAATCCAACCCTAAACTTTTTTCCTTATTCAAGATCACTAAACCCTAAACAAACTGAACCCTAAGAGGGTATTGGTGAACCCTGTCGTGGATGTGATTCAAACATGGGGCATTGAACCTTAAGAGTAGGGTAATGCATAAGACGAGACGGAAAAGGGTTTAGGGTTGGATTAGGCGTACCCGCTACGCGGCTCTGCCTAATCCAACCCTAAACCCTTTTCCTCATTCAAGGTCACTAAACCCTAAACAAACTGAACCCTAAGTGGGTATTGGAGAACCCTGTCGTGGATGTGATTCAAAGATGGGGCACTGAACCTTAAGAGTAGGGTACTGCATAAGACGGGACGGAAAAGGGTTTAGGGTTGGATTAGGCGTACCCGCTACGCGGCTCCGCCTAATCCAACCCTAAACCCTTTTCCTTATTCAAGATCACTAAACCCTAAACAAACCGAACCCTAAGACTGTATTGGTGAACCCTGTCGTGGATGTGATTCAAACATGGGGCACTGAACCTTAAGAGTAGGGTAATCCATAAGACGGGACGGAAAAGGGTTTAGGGTTGGATTAGGCGTACCCGCTACGCGGCTCCGCCTAATCCAACCCTAAACCCTTTTCCTTATTCAAGATCACTAAACCCTAAACAAACTGAACCCTAAGAGGGTATTGGTGAACCCTGTCGTGGATGTGATTTAAACATGGGGCACTGAACCTTAAGAGTAGGGTAATGCATAAGACGGGACGGAAAAGGGTTTAGGGTTGGATTAGGCGTACCCGCTACGCGGCTCCGCCTAATCCAACCCTAAACCCTTTTCCTTATTCAAGATCACTAAACCCTAAACAAACTGAACCCTAAGAGGGTATTGGTGAACCCTGTCGTGGATGTGATTAAAACATGGGGCACTGAACCTTAAGAGTAGGGTAATGCATAAGACGGGACGGAAAAGGGTTTAGGGTTGGATTAGGCGTACCCGCTACGCGGCTCTGCCTAATCCAACCCTAAACCCTTTTCCTTATTCAAGGTCACTAAACCCTAAACAAACTGAACCCTAAGAGGGTATTGGTGAACCCTGTCGTGGATGTGATTCAAAGATGGGGCACTGAACCTTAAGAGTAGGGTACTGCATAAGACGGGACGGAAAAGGGTTTAGGGTTGGATTAGGCGGGTAGAGTAGGGTACTGCATAAGACGGGACGGAAAAGGGTTTAGGGTTGGATTAGGCGGATCCGCGTAGCGGATCCGCCTAATCCAACCCTAAACCCTTTTCCTTATTCAAGGTCACTAAACCTGCAACAAACTGAACCCTAAGAGGGTATTGGTGAACCCTGTCGTGGATGTGATTCAAACATGGGGCACTGAACCTTAAGAGTAGGGTACTGCATAAGACGGGACGGAAAAGGGTTTAGGGTTGGATTAGGCGGAGCCGCTACGCGGCTCAGCCTAATCCAACCCTAAACCCTTTTCCTTATTCAAGGTCACTAAACCCTAAACAAACTAAACCCTAAGTGGGTATTGGTGAACCCTGTCGTGGATGTGATTCAAAGATGGGGCACTGAACCTTAAGAGTAGGGTACTGCATAAGACGGGACGAAAAAGGGTTTAGGGTTGGATTAGGCGTACCCGCTACGCGGCTCCGCCTAATCCAACCCTAAACCCTTTTCCTTATACAAGATCACTAAACCCTAAACAAACCGAACACTAAGAGTGTATTGGTGAACCCTGTCGTGGATGTGATTCAAACATGGGGCACTGAACCTTAAGAGTAGGGTAATGCATAAGACGGGACGGAAAAGGGTTTAGGGTTGGATTAGGCGTACCCGCTACGCGGCTCCGCCTAATCCAACCCTAAACCCTTTTCCTTATTCAAGATCACTAAACCCTAAACAAACTGAACCCTAAGAGGGTATTGGTGAACCCTGTCGTGGATGTGATTCAAACATGGGGCACTGAACCTTAAGAGTAGGGTAATGCATAAGACGAGACGGAAAAGGGTTTAGGGTTGGATTAGGCGTACCCGCTACGCGGCTCTGCCTAATCCAACCCTAAACCCTTTTCCATATTCAAGGTCACTAAACCCTAAACAAACTGAACCCTATATGGGTATTGGTGAACCCTGTCGTGGATGTGATTCAAAGATGGGGCACTGAACCTTAAGAGTAGGGTACTGCATAAGACGGGACGGAAAAGGGTTTAGGGTTGGATTAGGCGTACCCGCTACGCGGCTCCGCCTAATCCAACCCTAAACCCTTTTCCTTATTCAAGATCACTAAACCCTAAACAAACCGAACCCTAAGAGTGTATTGGTGAACCCTGTCGTGGATGTGATTCAAACATGGGGCACTGAACCTTAAGAGTAGGGTACTGCATAAGACGGGACGGAAAAGGGTTTAGGGTTGGATTAGGCGGGTAGAGTAGGGTACTGCATAAGACGGGACGGAAAAGGGTTTAGGGTTGGATTAGGCGGATCCGCGTAGCGGATCCGCCTAATCCAACCCTAAACCCTTTTCCTTATTCAAGGTCACTAAACCTGCAACAAACTGAACCCTAAGAGGGTATTGGTGAACCCTGTCGTGGATGTGATTCAAACATGGGGCACTGAACCTTAAGAGTAGGGTACTGCATAAGACGGGACGGAAAAGGGTTTAGGGTTGGATTAGGCGGAGCCGCTACGCGGCTCAGCCTAATCCAACCCTAAACCCTTTTCCTTATTCAAGGTCACTAAACCCTAAACAAACTAAACCCTAAGTGGGTATTGGTGAACCCTGTCGTGGATGTGATTCAAAGATGGGGCACTGAACCTTAAGAGTAGGGTACTGCATAAGACGGGACGAAAAAGGGTTTAGGGTTGGATTAGGCGTACCCGCTACGCGGCTCCGCCTAATCCAACCCTAAACCCTTTTCCTTATACAAGATCACTAAACCCTAAACAAACCGAACACTAAGAGTGTATTGGTGAACCCTGTCGTGGATGTGATTCAAACATGGGGCACTGAACCTTAAGAGTAGGGTAATGCATAAGACGGGACGGAAAAGGGTTTAGGGTTGGATTAGGCGTACCCGCTACGCGGCTCCGCCTAATCCAACCCTAAACCCTTTTCCTTATTCAAGATCACTAAACCCTAAACAAACTGAACCCTAAGAGGGTATTGGTGAACCCTGTCGTGGATGTGATTCAAACATGGGGCACTGAACCTTAAGAGTAGGGTAATGCATAAGACGAGACGGAAAAGGGTTTAGGGTTGGATTAGGCGTACCCGCTACGCGGCTCTGCCTAATCCAACCCTAAACCCTTTTCCATATTCAAGGTCACTAAACCCTAAACAAACTGAACCCTATGTGGGTATTGGTGAACCCTGTCGTGGATGTGATTCAAAGATGGGGCACTGAACCTTAAGAGTAGGGTACTGCATAAGACGGGACGGAAAAGGGTTTAGGGTTGGATTAGGCGTACCCGCTACGCGGCTCCGCCTAATCCAACCCTAAACCCTTTTCCTTATTCAAGATCACTAAACCCTAAACAAACCGAACCCTAAGAGTGTATTGGTGAACCCTGTCGTGGATGTGATTCAAACATGGGGCACTGAACCTTAAGAGTAGGGTAATGCATAAGACGGGACGGAAAAGGGTTTAGGGTTGGATTAGGCGTACCCGCTACGCGGCTCCGCCTAATCCAACCCTAAACCCTTTTCCTTATTCAAGATCACTAAACCCAAAACAAACTGAACCCTAAGAGGGTATTGGTGAACCCTGTCGTGGATGTGATTCAAACATGGGGCACTGAACCTTAAGAGTAGGGTAATGCATAAGACGAGACGGAAAAGGGTTTAGGGTTGGATTAGGCGTACCCGCTACGCGGCTCTGCCTTATCCAACCCTAAACCCTTTTCCATATTCAAGGTCACTAAACCCTAAACAAACTGAACCCTATGTGGGTATTGGTGAACCCTGTCGTGGATGTGATTCAAAGATGGGGCACTGAACCTTAAGAGTAGGGTACTGCATAAGACGGGACGGAAAAGGGTTTAGGGTTGGATTAGGCGTACCCGCTACGCGGCTCCGCCTAATCCAACCCTAAACCCTTTTCCTTATTCAAGATCACTAAACCCTAAATAAACCGAACCTTAAGAGTGTATTGGTGAACCCTGTCGTGGATGTGATTCAAACATGGGGCACTGAACCTTAAGAGTAGGGTAATGCATAAGACGGGACGGAAAAGGGTTTAGGGTTGGATTAGGCGTACCCGCTACGCGGCTCCGCCTAATCCAACCCTAAACTTTTTTCCTTATTCAAGATCACTAAACCCTAAACAAACTGAACCCTAAGAGGGTATTGGTGAACCCTGTCGTGGATGTGATTCAAACATGGGGCACTGAACCTTAAGAGTAGGGTAATGCATAAGACGAGACGGAAAACGGTTTAGGGTTGGATTAGGCGTACCCGCTACGCGGCTCTGCCTAATCCAACCCTAAACCCTTTTCCTCATTCAAGGTCACTAAACCCTAAACAAACTGAACCCTAAGTGGGTATTGGTGAACCCTGTCGTGGATGTGATTCAAAGATGGGGCACTGAACCTTAAGAGTAGGGTACTGCATAAGACGGGACGGAAAAGGGTTTAGGGTTGGATTAGGCGTACCCGCTACGCGGCTCCGCCTAATCCAACCCTAAACCCTTTTCCTTATTCAAAATCACTAAACCCTAAACAAACCGAACCCTAAGAGTGTATTGGTGAACCCTGTCGTGGATGTGATTCAAACATGGGGCACTGAACCTTAAGAGTAGGGTAATCCATAAGACGGGACGGAAAAGGGTTTAGGGTTGGATTAGGCGTACCCGCTACGCGGCTCCGCCTAATCCAACCCAAACCCCTTTTCCTTATTCAAGATCACTAAACCCTAAACAAACTGAACCCTAAGAGGTTATTGGTGAACCCTGTCGTGGATGTGATTCAAACATGGGGCACTGAACCTTAAGATTAGGGTAATGCATAAGACGGGACGGAAAAGGGTTTAGGGTTGGATTAGGCGTACCCGCTACGCGGCTCCGCCTAATCCAACCCTAAACCCTTTTCCTTATTCAAGATCACTAAACCCTAAACAAACTGAACCCTAAGAGGGTATTGGTGAACCCTGTCGTGGATGTGATTAAAACATGGGGCACTGAACCTTAAGAGTAGGGTAATGCATAAGACGGGACGGAAAAGGGTTTAGGGTTGGATTAGGCGTACCCGCTACGCAGCTCTGCCTAATCCAACCCTAAACCCATTTCCTTATTCAAGGTCACTAAACCCTAAACAAACTGAACCCTAAGAGGGTATTGGTGAACCCTGTCGTGGATGTGATTCAAAGATGGGGCACTGAACCTTAAGAGTAGGGTACTGCATAAGACGGGACGGAAAAGGGTTTAGGGTTGGATTAGGCGGGTAGAGTAGGGTACTGCATAAGACGGGACGGAAAAGGGTTTAGGGTTGGATTAGGCGGATCCGCGTAGCGGATCCGCCTAATCCAACCCTAAACCCTTTTCCTTATTCAAGGTCACTAAACCTGCAACAAACTGAACCCTAAGAGGGTATTGGTGAACCCTGTCGTGGATGTGATTCAAACATGGGGCAGTGAACCTTAAGAGTAGGGTAATGCATAAGACGGGACGGAAAAGGGTTTAGGTTTGGATTAGGCGTACCCGATACGCGGCTCCGCCTAATCCAACCCTAAACCTTTTTCCTTATTCAAGGTCACTAAACCCTAAACAAACCGAACCCTAAGAGTGTATTGGTGAACCCTGTCGTGGATGTGATTCAAAGATGGGGCACTGAACCTTAAGAGTAGGGTAATGCATAAGACGGGACAGAAAAGGGTTTAGGTTGGATTAGGCGTACCCGCTACGCGGCTCCGCCTAATCCAACCCTAAACCCTTTTCCTTATTCAAGATCACTAAACCCTAAACAAACTGAACCCTAAGAGGGTATTGGTGAACCCTGTCGTGGATGTGATTAAAACATGGGGCACTGAACCTTAAGAGTAGGGTAATGCATAAGACGGGACGGAAAAGGGTTTAGGGTTGGATTAGGCGTACCCGCTACGCAGCTCTGCCTAATCCAACCCTAAACCCATTTCCTTATTCAAGGTCACTAAACCCTAAACAAACTGAACCCTAAGAGGGTATTGGTGAACCCTGTCGTGGATGTGATTCAAAGATGGGGCACTGAACCTTAAGAGTAGGGTACTGCATAAGACGGGACGGAAAAGGGTTTAGGGTTGGATTAGGCGGGTAGAGTAGGGTACTGCATAAGACGGGACGGAAAAGGGTTTAGGGTTGGATTAGGCGGATCCGCGTAGCGGATCCGCCTAATCCAACCCTAAACCCTTTTCCTTATTCAAGGTCACTAAACCTGCAACAAACTGAACCCTAAGAGGGTATTGGTGAACCCTGTCGTGGATGTGATTCAAACATGGGGCAGTGAACCTTAAGAGTAGGGTAATGCATAAGACGGGACGGAAAAGGGTTTAGGTTTGGATTAGGCGTACCCGATACGCGGCTCCGCCTAATCCAACCCTAAACCTTTTTCCTTATTCAAGGTCACTAAACCCTAAACAAACCGAACCCTAAGAGTGTATTGGTGAACCCTGTCGTGGATGTGATTCAAAGATGGGGCACTGAACCTTAAGAGTAGGGTAATGCATAAGACGGGACAGAAAAGGGTTTAGGTTGGATTAGGCGTACCCGCTACGCGGCTCCGCCTAATCCAACCCTAAACCCTTTTCCTTATTCAAGATCACTAAACCCTAAACAAACTAAACCCTAAGAGGGTATTGGTGAACCCTGTCGTGGATGTTATTCAAACATGGGGCACTGAACCTTAAGAGTAGGGTAATGCATAAGACGGGACGGAAAAGGGTTTAGGGTTGGATTAGGCGGAGCCGCTACGCGGCTCAGCCTAATCCAACCCTAAACCCTTTTCCTTATTCAAAGTCACTAAACCCTAAACAAACTGAACCCTAAGTGGGTATTGGGTAACCCTGTCGTGGATGTGATTCAAAGATGGGGCACTGAACCTTAAGAGTAGGGTACTGCATAAGACGGGACGGAAAAGGGTTTAGGGTTGGATTAGGCGTACCCGCTACGCGGCTCCGCCTAATCCAACCCTAAACCCTTTTCCTTATTCAAGATCACTAAACCCTAAACAAACTGAACCCTAAGAGGGTATTGGTGAACCCTGTCGTGGATGTGATTCAAACATGGGGCACTGAACCTTAAGAGTAGGGTAATGCATAAGACGAGACGGAAAAGGGTTTAGGGTTGGATTAGGCGTACCCGCTACGCGGCTCTGCCTAATCCAACCCTAAACCCTTTTCCATATTCAAGGTCACTAAACCCTAAACAAACTGAACCCTATGTGGGTATTGGTGAACCCTGTCGTGGATGTGATTCAAAGATGGGGCACTGAACCTTAAGAGTAGGGTACTGCATAAGACGGGACGGAAAAGGGTTTAGGGTTGGATTAGGCGTACCCGCTACGCGGCTCCGCCTAATCCAACCCTAAACCCTTTTCCTTATTCAAGATCACTAAACCCTAAACAAACCGAACCCTAAGAGTGTATTGGTGAACCCTGTCGTGGATGTGATTCAAACATGGGGCACTGAACCTTAAGAGTAGGGTAATGCATAAGACGGGACGGAAAAGGGTTTAGGGTTGGATTAGGCGTACCCGCTACGCGGCTCCGCCTAATCCAACCCTAAACCCTTTTCCTTATTCAAGATCACTAAACCCAAAACAAACTGAACCCTAAGAGGGTATTGGTGAACCCTGTCGTGGATGTGATTCAAACATGGGGCACTGAACCTTAAGAGTAGGGTAATGCATAAGACGAGACGGAAAAGGGTTTAGGGTTGGATTAGGCGTACCCGCTACGCGGCTCTGCCTTATCCAACCCTAAACCCTTTTCCATATTCAAGGTCACTAAACCCTAAACAAACTGAACCCTATGTGGGTATTGGTGAACCCTGTCGTGGATGTGATTCAAAGATGGGGCACTGAACCTTAAGAGTAGGGTACTGCATAAGACGGGACGGAAAAGGGTTTAGGGTTGGATTAGGCGTACCCGCTACGCGGCTCCGCCTAATCCAACCCTAAACCCTTTTCCTTATTCAAGATCACTAAACCCTAAATAAACCGAACCTTAAGAGTGTATTGGTGAACCCTGTCGTGGATGTGATTCAAACATGGGGCACTGAACCTTAAGAGTAGGGTAATGCATAAGACGGGACGGAAAAGGGTTTAGGGTTGGATTAGGCGTACCCGCTACGCGGCTCCGCCTAATCCAACCCTAAACTTTTTTCCTTATTCAAGATCACTAAACCCTAAACAAACTGAACCCTAAGAGGGTATTGGTGAACCCTGTCGTGGATGTGATTCAAACATGGGGCACTGAACCTTAAGAGTAGGGTAATGCATAAGACGAGACGGAAAACGGTTTAGGGTTGGATTAGGCGTACCCGCTACGCGGCTCTGCCTAATCCAACCCTAAACCCTTTTCCTCATTCAAGGTCACTAAACCCTAAACAAACTGAACCCTAAGTGGGTATTGGTGAACCCTGTCGTGGATGTGATTCAAAGATGGGGCACTGAACCTTAAGAGTAGGGTACTGCATAAGACGGGACGGAAAAGGGTTTAGGGTTGGATTAGGCGTACCCGCTACGCGGCTCCGCCTAATCCAACCCTAAACCCTTTTCCTTATTCAAAATCACTAAACCCTAAACAAACCGAACCCTAAGAGTGTATTGGTGAACCCTGTCGTGGATGTGATTCAAACATGGGGCACTGAACCTTAAGAGTAGGGTAATCCATAAGACGGGACGGAAAAGGGTTTAGGGTTGGATTAGGCGTACCCGCTACGCGGCTCCGCCTAATCCAACCCAAACCCCTTTTCCTTATTCAAGATCACTAAACCCTAAACAAACTGAACCCTAAGAGGTTATTGGTGAACCCTGTCGTGGATGTGATTCAAACATGGGGCACTGAACCTTAAGATTAGGGTAATGCATAAGACGGGACGGAAAAGGGTTTAGGGTTGGATTAGGCGTACCCGCTACGCGGCTCCGCCTAATCCAACCCTAAACCCTTTTCCTTATTCAAGATCACTAAACCCTAAACAAACTGAACCCTAAGAGGGTATTGGTGAACCCTGTCGTGGATGTGATTAAAACATGGGGCACTGAACCTTAAGAGTAGGGTAATGCATAAGACGGGACGGAAAAGGGTTTAGGGTTGGATTAGGCGTACCCGCTACGCAGCTCTGCCTAATCCAACCCTAAACCCATTTCCTTATTCAAGGTCACTAAACCCTAAACAAACTGAACCCTAAGAGGGTATTGGTGAACCCTGTCGTGGATGTGATTCAAAGATGGGGCACTGAACCTTAAGAGTAGGGTACTGCATAAGACGGGACGGAAAAGGGTTTAGGGTTGGATTAGGCGGGTAGAGTAGGGTACTGCATAAGACGGGACGGAAAAGGGTTTAGGGTTGGATTAGGCGGATCCGCGTAGCGGATCCGCCTAATCCAACCCTAAACCCTTTTCCTTATTCAAGGTCACTAAACCTGCAACAAACTGAACCCTAAGAGGGTATTGGTGAACCCTGTCGTGGATGTGATTCAAACATGGGGCAGTGAACCTTAAGAGTAGGGTAATGCATAAGACGGGACGGAAAAGGGTTTAGGTTTGGATTAGGCGTACCCGATACGCGGCTCCGCCTAATCCAACCCTAAACCTTTTTCCTTATTCAAGGTCACTAAACCCTAAACAAACCGAACCCTAAGAGTGTATTGGTGAACCCTGTCGTGGATGTGATTCAAAGATGGGGCACTGAACCTTAAGAGTAGGGTAATGCATAAGACGGGACAGAAAAGGGTTTAGGTTGGATTAGGCGTACCCGCTACGCGGCTCCGCCTAATCCAACCCTAAACCCTTTTCCTTATTCAAGATCACTAAACCCTAAACAAACTAAACCCTAAGAGGGTATTGGTGAACCCTGTCGTGGATGTTATTCAAACATGGGGCACTGAACCTTAAGAGTAGGGTAATGCATAAGACGGGACGGAAAAGGGTTTAGGGTTGGATTAGGCGGAGCCGCTACGCGGCTCAGCCTAATCCAACCCTAAACCCTTTTCCTTATTCAAAGTCACTAAACCCTAAACAAACTGAACCCTAAGTGGGTATTGGGTAACCCTGTCGTGGATGTGATTCAAAGATGGGGCACTGAACCTTAAGAGTAGGGTACTGCATAAGACGGGACGGAAAAGGGTTTAGGGTTGGATTAGGCGTACCCGCTACGCGGCTCCGCCTAATCCAACCCTAAACCTTTTTCCTTATTCAAGATCACTAAACCCTAAACAAACCGAACCCTAAGAGTGTATTGGTGAACCCTGTCGTGGATGTGATTCAAACATGGGGCACTGAACCTTAAGAGTAGGGTAATGCATAAGACGGGACGGAAAAGGGTTTAGGGTTGGATTAGGCGTACCCGCTACGCGGCTCCGCCTAATCCAACCCTAAACCCTTTTCCTTATTCAAGGTCACTAAACCCTAAACAAACTGAACCCTAAGTGGGTATTGGGTAACCCTGTCGTGGATGTGATTCAAACATGGGGCACTGAACCTTAAGAGTAGGGTAATGCATAAGACGGGACGGAAAAGGGTTTAGGGTTGGATTAGGCGTACCCGCTACGCGGCTCCGCCTAATCCAACCCTAAACCCTTTTCCTTATTCAAGATCACTAAACCCTAAACAAACTGAACCCTAAGAGGGTATTGGTGAACCCTGTCGTGGATGTGATTAAAACATGGGGCACTGAACCTTAAGAGTAGTGTAATGCATAAGACGGGACGGAAAAGGGTTTAGGGTTGGATTAGGCGTACCCGCTACGCGGCTCTGCCTAATCCAACCCTAAACCCATTTCCTTATTCAAGGTCACTAAACCCTAAACAAACTGAACCCTAAGAGGGTATTGGTGAACCCTGTCGTGGATGTGATTCAAAGATGGGGCACTGAACCTTAAGAGTAGGGTACTGCATAAGACGGGACGGAAAAGGGTTTAGGGTTGGATTAGGCGGGTAGAGTAGGGTACTGCATAAGACGGGACGGAAAAGGGTTTAGGGTTGGATTAGGCGGATCCGCGTAGCGGATCCGCCTAATCCAACCCTAAACCCTTTTCCTTATTCAAGGTCACTAAACCTGCAACAAACTGAACCCTAAGAGGGTATTGGTGAACCCTGTCGTGGATGTGATTCAAACATGGGGCAGTGAACCTTAAGAGTAGGGTAATGCATAAGACGGGACGGAAAAGGGTTTAGGTTTGGATTAGGCGTACCCGCTACGCGGCTCCGCCTAATCCAACCCTAAACCTTTTTCCTTATTCAAGGTCACTAAACCCTAAACAAACCGAACCCTAAGAGTGTATTGGTGAACCCTGTCGTGGATGTGATTCAAAGATGGGGCACTGAACCTTAAGAGTAGGGTAATGCATAAGACGGGACAGAAAAGGGTTTAGGTTGGATTAGGCGTACCCGCTACGCGGCTCCGCCTAATCCAACCCTAAACCCTTTTCCTTATTCAAGATCACTAAACCCTAAACAAACTAAACCCTAAGAGGGTATTGGTGAACCCTGTCGTGGATGTTATTCAAACATGGGGCACTGAACCTTAAGAGTAGGGTAATGCATAAGACGGGACGGAAAAGAGTTTAGGGTTGGATTAGGCGGAGCCGCTACGCGGCTCAGCCTAATCCAACCCTAAACCCTTTTCCTTATTCAAAGTCACTAAACCCTAAACAAACTGAACCCTAAGTGGGTATTGGGTAACCCTGTCGTGGATGTGATTCAAAGATGGGGCACTGAACCTTAAGAGTAGGGTACTGCATAAGACGGGACGGAAAAGGGTTTAGGGTTGGATTAGGCGTACCCGCTACGCGGCTCCGCCTAATCCAACCCTAAACCTTTTTCCTTATTCAAGATCACTAAACCCTAAACAAACCGAACCCTAAGAGTGTATTGGTGAACCCTGTCGTGGATGTGATTCAAACATGGGGCACTGAACCTTAAGAGTAGGGTAATGCATAAGACAGGACGGAAAAGGGTTTAGGGTTGGATTAGGCGTACCCGCTACGCGGCTCAGCCTAATCCAACCCTAAACCCTTTTCCTTATTCAAGGTCACTAAACCCTAAACAAACTGAACCCTAAGTGGGTATTGGTGAACCCTGTCGTGGATGTGATTCAAAGATGGGGCACTGAACCTTAAGAGAAGGGTACTGCATAAGACGGGACGGAAAAGGGTTTAGGGTTGGATTAGGCGTACCCGCTACGCGGCTCCGCCTAATCCAACCCTAAACCCTTTTCCTTATTCAAGATCACTAAACCCTAAACAAACCGAACCCTAAGAGTGTATTGGTGAACCCTGTCGTGGATGTGATTCAAACATGGGGCACTGAACCTTAAGAGTAGGGTAATGCATAAGACGGGACGGAAAAGGGTTTAGGGTTGGATTAGGCGTACCCGCTACGCGGCTCCGCCTAATCCAACCCTAAACCCTTTTCCTTATTCAAGATCACTAAACCCTAAACAAACTGAACCCTAAGAGGGTATTGGTGAACCCTGTCGTGGATGTGATTCAAACATGGGGCACTGAACCTTAAGAGTAGGGTAATGCATAAGACGAGACGGAAAAGGGTTTAGGGTTGGATTAGGCGTACCCGCTACGCGGCTCTGCCTAATCCAACCCTAAACCCTTTTCCTTATTCAAGGTCACTAAACCCTAAACAAACTGAACCCTAAGTGGGTATTGGTGAACCCTGTCGTGGATGTGATTCAAACATGGGGCACTGAACCTTAAGAGTAGGGTAATGCATAAGACGGGACGGAAAAGGGTTTAGGGTTGGATTAGGCGTAGCCGCTACGCGGCTCCGCCTAATCCAACCCTAAACCTTTTTCCTTATTCAAGATCACTAAACCCTAAACAAACCGAACCCTAAGAGTGTATTGGTGAACCCTGTCGTGGATGTGATTCAAACATGGGGCACTGAACCTTAAGAGTAGGGTAATGCATAAGACGGGACGGAAAAGGGTTTAGGGTTGGATTAGGCGGAGCCGCTACGCGGCTCCGCCTAATCCAACCCTAAACCTTTTTCCTTATTCAAGATCACTAAACCCTAAACAAACCGAACCCTAAGAGTGTATTGGTGAACCCTGTCGTGGATGTGATTCAAACATGGGGCACTGAACCTTAAGAGTAGGGTAATGCATAAGACGGGACGGAAAAGGGTTTAGGGTTGGATTAGGCGTACCCGCGCTTTTCCTTATTCAAGATCACTAAACCCTAAACAAACTGAACCCTAAGAGGGTATTGGTGAACCCTGTCGTGGATGTGATTAAAACATGGGGCACTGAACCTTAAGAGTAGGGTAATGCATAAGACGGGACGGAAAAGGGTTTAGGGTTGGATTAGGCGTACCCGCTACGCGGCTCTGCCTAATCCAACCCTAAACCCTTTTCACTATTCAAGGTCACTAAACCCTAAACAAACTGAACCGTAAGAGGGTATTGGTGAACCCTGTCGTGGATGTGATTCAAAGATGGGGCACTGAACCTTAAGAGTAGGGTACTGCATAAGACGGGACGGAAAAGGGTTTAGGGTTGGATTAGGCGGGTAGAGTAGGGTACTGCATAAGACGGGACGGAAAAGGGTTTAGGGTTGGATTAGGCGGATCCGCGTAGCGGATCCGCCTAATTCAACCCTAAACCCTTTTCCTTATTCAAGGTCACTAAACCTGCAACAAACTGAACCCTAAGAGGGTATTGGTGAACCCTGTCGTGGATGTGATTCAAACATGGGGCACTGAACCTTAAGAGTAGGGTAATGCATAAGACGGGACGGAAAAGGGTTTAGGGTTGGATTAGGCGGAGCCGCTACGCGGCTCTGCCTAATCCAACCCTAAACCCTTTTCCTTATTCAAGGTCACTAAACCTGCAACAAACTGAACCCTAAGAGGGTATTGGTGAACCCTGTCGTGGATGTGATTCAAACATGGGGCACTGAACCTTAAGAGTAGGGTAATGCATAAGACGGGACGGAAAAGGGTTTAGGGTTGGATTAGGCGTACCCGCTACGCGGCTCCGCCTAATCCAACCCTAAACCCTTTTCCTTATTCAAGATCACTAAACCCTAAACAAACCGAACCCTAAGAGTGTATTGGTGAACCCTGTCGTGGATGTGATTCAAACATGGGGCACTGAACCTTAAGAGTAGGGTAATGCATAAGACGGGACGGAAAAGGGTTTAGGGTTGGATTAGGCGTACCCGCTACGCGGCTCCGCCTAATCCAACCCTAAACCCTTTTCCTTATTCAAGATCACTAAACCCTAAACAAATTGAACCCTAAGAGGGTATTGGTGAACCCTGTCGTGGATGTGATTAAAACATGGGGCACTGAACCTTAAGAGTAGGGTAATGCATAAGACGGGACGGAAAAGGGTTTAGGGTTGGATTAGGCGTACCCGCTACGCGGCTCTGCCTAATCCAACCCTAAACCCTTTTCCTTATTCAAGGTCACTAAACCCTAAACAAACTGAACCCTAAGAGGGTATTGGTGAACCCTGTCGTGGATGTGATTCAAAGATGGGGCACTGAACCTTAAGAGTAGGGTACTGCATAAGACGGGACGGAAAAGGTTTTAGGGTTGGATTAGGCGGGTAGAGTAGGGTACTGCATAAGACGGGACGGAAAAGGGTTTAGGGTTGGATTAGGCGGATCCGCGTAGCGGATCCGCCTAATCCAACCCTAAACCCTTTTCCTTATTCAAGGTCACTAAACCTGCAACAAACTGAACCCTAAGCGGGTATTGGTGAACCCTGTCGTGGATGTGATTCAAAGATGGGGCACTAAACCTTAAGAGTAGGGTACTGCATAAGACGGGACGGAAAAGGGTTTAGGGTTGGATTAGGCGGGTAGAGTAGGGTACTGCATAAGACGGGACGGAAAAGGGTTTAGGGTTGGATTAGGCGGATCCGCGTAGCGGATCCGCCTAATCCAACCCTAAACCCTTTTCCTTATTCAAGGTCACTAAACCTGCAAAAAACTGAACCCTAAGAGGGTATTGGTGAACCCTGTCGTGGATGTGATTCAAACATGGGGCACTGAACCTTAAGAGTAGGGTAATGCATAAGACGGGACGGAAAAGGGTTTAGGGTTGGATTAGGCGTACCCTCTACGCGGCTCCGCCTAATCCAACCCTAAACCTTTTTCCTTATTCAAGATCACTAAACCCTAAACAAACCGAACCCTAAGAGTGTATTGGTGAACCCTGTCGTGGATGTGATTCAAACATGGGGCACTGAACCGTAAGAGTAGGGTAATGCATAAGACGGGACGGAAAAGGGTTTAGGGTTGGATTAGGCGTACCCGCTACGCGGCTCCGCCTAATCCAACCCTAAACCCTTTTCCTTATTCAAGATCACTAAACCCTAAACAAACCGAACCCTAAGAGTGTATTGGTGAACCCTGTCGTGGATGTGATTCAAACATGGGGCACTGAACCTTAAGAGTAGGGTAATGCATAAGACGGGACGGAAAAGGGTTTAGGGTTGGATTAGGCGTACCCGCTACGCGGCTCCGCCTAATCCAACCCTAAACCCTTTTCCTTATTCAAGATCACTAAACCTGCAACAAACTGAACCCTAAGAGGGTATTGGTGAACCCTGTCGTGGATGTGATTCAAACATGGGGCACTGAACCTTAAGAGTAGGGTAATGCATAAGACGGGACGGAAAAGGGTTTAGGGTTGGATTAGGCGGAGCCGCTACGCGGCTCAGCCTAATCCAACCCTAAACCCTTTTCCTTATTCAAGGTCACTAAACCCTAAACAAACTGAACCCTAAGTAGGTATTGGTGAACCCTGTCGTGG
The DNA here is from genome assembly GCA_958450325.1 of Agrostemma githago. Classification (NCBI taxonomy): domain Eukaryota; kingdom Viridiplantae; phylum Streptophyta; class Magnoliopsida; order Caryophyllales; family Caryophyllaceae; genus Agrostemma; species Agrostemma githago. Next base: position 33,635,977 of record OY288261.1, read on the forward strand.
ATGTGATTCAAACATGGGGCACTGAACCTTAAGAGTAGGGTAATGCATAAGACGGGACGGAAAAGGGTTTAGGGTTGGATTAGGCGTACCCGCTACGCGGCTCCGCCTAATCCAACCCTAAACCCTTTTCCTTATTCAAGATCACTAAACCCTAAACAAACCGAACCCTAAGAGTGTATTGGTGAACCCTGTTGTGGATGTGATTCAAACATGGGGCACTGAACCTTAAGAGTAGGGTAATGCATAAGACGGGACGGAAAAGGGTTTAGGGTTGGATTAGGCGTACCCGCTACGCGGCTCCGCCTAATCCAACCCTAAACCCTTTTCCTTATTCAAGGTCACTAAACCCTAAACAAACTGAACCCTAAGTGGGTATTGGTGAACCCTGTCGTGGATGTGATTCAAAGATGGGGCACTGAACCTTAAGAGTAGGGTACTGCATAAGACGGGACGGAAAAGGGTTTAGGGTTGGATTAGGCGTACCCGCTACGCGGCTCCGCCTAATTCAACCCTAAACCCTTTTCCTTATTCAAGATCACTAGACCCTAAACAAACCGAACCCTAAGAGTGTATTGGAGAACCCTGTCGTGGATGTGATTCAAACATGGGGCACTGAACCTTAAGAGTAGGTAATGCATAAGACGGGACGGAAAAGGGTTTAGGGTTGGATTAGGCGTACCTGCTACGCGGCTCCGCCTAATCCAACCCTAAAGTCTTTTCCTTATTCAAGATCACTAAACCCTAAACAAACTGAACCCTAAGAGGGTATTGGTGAACCCTGTCGTGGATGTGATTAAAACATGGGGCACTGAACCTTAAGAGTAGGGTAATGCATAAGACGGGACAGAAAAGGGTTTAGGGTTGGATTAGGCGTACCCGCTACGCGGCTCTGCCTAATCCAACCCTAAACCCTTTTCCTTATTCAAGGTCACTAAACCCTAAACAAACTGAACCCTAAGAGGGTATTGGTGAACCCTGTCGTGGATGTGATTCAAAGATGGGGCACTGAACCTTAAGAGTAGGGTACTGCATAAGACGGGAGGGAAAAGGGTTTAGGGTTGGATTAGGCGGGTAGAGTAGGGTACTGCATAAGACGGGACGGAAAAGGGTTTAGGGTTGGATTAGGCGGATCCGCGTAGCGGATACGCCTAATCCAACCCTAAACCCTTTTCCTTATTCAAGGTCACTAAACCTGCAACAAACTGAACCCTAAGAGGGTATTGGTGAACCCTGTCGTGGATGTGATTCAAAGATGGGGCACTGAACCTTAAGAGTAGGGTAATGCATAAGACGGGACGGAAAAGGGTTTAGGTTTGGATTAGGCGTAACCGCTACGCGGCTCCGCCTAATCCAACCCTAAACCTTTTTCCTTATTCAAGGTCACTAAACCCTAAACAAACCGAACCCTAAGATTGTATTGGTGAACCCTGTCGTGGATGTGATTCAAAGATGGGGCACTGAACCTTAAGAGTAGGGTAATGCATAAGACGGGACAGAAAAGGGTTTAGGGTTGGATTAGGCGTACCCGCTACGCGGCTCCGCCTAATCCAACCCTAAACCCTTTTCCATATTCAAGATCACTAAACCCTAAACAAACTGAACCCTAAGAGGGTATTGGTGAACCCTGTCGTGGATGTGATTAAAACATGGGGCACTGAACCTTAAGAGTAGGGTAATGCATAAGACGGGACGGAAAAGGGTTTAGGGTTGGATTAGGCGTACCCGCTACGCGGCTCTGCCTAATCCAACCCTAAACCCTTTTCCTTATTCAAGGTCACTAAACCCTAAACAAACCGAACCCTAAGAGTGTATTGGTGAACCCTGTCGTGGATGTGATTCAAACATGGGGCACTGAACCTTAAGAGAAGGGTAATGCATAAGACGGGACGGAAAAGGGTTTAGGGTTGGATTAGGCGGGTAGAGTAGGGTACTGCATAAGACGGGACGGAAAAGGGTTTAGGGTTGGATTAGGCGGATCCGCGTAGCGGATCCGCTTAATCCAACCCTAAACCCTTTTCCTTATTCAAGGTCACTAAACCTGCAACAAACTGAACCCTAAGAGGGTATTGGTGAACCCTGTCGTGGATGTGATTCAAACATGGGGCACTGAACCTTAAGAGTAGGGTAATGCATAAGACGGGACGGAAAAGGGTTTAGGATTGGATTAGGCGGAGCCGCTACGCGGCTCCGCCTAATCCAACCCTAAACCTTTTTCCTTATTCAAGATCACTAAACCCTAAACAAACCGAACCCTAAGAGTGTATTGGTGAACCCTGTCGTGGATGTGATTCAAACATGGGGCACTGAACCGTAAGAGTAGGGTAATGCATAAGACGGGACGGAAAAGGGTTTAGGGTTGGATTAGGCGGGTAGAGTAGGGTACTGCATAAGACGGGACGGAAAAGGGTTTAGGGTTGGATTAGGCGGATCCGCGTAGCGGATCCGCCTAATCCAACCCTAAACCCTTTTCCTTATTCAAGGTCACTAAACCTGCAACAAACTGAACCCTAAGAGGGTATTGGTGAACCCTGTCGTGGATGTGATTCAAACATGGGGCACTGAACCTTAAGAGTAGGGTAATGCATAAGACGGGACGGAAAAGGGTTTAGGATTGGATTAGGCGGAGCCGCTACGCGGCTCCGCCTAATCCAACCCTAAACCTTTTTCCTTATTCAAGATCACTAAACCCTAAACAAACCGAACCCTAAGAGTGTATTGGTGAACCCTGTCGTGGATGTGATTCAAACATGGGGCACTGAACCGTAAGAGTAGGGTAATGCATAAGACGGGACGGAAAAGGGTTTAGGGTTGGATTAGGCGTACCCGCTTCGCGGCTCCGCCTAATCCAACCCTAAACCCTTTTCCTTATTCAAGATCACTAAACCTGCAACAAACTGAACCCTAAGAGGGTATTGGTGAACCCTGTCGTGGATGTGATTCAAACATGGGGCACTGAACCTTAAGAGTAGGGTAATGCATAAGACGGGGCGGAAAAGGGTTTAGGGTTGGATTAGGCGGAGCCGCTACGCGGCTCAGCCTAATCCAACCCTAAACCCTTTTCCTTATTCAAGGTCACTAAACCCTAAACAAACTGAACCATAAGTGGGTATTGGTGAACCCTGTCGTGGATGTGATTCAAACATGGGGCACTGAACCTTAAGAGTAGGGTAATGCATAAGACGGGACGGAAAAGGGTTTAGGGTTGGATTAGGCGATCCCGCTACGCGGCTCCGCCTAATCCAACCCTAAACCCTTTTCCTTATTCAAGATCACTAAACCTGCAACAAACTGAACCCTAAGAGGGTATTGGTGAACCCTGTCGTGGATGTGATTCAAACATGGGGCACTGAACCTTAAGAGTAGGGTAATGCATAAGACGGGACGGAAAAGGGTTTAGGATTGGATTAGGCGGAGCCGCTACGCGGCTCCGCCTAATCCAACCCTAAACCTTTTTCCTTATTCAAGATCACTAAACCCTAAACAAATCGAACCCTAAGAGTGTATTGGTGAACCCTGTCGTGGATGTGATTCAAACATGGGGCACTGAACCTTAAGAGTAGGGTAATGCATAAGACGGGACGGAAAAGGGTTTAGGGTTGGATTAGGCGTACCCGCTACGCGGCTCCGCCTAATCCAACCCTAAACCCTTTTCCTTATTCAAGATCACTAAACCCTAAACAAACCGAACCCTAAGAGTGTATTGGTGAACCCTGTCGTGGATGTGATTCAAACATGGGGCACTGAACCTTAAGAGTAGGGTAATGCATAAGACGGGACGGAAAAGGGTTTAGGGTTGGATTAGGCGTACCCGCTACGCGGCTCCGCCTAATCCAACCCTAAACCCTTTTCCTTATTCAAGATCACTAAACCTGCAACAAACTGAACCCTAAGAGGGTATTGGTGAACCCTGTCGTGGATGTGATTCAAACATGGGGCACTGAACCTTAAGAGTAGGGTAATGCATAAGACGGGGCGGAAAAGGGTTTAGGGTTGGATTAGGCGGAGCCGCTACGCGGCTCAGCCTAATCCAACCCTAAACCCTTTTCCTTATTCAAGGTCACTAAACCCTAAACAAACTGAACCATAAGTGGGTATTGGTGAACCCTGTCGTGGATGTGATTCAAACATGGGGCACTGAACCTTAAGAGTAGGGTAATGCATAAGACGGGACGGAAAAGGGTTTAGGGTTGGATTAGGCGTACCCGCTACGCGGCTCCGCCTAATCCAACCCTAAACCCTTTTCCTTATTCAAGATCACTAAACCCTAAACAAACCGAACCCTAAGAGTGTATTGGTGAACCCTGTTGTGGATGTGATTCAAACATGGGGCACTGAACCTTAAGAGTAGGGTAATGCATAAGACGGGACGGAAAAGGGTTTAGGGTTGGATTAGGCGTACCCGCTACGCGGCTCCACCTAATCCAACCCTAAACCCTTTTCCTTATTCAAGATCACTAAACCCTAAACAAACTGAACCCTAAGAGGGTATTGGTGAACCCTGTCGTGGATGTGATTCAAACATGGGGCACTGAACCTTAAGAGTAGGGTAATGAATAAGACGGGACGGAAAAGGGTTTAGGGTTGGATTAGGCGGAGCCGCTACGCGGCTCCGCCTAATCCAACCCTAAACCCTTTTCCTTATTCAAGGTCACTAAACCCTAAACAAACTGAACCCTAAGTGGGTATTGGTGAACCCTGTCGTGGATGTGATTCAAACATGGGGCACTGAACCTTAAGAGTAGGGTAATGCATAAGACGGGACGGAAAAGGGTTTAGGGTTGGATTAGGCGTACCCGCTACGCGGCTCCGCCTAATCCAACCCTAAACCCTTTTCCTTATTCAAGATCACTAAACCCTAAACAAACCGAACCCTAAGAGTGTATTGGTGAACCCTGTTGTGGATGTGATTCAAACATGGGGCACTGAACCTTAAGAGTAGGGTAATGCATAAGACGGGACGGAAAAGGGTTTAGGGTTGGATTAGGCGTACCCGCTACGCGGCTCAGCCTAATCCAACCCTAAACCCTTTTCCTTATTAAGGATCACTAAACCCTAAACAAACCGAACCCTAAGAGTGTATTGGTGAACCCTGTTGTGGATGTGATTCAAACATGGGGCACTGAACCTTAAGAGTAGGGTAATGCATAAGACGGGACGGAAAAGGGTTTAGGGTTGGATTAGGCGTACCCGCTACGCGGCTCTGCCTAATCCAACCCTAAACCCTTTTCCTTATTCAAGGTCACTAAACCCTAAACAAACTGAACCATAAGTGGGTATTGGTGAACCCTGTCGTGGATGTGATTCAAACATGGGGCACTGAACCTTAAGAGTAGGGTAATGCATAAGACGGGACGGAAAAGGGTTTAGGGTTGGATTAGGCGTACCCGCTACGCGGCTCCGCCTAATCCAACCCTAAACCCTTTTCCTTATTCAAGATCACTAAACCCTAAACAAACCGAACCCTAAGAGTGTATTGGTGAACCCTGTTGTGGATGTGATTCAAACATGGGGCACTGAACCTTAAGAGTAGGGTAATGCATAAGACGGGACGGAAAAGGGTTTAGGGTTGGATTAGGCGTACCCGCTACGCGGCTCCGCCTAATCCAACCCTAAACCCTTTTCCTTATTCAAGATCACTAAACCCTAAACAAACTGAACCCTAAGAGGGTATTGGTGAACCCTGTCGTGGATGTGATTCAAACATGGGGCACTGAACCTTAAGAGTAGGGTAATGAATAAGACGGGACGGCGGCTCCGCCTAATCCAACCCTAAACCCTTTTCCTTATTCAAGGTCACTAAACCCTAAACAAACTGAACCCTAAGTGGGTATTGGTGAACCCTGTCGTGGATGTGATTCAAACATGGGGCACTGAACCTTAAGAGTAGGGTAATGCATAAGACGGGACGGAAAAGGGTTTAGGGTTGGATTAGGCGTACCCGCTACGCGGCTCCGCCTAATCCAACCCTAAACCCTTTTCCTTATTCAAGATCACTAAACCCTAAACAAACCGAACCCTAAGAGTGTATTGGTGAACCCTGTTGTGGATGTGATTCAAACATGGGGCACTGAACCTTAAGAGTAGGGTAATGCATAAGACGGGACGGAAAAGGGTTTAGGGTTGGATTAGGCGTACCCGCTACGCGGCTCAGCCTAATCCAACCCTAAACCCTTTTCCTTATTCAAGGTCACTAAACCCTAAACAAACTGAACCCTAAGTGGGTATTGGTGAACCCTGTCGTGGATGTGATTCAAACATGGGGCACTGAACCTTAAGAGTAGGGTAATGCATAAGACGGGACGGAAAAGGGTTTAGGGTTGGATTAGGCGTACCCGCTACGCGGCTCCGCCTAATCCAACCCTAAACCCTTTTCCTTATTAAGGATCACTAAACCCTAAACAAACCGAACCCTAAGAGTGTATTGGTGAACCCTGTTGTGGATGTGATTCAAACATGGGGCACTGAACCTTAAGAGTAGGGTAATGCATAAGACGGGACGGAAAAGGGTTTAGGGTTGGATTAGGCGTACCCGCTACGCGGCTCCGCCTAATCCAACCCTAAACCCTTTTCCTTATTCAAGATCACTAAACCCTAAACAAACCGAACCCTAAGAGTGTATTGGTGAACCCTGTCGTGGATGTGATTCAAACATGGGGCACTGAACCTTAAGAGTAGGGTAATGCATAAGACGGGACGGAAAAGGGTTTAGGGTTGGATTAGGCGTACCCGCTACGCGGCTCCGCCTAATCCAACCCTAAACCCTTTTCCTTATTCAAGGTCACTAAACCCTAAACAAACTGAACCCTAAGTGGGTATTGGTGAACCCTGTCGTGGATGTGATTCAAACATGGGGCACTGAACCTTAAGAGTAGGGTAATGCATAAGACGGGACGGAAAAGGGTTTAGGGTTGGATTAGGCGTACCCGCTACGCGGCTCCGCCTAATCCAACCCTAAACCCTTTTCCTTATTCAAGATCACTAAACCCTAAACAAACCGAACCCTAAGAGTGTATTGGTGAACCCTGTTGTGGATGTGATTCAAACATGGGGCACTGAACCTTAAGAGTAGGGTAATGCATAAGACGGGACGGAAAAGGGTTTAGGGTTGGATTAGGCGTACCCGCTACGCGGCTCAGCCTAATCCAACCCTAAACCCTTTTCCTTATTCAAGGTCACTAAACCCTAAACAAACTGAACCCTAAGTGGGTATTGGTGAACCCTGTCGTGGATGTGATTCAAACATGGGGCACTGAACCTTAAGAGTAGGGTAATGCATAAGACGGGACGGAAAAGGGTTTAGGGTTGGATTAGGCGTACCCGCTACGCGGCTCCGCCTAATCCAACCCTAAACCCTTTTCCTTATTAAGGATCACTAAACCCTAAACAAACCGAACCCTAAGAGTGTATTGGTGAACCCTGTTGTGGATGTGATTCAAACATGGGGCACTGAACCTTAAGAGTAGGGTAATGCATAAGACGGGACGGAAAAGGGTTTAGGGTTGGATTAGGCGTACCCGCTACGCGGCTCCGCCTAATCCAACCCTAAACCCTTTTCCTTATTCAAGATCACTAAACCCTAAACAAACCGAACCCTAAGAGTGTATTGGTGAACCCTGTCGTGGATGTGATTCAAACATGGGGCACTGAACCTTAAGAGTAGGGTAATGCATAAGACGGGACGGAAAAGGGTTTAGGGTTGGATTAGGCGTACCCGCTACGCGGCTCCGCCTAATCCAACCCTAAACCCTTTTCCTTATTCAAGATCACTAAACCCTAAACAAACCGAACCCTAAGAGTGTATTGGTGAACCCTGTCGTGGATGTGATTCAAACATGGGGCACTGAACCTTAAGAGTAGGGTAATGCATAAGACGGGACGGAAAAGGGTTTAGGGTTGGATTAGGCGTACCCGCTACGCGGCTCCGCCTAATCCAACCCTAAACCCTTTTCCTTATTCAAGATCACTAAACCTGCAACAAACTGAACCCTAAGAGGGTATTGGTGAACCCTGTCGTGGATGTGATTCAAACATGGGGCACTGAACCTTAAGAGTAGGGTAATGTAGAAGACGGGACGGAAAAGGGTTTAGGGTTGGATTAGGCGGAGCCGCTACGCGGCTCAGCCTAATCCAACCCTAAACCCTTTTCCTTATTCAAGGTCACTAAACCCTAAACAAACTGAACCCTAAGTGGGTATTGGTGAACCCTGTCGTGGATGTGATTCAAACATGGGGCACTGAACCTTAAGAGTAGGGTAATGCATAAGACGGGACGGAAAAGGGTTTAGGGTTGGATTAGGCGTACCCGCTACGCGGCTCCGCCTAATCCAACCCTAAACCCTTTTCCTTATTCAAGATCACTAAACCCTAAACAAACCGAACCCTAAGAGTGTATTGGTGAACCCTGTTGTGGATGTGATTCAAACATGGGGCACTGAACCTTAAGAGTAGGGTAATGCATAAGACGGGACGGAAAAGGGTTTAGGGTTGGATTAGGCGTACCCCCTACGCGGCTCCGCCTAATCCAACCCTAAACCCTTTTCCTTATTCAAGATCACTAAACCCTAAACAAACCGAACCCTAAGAGTGTATTGGTGAACCCTGTTGTGGATGTGATTCAAACATGGGGCACTAAACCTTAAGAGTAGGGTAATGCATAAGACGGGACGGAAAAGGGTTTAGGGTTGGATTAGGAGTACCCGCTACGCGGCTCCGCCTAATCCAACCCTAAACCCTTTTCCTTATTCAAGATCACTAAACCCTAAACAAACTGAACCCTAAGAGGGTATTGGTGAACCCTGTCGTGGATGTGATTCAAACATGGGGCACTGAACCTTAAGAGTAGGGTAATGAATAAGACGGGACGGAAAAGGGTTTAGGGTTGGATTAGGAGTACCCGCTACGCGGCTCCGCCTAATCCAACCCTAAACCCTTTTCCTTATTCAAGATCACTAAACCCTAAACAAACTGAACCCTAAGTGGGTATTGGTGAACCCTGTCGTGGATGTGATTCAAAGATGGGGCACTGAACCTTAAGAGTAGGGTACTGCATAAGACGGGACGGAAAAGGGTTTAGGGTTGGATTAGGCGTACGCGCTACGCGGCTCCGCCTAATCCAACCCTAAACCCTTTTCCTTATTCAAGATCACTAAACCTGCAACAAACTGAACCCTAAGAGTGTATTGGTGAATCCTGTCGTGGATGTGATTCAAACATGGGGCACTGAACCTTAAGAGTAGGGTAATGCATAAGACGGGACGGAAAAGGGTTTAGGGTTGGATTAGGCGGAGCCGCTACGCGGCTCAGCCTAATCCAACCCTAAACCCTTTTCCTTATTCAAGGTCACTAAACCCTAAACAAACCGAACCCTAAGAGTGTATTGGTGAACCCTGTTGTGGATGTGATTCAAACATGGGGCACTGAACCTTAAGAGTAGGGTAATGCATAAGACGGGACGGAAAAGGGTTTAGGGTTGGATTAGGAGTACCCGCTACGCGGCTCCGCCTAATCCAACCCTAAACCCTTTTCCTTATTCAAGATCACTAAACCCTAAACAAACTGAACCCTAAGAGGGTATTGGTGAACCCTGTCGTGGATGTGATTCAAACATGGGGCACTGAACCTTAAGAGTAGGGTAATGAATATGACGGGACGGAAAAGGGTTTAGGGTTGGATTAGGCGGAGCCGCTACGCTGCTCAGCCTAATCCAACCCTAAACCCTTTTCCTTATTCAAGGTCACTAAACCCTAAACAAACTGAACCCTAAGTGGGTATTGGTGAACCCTGTCGTGGATGTGATTCAAAGATGGGGCACTGAACCTTAAGAGTAGGGTACTGCATAAGACGGGACGGAAAAGGGTTTAGGGTTGGATTAGGCGTACCCTCTACGCGGCTCCGCTTAATCCAACCCTAAACCCTTTTCCTTATTCAAGATCACTAAACCCTAAACAAACCGAACCCTAAGAGTGTATTGGTGAACCCTGTCGTGGATGTGATTCAAACATGGGGCACTGAACCTTAAGAGTAGGGTAATGCATAAGACGGGACGGAAAAGGGTTTAGGGTTGGATTAGGCGTACCCGCTACGCGGCTCCGCCTAATCCAACCCTAAACCCTTTTCCTTATTCAAGATCACTAAACCTGCAACAAACTGAACCCTAAGAGGGTATTGGTGAACCCTGTCGTGGATGTGATTCAAACATGGGGCACTGAACCATAAGAGTAGGGTAATGCATAAGACGGGACGGAAAAGGGTTTAGGGTTGGATTAGGCGTACCCGCTACGCGGCTCCGCCTAATCCAACCCTAAACCCTTTTCCTTATTCAAGATCACTAAACCCTAAACAAACCGAACCCTAAGAGTGTATTGGTGAACCCTGTTGTGGATGTGATTCAAACATGGGGCACTGAACCTTAAGAGTAGGGTAATGCATAAGACGGGACGGAAAAGGGTTTAGGGTTGGATTAGGCGTACCCGCTACGCGGCTCAGCCTAATCCAACCCTAAACCCTTTTCCTTATTCAAGGTCACTAAACCCTAAACAAACTGAACCCTAAGTGGGTATTGGTGAACCCTGTCGTGGATGTGATTCAAACATGGGGCACTGAACCTTAAGAGTAGGGTAATGCATAAGACGGGACGGAAAAGGGTTTAGGGTTTGATTAGGCGTACCCGCTACGCGGCTCCGCCTAATCCAACCCTAAACCCTTTTCCTTATTCAAGATCACTAAACCCTAAACAAACCGAACCCTAAGAGTGTATTGGTGAACCCTGTTGTGGATGTGATTCAAACATGGGGCACTGAACCTTAAGAGTAGGGTAATGCATAAGACGGGACGGAAAAGGGTTTAGGGTTGGATTAGGCGAACCCGCTACGCGGCTCCGCCTAATCCAACCCTAAACCCTTTTCCTTATTCAAGATCACTAAACCCTAAACAAACCGAACCCTAAGAGTGTATTGGTGAACCCTGTCGTGGATGTGATTCAAACATGGGGCACTGAACCTTAAGAGTAGGGTAATGCATAAGACGGGACGGAAAAGGGTTTAGGGTTGGATTAGGCGTACCCGCTACGCGGCTCCGCCTAATCCAACCCTAAACCCTTTTCCTTATTCAAGATCACTAAACCCTAAACAAACCGAACCCTAAGAGTGTATTGGTGAACCCTGTTGTGGATGTGATTCAAACATGTGGCACTGAACCTTAAGAGTAGGGTAATGCATAAGACGGGACGGAAAAGGGTTTAGGGTTGGATTAGGAGTACCCGCTACGCGGCTCCGCCTAATCCAACCCTAAACCCTTTTCCTTATTCAAGATCACTAAACCCTAAACAAACTGAACCCTAAGAGGGTATTGGTGAACCCTGTCGTGGATGTGATTCAAACATGGGGCACTAAACCTTAAGAGTAGGGTAATGAATATGACGGGACGGAAAAGGGTTTAGGGTTGGATTAGGCGGAGCCGCTACGCGGCTCAGCCTAATCCAACCCTAAACCCTTTTCCTTATTCAAGGTCACTAAACCCTAAACAAACTGAACCCTAAGTGGGTATTGGTGAACCCTGTCGTGGATGTGATTCAAAGATGGGGCACTGAACCTTAAGAGTAGGGTACTGCATAAGACGGGACGGAAAAGGGTTTAGGGTTGGATTAGGCGAACCCGCTACGCGGCTCCGCCTAATCCAACCCTAAACCCTTTTCCTTATTCAAGATCACTAAACCCTAAACAAACCGAACCCTAAGAGTGTATTGGTGAACCCTGTCGTGGATGTGATTCAAACATGGGGCACTGAACCTTAAGAGTAGGGTAATGCATAAGACGGGACGGAAAAGGGTTTAGGGTTGGATTAGGCGTACCCGCTACGCGGCTCCGCCTAATCCAACCCTAAACCCTTTTCCTTATTCAAGATCACTAAACCTGCAACAAACTGAACCCTAAGAGGGTATTGGTGAACCCTGTCGTGGATGTGATTCAAACATGGGGCACTGAACCATAAGAGTAGGGTAATGCATAAGTCGGGACGGAAAAGGGTTTAGGGTTGGATTAGGCGTACCCGCTACGCGGCTCCGCCTAATCCAACCCTAAACCCTTTTCCTTATTCAAGATCACTAAACCCTAAACAAACCGAACCCTAAGTGGGTATTGGTGAACCCTGTCGTGGATGTGATTCAAACATGGGGCACTGAACCTTAAGAGTAGGGTAATGCATAAGACGGGACGGAAAAGGGTTTAGGGTTGGATTAGGCGTACCCGCTACGCGGCTCCGCCTAATCCAACCCTAAACCCTTTTCCTTATTCAAGATCACTAAACCTGCAACAAACTGAACCCTAAGAGGGTATTGGTGAACCCTGTCGTGGATGTGATTCAAACATGGGGCACTGAACCATAAGAGTAGGGTAATGCATAAGTCGGGACGGAAAAGGGTTTAGGGTTGGATTAGGCGTACCCGCTACGCGGCTCCGCCTAATCCAACCCTAAACCCTTTTCCTTATTCAAGATCACTAAACCCTAAACAAACCGAACCCTAAGAGTGTATTGGTGAACCCTGTTGTGGATGTGATTCAAACATGGGGCACTGAACCTTAAGAGTAGGGTAATGCATAAGACGGGACGGAAAAGGGTTTAGGGTTGGATTAGGCGAACCCGCTACGCGGCTCCGCCTAATCCAACCCTAAACCCTTTTCCTTATTCAAGATCACTAAACCCTAAACAAACCGAACCCTAAGAGTGTATTGGTGAACCCTGTCGTGGATGTGATTCAAACATGGGGCACTGAACCTTAAGAGTAGGGTAATGAATATGACGGGACGGAAAAGGGTTTAGGGTTGGATTAGGCGGAGCCGCTACGCTGCTCAGCCTAATCCAACCCTAAACCCTTTTCCTTATTCAAGGTCACTAAACCCTAAACAAACTGAACCCTAAGTGGGTATTGGTGAACCCTGTCGTGGATGTGATTCAAAGATGGGGCACTGAACCTTAAGAGTAGGGTACTGCATAAGACGGGACGGAAAAGGGTTTAGGGTTGGATTAGGCGTACCCTCTACGCGGCTCCGCCTAATCCAACCCTAAACCCTTTTCCTTATTCAAGATCACTAAACCCTAAACAAACCGAACCCTAAGAGTGTATTGGTGAACCCTGTCGTGGATGTGATTCAAACATGGGGCACTGAACCTTAAGAGTAGGGTAATGCATAAGACGGGACGGAAAAGGGTTTAGGGTTGGATTAGGCGTACCCGCTACGCGGCTCCGCCTAATCCAACCCTAAACCCTTTTCCTTATTCAAGATCACTAAACCTGCAACAAACTGAACCCTAAGAGGGTATTGGTGAACCCTGTCGTGGATGTGATTCAAACATGGGGCACTGAACCATAAGAGTAGGGTAATGCATAAGACGGGACGGAAAAGGGTTTAGGGTTGGATTAGGCGTACCCGCTACGCGGCTCCGCCTAATCCAACCCTAAACCCTTTTCCTTATTCAAGATCACTAAACCCTAAACAAACCGAACCCTAAGAGTGTATTGGTGAACCCTGTTGTGGATGTGATTCAAACATGGGGCACTGAACCTTAAGAGTAGGGTAATGCATAAGACGGGACGGAAAAGGGTTTAGGGTTGGATTAGGCGTACCCGCTACGCGGCTCAGCCTAATCCAACCCTAAACCCTTTTCCTTATTCAAGGTCACTAAACCCTAAACAAACTGAACCCTAAGTGGGTATTGGTGAACCCTGTCGTGGATGTGATTCAAACATGGGGCACTGAACCTTAAGAGTAGGGTAATGCATAAGACGGGACGGAAAAGGGTTTAGGGTTTGATTAGGCGTACCCGCTACGCGGCTCCGCCTAATCCAACCCTAAACCCTTTTCCTTATTCAAGATCACTAAACCCTAAACAAACCGAACCCTAAGAGTGTATTGGTGAACCCTGTTGTGGATGTGATTCAAACATGGGGCACTGAACCTTAAGAGTAGGGTAATGCATAAGACGGGACGGAAAAGGGTTTAGGGTTGGATTAGGCGAACCCGCTACGCGGCTCCGCCTAATCCAACCCTAAACCCTTTTCCTTATTCAAGATCACTAAACCCTAAACAAACCGAACCCTAAGAGTGTATTGGTGAACCCTGTCGTGGATGTGATTCAAACATGGGGCACTGAACCTTAAGAGTAGGGTAATGCATAAGACGGGACGGAAAAGGGTTTAGGGTTGGATTAGGCGTACCCGCTACGCGGCTCCGCCTAATCCAACCCTAAACCCTTTTCCTTATTCAAGATCACTAAACCCTAAACAAACCGAACCCTAAGAGTGTATTGGTGAACCCTGTTGTGGATGTGATTCAAACATGTGGCACTGAACCTTAAGAGTAGGGTAATGCATAAGACGGGACGGAAAAGGGTTTAGGGTTGGATTAGGAGTACCCGCTACGCGGCTCCGCCTAATCCAACCCTAAACCCTTTTCCTTATTCAAGATCACTAAACCCTAAACAAACTGAACCCTAAGAGGGTATTGGTGAACCCTGTCGTGGATGTGATTCAAACATGGGGCACTAAACCTTAAGAGTAGGGTAATGAATATGACGGGACGGAAAAGGGTTTAGGGTTGGATTAGGCGGAGCCGCTACGCGGCTCAGCCTAATCCAACCCTAAACCCTTTTCCTTATTCAAGGTCACTAAACCCTAAACAAACTGAACCCTAAGTGGGTATTGGTGAACCCTGTCGTGGATGTGATTCAAAGATGGGGCACTGAACCTTAAGAGTAGGGTACTGCATAAGACGGGACGGAAAAGGGTTTAGGGTTGGATTAGGCGAACCCGCTACGCGGCTCCGCCTAATCCAACCCTAAACCCTTTTCCTTATTCAAGATCACTAAACCCTAAACAAACCGAACCCTAAGAGTGTATTGGTGAACCCTGTCGTGGATGTGATTCAAACATGGGGCACTGAACCTTAAGAGTAGGGTAATGCATAAGACGGGACGGAAAAGGGTTTAGGGTTGGATTAGGCGTACCCGCTACGCGGCTCCGCCTAATCCAACCCTAAACCCTTTTCCTTATTCAAGATCACTAAACCTGCAACAAACTGAACCCTAAGAGGGTATTGGTGAACCCTGTCGTGGATGTGATTCAAACATGGGGCACTGAACCATAAGAGTAGGGTAATGCATAAGTCGGGACGGAAAAGGGTTTAGGGTTGGATTAGGCGTACCCGCTACGCGGCTCCGCCTAATCCAACCCTAAACCCTTTTCCTTATTCAAGATCACTAAACCCTAAACAAACCGAACCCTAAGTGGGTATTGGTGAACCCTGTCGTGGATGTGATTCAAACATGGGGCACTGAACCTTAAGAGTAGGGTAATGCATAAGACGGGACGGAAAAGGGTTTAGGGTTGGATTAGGCGTACCCGCTACGCGGCTCCGCCTAATCCAACCCTAAACCCTTTTCCTTATTCAAGATCACTAAACCTGCAACAAACTGAACCCTAAGAGGGTATTGGTGAACCCTGTCGTGGATGTGATTCAAACATGGGGCACTGAACCATAAGAGTAGGGTAATGCATAAGTCGGGACGGAAAAGGGTTTAGGGTTGGATTAGGCGTACCCGCTACGCGGCTCCGCCTAATCCAACCCTAAACCCTTTTCCTTATTCAAGATCACTAAACCCTAAACAAACCGAACCCTAAGAGTGTATTGGTGAACCCTGTTGTGGATGTGATTCAAACATGGGGCACTGAACCTTAAGAGTAGGGTAATGCATAAGACGGGACGGAAAAGGGTTTAGGGTTGGATTAGGCGAACCCGCTACGCGGCTCCGCCTAATCCAACCCTAAACCCTTTTCCTTATTCAAGATCACTAAACCCTAAACAAACCGAACCCTAAGAGTGTATTGGTGAACCCTGTCGTGGATGTGATTCAAACATGGGGCACTGAACCTTAAGAGTAGGGTAATGTATAAGACGGGACGGAAAAGGGTTTAGGGTTGGATTAGGCGTACCCGCTACGCGGCTCCGCCTAATCCAACCCTAAACCCTTTTCCTTATTCAAGATCACTAAACCCTAAACAAACCGAACCCTAAGAGTGCATTGGTGAACCCTGTTGTGGATGTGATTCAAACATGGGGCACTGAACCTTAAGAGTAGGGTAATGCATAAGACGGGACGGAAAAGGGTTTAGGGTTGGATTAGGCGTACCCGCTACGCGGCTCCGCCTAATCCAACCCTAAACCCTTTTCCTTATTCAAGATCACTAAACCCTAAACAAACCGAACCCTAAGAGTGCATTGGTGAACCCTGTTGTGGATGTGATTCAAACATGGGGCACTGAACCTTAAGAGTAGGGTAATGAATAAGACGGGACAGAAAAGGGTTTAGGGTTGGATTAGGCGTACCCGCTATGCGGCTCCGCCTAATCCAACCCTAAACCCTTTTCCTTATTCAAGATCACTAAACCCTAAACAAACCGAACCCTAAGAGTGCATTGGTGAACCCTGTTGTGGATGTGATTCAAACATGGGGCACTGAACCTTAAGAGTAGGGTAATGCATAAGACGGGACAGAAAAGGGTTTAGGGTTGGATTAGGCGTACCCGCTACGCGGCTCCGCCTAATCCAACCCTAAACCCTTTTCCTTATTCAAGATCACTAAACCCTAAACAAACTGAACCCTAAGAGGGTATTGGTGAACCCTGTCGTGGATGTGATTCAAACATGGGGCACTGAACCTTAAGAGTAGGGTAATGAATAAGACGGGACGGAAAAGGGTTTAGGGTTGGATTAGGCGGAGCCGCTACGCGGCTCAGCCTAATCCAACCCTAAACCCTTTTCCTTATTCAAGGTCACTAAACCCTAAACAAACTGAACCCTAAGTGGGTATTGGTGAACCCTGTCGTGGATGTGATTCAAAGATGGTGCACTGAACCTTAAGAGTAGGGTACTACATAAGACGGGACGGAAAAGGGTTTAGGGTTGGATTAGGCGTACCCGCTACGCGGCTCCGCCTAATCCAACCCTAAACCCTTTTCCTTATTCAAGATCACTAAACCCTAAACAAACCGAACCCTAAGAGTGTATTGGTGAACCCTGTCGTGGATGTGATTCAAACATGGGGCACTGAACCTTAAGAGTAGGGTAATGCATAAGACGGGACGGAAAAGGGTTTAGGGTTGGATTAGGCGTACCCGCTACGAGGCTCCGCCTAATCCAACCCTAAAGTCTTTTCCTTATTCAAGATCACTAAACCCTAAACAAACTGAACCCTAAGAGGGTATTGGTGAACCCTGTCGTGGATGTGATTAGAACATGGGGCACTGAACCTTAAGAGTAGGGTAATGCATAAGACGGGACGGAAAAGGGTTTAGGGTTGGATTAGGCGTACCCGCTACGCGGCTCTGCCTAATCCAACCCTAAACCCTTTTCCTTATTCAAGGTCACTAAACCCTAAACAAACTAAACCCTAAGAGGGTATTGGTGAACCCTGTCGTGGATGTGATTCAAACATGGGGCACTGAACCTTAAGAAAAGGTAATGCATAAGACGGGACGGAAAAGGGTTTAGGGTTGGATTAGGCGGAGCCGCTACGCGGCTCCGCCTAATCCAACCCTAAACCTTTTTCCTTATTCAAGATCACTAAACCCTAAACAAACCGAACCCTAAGAGTGTATTGGTGAACCCTGTCGTGGATGTGATTCAAACATGGGGCACTGAACCTTAAGAGTAGGGTAATGCATAAGACGGGACGGAAAAGGGTTTAGGGTTGGATTAGGCGTACCCGCTACGCGTCTCCGCCTAATCCAACCCTAAACCCTTTTCCTTATTCAAGATCACTAAACCCTAAACAAACTAAACCCTAAGAGGGTATTGGTGAACCCTGTCGTGGATGTGATTAAAACATGGGGCACTGAACCTTAAGAGTAGTGTAATGCATAAGACGGGACGGATAAGGGTTTAGGGTTGGATTAGGCGTACCCGCTACGCGGCTCTGCCTAATCCAACCCTAAACCCTTTTCCTTATTCAAGGTCACTAAACCCTAAACAAATTGAACCCTAAGAGGGTATTGGTGAACCCTGTCGTGGATGTGATTCAAAGATGGGGCACTGAACCTTAAGAGTAGGGTACTGCATAAGACGGGACGGAAAAGGGTTTAGGGTTGGATTAGGCGGGTAGAGTAGGGTACTGCATAAGACGGGACGGAAAAGGTTTTAGGGTTGGATTAGGCGGATCCGCGTAGCGGATCCGCCTAATCCAACCCTAAACCCTTTTCCTTATTCAAGGTCACTAAACCTGCAACAAACTGAACCCTAAGAGGGTATTGGTGAACCCTGTCGTGGATGTGATTCAAACATGGGGCACTGAACCTTAAGAGTAGGGTAATGCATAAGACGGGACGGAAAAGGGTTTAGGTTTGGATTAGGCGTACCCGCTACGCGGCTCCGCCTAATCCAACCCTAAACCCTTTTCCTTATTCAAGATCACTAAACCCTAAACAAACTGAACCCTAAGAGGGTATTGGTGAACCCTGTCGTGGATGTGATTCAAACATGGGGCACTGAACCTTAAGAGTAGGGTAATGCATAAGACGGGACGGAAAAGGGTTTAGGGTTGGATTAGGCGGAGCCGCTACGCGGCTCCGCCTAATCCAACCCTAAACCTTTTTCCTTATTCAAGATCACTAAACCCTAAACAAACCGAACCCTAAGAGTGTATTGGTGAACCCTGTCGTGGATGTGATTCAAACATGGGGCACTGAACCTTAAGAGTAGGGTAATGCATAAGACGGGACGGAAAAGGGTTTAGGGTTGGATTAGGCGTACCCGCTACGCGTCTCCGCCTAATCCAACCCTAAACCCTTTTCCTTATTCAAGATCACTAAACCCTAAACAAACTAAACCCTAAGAGGGTATTGGTGAACCCTGTCGTGGATGTGATTAAAACATGGGGCACTGAACCTTAAGAGTAGTGTAATGCATAAGACGGGACGGAAAAGGGTTTAGGGTTGGATTAGGCGTACCCGCTACGCGGCTCTGCCTAATCCAACCCTAAACCCTTTTCCTTATTCAAGGTCACTAAACCCTAAACAAATTGAACCCTAAGAGGGTATTGGTGAACCCTGTCGTGGATGTGATTCAAAGATGGGGCACTGAACCTTAAGAGTAGGGTACTGCATAAGACGGGACGGAAAAGGGTTTAGGGTTGGATTAGGCGGGTAGAATAGGGTACTGCATAAGACGGGACGGAAAAGGTTTTAGGGTTGGATTAGGCGGATCCGCGTAGCGGATCCGCCTAATCCAACCCTAAACCCTTTTCCTTATTCAAGGTCACTAAACCTGCAACAAACTGAACCCTAAGAGGGTATTGGTGAACCCTGTCGTGGATGTGATTCAAACATGGGGCACTGAACCTTAAGAGTAGGGTAATGCATAAGACGGGACGGAAAAGGGTTTAGGTTTGGATTAGGCGTACCCGCTACGCGGCTCCGCCTAATCCAACCCTAAACCCTTTTCCTTATTCAAGATCACTAAACCCTAAACAAACTGAACCCTAAGAGGGTATTGGTGAACCCTGTCGTGGATGTGATTCAAACATGGGGCACTGAACCTTAAGAGTAGGGTAATGCATAAGACGGGACGGAAAAGGGTTTAGGGTTGGATTAGGCGAACCCGCTACGCGGCTCCGCCTAATCCAACCCTAAACCCTTTTCCTTATTCAAGGTCACTAAACCCTAAACAAACTGAACCCTAAGAGGGTATTGGTGAACCCTGTCGTGGATGTGATTCAATGATGGGGCACTGAACCTTAAGAGTAGGGTACTGCATAAGACGGGACGGAAAAGGGTTTAGGGTTGGATTAGGCGGGTAGAGTAGGGTACTGCATAAGACGGGACGGAAAAGGGTT
Organism: Agrostemma githago; assembly: GCA_958450325.1. Classification (NCBI taxonomy): domain Eukaryota; kingdom Viridiplantae; phylum Streptophyta; class Magnoliopsida; order Caryophyllales; family Caryophyllaceae; genus Agrostemma; species Agrostemma githago. The sequence continues at coordinate 33,655,858 of OY288261.1, forward strand.
TAGGGTTGGATTAAGCGGATCCGCGTAGCGGATACGCCTAATCCAACCCTAAACCCTTTTCCTTATTCAAGGTCACTAAACATGCAACAAACTGAACCCTAAGAGGGTATTGGTGAACCCTGTCGTGGATGTGATTCAAAGATGGGGCACTGAACCTTAAGAGTAGGGTAATGCATAAGACGGGACGGAAAAGGGTTTAGGTTTGGATTAGGCGTAACCGCTACGCGGCTCCGCCTAATCCAACCCTAAACCTTTTTCCTTATTCAAGGTCACTAAACCCTAAACAAACCGAACCCTAAGATTGTATTGGTGAACCCTGTCGTGGATGTGATTCAAAGATGGGGCACTGAACATTAAGAGTAGGGTAATGCATAAGACGGGACAGAAAAGGGTTTAGGGTTGGATTAGGCGTACCCGCTACGCGGCTCCGCCTAATCCAACCCTAAACCCTTTTCCTTATTCAAGATCACTAAACCCTAAACAAACTAAACCCTAAGAGGGTATTGGTGAACCCTGTCGTGGATGTGATTCAAACATGGGGCACTGAACCTTAAGAGAAGGTAATGCATAAGACGGGACGGAAAAGGGTTTAGGGTTGGATTAGGCGGAGCCGCGTAGCGGCTCCGCCTAATCCAACCCTAAACCTTTTTCCTTATTCAAGATCACTAAACCCTAAACAAACCGAACCCTAAGAGTGTATTGGTGAACCCTGTCGTGGATGTGATTCAAACATGGGGCACTGAACCTTAAGAGTAGGGTAATGCATAAGACGGGACGGAAAAGGGTTTAGGGTTGGATTAGGCGTACCCGCTACGCGTCTCCGCCTAATCCAACCCTAAACCCTTTTCCTTATTCAAGATCACTAAACCCTAAACAAACTGAACCCTAAGAGGGTATTGGTGAACCCTGTCGTGGATGTGATTAAAACATGGGGCACTGAACCTTAAGAGTAGTGTAATGCAAAAGACGGGACGGAAAAGGGTTTAGGGTTGGATTAGGCGTACCCGCTACGCGGCTCTGCCTAATCCAACCCTAAACCCTTTTCCTTATTTAAGGTCACTAAACCCTAAACAAACTGAACCCTAAGAGGGTATTGGTGAACCCTGTCGTGGATGTGATTCAAAGATGGGGCACTGAACCTTAAGAGTAGGGTACTGCATAAGACGGGACGGAAAAGGGTTTAGGGTTGGATTAGGCGGGTAGAGTAGGGTACTGCATAAGACGGGACGGAAAAGGGTTTAGGGTTGGATTAGGCGGATCCGTGTAGCGGATCCGCCTAATCCAACCCTAAACCCTTTTCCTTATTCAAGGTCACTAAACCTGCAACAAACTGAACCCTAAGAGGGTATTGGTGAACCCTGTCGTGGATGTGATTCAAACATGGGGCACTGAACCTTAAGAGTAGGGTAATGCATAAGACGGGACGGAAAAGGGTTTAGGTTTGGATTAGGCGTACCCGCTACGCGGCTCCGCCTAATCCAACCCTAAACCCTTTTCCTTATTCAAGATCACTAAACCCTAAACAAACTGAACCCTAAGAGGGTATTGGTGAACCCTGTCGTGGATGTGATTCAAACATGGGGCACTGAACCTTAAGAGTAGGGTAATGCATAAGACGGGACTGAAAAGGGTTTAGGGTTGGATTAGGCGTACCCGCTACGCGGCTCCGCCTAATCCAACCCTAAACCCTTTTCCTTATTCAAGATCACTAAACCCTAAACAAACTGAACCCTAAGAGGGTATTGGTGAACCCTGTCGTGGATGTGATTCAAAGATGGGGCACTGAACCTTAAGAGTAGGGTACTGCATAAGACGGGACGGAAAAGGGTTTAGGGTTGGATTAGGCGGGTAGAGTAGGGTACTGCATAAGACGGGACGGAAAAGGGTTTAGGGTTGGATTAGGCGGATCCGCTACGCGGATCCGCCTAATCCAACCCTAAACCCTTTTCCTTATTCAAGGTCACTAAACCTGCAACAAACTGAACCCTAAGAGGGTATTGGTGAACCCTGTCGTGGATGTGATTCAAACATGGGGCACTGAACCTTAAGAGTAGGGTAATGCATAAGACGGGACGGAAAAGGGTTTAGGTTTGGATTAGGCGTACCCGCTACGCGGCTCCGCCTAATCCAACCCTAAACCCTTTTCCTTATTCAAGGTCACAAAACCCTAAACAAACTGAACCCTAAGAGGGTATTGGTGAACCCTGTCGTGGATGTGATTCAAACATGGGGCACTGAACCTTAAGAGTAGGGTAATGCATAAGACGGGACTGAAAAGGGTTTAGGGTTGGATTACGCGTACCCGCTACGCGGCTCCGCCTAATCCAACCCTAAACCCTTTTCCTTATTCAAGGTCACTAAACCCTAAACAAACTGAACCCTAAGAGTGTATTGGTGAACCCTGTCGTGGATGTGATTCAAAGATGGGTCACTGAACCTTAAGAGTAGCGTAATGCATAAGACAGGACAGAAAAGGGTTTAGGGTTGGATTAGGCGTACCCGCTACGCGGCTCCGCCTAATCCAACCCTAAACCCTTTTCCTTATTCAAGATCACTAAACCCTAAACAAACTAAACCCTAAGAGGGTATTGGTGAACCCTGTCGTGGATGTGATTAAAACATGGGGCACTGAACCTTAAGAGTAGGGTAATGCATAAGACGGGACGGAAAAGGGTTTAGGGTTGGATTAGGCGTACCCGCTACGCGGCTCCGCCTAATCCAACCCTAAACCCTTTTCCTTATTCAAGATCACTAAACCCTAAACAAACTAAACCCTAAGAGGGTATTGGTGAACCCTTTCGTGGATGTGATTAAAACATGGGGCACTGAACCTTAAGAGTAGTGTAATGCAAAAGACGGGACGGAAAAGGGTTTAGGGTTGGATTAGGCGTACCCGCTACGCGGCTCTGCCTAATCCAACCCTAAACCCTTTTCCTTATTCAAGGTCACTAAACCCTAAACAAACTGAACCCTAAGAGGGTATTGGTGAACCCTGTCGTGGATGTGATTCAAAGATGGGGCACTGAACCATAAGAGTAGGGTACTGCATAAGACGGGACGGAAAAGGGTTTAGGGTTGGATTAGGCGGGTAGAGTAGGGTACTGCAGAAGACGGGACGGAAAAGGGTTTAGGGTTGGATTAGGCGGATCCGCTACGCGGCTCCGCCTAATCCAACCCTAAACCCTTTTCCTTATTCAAGGTCACTAAACCCTAAACAAACTGAACCCTAAGAGTGTATTGGTGAACCCTGTCGTGGATGTGATTCAAACATGGGGCACTGAACCTTAAGAGTAGGGTAATGCATAAGACGGGACGGAAAAGGGTTTAGGGTTGGATTAGGCGGAGCCGCTACGCGGCTCTGCCTAATCCAACCCTAAACCTTTTTCCTTATTCAAGATCACTAAACCCTAAACAAACCGAACCCTAAGAGTGTATTGGTGAACCCTGTCGTGGATGTGATTCAAACATGGGGCACTGAACCTTAAGAGTAGGGTAATGCATAAGACGGGACGGAAAAGGGTTTAGGGTTGGATTAGGCGTACCCGCTACGCGTCTCCGCCTAATCCAACCCTAAACCCTTTTCCTTATTCAAGATCACTAAACCCTAAACAAACTGAACCCTAAGAGGGTATTGGTGAACCCTGTCGTGGATGTGATTAAAACATGGGGCACTGAACCTTAAGAGTAGTGTAATGCAAAAGACGGGACGGAAAAGGGTTTAGGGTTGGATTAGGCGTACCCGCTACGCGGCTCTGCCTAATCCAACCCTAAACCCTTTTCCTTATTCAAGGTCACTAAACCCTAAACAAACTGAACCCTAAGAGGGTATTGGTGAACCCTGTCGTGGATGTGATTCAAAGATGGGGCACTGAACCTTAAGAGTAGGGTACTGCATAAGACGGGACGGAAAAGGGTTTAGGGTTGGATTAGGCGGGTAGAGTAGGGTACTGCATAAGACGGGACGGAAAAGGGTTTAGGGTTGGATTAGGCGGATCCGTGTAGCGGATCCGCCTAATCCAACCCTAAACCCTTTTCCTTATTCAAGGTCACTAAACCTGCAACAAACTGAACCCTAAGAGGGTATTGGTGAACCCTGTCGTGGATGTGATTCAAACATGGGGCACTGAACCTTAAGAGTAGGGTAATGCATAAGACGGGACGGAAAAGGGTTTAGGTTTGGATTAGGCGAACCCGCTACGCGGCTCCGCCTAATCCAACCCTAAACCCTTTTCCTTATTCAAGATCACTAAACCCTAAACAAACTGAACCCTAAGAGGGTATTGGTGAACCCTGTCGTGGATGTGATTCAAACATGGGGCACTGAACCTTAAGAGTAGGGTAATGCATAAGACGGGACTGAAAAGGGTTTAGGGTTGGATTAGGCGTACCCGCTACGCGGCTCCGCCTAATCCAACCCTAAACCCTTTTCCTTATTCAAGATCACTAAACCCTAAACAAACTGAACCCTAAGAGGGTATTGGTGAACCCTGTCGTGGATGTGATTCAAAGATGGGGCACTGAACCTTAAGAGTAGGGTACTGCATAAGACGGGACGGAAAAGGGTTTAGGGTTGGATTAGGCGGGTAGAGTAGGGTACTGCATAAGACGGGACGGAAAAGGGTTTAGGGTTGGATTAGGCGGATCCGTGTAGCGGATCCGCCTAATCCAACCCTAAACCCTTTTCCTTATTCAAGGTCACTAAACCTGCAACAAACTGAACCCTAAGAGGGTATTGGTGAACCCTGTCGTGGATGTGATTCAAACATGGGGCACTGAACCTTAAGAGTAGGGTAATGCATAAGACGGGACGGAAAAGGGTTTAGGTTTGGATTAGGCGAACCCGCTACGCGGCTCCGCCTAATCCAACCCTAAACCCTTTTCCTTATTCAAGATCACTAAACCCTAAACAAACTGAACCCTAAGAGGGTATTGGTGAACCCTGTCGTGGATGTGATTCAAACATGGGGCACTGAACCTTAAGAGTAGGGTAATGCATAAGACGGGACTGAAAAGGGTTTAGGGTTGGATTAGGCGTACCCGCTACGCGGCTCCGCCTAATCCAACCCTAAACCCTTTTCCTTATTCAAGATCACTAAACCCTAAACAAACTGAACCCTAAGAGGGTATTGGTGAACCCTGTCGTGGATGTGATTCAAAGATGGGGCACTGAACCTTAAGAGTAGGGTACTGCATAAGACGGGACGGAAAAGGGTTTAGGGTTGGATTAGGCGGGTAGAGTAGGGTACTGCATAAGACGGGACGGAAAAGGGTTTAGGGTTGGATTAGGCGGATCCGCTACGCGGATCCGCCTAATCCAACCCTAAACCCTTTTCCTTATTCAAGGTCACTAAACCTGCAACAAACTGAACCCTAAGAGGGTATTGGTGAACCCTGTCGTGGATGTGATTCAAACATGGGGCACTGAACCTTAAGAGTAGGGTAATGCATAAGACGGGACGGAAAAGGGTTTAGGTTTGGATTAGGCGTACCCTCTACGCGGCTCCGCCTAATCCAACCCTAAACCCTTTTCCTTATTCAAGGTCACAAAACCCTAAACAAACTGAACCCTAAGAGGGTATTGGTGAACCCTGTCGTGGATGTGATTCAAACATGGGGCACTGAACCTTAAGAGTAGGGTAATGCATAAGACGGGACTGAAAAGGGTTTAGGGTTGGATTACGCGTACCCGCTACGCGGCTCCGCCTAATCCAACCCTAAACCCTTTTCCTTATTCAAGGTCACTAAACCCTAAACAAACTGAACCCTAAGAGTGTATTGGTGAACCCTGTCGTGGATGTGATTCAAAGATGGGTCACTGAACCTTAAGAGTAGGGTAATGCATAAGACAGGACAGAAAAGGGTTTAGGGTTGGATTAGGCGTACCCGCTACGCGGCTCCGCCTAATCCAACCCTAAACCCTTTTCCTTATTCAAGATCACTAAACCCTAAACAAACTAAACCCTAAGAGGGTATTGGTGAACCATGTCGTGGATGTGACTAAAACATGGGGCACTGAACCTTAAGAGTAGGGTAATGCATAAGACGGGACGGAAAAGGGTTTAGGGTTGGATTAGGCGTACCCGCTACGCGGCTCCGCCTAATCCAACCCTAAACCCTTTTCCTTATTCAAGATCACTAAACTCTAAACAAACTAAACCCTAAGAGGGTATTGGTGAACCCTTTCGTGGATGTGATTAAAACATGGGGCACTGAACCTTAAGAGTAGTGTAATGCAAAAGACGGGACGGAAAAGGGTTTAGGGTTGGATTAGGCGTACCCGCTACGCGGCTCTGCCTAATCCAACCCTAAACCCTTTTCCTTATTCAAGGTCACTAAACCCTAAATAAACTGAACCCTAAGAGGGTATTGGTGAACCCTGTCGTGGATGTGATTCAAAGATGGGGCACTGAACCTTAAGAGTAGGGTACTGCATAAGACGGGACGGAAAAGGGTTTAGGGTTGGATTAGGCGGGTAGAGTAGGGTACTGCAGAAGACGGGACGGAAAAGGGTTTAGGGTTGGATTAGGCGGATCCGCTACGCGGCTCCGCCTAATCCAACCCTAAACCCTTTTCCTTATTCAAGGTCACTAAACCCTAAACAAACTGAACCCTAAGAGTGTATTGGTGAACCCTGTCGTGGATGTGATTCAAACATGGGGCACTGAACCTTAAGAGTAGGGTAATGCATAAGACGGGACGGAAAAGGGTTTAGGGTTGGATTAGGCGGAGCCGCTACGCGGCTCCGCCTAATCCAACCCTAAACCTTTTTCCTTATTCAAGATCACTAAACCCTAAACAAACCGAACCCTAAGAGTGTATTGGTGAACCCTGTCGTGGATGTGATTCAAACATGGGGCACTGAACCTTAAGAGTAGGGTAATGCATAAGACGGGACGGAAAAGGGTTTAGGGTTGGATTAGGCGTACCCGCTACGCGGCTCCGCCTAATCCAACCCTAAACCCTTTTCCTTATTCAAGATCACTAAACCCTAAACAAACTAAACCCTAAGAGGGTATTGGTGAAACCTGTCGTGGATGTGATTCAAACATGGGGCACTGAACCTTAAGAGTAGGGTAATGCATAAGACGGGACGGAAAAGGGTTTAGGGTTGGATTAGGCGGAGCCGCTACGCGGCTCTGCCTAATCCAACCCTAAACCCTTTTCCTTATTCAAGGTCACAAAACCCTAAACAAATTGAACCCTAAGTGGGTATTGGTGAACCCTGTCGTGGATGTGATTCAAAGATGGGGCAGTGAACCTTAAGAGTAGGGTACTGCATAAGACGGGACGGAAAAGGGTTTAGGGTTGGATTAGGCGGGCCCGCTACGCGACTCCGCCTAATCCAACCCTAAACCCTTTTCCTTATTCAAGATCACTAAACCCTAAACAAACTGAACCCTAAGAGGGTATTGGTGAACCCTGTCGTGGATGTGATTCAAACATGGGGCACTGAACCTTAAGAGTAGGGTAATGCATAAGACGGGACGGAAAAAGGTTTAGGGTTGGATTAGGCGGAGCCGCTACGCGGCTCAGCCTAATCCAACCCTAAACCCTTTTCCTTATTCAAGGTCACTAAACCCTAAACAAACTGAACCATAAGTGGGTATTGGTGAACCCTGTCGTGGATGTTATTCAAAGATGGGGCACTGAACCTTAAGAGTAGGGTACTGCATAAGACGGGACGGAAAAGGGTTTAGGGTTGGATTAGGCGTACCCGCTACGCGGCTCCGCCTAATCCAACCCTAAACCCTTTTCCTTATTCAAGGTCACTAAACCCTAAACAAACTGAACCCTAAGAGTGTATTGGTGAACCCTGTCGTGGATGTGATTCAAAGATGGGTCACTGAACCTTAAGAGTAGGGTAATGCATAAGACAGGACAGAAAAGGGTTTAGGGTTGGATTAGGCGTACCCGCTACGCGGCTCCGCCTAATCCAACCCTAAACCCTTTTCCTTATTCAAGATCACTAAACCCTAAACAAACTAAACCCTAAGAGGGTATTGGTGAACCCTGTCGTGGATGTGATTCAAACATGGGGCACTGAACCTTAAGAGTAGGGTAATGCATAAGACGGGACGGAAAAGGGTTTAGGGTTGGATTAGGCGGAGCCGCTACGCGGCTCTGCCTAATCCAACCCTAAACCCTTTTCCTTATTCAAGGTCACAAAACCCTAAACAAATTGAACCCTAAGTGGGTATTGGGGAACCCTGTCGTGGATGTGATTCAAAGATGGGGCAGTGAACCTTAAGAGTAGGGTACTGCATAAGACGGGAAGGAAAAGGGTTTAGGGTTGGATTAGGCGTACCCGCTACGCGACTCCGCCTAATCCAACCCTAAACCCTTTTCCTTATTCAAGATCACTAAACCCTAAACAAACTGAACCCTAAGAGGGTATTGGTGAACCCTGTCGTGGATGTGATTCAAACATGGGGCACTGAACCTTAAGAGTAGGGTAATGCATAAGACGGGACGGAAAAAGGTTTAGGGTTGGATTAGGCGGAGCCGCTACGCGGCTCATCCTAATCCAACCCTAAACCCTTTTCCTTATTCAAGGTCACTAAACCCTAAACAAACTGAACCATAAGTGGGTATTGGTGAACCCTGTCGTGGATGTGATTCAAAGATGGGGCACTGAACCTTAAGAGTAGGGTACTGCATAAGACGGGACGGAAAAGGGTTTAGGGTTGGATTAGGCGTACCCGCTACGCGGCTCCGCCTAATCCAACCCTAAACCCTTTTCCTTATTCAAGATCACTAAACCCTAAACAAACCGAACCCTAAGAGTGTATTGGTGAACCCTGTCGTGGATGTGATTCAAACATGGGGCACTGAACCTTAAGAGTAGGGTAATGCATAAGACGGGACGGAAAAGGGTTTAGGGTTGGATTAGGCGTACCCGCTACGCAACTCCGCCTAATCCAACCCTAAACCCTTTTCCTTATTCAAGATCACTAAACCCTAAACAAACTGAACCCTACGAGGGTATTGGTGAACCCTGTCGTGGATGTGATTAAAACATGGGGCACTGAACCTTAAGAGTAGGGTAATGCATAAGACGGGACGGAAAAGGGTTTAGGGTTGGATTAGGCGTACCCGCTACGCGGCTCTGCCTAATCCAACCCTAAACCCTTTTCCTTATTCAAGGTCACTAAACCCTAAACAAACTGAACCCTAAGAGGGTATTGGTGAACCCTGTCGTGGATGTGATTCAAAGATGGGGCACTGAACCTTAAGAGTAGGGTACTGCATAAGACGGGACGGAAAAGGGTTTAGGGTTGGATTAGGCGGGTAGAGTAGGGTACTGCATAAGACGGGACGGAAAAGGGTTTAGGGTTGGATTAGGCGGATCCGCCTAGCGGATCCGCCTAATCCAACCCTAAACCCTTTTCCTTATTCAAGGTCACTAAACCTGCAACAAACTGAACCCTAAGAGGGTATTGGTGAACCCTGTCGTGGATGTGATTCAAAGATGGGGCACTGAACCTTAAGAGTAGAGTAATGCATAAGACGGGACGGAAAAGGGTTTAGGTTTGGATTAGGCGTACCCGCTACGCGGCTCCGCCTAATCGAACCCTAAACCTTTTTCCTTATTCAAGGTCACTAAACCCTAAACAAACCGAACCCTAAGAGTGTATTGGTGAACCCTGTCGTGGATGTGATTCAAAGATGGGGCACTGAACCTTAAGAGTAGGGTAATGCATAAGACGGGACAGAAAAGGGTTTAGGGTTGGATTAGGCGAACCCGCTACGCTGCTCCGCCTAATCCAACCCTAAACCCTTTTCCTTATTCAAGATCACCAAACCCTAAACAAACTAAACCATAAGAGGGTATTGGTGAACCCTGTCGTGGATGTGATTCAAACATGGGGCACTGAACCTTAAGAGTAGGGTAATGCATAAGACGGGACGGAAAAGGGTTTAGGGTTGGATTAGGCGAAGCCGCTACGCGGCTCCGCCTAATCCAACCCTAAACCTTTTTCCTTATTCAAGATCACTAAACCCTAAACAAACCGAACCCTAAGAGTGTGTTGGTGAACCCTGTCGTGGATGTGATTCAAACATGGGGCACTGAACCTTAAGAGTAGGGTAATGCATAAGACGGGACGGAAAAGGGTTTAGGGTTGGATTAGGCGTACCCGCTACGCGGCTCTGCCTAATCCAACCCTAAACCCTTTTCCTTATTCAAGGTCACTAAACCCTAAACAAACTAAACCCTAAGAGGGTATTGGTGAACCCTGTCGTGGATGTGATTCAAAGATGGGGCACTGAACCTTAAGAGTAGGGTACTGCATAAGACGGGACGGAAAAGGGTTTAGGGTTGGATTAGGCGGGTAGAGTAGGGTACTGCATAAGACGGGACGGAAAAGGGTTTAGGGTTGGATTAGGTGGATCCGCGTAGCGGATCTGCCTAATCCATCCCTAAACCCTTTTCCTTATTCAAGGTCACTAAACCTGCATCAAACTGAACCCTAAGAGGGTATTGGTGAACCCTGTCGTGGATGTGATTCAAACATGGGGCACTGAACCTTAAGAGTAGGGTAATGCATAAGACGGGACGGAAAAGGGTTTAGGTTTGGATTAGGCGTACCCGCTACGCGGCTCCGCCTAATCCAACCCTAAACCCTTTTCCTTATTCAAGATCACTAAACCCTAAACAAACTGAACCCTAAGAGGGTATTGGTGAACCCTGTCGTGGATGTGATTCAAACATGGGGCACTGAACCTTAAGAGTAGGGTAATGCATAAGAAGGGACGGAAAAGGGTTTAGGGTTGGATTAGGCGGAGCCGCTACGCGGCTCAGCCTAATCCAACCCTAAACCCTTTTCCTTATTCAAGGTCACTAAACCCTAAACAAACTGAACCCTAAGTGGGTATTGGTGAACCCTGTCGTGGATGTGATTCAAAGATGGGGCACTGAACCTTAAGAGTAGGGTACTGCATAAGACGGGACGGAAAAGGGTTTAGGGTTGGATTAGGCGTACCCGCTACGCGGTTCCGCCTAATCCAACCCTAAACACTTTTCCTTATTCAAGATCACTAAACCCTAAACAAACCGAACCCTAAGAGTGTATTGGTGAACCCTGTCGTGGATGTGATTCAAAGATGGGGCACTGAACCTTAAGAGTAGGGTACTGCATAAGACGGGACGGAAAAGGGTTTAGGGTTGGATTAGGCGTACCCGCTACGCGGCTCCGCCTAATCCAACCCTAAACCCTTTTCCTTATTCAAGATCACTAAACCCTAAACAAACCGAACCCTAAGAGTGTATTGGTGAACCCTGTCGTGGATGTGATTCAAACATGGGGCACTGAACCTTAAGAGTAGGGTAATGCATAAGACGGGAAGGAAAAGGGTTTAGGGTTGGATTAGGCGTACCCGCTACGCGGCTCCGCCTAATCCAACCCTAAACCCTTTTCCTTATTCAAGATCACTAAACCCTAAACAAACTGAACCCTAAGAGGGTATTGGTGAACCCTGTCGTGGATGTGATTAAAACATGGGGCACTGAACCTTAAGAGTAGGGTAATGCATAAGACGGGACGGAAAAGGGTTTAGGGTTGGATTAGGCGTACCCGCTACGCGGCTCTGCCTAATCCAACCCTAAACCCTTTTCCTTATTCAAGGTCACTAAACCCTAAACAAACTGAACCCTAAGAGGGTATTGGTGAACCCTGTCGTGGATGTGATTCAAAGATGGGGCACTGAACCTTAAGAGTAGGGTACTGCATAAGACGGGACGGAAAAGGGTTTAGGGTTGGATTAGGCGGGTAGAGTAGGGTACTGCATAAGACGGGACGGAAAAGGGTTTAGGATTGGATTAGGCGGATCCGCGTAGCGGATCCGCCTAATCCAACCCTAAACCCTTTTCCTTATTCAAGGTCACTAAACCTGCAACAAACTGAACCCTAAGCGGGTATTGGTGAACCCTGTCGTGGATGTGATTCAAAGATGGGGCACTGGACCTTAAGAGTAGGGTACTGCATAAGACGGGACGGAAAAGGGTTTAGGGTTGGATTAGGCGGGTAGAGTAGGGTACTGCATAAGACGGGACGGAAAAGGGTTTAGGGTTGGATTAGGCGGATCCGCGTAGCGGATCCGCCTAATCCAACCCTAAACCCTTTTCCTTATTCAAGGTCACTAAACCTGCAACAAACTGAACCATAAGAGGGTATTGGTGAACCCTGTCGTGGATGTGATTCAAACATGGGGCACTGAACCTTAAGAGTAGGGTAATGCATAAGACGGGACGGAAAAGGGTTTAGGGTTGGATTAGGCGGGTAGAGTAGGGTACTGCATAAGACGGGACGGAAAAGGGTTTAGGGTTGGATTAGGCGGATCCGCGTAGCGGATCCGCCTAATCCAACCCTAAACCCTTTTCCTTATTCAAGGTCACTAAACCTGCAACAAACTGAACCCTAAGAGGGTATTGGTGAACCCTGTCGTGGATGTGATTCAAAGATGGGGCACTGAACCTTAAGAGTAGAGTAATGCATAAGACGGGACGGAAAAGGGTTTTGGTTTGGATTAGGCGTACCCGCTACGCGGCTCCGCCTAATCGAACCCTAAACCTTTTTCCTTATTCAAGGTCACTAAACCCTAAACAAACTGAACCCTAAGAGGGTATTGGTGAACCCTGTCGTGGATGTGATTCAAAGATGGGGCACTGAACCTTAAGAGTAGGGTACTGCATAAGACGGGACGGAAAAGGGTTTAGGGTTGGATTAGGCGTACTCGCTACGCGGCTCCGCCTAATCCAACCCTAAACCCTTTTCCTTATTCAAGATCACTAAACCCTAAACAAACCGAACCCTAAGAGTGTATTGGTGAACCCTGTCGTGGATGTGATTCAAACATGGGGCACTGAACCTTAAGAGTAGGGTAATGCATAAGACGGGAAGGAAAAGGGTTTAGGGTTGGATTAGGCGTACCCGCTACGCGGCTCCGCCTAATCCAACCCTAAACCCTTTTCCTTATTCAAGATCACTAAACCCTAAACAAACTGAACCCTAAGAGGGTATTGGTGAACCCTGTCGTGGATGTGATTAAAACATGGGGCACTGAACCTTAAGAGTAGGGTAATGCATAAGACGGGACGGAAAAGGGTTTAGGGTTGGATTAGGCGTACCCGCTACGCGGCTCTGCCTAATCCAACCCTAAACCCTTTTCCTTATTCAAGGTCACTAAACCCTAAACAAACTGAACCCTAAGAGGGTATTGGTGAACCCTGTCGTGGATGTGATTCAAAGATGGGGCACTGAACCTTAAGAGTAGGGTACTGCATAAGACGGGACGGAAAAGGGTTTAGGGTTGGATTAGGCGGGTAGAGTAGGGTACTGCATAAGACGGGACGGAAAAGGGTTTAGGGTTGGATTAGGCGGATCCGCGTAGCGGATCCGCCTAATCCAACCCTAAACCCTTTTCCTTATTCAAGGTCACTAAACCTGCAACAAACTGAACCCTAAGCGGGTATTGGTGAACCATGTCGTGGATGTGATTCAAAGATGGGGCACTGAACCTTAAGAGTAGGGTACTGCATAAGACGGGACGGAAAAGGGTTTAGGGTTGGATTAGGCGGGTAGAGTAGGGTACTGCATAAGACGGGACGGAAAAGGGTTTAGGGTTGGATTAGGCGGATCCGCGTAGCGGATCCGCCTAATCCAACCCTAAACCCTTTTCCTTATTCAAGGTCACTAAACCTGCAACAAACTGAACCCTAAGAGGGTATTGGTGAACCCTGTCGTGGATGTGATTCAAACATGGGGCACTGAACCTTAAGAGTAGGGTAATGCATAAGACGGGACGGAAAAGGGTTTAGGGTTGGATTAGGCGGAGCCGCTACGCGGCTCCGCCTAATCCAACCCTAAACCCTTTTCCTTATTCAAGATCACTAAACCCTAAACAAACTGAAACCTAAGAGGGTATTGGTGAACCCTGTCGTGGATGTGATTAAAACATGGGGCACTGAACCTTAAGAGTAGGGTAATGCATAAGACGGGACGGAAAAGGGTTTAGGGTTGGATTAGGCGTACCCGCTACGCGGCTCTGCCTAATCCAACCCTAAACCCTTTTCCTTATTCAAGGTCACTAAACCCTAAACAAACTGAACCCTAAAAGGGTATTGGTGAACCCTGTCGTGGATGTGATTCAAAGATGGGGCACTGAACCTTAAGAGTACGGTAATGCATAAGACGGGACGGAAAAGGGTTTAGGGTTGGATTAGGCGTACCCGCTACGCGGCTCTGCCTAATCCAACCCTAAACCCTTTTCCTTATTCAAGGTCACTAAACCTGCAACAAACTGAACCCTAAGAGGGTATTGGTGAACCCTGTCGTGGATGTGATTCAAAGATGGGGCACTGAACCTTAAGAGTAGGGTACTGCATAAGACGGGACGGAAAAGGGTTTAGGGTTGGATTAGGCGTACCCGCTACGCGGCTCCGCCTAATCCAACCCTAAACCCTTTTCCTTATTCAAGATCACTAAACCCTAAACAAACCGAACCCTAAGAGTGTATTGGTGAACCCTGTCGTGGATGTGATTCAAACATGGGGCACTGAACCTTAAGAGTAGGGTAATGCATAAGACGGGACGGAAAAGGGTTTAGGGTTGGATTAGGCGTACCCGCTACGCGGCTCCGCCTAATCCAACCCTAAACCCTTTTCCTTATTCAAGATCACTAAACCCTAAACAAACTGAACCCTAAGAGGGTATTGGTGAACCCTGTCGTGGATGTGATTCAAACATGGGGCACTGAACCTTAAGAGTAGGGTAATGCATAAGACGGGACGGAAAAAGGTTTAGGGTTGGATTAGGCGGAGCCGCTACGCGGCTCAGCCTAATCCAACCCTAAACCCTTTTCCTTATTCAAGGTCACTAAACCCTAAACAAACTGAACCATAAGTGGGTATTGGTGAACCCTGTCGTGGATGTGATTCAAAGATGGGGCACTGAACCTTAAGAGTAGGGTACTGCATAAGACGGGACGGAAAAGGGTTTAGGGTTGGATTAGGCGTACCCGCTACGCGGCTCCGCCTAATCCAACCCTAAACTCTTTTCCTTATTCAAGATCACTAAACCCTAAACAAACCGAACCCTAAGAGTGTATTGGTGAACCCTGTCGTGGATGTGATTCAAACATGGGGCACTGAACCTTAAGAGTAGGGTAATGCATAAGACGGGACGGAAAAGGGTTTAGGGTTGGATTAGGCGTACCCGCTACGCAGCTCCGCCTAATCCAACCCTAAACCCTTTTCCTTATTCAAGATCACTAAACCCTAAACAAACTGAACCCTACGAGGGTATTGGTGAACCCTGTCGTGGATGTGATTAAAACATGGGGCACTGAACCTTAAGAGTAGGGTAATGCATAAGACGGGACGGAAAAGGGTTTAGGGTTGGATTAGGCGTACCCGCTACGCGGCTCTGCCTAATCCAACCCTAAACCCTTTTCCTTATTCAAGGTCACTAAACCCTAAACAAACTGAACCCTAAGAGGGTATTGGTGAACCCTGTCGTGGATGTGATTCAAAGATGGGGCACTGAACCTTAAGAGTAGGGTACTGCATAAGACGGGACGGAAAAGGGTTTAGGGTTGGATTAGGCGGGTAGAGTAGGGTACTGCATAAGACGGGACGGAAAAGGGTTTAGGGTTGGATTAGGCGGATCCGCGTAGCGGATCCGCCTAATCCAACCCTAAACCCTTTTCCTTATTCAAGGTCACTAAACCTGCAACAAACTGAACCCTAAGAGGGTATTGGTGAACCCTGTCGTGGATGTGATTCAAAGATGGGGCACTGAACCTTAAGAGTAGAGTAATGCATAAGACGGGACGGAAAAGGGTTTAGGTTTGGATTAGGCGTACCCGCTACGCGGCTCCGCCTAATCGAACCCTAAACCTTTTTCCTTATTCAAGGTCACTAAACCCTAAACAAACCGAACCCTAAGAGTGTATTGGTGAACCCTGTCGTGGATGTGATTCAAAGATGGGGCACTGAACCTTAAGAGTAGGGTAATGCATAAGACGGGACAGAAAAGGGTTTAGGGTTGGATTAGGCGAACCCGCTACGCGGCTCCGCCTAATCCAACCCTAAACCCTTTTCCTTATTCAAGATCACCAAACCCTAAACAAACTAAACCATAAGAGGGTATTGGTGAACCCTGTCGTGGATGTGATTCAAACATGGGGCACTGAACCTTAAGAGTAGGGTAATGCATAAGACGGGACAGAAAAGGGTTTAGGGTTGGATTAGGCGAAGCCGCTACGCGGCTCCGCCTAATCCAACCCTAAACCTTTTTCCTTATTCAAAATCACTAAACCCTAAACAAACCGAACCCTAAGAGTGTATTGGTGAACCCTGTCGTGGATGTGATTCAAACATGGGGCACTGAACCTTAAGAGTAGGGTAATGCATAAGACGGGACGGAAAAGGGTTTAGGGTTGGATTAGGCGTACCCGCTACGCAGCTCTGCCTAATCCAACCCTAAACCCTTTTCCTTATTCAAGGTCACTAAACCCTAAACAAACTAAACCCTAAGAGGGTATTGGTGAACCCTGTCGTGGATGTGATTCAAAGATGGGGCACTGAACCTTAAGAGTAGGGTACTGCATAAGACGGGACGGAAAAGGGTTTAGGGTTGGATTAGGCGGGTAGAGTAGGGTACTGCATAAGACGGGACGGAAAAGGGTTTAGGGTTGGATTAGGCGGATCCGCGTAGCGGATCCGCCTAATCCATCCCTAAACCCTTTTCCTTATTCAAGGTCACTAAACCTGCAACAAACTGAACCCTAAGAGAGTATTGGTGAATCCTGTCGTGGATGTGATTCAAACATGGGGCACTGAACCTTAAGAGTAGGGTAATGCATAAGACGGGACGGAAAAGGGTTTAGGTTTGGATTAGGCGTACCCGCTACGCGGCTCAGCCTAATCCAACCCTAAACCCTTTTCCTTATTCAAGATCACTAAACCCTAAACAAACTGAACCCTAAGAGGGTATTGGTGAACCCTGTCGTGGATGTGATTCAAACATGGGGCACTAAACCTTAAGAGTAGGGTAATGCATAAGACGGGACGGAAAAGGGTTTAGGGTTGGATTAGGCGTACCCGCTACGCGGCTCTGCCTAATCCAACCCTAAACCCTTTTCCTTATTCAAGGTCACTAAACCCTAAACAAACTAAACCCTAAGAGGGTATTGGTGAACCCTGTCGTGGATGTGATTCAAAGATGGGGCACTGAACCTTAAGAGTAGGGTACTGCATAAGACGGGACGGAAAAGGGTTTAGGGTTGGATTAGGCGGGTAGAGTAGGGTACTGCATAAGACGGGACGGAAAAGGGTTTAGGGTTGGATTAGGCGGATCCGCGTAGCGGATCCGCCTAATCCATCCCTAAACCCTTTTCCTTATTCAAGGTCACTAAACCCTAAACAAACTGAACCATAAGTGGGTATTGGTGAACCCTGTCGTGGATGTGATTCAAAGATAGGGCACTGAACCTTAAGAGTAGGGTACTGCATAAGACGGGACGGAAAAGGGTTTAGGGTTGGATTAGGCGTACCCGCTACGCGGCTCAGCCTAATCCAACCCTAAACTCTTTTCCTTATTCAAGATCACTAAACCCTAAACAAACCGAACCCTAAGAGTGTATTGGTGAACCCTGTCGTGGATGTGATTCAAACATGGGGCACTGAACCTTAAGAGTAGGGTAATGCATAAGACGGGACGGAAAAGGGTTTAGGGTTGGATTAGGCGTACCCGCTACGCAGCTCCGCCTAATCCAACCCTAAACCCTTTTCCTTATTCAAGATCACTAAACCCTAAACAAACTGAACCCTACGAGGGTATTGGTGAACCCTGTCGTGGATGTGATTAAAACATGGGGCACTGAACCTTAAGAGTAGGGTAATGCATAAGACGGGACGGAAAAGGGTTTAGGGTTGGATTAGGCGTACCCGCTACGCGGCTCTGCCTAATCCAACCCTAAACCCTTTTCCTTATTCAAGGTCACTAAACCCTAAACAAACTGAACCCTAAGAGGGTATTGGTGAACCCTGTCGTGGATGTGATTCAAAGATGGGGCACTGAACCTTAAGAGTAGGGTACTGCATAAGACGGGACGGAAAAGGGTTTAGGGTTGGATTAGGCGGGTAGAGTAGGGTACTGCATAAGACGGGACGGAAAAGGGTTTAGGGTTGGATTAGGCGGATCCGCGTAGCGGATCCGCCTAATCCAACCCTAAACCCTTTTCCTTATTCAAGGTCACTAAACCTGCAACAAACTGAACCCTAAGAGGGTATTGGTGAACCCTGTCGTGAATGTGATTCAAAGATGGGGCACTGAACCTTAAGAGTAGAGTAATGCATAAGACGGGACGGAAAAGGGTTTAGGTTTGGATTAGGCGTACCCGCTACGCGGCTCCGCCTAATCGAACCCTAAACCTTTTTCCTTATTCAAGGTCACTAAACCCTAAACAAACCGAACCCTAAGAGTGTATTGGTGAACCCTGTCGTGGATGTGATTCAAAGATGGGGCACTGAACCTTAAGAGTAGGGTAATGCATAAGACGGGACAGAAAAGGGTTTAGGGTTGGATTAGGCGAACCCGCTACGCGGCTCCGCCTAATCCAACCCTAAACCCTTTTCCTTATTCAAGATCACCAAACCCTAAACAAACTAAACCATAAGAGGGTATTGGTGAACCCTGTCGTGGATGTGATTCAAACATGGGGCACTGAACCTTAAGAGTAGGGTAATGCATAAGACGGCACGGAATAGGGTTTAGGGTTGGATTAGGCGAAGCCGCTACGCGGCTCCGCCTAATCCAACCCTAAACCTTTTTCCTTATTCAAAATCACTAAACCCTAAACAAACCGAACCCTAAGAGTGTATTGGTGAACCCTGTCGTGGATGTGATTCAAACATGGGGCACTGAACCTTAAGAGTAGGGTAATGCATAAGACGGGACGGAAAAGGGTTTAGGGTTGGATTAGGCGTACCCGCTACGCAGCTCTGCCTAATCCAACCCTAAACCCTTTTCCTTATTCAAGGTCACTAAACCCTAAACAAACTAAACCCTAAGAGGGTATTGGTGAACCCTATCGTGGATGTGATTCAAAGATGGGGCACTGAACCTTAAGAGTAGGGTACTGCATAAGACGTGACGGAAAAGGGTTTAGGGTTGGATTAGGCGGGTAGAGTAGGGTACTGCATAAGACGGGACGGAAAAGGGTTTAGGGTTGGATTAGGCGGATCCGCGTAGCGGATCCGCCTAATCCATCCCTAAACCCTTTTCCTTATTCAAGGTCACTAAACCTGCAACAAACTGAACCCTAAGAGAGTATTGGTGAATCCTGTCGTGGATGTGATTCAAACATGGGGCACTGAACCTTAAGAGTAGGGTAATGCATAAGACGGGACGGAAAAGGGTTTAGGTTTGGATTAGGCGTACCCGCTACGCGGCTCAGCCTAATCCAACCCTAAACCCTTTTCCTTATTCAAGGTCACTAAACCCTAAACAAACTGAACCCTAAGAGGGTATTGGTGAACCCTGTCGTGGATGTGATTCAAAGATGGGGCACTGAACCTTAAGAGTAGGGTACTGCATAAGACGGGACGGAAAAGGGTTTAGGGTTGGATTAGGCGGGTAGAGTAGGGTACTGCATAAGACGGGACGGAAAAGGGTTTAGGGTTGGATTAGGCGGATCCGCGTAGCGGATCCGCCTAATCCAACCCTAAACCCTTTTCCTTATTCAAGGTCACTAAACCTGCAACAAACTGAACCCTAAGAGGGTATTGGTGAACCCTGTCGTGAATGTGATTCAAAGATGGGGCACTGAACCTTAAGAGTAGAGTAATGCATAAGACGGGACGGAAAAGGGTTTAGGTTTGGATTAGGCGTACCCGCTACGCGGCTCCGCCTAATCGAACCCTAAACCTTTTTCCTTATTCAAGGTCACTAAACCCTAAACAAACCGAACCCTAAGAGTGTATTGGTGAACCCTGTCGTGGATGTGATTCAAAGATGGGGCACTGAACCTTAAGAGTAGGGTAATGCATAAGACGGGACAGAAAAGGGTTTAGGGTTGGATTAGGCGAACCCGCTACGCGGCTCCGCCTAATCCAACCCTAAACCCTTTTCCTTATTCAAGATCACCAAACCCTAAACAAACTAAACCATAAGAGGGTATTGGTGAACCCTGTCGTGGATGTGATTCAAACATGGGGCACTGAACCTTAAGAGTAGGGTAATGCATAAGACGGGACGGAAAAGGGTTTAGGGTTGGATTAGGCGAAGCCGCTTCGCGGCTCCGCCTAATCCAACCCTAAACCTTTTTCCTTATTCAAAATCACTAAACCCTAAACAAACCGAACCCTAAGAGTGTATTGGTGAACCCTGTCGTGGATGTGATTCAAACATGGGGCACTGAACCTTAAGAGTAGGGTAATGCATAAGACGGGACGGAAAAGGGTTTAGGGTTGGATTAGGCGTACCCGCTACGCAGCTCTGCCTAATCCAACCCTAAACCCTTTTCCTTATTCAAGGTCACTAAACCCTAAACAAACTAAACCCTAAGAGGGTATTGGTGAACCCTGTCGTGGATGTGATTCAAAGATGGGGCACTGAACCTTAAGAGTAGGGTACTGCATAAGACGGGACGGAAAAGGGTTTAGGGTTGGATTAGGCGGGTAGAGTAGGGTACTGCATAAGACGGGACGGAAAAGGGTTTAGGGTTGGATTAGGCGGATCCGCGTAGCGGATCCGCCTAATCCATCCCTAAACCCTTTTCCTTATTCAAGGTCACTAAACCTGCAACAAACTGAACCCTAAGAGAGTATTGGTGAACCCTGTCGTGGATGTGATTCAAACATGGGGCACTGAACCTTAAGAGTAGGGTAATGCATAAGACGGGACGGAAAAGGGTTTAGGTTTGGATTAGGCGTACCCGCTACGCGGCTCAGCCTAATCCAACCCTAAACCCTTTTCCTTATTCAAGATCACTAAACCCTAAACAAACTGAACCCTAAGAGGGTATTGGTGAACCCTGTCGTGGATGTGATTCAAACATGGGGCACTGAACCTTAAGAGTAGGGTAATGCATAAGAAGGGACGGAAAAGGGTTTAGGGTTGGATTAGGCGGAGCCGCTACGCGGCTCAGCCTAATCCAACCCTAAACCCTTTTCCTTATTCAAGGTCACTAAACCCTAAACAAACTGAACCCTAAGTGGGTATTGGTGAACCCTGTCGTGGATGTGATTCAAAGATGGGGCACTGAACCTTAAGAGTAGGGTACTGCATAAGACGGGACGGAAAAGGGTTTAGGGTTGGATTAGGCGTACCCGCTACGCGGCTCCGCCTAATCCAACCCTAAACCCTTTTCCTTATTCAAGATCACTAAACCCTAAACAAACTAAACCATAAGAGGGTATTGGTGAACCCTGTCGTGGATGTGATTCAAACATGGGGCACTGAACCTTAAGAGTAGGGTAATGCATAAGACGGGACGGAAAAGGGTTTAGGGTTGGATTAGGCGAAGCCGCTACGCGGCTCCGCCTAATCCAACCCTAAACCTTTTTCCTTATTCAAAATCACTAAACCCTAAACAAACCGAACCCTAAGAGTGTATTGGTGAACCCTGTCGTGGATGTGATTCAAACATGGGGCACTGAACCTTAAGAGTAGGGTAATGCATAAGACGGGACGGAAAAGGGTTTAGGGTTGGATTAGGCGTACCCGCTACGCAGCTCTGCCTAATCCAACCCTAAACCCTTTTCCTTATTCAAGGTCACTAAACCCTAAACAAACTAAACCCTAAGAGGGTATTGGTGAACCCTGTCGTGGATGTGATTCAAAGATGGGGCACTGAACCTTAAGAGTAGGGTACTGCATAAGACGGGACGGAAAAGGGTTTAGGGTTGGATTAGGCGGGTAGAGTAGGGTACTGCATAAGACGGGACGGAAAAGGGTTTAGGGTTGGATTAGGCGGATCCGCGTAGCGGATCCGCCTAATCCATCCCTAAACCCTTTTCCTTATTCAAGGTCACTAAACCTGCAACAAACTGAACCCTAAGAGAGTATTGGTGAATCCTGTCGTGGATGTGATTCAAACATGGGGCACTGAACCTTAAGAGTAGGGTAATGCATAAGACGGGACGGAAAAGGGTTTAGGTTTGGATTAGGCGTACCCGCTACGCGGCTCAGCCTAATCCAACCCTAAACCCTTTTCCTTATTCAAGATCACTAAACCCTAAACAAACTGAACCCTAAGAGGGTATTGGTGAACCCTGTCGTGGATGTGATTCAAACATGGGGCACTGAACCTTAAGAGTAGGGTAATGCATAAGAAGGGACGGAAAAGGGTTTAGGGTTGGATTAGGCGGAGCCGCTACGCGGCTCAGCCTAATCCAACCCTAAACCCTTTTCCTTATTCAAGGTCACTAAACCCTAAACAAACTAAACCCTAAGAGGGTATTGGTGAACCCTGTCGTGGATGTGATTCAAAGATGGGGCACTGAACCTTAAGAGTAGGGTACTGCATAAGACGGGACGGAAAAGGGTTTAGGGTTGGATTAGGCGGGTAGAGTAGGGTACTGCATAAGACGGGACGGAAAAGGGTTTAGGGTTGGATTAGGCGGATCCGCGTAGCGGATCCGCCTAATCCATCCCTAAACCCTTTTCCTTATTCAAGGTCACTAAACCTGCAACAAACTGAACCCTAAGAGAGTATTGGTGAATCCTGTCGTGGATGTGATTCAAACATGGGGCACTGAACCTTAAGAGTAGGGTAATGCATAAGACGGGACGGAAAAGGGTTTAGGTTTGGATTAGGCGTACCCGCTACGCGGCTCAGCCTAATCCAACCCTAAACCCTTTTCCTTATTCAAGATCACTAAACCCTAAACAAACTGAACCCTAAGAGGGTATTGGTGAACCCTGTCGTGGATGTGATTCAAACATGGGGCACTGAACCTTAAGAGTAGGGTAATGCATAAGAAGGGACGGAAAAGGGTTTAGGGTTGGATTAGGCGGAGCCGCTACGCGGCTCAGCCTAATCCAACCCTAAACCCTTTTCCTTATTCAAGGTCACTAAACCCTAAACAAACTGAACCCTAAGTGGGTATTGGTGAACCCTGTCGTGGATGTGATTCAAAGATGGGGCACTGAACCTTAAGAGTAGGGTACTGCATAAGACGGGACGGAAAAGGGTTTAGGGTTGGATTAGGCGTACCCGCTACGCGGCTCCGCCTAATCCAACCCTAAACCCTTTTCCTTATTCAAGATCACTAAACCCTAAACAAACTAAACCATAAGAGGGTATTGGTGAACCCTGTCGTGGATGTGATTCAAACATGGGGCACTGAACCTTAAGAGTAGGGTAATGCATAAGACGGGACGGAAAAGGGTTTAGGGTTGGATTAGGCGAAGCCGCTACGCGGCTCCGCCTAATCCAACCCTAAACCTTTTTCCTTATTCAAAATCACTAAACCCTAAACAAACCGAACCCTAAGAGTGTATTGGTGAACCCTGTCGTGGATGTGATTCAAACATGGGGCACTGAACCTTAAGAGTAGGGTAATGCATAAGACGGGACGGAAAAGGGTTTAGGGTTGGATTAGGCGTACCCGCTACGCAGCTCTGCCTAATCCAACCCTAAACCCTTTTCCTTATTCAAGGTCACTAAACCCTAAACAAACTAAACCCTAAGAGGGTATTGGTGAACCCTGTCGTGGATGTGATTCAAAGATGGGGCACTGAACCTTAAGAGTAGGGTACTGCATAAGACGGGACGGAAAAGGGTTTAGGGTTGGATTAGGCGGGTAGAGTAGGGTACTGCATAAGACGGGACGGAAAAGGGTTTAGGGTTGGATTAGGCGGATCCGCGTAGCGGATCCGCCTAATCCATCCCTAAACCCTTTTCCTTATTCAAGGTCACTAAACCTGCAACAAACTGAACCCTAAGAGAGTATTGGTGAATCCTGTCGTGGATGTGATTCAAACATGGGGCACAGAACCTTAAGAGTAGGGTAATGCATAAGACGGGACGGAAAAGGGTTTAGGTTTGGATTAGGGGTACCCGCTACGCGGCTCAGCCTAATCCAACCCTAAACCCTTTTCCTTATTCAAGATCACTAAACCCTAAACAAACTGAACCCTAAGAGGGTATTGGTGAACCCTGTCGTGGATGTGATTCAAACATGGGGCACTGAACCTTAAGAGTAGGGTAATGCATAAGAAGGGACGGAAAAGGGTTTAGGGTTGGATTAGGCGGAGCCGCTACGCGGCTCAGCCTAATCCAACCCTAAACCCTTTTCCTTATTCAAGGTCACTAAACCCTAAACAAACTGAACCCTAAGTGGGTATTGGTGAACCCTGTCGTGGATGTGATTCAAAGATGGGGCACTGAACCTTAAGAGTAGGGTACTGCATAAGACGGGACGGAAAAGGGTTTAGGGTTGGATTAGGCGTACCCGCTACGCGGCTCCGCCTAATCCAACCCTAAACCCTTTTCCTTATTCAAGATCACTAAACCCTAAACAAACCGAACCCTAAGAGTGTATTGGTGAACCCTGTCGTGGATGTGATTAAAACATGGGGCACTGAACCTTAAGAGTAGGGTAATGCATAAGACGGGACGGAAAAGGGTTTAGGGTTGGATTAGGCGTACCCGCTACGCGGCTCTGCCTAATCCAACCCTAAACCCTTTTCCTTATTCAAGGTCACTAAACCCTAAACAAACTGAACCCTAAGAGGGTATTGGTGAACCCTGTCGTGGATGTGATTCAAAGATGGGGCACTGAACCTTAAGAGTAGGGTACTGCATAAGACGGGACGGAAAAGGGTTTAGGGTTGGATTAGGCGGGTAGAGTAGGGTACTGCATAAGACGGGACGGAAAAGGGTTTAGGGTTGGATTAGGCGGATCCGCGTAGCGGATCCGCCTAATCCAACCCTAAACCCTTTTCCTTATTCAAGGTCACTAAACCTGCAACAAACTGAACCCTAAGAGGGTATTGGTGAACCCTGTCGTGGATGTGATTCAAACATGGGGCACTAAACCTTAAGAGTAGGGTAATGCATAAGACGGGACGGAAAAGGGTTTAGTGTTGGATTAGGCGGAGCCGCTACGCGGCTCCGCCTAATCCAACCCTAAACCTTTTTCCTTATTCAAGATCACTAAACCCTAAACAAACCGAACCCTAAGAGTGTATTGGTGAACCCTGTCGTGGATGTGATTCAAACATAGGGCACTGAACCTTAAGAGTAGGGTAATGCATAAGACGGGACGGAAAAGGGTTTAGGGTTGGATTAGGCGTACCCGCTACGCGGCTCCGCCTAATCCAACCCTAAACCCTTTTCCTTATTCAAGATCACTAAACCCTAAACAAACTGAAACCTAAGAGGGTATTGGTGAACCCTGTCGTGGATGTGATTAAAACATGGGGCACTGAACCTTAAGAGTAGGGTAATGCATAAGACGGGACGGAAAAGGGTTTAGGGTTGGATTAGGCGTACCCGCTACGCGGCTCTGCCTAATCCAACCCTAAACCCTTTTCCTTATTCAAGGTCACTAAACCCTAAACAAACTGAACCCTAAGAGGGTATTGGTGAACCCTGTCGTGGATGTGATTCAAAGATGGGGCACTGAACCTTAAGAGTAGGGTACTGCATAAGACGGGACGGAAAAGGGTTTAGGGTTGGATTAGGCGGGTAGAGTAGGGTACTGCATAAGACGGGACGGAAAAGGGTTTAGGGTTGGATTAGGCGGATCCGCGTAGCGGATCCGCCTAATCCAACCCTAAACCCTTTTCCTTATTCAAGGTCACTAAACCTGCAACAAACTGAACCCTAAGAGGGTATTGGTGAACCCTGTCGTGGATGTGATTCAAAGATGGGGCACTGAACCTTAAGAGTAGGGTACTGCATAAGACGGGACGGAAAAGGGTTTAGGGTTGGATTAGGCGGGTAGAGTAGGGTACTGCATAAGACGGGACGGAAAAGGGTTTAGGGTTGGATTAGGCGGGTCCGCGTAGCGGATCCGCCTAATCCAACCCTAAACCCTTTTCCTTATTCAAGGTCACTAAACCTGCAACAAACTGAACCCTAAGAGGGTATTGGTGAACCCTGTCGTGGATGTGATTCAAACATGGGGCACTGAACCTTAAGAGTAGGGTAATGCATAAGACGGGACGGAAAAGGGTTTAGGGTTGGATTAGGCGGAGCCGCTACGCGGCTCCGCCTAATCCAACCCTAAACCTTTTTCCTTATTCAAGATCACTAAACCCTAAACAAACCGAACCCTAAGAGTGTATTGGTGAATCCTGTCGTGGATGTGATTCAAACATGGGGCACTGAACCTTAAGAGTAGGGTAATGCATAAAACGGGACGGAAAAGGGTTTAGGGTTGGATTAGGCGAACCCGCTACGCGGCTCCGCCTAATCCAACCCTAAACCCTTTTCCTTATTCAAGATCACCAAACCCTAAACAAACTAAACCATAAGAGGGTATTGGTGAACCCTGTCGTGGATGTGATTCAAACATGGGGCACTGAACCTTAAGAGTAGGGTAATGCATAAGACGGGACGGAAAAGGGTTTAGGGTTGGATTAGGCGAAGCCGCTACGCGGCTCCGCCTAATCCAACCCTAAACCTTTTTCCTTATTCAAAATCACTAAACCCTAAACAAACCGAACCCTAAGAGTGTATTGGTGAACCCTGTCGTGGATGTGATTAAAACATGGGGCACTGAACCTTAAGAGTAGGGTAATGCATAAGACGGGACGGAAAAGGGTTTAGGGTTGGATTAGGCGTACCCGCTACGCGGCTCTGCCTAATCCAACCCTAAACCCTTTTCCTTATTCAAGGTCACTAAACCCTAAACAAACTGAACCCTAAGAGGGTATTGGTGAACCCTGTCGTGGATGTGATTCAAAGATGGGGCACTGAACCTTAAGAGTAGGGTACTGCATAAGACGGGACGGAAAAGGGTTTAGGGTTGGATTAGGCGGGTAGAGTAGGGTACTGCATAAGACGGGACGGAAAAGGGTTTAGGGTTGGATTAGGCGGATCCGCGTAGCGGATCCGCCTAATCCAACCCTAAACCCTTTTCCTTATTCAAGGTCACTAAACCTGCAACAAACTGAACCCTAAGAGGGTATTGGTGAACCCTGTCGTGGATGTGATTCAAACATGGGGCACTGAACCTTAAGAGTAGGGTAATGCATAAGACGGGACGGAAAAGGGTTTAGGGTTGGATTAGGCGGAGCCGCTACGCGGCTCCGCCTAATCCAACCCTAAACCTTTTTCCTTATTCAAGATCACTAAACCCTAAACAAACCGAACCCTAAGAGTGTATTGGTGAACCCTGTCGTGGATGTGATTCAAACATAGGGCACTGAACCTTAAGAGTAGGGTAATGCATAAGACGGGACGGAAAAGGGTTTAGGGTTGGATTAGGCGTACCCGCTACGCGGCTCCGCCTAATCCAACCCTAAACCCTTTTCCTTATTCAAGATCACTAAACCCTAAACAAACTGAAACCTAAGAGGGTATTGGTGAACCCTGTCGTGGATGTGATTAAAACATGGGGCACTGAACCTTAAGAGTAGGGTAATGCATAAGACGGGACGGAAAAGGGTTTAGGGTTGGATTAGGCGTACCCGCTACGCGGCTCTGCCTAATCCAACCCTAAACCCTTTTCCTTATTCAAGGTCACTAAACCCTAAACAAACTGAACCCTAAGAGGGTATTGGTGAACCCTGTCGTGGATGTGATTCAAAGATGGGGCACTGAACCTTAAGAGTAGGGTACTGCATAAGACGGGACGGAAAAGGGTTTAGGGTTGGATTAGGCGGGTAGAGTAGGGTACTGCATAAGACGGGACGGAAAAGGGTTTAGGGTTGGATTAGGCGGATCCGCGTAGCGGATCCGCCTAATCCAACCCTAAACCCTTTTCCTTATTCAAGGTCACTAAACCTGCAACAAACTGAACCCTAAGAGGGTATTGGTGAACCCTGTCGTGGATGTGATTCAAAGATGGGGCACTGAACCTTAAGAGTAGGGTACTGCATAAGACGGGACGGAAAAGGGTTTAGGGTTGGATTAGGCGGGTAGAGTAGGGTACTGCATAAGACGGGACGGAAAAGGGTTTAGGGTTGGATTAGGCGGGTCCGCGTAGCGGATCCGCCTAATCCAACCCTAAACCCTTTTCCTTATTCAAGGTCACTAAACCTGCAACAAACTGAACCCTAAGAGGGTATTGGTGAACCCTGTCGTGGATGTGATTCAAACATGGGGCACTGAACCTTAAGAGTAGGGTAATGCATAAGACGGGACGGAAAAGGGTTTAGGGTTGGATTAGGCGGAGCCGCTACGCGGCTCCGCCTAATCCAACCCTAAACCTTTTTCCTTATTCAAGATCACTAAACCCTAAACAAACCGAACCCTAAGAGTGTATTGGTGAACCCTGTCGTGGATGTGATTCAAACATGGGGCACTGAACCTTAAGAGTAGGGTAATGCATAAAACGGGACGGAAAAGGGTTTAGGGTTGGATTAGGCGAACCCGCTACGCGGCTCCGCCTAATCCAACCCTAAACCCTTTTCCTTATTCAAGATCACCAAACCCTAAACAAACTAAACCATAAGAGGGTATTGGTGAACCCTGTCGTGGATGTGATTCAAACATGGGGCACTGAACCTTAAGAGTAGGGTAATGCATAAGACGGGACGGAAAAGGGTTTAGGGTTGGATTAGGCGTACCCGCTACGCGGCTCTGCCTAATCCAACCCTAAACCCTTTTCCTTATTCAAGGTCACTAAACCCTAAACAAACTGAACCCTAAGAGGGTATTGGTGAACCCTGTCGTGGATGTGATTCAAAGATGGGGCACTGAACCTTAAGAGTAGGGTACTGCATAAGACGGGACGGAAAAGGGTTTAGGGTTGGATTAGGCGGATCCGCGTAGCGGATCCGCCTAATCCAACCCTAAACCCTTTTCCTTATTCAAGGTCACTAAACCTGCAACAAACTGAACCCTAAGAGGGTATTGGTGAACCCTGTCGTGGATGTGATTCAAACATGGGGCACTGAACCTTAAGAGTAGGGTAATGCATAAGACGGGACGGAAAAGGGTTTAGGGTTGGATTAGGCGGGTAGAGTAGGGTACTGCATAAGACGGGACGGAAAAGGGTTTAGGGTTGGATTAGGCGGATCCGCGTAGCGGATCCGCCTAATCCATCCCTAAACCCTTTTCCTTATTCAAGGTCACTAAACCTGCAACAAACTGAACCCTAAGAGAGTATTAGTGAACCCTGTCGTGGATGTGATTCAAACATGGGGCACTGAACCTTAAGAGTAGGGTAATGCATAAGACGGGACGGAAAAGGGTTTAGGTTTGGATTAGGCGTACCCGCTACGCGGCTCCGCCTAATCCAACCCTAAACCCTTTTCCTTATTCAAGATCACTAAACCCTAAACAAACCGAACCCTAAGAGTGTATTGGTGAACCCTGTCGTGGATGTGATTAAAACATGGGGCACTGAACCTTAAGAGTAGGGTAATGCATAAGAAGGGACGGAAAAGGGTTTAGGGTTGGATTAGGCGGAGCCGCTACGCGGCTCAGCCTAATCCAACCCTAAACCCTTTTCCTTATTCAAGGTCACTAAACCCTAAACAAACTGAACCCTAAGTGGGTATTGGTGAACCCTGTCGTGGATGTGATTCAAAGATGGGGCACTGAACCTTAAGAGTAGGGTACTGCATAAGACGGGACGGAAAAGGGTTTAGGGTTGGATTAGGCGTACCCGCTACGCGGCTCCGCCTAATCCAACCCTAAACCCTTTTCCTTATTCAAGATCACTAAACCCTAAACAAACCGAACCCTAAGAGTGTATTGGTGAACCCTGTCGTGGATGTGATTAAAACATGGGGCACTGAACCTTAAGAGTAGGGTAATGCATAAGACGGGACGGAAAAGGGTTTAGGGTTGGATTAGGCGTACCCGCTACGCGGCTCTGCCTAATCCAACCCTAAACCCTTTTCCTTATTCAAGGTCACTAAACCCTAAACAAACTGAACCCTAAGAGGGTATTGGTGAACCCTGTCGTGGATGTGATTCAAAGATGGGGCACTGAACCTTAAGAGTAGGGTACTGCATAAGACGGGACGGAAAAGGGTTTAGGGTTGGATTAGGCGGATCCGCGTAGCGGATCCGCCTAATCCAACCCTAAACCCTTTTCCTTATTCAAGGTCACTAAACCTGCAACAAACTGAACCCTAAGAGGGTATTGGTGAACCCTGTCGTGGATGTGATTCAAACATGGGGCACTGAACCTTAAGAGTAGGGTAATGCATAAGACGGGACGGAAAAGGGTTTAGGGTTGGATTAGGCGGGTAGAGTAGGGTACTGCATAAGACGGGACGGAAAAGGGTTTAGGGTTGGATTAGGCGGATCCGCGTAGCGGATCCGCCTAATCCATCCCTAAACCCTTTTCCTTATTCAAGGTCACTAAACCTGCAACAAACTGAACCCTAAGAGAGTATTGGTGAACCCTGTCGTGGATGTGATTCAAACATGGGGCACTGAACCTTAAGAGTAGGGTAATGCATAAGACGGGACGGAAAAGGGTTTAGGTTTGGATTAGGCGTACCCGCTACGCGGCTCCGCCTAATCCAACCCTAAACCCTTTTCCTTATTCAAGATCACTAAACCCTAAACAAACTGAACCCTAAGAGGGTATTGGTGAACCCTGTCGTGGATGTGATTCAAACATGGGGCACTGAACCTTAAGAGTAGGGTAATGCATAAGAAGGGACGGAAAAGGGTTTAGGGTTGGATTAGGCGGAGCCGCTACGCGGCTCAGCCTAATCCAACCCTAAACCCTTTTCCTTATTCAAGGTCACTAAACCCTAAACAAACTGAACCCTAAGTGGGTATTGGTGAACCCTGTCGTGGATGTGATTCAAAGATGGGGCACTGAACCTTAAGAGTAGGGTACTGCATAAGACGGGACGGAAAAGGGTTTAGGGTTGGATTAGGCGTACCCGCTACGCGGCTCCGCCTAATCCAACCCTAAACCCTTTTCCTTATTCAAGATCACTAAACCCTAAACAAACCGAACCCTAAGAGTGTATTGGTGAACCCTGTCGTGGATGTGATTAAAACATGGGGCACTGAACCTTAAGAGTAGGGTAATGCATAAGACGGGACGGAAAAGGGTTTAGGGTTGGATTAGGCGTACCCGCTACGCGGCTCTGCCTAATCCAACCCTAAACCCTTTTCCTTATTCAAGGTCACTAAACCCTAAACAAACTGAACCCTAAGAGGGTATTGGTGAACCCTGTCGTGGATGTGATTCAAAGATGGGGCACTGAACCTTAAGAGTAGGGTACTGCATAAGACGGGACGGAAAAGGGTTTAGGGTTGGATTAGGCGGATCCGCGTAGCGGATCCGCCTAATCCAACCCTAAACCCTTTTCCTTATTCAAGGTCACTAAACCTGCAACAAACTGAACCCTAAGAGGGTATTGGTGAACCCTGTCGTGGATGTGATTCAAACATGGGGCACTGAACCTTAAGAGTAGGGTAATGCATAAGACGGGACGGAAAAGGGTTTAGGGTTGGATTAGGCGGAGCCGCTACGCGGCTCCGCCTAATCCAACCCTAAACCTTTTTCCTTATTCAAGATCACTAAACCCTAAACAAACCGAACCCTAAGAGTGTATTGGTGAACCCTGTCGTGGATGTGATTCAAACATAGGGCACTGAACCTTAAGAGTAGGGTAATGCATAAGACGGGACGGAAAAGGGTTTAGGGTTGGATTAGGCGTACCCGCTACGCGGCTCCGCCTAATCCAACCCTAAACCCTTTTCCTTATTCAAGATCACTAAACCCTAAACAAACTGAAACCTAAGAGGGTATTGGTGAACCCTGTCGTGGATGTGATTAAAACATGGGGCACTGAACCTTAAGAGTAGGGTAATGCATAAGACGGGACGGAAAAGGGTTTAGGGTTGGATTAGGCGTACCCGCTACGCGGCTCTGCCTAATCCAACCCTAAACCCTTTTCCTTATTCAAGGTCACTAAACCCTAAACAAACTGAACCCTAAGAGGGTATTGGTGAACCCTGTCGTGGATGTGATTCAAAGATGGGGCACTGAACCTTAAGAGTAGGGTACTGCATAAGACGGGACGGAAAAGGGTTTAGGGTTGGATTAGGCGGGTAGAGTAGGGTACTGCATAAGACGGGACGGAAAAGGGTTTAGGGTTGGATTAGGCGGATCCGCGTAGCGGATCCGCCTAATCCAACCCTAAACCCTTTTCCTTATTCAAGGTCACTAAACCTGCAACAAACTGAACCCTAAGAGGGTATTGGTGAACCCTGTCGTGGATGTGATTCAAAGATGGGGCACTGAACCTTAAGAGTAGGGTACTGCATAAGACGGGACGGAAAAGGGTTTAGGGTTGGATTAGGCGGGTAGAGTAGGGTACTGCATAAGACAGGACGGAAAAGGGTTTAGGGTTGGATTAGGCGGATCCGCCTAATCCAACCCTAAACCCTTTTCCTTATTCAAGGTCACTAAACCTGCAACAAACTGAACCCTAAGAGGGTATTGGTGAACCCTGTCGTGGATGTGATTCAAAGATGGGGCACTGAACCTTAAGAGTAGGGTACTGCATAAGACGGGACGGAAAAGGGTTTAGGGTTGGATTAGGCGGGTAGAGTAGGGTAATGCATAAGACGGGACGGAAAAGGGTTTAGGGTTGGATTAGGCGGAGCCGCTACGCGGCTCCGCCTAATCCAACCCTAAACCTTTTTCCTTATTCAAGATCACTAAACCCTAAACAAACCGAACCCTAAGAGTGTATTGGTGAACCCTGTCGTGGATGTGATTCAAACATGGGGCACTGAACCTTAAGAGTAGGGTAATGCATAAGACGGGACGGAAAAGGGTTTAGGGTTGGATTAGGCGTACCCGCTACGCGGCTCCGCCTAATCCAACCCTAAACCCTTTTCCTTATTCAAGATCACTAAACCCTAAACAAACTGAACCCTAAGAGGGTATTGGTGAACCCTGTCGTGGATGTGATTAAAACATGGGGCACTGAACCTTAAGAGTAGGGTAATGCATAAGACGGGACGGAAAAGGGTTTAGGATTGGATTAGGCGTACCCGCTACGCGGCTTTGCCTAATCCAACCCTAAACCCTTTTCCTTATTCAAGGTCACTAAACCCTAAACAAACTGAACCCTAAGAGGGTATTGGTGAACCCTGTCGTGGATGTGATTCAAAGATGGGGCACTGAACCTTAAGAGTAGGGTACTGCATAAGACGGGACGGAAAAGGGTTTAGGGTTAGATTAGGCGGATCCGCGTAGCGGATCCGCCTAATCCAACCCTAAACCGTTTTCCTTATTCAAGGTCACTAAACCTGCAACAAACTGAACCCTAAGAGGGTATTGGTGAACCCTGTCGTGGATGTGATTCAAACATGGGGCACTGAACCTTAAGAGTAGGGTAATGCATAAGACGGGACGGAAAAGGGTTTAGGGTTGGATTTGGCGTACCCGCTACGCGGCTCCGCCTAATCCAACCCTAAACCCTTTTCCTTATTCAAGATCACTAAACCCTAAACAAATCGAACCCTAAGAGTGTATTGGTGAACCCTGTCGTGGATGTGATTCAAACATGGGGCACTGAACCTTAAGAGTAGGGTAATGCATAAGACGGGACGGAAAAGGGTTTAGGGTTGGATTAGGCGGAGCCGCTACGCGGCTCCGCCTAATCCAACCCTAAACCTTTTTCCTTATTCAAGATCACTAAACCCTAAACAAACCGAACCCTAAGAGTGTATTGGTGAACCCTGTCGTGGATGTGATTCAAACATGGGGCACTGAACCTTAAGAGTAGGGTAATGCATAAAACGGGACGGAAAAGGGTTTAGGGTTGGATTAGGCGTACCCGCTACGCGGCTCCGCCTAATCCAACCCTAAACCCTTTTCCTTATTCAAGATCACTAAACCCTAAACAAACTGAACCCTAAGAGGGTATTGGTGAACCCTGTCGTGGATGTGATTAAAACATGGGGCACTGAACCTTAAGAGTAGGGTAATGCATAAGACGGGACGGAAAAGGGTTTAGGGTTGGATTAGGCGTACCCGCTACGCGGCTCTGCCTAATCCAACCCTAAACCCTTTTCCTTATTCAAGGTCACTAAACCCTAAACAAACTGAACCCTAAGAGGGTATTGGTGAACCCTGTCGTGGATGTGATTCAAAGATGGGGCACTGAACCTTAAGAGTAGGGTACTGCATAAGACGGGACGGAAAAGGGTTTAGGGTTGGATTAGGCGGGTAGAGTAGGGTACTGCATAAGACGGGACGGAAAAGGGTTTGGGGTTGGATTAGGCGGATCCGCGTAGCGGATCCGCCTAATCCAACCCTAAACCCTTTTCCTTATTCAAGGTC
Source organism: Agrostemma githago (assembly GCA_958450325.1). Classification (NCBI taxonomy): domain Eukaryota; kingdom Viridiplantae; phylum Streptophyta; class Magnoliopsida; order Caryophyllales; family Caryophyllaceae; genus Agrostemma; species Agrostemma githago. Next base: position 33,690,314 of record OY288261.1, read on the forward strand.
ACTAAACCTGCAACAAACTGAACCCTAAGAGGGTATTGGTGAACCCTGTCGTGGATGTGATTCAAAGATGGGGCACTAAACCTTAAGAGTAGGGTACTGCGTAAGACGGGACGGAAAAGGGTTTAGGGTTGGATTAGGCGGGTAGAGTAGGGTACTGCATAAGACGGGACGGAAAAGGGTTTAGGGTTGGATTAGGCGGATCCGCGTAGCGGATCCGCCTAATCCAACCCTAAACCCTTTTCCTTATTCAAGGTCACTAAACCTGCAACAAACTGAACCCTAAGAGGGTATTGGTGAACCCTGTCTTGGATGTGATTCAAACATGGGGCACTGAACCTTAAGAGTAGGGTAATGCATAAGACGGGAGGGAAAAGGGTTTAGGGTTGGATTAGGCGGAGCCGCTACGCGGCTCCGCCTAATCCAACCCTAAACCTTTTTCCTTATTCAAGATCACTAAACCCTAAACAAACCGAACCCTAAGAGTGTATTGGTGAACCCTGTCGTGGATGTGATTCAAACATAGGGCACTGAACCTTAAGAGTAGGGTAATGCATAAGACGGGACGGAAAAGGGTTTAGGGTTGGATTAGGCGTACCCGCTACGCGGCTCCGCCTAATCCAACCCTAAACCCTTTTCCTTATTCAAGATCACTAAACCCTAAACAAACTGAACCCTAAGAGGGTATTGGTGAACCCTGTCGTGGATGTGATTAAAACATGGGGCACTGAACCTTAAGAGTAGGGTAATGCATAAGACGGGACGGAAAAGGGTTTAGGGTTGGATTAGGCGTACCCGCTACGCGGCTCTGCCTAATCCAACCCTAAACCCTTTTCCTTATTCAAGGTCACTAAACCCTAAACAAACTGAACCCTAAGAGGGTATTGGTGAACCCTGTCGTGGATGTGATTCAAAGATGGGGCACTGAACCTTAAGAGTAGGGTACTGCATAAGACGGGACGGAAAAGGGTTTAGGGTTGGATTAGGCGGGTAGAGTAGGGTACTGCATAAGACGGGACGGAAAAGGGTTTGGGGTTGGATTAGGCGGATCCGCGTAGCGGATCCGCCTAATCCAACCCTAAACCCTTTTCCTTATTCAAGGTCACTAAACCTGCAACAAACTGAACCCTAAGAGGGTATTGGTGAACCCTGTCGTGGATGTGATTCAAAGATGGGGCACTGAATCTTAAGAGTAGGGTACTGCATAAGACGGGACGGAAAAGGGTTTAGGGTTGGATTAGGCGGGTAGAGTAGGGTACTGCATAAGACGGGACGGAAAAGGGTTTAGGGTTGGATTAGGCGGATCCGCGTAGCGGATCCGCCTAATCCAACCCTAAACCCTTTTCCTTATTCAAGGTCACTAAACCTGCAACAAACTGAACCCTAAGAGGGTATTGGTGAACCCTGTCGTGGATGTGATTCAAACATGGGGCACTGAACCTTAAGAGTAGGGTAATGCATAAGACGGGAGGGAAAAGGGTTTAGGGTTGGATTAGGCGGAGCCGCTACGCGGCTCCGCCTAATCCAACCCTAAACCTTTTTCCTTATTCAAGATCACTAAACCCTAAACAAACCGAACCCTAAGAGTGTATTGGTGAACCCTGTCGTGGATGTGATTCAAACATAGGGCACTGAACCTTAAGAGTAGGGTAATGCATAAGACGGGACGGAAAAGGGTTTAGGGTTGGATTAGGCGTACCCGCTACGCGGCTCCGCCTAATCCAACCCTAAACCCTTTTCCTTATTCAAGATCACTAAACCCTAAACAAACTGAACCCTAAGAGGGTATTGGTGAACCCTGTCGTGGATGTGATTAAAACATGGGGCACTGAACCTTAAGAGTAGGGTAATGCATAAGACGGGACGGAAAAGGGTTTAGGGTTGGATTAGGCGTACCCGCTACGCGGCTCTGCCTAATCCAACCCTAAACCCTTTTCCTTATTCAAGGTCACTAAACCCTAAAATAACTGAACCCTAAGAGGGTATTGGTGAACCCTGTCGTGGATGTGATTCAAAGATGGGGCACTGAACCTTAAGAGTAGGGTACTGCATAAGACGGGACGGAAAAGGGTTTAGGGTTGGATTAGGCGGGTAGAGTAGGGTACTGCATAAGACGGGACGGAAAAGGGTTTGGGGTTGGATTAGGCGGATCCGCGTAGCGGATCCGCCTAATCCAACCCTAAACCCTTTTCCTTATTCAAGGTCACTAAACCTGCAACAAACTGAACCCTAAGAGGGTATTGGTGAACCCTGTCGTGGATGTGATTCAAAGATGGGGCACTGAATCTTAAGAGTAGGGTACTGCATAAGACGGGACGGAAAAGGGTTTAGGGTTGGATTAGGCGGGTAGAGTAGGGTACTGCATAAGACGGGACGGAAAAGGGTTCCTAATTTAACCCAAAACCCTTTTCCTTATTCAAGGTCACTAAACCTGCAACAATCTGAACCCTAAGAGGGTATTGGTGAACCCTGTCGTGGATGTGATTCAAACATGGGGCACTGAACCTTAAGAGTAGGGTAATGCATAATACGGGACGGAAAAGGGTTTAGGGTTGGATTAGGCGGAGCCGCTACGCGGCTCCGCCTAATCCAACCCTAAACCTTTTTCCTTATTCAAGATCACTAAACCCTAAACAAACCGAACCCTAAGAGTGTATTGGTGAACCCTGTCGTGGATGTGATTCAAACATGGGGCACTGAACCTTAAGAGTAGGGTAATGCATAAGACGGGACGGAAAAGGGTTTAGGGTTGGATTAGGCGTACCCGCTACGCGGCTTTGCCTAATCCAACCCTAAACCCTTTTCCTTATTCAAGGTCACTAAACCCTAAACAAACTGAACCCTAAGAGGGTATTGGTGAACCCTGTCGTGGATGTGATTCAAAGATGGGGCACTGAACCTTAAGAGTAGGGTACTGCATATGACGGGACGGAAAAGGGTTTAGGGTTGGATTAGGCGGGTAGAGTAGGGTACTGCATAAGACGGGACGGAAAAGGGTTTAGGGTTGGATTAGGCGGATCCGCGTAGCGGATCCGCCTAATCCAACCCTAAACCCTTTTCCTTATTCAAGGTCACTAAACCTGCAACAAACTGAACCCTAAGAGGGTATTGGTGAACCCTGTCGTGGATGTGATTCAAACATGGGGCACTGAACCTTAAGAGTAGGGTAATGCATAAGACGGGACGGAAAAGGGTTTAGGTTTGGATTAGGCGTACCCGCTACGCGGCTCCGCCTAATCCAACCCTAAACCTTTTTCCTTATTCAAGGTCACTAAACCCTAAACAAACCGAACCCTAAGAGTGTATTGGTGAACCCTGTCGTGGATGTGATTCAAAGATGGGGCACTGAACCTTAAGAGTAGGGTAATGCATAAGACGGGACAGAAAAGGGTTTAGGGTTGGATTAGGCGAACCCGCTACGCGGCTCCGCCTAATCCAACCCTAAACCCTTTTCCTTATTCAAGATCACTAAACCCTAAACAAACTAAACCCTAAGAGGGTATTGGTGAACCCTGTCGTGGATGTGATTCAAACATGGGGCACTGAACCTTAAGAGTAGGGTAATGCATAAGACGGGACGGAAAAGGGTTTAGGGTTGGATTAGGCGTACCCGCTACGCGACTCCGCCTAATCCAACCCTAAACCCTTTTCCTTATTCAAGATCACTAAACCCTAAACAAACTGAACCCTAAGAGGGTATTGGTGAACCCTGTCGTGGATGTGATTCAAACATGGGGCACTGAACCTTAAGAGTAGGGTAATGCATAAGACGGGACGGAAAAGGGTTTAGGGTTGGATTAGGCGTACCCGCTACGCGGCTCCGCCTAATCCAACCCTAAACCCTTTTCCTTATTCAAGATCACTAAACCCTAAACAAACCGAACCCTAAGAGTGTATTGGTGAACCCTGTCGTGGATGTGATTCAAACATGGGGCACTGAACCTTAAGAGTAGGGTAATGCATAAGACGGGACGGAAAAGGGTTTAGGGTTGGATTAGGCGTACCCGCTACGCGGCTCTGCCTAATCCAACCCTAAACCCTTTTCCTTATTCAAGGTCACTAAACCTGCAACAAACTGAACCCTAAGAGGGTATTGGTGAACCCTGTCGTGGATGTGATTCAAACATGGGGCACTGAACCTTAAGAGTAGGGTAATGCATAAGACGGGACGGAAAAGGGTTTAGGGTTGGATTAGGCGGAGCCGCTACGCGGCTCCGCCTAATCCAACCCTAAACCTTTTTCCTTATTGAAGATCACTAAACCCTAAACAAACCGAACCCTAAGAGTGTATTGGTGAACCCTGTCGTGGATGTGATTCAAACATAGGGCACTGAACCTTAAGAGTAGGGTAATGCATAAGACGGGACGGAAAAGGGTTTAGGGTTGGATTAGGCGTACCCGCTACGCGGCTCCGCCTAATCCAACCCTAAACCCTTTTCCTTATTCAAGATCACTAAATCCTAAACAAACTGAACCCTAAGAGGGTATTGGTGAACCCTGTCGTGGATGTGATTAAAACATGGGGCACTGAACCTTAAGAGTAGGGTAATGCATAAGACGGGACGGAAAAGGGTTTAGGGTTGGATTAGGCGTACCCGCTACGCGGCTCCGCCTAATCCAACCCTAAACCCTTTTCCTTATTCAAGATCACTAAACCCTAAACAAACCGAACCCTAAGAGTGTATTGGTGAACCCTGTCGTGGATGTGATTCAAACATGGGGCACTGAACCTTAAGAGTAGGGTAATGCATAAGACGGGACGGAAAAGGGTTTAGGGTTGGATTAGGCGTACCCGCTACGCGGCTCCGCCTAATCCAACCCTAAACCCTTTTCCTTATTCAAGATCACTAAACCCTAAACAAACTGAACCCTAAGAGGGTATTGGTGAACCCTGTCGTGGATGTGATTAAAGCATGGGGCACTGAACCTTAAGAGTAGGGTAATGCATAAGACGGGAAGGAAAAGGGTTTAGGGTTGGATTAGGCGTACCCGCCACGCGGCTCCGCCTAATCCAACCCTAAACCCTTTTCCTTATTCAAGATCACTAAACCCTAAACAAACCGAACCCTAAGAGTGTATTGGTGAACCCTGTCGTGGATGTGATTCAAACATGGGGCACTGAACCTTAAGAGTAGGGTAATGCATAAGACGGGACGGAAAAGGGTTTAGGGTTGGATTAGGCGTACCCGCTACGCGGCTCTGCCTAATCCAACCCTAAACCCTTTTCCTTATTCAAGGTCACTAAACCCTAAACAAACTGAACCCTAAGAGGGTATTGGTGAACCCTGTCGTGGATGTGATTCAAAGATGGGGCACTGAACCTTAAGAGTAGGGTACTGCATAAGACGGGACGGAAAAGGGTTTAGGGTTGGATTAGGCTGGTAGAGTAGGGTACTGCATAAGACGGGACGGAAAAGGGTTTAGGGTTGGATTAGGCGGATCCGCGTAGCGGATCCGCCTAATCCAACCCTAAACCCTTTTCCTTATTCAAGGTCACTAAACCTGCAACAAACTGAACCCTAAGAGGGTATTGGTGAACCCTGTCGTGGATGTCATTCAAAGATGGGGCACTGAACCTTAAGAGTAGGGTACTGCATAAGACGGGACGGAAAAGGGTTTAGTGTTGGATTAGGCGGGTAGAGTAGGGTACTGCATAAGACAGGACGGAAAAGGGTTTAGGGTTGGATTAGGCGGGTAGAGTAGGGTACTGCATAAGACGGGACGGAAAAGGGTTTAGGGTTGGATTAGGCGGATCCGCGTAGCGGATCCGCCTAATCCAACCCTAAACCCTTTTCCTTATTCAAGGTCACTAAACCTGCAACAAACTGAACCCTAAGAGGGTATTGGTGAACCCTGTCGTGGATGTGATTCAAACATGGGGCACTGAACCTTAAGAGTAGGGTAATGCATAAGACGGGACGGAAAAGGGTTTAGGGTTGGATTAGGCGGAGCCGCTACGCGGCTCCGCCTAATCCAACCCTAAACCTTTTTCCTTATTGAAGATCACTAAACCCTAAACAAACCGAACCCTAAGAGTGTATTGGTGAACCCTGTCGTGGATGTGATTCAAACATAGGGCACTGAACCTTAAGAGTAGGGTAATGCATAAGACGGGACGGAAAAGGGTTTAGGGTTGGATTAGGCGTACCCGCTACGCGGCTCCGCCTAATCCAACCCTAAACCCTTTTCCTTATTCAAGATCACTAAATCCTAAACAAACTGAACCCTAAGAGGGTATTGGTGAACCCTGTCGTGGATGTGATTAAAACATGGGGCACTGAACCTTAAGAGTAGGGTAATGCATAAGACGGGACGGAAAAGGGTTTAGGGTTGGATTAGGCGTACCCGCTACGCGGCTCCGCCTAATCCAACCCTAAACCCTTTTCCTTATTCAAGATCACTAAACCCTAAACAAACCGAACCCTAAGAGTGTATTGGTGAACCCTGTCGTGGATGTGATTCAAACATGGGGCACTGAACCTTAAGAGTAGGGTAATGCATAAGACGGGACGGAAAAGGGTTTAGGGTTGGATTAGGCGTACCCGCTACGCGGCTCCGCCTAATCCAACCCTAAACCCTTTTCCTTATTCAAGATCATTAAACCCTAAACAAACTGAACCCTAAGAGGGTATTGGTGAACCCTGTCGTGGATGTGATTAAAGCATGGGGCACTGAACCTTAAGAGTAGGGTAATGCATAAGACGGGAAGGAAAAGGGTTTAGGGTTGGATTAGGCGTACCCGCCACGCGGCTCCGCCTAATCCAACCCTAAACCCTTTTCCTTATTCAAGATCACTAAACCCTAAACAAACCGAACCCTAAGAGTGTATTGGTGAACCCTGTCGTGGATGTGATTCAAACATGGGGCACTGAACCTTAAGAGTAGGGTAATGCATAAGACAGGACGGAAAAGGGTTTAGGGTTGGATTAGGCGTACCCGCTACGCGGCTCTGCCTAATCCAACCCTAAACCCTTTTCCTTATTCAAGGTCACGAAACCCTAAACAAACTGAACCCTAAGAGGGTATTGGTGAACCCTGTCGTGGATGTGATTCAAAGATGGGGCACTGAACCTTAAGAGTAGGGTAATGCATAAGACGGGACGGAAAAGGGTTTAGGGTTGGATTAGGCGGGTAGAGTAGGGTACTGCATAAGACGGGACGGAAAAGGGGTTAGGGTTGGATTAGGCGGATCCGCGTAGCGGATCCGCCTAATCCAACCCTAAACCCTTTTCCTTATTCAAGGTCACTAAACCTGCAACAAACTGAACCCTAAGAGGGTATTGGTGAACCCTGTCGTGGATGTGATTCAAACATGGGGCACTGAACCTTAAGAGTAGGGTAATGCATAAGACGGGACGGAAAAGGGTTTAGGGTTGGATTAGGCGTACCCGCTACGCGGCTCCGCCTAATCCAACCCTAAACCCTTTTCCTTATTCAAGATCACTAAATCCTAAACAAACTGAACCCTAAGAGGGTATTGGTGAACCCTGTCGTGGATGTGATTAAAACATGGGGCACTGAACCTTAAGAGTAGGGTAATGCATAAGACGGGACGGAAAAGGGTTTAGGGTTGGATTAGGCGTACCCGCTACGCGGCTCCGCCTAATCCAACCCTAAACCCTTTTCCTTATTCAAGATCACTAAACCCTAAACAAACCGAACCCTAAGAGTGTATTGGTGAACCCTGTCGTGGATGTGATTCAAACATGGGGCACTGAACCTTAAGAGTAGGGTAATGCATAAGACGGGACGGAAAAGGGTTTAGGGTTGGATTAGGCGTACCCGCTACGCGGCTCCGCCTAATCCAACCCTAAACCCTTTTCCTTATTCAAGATCATTAAACCCTAAACAAACTGAACCCTAAGAGGGTATTGGTGAACCCTGTCGTGGATGTGATTAAAGCATGGGGCACTGAACCTTAAGAGTAGGGTAATGCATAAGACGGGAAGGAAAAGGGTTTAGGGTTGGATTAGGCGTACCCGCCACGCGGCTCCGCCTAATCCAACCCTAAACCCTTTTCCTTATTCAAGATCACTAAACCCTAAACAAACCGAACCCTAAGAGTGTATTGGTGAACCCTGTCGTGGATGTGATTCAAACATGGGGCACTGAACCTTAAGAGTAGGGTAATGCATAAGACAGGACGGAAAAGGGTTTAGGGTTGGATTAGGCGTACCCGCTACGCGGCTCTGCCTAATCCAACCCTAAACCCTTTTCCTTATTCAAGGTCACGAAACCCTAAACAAACTGAACCCTAAGAGGGTATTGGTGAACCCTGTCGTGGATGTGATTCAAAGATGGGGCACTGAACCTTAAGAGTAGGGTAATGCATAAGACGGGACGGAAAAGGGTTTAGGGTTGGATTAGGCGGGTAGAGTAGGGTACTGCATAAGACGGGACGGAAAAGGGGTTAGGGTTGGATTAGGCGGATCCGCGTAGCGGATCCGCCTAATCCAACCCTAAACCCTTTTCCTTATTCAAGGTCACTAAACCTGCAACAAACTGAACCCTAAGAGGGTATTGGTGAACCCTGTCGTGGATGTGATTCAAACATGGGGCACTGAACCTTAAGAGTAGGGTAATGCATAAGACGGGACGGAAAAGGGTTTAGGGTTGGATTAAGCGGAGCCGCTACGCGGCTCCGCCTAATCCAACCCTAAACCTTTTTCCTTATTCAAGATCACTAAACCCTAAACAAACCGAACCCTAAGAGTGTATTGGTGAACCCTGTCGTGGATGTGATTCAAACATAGGGCACTGAACCTTAAGAGTAGGGTAATGCATAAGACGGGACGGAAAAGGGTTTAGGGTTGGATTAGGCGTACCCGCTACGCGGCTCCGCCTAATCCAACCCTAAACCCTTTTCCTTATTCAAGATCACTAAATCCTAAACAAACTGAACCCTAAGAGGGTATTGGTGAACCCTGTCGTGGATGTGATTAAAACATGGGGCACTGAACCTTAAGAGTACGGTAATGCATAAGACGGGACGGAAAAGGGTTTAGGGTTGGATTAGGCGTACCCGCTACGCGGCTCCGCCTAATCCAACCCTAAACCCTTTTCCTTATTCAAGATCACTAAACCCTAAACAAACCGAACCCTAAGAGTGTATTGGTGAACCCTGTCGTGGATGTGATTCAAACATGGGGCACTGAACCTTAAGAGTAGGGTAATGCATAAGACGGGACGGAAAAGGGTTTAGGGTTGGATTAGGCGTACCCGCTACGCGGCTCCGCCTAATCCAACCCTAAACCCTTTTCCTTATTCAAGATCACTAAACCCTAAACAAACTGAACCCTAAGAGGGTATTGGTGAACCCTGTCGTGGATGTGATTAAAGCATGGGGCACTGAACCTTAAGAGTAGGGTAATGCATAAGACGGGACGGAAAAGGGTTTAGGGTTGGATTAGGCGTACCCGCCACGCGGCTCCGCCTAATCCAACCCTAAACCCTTTTCCTTATTCAAGATCACTAAACCCTAAACAAACCGAACCCTAAGAGTGTATTGGTGAACCCTGTCGTGGATGTGATTCAAACATGGGGCACTGAACCTTAAGAGTAGGGTAATGCATAAGACGGGACGGAAAAGGGTTTAGGGTTGGATTAGGCGTACCCGCTACGCGGCTCTGCCTAATCCAACCCTAAACCCTTTTCCTTATTCAAGGTCACGAAACCCTAAACAAACTGAACCCTAAGAGGGTATTGGTGAACCCTGTCGTGGATGTGATTCAAAGATGGGGCACTGAACCTTAAGAGTAGGGTACTGCATAAGACGGGACGGAAAAGGGTTTAGGGTTGGATTAGGCGGGTAGAGTAGGGTACTGCATAAGACGGGACGGAAAAGGGGTTAGGGTTAGATTAGGCGGATCCGCGTAGCGGATCCGCCTAATCCAACCCTAAACCCTTTTCCTTATTCAAGGTCACTAAACCTGCAACAAACTGAACCCTAAGAGGGTATTGGTGAACCCTGTCGTGGATGTGATTCAAACATGGGGCACTGAACCTTAAGAGTAGGGTAATGCATAAGACGGGAAGGAAAAGGGTTTAGGGTTGGATTAGGCGTACCCGCAACGCGGCTCCGCCTAATCCAACCCTAAACCTTTTTCCTTATTCAAGATCACTAAACCCTAAACAAACCGAACCCTAAGAGTGTATTGGTGAACCCTGTCGTGGATGTGATTCAAACATAGGGCACTGAACCTTAAGAGTAGGGTAATGCATAAGACGGGACGGAAAAGGGTTTAGGGTTGGATTAGGCGTACCCGCTACGCGGCTCCGCCTAATCCAACCCTAAACCCTTTTCCTTATTCAAGATCACTAAACCCTAAACAAACTGAACCCTAAGAGGGTATTGGTGAACCCTGTCGTGGATGTGATTAAAACATGGGGCACTGAACCTTAAGAGTAGGGTAATGCATAAGACGGGACGGAAAAGGGTTTAGGGTTGGATTAGGCGTACCCGCTACGCGGCTCCGCCTAATCCAACCCTAAACCCTTTTCCTTATTCAAGATCACTAAACCCTAAACAAACCGAACCCTAAGAGTGTATTGGTGAACCCTGTCGTGGATGTGATTCAAACATGGGGCACTGAACCTTAAGAGTAGGGTAATGCATAAGACGGGACGGAAAAGGGTTTAGGGTTGGATTAGGCGTACCCGCTACGCGGCTCCGCCTAATCCAACCCTAAACCCTTTTCCTTATTCAAGATCACTAAACCCTAAACAAACTGAACCCTAAGAGGGTATTGGTGAACCCTGTCGTGGATGTGATTAAAGCATGGGGCACTGAACCTTAAGAGTAGGGTAATGCATAAGACGGGACGGAAAAGGGTTTAGGGTTGGATTAGGCGTACCCGCTACGCGGCTCCGCCTAATCCAACCCTAAACCCTTTTCCTTATTCAAGATCACTAAACCCTAAACAAACCGAACCCTAAGAGTGTATTGGTGAACCCTGTCGTGGATGTGATTCAAACATGGGGCACTGAACCATAAGAGTAGGGTAATGCATAAGACGGGACGGAAAAGGGTTTAGGGTTGGATTAGGCGTACCCGCTACGGGGCTCTGCCTAATCCAACCCTAAACCCTTTTCCTTATTCAAGGTCACGAAACCCTAAACAAACTGAACCCTAAGAGGGTATTGGTGAACCCTGTCGTGGATGTGATTCAAAGATGGGGCACTGAACCTTAAGAGTAGGGTACTGCATAAGACGGGACGGAAAAGGGTTTAGGGTTGGATTAGGCGGGTAGAGTAGGGTACTGCATAAGACGGGACGGAAAAGGGGTTAGGGTTGGATTAGGCGGATCCGCGTAGCGGATCCGCCTAATCCAACCCTAAACCCTTTTCCTTATTCAAAGTCACTAAACCTGCAACAAACTGAACCCTAAGAGGGTATTGGTGAACCCTGTCGTGGATGTGATTCAAACATGGGGCACTGAACCTTAAGAGTAGGGTAATGCATAAGACGGGAAGGAAAAGGGTTTAGGGTTGGATTAGGCGGAGCCGCTACGCGGCTCTGCCTAATCCAACCCTAAACCTTTTTCCTTATTCAAGATCACTAAACCCTAAACAAACCGAACCCTAAGAGTGTATTGGTGAACCCTGTCGTGGATGTGATTCAAACATAGGGCACTGAACCTTAAGAGTAGGGTAATGCATAAGACGGGACGGAAAAGGGTTTAGGGTTGGATTAGGCGTACCCGCTACGCGGCTCCGCCTAATCCAACCCTAAACCCTTTTCCTTATTCAAGATCACTAAACCCTAAACAAACTGAACCCTAAGAGGGTATTGGTGAACCCTGTCGTGGATGTGATTAAAACATGGGGCACTGAACCTTAAGAGTAGGGTAATGCATAAGACGGGACGGAAAAGGGTTTAGGGTTGGATTAGGCGTACCCGCTACGCGGCTCCGCCTAATCCAACCCTAAACCCTTTTCCTTATTCAAGATCACTAAACCCTAAACAAACCGAACCCTAAGAGTGTATTGGTGAACCCTGTCGTGGATGTGATTCAAACATGGGGCACTGAACCTTAAGAGTAGGGTAATGCATAAGACGGGACGGAAAAGGGTTTAGGGTTGGATTAGGCGTACCCGCTACGCGGCTCCGCCTAATCCAACCCTAAACCCTTTTCCTTATTCAAGATCACTAAACCCTAAACAAACTGAACCCTAAGAGGGTATTGGTGAACCCTGTCGTGGATGTGATTAAAACATGGGGCACTGAACCTTAAGAGTAGGGTAATGCATAAGACGGGACGGAAAAGGGTTTAGGGTTGGATTAGGCGTACCCGCTACGCGGCTCTGCCTAATCCAACCCTAAACCCTTTTCCTTATTCAAGGTCACTAAACCCTAAACAAACTGAACCCTAAGAGGGTATTGGTGAACCCTGTCGTGGATGTGATTCAAAGATGGGGCACTGAACCTTAAGAGTAGGGTACTGCATAAGACGGGACGGAAAAGGGTTTAGGGTTGGATTAGGCGGGTAGAGTAGGGTACTGCATAAGACGGGACGGAAAAGGGGTTAGGGTTGGATTAGGCGGATCCGCGTAGCGGATCCGCCTAATCCAACCCTAAACCCTTTTCCTTATTCAAAGTCACTAAACCTGCAACAAACTGAACCCTAAGAGGGTATTGGTGAACCCTGTCGTGGATGTGATTCAAACATGGGGCACTGAACCTTAAGAGTAGGGTAATGCATAAGACGGGAAGGAAAAGGGTTTAGGGTTGGATTAGGCGGAGCCGCTACGCGGCTCTGCCTAATCCAACCCTAAACCTTTTTCCTTATTCAAGATCACTAAACCCTAAACAAACCGAACCCTAAGAGTGTATTGGTGAACCCTGTCGTGGATGTGATTCAAACATAGGGCACTGAACCTTAAGAGTAGGGTAATGCATAAGACGGGACGGAAAAGGGTTTAGGGTTGGATTAGGCGTACCCGCTACGCGGCTCCGCCTAATCCAACCCTAAACCCTTTTCCTTATTCAAGATCACTAAACCCTAAACAAACTGAACCCTAAGAGGGTATTGGTGAACCCTGTCGTGGATGTGATTAAAACATGGGGCACTGAACCTTAAGAGTAGGGTAATGCATAAGACGGGACGGAAAAGGGTTTAGGGTTGGATTAGGCGTACCCGCTACGCGGCTCCGCCTAATCCAACCCTAAACCCTTTTCCTTATTCAAGATCACTAAACCCTAAACAAACCGAACCCTAAGAGTGTATTGGTGAACCCTGTCGTGGATGTGATTCAAACATGGGGCACTGAACCTTAAGAGTAGGGTAATGCATAAGACGGGACGGAAAAGGGTTTAGGGTTGGATTAGGCGTACCCGCTACGCGGCTCCGCCTAATCCAACCCTAAACCCTTTTCCTTATTCAAGATCACTAAACCCTAAACAAACTGAACCCTAAGAGGGTATTGGTGAACCCTGTCGTGGATGTGATTAAAACATGGGGCACTGAACCTTAAGAGTAGGGTAATGCATAAGACGGGACGGAAAAGGGTTTAGGGTTGGATTAGGCGTACCCGCTACGCGGCTCTGCCTAATCCAACCCTAAACCCTTTTCCTTATTCAAGGTCACTAAACCCTAAACAAACTGAACCCTAAGAGGGTATTGGTGAACCCTGTCGTGGATGTGATTCAAAGATGGGGCACTGAACCTTAAGAGTAGGGTAATGCATAAGACGGGACGGAAAAGGGTTTAGGGTTGGATTAGGCGGAGCCGCTACGCGGCTCCGCCTAATCCAACCCTAAACCTTTTTCCTTATTCAAGATCACTAAACCCTAAACAAACCGAACCCTAAGAGTGTATTGGTGAACCCTGTCGTGGATGTGATTCAAACATAGGGCACTGAACCTTAAGAGTAGGGTAATGCATAAGACGGGACGGAAAAGGGTTTAGGGTTGGATTAGGCGTACCCGCTACGCGGCTCCGCCTAATCCAACCCTAAACCCTTTTCCTTATTCAAGATCACTAAACCCTAAACAAACTGAACCCTAAGAGGGTATTGGTGAACCCTGTCGTGGATGTGATTAAAACATGGGGCACTGAACCTTAAGAGTAGGGTAATGCATAAGACAGGACGGAAAAGGGTTTAGGGTTGGATTAGGCGTACCCGCTACGCGGCTCTGCCTAATCCAACCCTAAACCCTTTTCCTTATTCAAGGTCACTAAACCCTAAACAAACTGAACCCTAAGAGGGTATTGGTGAACCCTGTCTTGGATGTGATTCAAAGATGGGGCACTGAACCTTAAGAGTAGGGTACTGCATAAGACGGGACGGAAAAGGGTTTAGGGTTGGATTAGGCGGGTAGAGTAGGGTACTGCATAAGACGGGACGGAAAAGGGTTTAGGGTTGGATTAGGCGGATCCGCGTAGCGGATCCGCCTAATCCAACCCTAAACCCTTTTCCTTATTCAAGGTCACTAAACCTGCAACAAACTGAACCCTAAGAGGGTATTGGTGAACCCTGTCGTGGATGTGATTCAAAGATGGGGCACTGAACCTTAAGAGTAGGGTACTGCATAAGACGGGACGGAAAAGGGTTTAGGGTTGGATTAGGCGGGTAGAGTAGGGTACTGCATAAGACGGGACGGAAAAGGGTTTAGGGTTGGATTAGGCGAATCCGCGTAGCGGATCCGCCTAATTCAACCCTAAACCCTTTTCCTTATTCAAGGTCACTAAACCTGCAACAAACTGAACCCTAAGAGGGTATTGGTGAACCCTGTCGTGGATGTGATTCAAACATGGGGCACTGAACCTTAAGAGTAGGGTAATGCATAAGACGGGACGGAAAAGGGTTTAGGGTTGGATTAGGCGGAGCCGATACGCGGCTCCGCCTAATCCAACCCTAAACCTTTTTCCTTATTCAAGATCACTAAACCCTAAACAAACCGAACCCTAAGAGTGTATTGGTGAACCCTGTCGTGGATGTGATTCAAACATGGGGCACTGAACCTTAAGAGTAGGGTAATGCATAAGACGGGACGGAAAAGAGTTTAGGGTTGGATTAGGCGTACCCGCTACGCGGCTCTGCCTAAACCAACCCTAAACCCTTTTCCTTATTCAAGTCACTAAACCCTAAACAAACTGAACCCTAAGTGGGTATTGGTGAACCCTGTCGTGGATGTGATTCAAAGATGGGGCACTGAACCTTAAGAGTAGGGTACTGCATAAGACGGGACGGAAAAGGGTTTAGGGTTGGATTAGGCGGGTAGAGTAGGGTACTGCATAAGACGGGACGGAAAAGGGTTTAGGGTTGGATTAGGCGGATCCGCGTAGCGGATCCGCCTAATCCAACCCTAAACCCTTTTCCTTATTCAAGGTCACTAAACCTGCAACAAACTGAACCCTAAGAGGGTATTGGTGAACCCTGTCGTGGATGTGATTCAAAGATGGGGCATTGAACCTTAAGAGTAGGGTACTGCATAAGACGGGACGGAAAAGGGTTTAGGGTTGGATTAGGCGGGTAGAGTAGGGTACTGCATAAGACGGGACGGAAAAGGGTTTAGGGTTGGATTAGGCGAATCCGCGTAGCGGATCCGCCTAATTCAACCCTAAACCCTTTTCCTTATTCAAGGTCACTAAACCTGCAACAAACTGAACCCTAAGAGGGTATTGGTGAACCCTGTCGTGGATGTGATTCAAACATGGGGCACTGAACCTTAAGAGTAGGGTAATGCATAAGACGGGACGGAAAAGGGTTTAGGGTTGGATTAGGCGGAGCCGCTACGCGGCTCCGCCTAATCCAACCCTAAACCTTTTTCCTTATTCAAGATCACTAAACCCTAAACAAACCGAACCCTAAGAGTGTATTGGTGAACCCTGTCGTGGATGTGATTCAAACATGGGGCACTGAACCTTAAGAGTAGGGTAATGCATAAGACGGGACGGAAAAGAGTTTAGGGTTGGATTAGGCGTACCCGCTACGCGGCTCTGCCTAAACCAACCCTAAACCCTTTTCCTTATTCAAGGTCACTAAACCCTAAACAAACTGAACCCTAAGTGGGTATTGGTGAACCCTGTCGTGGATGTGATTCAAAGATGGGGCACTGAACCTTAAGAGTAGGGTACTGCATAAGACGGGACGAAAAAGGGTTTAGGGTTGGATTAGGCGGGTAGAGTAGGGTACTGCATAAGACGGGACGGAAAAGGGTTTAGGGTTGGATTAGGCGGATCCGCGTAGCGGATCCGCCTAATCCAACCCTAAACCCTTTTCCTTATTCAAGGTCACTAAACCTGCAACAAACTAAACCCTAAGAGGGTATTGGTGAACCCTGTCGTGGATGTGATTCAAACATGGGGCACTGAACCTTAAGAGTAGGGTAATGGATAAGACGGGACGGAAAAGGGTTTAGGGTTGGATTAGGCGTACCCGCTACGCGGCTCCGCCTAATCCAACCCTAAACCCTTTTCCTTATTCAAGATCACTAAACCCTAAACAAACCGAACCCTAAGAGTGTATTGGTGAACCCTGTCGTGGATGTGATTCAAACATGGGGCACTGAACCTTAAGAGTAGGGTAATGCATAAGACGGGACGGAAAAGGGTTTAGGGTTGGATTAGGCGTACCCGCTACGCGGCTCCGCCTAATCCAACCCTAAACCCTTTTCCTTATTCAAGATCACTAAACCCTAAAAAAACTGAACCCTAAGAGGGTATTGGTGAACCCTGTCGTGGATGTGATTAAAACATGGGGCACTGAACCTTAAGAGTAGGGTAATGCATAAGACGGGACGGAAAAGGGTTTAGGGTTGGATTAGGCGTACCCGCTACGCGGCTCTGCCTAATCCAACCCTAAACCCTTTTCCTTATTCAAGGTCACTAAACCCTAAACAAACTGAACCCTAAGTGGGTATTGGTGAACCCTGTCGTGGATGTGATTCAAAGATGGGGCACTGAACCTTAAGAGTAGGGTACTGCATAAGACGGAACGGAAAAGGGTTTAGGGTTGGATTAGGCGTACCCGCTACGCGGCTCCGCCTAATCCAACCCTAAACCCTTTTCCTTATTCAAGATCACTAAACCCTAAACAAACTGAACCCTAAGTGGGTATTGGTGAACCCTGTCGTGGATGTGATTCAAAGATGGGGCACTGAACCTTAAGAGTAGGGTACTGCATAAGACGGAAAGGAAAAGGGTTTAGGGTTGGATTAGGCGTACCCGCTACGCGGCTCCGCCTAATCCAACCCTAAACCTTTTTCCTTATTCAAGATCACTAAACCCTAAACAAACTGAACCCTAAGAGGGTATTGGTGAACCCTGTCGTGGATGTGATTCAAACATGGGGCACTGAACCATAAGAGTAGGGTAATGCATAAGACGGGACGGAAAAGGGTTTAGGGTTGGATTAGGCGTACCCGCTACGCGGCTCCGCCTAATCCAACCCTAAACCCTTTTCCTTATTCAAGATCACTAAACCCTAAACAAACTGAACCCTAAGAGGGTATTGGTGAACCCTGTCGTGGATGTGATTAAAACATGGGGCACTGAACCTTAAGAGTAGGGTAATGCATAAGACGGGACGGAAAAGGGTTTAGGGTTGGATTAGGCGTACCCGCTACGCGGCTCCGCCTAATCCAACCCTAAACCCTTTTCCTTATTCAAGATCACTAAACCCTAAACAAACCGAACCCTAAGAGTGTATTGGTGAACCCTGTCGTGGATGTGATTCAAACATGGGGCACTGAACCTTAAGAGTAGGGTAATGCATAAGACGGGACGGAAAAGGGTTTAGGGTTGGATTAGGCGTACCCGCTACGCGGCTCCGCCTAATCCAACCCTAAACCCTTTTCCTTATTCAAGATCACTAAACCCTAAAAAAACTGAACCCTAAGAGGGTATTGGTGAACCCTGTCGTGGATGTGATTAAAACATGGGGCACTGAACCTTAAGAGTAGGGTAATGCATAAGACGGGACGGAAAAGGGTTTAGGGTTGGATTAGGCGTACCCGCTACGCGGCTCTGCCTAATCCAACCCTAAACCCTTTTCCTTATTCAAGGTCACTAAACCCTAAACAAACTGAACCCTAAGTGGGTATTGGTGAACCCTGTCGTGGATGTGATTCAAAGATGGGGCACTGAACCTTAAGAGTAGGGTACTGCATAAGACGGAACGGAAAAGGGTTTAGGGTTGGATTAGGCGTACCCGCTACGCGGCTCCGCCTAATCCAACCCTAAACCCTTTTCCTTATTCAAGATCACTAAACCCTAAACAAACTGAACCCTAAGTGGGTATTGGTGAACCCTGTCGTGGATGTGATTCAAAGATGGGGCACTGAACCTTAAGAGTAGGGTACTGCATAAGACGGAAAGGAAAAGGGTTTAGGGTTGGATTAGGCGTACCCGCTACGCGGCTCCGCCTAATCCAACCCTAAACCTTTTTCCTTATTCAAGATCACTAAACCCTAAACAAACTGAACCCTAAGAGGGTATTGGTGAACCCTGTCGTGGATGTGATTCAAATATGGGGCACTGAACCATAAGAGTAGGGTAATGCATAAGACGGGACGGAAAAGGGTTTAGGGTTGGATTAGGCGTACCCGCTACGCGGCTCCGCCTAATCCAACCCTAAACCCTTTTCCTTATTCAAGATCACTAAACCCTAAACAAACTGAACCCTAAGAGGGTATTGGTGAACCCTGTCGTGGATGTGATTAAAACATGGGGCACTGAACCTTAAGAGTAGGGTAATGCATAAGACGGGACGGAAAAGGGTTTAAGGTTGGATTAGGCGTACCCGCTACGCGGCTCTGCCTAATCCAACCCTAAACCCTTTTCCTTATTCAAGGTCACTAAACCCTAAACAAACTGAACCCTAAGTGGGTATTGGTGAACCCTATCGTGGATGTGATTCAAAGATGGGGCACTGAACCTTAAGAGTAGGGTACTGCATAAGACGGGACGGAAAAGGGTTTAGGGTTGGATTAGGCGGATCCGCGTAGCGGATCCGCCTAATCCAACCCTAAACCTTTTTCCTTATTCAAGATCACTAAACCCTAAACAAACTGAACCCTAAGAGGGTATTGGTGAACCCTGTCGTGGATGTGATTCAAACATGGGGCACTGAACCTTAAGAGTAGGGTAATGCATAAGACGGGACGGAAAAGGGTTTAGGGTTGGATTAAGCGTACCCACTACGCGGCTCCGCCTAATCCAACCCTAAACCCTTTTCCTTATTCAAGATCACTAAACCCTAAACAAACTGAACCCTTAGAGGGTATTGGTGAACCCTGTCGTGGATGTGATTAAAACATGGGGCACTGAACCTTAAGAGTAGGGTAATGCATAAGACGGGACGGAAAAGGGTTTAGGGTTGGATTAGGCGTACCCGCTACGCGGCTCTGCCTAATCCAACCCTAAACCCTTTTCCTTATTCAAGGTCACTAAACCCTAAACAAACTGAACCCTAAGTGGGTATTGGTGAACCCTGTCGTGGATGTGATTCAAAGATGGGGCACTGAACCTTAAGAGTAGGGTACTGCATAAGACGGGACGGAAAAGGGTTTAGGGTTGGATTAGGCGTACCCGATACGCGGCTCCGCCTAATCCAACCCTAAACCCTTTTCCTTATTCAAGATCACTAAACCCTAAACAAACCGAACCCTAAGAGTGTATTGGTGAACCCTGTCGTGGATGTGATTCAAACATGGGGCACTGAACCTTAAGAGTAGGGTAATGCATAAGACGGGACGGAAAAGGGTTTAGGGTTGGATTAGGCGTACCCGCTACGCGGCTCTGCCTAATCCAACCCTAAACCCTTTTCCTTATTCAAGGTCACTAAACCCTAAACAAACTGAACCCTAAGTGGGTATTGGGTAACCCTGTCGTGGATGTGATTCAAAGATGGGGCACTGAACCTTAAGAGTAGGGTACTGCATAAGACGGGACGGAAAAGGGTTTAGGGTTGGATTAGGTGTACCCGCTACGCGGCTCCGCCTAATCCAACCCTAAACCCTTTTCCTTATTCAAGATCACTAAACCCTAAACAAACCGAACACTAAGAGTGTATTGGTGAACCCTGTCGTGGATGTGATTCAAACATGGGGCACTGAACCTTAAGAGTAGGGTAATGCATAAGACGGGACGGAAAAGGGTTTAGGGTTGGATTAGGCGTACCCGCTACGCGGCTCCGCCTAATCCAACCCTAAACCCTTTTCCTTATTCAAGATCACTAAACCCTAAACAAACTGAACCCTAAGAGGGTATTGGTGAACCCTGTCGTGGATGTGATTCAAACATGAGGCACTGAACCTTAAGAGTAGGGTAATGCATAAGACGGGACGGAAAAGGGTTTAGGGTTGGATTAGGCGTACCCGCTACGCGGCTCTGCCTAATCCAACCCTAAACCCTTTTCCTTATTCAAGGTCACTAAACCCTAAACAAACTGAACCCTAAGTGGGTATTGGTGAACCCTGTCGTGGATGTGATTCAAAGATGGGGCACTGAACCTTAAGAGTAGGGTACTGCATAAGACGGGACGGAAAAGGGTTTAGGGTTGGATTAGGCGTACCCGCTACGCGGCTCCGCCTAATCCAACCCTAAACCCTTTTCCTTATTCAAGATCACTAAACCCTAAACAAACCGAACCCTAAGAGTGTATTGGTGAACCCTGTCGTGGATGTGATTCAAACATGGGGCACTGAAACTTAAGAGTAGGGTAATGCATAAGACGGGACGAAAAAGGGTTTAGGGTTGGATTAGGCGTACCCGCTACGCGGCTCCGCCTATTCCAACCCTAAACCCTTTTCCTTATTCAAGATCACTAAACCCTAAACAAACTGAACCCTAAGAGGGTATTGGTGAACCCTGTCGTGGATGTGATTAAAATATGGGGCACTGAACCTTAAGAGTAGGGTAATGCATAAGACGGGATGGAAAAGGGTTTAGGGTTGGATTAGGCGTACCCGCTACGCGGCTCTGCCTAATCCAACCCTAAACCCTTTTCCTTATTCAAGGTCACTAAACCCTAAACAAACTGAACCCTAAGAGGGTATTGGTGAACCCTGTCGTGGATGTGATTCAAAGATGGGGCACTGAACCTTAAGAGTAGGGTACTGCATAAGACGGGACGGAAAAGGGTTTCGGGTTGGATTAGGCGGGTAGAGTAGGGTACTGCATAAGACGGGACGGAAAAGGGTTTAGGGTTGGATTAGGCGGATCCGCGTAGCGGATCCGCCTATTCCAACCCTAAACCCTTTTCCTTATTCAAGGTCACTAAACCCTAAACAAACTGAACCCTAAGAGGGTATTGGTGAACCCTGTCGTGGATGTGATTCAAAGATGGGGCACTGAACCTTAAGAGTAGGGTACTGCATAAGACGGGACGGAAAAGGGTTTCGGGTTGGATTAGGCGGGTAGAGTAGGGTACTGCATAAGACGGGACGGAAAAGGGTTTAGGGTTGGATTAGGCGGATCCGCGTAGCGGATCCGCCTATTCCAACCCTAAACCCTTTTCCTTATTCAAGGTCACTAAACCTGCAACAAACTGAACCCTAAGAGGGTATTGGTGAACCCTGTCGTGGATGTGATTCAAAGATGGGGCACTGAACCTTAAGAGTAGGGTACTGCATAAGACGGGACGGAAAAGGGTTTAGGGTTGGATTAGGCGGGTAGAGTAGGGTACTGCATAAGACGGGACGGAAAAGGGTTTAGGGTTGGATTAGGCGGAGCCGCGTAGCGGGTACGCCTAATCCAACCCTAAACCCTTTTCCTCATTCAAGGTCACTAAACCCTAAACAAACTGAACCCTAAGTGGGTATTGGTGAACCCTGTCGTGGATGTGATTCAAAGATGGGGCACTGAACCTTAAGAGTAGGGTACTGCATAAGACGGGACGGAAAAGGGTTTAGGGTTGGATTAGGCGTACCCGCTACGCGGCTCCGCCTAATCCAACCCTAAACCCTTTTACTTATTCAAGATCACTAAACCCTAAACAAACCGAACCCTAAGAGTGTATTGGTGAACCCTGTCGTGGATGTGATTCAAACATGGGGCACTGAACCTTAAGAGTAGGGTAATCCATAAGACGGGACGGAAAAGGGTTTAGGGTTGGATTAGGCGTACCCGCTACGCGGCTCCGCCTAATCCAACCCTAAACCCTTTTCCTTATTCAAGATCACTAAACCCTAAACAAACTGAACCCTAAGAGGGTATTGGTGAACCCTGTCGTGGATGTGATTCAAACATGGGGCACTGAACCTTAAGAGTAGGGTAATGCATAAGACGGGACGGAAAAGGGTTTAGGGTTGGATTAGGCGTACCCGCTACGCGGCTCCGCCTAATCCAACCCTAAACCCTTTTCCTTATTCAAGATCACTAAACCCTAAACAAACTGAACCCTAAGAGGGTATTGGTCAACCCTGTCGTGGATGTGATTAAAACATGGGGCACTGAACCTTAAGAGTAGGGTAATGCATAAGACGGGACGGAAAAGGGTTTAGGGTTGGATTAGGCGTACCCGCTACGCGGCTCTGCCTAATCCAACCCTAAACCCTTTTCCTTATTCAAGGTCACTAAACCCTAAACAAACTGAACCCTAAGAGAGTATTGGTGAACCCTGTCGTGGATGTGATTCAAAGATGGGGCACTGAACCTTAAGAGTAGGGTACTGCATAAGACGGGACGGAAAAGGGTTTAGGGTTGGATTAGGCGGGTAGAGTAGGGTACTGCATAAGACGGGACGGAAAAGGGGTTAGGGTTGGATTAGGCGGATCCGCGTAGCGGATCCGCCTAATCCAACCCTAAACCCTTTTCCTTATTCAAGGTCACTAAACCTGCAACAAACTGAACCCTAAGAGGGTATTGGTGAACCCTTTCGTGGATGTGATTCAAACATGGGGCACTGAACCTTAAGAGTAGGGTAATGCATAAGACGGGACGGAAAAGGGTTTAGGGTTGGATTAGGCGTACCCGCTACGCGGCTCCGCCTAATCCAACCCTAAACCCTTTTCCTTATTCAAGGTCACTAAACCTGCAACAAACCGAACCCTAAGAGGGTATTGGTGAACCCTGTCGTGGATGTGATTCAAACATGGGGCACTGAACCTTAAGAGTAGGGTAATGCATAAGACGGGACGGAAAAGGGTTTAGGGTTGGATTAGGCGGAGCCGCTACGCGGCTCCGCCTAATCCAACCCTAAACCTTTTTCCTTATTCAAGATCACTAAACCCTAAACAAACCGAACCCTAAGAGTGTATTGGTGAACCCTGTCGTGGATGTGATTAAAATATGGGGCACTGAACCTTAAGAGTAGGGTAATGCATAAGACGGGACGGAAAAGGCTTTAGGGTTGGATTAGGCGTACCCGCTACGCGGCTCTGCCTAATCCAACCCTAAACCCTTTTCCTTATTCAAGGTCACTAAACCCTAAACAAACTGAACCCTAAGAGGGTATTGGTGAACCCTGTCGTGGATGTGATTCAAAGATGGGGCACTGAACCTTAAGAGTAGGGTACTGCATAAGACGGGACGGAAAAGGGTTTAGGGTTGGATTAGGCGGGTAGAGTAAGGTACTGCATAAGACGGGACGGAAAAGGGTTTAGGGTTGGATTAGGCGGATCCGCGTAGCGGATCCGCCTATTCCAACCCTAAACCCTTTTCCTTATTCAAGGTCACTAAACCTGCAACAAACTGAACCCTAAGAGGGTATTGGTGAACCCTGTCGTGGATGTGATTCAAAGATGGGGCACTGAACCTTAAGAGTAGGGTACTGCATAAGACGGGACGGAAAAGGGTTTAGGGTTGGATTAGGCGGGTAGAGTAGGGTACTGCATAAGACGGGACGGAAAAGGGTTTAGGGTTGGATTAGGCGGATCCGCGTAGCGGATCCGCCTAATTCAACCCTAAACCCTTTTCCTTATTCAAGGTCACTAAACCTGCAACAAACTGAACCCTAAGAGGGTATTGGTGAACCCTGTCGTGGATGTGATTCAAACATGGGGCACTGAACCTTAAGAGTAGGGTAATGCATAAGACGGGACGGAAAAGGGTTTAGGGTTGGATTAGGCGGAGCCGCTACGCGGCTCCGCCTAATCCAACCCTAAACCTTTTTCCTTATTCAAGATCACTAAACCCTAAACAAACCGAACCCTAAGAGTGTATTGGTGAACCCTGTCGTGGATGTGATTGAAACATAGGGCACTGAACCTTAAGAGTAGGGTAATGCATAAGACGGGACGGAAAAGGGTTTAGGGTTGGATTAGGCGTACCCGCTACGCGGCTCCGCCTAATCCAACCCTAAACCCTTTTCCTTATTCAAGATCACTAAACCCTAAACAAACTGAACCCTAAGAGGGTATTGGTGAACCCTGTCGTGGATGTGATTAAAACATGGGGCACTGAACCTTAAGAGTAGGGTAATGCATAAGACGGGACGGAAAAGGGTTTAGGGTTGGATTAGGCGTACCCGCTACGCGGCTCTGCCTAATCCAACCCTAAACCCTTTTCCTTATTCAAGGTCACTAAACCCTAAACAAACTGAACCCTAAGAGGGTATTGGTGAACCCTGTCGTGGATGTGATTCAAAGATGGGGCACTGAACCTTAAGAGTAGGGTACTGCATAAGACGGGACGGAAAAGGGTTTAGGGTTGGATTAGGCGGGTAGAGTAGGGTACTGCATAAGACGGGACGGAAAAGGGTTTAGGGTTGGATTAGGCGGATCCGCGTAGCGGATCCGCCTAATCCAACCCTAAACCCTTTTCCTTATTCTAGGTCACTAAACCTGCAACAAACTGAACCCTAAGAGGGTATTGGTGAACCCTGTCGTGG
This sequence comes from Agrostemma githago, assembly GCA_958450325.1. Classification (NCBI taxonomy): domain Eukaryota; kingdom Viridiplantae; phylum Streptophyta; class Magnoliopsida; order Caryophyllales; family Caryophyllaceae; genus Agrostemma; species Agrostemma githago. Next base: position 33,715,085 of record OY288261.1, read on the forward strand.
ATGTGATTCAAACATGGGGCACTGAACCTTAAGAGTAGGGTAATGCATAAGACGGGACGGAATAGGGTTTAGGTTTGGATTAGGCGTACCCGCTACGCGGCTCCGCCTAATCCAACCCTAAACCTTTTTCCTTATTCAAGGTCACTAAACCCTAAACAAACCGAACCCTAAGAGTGTATTGGTGAACCCTGTCGTGGATGTGATTCAAAGATGGGGCACTGAACCTTAAGAGTAGGGTAATGCATAAGATGGGACAGAAAAGGGTTTAGGGTTGGATTAGGCGTACCCGCTACGCGGCTCCGCCTAATCCAACCCTAAACCCTTTTCCTTATTCAAGATCACTAAACCCTAAACAAACCGAACCCTAAGAGTGTATTGGTGAACCCTGTCGTGGATGTGATTCAAACATGGGGCACTGAACCTTAAGAGTAGGGTAATGCATAAGACGGGACGGAAAAGGGTTTAGGGTTGGATTAGGCGTAACCGCTACGCGGCTCAGCCTAATCCAACCCTAAACCCTTTTCCTTATTCAAGGTCACTAAACCCTAAACAAACTGAACCCTAAGAGGGTATTGGTGAACCCTGTCGTAGATGTGATTCAAAGATGGGGCACTGAACCTTAAGAGTAGGGTACTGCATAAGACGGGACGGAAAAGGGTTTAGGGTTGGATTAGGCGGGTAGAGTAAGGTACTGCATAAGACGGGACGGAAAAGGGTTTAGGGTTGGATTAGGCGGATCCGCGTAGCGGATCCGCCTAATCCAACCCTAAACCCTTTTCCTTATTCAAGGTCACTAAACCTGCAACAAACTGAACCCTAAGAGGGTATTGGTGAACCCTGTCGTGGATGTGATTCAAACATGGGGCACTGAACCTTAAGAGTAGGGTAATGCATAAGACGGGACGGAAAAGGGTTTAGGGTTGGATTAGGCGAACCCGCTACGCGGCTCCGCCTAATCCAACCCTAAACCCTTTTCCTTATACAAGATCACTAAACCCTAAACAAACTGAACCCTAAGAGGGTATTGGTGAACCCTGTCGTGGATGTGATTCAAACATGGGGCACTGAACCTTAAGAGTAGGGTAATGCATAAGACGGGACGGAAAAGGGTTTAGGGTTGGATTAGGCGGAGCCGCTACGCGGCTCAGCCTAATCCAACCCTAAAACCTTTTCCTTATTCAAGGTCACTAAACCCTAAACAAACTGAACCCTAAGTGGGTATTGGTGAACCCTGTCGTGGATGTGATTCAAAGATGGGGCACTGAACCTTAAGAGTAGGGTACTGCATAAGACGGGACGGAAAAGGGTTTAGGGTTGGATTAGGCGTACCCGCTACGCGGCTCCGCCTAATCCAACCCTAAACCCTTTTCCTTATTCAAGATCACTAAACCCTAAACAAACCGAACCCTAAGAGTGTATTGGTGAACCCTGTCGTGGATGTGATTCAAACATGGGGCACTGAACCTTAAGAGTAGGGTAATGCATAAGACGGGACGAAAAAGGGTTTAGGGTTGGATTAGGCGAACCCGCTACGCGGCTCCGCCTAATCCAACCCTAAACTTTTTTACTTATTCAAGATCACTAAACCCTAAACAAACTAAACCCTAAGAGGGTATTGGTGAACCCTGTCGTTGATGTGATTCAAACATGGGGCACTGAACCTTAAGAGTAGGGTAATGCATAAGACGAGACGGAAAAGGGTTTAGGGTTGGATTAGGCGTACCCGCTACGCGGCTCAGCCTAATCCAACCCTAAACCCTTTTCCTCATTCAAGGTCACTAAACCCTAAACAAACTGAACCCTAAGTGGGTATTGGTCAACCCTGTCGTGGATGTGATTCAAAGATGGGGCACTGAACCTTAAGAGTAGGGTACTGCATAAGACGGGACGGAAAAGGGTTTAGGGTTGGATTAGGCGTACCCGCTACGCGGCTCCGCCTAATCCAACCCTAAACCCTTTTCCTTATTCAAGATCACTAAACCCTAAACAAACCGAACCCTAAGAGTGTATTGGTGAACCCTGTCGTGGATGTGATTCAAAGATGGGGCACTGAACCTTAAGAGTAGGGTAATGCATAAGACGGGACGGAAAAGTGTTTAGGGTTGGATTAGGCGTACCCGCTACGCGGCTCCTCCTAATCCAACCCTAAACCCTTTTCCTTATTCAAGATCACTAAACCCTAAACAAACTGAACCCTAAGAGGGTATTGGTGAACCCTGTCGTGGATGTGATTAAAACATGGGGCACTGAACCTTAAGAGTAGGGTAATGCATAAGACGGGACGGAAAAGGGTTTAGGGTTGGATTAGGCGTACCCGCTACGCGGCTCTGCCTAATCCAACCCTAAACCCTTTTCCTTATTCAAGGTCACTAAACCCTAAACAAACTGAACCCTAAGAGGGTATTGGTGAACCCTGTCGTGGATGTGATTCAAAGATGGGGCACTGAACCTTAAGAGTAGGGTACTGCATAAGACGGGACGGAAAAGGGTTTAGGGTTGGATTAGGCGGGTAGAGTAGGGTACTGCATAAGACGGGACGGAAAAGGGGTTAGGGTTGGATTAGGCGGATCCGCTACGCGGATCCGCCTAATCTAACCCTAAACCCTTTTCCTTATTCAAGGTCACTAAACCTGCAACAAACTGAACCCTAAGAGGGTATTGGTGAACCCTGTCGTGGATGTGATTCAAACATGGGGCACTGAACCTTAAGAGTAGGGTAATGCATAAGACGGGACGGAAAAGGGTTTAGGTTTGGATTAGGCGTACCCGCTACGCGGCTCCGCCTAATCCAACCCTAAACCTTTTTCCTTATTCAAGGTCACTAAACCCTAAACAAACCGAACCCTAAGAGTGTATTGGTGAACCCTGTCGTGGATGTGATTCAAAGATGGGGCACTGAACCTTAAGAGTAGGGTAATGCATAAGACGGGACAGAAAAGGGTTTAGGGTTGGATTAGGCGTACCCGCTACGCGGCTCCGCCTAATCCAACCCTAAACCCTTTTCCTTATTCAAGATCACTAAACCCTAAACAAACTAAACCCTAAGAGGGTATTGGTGAACCCTGTCGTGGATGTGATTCAAACATGGGGCACTGAACCTTAAGAGTAGGGTAATGCATAAGACGGGACGGAAAAGGGTTTAGGGTTGGATTAGGCGGAGCCGCTACGCGGCTCAGCCTAATCTAACCCTAAACCCTTTTCCTTATTCAAGGTCACTAAACCCTAAACAAACTGAACCCTAAGTGGGTATTGGGTAACCCTGTCGTGGATGTGATTCAAAGATGGGGCACTGAACCTTAAGAGTAGGGTACTGCATAAGACGGGACGGAAAAGGGTGTAGGGTTGGATTAGGCGTACCCGCTACGCGGCTCCGCCTAATCCAACCCTAAACCCTTTTCCTTATTCAAGATCACTAAACCCTAAACAAACCGAACCCTAAGAGTGTATTGGTGAACCCTGTCGTGGATGTGATTCAAACATGGGGCACTGAACCTTAAGAGTAGGGTAATGCATAAGACGGGACGGAAAAGGGTTTAGGGTTTGATTAGGCGTACCCGCTACGCGGCTCCGCCTAATCCAACCCTAAACCCTTTTCCTTATTCAAGGTCACTAAACCCTAAACAAACTGAACCCTAAGAGGGTATTGGTGAACCCTGTCGTGGATGTGATTCAAAGATGGGGCACTGAACCTTAAGAGTAGGGTACTGCATAAGACGGGACGGAAAAGGGTTTAGGGTTGGATTAGGCGGGTAGAGTAGGGTACTGCATAAGACGGGACGGAAAAGGGTTTAGGGTTGGATTAGGCGGATCCGCGTAGCGGATCCGCCTATTCCAACCCTAAACCCTTTTCCTTATTCAAGGTCACTAAACCTGCAACAAACTGAACCCTAAGAGGGTATTGGTGAACCCTGTCGTGGATGTGATTCAAAGATGGGGCACTGAACCTTAAGAGTAGGGTACTGCATAAGACGGGACGGAAAAGGGTTTAGGGTTGGATTAGGCGGGTAGAGTAGGGTACTGCATAAGACGGGACGGAAAAGGGTTTAGGGTTGGATTAGGCGGATCCGCCTAATTCAACCCTAAACCCTTTTCCTTATTCAAGGTCACTAAACCTGCAACAAACTGAACCCTAAGAGGGTATTGGTGAACCCTGTCGTGGATGTGATTCAAACATGGGACACTGAACCTTAAGAGTAGGGTAATGCATAAGACGGGACGGAAAAGGGTTTAGGGTTGGATTAGGCGGAGCCGCTACGCGGCTCCGCCTAATCCAACCCTAAACCTTTTTCCTTATTCAAGATCACTAAACCCTAAACAAACCGAACCCTAAGAGTGTATTGGTGAACCCTGTCATGGATGTGATTGAAACATAGGGCACTGAACCTTAAGAGTAGGGTAATGCATAAGACGGGACGGAAAAGGGTTTAGGGTTGGATTAGGCGTACCCGCTACGCGGCTCCGCCTAATCCAACCCTAAACCCTTTTCCTTATTCAAGATCACTAAACCCTAAACAAACTGAACCCTAAGAGGGTATTGGTGAACCCTGTCGTGGATGTGATTAAAACATGGGGCACTGAACCTTAAGAGTAGGGTAATGCATAAGACGGGACGGAAAAGGGTTTAGGGTTGGATTAGGCGTACCCGCTACGCGGCTCTGCCTAATCCAACCCTAAACCCTTTTCCTTATTCAAGGTCACTAAACCCTAAACAAACTGAACCCTAAGAGGGTATTGGTGAACCCTGTCGTGGATGTGATTCAAAGATGGGGCACTGAACCTTAAGAGTAGGGTACTGCATAAGACGAGACTGAAAAGGGTTTAGGGTTGGATTAGGCGGGTAGAGTAGGGTACTGCATAAGACGGGACGGAAAAGGGTTTAGGGTTGGATTAGGCGGATCCGCGTAGCGGATCCGCCTATTCCAACCCTAAACCCTTTTCCTTATTCAAGGTCACTAAACCTGCAACAAACTGAACCCTAAGAGGGTATTGGTGAACCCTGTCGTGGATGTGATTCAAAGATGGGGCACTGAACCTTAAGAGTAGGGTACTGCATAAGACGGGACGGAAAAGGGTTTAGGGTTGGATTAGGCGGGTAGAGTAGGGTACTGCATAAGACGGGACGGAAAAGGGTTTAGGGTTGGATTAGGCGGATCCGCGTAGCGGATCCGCCTATTCCAACCCTAAACCCTTTTCCTTATTCAAGGTCACTAAACCTGCAACAAACTGAACCCTAAGAGGGTATTGGTGAACCCTGTCGTGGATGTGATTCAAAGATGGGGCACTGAACCTTAAGAGTAGGGTACTGCATAAGACGGGACGGAAAAGGGTTTAGGGTTGGATTAGGCGAACCCGCTACGCGGCTCCGCCTAATCCAACCCTAAACCCTTTTCCTTATTCAAGATCACTAAACCCTAAACAAACTGAACCCTAAGAGGGTATTGGTGAACCCTGTCGTGGATGTGATTAAAACATGGGGCACTGAACCTTAAGAGTAGGGTAATGCATAAGACGGGACGGAAAAGGGTTTAGGGTTGGATTAGGCGTAACCGCTACGCGGCTTTGCCTAATCCAACCCTAAACCCTTTTCCTTATTCAAGGTCACTAAACCCTAAACAAACTGAACCCTAAGAGGGTATTGGTGAACCCTGTCGTGGATGTGATTCAAAGATGGGGCACTGAACCTTAAGAGTAGGGTACTGCATAAGACGGGACGGAAAAGGGTTTAGGGTTGGATTAGGCGGGTAGAGTAGGGTACTGCATAAGACGGGACGGAAAAGGGTTTAGGGTTGGATTAGGCGGATCCGCGTAGCGGATCCGCCTCATCCAACCCTAAACCGTTTTCCTTATTCAAGGTCACTAAACCTGCAACAAACTGAACCCTAAGAGGGTATTGGTGAACCCTGTCGTGGATGTGATTCAAACATGGGGCACTGAACCTTAAGAGTAGGGTAATGCATAAGACGGGACGGAAAAGGGTTTAGGTTTGGATTAGGCGTACCCGCTATGCGGCTCCGCCTAATCCAACCCTAAACCTTTTTCCTTATTCAAGGTCAATAAACCCTAAACAAACCGAACCCTAAGAGTGTATTGGTGAACCCTGTCGTGGATGTGATTCAAAGATGGGGCACTGAACCTTAAGAGTAGGGTAATGCATAAGATGGGACAGAAAAGGGTTTAGGGTTGGATTAGGCGTACCCGCTACGCGGCTCCGCCTAATCCAACCCTAAACCCTTTTCCTTATTCAAGATCACTAAACCCTAAACAAACTAAACCCTAAGAGGGTATTGGTGAACCCTGTCGTGGATGTGATTCAAACATGGGGCACTGAACCTTAAGAGTAGGGTAATGCATAAGACGGGACGGAAAAGGGTTTAGGGTTGGATTAGGCGTAACCGCTACGCGGCTCAGCCTAATCCAACCCTAAACCCTTTTCCTTATTCAAGGTCACTAAACCCTAAACAAACTGAACCCTAAGAGGGTATTGGTGAACCCTGTCGTAGATGTGATTCAAAGATGGGGCACTGAACCTTAAGAGTAGGGTACTGCATAAGACGGGACGGAAAAGGGTTTAGGGTTGGATTAGGCGGGTAGAGTAGGGTACTGCATAAGACGGGACGGAAAAGGGTTTAGGGTTGGCTTAGGCGGATCCGCGTAGCGGATCCGCCTAATCCAACCCTAAACCCTTTTCCTTATTCAAGGTCACTAAACCTGCAACAAACTGAACCCTAAGAGGGTATTGGTGAACCCTGTCGTGGATGTGATTCAAACATGGGGCACTGAACCTTAAGAGTAGGGTAATGCATAAGACGGGACGGAAAAGGGTTTAGGGTTGGATTAGGCGAACCCGCTACGCGGCTCCGACTAATCCAACCCTAAACCCTTTTCCTTATACAAGATCACTAAACCCTAAACAAACTGAACCCTAAGAGGGTATTGGTGAACCCTGTCGTGGATGTGATTCAAACATGGGGCACTGAACCTTAAGAGTAGGGTAATGCATAAGACGGGACGGAAAAGGGTTTAGGGTTGGATTAGGCGGAGCCGCTACACGGCTCAGCCTAATCCAACCCTAAACCCTTTTCCTTATTCAAGGTCACTAAACCCTAAACAAACTGAACCCTAAGAGGGTATTGGTGAACCCTGTCGTAGATGTGATTCAAAGATGGGGCACTGAACCTTAAGAGTAGGGTACTGCATAAGACGGGACGGAAAAGGGTTTAGGGTTGGATTAGGCGGGTAGAGTAGGGTACTGCATAAGACGGGACGGAAAAGGGTTTAGGGTTGGCTTAGGCGGATCCGCGTAGCGGATCCGCCTAATCCAACCCTAAACCCTTTTCCTTATTCAAGGTCACTAAACCTGCAACAAACTGAACCCTAAGAGGGTATTGGTGAACCCTGTCGTGGATGTGATTCAAACATGGGGCACTGAACCTTAAGAGTAGGGTAATGCATAAGACGGGACGGAAAAGGGTTTAGGGTTGGATTAGGCGAACCCGCTACGCGGCTCCGACTAATCCAACCCTAAACCCTTTTCCTTATACAAGATCACTAAACCCTAAACAAACTGAACCCTAAGAGGGTATTGGTGAACCCTGTCGTGGATGTGATTCAAACATGGGGCACTGAACCTTAAGAGTAGGGTAATGCATAAGACGGGACGGAAAAGGGTTTAGGGTTGGATTAGGCGGAGCCGCTACACGGCTCAGCCTAATCCAACCCTAAACCCTTTTCCTTATTCAAGGTCACTAAACCCTAAACAAACTGAACCCTAAGTGGGTATTGGTGAACCCTGTCGTGGATGTGATTCAATGATGGGGCACTGAACCTTAAGAGTAGGGTACTGCGTAAGACGGGACGGAAAAGGGTTTAGGGTTGGATTAGGCGTACCCGCTACGCGGCTCCGCCTAATCCAACCCTAAACCCTTTTCCTTATTCAAGATCACTAAACCCTAAACAAACCGAACCCTAAGAGTGTATTGGTGAACCCTGTCGTGGATGTGATTCAAACATGGGGCACTGAACCTTAAGAGTAGGGTAATGCATAAGACGGGACGAAAAAGGGTTTAGGGTTGTATTAGGCGTACCCGCTACGCGGCTCCGCCTAATCCAACCCTAAACTTTTTTACTTATTCAAGATCACTAAACCCTAAACAAACTAAACCCTAAGAGGGTATTGGTGAACCCTGTCGTGGATGTGATTCAAACATGGGGCACTGAACCTTAAGAGCAGGGTAATGCATAAGACGAGACGGAAAAGGGTTTAGGGTTGGATTAGGCGTACCCGCTACGCGGCTCAGCCTAATCCAACCCTAAACCCTTTTCCTCATTCAAGGTCACTAAACCCTAAACAAACTGAACCCTAAGTGGGTATTGGTGAACCCTGTCGTGGATGTGATTCAAAGATGGGGCACTGAACCTTAAGAGTACGGTACTGCATAAGACGGGACGGAAAAGGGTTTAGGGTTGGATTAGGCGTACCCGCTACGCGGCTCCGCCTAATCCAACCCTAAACCCTTTTACTTATTCAAGATCACTAAACCCTAAACAAACCGAACCCTAAGAGTGTATTGGTGAACCCTGTCGTGGATGTGATTCAAAGATGGGGCACTGAACCTTAAGAGTAGGGTACTGCATAAGACGGGACGGAAAAGGGTTTAGGGTTGGATTAGGCGTACCCGCTACGCGGCTCCGCCTAATCCAACCCTAAACCCTTTTCCTTATTCAAGATCACTAAACCCTAAACAAACTGAACCTAAGAGGGTATTGGTGAACTCTGTCGTGGATGTGATTAAAACATGGGGCACTGAACCTTAAGAGTAGGGTAATGCATAAGACGGGACGGAAAAGGGTTTAGGGTTGGATTAGGCGTACCCGCTACGCGGCTCTGCCTAATCCAACCCTAAACCCTTTTCCTTATTCAAGATCACTAAACCCTAAACAAACTGAACCCTAAGAGGGTATTGGTGAACCCTGTCGTGGATGTGATTAAAACATGGGGCACTGAACCTTAAGAGTAGGGTAATGCATAAGACGGGACGGAAAAGGGTTTAGGGTTGGATTAGGCGTACCCGCTACGCGGCTCTGCCTAATCCAACCCTAAACCCTTTTCCTTATTCAAGGTCACTAAACCCTAAACAAACTGAACCCTAAGTGGGTATTGGTGAACCCTGTCGTGGATGTGATTCAAAGATGGGGCACTGAACCTTAAGAGTACGGTACTGCATAAGACGGGACGGAAAAGGGTTTAGGGTTGGATTAGGCGTACCCGCTACGCGGCTCCGCCTAATCCAACCCTAAACCCTTTTACTTATTCAAGATCACTAAACCCTAAACAAACCGAACCCTAAGAGTGTATTGGTGAACCCTGTCGTGGATGTGATTCAAAGATGGGGCACTGAACCTTAAGAGTAGGGTAATGCATAAGATGGGACAGAAAAGGGTTTAGGGTTGGATTAGGCGTACCCGCTACGCGGCTCCGCCTAATCCAACCCTAAACCCTTTTCCTTATTCAAGATCACTAAACCCTAAACAAACTGAACCCTAAGAGGGTATTGGTGAACCCTGTCGTGGATGTGATTAAAACATGGGGCACTGAACCTTAAGAGTAGGGTAATGCATAAGACGGGACGGAAAAGGGTTTAGGGTTGGATTAGGCGTACCCGCTACGCGGCTCTGCCTAATCCAACCCTAAACCCTTTTCCTTATTCAAGGTCACTAAACCCTAAACAAACTGAACCCTAAGAGGGTATTGGTGAACCCTGTCGTGGATGTGATTCAAAGATGGGGCACTGAACCTTAAGAGTAGGGTACTGCATAAGACGGGACGGAAAAGGGTTTAGGGTTGGATTAGGCGTACCCGCTACGCGGCTCCGCCTAATCTAACCCTAAACCCTTTTCCTTATTCAAAATCACTAAACCCAAAACAAACTGAACCCTAAGAGGGTATTGGTGAACCCTGTCGTGGATGTGATTCAAACATGGGGCACTGAACCTTAAGAGTAGGGTAATGCATAAGACGGGACGGAAAAGGGTTTAGGGTTGGATTAGGTGGAGCCGCTACGCGGCTCAGCCTAATCTAACCCTAAACCCTTTTCCTTATTCAAGGTCACTAAACCCTAAACAAACTGAACCCTAAGTGGGTATTGGGTAACCCTGTCGTGGATGTGATTCAAAGATGGGGCACTGAACCTTAAGAGTAGGGTACTGCATAAGACGGGACGGAAAAGGGTTTAGGGTTGGATTAGGCGTACCCGCTACGCGGCTCCGCCTAATCCAACCCTAAACCCTTTTCCTTATTCAAGATCACTAAACCCTAAACAAACCGAACCCTAAGAGTGTATTGGTGAACCCTGTCGTGGATGTGATTCAAACATGGGGCACTGAACCTTAAGAGTAGGGTAATGCATAAGACGGGACGGAAAAGGGTTTAGGGTTGGATTAGGCGTACCCGCTACGCGGCTCCGCCTAATCTAACCCTAAACCCTTTTCCTTATTCAAAATCACTAAACCCTAAACAAACTGAACCCTAAGAGGGTATTGGTGAACCCTGTCGTGGATGTGATTCAAACATGGGGCACTGAACCTTAAGAGTAGGGTAATGCATAAGACGGGAAGGAAAAGGGTTTAGGGTTGGATTAGGCGGAGCCGCTACGCGGCTCAGCCTAATCCAACCCTAAACCCTTTTCCTTATTCAAGGTCACTAAACCCTAAACAAACTGAACCCTAAGTGGGTATTGGTGAACCCTGTCGTGGATGTGATTCAAAGATGGGGCACTGAACCTTAAGAGTAGGGTACTGCATAAGACGGGACGGAAAAGGGTTTAGGGTTGGATTAGGCGTACCCGCTACGCGGCTCCGCCTAATCCAACCCTAACCCCTTTTCCTTATTCAAGATCACTAAACCCTAAACAAACCGAACCCTAAGAGTGTATTGGTGAACCATGTCGTGGATGTGATTCAAACATGGGGCACTGAACCTTAAGAGTAGGGTAATGCATAAGACGGGACGGAAAAGTGTTTAGGGTTGGATTAGGCGGAGCCGCTACGCGGCTCAGCCTAATCCAACCCTAAACCCTTTTCCTTATTCAAGGTCACTAAACCCTAAACAAACTGAACCCTAAGTGGGTATTGGTGAACCCTGTCGTGGATGTGATTCAAAGATGGGGCACTGAACCTTAAGAGTAGGGTACTGCATAAGACGGGACGGAAAAGGGTTTAGGGTTGGATTAGGCGTACCCGCTACGCGGCTCCGCCTAATCCAACCCTAACCCCTTTTCCTTATTCAAGATCACTAAACCCTAAACAAACCGAACCCTAAGAGTGTATTGGTGAACCCTATCGTGGATGTGATTCAAACATGGGGCACTGAACCTTAAGAGTAGGGTAATGCATAAGACGGGACGGAAAAGGGTTTAGGGTTGGATTAGGCGTACCCGCTACGCGGCTCCGCCTAATCCAACCCTAAACCCTTTTCCTTATTCAAGATCACTAAACCCTAAACAAACTGAACCCTAAGAGGGTATTGGTGAACCCTGTCGTGGATGTGATTCAAACATGGGGCACTGAACCTTAAGAGTAAGGTAATGCATAAGACGAGACGGAAAAGGGTTTAGGGTTGGATTAGGCGTACCCGCTACGCGGCTCTGCCTAATCCAACCCTAAACCCTTTTCCTTATTCAAGGTCACTAAACCCTAAACAAACTGAACCCTAAGTGGGTATTGGTGAACCCTGTCGTGGATGTGATTCAAAGATGGGGCACTGAACCTTAAGAGTAGGGTACTACATAAGACGGGACGGAAAAGGGTTTAGGGTTGGATTAGGCGTACCCGCTACGCGGCTCCGCCTAATCCAACCCTAAACCCTTTTCCTTATTCAAGATCACTAAACCCTAAACAAACCGAACCCTAAGAGTGTATTGGTGAACCCTGTCGTGGATGTGATTCAAACATGGGGCACTGAACCTTAAGAGTAGGGTAATGCATAAGACGGGACGGAAAAGGGTTTAGGGTTGGATTAGGCGTACCCGCTACGCGGCTCCGCCTAATCCAACCCTAAACTTTTTTCCTTATTCAAGATCACTAAACCCTAAACAAACTGAACCCTAAGAGGGTATTGGTGAAACCTGTCGTGGATGTGATTCAAACATGGGGCACTGAACCTTAAGAGTAGGGTAATGCATAAGACGGGACGAAAAAGGGTTTAGGGTTGGATTAGGCGTACCCGCTACGTGGCTCCGCCTAATCCAACCCTAAACTTTTTTACTTATTCAAGATCACTAAACCCTAAACAAACTAAACCCTAAGAGGGTATTGGTGAACCCTGTCGTGGATGTGATTCAAACATGGGGCACTGAACCTTAAGAGTAGGGTAATGCATAAGACGAGACGGAAAAGGGTTTAGGGTTGGATTAGGCGTACCCGCTACGCGGCTCAGCCTAATCCAACCCTAAACCCTTTTCCTCATTCAAGGTCACTAAACCCTAAACAAACTGAACCCTAAGTGGGTATTGGTGAACCCTGTCGTGGATGTGATTCAAAGATGGGGCACTGAACCTTAAGAGTACGGTACTGCATAAGACGGGACGGAAAAGGGTTTAGGGTTGGATTAGGCGTACCCGCAACGCGGCTCCGCCTAATCCAACCCTAAACCCTTTTCCTTATTCAAGATCACTAAACCCTAAACAAACTGAACCCTAAGAGGGTATTGGTGAACCCTGTCGTGGATGTGATTAAAACATGGGGCACTGAACCTTAAGAGTAGGGTAATGCATAAGACGGGACGGAAAAGGGTTTAGGGTTGGATTAGGCGTACCCGCTACGCGGCTCCGCCTAATCCAACCCTAAACCCTTTTCCTTATTCAAGATCACTAAACCCTAAACAAACCGAACCCTAAGAGGGTATTGGTGAACCCTGTCGTGGATGTGATTCAAACATGGGGCACTGAACCTTAAGAGTAAGGTAATGCATAAGACGGGACGGAAAAGGGTTTAGGGTTGGCTAAGGCGTACCCGCTACGCGGCTCCGCCTAATCCAACCCTAAACCCTTTTCCTTATTCTAGATCAATAAACCCTAAACAAACTGAACCCTAAGAGGGTATTGGTGAACCCTGTCGTGGATGTGATTCAAACATGGGGCACTGAACCTTAAGAGTAAGGTAATGCATAAGACGAGACGGAAAAGGGTTTAGGGTTGGATTAGGCGTACCCGCTACGCGGCTCTGCCTAATCCAACCCTAAACCCTTTTCCTTATTCAAGGTCACTAAACCCTAAACAAACTGAACCCTAAGTGGGTATTGGTGAACCCTGTCGTGGATGTGATTCAAAGATGGGGCACTGAACCTTAAGAGTAGGGTACTACATAAGACGGGACGGAAAAGGGTTTAGGGTTGGATTAGGCGTACCCGCTACGCGGCTCCGCCTAATCCAACCCTAAACCCTTTTCCTTATTCAAGATCACTAAACCCTAAACAAACCGAACCCTAAGAGTGTATTGGTGAACCCTGTCGTGGATGTGATTCAAACATGGGGCACTGAACCTTAAGAGTAGGGTAATGCATAAGACGGGACGGAAAAGGGTTTAGGGTTGGATTAGGCGTACCCGCTACGCGGCTCCGCCTAATCCAACCCTAAACTTTTTTCCTTATTCAAGATCACTAAACCCTAAACAAACTGAACCCTAAGAGGGTATTGGTGAAACCTGTCGTGGATGTGATTCAAACATGGGGCACTGAACCTTAAGAGTAGGGTAATGCATAAGACGGGACGAAAAAGGGTTTAGGGTTGGATTAGGCGTACCCGCTACGTGGCTCCGCCTAATCCAACCCTAAACTTTTTTACTTATTCAAGATCACTAAACCCTAAACAAACTAAACCCTAAGAGGGTATTGGTGAACCCTGTCGTGGATGTGATTCAAACATGGGGCACTGAACCTTAAGAGTAGGGTAATGCATAAGACGAGACGGAAAAGGGTTTAGGGTTGGATTAGGCGTACCCGCTACGCGGCTCAGCCTAATCCAACCCTAAACCCTTTTCCTCATTCAAGGTCACTAAACCCTAAACAAACTGAACCCTAAGTGGGTATTGGTGAACCCTGTCGTGGATGTGATTCAAAGATGGGGCACTGAACCTTAAGAGTACGGTACTGCATAAGACGGGACGGAAAAGGGTTTAGGGTTGGATTAGGCGTACCCGCAACGCGGCTCCGCCTAATCCAACCCTAAACCCTTTTCCTTATTCAAGATCACTAAACCCTAAACAAACTGAACCCTAAGAGGGTATTGGTGAACCCTGTCGTGGATGTGATTAAAACATGGGGCACTGAACCTTAAGAGTAGGGTAATGCATAAGACGGGACGGAAAAGGGTTTAGGGTTGGATTAGGCGTACCCGCTACGCGGCTCCGCCTAATCCAACCCTAAACCCTTTTCCTTATTCAAGATCACTAAACCCTAAACAAACCGAACCCTAAGAGGGTATTGGTGAACCCTGTCGTGGATGTGATTCAAACATGGGGCACTGAACCTTAAGAGTAGGGTAATGCATAAGACGAGACGGAAAAGGGTTTAGGGTTGGATTAGGCGTACCCGCTACGCGGCTCCGCCTAATCCAACCCTAAACCCTTTTCCATATTCAAGGTCACTAAACCCTAAACAAACTGAACCCTAAGTGGGTATTGGTGAACCCTGTCGTGGATGTGATTCAAAGATGGGGCACTGAACCTTAAGAGTAGGGTACTGCATAAGACGGGACGGAAAAGGGTTTAGGGTTGGATTAGGCGGAGCCGCTACGCGGCTCAGCCTAATCCAACCCTAAACCCTTTTCCTTATTCAAGGTCACTAAACCCTAAACAAACTGAACCCTAAGTGGGTATTGGTGAACCCTGTCGTGGATGTGATTCAAAGATGGGGCACTGAACCTTAAGAGTAGGGTACTGCATAAGACGGGACGGAAAAGGGTTTAGGGTTGGATTAGGCGTACCCGCTACGCGGCTCCGCCTAATCCAACCCTAAACCCTTTTCCTTATTCAAGATCACTAAACCCTAAACAAACCGAACCCTAAGAGTGTATTGGTGAACCCTGTCGTGGATGTGATTCAAACATGGGGCACTGAACCTTAAGAGTAGGGTAATGCATAAGACGGGACGGAAAAGGGTTTAGGTTTGGATTAGGCGTACCCGCTACGCGGCTCCGCCTACTCCAACCCTAAACTTTTTTCCTTATTCAAGATCACTAAACCCTAAACAAACTGAACCCTAAGAGGGTATTGGTGAACCCTGTCGTGGATGTGATTCAAACATGGGGCACTGAACCTTTAGAGTAGGGTAATGCATAAGACGAGACGGAAAAGGGTTTAGGGTTGGATTAGGCGTACCCGCTACGCGGCTCTGCCTAATCCAACCCTAAACCCTTTTCCTCATTCAAGGTCACTAAACCCTAAACAAACTGAACCCTAAGTGGGTATTGGTGAACCCTGTCGTGGATGTGATTCAAAGATGGGGCACTGAACCTTAAGAGTAGGGTGCTGCATAAGACGGGACGGAAAAGGGTTTAGGGTTGGCTAAGGCGTACCCGCTACGCGGCTCCGCCTAATCCAACCCTAAACCCTTTTCCTTATTCTAGATCAATAAACCCTAAACAAACTGAACCCTAAGAGGGTATTGGTGAACCCTGTCGTGGATGTGATTCAAACATGGGGCACTGAACCTTAAGAGTAGGGTAATGCATAAGACGGGACGGAAAAGGGTTTAGGGTTGGATTAGGCGTACCCGCTACGCGGCTCCGCCTAATCCAACCCTAAACCCTTTTCCTTATTCAAGATCACTAAACCCTAAACAAACTGAACCCTAAGAGGGTATTGGTGAACCCTGTCGTGGATGTGATTAAAACATGGGGCACTGAACCTTAAGAGTAGGGTAATGCATAAGACAGGACGGAAAAGGGTTTAGGGTTGGATTAGGCGTACCCGCTACGCGGCTCTGCCTAATCCAACCCTAAACCCTTTTCCTTATTCAAGGTCACTAAACCCTAAACAAACTGAACCCTAAGAGGGTATTGGTGAACCCTGTCGTGGATGTGATTCAAAGATGGGGCACTGAACCTTAAGAGTAGGGTACTGCATAAGACGGGACGGAAAAGGGTTTAGGGTTGGATTAGGCGGGTAGAGTAGGGTACTGCATAAGACGGGACGGAAAAGGGGTTAGGGTTGGATTAGGCGGATCCGCGTAGCGGATCCGCCTAATCTAACCCTAAACCCTTTTCCTTATTCAAGGTCACTAAACCTGCAACAAACTGAACCCTAAGAGGGTATTGGTGAACCCTGTGGTGGATGTGATTCAAACATGGGGCACTGAACCTTAAGAGTAGGGTAATGCATAAGACGGGACGGAAAAGGGTTTAGGTTTGGATTAGGCGTACCCGCTATGCGGCTCCGCCTAATCCAACCCTAAACCTTTTTCCTTATTCAAGGTCACTAAACCCTAAACAAACCGAACCCTAAGAGTGTATTGGTGAACCCTGTCGTGGATGTGATTCAAAGATGGGGCACTGAACCTTAAGAGTAGGGTAATGCATAAGACGGGACAGAAAAGGGTTTAGGGTTGGATTAGGCGTACCCGCTACGCGGCTCCGCCTAATCCAACCCTAAACCCTTTTCCTTATTCAAGATCACTAAACCCTAAACAAACTAAACCCTAAGAGGGTATTGGTGAACCCTGTCGTGGATGTGATTCAAACATGGGGCACTGAACCTTAAGAGTAGGGTAATGCATAAGACGGGACGGAAAAGGGTTTAGGGTTGGATTAGGCGGAGCCGCTACGCGGCTCAGCCTAATCCAACCCTAAACCCTTTTCCTTATTCAAGGTCACTAAACCCTAAACAAACTGAACCCTAAGTGGGTATTGGGTAACCCTGTCGTGGATGTGATTCAAAGATGGGGCACTGAACCTTAAGAGTAGGGTACTGCATAAGACGGGACGGAAAAGGGTTTAGGGTTGGATTAGGCGTACCCGCTACACGGCTCCGCCTAATCCAACCCTAAACCCTTTTCCTTATTCTAGATCACTAAACCCTAAACAAACCGAACCCTAAGAGTGTATTGGTAAACCCTGTCGTGGATGTGATTCAAACATGGGGCACTGAACCTTAAGAGTAGGGTAATGCATAAGACGGGACGGAAAAGGGTTTATCGTTGGATTAGGCGGAGCCGCTACGCGGCTCAGCCTAATCCAACCCTAAACCCTTTTCCTTATTCAAGGTCACTAAACCCTAAACAAACTGAACCCTAAGTGGGTATTGGTGAACCCTGTCGTGGATGTGATTCAAAGATGGGGCACTGAACCTTAAGAGTAGGGTAATGCATAAGACGAGACGGAAAAGGGTTTAGGGTTGGATTAGGCGTACCCGCTACGCGGCTCCGCCTAATCCAACCCTAAACCCTTTTCCTTATTCAAGATCACTAAACCCTAAACAAACCGAACCCTAAGAGTGTATTGGTGAACCCTGTCGTGGATGTGATTCAAACATGGGGCACTGAACCTTAAGAGTAGGGTAATGCATAAGACGGGACGGAAAAGGGTTTAGGGTTGGATTAGGCGTACCCGCTACGCGGCTCCGCCTAATCCAACCCTAAACTTTTTTCCTTATTCAAGATCACTAAACCCTAAACAAACTGAACCCTAAGAGGGTATTGGTGAACCCTGTCGTGGATGTGATTCAAACATGGGGCACTGAACCTTAAGAGTAGGGTAATGCATAAGACGAGACGGAAAAGGGTTTAGGGTTGGATTAGGCGTACCCGCTACGCGGCTCTGCTTAATCCAACCCTAAACCCTTTTCCTCATTCAAGGTCACTAAACCCTAAACAAACTGAACCCTAAGTGGGTATTGGTGAACCCTGTCGTGGATGTGATTCAAAGATGGGGCACTGAACCTTAAGAGTAGGGTGCTGCATAAGACGGGACGGAAAAGGGTTTAGGGTTGGATTAGGCGTACCCGCTACGCGGCTCCGCCTAATCCAACCCTAAACCCTTTTCCTTATTCAAGATCACTAAACCCTAAACAAACCGAACCCTAAGAGTGTATTGGTGAACCCTGTCGTGGATGTGATTCAAACATGGGGCACTGAACCTTAAGAGTTGGGTAATCCATAAGACGGGATGGAAAAGGGTTTAGGGTTGGATTAGGCGTACCCGCTACGCGGCTCCGCCTAATCCAACCCTAAACCCTTTTCCTTATTCAAGATCACTAAACCCTAAACAAACTGAACCCTAAGAGGGTATTGGTGAACCCTGTCGTGGATGTGATTCAAACATGGGGCACTGAACCTTAAGAGTAGGGTAATGCATAAGACGAGACGGAAAAGGGTTTAGGGTTGGATTAGGCGTACCCGCTACGCGGCTCTGCCTAATCCAACCCTAAACCCTTTTCCTCATTCAAGGTCACTAAACCCTAAACAAACTGAACCCTAAGTGGGTATTGGTGAACCCTGTCGTGGATGTGATTCAAAGATGGGGCACTGAACCTTAAGAGTCGGGTGCTGCATAAGACGGGACGGAAAAGGGTTTAGGGTTGGATTAGGCGTACCCGCTACGCGGCTCCGCCTAATCCAACCCTAAACCCTTTTCCTTATTCTAGATCACTAAACCCTAAACAAACTGAACCCTAAGAGGGTATTGGTGAACCCTGTCGTGGATGTGATTCAAAGATGGGGCACTGAACCTTAAGAGTAGGGTACTGCATAAGACGGGACGGAAAAGGGTTTAGGGTTGGATTAGGCGGGTAGAGTAGGGTACTGCATAAGACGGGACGGAAAAGGGTTTAGGGTTGGATTAGGCGGATCCGCGTAGCGGATCCGCCTAATCCAACCCTAAACCCTTTTCCTTATTCAAGGTCACTAAACCTGCAACAAACTGAACCCTAAGAGGGTATTGGTGAACCCTGTCGTGGATGTGATTCAAACATGGGGCACTGAACCTTAAGAGTAGGGTAATGCATAAGACGGGACGGAAAAGGGTTTAGGGTTGGATTAGGCGTACCCGCTACGCGGCTCTGCCTAATCCAACCCTAAACCCTTTTCCTTATTCAAGGTCACTAAACCCTAAACAAACTGAACCCTAAGAGGGTATTGGTGAACCCTGTCGTGGATGTGATTCAAAGATGGGGCACTGAACCTTAAGAGTAGGGTACTGCATAAGACGGGACGGAAAAGGGTTTAGGGTTGGATTAGGCGGGTAGAGTAGGGTACTGCATAAGACGGGACGGAAAAGGGTTTAGGGTTGGATTAGGCGGATCCGCGTAGCGGATCCGCCTAATCCAACCCTAAACCCTTTTCCTTATTCAAGGTCACTAAACCTGCAACAAACTGAACCCTAAGAGGGTATTGGTGAACCCTGTCGTGGATGTGATTCAAACATGGGGCACTGAACCTTAAGAGTAGGGTACTGCATAAGACGGGACGGAAAAGGGTTTAGGGTTGGATTAGGCGGAGCCGCTACGCGGCTCAGCCTAATCCAACCCTAAACCCTTTTCCTTATTCAAGGTCACTAAACCCTAAACAAACTGAACCCTAAGTGGGTATTGGTGAACCCTGTCGTGGATGTGATTCAAAGATGGGGCACTGAACCTTAAGAGTAGGGTACTGCATAAGACGGGACGGAAAAGGGTTTAGGGTTGGATTAGGCGTACCCGCTACGCGGCTCCGCCTAATCCAACCCTAAACCCTTTTCCTTATTCAAGATCACTAAACCCTAAACAAACCGAACCCTAAGAGTGTATTGGTGAACCCTGTCGTGGATGTGATTCAAACATGGGGCACTGAACCTTAAGAGTAGGGTAATGCATAAGACGGGACGGAAAAGGGTTTAGGGTTGGATTAGGCGTACCCGCTACGCGGCTCCGCCTAATCCAACCCTAAACCCTTTTCCTTATTCAAGATCACTAAACCCTAAACAAACTGAACCCTAAGAGGGTATTGGTGAACCCTGTCGTGGATGTGATTCAAACATGGGGCACTGAACCTTAAGAGTAGGGTAATGCATAAGACGAGACGGAAAAGGGTTTAGGGTTGGATTAGGCGTACCCGCTACGCGGCTCTGCCTAATCCAACCCTAAACCCTTTTCCATATTCAAGGTCACTAAACCCTAAACAAACTGAACCCTAAGTGGGTATTGGTGAACCCTGTCGTGGATGTGATTCAAAGATGGGGCACTGAACCTTAAGAGTAGGGTACTGCATAAGACGGGACGGAAAAGGGTTTAGGGTTGGATTAGGCGGAGCCGCTACGCGGCTCAGCCTAATCCAACCCTAAACCGTTTTCCTTATTCAAGGTCACTAAACCCTAAACAAACTGAACCCTAAGTGGGTATTGGTGAACCCTGTCGTGGATGTGATTCAAAGATGGGGCACTGAACCTTAAGAGTAGGGTACTGCATAAGACGGGACGGAAAAGGGTTTAGGGTTGGATTAGGCTTACCCGCTACACGGCTCCGCCTAATCCAACCCTAAACCCTTTTCCTTATTCAAGATCACTAAACCCTAAACAAACCGAACCCTAAGAGTGTATTGGTGAACCCTGTCGTGGATGTGATTCAAAGATGGGGCACTGAACCTTAAGAGTAGGGTAATGCATAAGACGGGACGGAAAAGGGTTTAGGGTTGGATTAGGCGGAGCCGCGTAGCGGATCCGCCTAATCCAACCCTAAACCCTTTTCCTTATTCAAGGTCACTAAACCTGCAACAAACTGAACCCTAAGAGGGTATTGGTGAACCCTGTCGTGGATGTGATTCAAACATGGGGCACTGAACCTTAAGAGTAGGGTACTGCATAAGACGGGACGGAAAAGGGTTTAGGGTTGGATTAGGCATACCCGCTACGCGGCTCAGCCTAATCCAACCCTAAACCCTTTTCCTTATTCAAGGTCACTAAACCCTAAACAAACTGAACCCTAAGTGGGTATTGGTGAACCCTGTCGTGGATGTGATTCAAAGATGGGGCACTGAACCTTAAGAGTAGGGTACTGCATAAGACGGGACGGAAAAGGGTTTAGGGTTGGATTAGGCGAACCCGCTACGCGGCTCCGCCTAATCCAACCCTAAACCCTTTTCCTTATTCAAGATCACTAAACCCTAAACAAACCGAACCCTAAGAGTGTATTGGTGAACCCTGTCGTGGATGTGATTCAAACATGGGGCACTGAACCTTAAGAGTAGGGTAATGCATAAGACGGGACGGAAAAGGGTTTAGGGTTGGATTAGGCGTACCCGCTACGCGGCTCCGCCTAATCCAACCCTAAACCCTTTTCCTTATTCAAGATCACTAAACCCTAAACAAACTGAACCCTAAGAGGGTATTGGTGAACCCTGTCGTGGATGTGATTCAAACATGGGGCACAGAACCTTAAGAGTAGGGTAATGCATAAGACGAGACGGAAAAGGGTTTAGGGTTGGATTAGGCGGACCCGCTACGCGGCTCCGCCTAATCCAACCCTAAACCCTTTTCCATATTCAAGGTCACTAAACCCTAAACAAACTGAACCCTAAGTGGGTATTGGTGAACCCTGTCGTGGATGTGATTCAAAGATGGGGCACTGAACCTTAAGAGTAGGGTAATGCATAAGATGGGACGGAAAAGGGTTTAGGGTTGGATTAGGCGTACCCGCTACGCGGCTCCGCCTAATCCAACCCTAAACCCTTTTCCTTATTCAAGGTCACTAAACCCTAAACAAACTGAACCCTAAGAGGGTATTGGTGAACCCTGTCGTGGATGTGATTCAAAGATGGGGCACTGAACCTTAAGAGTAGGGTACTGCATAAGACGGGACGGAAAAGGGTTTAGGGTTGGATTAGGCGGGTAGAGTAGGGTACTGCATAAGACGAGACGGAAAAGGGTTTAGGGTTGGATTAGGCGGATCCGCGTAGCGGATCCGCCTAATCCAACCCTAAACCCTTTTCCTTATTCAAGGTCACTAAACCTGCAACAAACTGAACCCTAAGAGGGTATTGGTGAACCCTGTCGTGGATGTGATTCAAACATGGGGCACTGAACCTTAAGAGTAGGGTACTGCATAAGACGGGACGGAAAAGGGTTTAGGGTTGGATTAGGCGGAGCCGCTACGCGGCTCAGCCTAATCCAACCCTAAACCCTTTTCCTTATTCAAGGTCACTAAACCCTAAACAAACTGAACCCTAAGTGGGTATTGGTGAACCCTGTCGTGGATGTGATTCAAAGATGGGGCACTGAACCTTAAGAGTAGGGTACTGCATAAGACGGGACGGAAAAGGGTTTAGGGTTGGATTAGGCGAACCCGCTACGCGGCTCCGCCTAATCCAACCCTAAACCCTTTTCCTTATTCAAGATCACTAAACCCTAAACAAACCGAACCCTAAGAGTGTATTGGTGAACCCTGTCGTGGATGTGATTCAAACATGGGGCACTGAACCTTAAGAGTACGGTAATGCATAAGACGGGACGGAAAAGGGTTTAGGGTTGGATTAGGCGTACCCGCTACGCGGCTCCGCCTAATCCAACCCTAAACCCTTTTCCTTATTCAAGATCACTAAACCCTAAACAAACTGAACCCTAAGAGGGTATTGGTGAACCCTGTCGTGGATGTGATTCAAACATGGGGCACTGAACCTTAAGAGTAGGGTAATGCATAAGACGAGACGGAAAAGGGTTTAGGGTTGGATTAGGCGTACCCGCTACGCGGCTCCGCCTAATCCAACCCTAAACCCTTTTCCATATTCAAGGTCACTAAACCCTAAACAAACTGAACCCTAAGTGGGTATTGGTGAACCCTGTCGTGGATGTGATTAAAAGATGGGGCACTGAACCTTAAGAGTAGGGTACTGCATAAGACGGGACGGAAAAGGGTTTAGGGTTGGATTAGGCGGAGCCGCTACGCGGCTCAGCCTAATCCAACCCTAAACCCTTTTCCTTATTCAAGGTCACTAAACCCTAAACAAACTGAACCCTAAGTGGGTATTGGTGAACCCTGTCGTGGATGTGATTCAAAGATGGGGCACTGAACCTTAAGAGTAGGGTACTGCATAAGACGGGACGGAAAAGGGTTTAGGGTTGGATTAGGCGTACCCGCTACGCGGCTCCGCCTAATCCAACCCTAAACCCTTTTCCTTATTCAAGATCACTAAACCCTAAACAAACCAAACCCTAAGAGTGTATTGGTGAACCCTGTCGTGGATGTGATTCAAACATGGGGCACTGAACCTTAAGAGTAGGGTAATGCATAAGACGGGACGGAAAAGGGTTTAGGGTTGGATTAGGCGTACCCGCTACGCGGCTCCGCCTAATCCAACCCTAAACCCTTTTCCTTATTCAAGATCACTAAACCCTAAACAAACTGAACCCTAAGAGGGTATTGGTGAACCCTGTCGTGGATGTGATTCAAACATGGGGCACTGAACCTTAAGAGTAGGGTAATGCATAAGACGAGACGGAAAAGGGTTTAGGGTTGGATTAGGCGTACCCGCTACGCGGCTCTGCCTAATCCAACCCTAAACCCTTTTCCATATTCAAGGTCACTAAACCCTAAACAAACTGAACCCTAAGTGGGTATTGGTGAACCCTGTCGTGGATGTGATTCAAACATGGGGCACTGAACCTTAAGAGTAGGGTACTGCATAAGACGGGACGGAAAAGGGTTTAGGGTTGGATTAGGCGTACCCGCTACGCGGCTCCGCCTAATCCAACCCTAAACCCTTTTCCTTATTCAAGATCACTAAACTCTAAACAAACCGAACCCTAGGAGTGTATTGGTGAACCCTGTCGTGGATGTGATTCAAACATGGGGCACTGAACCTTAAGAGTAGCGTAATGCATAAGACGGGACGGAAAAGGGTTTAAGGTTGGATTAGGCGTACCCGCTACGCGGCTCCGCCTAATCCAACCCTAAATTTTTTCCTTATTCAAGATCACTAAACCCTAAACAAACTGAACCCTAAGAGGGTATTGGTGAACCCTGTCGTGGATGTGATTCAAACATGGGGCACTGAACCTTAAGAGTAGGGTAATGCATAAGACGTGACGGAAAAGGGTTTAGGGTTGGATAAGGCGTACCCGCTACGCGGCTCTGCCTAATCCAACCCTAAACCCTTTTCCTTATTCAAGATCACTAAACTCTAAACAAACCGAACCCTAAGAGTGTATTGGTGAACCCTGTCGTGGATGTGATTCAAACATGGGGCACTGAACCTTAAGAGTAGGGTAATGCATAAGACGGGACGGAAAAGGGTTTAGGGTTGGATTAGGCGTACCCGCTACGCGGCTCCGCCTAATCCAACCCTAAATTTTTTCCTTATTCAAGATCACTAAACCCTAAACAAACTGAACCCTAAGAGGGTATTGGTGAACCCTGTCGTGGATGTGATTCAAACATGGGGCACTGAACCTTAAGAGTAGGGTAATGCATAAGACGAGACGGAAAAGGGTTTAGGGTTGGATAAGGCGTACCCGCTACGCGGCTCTGCCTAATCCAACCCTAAACCCTTTTCCTCATTCAAGGTCACTAAACCCTAAACAAACTGAACCCTAAGTGGGTATTGGTGAACCCTGTCGTGGATGTGATTCAAAGATGGGGCACTGAACCTTAAGAGTAGGGTACTGCATAAGACGGGACGGAAAAGGGTTTAGGGTTGGATTAGGCGTACCCGCTACGCGGCTCCGCCTAATCCAACCCTAAACCCTTTTCCTTATTCAAGATCACTAAACCCTAAACAAACCGAACCCTAAGAGTGTATTGGTGAACCCTGTCGTGGATGTGATTCAAACATGGGGCACTGAACCTTAAGAGTAGGGTAATGCATAAGACGGGACGGAAAAGGGTTTAGGGTTGGATTAGGCGTACCCGCTACGCGGCTCCGCCTAATCCAACCCTAAACCCTTTTCCATATTCAAGGTCACTAAACCCTAAACAAACTGAACCCTAAGTGGGTATTGGTGAACCCTGTCGTGGATGTGATTCAAACATGGGGCACTGAACCTTAAGAGTAGGGTAATGCATAAGACGGGACGGAAAAGGGTTTAGGGTTGGATTAGGCGTACCCGCTACGCGGCTCCGCCTAATCCAACCCTAAACCCTTTTCCTTATTCAAGATCACTAAACTCTAAACAAACCGAACCCTAAGAGTGTATTGGTGAACCCTGTCGTGGATGTGATTCAAACATGGGGCACTGAACCTTAAGAGTAGGGTAATGCATAAGACGGGACGGAAAAGGGTTTAGGGTTGGATTAGGCGTACCCGCTACGCGGCTCCGCCTAATCCAACCCTAAATTTTTTCCTTATTCAAGATCACTAAACCCTAAACAAACTGAACCCTAAGAGGGTATTGGTGAACCCTGTCGTGGATGTGATTCAAACATGGGGCACTGAACCTTAAGAGTAGGGTAATGCATAAGACGAGACGGAAAAGGGTTTAGGGTTGGATTAGGCGTACCCGCTACGCGGCTCTGCCTAATCCAACCCTAAACCCTTTTCCTCATTCAAGGTCACTAAACCCTAAACAAACTGAACCCTAAGTGGGTATTGGTGAACCCTGTCGTGGATGTGATTCAAAGATGGGGCACTGAACCTTAAGAGTAGGGTACTGCATAAGACGGGACGGAAAAGGGTTTAGGGTTGGATTAGGCGTACCCGCTACGCGGCTCCGCCTAATCCAACCCTAAACCCTTTTCCTTATTCAAGATCACTAAACCCTAAACAAACCGAACCCTAAGAGTGTATTGGTGAACCCTGTCGTGGATGTGATTCAAACATGGGGCACTGAACCTTAAGAGTAGGGTAATGCATAAGACGGGACGGAAAAGGGTTTAGGGTTGGATTAGGCGTACCCGCTACGCGGCTCCGCCTAATCCAACCCTAACCCCTTTTCCTTATTCAAGATCACTAAACCCTAAACAAACTGAACCCTAAGAGGGTATTGGTGAACCCTGTCGTGGATGTGATTCAAACATGGGGCACTGAACCTTAAGAGTAGGGTAATGCATAAGACGGGACGGAAAAGGGTTTAGGGTTGGATTAGGCGTACCCGCTACGCGGCTCAGCCTAATCAAACCCTAAACCCTTTTCCTTATTCAAGGTCACTTAACCCTAAACAAACTGAACCCTAAGTGGGTATTGGTGAACCCTGTCGTGGATGTGATTCAAAGATGGGGCACTGAACCTTAAGAGTAGGGTACTGCATAAGACGGGACGGAAAAGGGTTTAGGGTTGGATTAGGCGGAGCCGCTACGCGGCTCAGCCTAATCCAACCCTAAACCCTTTTCCTTATTCAAGGTCACTAAACCCTAAAGAAACTGAACCCTAAGTGGGTATTGGTGAACCCTGTCGTGGATGTGATTCAAAGATGGGGCACTGAACCTTAAGAGTAGGGTACTGCATAAGACGGGACGGAAAAGGGTTTAGGGTTGGATTAGGCGAACCCGCTACGCGGCTCCGCCTAATCCAACCCTAAACCCTTTTCCTTATTCAAGATCACTAAACCCTAAACAAACCGAACCCTAAGAGTGTATTGGTGAACCCTGTCGTGGATGTGATTCAAACATGGGGCACTGAACCTTAAGAGTAGGGTAATGCATAAGACGGGACGGAAAAGGGTTTAGGGTTGGATTAGGCGTACCCGCTACGCGGCTCCGCCTAATCCAACCCTAAACCCTTTTCCTTATTCAAGATCACTAAACCCTAAACAAACTGAACCCTAAGAGGGTATTGGTGAACCCTGTCGTGGATGTGATTCAAACATGGGGCACTGAACCTTAAGAGTAGGGTAATGCATAAGACGAGACGGAAAAGGGTTTAGGGTTGGATTAGGCGTACCCGCTACGCGGCTCTGCCTAATCCAACCCTAAACCCTTTTCCATATTCAAGGTCACTAAACCCTAAACAAACTGAACCCTAAGTGGGTATTGGTGAACCCTGTCGTGGATGTGATTCAAACATGGGGCACTGAACCTTAAGAGTAGGGTACTGCATAAGACGGGACGGAAAAGGGTTTCGGGTTGGATTAGGCGTACCCGCTACGCGGCTCCGCCTAATCCAACCCTAAACCCTTTTCCTTATTCAAGATCACTAAACTCTAAACAAACCGAACCCTAAGAGTGTATTGGTGAACCCTGTCGTGGATGTGATTCAAACATGGGGCACTGAACCTTAAGAGTAGGGTAATGCATAAGACGGGACGGAAAAGGGTTTAGGGTTGGATTAGGCGTACCCGCTACGCGGCTCCGCCTAATCCAACCCTAAATTTTTTCCTTATTCAAGATCACTAAACCCTAAACAAACTGAACCCTAAGAGGGTATTGGTGAACCCTGTCGTGGATGTGATTCAAACATGGGGCACTGAACCTTAAGAGTAGGGTAATGCATAAGACGGGACGGAAAAGGGTTTAGGGTTGGATTAGGCGTACCCGCTACGCGGCTCTGCCTAATCCAACCCTAAACCCTTTTCCTCATTCAAGGTCACTAAACCCTAAACAAACTGAACCCTAAGTGGGTATTGGTGAACCCTGTCGTGGATGTGATTCAAAGATGGGGCACTGAACCTTAAGAGTAGGGTACTGCATAAGACGGGACGGAAAAGGGTTTAGGGTTGGATTAGGCGTACCCGCTACGCGGCTCCGCCTAATCCAACCCTAAACCCTTTTCCTTATTCAAGATCACTAAACCCTAAACAAACCGAACCCTAAGAGTGTATTGGTGAACCCTGTCGTGGATGTGATTCAAACATGGGGCACTGAACCTTAAGAGTAGGGTAATGCATAAGACGGGACGGAAAAGGGTTTAGGGTTGGATTAGGCGTACCCGCTACGCGGCTCCGCCTAATCCAACCCTAACCCCTTTTCCTTATTCAAGATCACTAAACCCTAAACAAACTGAACCCTAAGAGGGTATTGGTGAACCCTGTCGTGGATGTGATTCAAACATGGGGCACTGAACGTTAAGAGTAGGGTAATGCATAAGACGGGACGGAAAAGGGTTTAGGGTTGGATTAGGCGTACCCGCTACGCGGCTCAGCCTAATCAAACCCTAAACCCTTTTCCTTATTCAAGGTCACTAAACCCTAAACAAACTGAACCCTAAGTGGGTATTGGTGAACCCTGTCGTGGATGTGATTCAAAGATGGGGCACTGAACCTTAAGAGTAGGGTACTGCATAAGACGGGACGGAAAAGGGTTTAGGGTTGGATTAGGCGGAGCCGCTACGCGGCTCAGCCTAATCCAACCCTAAACCCTTTTCCTTATTCAAGGTCACTAAACCCTAAACAAACTGAACCCTAAGTGGGTATTGGTGAACCCTGTCGTGGATGTGATTCAAAGATGGGGCACTGAACCTTAAGAGTAGGGTACTGCATAAGACGGGACGGAAAAGGGTTTAGGGTTGGATTAGGCGTACCCGCTACGCGGCTCCGCCTAATCCAACCTTAAACCCTTTTCCTTATTCAAGATCACTAAACTCTAAACAAACCGAACCCTAAGAGTGTATTGGTGAACCCTGTCGTGGATGTGATTCAAACATGGGGCACTGAACCTTAAGAGTAGGGTAATGCATAAGACGGGACGGAAAAGGGTTTAGGGTTGGATTAGGCGTACCCGCTACGCGGCTCCGCCTAATCCAACCCTAAACCCTTTTCCTTATTCAAGATCACTAAACCCTAAACAAACTGAACCCTAAGAGGGTATTGGTGAACCCTGTCGTGGATGTGATTCAAACATGGGGCACTGAACCTTAAGAGTAGGGTAATGCATAAGACGAGACGGAAAAGGGTTTAGGGTTGGATTAGGCGTACCCGCTACGCGGCTCTGCCTAATCCAACCCTAAACCCTTTTCCATATTCAAGGTCACTAAACCCTAAACAAACTGAACCCTAAGTGGGTATTGGTGAACCCTGTCGTGGATGTGATTCAAACATGGGGCACTGAACCTTAAGAGTAGGGTACTGCATAAGACGGGACGGAAAAGGGTTTAGGGTTGGATTAGGCGTACCCGCTACGCGGCTCCGCCTAATCCAACCCTAAACCCTTTTCCTTATTCAAGATCACTAAACTCTAAACAAACCGAACCCTAAGAGTGTATTGGTGAACCCTGTCGTGGATGTGATTCAAACATGGGGCACTGAACCTTAAGAGTAGGGTAATGCATAAGACGGGACGGAAAAGGGTTTAGGGTTGGATTAGGCGTACCCGCTACGCGGCTCCGCCTAATCCAACCCTAAATTTTTTCCTTATTCAAGATCACTAAACCCTAAACAAACTGAACCCTAAGAGGGTATTGGTGAACCCTGTCGTGGATGTGATTCAAACATGGGGCACTGAACCTTAAGAGTAGGGTAATGCATAAGACGAGACGGAAAAGGGTTTAGGGTTGGATTAGGCGTACCCGCTACGCGGCTCTGCCTAATCCAACCCTAAACCCTTTTCCTCATTCAAGGTCACTAAACCCTAAACAAACTGAACCCTAAGTGGGTATTGGTGAACCCTGTCGTGGATGTGATTCAAAGATGGGGCACTGAACCTTAAGAGTAGGGTACTGCATAAGACGGGACGGAAAAGGGTTTAGAGTTGGATTAGGCGTACCCGCTACGCGGCTCCGCCTAATCCAACCCTAAACCCTTTTCCTTATTCAAGATCACTAAACCCTAAACAAACCGAACCCTAAGAGTGTATTGGTGAACCCTGTCGTGGATGTGATTCAAACATGGGGCACTGAACCTTAAGAGTAGGGTAATGCATAAGACGGGACGGAAAAGGGTTTAGGGTTGGATTAGGCGTACCCGCTACGCGGCTCCGCCTAATCCAACCCTAACCCCTTTTCCTTATTCAAGATCACTAAACCCTAAACAAACTGAACCCTAAGAGGGTATTGGTGAACCCTGTCGTGGATGTGATTCAAACATGGGGCACTGAACCTTAAGAGTAGGGTAATGCATAAGACGGGACGGAAAAGGGTTTAGGGTTGGATTAGGCGTACCCGCTACGCGGCTCAGCCTAATCAAACCCTAAACCCTTTTCCTTATTCAAGGTCACTTAACCCTAAACAAACTGAACCCTAAGTGGGTATTGGTGAACCCTGTCGTGGATGTGATTCAAAGATGGGGCACTGAACCTTAAGAGTAGGGTACTGCATAAGACGGGACGGAAAAGGGTTTAGGGTTGGATTAGGCGGAGCCGCTACGCGGCTCCGCCTAATCCAACCCTAAACCCTTTTCCTTATTCAAGGTCACTAAACCCTAAAGAAACTGAACCCTAAGTGGGTATTGGTGAACCCTGTCGTGGATGTGATTCAAAGATGGGGCACTGAACCTTAAGAGTAGGGTACTGCATAAGACGGGACGGAAAAGGGTTTAGGGTTGGATTAGGCGAACCCGCTACGCGGCTCCGCCTAATCCAACCCTAAACCCTTTTCCTTATTCAAGATCACTAAACCCTAAACAAACCGAACCCTAAGAGTGTATTGGTGAACCCTGTCGTGGATGTGATTCAAACATGGGGCACTGAACCTTAAGAGTAGGGTAATGCATAAGACGGGACGGAAAAGGGTTTAGGGTTGGATTAGGCGTACCCGCTACGCGGCTCCGCCTAATCCAACCCTAAACCCTTTTCCTTATTCAAGATCACTAAACCCTAAACAAACTGAACCCTAAGAGGGTATTGGTGAACCCTGTCGTGGATGTGATTCAAACATGGGGCACTGAACCTTAAGAGTAGGGTAATGCATAAGACGAGACGGAAAAGGGTTTAGGGTTGGATTAGGCGTACCCGCTACGCGGCTCTGCCTAATCCAACCCTAAACCCTTTTCCATATTCAAGGTCACTAAACCCTAAACAAACTGAACCCTAAGTGGGTATTGGTGAACCCTGTCGTGGATGTGATTCAAACATAGGGCACTGAACCTTAAGAGTAGGGTACTGCATAAGACGGGACGGAAAAGGGTTTAGGGTTGGATTAGGCGTACCCGCTACGCGGCTCCGCCTAATCCAACCCTAAACCCTTTTCCTTATTCAAGATCACTAAACTCTAAACAAACCGAACCCTAAGAGTGTATTGGTGAACCCTGTCGTGGATGTGATTCAAACATGGGGCACTGAACCTTAAGAGTAGGGTAATGCATAAGACGGGACGGAAAAGGGTTTAGGGTTGGATTAGGCGTACCCGCTACGCGGCTCCGCCTAATCCAACCCTAAATTTTTTCCTTATTCAAGATCACTAAACCCTAAACAAACTGAACCCTAAGAGGGTATTGGTGAACCCTATCGTGGATGTGATTCAAACATGGGGCACTGAACCTTAAGAGTAGGGTAATGCATAAGACGGGACGGAAAAGGGTTTAGGGTTGGATTAGGCGTACCCGCTACGCGGCTCTGCCTAATCCAACCCTAAACCCTTTTCCTCATTCAAGGTCACTAAACCCTAAACAAACTGAACCCTAAGTGGGTATTGGTGAACCCTGTCGTGGATGTGATTCAAAGATGGGGCACTGAACCTTAAGAGTAGGGTACTGCATAAGACGGGACGGAAAAGGGTTTAGGGTTGGATTAGGCGTACCCGCTACGCGGCTCCGCCTAATCCAACCCTAAACCCTTTTCCTTATTCAAGATCACTAAACCCTAAACAAACCGAACCCTAAGAGTGTATTGGTGAACCCTGTCGTGGATGTGATTCAAACATGGGGCACTGAACCTTAAGAGTAGGGTAATGCATAAGACGGGACGGAAAAGGGTTTAGGGTTGGATTAGGCGTACCCGCTACGCGGCTCTGCCTAATCCAACCCTAACCCCTTTTCCTTATTCAAGATCACTAAACCCTAAACAAACTGAACCCTAAGAGGGTATTGGTGAACCCTGTCGTGGATGTGATTCAAACATGGGGCACTGAACGTTAAGAGTAGGGTAATGCATAAGACGGGACGGAAAAGGGTTTAGGGTTGGATTAGGCGTACCCGCTACGCGGCTCAGCCTAATCAAACCCTAAACCCTTTTCCTTATTCAAGGTCACTAAACCCTAAACAAACTGAACCCTAAGTGGGTATTGGTGAACCCTGTCGTGGATGTGATTCAAAGATGGGGCACTGAACCTTAAGAGTAGGGTACTGCATAAGACGGGACGGAAAAGGGTTTAGGGTTGGATTAGGCGGAGCCGCTACGCGGCTCAGCCTAATCCAACCCTAAACCCTTTTCCTTATTCAAGGTCACTAAACCCTAAACAAACTGAACCCTAAGTGGGTATTGGTGAACCCTGTCGTGGATGTGATTCAAAGATGGGGCACTGAACCTTAAGAGTAGGGTACTGCATAAGACGGGACGGAAAAGGGTTTAGGGTTGGATTAGGCGTACCCGCTACGCGGCTCCGCCTAATCCAACCTTAAACCCTTTTCCTTATTCAAGATCACTAAACTCTAAACAAACCGAACCCTAAGAGTGTATTGGTGAACCCTGTCGTGGATGTGATTCAAACATGGGGCACTGAACCTTAAGAGTAGGGTAATGCATAAGACGGGACGGAAAAGGGTTTAGGGTTGGATTAGGCGTACCCGCTACGCGGCTCCGCCTAATCCAACCCTAAATTTTTTCCTTATTCAAGATCACTAAACCCTAAACAAACTGAACCCTAAGAGGGTATTGGTGAACCCTGTCGTGGATGTGATTCAAACATGGGGCACTGAACCTTAAGAGTAGGGTAATGCATAAGACGGGACGGAAAAGGGTTTAGGGTTGGATTAGGCGTACCCGCTACGCGGCTCAGCCTAATCAAACCCTAAACCCTTTTCCTTATTCAAGGTCACTAAACCCTAAACAAACTGAACCCTAAGTGGGTATTGGTGAACCCTGTCGTGGATGTGATTCAAAGATGGGGCACTGAACCTTAAGAGTAGGGTACTGCATAAGACGGGACGGAAAAGGGTTTAGGGTTGGATTAGGCGGAGCCGCTACGCGGCTCAGCCTAATCCAACCCTAAACCCTTTTCCTTATTCAAGGTCACTAAACCCTAAACAAACTGAACCCTAAGTGGGTATTGGTGAACCCTGTCGTGGATGTGATTCAAAGATGGGGCACTGAACCTTAAGAGTAGGGTACTGCATAAGACGGGACGGAAAAGGGTTTAGGGTTGGATTAGGCGTACCCGCTACGCGGCTCCGCCTAATCCAACCTTAAACCCTTTTCCTTATTCAAGATCACTAAACTCTAAACAAACCGAACCCTAAGAGTGTATTGGTGAACCCTGTCGTGGATGTGATTCAAACATGGGGCACTGAACCTTAAGAGTAGGGTAATGCATAAGACGGGACGGAAAAGGGTTTAGGGTTGGATTAGGCGTACCCGCTACGCGGCTCCGCCTAATCCAACCCTAAATTTTTTCCTTATTCAAGATCACTAAACCCTAAACAAACTGAACCCTAAGAGGGTATTGGTGAACCCTGTCGTGGATGTGATTCAAACATGGGGCACTGAACCTTAAGAGTAGGGTAATGCATAAGACGGGACGGAAAAGGGTTTAGGGTTGGATTAGGCGTACCCGCTACGCGGCTCAGCCTAATCAAACCCTAAACCCTTTTCCTTATTCAAGGTCACTAAACCCTAAACAAACTGAACCCTAAGTGGGTATTGGTGAACCCTGTCGTGGATGTGATTCAAAGATGGGGCACTGAACCTTAAGAGTAGGGTACTGCATAAGACGGGACGGAAAAGGGTTTAGGGTTGGATTAGGCGGAGCCGCTACGCGGCTCAGCCTAATCCAACCCTAAACCCTTTTCCTTATTCAAGGTCACTAAACCCTAAACAAACTGAACCCTAAGTGGGTATTGGTGAACCCTGTCGT
This sequence comes from Agrostemma githago, assembly GCA_958450325.1. NCBI lineage: Eukaryota > Viridiplantae > Streptophyta > Magnoliopsida > Caryophyllales > Caryophyllaceae > Agrostemma > Agrostemma githago. Next base: position 33,748,911 of record OY288261.1, read on the forward strand.
GGATGTGATTCAAAGATGGGGCACTGAACCTTAAGAGTAGGGTACTGCATAAGACGGGACGGAAAAGGGTTTAGGGTTGGATTAGGCGAACCCGCTACGCGGCTCCGCCTAATCCAACCCTAAACCCTTTTCCTTATTCAAGATCACTAAACCCTAAACAAACCGAACCCTAAGAGTGTATTGGTGAACCCTGTCGTGGATGTGATTCAAACATGGGGCACTGAACCTTAAGAGTAGGGTAATGCATAAGACGGGACGGAAAAGGGTTTAGGGTTGGATTAGGCGTACCCGCTACGCGGCTCCGCCTAATCCAACCCTAAACCCTTTTCCTTATTCAAGATCACTAAACCCTAAACAAACTGAACCCTAAGAGGGTATTGGTGAACCCTGTCGTGGATGTGATTCAAACATGGGGCACTGAACCTTAAGAGTAGGGTAATGCATAAGACGAGACGGAAAAGGGTTTAGGGTTGGATTAGGCGTACCCGCTACGCGGCTCTGCCTAATCCAACCCTAAACCCTTGTCCATATTCAAGGTCACTAAACCCTAAACAAACTGAACCCTAAGTGGGTATTGGTGAACCCTGTCGTGGATGTGATTCAAAGATGGGGCACTGAACCTTAAGAGTAGGGTACTGCATAAGACGGGACGGAAAAGGGTTTAGGGTTGGATTAGGCGGAGCCGCTACGCGGCTCTGCCTAATCCAACCCTAAACCCTTTTCCATATTCAAGGTCACTAAACCCTAAACAAACTGAACCCTAAGTGGGTATTGGTGAACCCTGTCGTGGATGTGATTCAAAGATGGGGCACTGAACCTTAAGAGTAGGGTACTGCATAAGACGGGACGGAAAAGGGTTTAGGGTTGGATTAGGCGTACCCGCTACGCGGCTCCGCCTAATCCAACCCTAAACCCTTTTCCTTATTCAAGATCACTAAACTCTAAACAAACCGAACCCTAACAGTGTATTGGTGAACCCTGTCGTGGATGTGATTCAAACATGGGGCACTGAACCTTAAGAGTAGGGTAATGCATAAGACGGGACGGAAAAGGGTTTAGGGTTGGATTAGGCGTACCCGCTACGCGGCTCCGCCTAATCCAACCCTAAACTTTTTTCCTTATTCAAGATCACTAAACCCTAAACAAACTGAACCCTAAGAGGGTATTGGTGAACCCTGTCGTGGATGTGATTCAAACATGGGGCACTGAACCTTAAGAGTAGGGTAATGCATAAGACGAGACGGAAAAGGGTTTAGGGTTGGATTAGGCGTACCCGCTACGCGGCTCTGCCTAATCCAACCCTAAACCCTTTTCCTCATTCAAGGTCACTAAACCCTAAACAAACTGAACCCTAAGTGGGTATTGGTGAACCCTGTCGTGGATGTGATTCAAAGATGGGGCACTGAACCTTAAGAGTAGGGTACTGCATAAGACGGGACGGAAAAGGGTTTAGGGTTGGATTAGGCGTACCCGCTACGCGGCTCCGCCTAATCCAACCCTAAACCCTTTTCCTTATTCAAGATCACTAAACCCTAAACAAACCGAACCCTAAGAGTGTATTGGTGAACCCTGTCGTGGATGTGATTCAAACATGGGGCACTGAACCTTAAGAGTAGGGTAATGCATAAGACGGGACGGAAAAGGGTTTAGGGTTGGATTAGGCGTACCCGCTACGCGGCTCCGCCTAATCCAACCCTAACCCCTTTTCCTTATTCAAGATCACTAAACCCTAAACAAACTAAACCCTAAGAGGGTATTGGTGAACCCTGTCGTGGATGTGATTCAAACATGGGGCACTGAACCTTAAGAGTAGGGTAATGCATAAGACGGGACGAAAAAGGGTTTAGGGTTGGATTAGGCGTACCCGCTACGCGGCTCCGCCTAATCCAACCCTAAACCCTTTTCCTTATTCAAGATCACTAAACCCTAAACAAACTGAACCCTAAGAGGGTATTGGTGAACCCTGTCGTGGATGTGATTAAAACATGGGGCACTGAACCTTAAGAGTAGGGTAATGCATAAGACGGGACGGAAAAGGGTTTAGGATTGGATTAGGCGTACCCGCTACGCGGCTCTGCCTAATCCAACCCTAAACCCTTTTCCTTATTCAAGGTCACTAAACCCTAAACAAACTGAACCCTAAGAGGGTATTGGTGAACCCTGTCGTGGATGTGATTCAAAGATGGGGCACTGAACCTTAAGAGTAGGGTACTGCATAAGACGGGACGGAAAAGGGTTTAGGGTTGGATTAGGCGGGTAGAGTAGGGTACTGCATAAGACGAGACGGAAAAGGGTTTAGGGTTGGATTAGGCGGATCCGCGTAGCGGATCCGCCTAATCCAACCCTAAACCCTTTTCCTTATTCAAGGTCACTAAACCTGCAACAAACTGAACCCTAAGAGGGTATTGGTGAACCCTGTCGTGGATGTGATTCAAACATGGGGCACTGAACCTTAAGAGTAGGGTAATGCATAAGACGGGACGGAAAAGGGTTTAGGTTTGGATTAGGCGTACCCGCTACGCGGCTCCGCCTAATCCAACCCTAAACCCTTTTCCTTATTCAAGATCACTAAACCCTAAACAAACCGAACCCTAAGAGTGTATTGGTGAACCCTGTCGTAGATGTGATTCAAAGATGGGGCACTGAACCTTAAGAGTAGGGTACTGCATAAGACGGGACGGAAAAGGGTTTAGGGTTGGATTAGGCGTACCCGCTACGCGGCTCCGCCTAATCCAACCCTAAACCCTTTTCCTTATTCAAGATCACTAAACCCTAAACAAACCGAACCCTAAGAGTGTATTGGTGAACCCTGTCGTGGATGTGATTCAAACATGGGGCACTGAACCTTAAGAGTAGGGTAATCCATAAGACGGGACGGAAAAGGGTTTAGGGTTGGATTAGGCGTACCCGCTACGCGGCTCCGCCTAATCCAACCCTAACCCCTTTTCCTTATTCAAGATCACTAAACCCTAAACAAATTGAACCCTAAGAGAGTATTGGTGAACCCTGTCGTGGATGTGATTCAAACATGGGGCACTGAACCTTAAGAGTAGGGTAATGCATAAGACGGGACGGAAAAGGGTTTAGGGTTGGATTAGGCGTACCCGCTACGCGGCTCCGCCTAATCCAACCCTAAACCCTTTTCCTTATTCAAGATCACTAAACCCTAAACAAACTGAACCCTAAGAGGGTATTGGTGAACCCTGTCGTGGATGTGATTAAAACATGGGGCACTGAACCTTAAGAGTAGGGTAATGCATAAGACGGGACGGAAAAGGGTTTAGGGTTGGATTAGGCGTACCCGCTACGTGGCTCTGCCTAATCCAACCCTAAACCCTTTTCCTTATTCAAGGTCACTAAACCCTAAACAAACTGAACCCTAAGAGGGTATTGGTGAACCCTGTCGTGGATGTGATTCAAAGATGGGGCACTGAACCTTAAGAGTAGGGTACTGCATAAGACGGGACGGAAAAGGGTTTAGGGTTGGATTAGGCGGGTAGAGTAGGGTACTGCATAAGACGGGACGGAAAAGGGTTTAGGGTTGGATTAGGCGGATCCGCGTAGCGGATCCGCCTAATCCAACCCTAAACCCTTTTCCTTATTCAAGGTCACTAAACCTGCAACAAACTGAACCCTAAGAGGGTATTGGTGAACCCTGTCGTGGATGTGATTCAAACATGGGGCACTAAACCTTAAGAGTAGGGTAATGTATAAGACGGGACGGAAAAGGGTTTAGGTTTGGATTAGGCGTACCCGCTACGCGGCTCCGCCTAATCCAACCCTAAACCTTTTTCCTTATTCAAGGTCACTAAACCCTAAACAAACCGAACCCTAAGAGTGTATTGGTGAACCCTGTCGTGGATGTGATTAAAACATGGGGCACTGAACCTTAAGAGTAGGGTAATGCATAAGACGGGACGGAAAAGGGTTTAGGGTTGGATTAGGCGTACCCGCTACGCGGCTCTGCCTAATCCAACACTAAACCGTTTTCCTTATTCAAGGTCACTAAACCCTAAACAAACTGAACCCTAAGAGGGTATTGGTGAACCCTGTCGTGGATGTGATTCAAAGATGGGGCACTGAACCTTAAGAGTAGGGTACTGCATAAGACGGGACGGAAAAGGGTTTAGGGTTGGATTAGGCGGGTAGAGTAGGGTACTGCATAAGACGGGACGGAAAAGGGTTTAGGGTTGGATTAGGCGGATCCGCGTAGCGGATCCGCCTAATCCAACCCTAAACCCTTTTCCTTATTCAAGGTCACTAAACCTGCAACAAACTGAACCCTAAGAGGGTATTGGTGAACCCTGTCGTGGATGTGATTCAAACATGGGGCACTAAACCTTAAGAGTAGGGTAATGTATAAGACGGGACGGAAAAGGGTTTAGGTTTGGATTAGGCGTACCCGCTACGCGGCTCCGCCTAATCCAACCCTAAACCTTTTTCCTTATTCAAGGTCACTAAACCCTAAACAAACCGAACCCTAAGAGTGTATTGGTGAACCCTGTCGTGGATGTGATTAAAACATGGGGCACTGAACCTTAAGAGTAGGGTAATGCATAAGACGGGACGGAAAAGGGTTTAGGGTTGGATTAGGCGTACCCGCTACGCGGCTCCGCCTAATCCAACCCTAAACCCTTTTCCTTATTCAAGATCACTAAACCCTAAACAAACCGAACCCTAAGAGTGTATTGGTGAACCCTGTCGTGGATGTGATTCAAACATGGGGCACTGAACCTTAAGAGTAGGGTAATCCATAAGACGGGACGGAAAAGGGTTTAGGGTTGGATTAGGCGTACCCGCTACGCGGCTCCGCCTAATCCAACCCTAACCCCTTTTCCTTATTCAAGATCACTAAACCCTAAACAAATTGAACCCTAAGAGAGTATTGGTGAACCCTGTCGTGGATGTGATTCAAACATGGGGCACTGAACCTTAAGAGTAGGGTAATGCATAAGACGGGACGGAAAAGGGTTTAGGGTTGGATTAGGCGTACCCGCTACGCGGCTCCGCCTAATCCAACCCTAAACCCTTTTCCTTATTCAAGATCACTAAACCCTAAACAAACTGAACCCTAAGAGGGTATTGGTGAACCCTGTCGTGGATGTGATTAAAACATGGGGCACTGAACCTTAAGAGTAGGGTAATGCATAAGACGGGACGGAAAAGGGTTTAGGGTTGGATTAGGCGTACCCGCTACGCGGCTCTGCCTAATCCAACCCTAAACCCTTTTCCTTATTCAAGGTCACTAAACCCTAAACAAACTGAACCCTAAGAGGGTATTGGTGAACCCTGTCGTGGATGTGATTCAAAGATGGGGCACTGAACCTTAAGAGTAGGGTACTGCATAAGACGGGACGGAAAAGGGTTTAGGGTTGGATTAGGCGGGTAGAGTAGGGTACTGCATAAGACGGGACGGAAAAGGGTTTAGGGTTGGATTAGGCGGATCCGCGTAGCGGATCCGCCTAATCCAACCCTAAACCCTTTTCCTTATTCAAGGTCACTAAACCTGCAAAAAACTGAACCCTAAGAGGGTATTGGTGAACCCTGTCGTGGATGTGATTCAAACATGGGGCACTAAACCTTAAGAGTAGGGTAATGTATAAGACGGGACGGAAAAGGGTTTAGGTTTGGATTAGGCGTACCCGCTACGCGGCTCCGCCTAATCCAACCCTAAACCTTTTTCCTTATTCAAGGTCACTAAACCCTAAACAAACCGAACCCTAAGAGTGTATTGGTGAACCCTGTCGTGGATGTGATTAAAACATGGGGCACTGAACCTTAAGAGTAGGGTAATGCATAAGACGGGACGGAAAAGGGTTTAGGGTTGGATTAGGCGTACCCGCTACGCGGCTCTGCCTAATCCAACCCTAAACCCTTTTCCTTATTCAAGGTCACTAAACCCTAAACAAACTGAACCCTAAGAGGGTATTGGTGAACCCTGTCGTGGATGTGATTCAAAGATGGGGCACTGAACCTTAAGAGTAGGGTACTGCATAAGACGGGACGGAAAAGGGTTTAGGGTTGGATTAGGCGGGTAGAGTAGGGTACTGCATTAGACGGGACGGAAAAGGGTTTAGGGTTGGATTAGGCGGATCCGCGTAGCGGATCCGCCTAATCCAACCCTAAACCCTTTTCCTTATTCAAGGTCACTAAACCTGCAACAAACTGAACCCTAAGAGGGTATTGGTGAACCCTGTCGTGGATGTGATTCAAACATGGGGCACTAAACCTTAAGAGTAGGGTAATGTATAAGACGGGACGGAAAAGGGTTTAGGTTTGGATTAGGCGTACCCGCTACGCGGCTCCGCCTAATCCAACCCTAAACCTTTTTCCTTATTCAAGGTCACTAAACCCTAAACAAACCGAACCCTAAGAGTGTATTGGTGAACCCTGTCGTGGATGTGATTCAAAGATGGGGCACTGAACCTTAAGAGTAGGGTAATGCATAAGACGGGACAGAAAAGGGTTTAGGGTTGGATTAGGCGAACCCGCTACGCGGCACCGCCTAATCCAACCCTAAACCCTTTTCCTTATTCAAGATCACTAAACCTTAAATAAACCGAACCCTAAGAGTGTATTGGTGAACCCTGTCGTGGATGTGATTCAAACATGGGGCACTGAACCTTAAGAGTAGGGTAATGCATAAGACGGGACGGAAAAGGGTTTAGGGTTGGATTAGGCGTACCCGCTACGCGGCTCCGCCTAATCCAACCCTAAACTTTTTTCCTTATTCAAGATCACTAAACCCTAAACAAACTGAACCCTAAGAGGGTATTGGTGAACCCTGTCGTGGATGTGATTCAAACATGGGGCACTGAACCTTAAGAGTAGGGTAATACATAAGACGAGACGGAAAAGGGTTTAGGGTTGGATTAGGCGTACCCGCTACGCGGCTCTGCCTAATCCAACCCTAAACCCTTTTCCTCATTCAAGGTCACTAAACCCTAAACAAATTGAACCCTAAGTGGGTATTGGTGAACCCTGTCGTGGATGTGATTCAAAGATGGGGCACTGAACCTTAAGAGTAGGGTACTGCATAAGACGGGACGGAAAAGGGTTTAGGGTTGGATTAGGCGTACCCGCTATGCGGCTCCGCCTAATCCAACCCTAAACCCTTTTCCTTATTCAAGATCACTAAACCCTAAACAAACCGAACCCTAAGAGTGTATTGGTGAACCCTGTCGTGGATGTGATTCAAACATGGGGCACTGAACCTTAAGAGTAGGGTAATCCATAAGACGGGACGGAAAAGGGTTTAGGGTTGGATTAGGCGTACCCGCTACGCGGCTCCGCCTAATCCAACCCTAACCCCTTTTCCTTATTCAAGATCACTAAACCCTAAACAAATTGAACCCTAAGAGGGTATTGGTGAACCCTGTCGTGGATGTGATTCAAACATGGGGCACTGAACCTTAAGAGTAGGGTAATGCATAAGACGGGACGGAAAAGGGTTTAGGGTTGGATTAGGCGTACCCGCTACGCGGCTCCGCCTAATCCAACCCTAAACCCTTTTCCTTATTCAAGATCACTAAACCCTAAACAAACTGAACCCTAAGAGGGTATTGGTGAACCCTGTCGTGGATGTGATTAAAACTTGGGGCACTGAACCTTAAGAGTAGGGTAATGCATAAGACGGGACGGAAAAGGGTTTAGGGTTGGATTAGGCGTACCCGCTACGCGGCTCTGCCTAATCCAACCCTAAACCCTATTCCTTATTCAAGGTCACTAAACCCTAAACAAACTGAACCCTAAGAGGGTATTGGTGAACCCTGTCGTGGATGTGATTCAAAGATGGGGCACTGAACCTTAAGAGTAGGGTACTGCATAAGACGGGACGGAAAAGGGTTTAGGGTTGGATTAGGCGGGTAGAGTAGGGTACTGCATAAGACGGGACGGAAAAGGGTTTAGGGTTGGATTAGGCGGATCCGCGTAGCGGATCCGCCTAATCCAACCCTAAACCCTTTTCCTTATTCAAGGTCACTAAACCTGCAACAAACTGAACCCTAAGAGGGTATTGGTGAACCCTGTCGTGGATGTGATTCAAACATGGGGCACTGAACCTTAAGAGTAGGGTATTGCATAAGACGGGACGGAAAAGGGTTTAGGGTTGGATTAGGCGGAGCCGCTACGCGGCTCAGCCTAATCCAACCCTAAACCCTTTTCCTTATTCAAGGTCACTAAACCTGCAACAAACTGAACCCTAAGAGGGTATTGGTGAACCCTGTCGTGGATGTGATTCAAACATGGGGCACTAAACCTTAAGAGTAGGGTAATGCATAAGACGGGACGGAAAAGGGTTTAGGTTTGGATTAGGCGTACCCGCTACGCGGCTCCGCCTAATCCAACCCTAAACCTTTTTCCTTATTCAAGGTCACTAAACCCTAAACAAACCGAACCCTAAGAGTGTATTGGTGAACCCTGTCGTGGATGTGATTCAAAGATGGGGCACTGAACCTTAAGAGTAGGGTAATGCATAAGACGGGACAGAAAAGGGTTTAGGGTTGGATTAGGCGTACCCGCTACGCGGCTCCGCCTAATCCAACCCTAAACCCTTTTCCTTATTCAAGATCACTAAACCCTAAACAAACTAAACCCTAAGAGGGTATTGGTGAACCCTGTCGTGGATGTGATTCAAACATGGGGCACTGAACCTTAAGAGTAGGGTAATGCATAAGACGGGACGGAAAAGGGTTTAGGGTTGGATTAGGCGGAGCCGCTACGCGGCTCAGCCTAATCCAACCCTAAACCCTTTTCCTTATTCAAGGTCACTAAACCCTAAACAAACTGAACCCTAAGTGGGTATTGGGTAACCCTGTCGTGGATGTTATTAAAACATGGGGCACTGAACCTTAAGAGTAGGGTAATGCATAAGACGGGACGGAAAAGGGTTTAGGGTTGGATTAGGCGTACCCGCTACGCGGCTCCGCCTAATCCAACCCTAACCCCTTTTCCTTATTCAAGATCACTAAACCCTAAACAAACTGAACCCTAAGAGGGTATTGGTGAACCCTGTCGTGGATGTGATTCAAGCATGGGGCACTGAACCTTAAGAGTAGGGTAATGCATAAGACGGGACGGAAAAGGGTTTAGGGTTGGATTAGGCGTACCCGCTACGCGGCTCCGCCTAATCCAACCCTAAACCCTTTTCCTTATTCAAGATCACTAAACCCTAAACAAACTGAACCCTAAGAGGGTATTGGTGAACCCTGTCGTGGATGTGATTAAAACATGGGGCACTGAACCTTAAGAGTAGGGTAATGCATAAGACGGGACGGAAAAGGGTTTAGGGTTGGATTAGGCGTACCCGCTACGCGGCTCTGCCTAATCCAACCCTAAACCCTTTTCCTTATTCAAGGTCACTAAACCCTAAACAAACTGAACCCTAAGAGGGTATTGGTGAACCCTGTCGTGGATGTGATTCAAAGATGGGGCACTGAACCTTAAGAGTAGGGTACTGCATAAGACGGGACGGAAAAGGGTTTAGGGTTGGATTAGGCGGGTAGAGTAGGGTACTGCATAAGACGGGACGGAAAAGGGTTTAGGGTTGGATTAGGCGGATCCGCGTAGCGGATCCGCCTAATCCAACCCTAAACCCTTTTCCTTATTCAAGGTCACTAAACCTGCAACAAACTGAACCCTAAGAGGGTATTGGTGAACCCTGTCGTGGATGTGATTCAAACATGGGGCACTAAACCTTAAGAGTAGGGTAATGTATAAGACGGGACGGAAAAGGGTTTAGGTTTGGATTAGGCGTACCCGCTACGCGGCTCCGCCTAATCCAACCCTAAACCTTTTTCCTTATTCAAGGTCACTAAACCCTAAACAAACCGAACCCTAAGAGTGTATTGGTGAACCCTGTCGTGGATGTGATTCAAAGATGGGGCACTGAACCTTAAGAGTAGGGTAATGCATAAGACGGGACAGAAAAGGGTTTAGGGTTGGATTAGGCGTACCCGCTACGCGGCACCGCCTAATCCAACCCTAAACCCTTTTCCTTATTCAAGATCACTAAACCTTAAATAAACCGAACCCTAAGAGTGTATTGGTGAACCCTGTCGTGGATGTGATTCAAACATGGGGCACTGAACCTTAAGAGTAGGGTAATGCATAAGACGGGACGGAAAAGGGTTTAGGGTTGGATTAGGCGTACCCGCTACGCGGCTCCGCCTAATCCAACCCTAAACTTTTTTCCTTATTCAAGATCACTAAACCCTAAACAAACTGAACCCTAAGAGGGTATTGGTGAACCCTGTCGTGGATGTGATTCAAACATGGGGCACTGAACCTTAAGAGTAGGGTAATACATAAGACGAGACGGAAAAGGGTTTAGGGTTGGATTAGGCGTACCCGCTACGCGGCTCTGCCTAATCCAACCCTAAACCCTTTTCCTCATTCAAGGTCACTAAACCCTAAACAAATTGAACCCTAAGTGGGTATTGGTGAACCCTGTCGTGGATGTGATTCAAAGATGGGGCACTGAACCTTAAGAGTAGGGTACTGCATAAGACGGGACGGAAAAGGGTTTAGGGTTGGATTAGGCGTACCCGCTATGCGGCTCCGCCTAATCCAACCCTAAACCCTTTTCCTTATTCAAGATCACTAAACCCTAAACAAACCGAACCCTAAGAGTGTATTGGTGAACCCTGTCGTGGATGTGATTCAAACATGGGGCACTGAACCTTAAGAGTAGGGTAATCCATAAGACGGGACGGAAAAGGGTTTAGGGTTGGATTAGGCGTACCCGCTACGCGGCTCCGCCTAATCCAACCCTAACCCCTTTTCCTTATTCAAGATCACTAAACCCTAAACAAATTGAACCCTAAGAGGGTATTGGTGAACCCTGTCGTGGATGTGATTCAAACATGGGGCACTGAACCTTAAGAGTAGGGTAATGCATAAGACGGGACGGAAAAGGGTTTAGGGTTGGATTAGGCGTACCCGCTACGCGGCTCCTCCTAATCCAACCCTAAACCCTTTTCCTTATTCAAGATCACTAAACCCTAAACAAACTGAACCCTAAGAGGGTATTGGTGAACCCTGTCGTGGATGTGATTAAAACATGGGGCACTGAACCTTAAGAGTAGGGTAATGCATAAGACGGGACAGAAAAGGGTTTAGGGTTGGATTAGGCGTACCCGCTACGCGGCTCTGCCTAATCCAACCCTAAACCCTTTTCCTTATTCAAGGTCACTAAACCCTAAACAAACTGAACCCTAAGAGGGTATTGGTGAACCCTGTCGTGGATGTGATTCAAAGATGGGGCACTGAACCTTAAGAGTAGGGTACTGCATAAGACGGGACGGAAAAGGGTTTAGGGTTGGATTAGGCGGGTAGAGTAGGGTACTGCATAAGACGGGACGGAAAAGGGTTTAGGGTTGGATTAGGCGGATCCGCGTAGCGGATCCGCCTAATCCAACCCTAAACCCTTTTCCTTATTCAAGGTCACTAAACTTGCAACAAACTGAACCCTAAGAGGGTATTGGTGAACCCTGTCGTGGATGTGATTCAAACATGGGGCACTGAACCTTAAGAGTAGGGTACTGCATAAGACGGGACGGAAAAGGGTTTAGGGTTGGATTAGGCGGAGCCGCTACGCGGCTCAGCCTAATCCAACCCTAAACCCTTTTCCTTATTCAAGGTCACTAAACCTGCAACAAACTGAACCCTAAGAGGGTATTGGTGAACCCTGTCGTGGATGTGATTCAAACATGGGGCACTAAACCTTAAGAGTAGGGTAATGCATAAGACGGGACGGAAAAGGGTTTAGGTTTGGATTAGGCGTACCCGCTACGCGGCTCCGCCTAATCCAACCCTAAACCTTTTTCCTTATTCAAGGTCACTAAACCCTAAACAAACCGAACCCTAAGAGTGTATTGGTGAACCCTGTCGTGGATGTGATTCAAAGATGGGGCACTGAACCTTAAGAGTAGGGTAATGCATAAGACGGGACAGAAAAGGGTTTAGGGTTGGATTAGGCGTACCCGCTACGCGGCTCCGCCTAATCCAACCCTAAACCCTTTTCCTTATTCAAGATCACTAAACCCTAAACAAACTAAACCCTAAGAGGGTATTGGTGAACCCTGTCGTGGATGTGATTCAAACATGGGGCACTGAACCTTAAGAGTAGGGTAATGCATAAGACGGGACGGAAAAGGGTTTAGGGTTGGATTAGGCGGAGCCGCTACGCGGCTCAGCCTAATCCAACCCTAAACCCTTTTCCTTATTCAAGGTCACTAAACCCTAAACAAACTGAACCCTAAGTGGGTATTGGGTAACCCTGTCGTGGATGTTATTAAAACATGGGGCACTGAACCTTAAGAGTAGGGTAATGCATAAGACGGGACGGAAAAGGGTTTAGGGTTGGATTAGGCGTACCCGCTACGCGGCTCCGCCTAATCCAACCCTAACCCCTTTTCCTTATTCAAGATCACTAAACCCTAAACAAACTGAACCCTAAGAGGGTATTGGTGAACCCTGTCGTGGATGTGATTCAAGCATGGGGCACTGAACCTTAAGAGTAAGGTAATGCATAAGACGGGACGGAAAAGGGTTTAGGGTTGGATTAGGCGTACCCGCTACGCGGCTCCGCCTAATCCAACCCTAAACCCTTTTCCTTATTCAAGATCACTAAACCCTAAACAAACTGAACCCTAAGAGGGTATTGGTGAACCCTGTCGTGGATGTGATTAAAACATGGGGCACTGAACCTTAAGAGTAGGGTAATGCATTAGACGGGACGGAAAAGGGTTTAGGGTTGGATTAGGCGTACCCGCTACACGGCTCTGCCTAATCCAACCCTAAACCCTTTTCCTTATTCAAGGTCACTAAACCCTAAACAAACTGAACCCTAAGAGGGTATTGGTGAACCCTGTCGTGGATGTGATTCAAAGATGGGGCACTGAACCTTAAGAGTAGGGTACTGCATAAGACGGGACGGAAAAGGGTTTAGGGTTGGATTAGGCGGGTAGAGTAGGGTACTGCATAAGACGGGACGGAAAAGGGTTTAGGGTTGAATTAGGCGGAGCCGCTACGCGGCTCAGCCTAATCCAACCCTAAACCCTTTTTCCTTATTCAAGGTCACTAAACCTGCAACAAACTGAACCCTAAGAGGGTATTGGTGAACCCTGTCGTGGATGTGATTCAAACATGGGGCACTGAACCTTAAGAGTAGGGTACTGCATAAGACGGGACGGAAAACGGTTTAGGGTTGGATTAGGCGGAGCCGCTACGCGGCTCAGCCTAATCCAACCCTAAACCCTTTTCCTTATTCAAGGTCACTAAACCTGCAACAAACTGAACCCTAAGAGGGTATTGGTGAACCCTGTCGTGGATGTGATTCAAACATGGGGCACTAAACCTTAAGAGTAGGGTAATGCATAAGACGGGACGGAAAAGGGTTTAGGTTTGGATTAGGCGTACCCGCTACGCGGCTCCGCCTAATCCAACCCTAAACCTTTTTCCTTATTCAAGGTCACTAAACCCTAAACAAACCGAACCCTAAGAGTGTATTGGTGAACCCTGTCGTGGATGTGATTCAAAGATGGGGCACTGAACCTTAAGAGTAGGGTAATGCATAAGACGGGACAGAAAAGGGTTTAGGGTTGGATTAGGCGTACCCGCTACGCGGCTCCGCCTAATCCAACCCTAAACCCTTTTCCTTATTCAAGATCACTAAACCCTAAACAAACTAAACCCTAAGAGGGTATTGGTGAACCCTGTCGTGGATGTGATTCAAACATGGGGCACTGAACCTTAAGAGTAGGGTAATGCATAAGACGGGACGGAAAAGGGTTTAGGGTTGGATTAGGCGGAGCCGCTACGCGGCTCAGCCTAATCCAACCCTAAACCCTTTTCCTTATTCAAGGTCACTAAACCCTAAACAAACTGAACCCTAAGTGGGTATTGGGTAACCCTGTCGTGGATGTGATTAAAACATGGGGCACTGAACCTTAAGAGTAGGGTAATGCATAAGACGGGACGGAAAAGGGTTTAGGGTTGGATTAGGCGTACCCGCTACGCGGCTCCGCCTAATCCAACCCTAACCCCTTTTCCTTATTCAAGATCACTAAACCCTAAACAAACTGAACCCTAAGAGGGTATTGGTGAACCTTGTCGTGGATGTGATTCAAGCATGGGGCACTGAACCTTAAGAGTAGGGTAATGCATAAGACGGGACGGAAAAGGGTTTAGGGTTGGATTAGGCGGAGCCGCGTAGACGGAAAAGGGTTTAGGGTTGGATTAGGCGTACCCGCTACGCGGCTCCGCCTAATCCAACCCTAAACCCTTTTCCTTATTCAAGATCACTAAACCCTAAACAAACTGAACCCTAAGAGGGTATTGGTGAACCCTGTCGTGGATGTGATTAAAACATGGGGCACTGAACCTTAAGAGTAGGGTAATGAATTAGACGGGACGGAAAAGGGTTTAGGGTTCGATTAGGCGTACCCGCTACACGGCTCTGCCTAATCCAACCCTAAACCCTTTTCCTTATTCAAGGTCACTAAACCCTAAACAAACTGAACCCTAAGAGGGTATTGGTGAACCCTGTCGTGGATGTGATTCAAAGATGGGGCACTGAACCTTAAGAGTAGGGTACTGCATAAGACGGGACGGAAAAGGGTTTAGGGTTGGATTAGGCGGGTAGAGTAGGGTACTGCATAAGACGGGACGGAAAAGGGTTTAGGGTTGGATTAGGCGGATCCGCGTAGCGGATCCGCCTAATCCAACCCTAAACCCTTTTCCTTATTCAAGGTCACTAAACCTGCAACAAACTGAACCCTAAGAGGGTATTGGTGAACCCTTTTGTGGATGTGATTCAAACATGGGGCACTGAACCTTATGAGTAGGGTACTGCATAAGACGGGACGGAAAAGGGTTTAGGGTTGGATTAGGCGGAGCCGCTACGCGGCTCAGCCTAATCCAACCCTAAACCCTTTTCCTTATTCAAGGTCACTAAACCTGCAACAAACTGAACCCTAAGAGGGTATTGGTGAACCCTGTCGTGGATGTGATTCAAACATGGGGCACCGAACCTTAAGAGTAGGGTAATGCATAAGACAGGACGGAAAAGGGTTTAGGTTTGGATTAGGCGTACCCGCTACGCGGCTCCGCCTAATCCAACCCTAAACTTTTTTCCTTATTCAAGGTCACTAAACCCTAAACAAACCGAACTCTAAGAGTGTATTGGTGAACCCTGTCGTGGATGTGATTCAAAGATGGGGCACTGAACCTTAAGAGTAGGGTAATGCATAAGACGGGACAGAAAAGGGTTTAGGGTTGGATTAGGCGTACCCGCTACGCGGCTCCGCCTAATCCAACCCTAAACCCTTTTCCTTATTCAAGATCACTAAACCCTAAACAAACTAAACCCTAAGAGGGTATTGGTGAACCCTGTCGTGGATGTGATTCAAACATGGGGCACTGAACCTTAAGAGTAGGGTAATTCATAAGACGGGACGGAAAAGGGTTTAGGGTTGGATTAGGCGTACCCGCTACGCGGCTCCGCCTAATCCAACCCTAAACCCTTTTCCTTATTCAAGATCACTAAACCCTAAACAAACCGAACCCTAAGAGTGTATTGGTGAACCCTGTCGTGGATGTGATTCAAACATGGGGCACTGAACCTTAAGAGTAGGGTAATGCATAAGACGGGACGGAAAAGGGTTTAGGGTTGGATTAGGCGTACCCGCTACGCGGCTCCGCCTAATCCAACCCTAAACCCTTTTCCTTATTCAAGATCACTAAACCCTAAACAAACTGAACCCTAAGAGGGTACTGGTGAACCCTGTCGTGGATGTGATTCAAACATGGGGCACTGAACCTTAAGAATAGGGTAATGCATAAGACGAAACGGAAAAGGGTTTAGGGTTGGATTAGGCATACCCGCTACGCGGCTCAGCCTAATCCAACCCTAAACCCTTTTCCTTATTCAAGGTCACTAAACCCTAAACAAACTGAACCCTAAGTGGGTATTGGTGAACCCTGTCGTGGATGTGATTCAAAGATGGGGCACTGAACCTTAAGAGTAGGGTACTGCATAAGACGGGACGGAAAAGGGTTTAGGGTTGGATTAGGCGGGTAGAGTAGGGTACTGCATAAGACGGGACGGAAAAGGGTTTAGGGTTGGATTAGGCGGATCCGCGTAGCGGATCCGCCTAATCCAACCCTAAACCCTTTTCCTTATTCAAGGTCACTAAACCTGCAACAAACTGAACCCTAAGAGGGTATTGGTGAACCCTGTCGTGGATGTGATTCAAACATGGGGCACTGAACCTTAAGAGTAGGGTACTGCATAAGACGGGACGAAAAAGGGTTTAGGGTTGGATTAGGCGGAGCCGCTACGCGGCTCAGCCTAATCCAACCCTAAACCCTTTTCCTTATTCAAGGTCACTAAACCTGCAACAAACTGAACCCTAAGAGGGTATTGGTGAACCCTGTCGTGGATGTGATTCAAACATGGGGCACTGAACCTTAAGAGTAGGGTAATGCATAAGACGGGACGGAAAAGGGTTTAGGTTTGGATTAGGCGTACCCGCTACGCGGCTCCGCCTAATCCAACCCTAAACCTTTTTCCTTATTCAAGGTCACTAAACCCTAAACAAACCGAACCCTAAGAGTGTATTGGTGAACCCTGTCGTGGATGTGATTCAAAGATGGGGCACTGAACCTTAAGAGTAGGGTAATGCATAAGACGGGACAGAAAAGGGTTTAGGGTTGGATTAGGCGTACCCGCTACGCGGCTCCGCCTAATCCAACCCTAAACCCTTTTCCTTATTCAAGATCACTAAACCCTAAACAAACTAAACCCTAAGAGGGTATTGGTGAACCCTGTCGTGGATGTGATTCAAACATGGGGCACTGAACCTTAAGAGTAGGGTAATTCATAAGACGGGACGGAAAAGGGTTTAGGGTTGGATTAGGCGTACCCGCTACGCGGCTCCGCCTAATCCAACCCTAAACCCTTTTCCTTATTCAAGATCACTAAACCCTAAACAAACCGAACCCTAAGAGTGTATTGGTGAACCCTGTCGTGGATGTGATTCAAACATGGGGCACTGAACCTTAAGAGTAGGGTAATGCATAAGACGGGACGGAAAAGGGTTTAGGGTTGGATTAGGCGTACCCGCTACGCGGCTCCGCCTAATCCAACCCTAAACCCTTTTCCTTATTCAAGATCACTAAACCCTAAACAAACTGAACCCTAAGAGGGTACTGGTGAACCCTGTCGTGGATGTGATTCAAACATGGGGCACTGAACCTTAAGAGTAGGGTAATGCATAAGACGAAACGGAAAAGGGTTTAGGTTTGGATTAGGCATACCCGCTACGCGGCTCAGCCTAATCCAACCCTAAACCCTTTTCCTTATTCAAGGTCACTAAACCCTAAACAACTTGAACCCTAAGTGGGTATTGGTGAACCCTGTCGTGGATGTGATTCAAAGATGGGGCACTGAACCTTAAGAGTAGGGTACTGCATAAGACGGGACGGAAAAGGGTTTAGGGTTGGATTAGGCGTACCCGCTACGCGGCTCCGCCTAATCCAACCCTAAACCCTTTTCCTTATTCAAGATCACTAAACCCTAAACAAACCGAACCCTAAGAGTGTATTGGTGAACCCTGTCGTGGATGTGATTCAAACATGGGGCACTGAACCTTAAGAGTAGGGTAATGCATAAGACGGGACGGAAAAGGGTTTAGGGTTGGATTAGGCGTACCCGCTACGCGGCTCCGCCTAATCCAACCCTAAACCTTTTTCCTTATTCAAGGTCACTAAACCCTAAACAAACCGAACCCTAAGAGTGTATTGGTGAACCCTGTCGTGGATGTGATTCAAAGATGGGGCACTGAACCTTAAGAGTAGGGTAATGCATAAGACGGGACAGAAAAGGGTTTAGGGTTGGATTAGGCGTACCCGCTACGCGGCTCCGCCTAATCCAACCCTAAACCCTTTTCCTTATTCAAGATCACTAAACCCTAAACAAACTAAACCCTAAGAGGGTATTGGTGAACCCTGTCGTGGATGTGATTCAAACATGGGGCACTGAACCTTAAGAGTAGGGTAATTCATAAGACGGGACGGAAAAGGGTTTAGGGTTGGATTAGGCGTACCCGCTACGCGGCTCCGCCTAATCCAACCCTAAACCCTTTTCCTTATTCAAGATCACTAAACCCTAAACAAACTGAACCCTAAGAGTGTATTGGTGAACCCTGTCGTGGATGTGATTCAAAGATGGGGCACTGAACCTTAAGAGTAGGTAATGCATAAGACGGGACAGAAAAGGGTTTAGGGTTGGATTAGGCGTACCCGCTACGCGGCTCCGCCTAATCCAACCCTAAACCCTTTTCCTTATTGAAGATCACTAAACCCTAAACAAACTAAACCCTAAGAGGGTATTGGTGAACCCTGTCGTGGATGTGATTCAAACATGGGGCACTGAACCTTAAGAGTAGGGTAATGCATAAGACGGGACGGAAAAGGGTTTAGGGTTGGATTAGGCGGAGCCGCTACGCGGCTCAGCCTAATCCAACCCTAAACCCTTTTCCTTATTCAAGGTCACTAAACCCTAAACAAACTGAACCCTAAGTGGGTATTGGGTAACCCTGTCGTGGATGTGATTAAAACATGGGGCACTGAACCTTAAGAGTAGGGTAATGCATAAGACGGGACGGAAAAGGGTTTAGGGTTGGATTAGGCGTACCCGCTACGCGGCTCCGCCTAATCCAACCCTAACCCCTTTTCCTTATTCAAGATCACTAAACCCTAAACAAACCGAACCCTAAGAGTGTATTGGTGAACCCTGTCGTGGATGTGATTCAAAGATGGGGCACTGAACCTTAAGAGTAGGGTAATGCATAAGACGGGACAGAAAAGGGTTTAGGGTTGGATTAGGCGTACCCGCTACGCGGCTCCGCCTAATCCAACCCTAAACCCTTTTCCTTATTCAAGATCACTAAACCCTAAACAAACTAAACCCTAAGAGGGTATTGGTGAACCCTGTCGTGGATGTGATTCAAACATGGGGCACTGAACCTTAAGAGTAGGGTAATGCATAAGACGGGACGGAAAAGGGTTTAGAATTGGATTAGGCGGAGCCGCTACGCGGCTCAGCCTAATCCAACCCTAAACCCTTTTCCTTATTCAAGGTCACTGAACGCTAAACAAACTGAACCCTAAGTGGGTATTGGGTAACCCTGTCGTGGATGTGATTAAAACATGGGGCACTGAACCTTAAGAGTAGGGTAATGCATAAGACGGGACGGAAAAGGGTTTAGGGTTGGATTAGGCGTACCCGCTACGCGGCTCCGCCTAATCCAACCCTAACCCCTTTTCCTTATTCAAGATCACTAAACCCTAAACAAACTGAACCCTATGAGGGTATTGGTGAACCCTGTCGTGGATGTGATTCAAGCATGGGGCACTGAACCTTAATAGTAGGGTAATGCATAAGACGGGACGGAAAAGGGTTTAGGGTTGGATTAGGCGAACCCGCTACGCGGCTCCGCCTAATCCAACCCTAAACCCTTTTCCTTATTCAAGATCACTAAACCCTAAACAAACTGAACCCTAAGAGGGTATTGGTGAACCCTGTCGTGGATGTGATTAAAACATGGGGCACTGAACCTTAAGAGTAGGGTAATGCATAAGACGGGACGGAAAAGGGTTTAGGGTTGGATTAGGCGTACCCGCTACGCGGCTCTGCCTAATCCAACCCTAAACCCTTTTCCTTATTCAAGGTCACTAAACCCTAAACAAACTGAACCCTAAGAGGGTATTGGTGAACCCTGTCGTGGATGTGATTCAAAGATGGGGCACTGAACCTTAAGAGTAGGGTACTGCATAAGACGGGACAGAAAAGGGTTTAGGGTTGGATTAGGCGGGTAGAGTAGGGTACTGCATAAGACGGGACGGAAAAGGGTTTAGGGTTGGATTAGGCGGATCCGCTACGCGGATCCGCCTAATCCAACCCTAAACCCTTTTCCTTATTCAAGGTCACTAAACCTGCAACAAACTGAACCCTAAGAGGGTATTGGTGAACCCTGTCGTGGATGTGATTCAAACATGGGGCACTGAACCTTAAGAGTAGGGTACTGCATAAGACGGGACGGAAAAGGGTTTAGGGTTGGATTAGGCGGAGCCGCTACGCGGCTCAGCCTAATCCAACCCTAAACCCTTTTCCTTATTCAAGGTCACTAAACCTGCAACAAACTGAACCCTAAGAGGGTATTGGTGAACCCTGTCGTGGATGTGATTCAAACATGGGGCACTGAACCTTAAGAGTAAGGTAATGCATAAGACGGGACGGAAAAGGGTTTAGGTTTGGATTAGGCGTACCCGCTACGCGGCTCCGCCTAATCCAACCCTAAACCTTTTTCCTTATTCAAGGTCACTAAACCCTAAACAAACCGAACCCTAAGAGTGTATTGGTGAACCCTGTCGTGGATGTGATTCAAAGATGGGGCACTGAACCTTAAGAGTAGGGTAATGCATAAGACGGGACAGAAAAGGGTTTAGGGTTGGATTAGGCGTACCCGCTACGCGGCTCCGCCTAATCCAACCCTAAACCCTTTTCCTTATTCAAGATCACTAAACCCTAAACAAACTGAACCCTAAGAGGGTACTGGTGAACCCTGTCGTGGATGTGATTCAAACATGGGGCACTGAACCTTAAGAGTAGGGTAATGCATAAGACGAAACGGAAAAGGGTTTAGGGTTGGATTAGGCATACCCGCTACGCGGCTCAGCCTAATCCAACCCTAAACCCTTTTCCTTATTCAAGGTCACTAAACCCTAAACAAACTGAACCCTAAGTGGGTATTGGTGAACCCGGTCGTGGATGTGATTCAAAGATGGGGCACTGAACCTTAAGAGTAGGGTACTGCATAAGACGGGACGGAAAAGGGTTTAGGGTTGGAATAGGCGTACCCGCTACGCGGCTCCGCCTAATCCAACCCTAAACCCTTTTCCTTATTCAAGATCACTAAACCCTAAACAAACCGAACCCTAAGAGTGTATTGGTGAACCCTGTCGTGGATGTGATTCAAACATGGGGCACTGAACCTTAAGAGTAGGGTAATGCATAAGACGGGACGGAAAAGGGTTTAGGGTTGGATTAGGCGTACCCGCTACGCGGCTCCGCCTAATCCAACCCTAAACCCTTTTCCTTATTCAAGATCACTAAACCCTAAACAAACTGAACCCTAAGAGGGTATTGGTGAACCCTGTCGTGGATGTGATTCAAACATGGGGCACTGAACCTTAAGAGTAGGGTAATGCATAAGACGAGACGGAAAAGGGTTTAGGGTTGGATTAGGCGTACCCGCTACGCGGCTCTGCCTAATCCAACCCTAAACCCTTTTCCTTATTCAAGGTCACTAAACCCTAAACAAACTGAACCCTAAGTGGGTATTGGTGAACCCTGTCGTGGATGTGATTCAAAGATGGGGCACTGAACCTTAAGAGTAGGGTACTGCATAAGACGGGACGGAAAAGGGTTTAGGGTTGGATTAGGCGTACCCGCTACACGGCTCCGCCTAATCCAACCCTAAACCCTTTTCCTTATTCAAGATCACTAAACCCTAAACAAACCGAACCCTAAGAGTGTATTGGTGAACCCTGTCGTGGATGTGATTCAAACATGGGGCACTGAACCTTAAGAGTAGGGTAATGCATAAGACGGGACGGAAAAGGGTTTAGGGTTGGATTAGGCGTACCCGCTACGCGGCTCCGCCTAATCCAACCCTAAACCCTTTTCCTTATTCAAGATCACTAAACCCTAAACAAACTGAACCCTAAGAGGGTATTGGTGAACCCTGTCGTGGATGTGATTCAAACATGGGGCACTGAACCTTAAGAGTAGAAAATGCATAAGACGGGACGGGAAAGGGTTTAGGGTTGGATTAGGCGTACCCGCTACGCGGCTCTGCCTAATCCAACCCTAAACCCTTTTCCTTATTCAAGGTCACTAAACCCTAAACAAACTGAACCCTAAGAGGGTATTGGTGAACCCTGTCGTGGATGTGATTCAAACATGGGGCACTGAACCTTAAGAGTAGGGTACTGCATAAGACGGGACGGAAAAGGGTTTAGGGTTGGATTAGGCGGGTAGAGTAGGGTACTGCATAAGACGGGACGGAAAAGGGTTTAGGGTTGGATTAGGCGGATCCGCCTAATGCAACCCTAAACCCTTTTCCTTATTCAAGGTCACTAAACCCGCAACAAACTGAACCCTAAGAGGGTATTGGTGAACCCTGTCGTGGATGTGATTCAAAGATGGGGCACTGAACCTTAAGAGTAGGGTAATGCATAAGACGGGACGGAAAAGGGTTTAGGTTTGGATTAGGCGTACCCACTACGCGGCTCCGCCTAATCAAACCCTAAACCTTTTTCCTTATTCAAGGTCACTAAACCCTAAACAAACCGAACCCTAAGAGTGTATTGGTGAACCCTGTCGTGGATGTGATTCAAAGATGGGTCACTGAACCTTAAGAGTAGGGTAATGCATAAGACGGGACAGAAAAGGGTTTAGGGTTGGATTAGGCGTACCCGCTACGCGGCTCCGCCTAATCCAACCCTAAACCCTTTTCCTTATTCAAGATCACTAAACCTTAAACAAACTAAACCCTAAGAGGGTATTGGTGAACCCTGTTGTGGATGTGATTCAAACATGGGGCACCGAACCTTAAGAGTAGGGTAATGCATAAGACGGGACGGAAAAGGGTTTAGGGTTGGATTAGGCGGAGCCGCTACGCGGCTCAGCCTAATCCAACCCTAAACCCTTTTCCTTATTCAAGGTCACTAAACCCTAAACAAACTGAACCCTAAGTGGGTATTGGTGAACCCTGTCGTGGATGTGATTCTAAGATGGGGCACTGAACCTTAAGAGTAGGGTACTGCATCAGACAGGACGGAAAAGGGTTTAGGGTTGGATTAGGCGTACCCGCTACGCGGCTCCGCCTAATCCAACCCTAAACCCTTTTCCTTATTCAAGATCACTAAACCCTAAACAAACTGAACCCTAAGAGTGTATTGGTGAACCCTGTCGTGGATGTGATTCAAACATGGGGCACTGAACCTTAAGAGTAGGGTAATGCATAAGACGGGACGGAAAAGGGTTTAGGGTTGGATTAGGCGTACCCGCTACGCGGCTCCGCCTAATCCAACCCTAAACCCTTTTCCTTATTCAAGATCACTAAACCGTAAACAAACTGAACCCTAAGAGGGTATTGGTGAACCCTGTCGTGGATGTGATTCAAACATGGGGCACTGAACCTTAAGAGTAGGGTAATGCATAAGACGGGACGGAAAAGGGTTTAGGGTTGGATTAGGCGGAGCCGCTACGCGGCTCAGCCTAATCCAACCCTAAACCCTTTTCCTTATTCAAGGTCACTAAACCCTAAACAAACTGAACCCTAAGTGGGTATTGGTGAACCCTGTCGTGGATGTGATTCAAAGATGGGGCACTGAACCTTAAGAGTAGGGTACTGCATAAGACGGGACGGAAAAGGGTTTAGGGTTGGATTAGGCGTACCCGCTACGCGGCTCCGCCTAATCCAACCCTAAACCCTTTTCCTTATTCAAGATCACTAAACCCTAAACAAACTGAACCCTAAGAGTGTATTGGTGAACCCTGTCGTGGATGTGATTCAAACATGGGGCACTGAACCTTAAGAGTAGGGTAATGCATAAGACGGGACGGAAAAGGGTTTAGGGTTGGATTAGGCGTACCCGCTACGCGGCTCCGCCTAATCCAACCCTAAACCCTTTTCCTTATTCAAGATCACTAAACCCTAAACAAACTGAACCCTAAGAGGGTATTGGTGAACCCTGTCGTGGATGTGATTCAAACATGGGGCACTGAACCTTAAGAGTAGGGTAATGCATAAGACGGGACGGAAAAGGGTTTAGGGTTGGATTAGGCGGAGCCGCTACGCGGCTCAGCCTAATCCAACCCTAAACCCTTTTCCTTATTCAAGGTCACTAAACCCTAAACAAACTGAACCCTAAGTGGGTAGGGGTGAGCAGAAAAATTCGATACGGTTTTATTATCCGTATACGATACGGTATACGGATGCAATTATACGGATTTCCGTATATCCGATACGAAAATCCGGATATCCGATACGGTTTTTCATAAAACCTTATCGGATACGGATAGGCAAAATTGAAAACCGGATATCCGGTATCCGATCCGGTTTTTAAAAATTAAAAAAAAAACAAAAAAAACCGGTAATTCAGTAATTGCCTAATTGGATTAAAAATAAAAAAACCCAATCTGTCTTTCCTCATTCCTTTTTTCCGCCCCCATTCTGAAAAGTGAAAACCCTAGATCTCTAACATTTTCAATCTTTCATCACAACTCACAAGAATCACAATCACAATCACAACTCTAAGTCTCTAACAAGTAACAATCAACATTCAACAGGTAAATCTCCAGTAGTAGCTCGTTTTTTTGTTCGTTTTTGCTCGTTTTTTTTTTTTGTTTTTTGCCGTCGTTCTTCGAAAATTTCTGCATCGCAAATATCAGATGCTCATTCTTGAATACGGTTTTTTGCATCTTCGATAACTTGTTTTTTGCGTCTTCATTTTTTGCATTTTCTGGGTTCATTCTCGAATACGGATTGATTGACTCATACTTTTATCTGGGTTCATTTATCTTGTTCAAACATTTGTATTTTAACTAATCGGATTTGTATGACTGAGTTTTTTTTACTATCCGGGTAATTTCGGTAATTTTATTTTATTTTATTTGTGTAATCTGGGTATAATTAGTTGATTATCATGTGAAAATTGTCATAGAAATCATGTCTTTATGTTTGTTTGTTGACGAGTGATCTACCCTTTTCTGTAATTTGGGTTTAATCAAGTCATTGGTTGATTATCATGTGAAATTGTTATTAAAATTATGTTATTATGGTTAATAATGTATGCTATAAACCCTAATCAGCTTTGGGTTTTCAATTGGGGATTTTTTGTGTGGAATCGGATGTATTCGAAGGATTGTTTGACTTGATGTTCATGTTGAAGGATGGATCCTTGAAGATTTGAAGCTTGGTTTTTGAAGAAAAAATAGACAAGAGAAGAAAGCAGGCTTGTTTCTTGTTTGAAGAAAGTAGACGGATTGCTATGACTAATTGACTATTATCGGAGAATATTTGTCGTATTAGATTATTCGGGATGATTGTAATAATTTAATTATTTTTAGATTTTTTTTATTTACGTATTATTTTTGTATAACAATTAACGCAACGTTCGTTAAGGCCTTAAAATCAAAAATCGGACTATGTGCATTTAAAGGAAAGTGAAAAATAAAAAAATATATCAAAACCGGATACCGGATATCCGGAAACCGGATATACGGTTTTTTCCGTATCGGATCAGGATAGTGAAATTTTAGGTTTTTAAAACCGGATATCCGATCCGGTTTGCAAAACCGGATCGGATATCCGGTTTTGCTCAGCCCTATAAGTGGGTATTGGTGAACCCTGTCGTGGATGTGATTCAAAGATGGGGCACTGAACCTTAAGAGTAGGGTACTGCATAAGACGGGACGGAAAAGGGTTTAGGGTTGGATTAGGCGTACCCGCTACGCGGCTCCGCCTAATCCAACCCTAAACCCTTTTCCTTATTCAAGATCACTAAACCCTAAACAAACCGAACCCTAAGAGTGTATTGGTGAACCCTGTCGTGGATGTGATTCAAATATGGGGCACTGAACCTTAAGAGTAGGGTAATGCATAAGACGGGACGGAAAAGGGTTTAGGGTTGGATTAGGCGTACCCGCTACGCGGCTCCGCCTAATCCAACCCTAAACCCTTTTCCTTATTCAAGATCACTAAACCCTAAACAAACTGAACCCTAAGAGGGTACTGGTGAACCCTGTCGTGGATGTGATTCAAACATGGGGCACTGAACCTTAAGAGTAGGGTAATGCATAAGACGAAACGGAAAAGGGTTTAGGGTTGGATTAGGCGTACCCGCTACGCGGCTCAGCCTAATCCAACCCTAAACCCTTTTCCTTATTCAAGGTCACTAAACCCTAAACAAACTGAACCCTAAGTGGGTATTGGTGAACCCTGTCGTGGATGTGATTCAAAGATGGGGCACTGAACCTTAAGAGTAGGGTACTGCATAAGACGGGACGGAAAAGGGTTTAGGGTTGGATTAGGCGTACCCGCTACGCGGCTCCGCCTAATCCAACCCTAAACCCTTTTCCTTATTCAAGATCACTAAACCCTAAACAAACCGAACCCTAAGAGTGTATTGGTGAACCCTGTCGTGGATGTGATTCAAACATGGGGCACTGAACCTTAAGAGTAGGGTAATGCATAAGACGGGACGGAAAAGGGTTTAGGGTTGGATTAGGCGTACCCGCTACGCGGCTCCGCCTAATCCAACCCTAAACCCTTTTCCTTATTCAAGATCACTAAACCCTAAACAAACTGAACCCTAAGAGGGTATTGGTGAACCCTGTCGTGGATGTGATTCAAACATGGGGCACTGAACCTTAAGAGTAGGGTAATGCATAAGACGAGACGGAAAAGGGTTTAGGGTTGGATTAGGCGTACCCGCTACGCGGCTCTGCCTAATCCAACCCTAAACCCTTTTCCTTATTCAAGGTCACTAAACCCTAAACAAACTGAACCCTAAGTGGGTATTGGTGAACCCTGTCGTGGATGTGATTCAAAGATGGGGCACTGAACCTTAAGAGTAGGGTACTGCATAAGACGGGACGGAAAAGGGTTTAGGGTTGGATTAGGCGTACCCGCTACACGGCTCCGCCTAATCCAACCCTAAACCCTTTTCCTTATTCAAGATCACCAAACCCTAAACAAACCGAACCCTAAGAGTGTATTGGTGAACCCTGTCGTGGATGTGATTCAAACATGGGGCACTGAACCTTAAGAGTAGGGTAATGCATAAGACGGGACGGAAAAGGGTTTAGGGTTGGATTAGGCGTACCCGCTACGCGGCTCCGCCTAATCCAACCCTAAACCCTTTTCCTTATTCAAGATCACTAAACCCTAAACAAACTGAACCCTAAGAGGGTACTGGTGAACCCTGTCGTGGATGTGATTCAAACATGGGGCACTGAACCTTAAGAGTAGGGTAATGCATAAGACGAAACGGAAAAGGGTTTAGGGTTGGATTAGGCGTACCCGCTACGCGGCTCAGCCTAATCCAACCCTAAACCCTTTTCCTTATTCAAGGTCACTAAACCCTAAACAAACTGAACCCTAAGTGGGTATTGGTGAACCCTGTCGTGGATGTGATTCAAAGATGGGGCACTGAACCTTAAGAGTAGGGTACTGCATAAGACGGGACGGAAAAGGGTTTAGGGTTGGATTAGGCGTACCCGCTACGCGGCTCCGCCTAATCCAACCCTAAACCCTTTTCCTTATTCAAGATCACTAAACCCTAAACAAACCGAACCCTAAGAGTGTATTGGTGAACCCTATCGTGGATGTGATTCAAACATGGGGCACTGAACCTTAAGAGTAGGGTAATGCATAAGACGGGACGGAAAAGGGTTTAGGGTTGGATTAGGCGTACCCGCTACGCGGCTCCGCCTAATCCAACCCTAAACCCTTTTCCTTATTCAAGATCACTAAACCCTAAACAAACTGAACCCTAAGAGGGTATTGGTGAACCCTGTCGTGGATGTGATTCAAACATGGGGCACTGAACCTTAAGAGTAGGGTAATGCATAAGACGAGACGGAAAAGGGTTTAGGGTTGGATTAGGCGTACCCGCTACGCGGCTCTGCCTAATCCAACCCTAAACCCTTTTCCTTATTCAAGGTCACTAAACCCTAAACAAACTGAACCCTAAGTGGGTATTGGTGAACCCTGTCGTGGATGTGATTCAAAGATGGGGCACTGAACCTTAAGAGTAGGGTACTGCATAAGACGGGACGGAAAAGGGTTTAGGGTTGGATTAGGCGTACCCGCTACACGGCTCCGCCTAATCCAACCCTAAACCCTTTTCCTTATTCAAGATCACTAAACCCTAAACAAACCGAACCCTAAGAGTGTATTGGTGAACCCTGTCGTGGATGTGATTCAAACATGGGGCACTGAACCTTAAGAGTAGGGTAATGCATAAGACGGGACGGAAAAGGGTTTAGGGTTGGATTAGGCGTACCCGCTACGCGGCTCCGCCTAATCCAACCCTAAACCCTTTTCCTTATTCAAGATCACTAAACCCTAAACAAACTGAACCCTAAGAGTGTATTGGTGAACCCTGTCGTGGATGTGATTCAAACATGGGGCACTGAACCTTAAGAGTAGGGTAATGCATAAGACGGGACGGAAAAGGGTTTAGGGTTGGATTAGGCGGAGCCGCTACGCGGCTCAGCCTAATCCAACCCTAAACCCTTTTCCTTATTCAAGGTCACTAAACCCTAAACAAACTGAACCCTAAGTGGGTATTGGTGAACCCTGTCGTGGATGTGATTCAAAGATGGGGCACTGAACCTTAAGAGTAGGGTACTGCATAAGACGGGACGGAAAAGGGTTTAGGGTTGGATTAGGCGGGTAGAGTAGGGTACTGCATAAGACGGGACGGAAAAGGGTTTAGGGTTGGATTAGGCGGATCCGCGTAGCGGATCCGCCTAATCCAACCCTAAACCCTTTTCCTTATTCAAGGTCACTAAACCCGCAACAAACTGAACCCTAAGAGGGTATTGGTGAACCCTGTCGTGGATGTGATTCAAAGATGGGGCACTGAACCTTAAGAGTAGGGTAATGCATAAGACGGGACGGAAAAGGGTTTAGGTTTGGATTAGGCGTACCCACTACGCGGCTCCGCCTAATCCAACCCTAAACCTTTTTCCTTATTCAAGGTCACTAAACCCTAAACAAACTGAACCCTAAGAGTGTATTGGTGAACCCTGTCGTGGATGTGATTCAAAGATGGGTCACTGAACCTTAAGAGTAGGGTAATGCATAAGACGTGACAGAAAAGGGTTTAGGGTTGGATTAGGCGTACCCGCTACGCGGCTCCGCCTAATCCAACCCTAAACCCTTTTCCTTATTCAAGGTCACTAAACCCGCAACAAACTGAACCCTAAGAGGGTATTGGTGAACCCTGTCGTGGATGTGATTCAAAGATGGGGCACTGAACCTTAAGAGTAGAGTAATGCATAAGACGGGACGGGAAAGGGTTTAGGGTTGGATTAGGCGTACCCGCTACGCGGCTCTGCCTAATCCAACCCTAAACCCTTTTCCTTATTCAAGGTCACTAAACACTAAACAAACTGAACCCTAAGAGGGTATTGGTGAACCCTGTCGTGGATGTGATTCAAACATGGGGCACTGAACCTTAAGAGTAGGGTACTGCATAAGACGGGACGGAAAAGGGTTTAGGGTTTGATTAGGCGGGTAGAGTAGGGTACTGCATAAGACGGGACGGAAAAGGGTTTAGGGTTGGATTAGGCGGATCCGCGTAGCGGATCCGCCTAATCCAACCCTAAACCCTTTTCCTTATTCAAGGTCACTAAACCCGCAACAAACTGAACCCTAAGAGGGTATTGGTGAACCCTGTCGTGGATGTGATTCAAAGATGGGGCACTGAACCTTAAGAGTAGGGTAATGCATAAGACGGGACGGAAAAGGGTTTAGGTTTGGATTAGGCGTACCCACTACGCGGCTCCGCCTAATCCAACCCTAAACCTTTTTCCTTATTCAAGGTCACTAAACCCTAAACAAACTGAACCCTAAGAGTGTATTGGTG
Organism: Agrostemma githago; assembly: GCA_958450325.1. Lineage (NCBI taxonomy): Eukaryota > Viridiplantae > Streptophyta > Magnoliopsida > Caryophyllales > Caryophyllaceae > Agrostemma > Agrostemma githago. Next base: position 33,778,641 of record OY288261.1, read on the forward strand.
AACCCTGTCGTGGATGTGATTCAAAGATGGGTCACTGAACCTTAAGAGTAGGGTAATGCATAAGACGGGACAGAAAAGGGTTTAGGGTTGGATTAGGCGTACCCGCTACGCGGCTCCTCCTAATCCAACCCTAAACCCTTTTCCTTATTCAAGATCACTAAACCTTAAACAAACTAAACCCTAAGAGGGTATTGGTGAACCCTGTCGTGGATGTGATTCAAACATGGGGCACTGAACCTTAAGAGTAGGGTAATGCATAAGACGGGACGGAAAAGGGTTTAGGGTTGGATTAGGCGGAGCCGCTACGCGGCTCAGCCTAATCCAACCCTAAACCCTTTTCCTTATTCAAGGTCACTAAACCCTAAACAAACTGAACCCTAAGTGGGTATTGGTGAACCCTGTCGTGGATGTGATTCAAAGATGGGGCACTGAACCTTAAGAGTAGGGTACTGCATAAGACGGGACGGAAAAGGGTTTAGGGTTGGATTAGGCGGGTAGAGTAGGGTACTGCATAAGACGGGACGGAAAAGGGTTTAGGGTTGGATTAGGCGGATCCGCGTAGCGGATCCGCCTAATCCAACCCTAAACCCTTTTCCTTATTCAAGGTCACTAAACCCGCAACAAACTGAACCCTAAGAGGGTATTGGTGAACCCTGTCGTGGATGTGATTCAAAGATGGGGCACTGAACCTTAAGAGTAGGGTAATGCATAAGACGGGACGGAAAAGGGTTTAGGTTTGGATTAGGCGTACCCACTACGCGGCTCCGCCTAATCCAACCCTAAACCTTTTTCCTTATTCAAGGTCACTAAACCCTAAACAAACTGAACCCTAAGAGTGTATTGGTGAACCCTGTCGTGGATGTGATTCAAAGATGGGTCACTGAACCTTAAGAGTAGGGTAATGCATAAGACGTGACAGAAAAGGGTTTAGGGTTGGATTAGGCGTACCCGCTACGCGGCTCCTCCTAATCCAACCCTAAACCCTTTTCCTTATTCAAGATCACTAAACCTTAAACAAACTAAACCCTAAGAGGGTATTGGTGAACCCTGTCGTGGATGTGATTCAAACATGGGGCACTGAACCTTAAGAGTAGGGTAATGCATAAGACGGGACGGAAAAGGGTTTAGGGTTGGATTAGGCGGAGCCGCTACGCGGCTCTGCCTAATCCAACCCTAAACCCTTTTCCTTATTCAAGGTCACTAAACCCTAAACAAACTGAACCCTAAGTGGGTATTGGTGAACCCTGTCGTGGATGTGATTCAAAGATGGGGCACTGAACCTTAAGAGTAGGGTACTGCATAAGACGGGACGGAAAAGGGTTTAGGGTTGGATTAGGCGTACCCGCTACGCGGCTCCGCCTAATCCAACCCTAAACCCTTTTCCTTATTCAAGATCACTAAACCCTAAACAAACTGAACCCTAAGAGTGTATTGGTGAACCCTGTCGTGGATGTGATTCAAACATGGGGCACTGAACCTTAAGAGTAGGGTAATGCATAAGACGGGACGGAAAAGGGTTTAGGGTTGGATTAGGCGTACCCGCTACGCGGCTCCGCCTAATCCAACCCTAAACCCTTTTCCTTATTCAAGATCACTAAACCCTAAACAAACTGAACCCTAAGAGGGTATTGGTGAACCCTGTCGTGGATGTGATTCAAACATGGGGCACTGAACCTTAAGAGTAGGGTAATGCATAAGACGGGACGGAAAAGGGTTTAGGGTTGGATTAGGCGGAGCCGCTACGCGGCTCAGCCTAATCCAACCCTAAACCCTTTTCCTTATTCAAGGTCACTAAACCCTAAACAAACTGAACCCTAAGTGGGTATTGGTGAACCCTGTCGTGGATGTGATTCAAAGATGGGGCACTGAACCTTAAGAGTAGGGTACTGCATAAGACGGGACGGAAAAGGGTTTAGGGTTGGATTAGGCGTACCCGCTACGCGGCTCCGCCTAATCCAACCCTAAACCCTTTTCCTTATTCAAGATCACTAAACCCTAAACAAACTGAACCCTAAGAGGGTATTGGTGAACCCTGTCGTGGATGTGATTCAAACATGGGGCACTGAACCTTAAGAGTAGGGTAATGCATAAGACGGGACGGAAAAGGGTTTAGGGTTGGATTAGGCGGAGCCGCTACGCGGCTCAGCCTAATCCAACCCTAAACCCTTTTCCTTATTCAAGGTCACTAAACCCTAAACAAACTGAACCCTAAGTGGGTAGGGGTGAGCAGAAAAATTCGATACGGTTTTATTATCCGTATACGATACGGTATACGGATGCAATTATACGGATTTCCGTATATCCGATACGAAAATCCGGATATCCGATACGGTTTTTCATAAAACCGTATCGGATACGGATCGGCAAAATTGAAAACCGGATATCCGGTATCCGATCCGGTTTTTAAAAATTAAAAAAAAAACAAAAAAAACCGGTAATTCAGTAATTGCCTAATTGGATTAAAAATAAAAAAACCCAATCTGTCTTTCCTCATTCCTTTTTTCCGCCCCTATTCTGAAAAGTGAAAACCCTAGATCTCTAACATTTTCAATCTTTCATCACAACTCACAAGAATCACAATCACAATCACAACTCTAAGTCTCTAACAAGTAACAATCAACATTCAACAGGTAAATCTCCAGTAGTAGCTCGTTTTTTTGTTCGTTTTTGCTCGTTTTTTTTTTTTGTTTTTTGCCGTCGTTCTTCGAAAATTTCTGCATCGCAAATATCAGATGCTCATTCTTGAATACGGTTTTTTGCATCTTCGATAACTTGTTTTTTGCGTCTTCATTTTTTGCATTTTCTGGGTTCATTCTCGAATACGGATTGATTGACTCATACTTTTATCTGGGTTCATTTATCTTGTTCAAACATTTGTATTTTAACTAATCGGATTTGTATGACTGAGTTTTTTTTACTATCCGGGTAATTTCGGTAATTTTATTTTATTTTATTTGTGTAATCTGGGTATAATTAGTTGATTATCATGTGAAAATTGTCATAGAAATCATGTCTTTATGTTTGTTTGTTGACGAGTGATCTACCCTTTTCTGTAATTTGGGTTTAATCAAGTCATTGGTTGATTATCATGTGAAATTGTTATTAAAATTATGTTATTATGGTTAATAATGTATGCTATAAACCCTAATCAGCTTTGGGTTTTCAATTGGGGATTTTTTGTGTGGAATCGGATGTATTCGAAGGATTGTTTGACTTGATGTTCATGTTGAAGGATGGATCCTTGAAGATTTGAAGCTTGGTTTTTGAAGAAAAAATAGACAAGAGAAGAAAGCAGGCTTGTTTCTTGTTTGAAGAAAGTAGACGGATTGCTATGACTAATTGACTATTATCGGAGAATATTTGTCGTATTAGATTATTCGGGATGATTGTAATAATTTAATTATTTTTAGATTTTTTTTATTTACGTATTATTTTTGTATAACAATTAACGCAACGTTCGTTAAGGCCTTAAAATCAAAAATCGGACTATGTGCATTTAAAGGAAAGTGAAAAATAAAAAAATATATCAAAACCGGATACCGGATATCCGGAAACCGGATATACGGTTTTTTCCGTATCGGATCAGGATAGTGAAATTTTAGGTTTTTAAAACCGGATATCCGATCCGGTTTGCAAAACCGGATCGGATATCCGGTTTTGCTCAGCCCTATAAGTGGGTATTGGTGAACCCTGTCGTGGATGTGATTCAAAGATGGGGCACTGAACCTTAAGAGTAGGGTACTGCATAAGACGGGACGGAAAAGGGTTTAGGGTTGGATTAGGCGTACCCGCTACGCGGCTCCGCCTAATCCAACCCTAAACCCGTTTCCTTATTCAAGATCACTAAACCCTAAACAAACCGAACCCTAAGAGTGTATTGGTGAACCCTGTCGTGGATGTGATTCAAATATGGGGCACTGAACCTTAAGAGTAGGGTAATGCATAAGACGGGACGGAAAAGGGTTTAGGGTTGGATTAGGCGTACCCGCTACGCGGCTCCGCCTAATCCAACCCTAAACCCTTTTCCTTATTCAAGATCACTAAACCCTAAACAAACTGAACCCTAAGAGGGTACTGGTGAACCCTGTCGTGGATGTGATTCAAACATGGGGCACTGAACCTTAAGAGTAGAGTAATGCATAAGACGAAACGGAAAAGGGTTTAGGGTTGGATTAGGCGTACCCGCTACGCGGCTCAGCCTAATCCAACCCTAAACCCTTTTCCTTATTCAAGGTCACTAAACCCTAAACAAACTGAACCCTAAGTGGGTATTGGTGAACCCTGTCGTGGATGTGATTCAAAGATGGGGCACTAAACCTTAAGAGTAGGGTACTGCATAAGACGGGACGGAAAAGGGTTTAGGGTTGGATTAGGCGTACCCGCTACGCGGCTCCGCCTAATCCAACCCTAAACCCTTTTCCTTATTCAAGATCACTAAACCCTAAACAAACCGAACCCTAAGAGTGTATTGGTGAACCCTGTCGTGGATGTGATTCAAACATGGGGCACTGAACCTTAAGAGTAGGGTAATGCATAAGACGGGACGGAAAAGGGTTTAGGGTTGGATTAGGCGTACCCGCTACGCGGCTCCGCCTAATCCAACCCTAAACCCTTTTCCTTATTCAAGATCACTAAACCCTAAACAAACTGAACCCTAAGAGGGTATTGGTGAACCCTGTCGTGGATGTGATTCAAACATGGGGCACTGAACCTTAAGAGTAGGGTAATGCATAAGACGAGACGGAAAAGGGTTTAGGGTTGGATTAGGCGTACCCGCTACGCGGCTCTGCCTAATCCAACCCTAAACCCTTTTCCTTATTCAATGTCACTAAACCCTAAACAAACTGAACCCTAAGTGGGTATTGGTGAACCCTGTCGTGGATTTGATTCAAAGATGGGGCACTGAACCTTAAGAGTAGGGTACTGCATAAGACGGGACGGAAAAGGGTTTAGGGTTGGATTAGGCGTACCCGCTACACGGCTCCGCCTAATCCAACCCTAAACCCTTTTCCTTATTCAAGATCACTAAACCCTAAACAAACCGAACCCTAAGAGTGTATTGGTGAACCCTGTCGTGGATGTGATTCAAACATGGGGCACTGAACCTTAAGAGTAGGGTAATGCATAAGACGGGACGGAAAAGGGTTTAGGGTTGGATTAGGCGTACCCGCTACGCGGCTCTGCCTAATCCAACCCTAAACCCTTTTCCTTATTCAAGGTCACTAAACCCTAAACAAATTGAACCCTAAGAGGGTATTGGTGAACCCTGTCGTGGATGTGATTCAAAGATGGGGCACTGAACCTTAAGAGTAGGGTACTGCATAAGACGGGACGGAAAAGGGTTTAGGGTTGGATTAGGCGTACCCGCTACGCGGATCCGCCTAATCCAACCCTAAACCCTTTTCCTTATTCAAGGTCACTAAACCCGCAACAAACTAAACCCTAAGAGGGTATTGGTGAACCCTGTCGTGGATGTGATTCAAAGATGGGGCACTGAACCTTAAGAGTAGGGTACTGCACAAGACGGGACGGAAAAGGGTTTAGAGTTGGATTAGGCGTACCCGCTACGCGGATCCGCCTAATCCAACCCTAAACCCTTTTCCTTATTCAAGGGCGGAAAAGGGTTTAGGGTTGGATTAGGCGAACCCGCTACGCGGCTCCGCCTAATCCAACCCTAAACCCTTTTCCTTATTCAAGGTCACTAAACCCGCAACAAACTGAACCCTAAGAGGGTATTGGTGAACCCTGTCGTGGATGTGATTCAAAGATGGGGCAGTGAACCTTAAGAGTAGGGTACTGCATAAGACGGGACGGAAAAGGGTTTAGTGTTGGATTAGGCGTACCCGCTACGCGGGTACGCCTAATCCAACCCTAAACCCTTTTTCTTATTCAAGGTCACTAAATCCGCAACAAACTGAACCCTAAGAGGGTATTGCACTACTAGAATTAGTGATAACTCCAACGGATAAATTCCTACGGATCTTGAAAGGCGTAGGAAAGTAATAGTTCCTACGGATGTTTCCTACGGAATCTTGATCCGTCGCTCCTTTAAAGCACCCCTACGGAATTCCTATGGATTTGTGGTATGAAAGTTTGTAGGTACAATTTTTTTTTTGTTAACTGTTTAACTAATGTTACATAAATTGAAAATCTTTTCATTCCTCAAATAATACTACTCCCTCCGATTTTTATCTATCTTCCCCTTTGGTTTTGGGGAAGAAAATAAGGGTGTAGAAATGTGTGGTTCAAAATAAAAGAAGGAAGAGAGAGAAATGTAAGGGTGATTCTAGACCACATGTTGATGGCCCAAAATAGAAATAGGAAAGAAAGGGTGTTTCAGCCCAATAAAGAAATAGGGAAGATAGATAAAAATTGGAGGGAGTATTATTTTTTTTATACACTCGACATCATTTTTTTTACCTGAAATATCATTGTCTCGTATTTTACCAAGTCCAAAATGAAATCCTACTATAAAATTGAAAGTGAATTTTTTTTAATATGTCTCATGATTTTGTCTCTCTTATTACATGATATGGAGTGCTGGAGTCTAGTCGTTTATTTTTTATTATTTGTACTATAATACGTCCTCCGTTCATATCCAAAGAGTACGTTTCGATTTTGCGCAAGGATTAAGAAAGTAATAAAGTAATACTAAAAGTACAATAATTAGGGACAAATTAGTATGGAGTATATAATTTACCAAACTGTCTTTCACAATGGCATATGGTGTAAATAGGTTAGTAGAATAAGGGTAGTTTGGTCCAAAAATGCCCTAAAAATGTCCTAAAAATGAAATGGGTCAATTAGATATGAACGTCCCAAAAATAAATACATACCCTTTGGATATAAATGGAGGGAGTACTCTATTAGTTTTGCTCCGTCCTTTTTAATTTTTTTTAATTGTACTACTTGATTCACGGTATGTTTTACTTCGCACTTTTTAACTTTGTTACTCTTTATCACTGTTATACAATGTTCTTAATTATCCAACAGTGTATTCAATTGTCGTTATAGCTTTTTAAGGTTTTATTAATGTTCAATAATTTCTCGACAAGTTATGTTAATTTTAGTATTAGTTATATATATATATATATATATAGAGAGGTAGGTTCAAATAAGGTCCACAATTTTTTTAAGTCTATATTGAAGTTACAGATGACATACGCTAAAGTTGCATTTGTTCAAAATTGATATATATACAAATGCAACTTTAGCGTATGTCATCTGTAACTTCAATATAGACTTAAAAAAATTGTGGACCTTATTTGAACCTACCTCTATATATATATATATATATATATATATATATATATATATATATATATATATCCCTTGTTTTTTTTCCTTTCTGTCAATCTCCAACCATTTACAACTATCAAGTACTCTACTAAATTATTACCGTCATATCATGAGAAATGACATTATAATAAGAATATAGAATTAGTTAATTACAAAAACAACCCCAAAACCTTAAAAATAAATCAAATGTTTTATCTCATACTCCCTCCTTCTTCTTGAATAAGCCCATATTCCTTTTTCGGTATTTTTTTTGGGTTAGCTCCATTTCTTTTTAAGGAAATATGTTTCTCTCTATTTCTCTCTCATTACATGCATCATATCTTCACAATCCTTTTACTTTTTCACCTTTTCTTAATATCCGTGTCAAACCCCAATGGGGCTAACTCAAGAAAAAAAAGGGAGTACTACTAATTAATTTCCTGATAAAATGCACAAATTCTTATTTATGACGGAGATATATCCGTTGTATGGTTATAACATGTAAAATATTTATCCATTTAGTTAGAAAAATATAAAAACCTGCTTTGTTTTTTTTTTGTAACTAAATAGATGCGGAGTAATAATTAACTTGTGTATAATGAAATAAAAATTTCTATTGTCTTCACCTAACTACCCATGTATACTGAAATGAGACTCAAAACCCTAAGAAAACCAAAATACATCAATCCACATCCCCACAAAACCTGGCTTCATACGCAGTAAACGGATTTGCCTCCGTATCTCCTGACGCCATCCGCTCGAAGTTCTCCAATGCGGCTGCCCTCCTTCTCTTCGCTCTCTACCAACAGGTTCTGCCCTCCATCTCAATCGCATCAATTCGAATTCAACTCAATCTTAATTAAATCAAACTTTAGCCGATTTGTGGCTTGTCGTGTCGTGAATGATTTGTTTTTTATTCCTGAATTTATGCTTCGTTGATGATTTCATTCGTGAAAATGATGACGATTCGTTGATTTGATTATTGTTTTAGCTTTTTTTTTTCTCTGAATTGTTGATTCTAGTGCATTTCATTTTCGATTTGCTATGTTCAATCGCATTCTGTATGTATGTTTGTACTGAAATTGCTACTCAATTGTTGAGTTTCAGTCATTTTTTTGTGCGAAAATGATGTTGATTTGATGTTTTTTTTTAGCTTCGTGTATATTGTTGACTTGTTCATCATGCCGTATTTTGCTTTGTCTCAAAATGTTATTGCTAATTCTAATGATAATGCTCACACACAACTTAGGTTCTTCTATTATAATGGGTTGATCTTCCTCTCCTCATTGTATGTAGGTATGTACCTGGTTCGGTGTTGTTCAGGTTTCAATTAGGTTTAACGTTTAACATTTATGTGGGAGTATCTTTTGCTGTGTTGTCTAAAATTTGTACTCATTTCTGGCATTTACGCAGCTATAGCAGAACTTCTGGACAATGCAATTGACGAGGTACTTGTATTTGAAGCTTTTATTGTCAATGTTCTCTTTTCTAGTCTTGAAAGTTGCATACTACCTTAGAAAAGTTCCGGGTTATCTTGGTTTCATATGCATATATGATACGGAGTATATCTCAGTAACTCGAGTATATCTCAGCAACTCGTGTTAATGTCTCCACTGTGTACTTTCATCTGGGAGTTGGATATCATTATTTCCGTTCAAATAAAATCCGATGGAGTGTAGTCTATGGTCATAAACCTAGAAATATGTAATAGTATAAAATAACTCCCTTTTATGGTGGTAATTTGTAAAATGAAAATACGTGGTGGTAATTTGTAAAATACAGTTTATACATGGTGATATTTTGTAACTTTTCCAAATAATTACTCCGTAGTATAGAACACGGAAACATCATTGACAGTGCAAATACACAAAATAGACCAACAAGAAATTGTTAGGTCCATAACTGTGTGTGTGTATATATATATATATATATATATATATATATATATATATATATATATATATATATATATATATATATATGCATAATAATGCATGCAGTTTAGTTTCCTGTTGCTGATACCTATATTTGTAATAAGAGATGGATCATTATTCATGTTCTGCATGCTGTAGAATGTGATGAATGTCCTGTTAGTTCCACTGTACTGTATGTACTGTCTGTAATGGAATTGGAGTATTGGTGTTTAGCCGGAAAAATTCAAAAAATATTATTAATAGAATTATTTATCTACATCTTGGATTTCTGTTGGTGAGCTAATACTTGCTAATACTCGATTTTGACAGTGTGATCTCAACTTGCCTAAGAATAGCGAAGGGCGGCAGCCTGCTGTCGTATTTATCACAGGTGGGCATGGATAATCGGGTATGTTTCTTGGCCCCCATTATTTTTTTCCTCACTATCATTATTCTAAACAAGTAATATCTTGATGTCATTTGAATCATTGAGAAAGTCTTATTTCCTATGTCTTCTCTTTTACTTCACATTTACTATGTGACAAAGATTCAATTGTTCTTACTTTTTAACATTAACATAAGGTCTCATCCTCAAGGGAGTCAAGGGCCCAAGTCCCTATCTTTAGAATCAATTATGTGAGAATTTGCATTATAATTTGTGAATCCATGTCGTCCATTAAAACAAAGATCAGACTATATAATAACATGGTGTTAATGGCTTCTTAATAATAGGGTTGAATTTCGATCAATGTGCATGCTTTTGTACTCGACCAGCATTTGTTTCATACGCAGCCTCCTTGCATCAGGCGAGAAAGAAGGATACAAGCTCCTGAAGAAATATTTGTTTGTAATAACATATTTAATAATCGTTTAATTTGATTTGTTTTGTAACTAATGTTTATATTTTTTATGAAGTACATTAATAATCTGTATTTGTAAAACCAGTGCACATTTGTACTATTTTTCTACTATTGGAAATCAACAATTTATCCCATGGAAATTTGATTTTTTTTTTACGGAAATCTACGATTCTAAAAAATTAATAATTAAAGTTTAATTCCGACGGAAAAAGTATTCTCCTACGAAATTTTCGTAGGAAACTTGGACCCTTCCAACGATGTTCCGTAGGACCATTATTTTGGTCAATACATCGGTGTGACGAATCATTCCAACGGAACATTCTGTGGGAAAGTAAATTCCTACAAAATTTATCGTAGGAAGCAATTTATTTCCGACGAAATATACCGACGGATTGGTTCCTACAGATTTGTCGTAGGAAAGTCTTTATTCCAACGAAAATGACCATGATTCCCACGGATTGTGTCCGTAGGAATGCCACTTTTTTCTTGTAGTGTTGGTGAACCCTGTCGTGGATGTGATTCAAAGATGGGGCACTGAACCTTAAGAGTAGGGTAATGCATAAGACGGGACCGAAAAGGGTTTAGGGTTGGATTAGGCGTACCCGCTACGCGGCTCCGCCTAATCCAACCCTAAACCCTTTTCCTTATTCAAGGAAGGAAAAGGGTTTAGGGTTGGATTAGGCGAACCCGCTACGCGGCTCCGCCTAATCTAACCCTAAACTCTTTTCTTTATTCAAGGTCACTAAACCCTAAACAAAATGAACCCTAAGAGGGTATTGGTGAACCCTGTCGTGGATGTGATTCAAAGATGCGGCACTGAACCTTAAGAGTAGGGTAATGCATAAGATGGGACGGAAAAGGGTTTTGGGTTGGATTAGGCGAACCCGCTACGCGGCTCCGCCTAATCCAACCCTAAACCCTTTTCCTTATTCAAGGTCACTAAACCCGCAACAAACTGAACCCTAAGAGGATATTGGTGAACCCTGTCGTGGATGTGATTCAAAGATCGGGCACCGAACCTTAAGAGTAGGGTAATGTATAAGACGGGACAGAAAAGGGTTTAGGGTTGGATTAGGCGTACCCACTACGCGGCTCCGTCTATTCCAACCCTAAACTCTTTTCCTTATTCAAGGACGGAAAAGGGTTTAGGGTTGGATTAGGCGAACCCGCTTCGTGGATCCGCCTAATCCAACCCTAAACCCTTTTCCTTATTCAAGGTCACTAAACCCGTAACAAACTGAACCCTAAGAGGGTATTGGTGAACCCTGTCGTGGATGTGATTCAAAGATGGGGCACTGAACCTTAAGAGTAGGGTATTGCATAAGACGGGACGGAAAAGGGTTTAGGGTTGGATTAGGCGTACCCGCGTAACCCTTTTCTTTATTCAAGGTCACTAAACCCACAACAAACTGAACCCTAAGAGGGTATTGGTGAACCCTGTCGTGGATGTGATTCAAAGAGGGTTATGTACTACTGATATAGAATTATGTACAATGATGTCCTAAGATTGATTATGTACAGTTGATATAGAATTATGTACCATGATGTCCTCAAATGGATTATGTACAACTGATATAGAAATATGTACAATGATGTCCTCAAATGGGTTATGTACAGCTGATATAGAATTATGTACCTTATATAATGATCCTATGTCCAGTACATAATAATGAATACAATGTACATAATTATTTACGAAGATATACAGTTTGCATTGTGTTTTTTAATTGAAAATATGATATACATAATTATGAATACAGTGTATATAACTAATTATTTAGTATCAGTACATTTTCAGTCTAAGATGTAAATAGATGAGTTATGTACAACTAATATAGAATTATGTGTAATGATGTCCTCAGATAAATTATGTACTACTGATATGAAAATATATACATTATCTAGTGACAAATATGTACATAATGAGTTATAATCGTAATTCAGCAGAGCAATTATGTACATTATCTGATGGGTTATGTACATCTGATCTAGAATTATGTACAATAATATCCTCAGTCGGGTTATGTACAAATAATATAAAATTATGTATAGTAATATCCTCAGAAAAATTAAGTACAACTGATATGTAAATATATACATTACATAATGACCTATATACTATACTTTGTAAATTGTTACAAGCGCAACAAAATTTCTACTTTAAGATGTAACTAGATGAGTTATGTACAATTAATGTAGAATTATGTCTAGTGATGTCCTCAGATGGATTATGTACAACTGATATCAAAATATCAACATTATTCAGTGACAAATATGTACTTCACAAGTTATCAAATTAATTCAGCAGAGAATCATTAGAGAATCTACGTAATTCTTGATAATCGATTGTCTACTTTAGAACAAATATATTAATTTCTTGGATCAGCAGGTTCATAATCAGTTTTCTCTAAACGAATTGTTTAGGATTACAATCGAATGTGCAAGTGAAAATGACGACAATCAAATCAAGCATAGAAATCGTTGATAATCAAGCATAGAATTCCTTGATAATCAAATGATGAAGATCTGCAATTGAAATGATGAAGACGCTCGATTTTACGAGTGAGCACAATTAAATCTGCAAGTGAAAATGTTGAAGATCAAACGATGAAGATCTGCAACGGAATTGATGAAGATGATCGAATGATTTGAATGAAAAAATAAACAAATTTCTAGAGAGAGAAAGTCGACTAATTCAAAAGAAAAGGAAGAGATGGCGCGCGTTTGTTTTTGTGCTTTGAATTTTGATCAAGCCTGGTCCGTTGATCTCAATCAAATCTAACGGCCCAGATGCTGCCTCAATGGTTGCAGGGAGTTAGGCTGCCTAAATGGATCCCGAATCTATATATATATATATATATATATATATATATATATTGATTGTCTTATGAACTGTAATCTCATCCCTTTTAATGAATTTACCCACCAACATCGATATTTTAGAGAGGCTAGATTCTCCCCAAAATTGCAACTCCAACCCCTGCATCTTGATCCAAATAGGGACCGTTTTACAATTCTGCTTAACAAGCTCACTCTCTTCCGTCCACTCTTTCAGAAAAAACAGGTTTACTATCAAACATCAGGAAACCAATTTCTGAGGCCTTAATTCCTCATTACAGTTGAACCGAACTAAAAAGACTCCATTAGGCAAAGTAGATACCTTGTCAATACTCAGAGATTTCCATGTACGTTTAATAACTCCATTAAGGACACCCCAGGGAGGGTTAGCTCCTAGGACTTACCCATAAATTGCAGTAGACCAGTTGTGGACATGACATAGGTCCAACCCGACGCGGCCACGCGCGGGTTTGGGGAGGCGAATGAATCTCCATATGAGAATGGATCGAATTAAAATTTAGGTCGAAGTGGAGTCGCCACCGAACTTTGTGGGAGTTCGGGCTCGTTCGAACCCACTCTATGTCGTAGTGGGCCGTATACGAAATACGGCCCATTTCCGATGTCAGAGTTTATTGGGCTCGTCCCTTTGCATTTGATACCGGTACCGACATTATCGGATACCGTGTATTGAATGACTCTCGTATGCCAATGGATTCGGATATCCGGAAACCATGGTTCTGAGTAAGGGATGAGGGTACGTGTTGGGAAGCCCACAAAGGACACCCAACCCCGGCCGCACTTAGCGGCCTGTACTAAGATCTCGAATGACTTTCTAATACGCGCGTTAGTTGAACGGGAAAATGATATGCAAAGACTATTTTCCCTAAGCATGTGAGGAATTGAAGAGGGTTTCTACGTCGATTAAATGCAATTAATTCTACGTCGAAGTAAAATTTAGCATGTGGGTTCATTTTAGTAAAATAAAATAAACGACCAAAATTGACAAAAGAAACAACAAACGGTTAGTAACGGTATAACGATATTAACGGTTTGTGCAAATATTGAATTGTATAGAATGATGCAAATGAGTTAATGCATGGTTTTGAAAAGATGTTTCACGTGATTAATTAGGCATGTGTTGACCGAAATCAGAAAAAACGGTTAATGAGACTCGAATGCTATTGTAGGACTCACGGTTTAACGTGATAAAGGGGCACTCGACCGAGTCATTCAGGGACTCGACCGAGTGGATCCTTAAAAAGTGTTCTGTCCCGGATTTCATGACCCTACTCGACCGAGTTATTGACTAACTCGGCCGAGTACGTCGCCACTCGATCGAGTCACTATGAGACTCGACCGAGTAGAGGTCGAAAGAGCATTCTGCTCGGTAAATTGTGATGTCACTCGATCGAGTGGCCGAGACACTCGATCGAGTGGCACCTGTACGAACCAGGTTCGCTTGTAATTTTGAAATTGCTTTTGATTTTTCAATAATTCGATGATTCCACCGTATCGGACATAAATATTGCACAATTTATGCTCAACTCGGATTTTATAAATCATTGACTTTGTTGAATCGAATATAAATATTACGGGATCTATACTCGATTCTAATTTTGAATACTCGTGGTATCCCATATTCGATTATTGAATCGATATGGAATACTAGAGTAAAAATAAAAGAAAATTGCTTTGAGTCGTTTTAAGTCAATCAAAACGATATGGATTTTTCTCCGTGTTTGTAGTGTAATAATTATACGGATTAAGTGACATCTACGTTAGCATCAACGAAAAACCGAATTGATTGAGTTATTTGACTGGATCGTTAGATTCGACATCCAATTAGGGAATTGGTATCGATCTAAAAGATCGACGCTTTGATTGAATAAAAGACTTGATTTTGAAAATAAATTTAGCATTGATAAATATGCGATAATGGTGATAAAATAAGAAAATTAAAGTTGATGTTAATCCGTCTCAACAATCAAGCAATCGGGGTGATGGGATAAGCAACCGGCAACGCTGTGTGCAGTACACTTGTATATTCGGTTTTCCTTATCCTACCATCATTCATGCTCGACACGAATCGACGAATACTTTAATGTTTTATACTACTTATATTATCGATATTAGTATGCGAATAAAATAATAAAAAAAAAAGACGACTACGAGGACACGTACGACACATGACGCGAGAGAGAAGAAGAAGGGAAAGAATGGGGTTTTGCACCCTCAACCTACATGTTCTTGTCTCGGATAGGGCTCGTAGTTGTGGCTTTAACACGGGAGCTTCTAGGTTTATGGAGGTTGAGTTATGGTGGTTAAGGTTTCGATTCCTAAAGCTAGGTTTAGGGTTTGCTAGTGTAGTGCTAGGGTTTGATTAGAGGTAGAATTAGGGTTTGAAAAAGTTGTAAAAAGATTGATTAGGGTTGTAAAAGTTGTCTTGAATGTGTGTTGCATGGGGTGTTTATATAGGCAAAGCCTAGGTCACCCGGCTAGGGTTACTCGACCGAGTAACCAGCTGACTCGGTCGAGTGGCCCGTTGTGCCTGCAGTCGGACCTGAAACAGGCCCATTCGATCGAGTGGATGGGGCACTCGATCGAGTGGCTCAACTAGGTCGCGCGGGTCTCTCGTTTGGGACCGTGACCTTGGATACTTGATGGGTTTTGTGTTTGAATTGGACTTTTGATGTTTGAATGGCTGTTTTACATGTCTCGGAAATGACTTTGACCGGGGTTGACCCAATCGCTGAGAGTCGGTTTTATCTCCGGTGTCGGTTTCGGCCCAAATTAGCTTTATTTGATTGGAAACGGCCCACTGGGCCTGGATTTAAAGTTGATTTTGTGAGATTTGTACTCCGTAAGTGCATTAGCCAGCAACTAATGGTTTTAAGCCCATATCTGAGCACGTAGAAACACGTTAGCGTCCGATCATCATCGGGTGTTTTTTGGAAACTGCCATAGACACCTGGCAGTCAAAATGCGGGTGTTTACAGAGCCCCCACTCTAACTGAGGCTTGGACAGGGCGAAAGTCAGAGTAGCTACCAAGCCTGTTAAGACCTGGTAGACTTCCGGTCGGGTCGTTTATAGTCCATTAGACTCGCGTGAATGGCTCGCCAGCCATAAGACAGAAATCATACCTGAGCTTGATGATGGTACCTCCGTGGGGAATTTTGACTTGTCGCATAAGTCCTGGGTGTGCCTATGTGTGGGCCCATCCCGTGCTATTCCGGGGAAAATGTCGCTTTGGGCTTTCCGCTGGGGAGATACAGTGGATTGCATGTCCCTGCTTGAGTCGTACCTGTGTAAGTTACATAAAATTTTGCATGCAACACGTAGGTAGTAAAATGACTCGCGCTGGGGAAAAAAGATTTTTGAATTTTTGAATCTTTGAAAATTTTGAAGTTTTTTGAATTTTTTGAAATTGAAATCCTGAAAGCAGCTCACGTGCTAGGTTTTCAAAACGGAAGGGGGTAGAAAAGAAATTTGTAGTTTTAATAGACCGAAATTTGACCTTGTCGAAAAGGATTTTTTTCAAATGGCTAAATTTTGCAAATTTCAAAGTGGAATGTGAAGAGAGAGGCCTATCGACAGACTCGACTCTGGATGTGACCGGACGAGTTGACTGACACGACTAGACTCTCGAGGGGTTGGACCGTGACTCGGTAGGGGGGTGGGCCGCCTATTCCGTAACAAGACTCTTGAGTTGCGCTATTCCGTAGCCTAGGCGAGTGGCAACATGGGAACGGTCTGTTATAGGGGGACTACAGTTGTCTGTAATGAGACTGTTTTAGTCTGGTGCCCTTCTGGATTTTTGATTTTAGGGTACATTTCCAAAGTGGCACTACAACAAAAAAGCCCTTTCGTGACGATTATTTCGTGCCAAATAGAAAATCGACATAATTAATAAACATATATTCCTTATGAAAACCACTAAACATAACAAATATCAATTGCCACTAATTAATCCCATAAATTGACGGGTTAGGTCTCCACAACCCTAATACACCCACTTAAAACCTCATTCCCCATTATTAAATCACATTCACTTGGTATCTCCCTCATTGCAAACCTCCACTGTCGACCTCCATCACCAACGGTCTGCTCGCCTACCGCTACCGCCGATCATTATTTCCTGATTCTCTGTCGGTCGCCGTCACTGTTCCTCCGACGCCCTCCTTTGCCGTCATTGTCCGCCCTCCGTCGCCCTAAATCGAGTTGTCTTTCATCTCTTGTTAATTGTATTCCCTTCTTTCTTCTCCTTCTTTTTTCATTCTCTCTTGTTCATTCTCGTTGTTGTATCTTTCATAAAGACACTCAACTCTCACTTAGTTTGTGAAGGTGAAGTTAATTGTATAGTTTGTTTTTGTTGGAGGTGTAAAAGGGGGATAAGCACGACGTCGAACTATGGTAAATACCACGCGAACCCAACCCACTACTATAATTTTCCTTTGTGTCATTTATTATTAATGTTCCTCGGTCACTGACTTTTTTTCACTGACTTAGAACGCACTGAAAATCATTCACAGTTCAATTCCGTTTTTTTGCCTAGGTTGTGAGTCTTCTAATTTCACTTGCTTTCAATTTAAGTAAACTCGGTTCGGCTTTGTTGTTGTTCGATGTGAGTGTATTTGTGATTCTATTGAATCGCTTTGCATTTGATTACTTGATTCAGTTCAATTTTATTGTAACCACAGTTTGAACGCTTTACTAATATCTGTTTTTTGCTAGATTGTGGTTAATCTGAGCATTTGGTCGAAATTTTAATATCTTTTATGAATTCAGTGAGTTCATCGAGTTTAATCTCTTAATCTTGTTCAGCTTTATTGTTATTAGAGTTTGAATGCTTGTGAATTGTTGGTAGACTATTTAATTTAAGAATTTAGTCGAAAATTCATCATGTTTGGAAGATTTAGAGAGCTATAATGTTACTGAATTCAATCAAATCACTGCAATGATTGCTGGACAGGAATAAAAATCTCTATTAAGAGTAGGCAAGACATTGTAATTTAAGCAGTACGCGACTTGCTTCGGGTGCTCTTAAGTCTTAACATGTTTATCCTGAATATTATGTTTTGAAAGAACATATTTCCCCTCATATATATTTGGCTCCATTGAGAAGCAAAGGTGGTCCTTATGCATGTGCCTAGCATTTGATTGAGCGGCTCATCTAATTCCTGTTCGATGCACATTAATTAGGCACGTGCAACATCCTTGCCCCTCACACTCATCTAAAGAGTCTTCCTAGTTTATGTCTTTTCATTTTCACACTCCTGCCAAGGACAAGATATGCATTGTGGTCTCTGCTCCTAATTTTTTGAATATATGTCTTAGCGTGTTTCTTTGAATTAGGTAGCAATAGCACTTTCTTTGTACAATTGACGAGGCAAGATGTGGCTGTCATTTTCATGTTGAAATGAAGACATCACAGGTTTATTTACAATTACATTCCCACTTGTTTTGCTTTAATTTTGCATCTGTGATGATCTTAGGAACTGGATTCACATGTATGTCTTCCTTTCTAACCTTGTGTATTTTTGTTGATGCAATAATTCAATAAGCAAGGAGTTGCCTGGTCGTAAGTGGGTCTTCTATCTTCTTCTGTATATGGGTGCTATATCATAGAAAAAAGGGTGTTTGTTTGATCATGTCTAATCCTAAGCCTCGAAATTTAGCCTGAAACATCCATGATCATCGTACGATTAGTTCCTATTTGAGTTTGGATCTATCTAGTAATACAATAATGCCGTAATGGGGTCTCATAATTCAGTTCAATTGTCTATATACTCGTATTTGATTACAAAGTTATATTCAATCCACAAGGTTAAGGTATTACATGAAATCAAGGTTATATTTTTCCTGGTAATCATTCGAGATCTGATAGTGTTTTTATTTTGCAAGATGTTTGGCTCAACTATTTGGGTATGCTGGTGTTAATTATAGCTCTCCGACTCTTGCATCAGCAATGTTGAACCTTATTCCCAGACTCACTTTTTTTGCTTGCAATCATATTCAGGTACTTGCTTTTGTTCTTTGTCCTCTTTTCTTCTTTTTAACAACTCTTTCTTGTTTGGTGTTTACTTTGTAATTTGCGATATGACAGTCTCACACGTGAGACAGTCCATTTATGTAAAAAGTCCGTTCAAATATATTATTGATAAATGACTGATCTATTCAGGGATCGATTTATATAAATATTGTTTCGCTTAGTTTGTACAGGATGGAAAAGGTGGATTGGAAAACAATAACATTTTAGTCAAAATTAATCGGAACCACAGTATCTATTGCCGGAGCATTCGTTGCAACTCTTTACGAAAGTCCACCAATTCTAGCTCTTCATTCAACATCAAACTCACACCACTTTAATCTTCTTGGAGAGCAATCAAAATCAAAGTGGATTATAGGCGGTTTCTTTCTCGGTATTGATTGTGTGATGGTATCAAGCTGGGTTATTATTCAAGTAAGCATAAATAAAAACACAGTCAATAAAAATCGTCTCACGTGTGAAACTCTGTGTTGTGCCCAATTTTGATTCGTTATTGTGGCTGATTATTACTCTCAGGCAGTAGTTCTTGCAAAGTACCCAGCGGAACTGATCGTTGTCTTCTTTTACTGTTTCTTTGTCGCGATCCAATCAAGAGTATTCACATTGATTGTCGAACGAGATTTGAGTGCTTGGAGCTTAAGCCCATTGTTGCGACTTCTATCAATTTTGTACTCCGTAAGTCAATCACATATACTCAAATGTTCACCCAAGTGTTTCTGCTGCTGCATTTAGTCTTGGGACATGAGAAAACGATTTAATTTTGCAAGGAGTGTTCGGTTTTGCCGTCCAAGTCGGTCTTACAGCATGGTGCATGCGTCCAAAGGGACCCGTCTTTGTTTGCATGTTTAAGCCTCTTGAGATTGCCATCGCTGCAATCGCTGGTGTTCTTTTCTTTGGGGACACATTATATCTTGGAAGGTATCCATTCCACTTTTTCCCCTTCTTGTACATGGATAAGTTATTACATGACCTGCTAATAATTTTTTTTACTTGAATGCACTATGTCGTGGGTAAAAATCAAAACCCAAGCCAATTTCATGGTGATAATTGATAAGTGAGTGTACTTTGATCCGTAGTTTTTGTGTTTGTGTTGTGCAGTTTGCTTGGGGTTATAATAATAGTTGTCAGATTCTATTCGGTGATAATAATAGTTGTCAGATTCTATTCCGTGATGTGGGGAAAAGCTAAATAAGAGAAGACGGTCATAACTATCCGTTAACCAGCGTCCACTCCACAGTTTCAACTGCTCTCCTTCTTACAAACAATGTTGAGGTTTCATAGCATCATCCTGAAGCTTAACACAGGTACACATCACTTCTAAAAGTCGTCGTACTTTTTTTTTCCTAAGAAAAGCCGTCTTTGGCCCCAAATTTATGCGAATTGGAATATACAGACTATGAAGTACATAGCTTTTGCATTTGTTAGAGTGAATATACAGAGTATATTGTTGCAGTACATAGCGCTTTTGAACCAGCGATGTTAAGCAACATCGCTAGCTGATAACTATTGGCGATGTTGGCATATCAACTTCACGGAAAGCTGTAAGCCCTGAGCGAGAAATACAACCTGTGCAGGCAGGCAGTCGTAGCCGTGCCGGTGTAAGAGAGAAAAAGAAAATTGATGAAAAGTCTGCAAAAGCAGTTGTAAGTTTTATTTAATGATTGCACACTTTTTTAACGTAGAATTCAATACCATTACAAATCGACACTTGAAAAGCAAAAAAAGTAGTAGCGCTTATCCTTCTATTTTTTTATTCTCTTGGTCACTATTTTAATGATTATTTCAAACATTTTTTTATATGCATTAGGAATTAATGAAACAAAAATTACGAGAGTTACCCAATGAAATAGAGCAAATGGATGGAAAGACGTGGACGTGTGCGCAATCAAAATTATTCAATGATTACAAGTGTTACCCAATCAAAATACAATCAGACTAATACGGTATGTTCTTATTTCATTTTTTTATATAATTGGTTTGTACTTAATACACAATATGTTACAAATATGATATTATACTGAACTGAACTGGATAATGGACAACGTCATGTAATATTCGGCGTGCTTTTTAATTGTCTGTACAGGATGATTATAGCAACTCAAGCGGCTGATTTGTGACATTTCGTTATATGTGCCAAGGAACATACATGAACCTGTGAGTGTGTATATACATACATACATAAATCTATTTCATTTATTTACTTGCATGTAGGAAATGACTAAAAATTCGGTATAACTTGGTATATACATGATCTTTGTTGTTGCAGTTTTTTCGAGGCGCAGCTACTCTATGTAATTTGGAATAGATGGTTTGAAGCTTTGCTTTGGGGTTGAAGACCTAGTTAATTTTTTTAGGTTTTAAAAGGATTGTTTGCACTTATTTTGGACCTATTTGATTAATTTAATTTAGTCGATGTTGGATCCATATAATTTTGGGATTTTACGAGTAATATATAAGTATCATGTTTTTTCGCTTGTCAATTCTTTTTATTTTTGCATCGTATTTGAGAGATAGAAATGATATTTCGTATCGAATAAAATCGATACCAATTTACTATGTGGTTGCAATTGTATTACATATCGTGTCGAATGGAATTGTTACGATTATTTGTAATACTTATCGCGTTGAATACTATTGATAAAATTGTAACAGGAATGACATTATAGTACTTTCTTATCGTGTCGAATACTATTACAACAATTGCCACTAGATGACGTTTTATTGTACTTATTGTGTCGAATACAATCGCAACAATTCTTATTAGTGGGAAAGTCAAAATATTTACCGCATCAATAATAATCGACACTAAAATCGCCACTAAACCTCATCTTCTTTCGCGTCGCTTTTAAGAAGCTAACCCAACGAATAGATTATTCGACACGAAAGGCTACGACAACGCCGCCTACCTCAACGAATACACAATCGATGGGAAAACCTTTCGCGTCGAATAGAATCGCCACAAATTACCAAAATAATCGCCGCGAAAGGGTGATTTTGTTGTAGTGTGGCTATTGCCTCGAGTCCTGACAGATTCTTGTCTTCGACTGAGCCGAGTACTAGGACACACTACAGAAAGGAGGTTAGATTTTTTTTTTGGATTTATCTGGATTTTGTGAGTGGATGAAGAACTTCTGCCTAGGAGAAGCCCCCGGGACAACAAAGCTAGCTGTTGAGAACATGATGGTGTCGTGACCGGAATAATGGCGCTTTTTGAATGTGTGTCAATGCGGGTGGTTGTGCCTCTGTTGAAAGGCTGCCTACGTATTCACGTGTAGTGAAATCAAACCATGTCGTAGTTCAGTGGATTGAAAGATATATTATGGTGCCTAAGCTAATAGGACTTTGTGTGTAACTAGCAATAGCGATGGTGTAGGCTAGGTGCATTCCCAATGATGTCTTGATCAAAGGGCTAGAATGGTTAGGATGTTGATCCTGTGACTGTGAGCATTCTCCGGGGTAGCCCCCAGAGGTGGTGTGAACCATTTGGGCATGTTTTATGCCGACCGCAAGTTGAATTCCCGTGCTTGGGGTTGGTAACTGGTTTGGATGAGAAGAATTGGGACGGGATTTTAACGAGTTTTGCTCTCGGGGATTTTAACGTGTTTTGCTCTTGGGGATTTTAACGAGTTTTGCTCTCGGGGATTTTAACGAGTTTTGCTCTCGGGGATTTTAACGAGTTTTGCTCTCGGGGATTTTAACGAGTTTTGCTCTCGGGGTCTCATGTTTTTATTCCTTTTTCAGATTTGGCTATATGAGAGGCTATCGGTGATAGATCCTCCCCTTGATGTCAGCAACTACCGCCATAACCAACTGATGACGAGGAGACGGACCATTGATTTTTCTCGCCAGATTACTCAGAAATACTGGGACGAGGTGCTATCAACCCATGGCGGGCGGCTAATTCGATGGGTTGTGCCGTGGTGGCCCATCTACGTTTGGACCGGCTTGGATCCGAGGGACAGAGCTCGTTATCAAGTAATCCTGTCTTTTAGGCAAACGGTTCATCTCTACCTGGACCGCATACTAAGGCAGTATGGACGGTCCCAGCGAATCCCAGAAATTGAAGCAGTTGTGAGTGACCCTACCCAACTGACTGATGTGATGTGCGATACCTGGATGCAGAGATGGTACACCCGGCATACTTGGCCTATTTCCAAATCTCGCCACTCGATCTGGGTTTCAGACTCTTATACAAAGTGGACTAAAGCAGGTGATGCTAAAGCCCGAGCTGCTTTAAAGGTTGACGAGGCTTTTGATTTGCTGCGAAGGGAGCAGGCTAAAGACAACAGGGGATTCTTTGATGAAGGAGACACCCCGGCTACTTTGGTCCGACTAATGTCAGTTCAGAAAAAGAAGACTAAGACTCGAGCTGAAGGGTCTAGTGCTAAAGGTGCTTGGGGTAAAGTGGGCCCCCAGACTGACTTGGAGAGGAGACTGGGCCCAAGATTAGCCGTGCAGGACCGACTTGGCCCACGGGACAGACTACCTGAGCATGTGCGGGCCCGACTTAGGCCGAAGACGATAGAAGACCCGTCGCCGAAGAAACGGGCTCGAGCTAAGAAGGTTCCCCTTGTAATTCAGGAACGCTCTTCCCCGCCCCGGCGACCTCGGGCTCCTCGTGACCCAAAGGACAAGGGGAAGGGCAAGATGTCCGGCTATTAGTCTCCTTTATTTTATTATTTGAGTATTATTATTATTTTTTTGGTGTGATTTTTGTGTGTTTGCCGACTTCAGCGTTTTTTTTTTTTTTTTGTAATTCTCGAGTTTATCGAGAGTTAATAAAAGACATATTATTGAATACCGTTCCCGTCTTTTCGTTTATTGCAGTGGTTGTACCCTTTTGAGGGGTTGCCTACGTATCCACAATTTAACGGAATCAAACCAAACGTAGTTCAAAAATTTGATTTGATTGATTTTTTTTGCAATTTTCGAAATACATCAAGATTATTAATTTGAGATGCGTGACGGTAGAATAATTAATTCTAACTTATTGACTTGTCTATAATTTTGAAAATTTATAAAAAGACAGATTTTTATAAATTTTTGCAAATGACATTGAGATAGGGTTTACGGGTAGTAGCGCTTTAGCTGGTCCAAGTTGGTTGGGTTAACGAACTCGTTCCCGTTCAGGTCTGTCAGCATTACCGCTCCTCCTGATAGGACCTTCTTGACTAAGTATGGCCCATCCCAATTGGGTTTGAATTTTCCTCTTGGGTCAACCGGTAGTAACCCACGAACCGATTTTAGGACCAAATCCCCTTCTTTGATGTTCCTGGGCCTAACCCTTTTGTTGAAAGCCCGTTGGATTCTCTTTTGATATACTTGGATATTGTTGAGGGCCCGGGATCGCTGTCCGTCCAAAAGGACTAGCGAATCATATCGGGCTTGGACCCAATCTGCTTTAGGTACTTGGCTTTCAAGTAAAATCCTGAGGGATGGAACCTCTAGCTCTACTGGTTGGACCGCTTACATTCCATATGTCAGGTAATATTGAGTAGCACCGGTCGCGGTGCGGATTGATGTTCGATACCCCCATAAAGCGAAGGGTATTTTGTCGGGCCAGTCTCGATAATTCTCAGCCATGTTTTTAAGTATGGTGACAATTGTTTTATTGGCCGCTTCTACCGCTCCATTTGTTTGACGTCGGTAGGGTGAAGATGTATGCCTTTGAATTTTATATTTTGCCAGCAATGCGGCAGTTTCAGCTTGAAAGTGGGTCCCGTGATCACTAATAAATTCGTGAGGGATCTCATACCGGCATATAATCTTGTTTTGGATAAATTTGGCCACGTGTTTGGCGTTCAAGACAAGGTATGACTCGGCTTCGACCCATTTGGTGAAGTAGTCGATGGCCACCAGAATGAAGCAATGACCTCCCGTCCCGGAAGGATGCACTTTCCCAATTATGTCAATACCCATGTCGAAAATGGCCATGGTGATGTCATGGTATATAATAGGAAAGATGGCATATGTTTTACATTGCCAAAGATCTAACAGTTATGGCAGTGTTTGACATATAACTGACAATCTGTTTCCATGGTATTCCAGTAATATCTGAGCCTCATGATTTTACGGGATAGCATATGGGCGTTCATATGCGAACCGTTTTCACCATCGTGTACCTCGGCTATAACCTTCTCTGCTTGTGCTTTGTCAATACACAGAAGAAGAGCCCCCTGTGCCGTCTTTTTGTATAATTGTCCGTCGTCTGTACGAGCAAATTGGGTTGCCAATCTTCGTAAGGCCTTCTTGGCCCGGTTTTCAGTTCCCGGGGGATATTCTCCCGTTGTCAAATAGGTTAGGACGACTTGATACCAAGGTTCTGTGTCAGTTATCTCGATATCTTGAATGGCATGGATGTAGGCCGGCTCGGACCGTCTTTCAACACAGATTGGCATGCTGTTAAGATGGTCCGGTATATTTAGCAGAGATGCTAATTTGGAAAGTGCATCTGCAAATTGATTTTCTTCCCGGGGCAGGTAGATATATTCCACCTTCTGGAATTGTTTCTCTAGAACCCTTACCCGTGCTTGGTAAGCCACGAGATTGGCGTTCCGGTTTTTCCATTTTTGGAGCGCTTGATTGATGACCAGTGAAGAATCACCGTGGACCCGGAGGTTTGTTACCCCTAAATCCGCGGCGGCTTGCAGCCCGTGAATGCATGCTTCGTATTCGGCTGCATTGTTGGTCACGTCAAAGTCCAACTTGATGGATAATGGGGTGTGTTCCCCTTGTGGCGAGATTAGCAGAATCCCGACCCCAAATCCCCGGAAGTTGGATGCTCCGTCAAAATACAGATCCCATGTCTCGGTATCGGTATGGAATATGTCTTCGTCAGGGAAGGCCCAAGTATCGGTGTGGCCCTCTTCGGATATCGGGCTATCGGCGAGGAACTCGGCTACTACCCGGCCTTTGATGGCTTTTAATGGTACAAACTTGAGGTCGAACTCAGATAACATTAAAGTCCATCTGGACATCCTGCCATTGAGGATGGGCTTCTCGAACAGTACTTGATAGGATCCATTTTGGATAATACATGTACCTCGTGACTGAGCATGCAATGTCGGAGCTTTTTAGTGGCCCAAACCAATGCCAGGCACGTCTTCTCGAGCATCGTGTACTTGCATTTGTACTCGAAGAACTTTTTACAGATGTAGTAAATAGCCCGTTCTTCTGTTTCGACTGTCTGGGCCAGCATAGCCCCCATGGCTGTCTCGGTCGTCGTTAGATATAACGACAAAGGCAAACCGGGTTAAGGTGGCATTAGTACCGGCGGAGCAGACATAATCTCCTTGATAAGCCGCTTGACATTTGTCGTCCCATAGCACCCGTTCCCCAATCTTCAGTTTCTTGAAAATGGGCTCGCATACCATGGTTAACTTTGAAATGAACCGGCTGATGTATTGGACTTTCCCGAGAAACCCCTTATTTCTTTTTCGGTCTTGGGTGGTTGCATCTCGGTGATGGCTTTGATTTTAGCTGGGTCGACCTCGATGCCGCGTTGGCTAACGATATGGCCCAGTAATTTGCCTGACGTTACCCCGAAACTGCATTTTTGAGGGTTCAGTCTCATATAGTATTTACGTAGTCTGGTGAAGAACTTTCTTAGGGCCGAAATGTGCCCGTTTCGATCCTTAGACTTGACGATCATGTCGTCCACATAGACCTCCACTTCTTTATGCATCATGTCATGTAACAAAGTGGTGGCGGTCCGTTGATAAGTGGCCCCGGCATTGATAAGCCCAAATGGCATAACGGTGTAGCAATAAGTCCCCCATGGTGTAATGAAGGTGGTCTTACTCATATTCTCTTCTGCCATTTTAATCTGATTGTATCCGGCATACCCGTCCATAAATGATAGAAGGGCATGGTCGGCCGTGTTATCCACCAATATGTCGATATGTGGTAACGGAAAATCGTCTTTTGGGCTGGCTTTGTTTAGGTCCCGAAAGTCCACGCATACCCGCACCTTGCCGAACTTCTTGGGTACCGACACGATGTTTGCAACCCAGTCTGGATATTCAGACACTTGTATAAAGCCCGCTTTGAATTGTTTGTCTACTTCCTCTTTGACTTTGAGGGACCATTCGGGCTTCATTCTTCTGAGCTTCTGCTTTACCGGCTTGCACCCATCTTTGATGGGTATTCGGTGTTCAGCTATTTCCCGGTCTATTCCCGGCATGTCCTTGTAGGACCATGCGAAAACGTCTTTAAATTCCTGGAGGAGGTCTGCGAATTGTTCTCTCCTCGGGATCTAAAGATAGGCCCAATTTAAGCATCTGGGGATCTAAAGTGGTTCCCACATTGATGGACTCGGTTTCTTCGATTACCGGATCTCGGGATTCCCTTTGTTCGAGCTGCTCGACCAAACGTGGAGGAAGAGATTCATGTTCGTCGGGCTTCTCAATGTCATTGCATATAAAATTTTTGAAATTGAGAGAATTTTGGAAATAAGACAAGTCGTAAGCAGAACGGCTTTCGTTATTATTATTAATGGTAAATTTTGAAAATAGATCGAATAGAGCTGCCATCTGATCATTGGTCAGTGGCGGGATAGGGAGAGGTCTTGGGACAGGCCCCGAGACCTCCGCGGAAGTGGCTAAGGGAAAGGGAGTTACAGACTCGACTTTAGCACCGGACCCCCTAGACTCAGACTCAGACTCCGACCCTGACTCAGACTCCAACTCTATATCCGGCATGCCCCCCTCGCCGGTGGTCAGCTTGTAGATCCGTCCCTGGCTGTCGGTCCATTTGACGGTCTTCCTCCAGGCCCTTGTCCCGGTGTTGGCACCGACTTCGGTGATTAACTTGGTTGGGTCAAACCGATCGCTGCGGAGGATCAGGTTGACCAAATCGTCTTTTGGAGCGGGGATGACCTTGCCCTCCCCGAATAAAAGCCCCAGCACGGGCTCGGCATTGTCTTCACCTTTCTCGGCTTCGGCCTGAACGATGGTGAATATATCATCAGGGATGAAGTTGCATTCCCGAGCCGTTTTGGTCTCGGGATATGTGATGGTGGGTTGGTAGAGGCCCACTTGGATCGCCCCAAACACGGGAGTGACGAAGTAGTCAGTTAACTTCGGGCTATAAGGGCCTATGTAAGTACCCTTAAGGATGTTGGTGGCCTTGTGAATACCGGCCCGAACCACGTTCTTCGGGGTGATAGCGTACCCCAATCCGAACTGTGATTTGCCGTCATTTAGGACTTCGATAATCTTCCCACCCGGAAGATGTGGTCTCGAGGTAGCCTCCGACAAGTAGCCCAAATTTTGTAGCATCATGTCG
Source organism: Agrostemma githago (assembly GCA_958450325.1). NCBI lineage: Eukaryota > Viridiplantae > Streptophyta > Magnoliopsida > Caryophyllales > Caryophyllaceae > Agrostemma > Agrostemma githago. The sequence goes on from OY288261.1 coordinate 33,806,862, forward strand.
ATGCTAGTGGTGAAGTAGGGCCTGAAGAGATATTCCTCCTCGATCATACCCACGAAATCAAATCCTCGTGGTTTGGCCCGGCTTGTGGCATTACAGCTAGCCACGGTCATGGGGGTCTCCTCCAGTGTGACGATACCGTCTTTAAGTGGCATCTTGACTTTTCGGTGGAGGGTAGATGATACGGCCTTGACTGCATGGATCCAAGGCCTTCCTAGTAGCAAGTTAAAGGATGAGGTGACATCGATCACCTGAAATTCCAACTCTTTCTCAACTGGGCCCGTTATGATCGTCAGTTTAACGGCCCCAGCTACCGGTTTTGGGTTTCCGTCGAAAGCCTGGATAGTTTGCGTTGTCGGGAGATATTCGGCATCGGTGATGCCGAGGGCCCTAGCGGTCCTTAGGGGAAGGACATTTACTGCGGATCCGTCGTCGATAAGCGTCATCGGGAGATACTTGCCTCGGCAGATGACCGTGATGTATAGGGCCAGATTATGATCGGGCCCAAATGGTGGTAGATCAGATTCAGAGAAGGTTATGAGCGGGCCTTCGTTCTTGGACTTGCCCTTGAGGTAGGGCATGATAGTAGCTACCATTTCAGCAGGGGTAGCTTGTGAATCGACCTTAATTTCATCGAGAGCCTTAGTCAGTGCTTCCCGATGTGCCTGTGAGCTAATCAGTAGTTTCCATATAGTCAGATCAGCTCGAACCCTCTTTAGTTGCTGGACCAGGGCCGTGTCATTGCTTGGTTCTTCGAGGGTAGATTTCGTCCTGGCAGGTTCAGTGACGGTTGTTGGAGTAGAACGCCCAGCTGCGGCAAGGTGGTTAGTGGCTAAAGCTTTGGACTTAGCCTTTCGGACCTCTTCAAGGGTAATGGGGACAGCTTCCCCTTTGGTCAGGTAAACATCATCCTCGTCATCGAACCATATCCCATTAATTTGTAGGATATAAGGGGAAATGAGGTGAGAACAGTCGATTACCTCCCCTGTAAATATAGCATGGGCGCTGAACGGGTTTTCTTTGTTGCTTGGCTTGTCCCCGGGCAACGGTATTTTCCCGCTCTCGATTAGATCTTGGATTAGATGCTTTAGCTTCCAGCATTTTTCAGTATCATGTCCGTTACCCCGATGATACTGGCAGTACGCCTGGGCGTTATAACTTTTGGGCCTCTTCTCTACTGGAGGCTCTGGAGTTGGGCCTATCGGTTGGATCAGGCCCTTCGAAGATAACCTTTGTAAGGCATAAGTATAAGTAGTCCCTATATCAGTGAATACCCGATTTGGAATATTCTTTTTGGACGAGGTATCGAGCAAGTTAACCTCATCGAAAATGCTGCGGGCTGCAGCTGCAGGTGCGGGCTTGTTTGTAGATGAACTGGCCCCTTGATACCCTTTGGTAGAGGCCTTAGTCAGGTTCTCTAACCTTAGGTCATCCTCAATTCTTTTGCCCATTTCAGTAAGGACAGCAAAATTGGGGATGATAGCATACCGGAGGTGGACCCGGTAGGATGGGAGGACGTTTTTGACGAAAGCCTCCACTAGGGCCTTCTCGCCGGGCTTGTCGACCAGCTTCACACTCTCGGCCCTCCACCTTTGCAGATATTTTGTGAACCCTTCTTTGGGCTCTTGAGCCATGACTTCCAGAGTACGCATTGTAGTCTGGATTTCAGTGTTATCGGCGTAATTCCGAGCAAATTCGGTCGCCACATCGTTTCAAGTCTTGTATTTCTTGGGATCGAGCCTGTAAAACCAGGCCTTAGGATGCTTCTCCAGGGAGAAAAGGAATAAGTGCTTGAACATGGTGGACTTCACCCCTTTGACCGCCATGAAGTCCTTGAAAGCCCGGATATGGTGGACCGGGTCTTCAGTACCCTCAAACATAGGAATTCCCGTCAAGTTGAGGTTGGCCGGTAGCTCGTCGTTCAAAGGCGAATAAGTACGAGCATTTTCAGTGTAGATCGAGTTGTTCGTTGATAGGTGAACTTGTTCCTCGAGCCTGCGAACAACACTGATCAATTCGGCTATGGGCCCAGTGGGCTCAGCTCATTCGACAGGGGCCGTCTTCTCTCCGGCGCTCAGGCCAGTGGCTAGCGTTGCTTGGCTAGCCTGGATGGTAGTCAGTTGAGTTTCGATCTTGGTCAGAGCATCCTTCAATTCGTCCATCTTGCGTTGGTATCTAGTCTCGGGTGGCCTGTCTGTAAGAACACCGCATGATCAGAAACTAGCCCAAATCCCGGAATAGAAAGTACATCCCGAACAAGACTATAAAAGGGAAATGACTCGGAAAAGACACCTAGACGCGTGATTTGTGAAAAGTGGGCCTTCCTTAGGAATCGGCGGGTGGGCCGTGTCCTGTTCGAAGGAAGGTTCACGTGAGACATCCCCAGACTTTGGACTCGAATGTGTAAACGGGCCCCTCCTTTGTAGGAGTATGTCCTACGTAGGTGGGCCTTGCCTTAGTCTAATAAGGCGGACTGGGATAGGGAAGAAACTCGTGATGTAAGATCGACGGAGTTTCGACGCTAAAGACCTCGACAATTTACGACATGACCCGACAATGCTAAATACGGGAAGTCTTAAGGAGAAGAAGGTTTTGAAAATTGATTGTTTTGAAAAGCCCGAGAAAAACTCGGGGAAAGGCCCGATTTTTCGAGAAAATCGGAAAGTGTATCGGGCCTCGGTTTTGAAGATTCGAAAGTATTTTCGAGTTTTGAATTGGGCAGCATACCAACTAGAAAATAGGCTATTTTGAGTAAAATCATAAGTCCTAAATTTGGTATGCGTCTCGGGTTTTGAATTTGGATAGCTTGAAAAAAGATTCAATCTTTGAAAAAGAGACGGTTTTTTGAAAACGACTCGGAAACCAAGTAGCATGTAGTTAGGCAAGCATTATAACGACGCCATGTATGCTTTACACTAAGTCTCGGTCGGTCTAAAGAGGGTCTATACTAGTGTACATAGTCTAGACGTTGATCGGGACGGACTTTCTAAGTCGAGTTGAGCTTAGAACATGCCGTGAAACCCACTCGAATCGACTATGGACACCTTTTGACATATCCATATTGGAGTACATCAACGGTATAGTGGGACGTCGGTCACCAGTACCGGCCCGGGAAAATATGGGTTATGCATGAACCGTAAAACTAAAACGCGTATTGTACTAGTCAAACGATTTCTATTCGAGTCTCACCCAGAGGATACCGATGGTAAGTCACGCATCAGTTAATCCCCAGCGGAGTCGCCAAATTGTGGACATGACATAGGTCCACCTCGACGCGGCCACGTGCGGGTTTGGGGAGGCGAATGAATCTCCATATAAGAATGGATCGAATTGAATTTAGGTCAAAGTAGAGTCGCCACGGAACTTTGTGGGAGTTCCGGCCCGTTCGAACCCACTCTATGTCGTAGTGGGCCGTATACGAAATACGGCCCATTTTCGATGTCAGAGTTTATTGAGCTCGTCCCTTTGCATTTGATATCGGTATCGACATTATCGGATACTGTGTATTGAATGACTCTCGTATGCCAATGGATTCAGATATCCGGAAACCATGGTTCTGAGTAAGGGGTGAGGGTACGTGTTGGGAAGCCCACAAAGGACACCCAACCCCGCCCGCACTTAGCGGCCTCTACTAAGATCTCGAATGACTTTCTAATACGCGCGTTAGTTGAACGGGAAAATGATATGCAAAGATTATTTTCCCCAAGCATGTGAGGAATTGAAAAGGGTTTCTATGTCGATTTAATGCAATTAATTCTACGTCGAAGTAAAATTTAGCATGTGGGTTCATTTTAGTACAATAAAATAAACGACCAAAATTGACAAAAGAAACAACAAACGGTTAGTAACGGTATAACGATATTAACGGTTTGTGCAAATATTGAATTGTATAGAATGATGCAAATGAGTTAATGCATGGTTTTGAAAAGATGTTTCACGTGATTAATTAGGCAGGTGTTGACCGAAGTCACAAAAAAACGGTTAATGAGACTCGAATGCTATTGTAGGACTCACGGTTTAACGTGATAAAGGGGCACTCGACCGAGTCATTGAGGGACTCGACCGAGTGGATCCTTAAAAAGTGTTCTGTCCTGGATTTCATGACCCTACTCGACCGAGTTATTGACCAACTCGGCCGAGTACGTCGCCACTCGATCGAGTCACTATGAGACTCGACCGAGTAGAGGTCAAAAGAGCATTCTGCTCGGTAAATTGTGATGTCACTCGATTGAGTGGCCGAGACACTCGGTCGAGTGGCACCTGTACGAACCAGGTTCGCTTGTAATTTTGAAATTGCTTTTGATTTTTTGATAATTCGATGATTCCACCGAATCGGACATAAATATTGCACAATTTATGCTCAACTCGGATTTTATAAATCATTGACTTTGTTGAATCGAATATAAATATTACGGGATTTATACTCGATTCTAATTTTGAATACTCGTGGTATCCCATATTCGATTATTGAATCGATATGGAATACTAGAGTGAAAATAAATGAAAATTGCTTTGAGTCGTTTTAAGTCAATCAAAACGATATGGATTTTTCTTCGCGTTTGTAGTGTCATTATTATACGGATTAAGTGACATCTACGTTAGCATCAATGAAAAACCAAATTGATTGAATTATTTGACTGGATCGTTAGATTCGACATCCAATCGTTAGATTCGACGCTTTGATTGAATAAAAGACTTGATTTTGAAAATAAATTTTAGCATTGATAAATATGCGATAATGGTGATAAAATAAGAAAATTAAAGTTGATGTTAATCCGTCTCAACAATCAAGAAATCGGGGTGATGGGATAAGCAACCGGCAACGCTGTGTGCAGTACACTTGTATATTCGGTTTTCCTTATCCCACCATCATTCATGCTCGACACGAATCGACGAATACTTTAATGTTTTATACTACTTATATTATCGATATTAGTATGCGAATAAAATAATAAAAAAAAAGACGACTACGACGACACGTACAACACATGACGCGAGAGAGAAGAAGGGAAAGAATGGGGTTTTGCACCCTCAACCTACATGTTCTTGTCTCGGATAGGGCTCGTAGTTGTGGCTTTAACACGGGAGCTTCAAGGTTTATGGAGGTTGAGTTATGGTGGTTAAGGTTTTGATTCCTAAAGCTAGGTTTAGGGTTTGCTAGTGTAGTGCTAGGGTTTGATTAGAGGTAGAATTAGGGTTTGAAAAAGTTGTAAAAAGATCGATTAGGGTTGTAAAAGTTGTCTTGAATGTGTGTTGCATGGGGTGTTTATATAGCCAAAGCCTAGGTCACTCGGCTAGAGTTACTCGACCGAGTAACCAGCTGACTCGGTCGAGTGGCCCGTTGTGCCTGCAGTCGGGCCTGAAACAGGCCCACTCGATCGAGTGGATGGGGCACTCGATCGAGTGGCCCAACTGGGTCGCGCGGGTCTCTCATTTTGGACCGTGACCTTGGATACTTGATGGATTTTGTGTTTGAATTGGACTTTTGATGTTTGAATGGCTGTTTTGTATGTCTCGGAAACGACTTTGACCGGGGTTGACCCAATCGCTGAGAGTAAGTTTTATCTCCGGTGTCGGTTTCGGCCCAAATTAGCTTTATTTGATTGGAAACGGCCCACTGGGCCTGGATTTGAGGTTGATTTTGTGAGATTTGTACTCCGTAAGTGCATTAGCCAGCAACTAATGGTTTTGAGCCCATATCCGAGCGCGTAGAAACACGTTAGCGTCCGATCATCATCGGGTGTTTTTTGGAAACTGCCATAGACACCTGGCAGTCAAAATGCGGGTGTCTACACCAGTACGTAATCTCCGGGGTAACATCATCCTCTATTAGCTGAAGGATCACCTTCGCAGACTTCTTATTGCTGACCGTCTGCCATGGTTGATCGTGCCCCAGTTCCTCCTCCGATTTATCGTCAACCTCCTCCTCGGTATGATCCATCTCATATTCCAAATCAAAAGCTTGTATTTCCTCATTATTCAGAGTCGTGGCAGAAGAAGATGCTGTAGATTTACCAGTAATCATCTTCTATTTTAGTTCTCTAATGATTAGAGAAGGATTTCGAGGTTGATTATTTTTCTTGGATCTCACCATTCTCAAAAGCTGTTAGTCTAATCACTAGGGTTTAGTAATTTTTAGACGTTTTTCTCTTTCTATCACTAGCCATTTTTTAAAAAATATTATTCCCCTTTTAGGTAATGAAGGTTTGGCAATGGTGATTATGAAGATGAGATAAACGGAGTTGTTGATTGAGGGCCGGTTTAGATTGGGAATGAATCAACTTGAAGATGAAATTGAATTGGGATGGAGGTATGAGATGGTTTGATTGATGAAGATAATTGATGGTGGAGTAGGAGAAGCAGTATGATTGATAGAGGGAAGTTGAATTATAATTTGGATGGTAAAATGGAGTTACAAGAGGAGCTTGAGTGAGGAGTTCAGTCAAGTCCCCTTGACTCCTCTTCTGCTTTGACCCGTCTTGACTCGTTTCTCTTGACTTATCTCGACCCTTCTCGGTACCTATAATATCAAAATGCTTAGAGCAGTACCAAAATTCCGACAAATATAAAACGACACTAATAATGCTAGCTCGACTAATAAACTAATTAAACACAAAGCGACTCAAATAATAACAGATCGTGTTATAAATCTGACAAAATACAAGTATAAAATGTGGGACAAAAATAGGTAAAATATCAACTTATCAACCTCCTCACACTTAGCTCCTACTCGTCCTCGAGTAAGCTCAAAACACTAAACTACGACCCATAATAAAATCACGAAAAACAAAAATGTAAAACATATACAAGAACGAAAATAAACAAATAGTATTAACAAACAAGTCATAAGTCTCCCAAATCAAAAGTCACGATTCTAAAATCCAACTAAAATATAGAATATGAATGTTAAAATTACTAAATCGGTTGCAAAAAATATTATTACACATCTCTTGGCCTCACTCCATGCTATGTCGGGAAGTGAGACGGAGATGGAAGGAGGTCTCCCATGAAGTTTGTGACTAATGCATACATGTCTCGACCACTCGCGAAAACAAGGGCTAGGGTCATCCTAATCACCCAAATTACATAGAGAAACGATTCAAAATGAAGAATAAGGATAAACAAAAATACTCAGGGGAGGAATAGTCTTTCTTTTCTTTCTTTTTTCTTCTTTTTCATTTTTCATTTTTCATTCTTTCTTATTTTTTTCTATTCTTTCTTTCTTTTTCTCATTTTTTTCTTTCTTTCTTTTCTTCCCCTCCTTATTCTCTTCTTTTTGAGGATTTTTTTTGTTTGCTCATATTGATGTTTGAGCTCTTTTTGATGGAAAATGAATGCAAACTCATTATCAAGTTTTTTTGTGGAGTATTTTTGTGGAATATTGATCAAAAAAATGATAGAAAGCCACTTGGGTAATAGTCACCTAAACAAATATGCAAAACCAAAATCACAACACGAGAGGTGGAAGATGGAAACAAGTAAAGGACACATCCCGAGCGACTTATAGTAGGAGGACAATCAATATATAATACTAATAAACAACCAATAAGTAATAGAAAATCCATACTCTTAGAAGTTGAAAATTAGAAAAATTACTTCAGGAAAAAAAATGACAGAAAAAGGAAAACAAAAATCTTTTTGTAATTTTGCATTTTTCAATTTTTAGGCATTTTTCAATTTTTATCAAATGAAAACAAGACAAAACACAAAAACGAGAAACTAAAAACGCCGAAACAATCAACACAAAGCTACAATCCTAACAAACAAATATTTACAACAAATATACCACCAAAGTACTCCAACAAGAATAACAACCACAATATCCTCAAACACAACAAACCGTCAATCAAGAATATACCTCCCCACACTTGAAACGAACATTATCCTCAATGTTCAATACTAGGGAATGGGAAGGGAGGGTAAGAGAATACATTTGGAGCATAATTCTTCCCTTGATCGATTTCATGTCGCTAAGCCATCTTGCCTCGATGTGCTTTCTTGCTAGAGGTACTTACTAACAAGCAAAAACACAAGCAAACAAAAACATAAATATTTACATCAAACTTGGGGTGCCTACCAAGAAGTGAGGTTTTAAGGAAACCACCAAACCAACAAAGCATGCTTATCTACTTAGTGCCACCAAAGATCTCACTAATTTGTCAAACGAGGTAGACCAATCCTCATTAAAATGGTCATAAGGCATCTTAGTAGACAAGCACGACCATCGCCAAAAGTCATAAGAAGAAAATGTACGAATAACAGATATAAGAAGAGCGGTGAAAAATCCAAAAGTTTCAAATTCACCCATATACTCGACACTAGCCTTAAAAGTGTCAAGAGGTGGATTAAAACATTTAAAATCATCAATGGTATAATTGTTGTCGAAACCATCCTTAAGACACTTCACTAAGCCAACCTCTAATGATAAACACGGAACATCGGCCTCAAAGATAGAATTGTCAAAATCCCCGTCTACATACATGGCCTCAAACAAAGGGGTAAGAGAAACAAAGTCTACAAAATCAATAGATGAAGCGGAATCATCCTGAATATAAAAAAAACCTCAAATTTCTGCGAAATGGTGATGCGAACGTGGAAGCACAAACGAACAAGTGTAGACCCGCATTTTGACTGCCAGGTGTCTATGGCAGTTTCCGAAAAATACCCGATGATGATCGGACGCTAACGTGTTTCTACGCGCTCGGATATGGGCTCAAATCCATTAGTTGCTGGCTAACTCACTTACGGAGTACAAATCTCACAAAATCAACCTCAAATCCAGGCCCAGTGGATCATTCCGAGTCAAACAAGACTAATTTGGGCCAAAGCCGACACCGAAATTAAAACCGAATTTTAGCGATTGGGTCAACCCCGGTCAAAGTCGTTTTCGAGACACACAAAACAACCCCTCGCATCATCAAAAGTCCAAGTCAAACACAAAACTCATCAAACATCCAAAGTCAAGGTCCAAAAGACTGACCCACGCGACCCAGCTGGGCCACTCGATCGGGTGACCTACCCACTCGATCGAGTGGGCCTGTTTCGAGCCCGACTGCAGGCATAACGGGCCACTCGACCGAGTTAGCTACCTACTCGGTCGAGTAACCCTAACCGGGTGCCCTAACTTAGCCTATAAATACACCCCATGCAACACACATTCAATCATCTTTTTTGGCATCTTTACAACCCTAGTTTCAACCCTAATTCTACACTAAGCAATTCTACATTCAAACCCTAGCAATACACTAGCAAACCCTAAACCTAGTTTTAGGAAATCGAAACCCTAACCACCATAACTCAACCTTCATACATCTCGAAGCTCCCGTGTTAAAGCCGCGATTACGAGTCCGATCCGAGACAAGAACATGTAGGTTGAGGGTGCCAAAATCCGTTTTCTTTACTTTTTTCGGTTTTTTATTATTTTCTTTATCGCATCATAATATCGATAATAACTAGTATAAGACATTAAAATACTTGTCGATTTTTGTCGAATGTGAGTGATGGTGGGATAAGGAAAACCGAACATACAAGTGTACTGCACACAGCGTTGACGGTCGCTTATCCCATCACCCCGATCATTTGATTATTGAAACAAGTTAACCTAAACAATAATTTGTTTATTTTTTGCATCGTTATTCAAGTCGCATATTCGCAATCGATTTTGTTTAAAACAAGCATCGTATTTTAATAAGGGTCGAAACCCGTTGACGCGGATCCGACATCACAATCTTTAGGGATTTATTTCGATGTCGGAGAAGCCGAGGGAATCAAGTCCTCTAATTTAAGCAAAGTGTCGATCCATTAGATTCGATACCAATTCCATAATTGGATGTCGGATCTAGCGATCTAGTCACATTAAATTAATTAACGCGATTTACTCGTATCGCGATAGTTAATTTAATACGACTATCTATTTTCACTCTAAGTATTCCATATCGATTCAATAATCAAATATGGGATACAATGAGTATTCAAAATCAGAATCGAATATAAATCCCGCAATATTTATATTCGATTCAACAAAATCAACGATTTATAAAATCCGAGTCGAGCATAAATTGTGCAATATTTATGTCCGATTCGGTAAAACCGTCGAATTATAAAAAATCAAAAACAATTTCAAAATTAATAATAAAATTGCAAACGAACCTGGTTCGTACAGGTGTCATTCGACCGAGTACCTCGGCCACTCGATCGAGTGACATCACAAAAACCGAGCAGAATACGTTTTCCGACCTCCACTCGGTCGAGTATCGCAATGACTCGATCGAGTGGCAACGTACTCGGCCGAGTTGGTCAGTAACTCAGTCGAGTAGGGTCACGAAATCCGGACAGAACCCTTTTTCAGAGGTCCACTCGGTCGAGTCCTTCAATGACTCGGTCGAGTGGCCCCTTTATTGCGTCAAACCGCGAGTCCTAGAAGTTATTCGAGTCTCGTTCACATCTTTTCATGAATTAAGTCAACACGTGTCTAATCAATCATGTGAAAGCTTCATTTTTTAAAACCATACATCATCATATTTGCATCATCTCATCTCATATTTGCATAAACCGTTAAATATCGTTACATCGTTACTAACCCGTTTGTTATTTCTTTTGTCAATTTAATTCTTGCTTATTTTATCGTACTAAATGAACCCGCATGCTAAAATACAACTTTGACGTTAATTTTAGTTGCATTAAATTGACATAGAAACCCTTTCTCAATTATTCCATTCACATGTTTAGGGAAAATAATTTTTGCATATCATTTTCCCGTTAAACTAACACGCGTATTAGAAAGTCACTCGAATTCTTAGTAGAGGCCGCTAAAATGCGGGCGGGGTTGGGTGTCCTTTGTGAGCTTCCCAATACGTACCCTCACCCCTTACTCAGAACCTCGGTTTCCGGATGCCCGAAACCATTGGCGCACGATAGTCATTCAATACACGATATCCGATAATGTCGGTATCGGTATCAAATGCAAAGGGACGAGCCCAATAAACTCTGACATCGGAAATGGGCCGTATTTTGTATACGACCCACTACGACATAGAGTTGGCTCGAATGGTTCCGAATAACCACAAAATTCGGTGGCGACTCCACATAGACCTAAATTTCAATTCGATCCATTCTCATATGGAGATTCATTCGCCTACCCAAACCCGCGCGTGGCCGCGTCGGGGTGGACCTATGTCATGTCCACAACAAGTAACCTGTCTTTTAGTGAAGGATAGGATCGAGGTTAATGTAACCTTGGTTAAGGTTAATGTAACCTTGAGTTTTTGACGTTTGTGACACGTTTCTTTATGAAGTAAAGCACTTCATGTTGTGCGTTTATTGATGAACGAAATAAATGATAAATATAAAGAGATATTTAGCCCGTAGTTCGACCTTGAACCCGGAACTAATAGCCTAGAATTTAGAGCACCAACCCTCTAAACGCTTCGAAGTACCTTTTCGAATTTTCTAACACCATGATCACAAAGATCAAAATGCAACTCGATTTTTTTGTCAATTCATCATTCGTATTCTAATCACACTCGGTTCAAATGGGCTCCTCGAAAAAATCGATATGTACCCTGGTGCTCTCAAATACATCCACAACATTGTGAATGTCCGTCCGCACCACCCGGCACCCCGCGCGGGACCGACCCTGTTTTTTAACGCGGCCACCCACGCGGCCCTCTCCCTGTCGAGGGCCGGTCCGATCTCGCGTACAGGGCGAAGTTTTGGACCTCGATTCGGATGACGATTCGGACTTGTACTAAACGGGTGCGGGCACCCGTGTTTCCGTTTGGAATCGATCGAGTCGTGGTGTAAATGTTTAAAGGCCGATTTGTTTGGTAAGGCGACCTTTTTAGTGAACCGAATTCGTTGCCGATTTGTGAAGTCGTCACTGAGTCAATTATGGGGACTCGGAAACCGTTCAAGTCAACTTTGATCCGTTGTCGGCTCAAAGTTGAGGGGCACGGGACCTAAAGATAAAGACTTGTACCCTTAAGCACTCCATGCCTGGAATGACTCTCATTGCCAATGGTTTCGGACATCCGGAAACCGTCGATTCTGAGTAAGGGGTGAGGGTACGTATTGGGAAGCCAACATCCGATAGATGTCAACACCCAATCCCGCCCGCACTATAGCGGCCTCTACTAATCTATCGGTGAGCTGATAAGCTAGTTCTTTTGTTGTGGCGGAAGTACTGTAACATCCGTTGTTTTCACCCTATAACTTTTGCTACGTCGGCTATTTAAGGACAAGTAAGTATTGTCGTCAAAGTAGTTGTGTTTACATTCATTTCATGAGATTTCACGTGACAGGCAGACCATGAAAAGATTCACGTAGGAGAGTAGAGAGTACAAGTATTATACGTATTATCAAATCAGTTTTAACCCGATAATACGGATATTAGTCATTCTCGTGGTATACCTTACCTGGTATTCTGCTTAAGATGCGTCAGTTCGGTATTAGTAGAGATGCGTCGAACCTAGTAAGGCGAGCACCTGGACTAATGCGGAACCCGACCATCGCTTTGTTCAATTTTAGTTATTTTATGTTTTGAATTCCGTGTTAGTGATTTAGCATGCGATTATAAAGTCATAAAAGCAGTAAATCATACGAAAAACTGTAAATGCGAATGTAAGTAAATCACATTGTGAGGAATTGCTAATAAGTGTAGTTTGTAGTGTCTATTTGTTGTGTTTTGGTCCCTTTTTCCTTGTGGAATCGCTCCTTGGGAGCGGTTTAGGGGCTTCTTATGCTTCCTTTAGTTCGTTTCAGGTTCCCGAGGCCGAATTGGAAGAGTTGGAGCGATTCCGACTCAATACATACACATTTTGGAGCCAACGAGATAAAGGAAGGATGACTCGAGACCTTGGAATCGACCCCGAGACCTCGGGACCCAATCCCGAGCCTCCGAGACCCGATCCCGAGTTCCGAGAATCGGTGGGAAGCCCATGAGAGGCAAGGAAGGACCAAAGAGCATTTAAGGAAGGCATACAAGACCCTTCCCGGTCGGGATGGTGACCTTCCCGATCGGGAAGGGATGCACGTTTAGAAGCGCCACTGTGGGTCCTTCCCGGTCGGGTTGATCCCTTCCCGATCGGGATGGAAGAACCCTTCCCGATCGGGATGGGCTACAGCTCACCCGCTCTTCTTCTTTTCTTCTTCCTCATTCTTGTACCCATATATATACTCCCTTCTTGTAATATTAAGACATCTTATCTTACCCTACATTAGTTTAAGCCTCCAAAACCCTAGATTTACTCTCACTCATTAGCTTTAATCTTCCCTTAATCTTAGTTAATCCTTAGTTAATTATTTTAATTAGTTCTTGTATTAAGAGGATACTTGAAGAATTCTCCAGGATTGACAACCTTGGGTTTTATTTGGGTTCTTATTTATACAAGATTTCATCTTTTCATCGCCTTAGTGTTGGTATAACCTTTCTTACTCTTAATCTTGTTTATTTAATCTTGTTTGAATCTTTTCATATTGTTAGTATCATTGTTCTTGTTAATCATTATGGATGTTTGTTTAGTGATAATATTTTCTCTTGTTATGGTTGTTTTATTCTTGATAATGAGTGAGTAGTCTTCTTGTGGGGTTAGTAGGGGTATTAGGGGTAGATTATGGATGATTAGGGTTGATTAAGGGGAAAAGGTTGAATCTTTGTTGTTAGTCACATTGTAGGCACTCTATGTGTTTGTTGATATGCTTGTGTGAGTTGTAGTGGCCATGATTCCCATGCTAGTGTTCATATTCTCATTGATTGCTTATTTTGTGGAAATGTTGAGAATAGTTTAGTCGCGAGAGAGCGGACTAGGGTCTAAGTTGCGAGAGCCCGGACCGACTCTAGCGATTAGAAGACACCTATACCCTTGATCACCCCAATTATCCTTCTACCTCTATGAACCCGACCTACCCCACTTCTTTCCATATTTGTGTTAATCCTCCTAGTTAGCCATCGTTCTTTTAGTTTATTTAGTAGTTCGTTCATTAGCTTAGTTCATACTTCTCCTCCATCATAGTTTTCCATTTATCGCTTCTTTGTGTTCGTTTGGTAATCTAGTCTCGTCGTAGGCCAACCTAGTCTAAACCTTGATATACCGTCCTCGTGGATACGATCCCGACTTACCCTAGCTACTCACTAGGTTAGTCGGTGTTATATTGATTGGCTAGGGACGTGACAAATCCCTACCATCAATTTGGCGCCGTTGCCGGGGACGGTGCATTGTTTAGACTTAGCTTGCTTATCTCTAGACTTAGTTACCCTTCTTTGTGCTCTCCTATCTTCTCTTGTGAATATTTTCTAGTTTCTCTTCTTTCCTTAGCTTTCTTTTCTCTTTGTCTCTAGTTGTGTTTGTTATTGTCGTTGCCTAGTGCCCATAAAGCACTAGGTGTTCTTACGTTTGTTCTAGTGTGTAGTGTATGCCTAGGAGGGGAGGCGACTTCTATCTCTTTAATCCAGAGCCGGAGAGACTCTTTCGAGCCTTTCGCCAACAGACGATTAATCGGGTTAGGATCTTTCAACCAAGTGCAAGCACCACTCATCAAGGGCAAGCCCAAGGAGCCGACTTGAGCAATTCACCTCGAGAGACGGCCGGGGGGACCTTCATCAATCCCTTCGGTGATTCTTCTCCTAGTTCCCCCTCTTCATCTACATCAACACTCTCTACACCACCATCTTCTCCCTTGCATCCAAGAATGCCTAAGTTTTCCTCTCACTCCACATTCACCGAGGATGTCTTGCCGGGACCGAGTGCATTACCGGAAGCCTATACCGGGAATTTTGTGGCAAAGACTCAATTTATCCAACTTGTGGGACGAGCCCGTTTAGTGGTTTGCCCACCGAAGACCCGCACCAACACATGGAGACCTTCTCCGATTATTGTGACGCTATATCTCAAACCGGGGTTACTCAAGATCAAATTCGATGGGTACTCTTCCCGTTTTCTCTTATTGGAAAAGCGAAGCAATGGATCAAGAGTCTCGATAGGGCAACCATGGGTATCGACACTTGGAAAAAGCTTGCCTTGGCGTTCTACCAAAAGTTTTACCCTCCGGAAAAGACGAACTTGCTTAGGGCCTCCATCACCGGGTTCCAACAAAGGGATGAAGAGAGCCTATATGAAGCTTGGGAGCGGTTTAAGTCTTTGGTAAGATCGTGCCTCATCATGGACTCTCACAATGGTTCTTGGTGCAACAATTTTGGAATGGACTTTATGAGGACTCGAGAGCCATTCTCAACATGGGCTCCAATGGTAGGTTTACCGAGGTCGATGACGACCAAACATGGGCGAGAATCGAAGAGATGGCGGTGCATAATTCGCAATACTCTAGGCCTAGGAAGGCACACCGAGGAGGCATGCATGAGGTCGATGCTATCACTAAGTTAAGCATTGACCTTGGAGCTCAACTTAAAACACACATGGAGACTATTGAAAAGAAGCTCCAAAGCCACCTCAACCAAGTCCAAGGCTCTAGTTCATCCCACCATCAACCGATTCAAGAAGTGAATGCTTTGGGGTTCGCACCTCCTTTACCTTATTATGGGATGTGCGATACTTGTGGAATATTTGGACATGATCCTATATATTGCCGTGGAAGTATCGAGCAAGTGAACGCCTTTCAAGCGTTCAAGCAAGGTACCTCTTACTCTAATCAATTCCAAGCTTCCCAACAAGTCCCCCAACAACAAGCTTTTCAACATCAACAACAACATTGTCCCTATGTCCCACCTCCCTTAAGGGACAACAACCAAGGTTACCAAGGTTACATGGGTAATCCAAGACCCTTCAACAACTTCAAGCAAAATAACCAAGGTACCTTTCACAACAACAATCAAGGGTTCCAACAAGGGAACTTCAATCAAGGCGGTTTCAAAGGAAACCAAGGTTTCCAACAACAACAAAACCACAATCAAGGCCTTAGTCAAGGCAATTCTCATGGGTTCCAAGGGAACCGTCAACAAGCAACTCAAAATCAACAACAACAAAGCAAGCCTAGGAGCCGGCTCTCCTACTCATGATTATGGCATTCCCCTAGCCATCACCGACACTCCACATAATCCATCGCCCCCACCTCGGGATTTTGACATTCAAAAGACTTTGACGGAAATACAAAGGAGTAATCAAGATTTGCAACAAAGTCAAGTGGACATGTCAAGGCATCATCATGAGCTCTTCACTTATATTCAAGGGGAAAACGCAATGAGAGATACCCGCATGAAGATACTTGAGAATCAAATATCTCAACTAGCTTCGGGGAGCTTCTCAAGGCAAAAGGGGCAACTACCTTCTCAAGGTGAAACACCGAAATTTGAGCATGTAAACGCCATCACTACAAGGAGAGGTACCTCTTATGACTCCCCTCCATATCCTAATGAGCAAGAGCCAATGCAAGAACCGACAATGCAAAAGACATCTCCAAATCAAGAAGAGTCAAGCTTTGACATTCCAATTGAGGAGCAAGTCTCAAGGGAGGTCGAGAAACCTCAAGAAGACAACCCTCCTCCTCTTCAAGAGAAAGACAAGGGAAAAAGGAAAGTGTCCTTTGAAGAGTCCACCCTTAATGATCAAAACAAGTACCAAATCAAGTTGCCTTACCCATCGAGGCAAATGAAGACTAAGGTGGACACTCATTACGACAAGTTCCTTAGTATTGTGAAGAAATTGGATGTTAGCGTCCCGTTCACCGAACTACTTACCCAAATCCCGGCATATGGAGAAATCCTAGCTAGGAAGAGATCCGTCGACAAGGAAGAGACCGTAGCGTTCACGAAGGTGGTGAGCGAGCTCATACAAGGTTCCACGCTTCCGAAGTTGAAGGATCCGGGTAGTTTTTCGATCCCTTGCACCATAGGCAATTTCTTGATCAAGAATGCGTTATGCGACTTGGGCGCACGTGTGAGCATCATTTCCTATTCTATTTGTTGCCGACTCGGAATGAAGGATTTGAAATGTACGTCCCTCACCCTCCAAATGGCCGCTAAATCATTCAATCGACCATTAGGAATGTTAGAGGACGTACCGGTACGAGTGGGGAAATACTTCATTCCGGTCGACTTCATTGTGCTCGACATGCCGGAGGATGCCAACACTCCCATTATTCTTGGGCGCCCATTTCTACACACCGCGGGTACCATGATCGATGTGAAGAATGGTAGGATCACATTTGAGTTAGGTAAGGAGAAGATAATGTTTGACCTCCAAGGCAACACCTCGCCTACTAGCGATGAGACATGCAATATGATCCAAGCCAAGAAAGACATCGATCTAGGGGGTGAACCGGAACAAAGCTTGAAGAAGTACTCTTATGTACTTGAGGATGACGACTCCGATATGGAGGAAGATGAGTGCCCAATTCATGGGCTTGACGACAAGTTGAAGTGCAATGACAAGGAAGAAGATGAGCCTCCCTTGGGACCGCATGAGGACCGGTGGACGTTTGGGTATATCCCCAAGGACCAAAAGTACAAGTTCAAGTCGTTGAACTTGGAAGAGCGGGATGCCCCGGGAACGTCAAGGCAAGGCCATGAGGAGCCTTGGGATGTGGTCGGCTATATGACGTGCTTGATTGAAGACTTCTCAAGGGCCTTCGACTTGTTCTTACGTGCCCTTGATGGAGATGGAATGAATCATTGTTGTTGAAAAAGATTAAGGAAAGCACCACCTTGGTTTGACGGAGTTCCACAAGAACCGTCTCATTGTATATATCTCTTTCTTGTAATTTGTTGGTTTTTTGTGAATTCTTGTTATTTGGATTGATTGATGAGCGTTGTGAGGGAGAGAGTTTGATGTGTGTTTGAGTACTGCTTTATAGGTGAAGTGAGAACGCTCCTAGAGAGGATTGGCGATGATATACCTTGGGTTGTAGGCACAAGGATCGGGTTTTTGAAGCTTGAAGCAAGCTTTTGGGGATTGTGGAAGTTGAAGAAGACCCATCCCGGCCGGGATGAGGCGTCCCGACCGGGAAGGACCCGTCCCGATCGGGATGGGTGCGCCATATTGGAGCTTCCTGTGAGTTCGTCCCGACCGGGATGAGGGCGTCCCGACCGGGACGGGTGTGGCATCCCGACCGGGAAGGAGTTGTCCCGATCGGGATGGGTGTACCAAGATTTGAGCTCACTGTGGGTCCGTCCCGACCGGAATGAGGTCGTCCCGATCGGGACGGGTGAGGTTACCCGATCGGGATCAGTCTTCCCTACCGGGATGGTCCTCTGCTCCCCCTTGATTCTTCTTCGCAAATCAAGTCCACCCAACCATTTTATGCCCCCTCCCAACCTCCCTACTCCTCCTTGTTCCTATCAGATGACCCATACACCGAGATCCACATCAAATCCCACCCCCCCTCACACCTCTACCATGCGATGTTATCGAGAATGAAGCGGAAAAGCAATGATGAAGACAAGCAAGCGCCTTATTGATCTATGAGACGATGGAGAGAGTGAGTTGCTAACCTATGGTATGGCAACTATCCTTTCTTTTCCGTTTTTGTTGTTACTTGTTTTCCTTTGTTTATTTCCTTTGTGTCTTGATGTCATGGTGGCCTTCGAGGCCTTGGTGTTGATTGCTCCCGATTCTCGACGACGTGATTGCGTCGAGAGTCAATCGAAAAATCCAATCTTACAAAATTTTCACCCCTTTTTAGGAGTTAGTCGGATTTGGACGGAATCCGGGCTAGGTGACTTGATTACACCTAGCCCTCCCCTCCAATTTCCTTTTTATTTCTTTCTTTTTATTTTTCTTTCCCCCATCCATATCTTTTCTCGTCTCGGCCCATGGTGACTTGACTACACCCCGGCCGGACACCTTCTACCTTTTTCTCCACTTTGTTTTTATTTTTAGCTTTATTTTCGTAGTTTATTTTCTTTTCTTTTGTCTCTCCACACACTACGATTGAGCATATGAGGACATTGCTCGATTTAAGTGTGGGGGAGCGATATTCTATCGTAGTTAGTTTTATTTTCCCTTTTTTCGAAAAAACCTTTAAAAAACCCTAAAAATTTGAAAAAATTTCACAAAAGTCAAAAAGATTTTTCTTTTGTGTGTTTTCCCTTTGTGTCTTTGTGTCGTGTTTTTGTTTTTTGTGCGTGTTTGCCTCCCTTTTTCCTTATAGGTTGCTTAATCACCGTTAGCTTTGGAGGGCTTTCAAGACACCCGGTAACATCTTCTCACCCTTTTTCCTCTTTGTTTCTTTTGGAGTTTGGAGGAGTTGTGTGTTGTGGTGTGCTCGGGTGGAGCTTTGTAAAGTTTGTGGACGATTTGGTGGCTTGTTTGGAAATTCGGGGTGGTGTTTGTTTTGCATGTGTTTGTTTTGTTGCTTTTGCTTCTTTTTCTTTCGTTCGTTTTCGTCGTGTCTTTGTTTTGTGTTGTGTTTCATGTGCGTAAACCGTTTTCGAAAACCCGGTTTAGAGGCTAATGTGAGTGTCTACTTTCCCTTCCTAGTAGTGTAAATCGAGTCTTGGACTTTAATCTAGTAGAATGACCCTAAATCAATGAATTCGTTGGTCCTTTACCTTGAGTCCACCTAGCTTACTAGGAATTTACTACGGGATTTGCACTTTTGACCATTATGACCACCCACGGTGTGAAAAGGCCTTGGTTACCGAGTCTCGTCCCTTAGGTGACCGTGTTTAGGATCGTTTGATAAGTCCAAGTTTTCCCCTTTTTGTGGGTTTGAAGGGAAGGACGCTCCCCGACTCTCCCATTTTCCCTACCTTCTACACATATACACACAATAAATTGCAAATTGTTGATTCTCTCTTTCTTGTTACACAATGAAATGCCAAATTGCCAAATCTTGCCAAAAGGGCAAAGAAAAGAAAAAAAAAAGAAAGAAAAAAATGAAAGAAAGAAAAGAACGAAGAAAAAGAAAAGGCACAAAAGCCAAAAAGAAAATAGAAAAGAAGAAAAAGAAATGGCATGGCAACAAACAAAGCAAAAATGTCAAAGAGAAAGAAAATGCCAAAAGAAAACCCGTCTCACAAAAAAAGGAAATCCTCACAAAAATAAGCCTTTTTCCGACTTTTGCCATGAAGAGCCTACCAAAGGACCGAGTCCAGAGGAAGGATGATAGCGGCATTAGTCGGTCTTCCCTCATTTTGCATGTTTTCCACCTTTTTACTTGGACTAGTTAGGCGGTTTTGGACACGGGACGACCCTCTTGGCTCACGCTAAAGGGGGCGGGGTCTCACTTACCTACAGTGTCGACTAACACCGTGGTTCCTCATTTTCCACTCCGCCGATCGTCCCGTAGTACGTTTTTAGAAAGTTAGGAGGACCTAGGTAAGTTACCAACGTTTTTACTGCTTTATCGTCATACTATTAGGGTTTAGCCCACCTTGGTCTGTATCGCTAGCTTGGGAACGTTGTCACTTACCTCGAGTCCTAAAACCGGTGTTTTATTCACCGCTTTTAGAGGGAAGCGGTATTTCTTTTGTTTTGGGTGCAACCGATTATGTGTTTGTTTGTGTGTTTGTTTGTTTATTTGTTTTGTGTCCGGTTGCATCCACAGTTTTGTCGCAAGACCCAACTTGCCTTGCGGAGTGCACTTGTCCTCTAAGTGCGCTCGCGTGAGTTGAAGGGGCGTAGGGTGCGCTAATACCCACTCGGATAGTTTAGTAGTAGTATGTGCTTACTCGAGGGCGAGTAAGGGTTAAGTGTGGGGGAGTTGATAAGTGTAGTTTGTAGTGCCTATTTGTTGTGTTTTGGTCCCTTTTTCCTTGTGGAATCGCTCCTTGGGAGCGGTTTAGGGGCTTCTTATGCTTCCTTTAGTTCGTTTCAGGTTCCCGAGGCCGAATTGGAAGAGTTGGAGCGATTCCGACTCAATACATACACATTTTGGAGCCAACGAGATAAAGGAAGGATGACTCGAGACCTTGGAATCGACCCCGAGACCTCGGGACCCAATCCCGAGCCTCCGAGACCCGATCCCGAGTCCCGAGAATCGGTGGGAAGCCCATGAGAGGCAAGGAAGGACCAAAGAGCATTTAAGGAAGGCATACAAGACCCTTCCCGGTCGGGATGGTGACCTTCCCGATCGGGAAGGGATGCACGTTTAGGAGCGCCACTGTGGGTCCTTCCCGGTCGGGTTGATCCCTTCCCGATCGGGATGGAAGAACCCTTCCCGATCGGGATGATCCTTCCCGATCGGGATGGGCTACAGCTCACCCGCTCTTCTTCTTTTCTTCTTCCTCATTCTTGTACCCATATATATACTCCCTTCTTGTAATATTAAGACATCTTATCTTACCCTACATTAGTTTAAGCCTCCAAAACCCTAGATTTACTCTCACTCATTAGCTTTAATCTTCCCTTAATCTTAGTTAATCCTTAGTTAATTATTGTATTTAGTTCTTGTATTAAGAGGATACTTGAAGAATTCTCCAGGATTGACAACCTTGGGTTTTATTTGGGTTCTTATTTATACAAGATTTCATCTTTTCATCTCCTTAGTGTTGGTATAACCTTTCTTACTCTTAATCTTGTTTATTTAATCTTGTTTGAATCTTTTCATATTGTTAGTATCATTGTTCTTGTTAATCATTATGGATGTTTGTTTAGTGATAATATTTTCTCTTGTTATGGTTGTTTTATTCTTGATAATGAGTGAGTAGTCTTCTTGTGGGGTTAGTAGGGGGATTAGGGGTAGATTATGGATGATTAGGGTTGATTAAGGGGAAAAGGTTGAATCTTTGTTGTTAGTCACATTGTAGGCACTCTATGTGTTTGTTGATATGCTTGTGTGAGTTGTAGTGGCCATGCTTCCCATGCTAGTGTTCATATTCTCATTGATTGCTTATTTTGTGGAAATGTTGAGAATATTTTAGTTGCGAGAGCGCGGACTAGGGTCTAAGTTGCGAGAGCCCGGACCCACCTTGACATCGGTCTAAGTTGCGAGAGCCCGGACCGACTCTAGCGATTAGGAGACACCTATACCCTTGATCACCCCAATTATCCTTCTACCTCTATGAACCCGACCTACCCCACTTCTTTCCATATTTGTGTTAATCCTCCTAGTTAGCCATCGTTCTTTTAGTTTATTTAGTAGTTCGTTCATTAGCTTAGTTCATACTTCTCCTCTATCATAGTTTTCTATTTATCGCTTCCTTTTGTTCGTTTGGTAATCTAGTCTCGTCGTAGGCCAACCTAGTCTAAACCTTGATATACCGTCCTCGTGGATACGATCCCGACTTACCCTAGCTACTCACTAGGTTAGTCGGTGTTATATTGATTGGCTAGGGACGTGACAAATCCCTACCATCAATTGCACCCTCGGAGTATAAACTAAACGGGACACGATGCATAGATAGTTGAGAACGGATCTCGAAATTACTCGGGTCTATTTAGTGTATTTTAGTGCTTGCGGTTGAAGTTGGGACGTTACGTATTTTAGTAGATGTTTGTGGACCTAGTGTCCACATCTAGTGTGTCGTAGTGCATAATAAAAGAAAGTGCGACAATGTAAAGTTTTGTTTAGATAGCAACGAAGTGACGACTCGACTTCAACAGGCGGATCCTCCTAGCTTGACCTGTGATTTCGGCAGAGCTCCGTTACCGTTGACCCTTCTTG
The DNA here is from genome assembly GCA_958450325.1 of Agrostemma githago. Taxonomy (NCBI): domain Eukaryota; kingdom Viridiplantae; phylum Streptophyta; class Magnoliopsida; order Caryophyllales; family Caryophyllaceae; genus Agrostemma; species Agrostemma githago. The sequence goes on from OY288261.1 coordinate 33,829,413, forward strand.
CGGCTACTCCGGCAGAGCTTCGTTACTATGGGCTGATTCTGCGGCTATTCCGACAGAACTTCGTTACTAGACTTGAGCTAGTCGAACACAGGCACCTCGGTATCGAGTGGAGTGCTTGAAGGTGAGGAGTAGCGTCGATATCGCTTTTTTATCGGAACTACGATCGAGTGGATTGTTTGCCTCGGGTGTCGGAGTGCGAGCCCTTAGCGAGAATGTGGGAGGAGAAGAGAATTGTGTCGAATGAAGGAGGTGAGGGGGGTATTTATAGGTGTTTTCGGCCCTCGTCACCGATATGGACGCCTGATTTGAGGCGCACCAAGACTCACGCGCCTGGGTCAGGCGTGGGGAGTCTCAGACGCGTGAGGCGAGGCGGTTGGAGTTTTGAAGATACGATTTTGATACTTTCCAAAATCGAGAGGGAGGAGTATAATACGTATCTTGGGGCCTAAGGTTTCCCTGTGTTACCCTAGCGCCGTGAGCTTGGTGGGGGTCGGGTGTGCATCCCAAGGTTCGCTTGGCGCGGTGCTGACTCGGTTTGAGTTTCGGGACCGACTCGGGGTCCCAGTGTCAGAATTGACTCTAGTTAGTGTCTATGCGACCGTAACGACACGACTAAGGCTGCCATCATGTTAGTTTAATTTTTCCGAGTAATTTTTTGATCCGTTCTATAGAAAAACTACCTAAAACATCGCGAACCCGCGTCGAGTTGCAGTCCTATCGTCATCGGGTGTTTGTTGGGCACTTCTGCAGCCACCAGGTCCAAATCCGGGTGTCTACAGAAGCCCCTACTTTGACTGAGGCTTGGAAAAGGCGAAAGTCAAAGTATAGCCACCCAGGTCAATCGAGGATTACGACCTGGTGGCTGTCCGGTAGGGTCGTTTTAAGTCCCTTGGACTATGTGTTGAGGATTGCCAGCCAAGGTTTAGAGGTCATACCTGACATGTTTGCTTGCGGTTCCTTACTTGGTCCGGGGCCGTTGCTTGACATCTCGTTTCGATTCTTCATGCGCATGCACTTTGTCTTCTTCGGTTTGTTTAAAAGTTTGTTCAATTTTAAATGTTTTCGTGTGTAGGTGACACGTTAAATGTTCATGTGGGTTGGCTTTCATTTGAACAAATGTTTTGGGGATGCTTATGAACCCTTGATGAAATAAAACTTTCGTGGGTGTCAGTCTCCACTTGAGCGGTCGTCCTTGGGATGCTTGTGACCCCTTGGGCAAAATAAAGCTAAACAGAAATGTTCGAGGGCGTCAGTCGCCACTCGAACACTTGTCTTTGGGATGCCTCTGACCCCTAAGACATAACAAAACAAGATAAACTACTCGAGGGCGTCAGTCTCCACTCGAGCAGCTGTCTTTCGGGATGCCTCTGACCCCTAGGGCAAAACAAGATGAGATAAAACTATTTAAGGGCGTCAGGCTCCACTCGAATAGCTGTCTTTCTGGATGCCTCTGACTTCTAGGACAAAACAAGATGAGATAAAACTATTCGAGGGCGTCAGTCTCCACTTGAATAACTGTCTTTTGGGATGCCTCTGACCCCTAGGACAAAATAAGCCAAGATAAACTACTCGAGGGCGTCAGTCTCCACTCGAGTAGCTGTCTTTCGGGATGCCTCTGATCCCTAGGACAAAATAAGCTAAGATAAACTACTCGAGGGCGTCAGTCTCCACTCTAGTAGCTGTCTTTCGGGATGCCTCTGACCCCTAGGACAAAATAAACCATTCGAGGGCGTCAGTCTCCATTCGAATGAAAAATGTTGTGGAGGTATCAGACTTCTTCGAGAGCGTTAGTATCTACTCGAATCAAATGTTGTGGAGGTTTCAGACTCCTTCAAGGGCGTTGGTATCCACTCAAATCAAAATGTTGTGGATGTTTCAGACTCCTTCGAGGGCGTAGGTATCCACTCGAATCAAAATGTTGTGGAGGTTTCAGACTCCAATGCCTCTCGGATAACTAAGACCCGTTAGGCGAAAAAATTGATGTTTGCTTATTTGCTTTAGTTAAATGTTTTGTTGTTTTGCGGGTTTGTCTTATTCGTTCGGGTTTGTTCTTGCTTTGTTTTGGTTTGTTATGTATTTGAGATTTGTTCAGAGTTTGCTTTGATTGGTTCGGTTTAGGTTGCTTAATTTCGTGCTCGGGCGCAGCGTTCACGTTAACTGCGGCTCTTATGCTTGTTTTATTATCGAGTGTGCTTTATCGATATTGATAGTAATTGTTCCATTATTGTTGTTACTTTGCTTGTTTTAAAAGGTGTGTGTTTCATGGGTATCCAATGTTAAGCCTCGTTTGTCTTGTTTTTAGTCTGTGTTGGACGGTTCAGACGTGCACCCATCAGCGCCCCACTCTTCAGGCGCCTAGCCCCCAGCGGGTCAGGATCCGGGCGCGTCACTTGAGTTAGTCGGGCTCTCATGGACCGTGTCTGCTTAAGTAAACGAGCGCTGGGGCTATCATTCAATCAACCCAAATTTCGAACGCGTCGCCCCTTTCGCCCCAAAGTCGCCTTTTTGATTTTCCTTACGCGATTTCCGTCTCGATTTTCGTCATATGCGACAATGTCGACTCCGGGTAAGTGTTCTTTACTTGTTTATTGTCGGTTTTGCTTGATTTAGTTGATTGTGATTTTGTTTTGTTAAACCTTAGAAAATCGATTTGGGTGTTTTTAATTTGATAAGCTTCGATGCTTATGTTTAATCTCATTATTAAATTAGGGTCGATTAGAGCTTGTTAGGGTAGCTATAAGCTTGATAGGGGATTTCGAGGTACGACAATGGCTCCCTATGGTGATAGGTTCGGAATGCTAGGGTTAGGGACCATTTTCCGGATATTTCCGAAATCATTTTACGTAATCTTGTTCAATTAGTGTTTGTGAGGATGTGGGTAGCTCCCTTGTCGATTTTTATGGGCTAGGATGGCTTTTAGGGCTCTCCGTGCGGTTTTGTGTGTCTTAAGACATACCAAAAGGTGTTGCAACGATGCCGGATTTTCCCGAAACCACTTCTATTGTGACCGGGAATGAAAAATGGTGTTAGTGGCCTTTTCGGAATTTTAATATCCTTACCCGAACTTTTGGCCCTATTTTGACCTGTTTAAGCTCCTTTAGCCTGACCTGAGGTATGGATTTTTCATGTTTTGTTTGATTTCACAGCTAGAGGTGATACCGAGCGTCCCGAGGGAACTTCTTCAGCTGGTACTAGTGGCGAGGCTGCCGGGACGAGTTCACAGACTCCCCGAGGGATTCGCAGGAGACGACGGAGTATCTCATCTCAGCATCGTGATCCGGAGGCCATAAATGAGACCGATTTCGATAGGGTGAGGAAGCGTAGGCTTCCAGAGACAGTGGCTAGGAGGGCTCATGTTCCGATTCCCGTACCGGAGAATGAGGAGATTGGCTACGAGGATCCCGAGTGGGCTCGGGATTGGGATGGTCATCAGTTGCTCTTTCATCTTGACCTACACGTTTCTCACCGCATCGTGCATGGTCTGGTGAGTGTCCTATTCATGTTTATTAGTTATGTCTAGGGTTTTGGCTCGGGTTATTTAGGTCTGTTTCGTTTATGCTTGTATTGTTTTGGTTTGCAGCCCCCAGGCCCGATGAGGACTTTCTCGGGCTTTACTACGTGTCTCGAGATTTATGTTCAGAAGTTGACCCCCGCGGTAAAGGGGATCGATTATCGCAAGGCCTGCTCTAGGTCCCGTGGTTGAGCAGTGGGTCCGGCTGGTGGGTTGCAAGACTAAGTGCAACCTTATGGTGATTAGAGCGATGATAGATCGCTTTCATGATACTACCTCGACCTTCCATATGGCTTTTGGGGAGGTTGGGATGACCCTAGAGGATTTTGGGATGATTACCGGTTTGCCTTGGGGCCCGGATAGGATTAGGTGGGCCACCGAGGGCCCTAGACTACATAGTGATGAGGTGCGGGGCCTCATCGGAGATTGTTTGGAGCGTGAGGCATATAGTGCGTCTCATGCTCTGGTGAGCTCGTTCATCACCGATTACTTCGAGCGGGTGGCGGTGTTAGAGGGTCGAGAGCCCAACACACCGGAGCAGGATGCTCGGTTGTGGTTGTGGTACTTCTTAGGGTCGACCCACTTCTCGGATAAAGGCGAGAGGTTTAGAACTAGGATTTTGCCTCTCCTAGCTAATCTAGAACAGCTAGGACGTTATGATTGGGTAACTGCGACTTCCGCGGAGATGACTCGCTGCCTGCAAGTCATGGTGAGGCCTCTGGTGATAGAGTCAGCCTCGGCTTTGCCTATTGTGGGTCCAGGCCTTATACTGGAGGTTAGTTGCTATTCTCACTTTTACCCCTCAAGTTCTGCTTAGTTTTGGCTTAGTGTTGCTAAAGGTATTTTGGGATTTTGCAGGCTTGGATCTACTCCTATTTTCCTTGTTTGGCGCCTAAAACGGTGCGGGTTCACCCGAAGAGATTCCCGACGGGGATCGAGTGGAGGTTGGCTCAGCTTAAGAGTACAATCAGCCATTATCCGTCGGAGAATGCGCTAGTTAACCAGCTACGCCTCGAGGATGTAAGTTTTCTTTTTATAGCCTAGATATTTCGTTTAGTAGCCCCCAAGGTTTAGGATTTATTGAGATGTGGGTTTTTTTTGTGTAGTTTGTGGCTCGCTCTTGGGCCGATTATGAGCGTGCCAGAGTATGTGGCTGCGGAGTTGAGGCCTCGGAGTTATAGGAGGATGCTCCTTATTGCGTTGTTTCGCCCGGTTTGGTATCTGGGCGAGCGGTTGGTGCGTTAGTGCTTGTATGATGATTTCAGAGTGCCGGTTGATCCTCCCCGGACCATGTTCAGACCACCGACCACCGCAGAGGTCCTCGAGGATAGGGATGGAGAAGGAGGCGATGCACTCTTGGTGCCTGGTGCCTCTTACCTATCTCACGTCAGCCAGCGGCAAGCTTGCCACCGCCTTGTGGTAAGGTTCTAATTTTTTGGTTCTAAGGTTTGTTTCACGGTTTAGTGCTTTCTTGCCTACCGACCGACTCGTTGCTTTCTCAGCTGGCCGATCCGGCCGACGCTGTTCAGCCCCCAGATTTTCCCCTGACGCTGCTTAGGGTGGACGTGGCTGGGATTCCTTTCACTGAGCCTCTCCCCCCGTGTTTTGCCGAGGAGATGGACGCTGGGATAGATTTGGGGTGACCGGGTATACCGGGTAAGTCTTGGCTTTCGCTTTGGGTTTGGGTTCTAAGAGTTAGGATTGGTTTGTCTAACTTCTGTGGTTTCAACTCTCAGGTTTCGTCAGCTTGCCATCAGCGGTTGTGGCAGGCTGCCAACTGCTTCCAGGTCTACGCTTCGAGGGTTTCCCGTGACGCTTCGGGACCTCGATCGGTGAGTTCGTGTGACTAGAGTGGTTTTCTAGGCTGCTTGTGTGTTTTCCTAATGTTTAAGTGTATTTGCAGGATGTCCCGGATATGGTGGGGCAGCTGGAGACTCGGGTGACCGAACTCGAGGCGAAGGCGGCTGAGGCGCAATGGCTCCTGCAATCTCGGGCTGACGAGATCGCTTTCCTTAAGGAGCAGTTGGCTCGGTCTCGAGGTGAGACATCCGCGCAGGGTGAGGCTAGGCATCAGATTGAGAGGGAGGCTGAGGCTGACGTTATTGGTCGAGCTACGGGTGTTACCGAGGAGATTGGAGGATGCCCCGAGACGGCTACCCTAGATATGTTGTCGGGGATGGATGGTAGTGAGTCTCCTCTTCTAGATTTGGAGGATCTAGGTTTGGATGACAGTATTTGTGAGGTCGTGATGGCCATTTGCGCGGCTTCTAGGGGTCCTCCCTAGTCCTAATTTGTGTATGGATTTGTATATTTTGTATATTCGCTTTAGATTTTTAGTATCTGAATTAGTTGGATTAGTCTCGTGTTTTCGTTCGGTGAATTGTCTACCTAGATTGACAAGTAATCACTTTTGCGTTCAATCATTTGCGATTTAGTCGTAGTTTAAGGTGCGTTGGAGTTGCATGGGAGTATGAAAACAATTTCTTTTGGATGTTTTGAGATGTGTTAGTTTGAGCCGGGAATCGGATAAGATGGTACGTCGATTAAAATGTTTTGACTAGTAACGTGTTTTGACCGAGTGTATTTAGGAGATGAGTGTAGTTGTTTTGACATTCAGAATGAGGCCGAAGTTATAAATTCGGGCAACTTTTGAAAAAAAATTAGACCACCTTTTGCATACTCATAATATTGCCTTGTTAGGCTACAGACGCGACTTGACAATAACCGTGAAAAGGCTACAACACGCCTAGGTGGGGTAGCTACTCCCCCTAAAAAAATTAAAACTAAAAAAACATCTAAGTCTCGTGTGTCCGATGGGTAAACTCGCATTCTTGTAGCTCCTGCGTGGGTATTTTGGTTCGACAGGGTGCGCGAGCCTGGCATACTCGACATATGGGTCCCCACTGAGTACCAGTTCCCGGCTTACCGGTCCCCCCGGGGTTTCTTCTCGGGGCCTTCAAGGGCCTCAAGATGACGCCTGACATCGTCAATGGAGGAGGAAATCGACGAAACTATCCCCAGTATCCCATGGACCACGTTCATCAAGGCATTGAGTTGGTCGATGCTACTTTCGTTTCCACTTGGTGCCATTCCTAGGTCCAGCGGGATAAAGGCAATCATGAGATCGGGTTTATCAGGTAATTTATGAATCCGAGGAATGCTTGCGACTGAGCGACGCGGAAATGAGACCCTTGACTCACGTGGGCATACGGTCATCGGCTTAGGAACTCAGGTGCTTTAGACTCATTAGTGTATTCGGCGAAACGCCTAATGAATTTTAGGTCTCTGGAACGAGACGATTTGACACAAACCTCGAAGGTGAGATTTAAAGAGGACTTCTCGGAATGAGACGACCCTAAATGTAAAACCTCGAGTAGAGGTGATCCTAGTAACTAACACAGACAGTTAATCACACGGTTGTACGATGTAAAGGGGTTGATCACGATCCCGGCTCGGGATCAAAGAGTTTTTATTTTTTTCGAAAATGACCAATCTTTGCGGAGGAAATTTTTTTAAAAAGGATGATTTCTAAAAAAAATGGGTAGGTGATGGCGTGACGACGTCGTTCGTGAAGGTGTGTTGCTATATGTGCGTGTCGGGAATCCGGCGATAGCAAAAGTGTAAATGGTTTTCTTTTTTTGAAAGGACCATGGTTCTTAGGGGAACCAGTTTTGAAAATGATGATGTGAGTCCTTTGTCGAGACTATTATTAATTAGCTAGTTCGATACTTGTGGTGTACGTGATGCTCGTGGTAGAGCGTGAAGTCTAATGATGGTGTTTTAAAGGTGTGACTAAATCCTTATTAAGGAATTTAGGTGACGAATAGTGTTTTTTAGAAAAGCGCTCTCTTTTTTAGAAAACTTTTTAAAACTAGCAACCAACGTTCGTCTGTTGCGTTAACCAGCTTTTAACGGCGGGGAAATGTAAAATGTTTCGAGGGTGTAATCGTTTTGGGTTCCTTGACTTCATTAATTGAAGCTTCGGTTGTGTTGACGGTATGTGTAAAAAACGTTTTTTTTTTTGAAACAAAATGTAACCGGTTGGTGTACCTTGATCCCATTGATCGGGAGTCTCGGGGGTATTAACGGTATTCGTTGTTTTATTTTGGCCAACGTGATGGCGCTAAAAAAAATCTTTTTTTTTAAAGTAGTGAGTTCAAAATTCGCCATGATAACGGGATCTAAAAAATGTTTTCCCTTTATGGAAATTATGGTTTGACCGGAGTATCGGCATTCAAAAGGTCGTTTTGAAAAGAGGAGGTATTTTTCGAAAACGGAATTGGGTGATTTTAGTGCTTTATTTGGATTGGGTTGTTCAAACACGCTACACATAACTAGGAATGCGTACACTCATGCAGGATGCAGACACGGGTAGGTTAGGGTAGGCTACCGCCCACGAATAGTCCTTACTTAGGTATTGACAATTATCTGGGGAGACAAGTGTCATACCTTCCGTTCGGAACTATCCGCTTATTATTCCCGCGGCGTACGCGTTAGGCGGTCGGAGCGTCAATCAAGGATCTCTCCACGTGTCCCTAAAGATCTTACCGCGAAGAGGTCGATTGGTCCTGATATCGGTTAGGGTGGGCTTTTTAGGGTTAAAACCTGTAGTGACCACAACTAGGAACTAAGAAATGAGCTTCACCGACCTCGTTCAAGTTACACCACCACTGGAAATTTGTTTCCAAATCCCCAGCGGAGTCGCCAAACTGTGGACGTCCGCCCGGCGCCCCGCGCGTGCCTGCGCGGGACCGACCCATTTTTTTAACGTGTGGCGGCGGCCACCCATGCGGCCCCCTCCTTGTTGGGATCCGGTCCGATCTCGCGTACAGGGCGAAGTGTCGGACCTCGATTTGGATGACGATCCGGACTTGTAATAGACGGGTGCGGGCACCCGTGTTTCCGTTTGGAATCGATCGAGTCGTAGTTGTAAATGTTTAAAGGCCGATTTGTTTGGTAAGGCGACCTTTTTAGTGAACTGAATTCGTTGCCGATTTTTGGAGTCGCCACCGAGTCAATTATGGGGACTCGAAAACCGTTGAAGTCAACTTTGATCCCTTGCCGGCTCAAAGTTGAGGGGCACGGGACCTAAAGATAAAGACTTGTACCCTTAAGCACTCTATGCCTGGAATGACTCTCATTGCCAATGGTTTCGGACATCCGGAAACCGTCGATTGTGAGTAAGGGGTGAGGGTACGTATTGGGAAGCCAACATCCGATAGATGTCAACACCCAATCCCGCCCGCACTATAGCGGCCTCTACTAATCAATCGATGGGCTGATAACCTAGTTCTTTTGTAGTGGCGGAAGTACTGTAACATCCGTTGTTTTCACCCTATATCTTTTGATACGTCGGTTATTTAAGGACAAGTAAGTATTGTCGTCAAAGTAGTTGTGTTTACATTCTTTGCATGTGATTTCACGTGACAGGCAAACCATGAAAAGATGCACCTAGGAGAGTAGAGAGTACTAGTATTATACGTATTAGCAAAACAGTTTTAACGCGATAATACGGATATTAGTCGTTCTCGTTGTATACCTTACCTGGTATTCTGCTTAAGATGCGTCGGTTCGGTATTAGTAGAGATGCGTCGAACCTAGTAAGGCGAGAACCTAGACTAATGCGGAACCCGACCATCGCTTTGTTCAATTTTAGTTATTTTAAGTTTTGAATTCCGTGTTAGGTGATTTAGCATGCGATTATAAGGTCATAAAAGCAGTAAATCATACGAAAAACTGTAAATGCGAATGTAAGTAAATCACATTGTGAGGATTGCACCCTCGGAGTATACACTAAACGGGACACGATGCATAGAGAGTTGAGAACGGATCTCGGAATTACTCGGGTCTATTTAGTGTATTTTAGTGCTTGCGGTTGAAGTTGGGACGTTACGTATTTTAGTAGATGTTTGTGGACCTAGTGTCCACATCTAGTGTTGTCGTAGTGCATAATGAAAGAAAGTGCGAGAATGTAAAGTTTTGTTTAGAAGCCAACCTAGTGACGACTCGACTTCAACAGGCGGATCCTCCTAGCTTGACCAGTGATTTTGGCAGAGCTCCGTTACCGTTGACCCTTTCTGCGGCTACTCCGGCAGAGCTTCATTACTATAGGCTGATTCTGCGGCTATTCCGACAGAACTTCGTTACTAGACTTGAGCTAGTTGAACACAGGCACCTCGGTATCGAGTGGGGTGCTCGAAGGTGAGGAGTAGCGTCGATGTTGCTTTTTTATCGGAACTACGATCGAGTGGATCGTTTGCCTCGGGTGTCGGAGTGCGAGCCCTTAGCGAGAATGTGGGGGGAGAAGGGAATTGAGAGAATTGTGTCGAATGAATGAGGTGAGGGGGGGTATTTATAGGTGTTTTCGGCCCTCGTCGCCCATATGGACGCCTGAGTTGTGGCGCACCAAGACTCAGGCGCCTGGGTTCAGGCGTGGGGAGTCTCAGACGCGTGAGGCGAGGCGGTTGGAGTTTTGAAGATACGATTTTGATACTTTCCAAAACCGAGAGGGAGGAGTATAATACGTATCTTGGGGCCTAAGGTTTCCCCGTATTACCCTAGCACCGTGAGCTTGGTGGGCCTCGGGTGTGCATCCTGAGGTTCGCTTGGCGCGGTGCTGACTCGATTTGAGTTTCAGGACCGACTCGGGGTCCTGGTAACAGAATTGACTCTAATTAGTGTCTATGCGACCGTAACGACACGACTAAGGCTGCCATCATGTTAGTTTAATTTTTCCGAGTAATTTATTTGATCCGTTCTATAGAAAAACTACCTAAAACATCGTGAACCCGCGTCACGTTGCAGTCCTATCGTCATCGGGTGTTTGTTGAACACTTCTGCAGCCACCAGGTCCAAATTCGGGTGTCTACAAACATTCTCATCAACAAAATCACCATCATCATCTATGAGCATCTCATAATCATTCACATTCTCATGGGGAAGGGGAACATCATAAGAATGAACATTAGATCGAATATAAGGCACATCCACAAGTAGAGAAGATAAGTCCACATTTTCACCAATAGCATCAAACATAGAATAATCATCAAGTTCAACTCTAGCTTGTGGTCCTCTCTTAAATGTAGCCCAAATAGAATTTCGATCCTCATCGGCACTAGCCATGGCCTCAATTAAATCTCTCGCCTCATCAACGCTCAACTCATCAAATGCTCCTTCGGATGATACATTCACAAGGTTTCTAAGAGAAGGAAGCAAATTATCAAAGAAAATAAGCATGATTTGGCAAGTTGAAATACCATGGTGGGGACAAGCTCTCAACAAACCCTTAAATCTACCCCAAGTCTCACTCAAACTCTCAAACTTGCCTTGTTGGAAATTATAAATTGCACGAATCCTTTTGGAAGTTTTAGAGGGAGGGTAGAGTTTGTTAAAAAGGCTTGAGGTAAGTCATTCTAAGTGAAAAAGGTAAAAAAAGGGTGAGAGTATAACCATTTACTAGCTTCACTCTTAAGACTAATTAAGGGAAAAAGTATAAGTTAGGTAGCTTGGTCTGATACTCCCTCCATCCTAACAAGAGAACAATTTGCCTCAAATGTCTCTAAATGGTCAATTGCTTCGTCACTTTCTAAACCACAAAAGACATCTCGTCAAATCAACTCAATAAGACCTGCATCAAACGCATAAGCTACTTCTACATACAACCCCAATATTAATAGGTCGATTAACATGAGTAGGGTTGGGTCTAATAAGATCACGTATGCTAGGTATCGTCATGTGTGCACAAAAGGGTGACAATTAAGAGATAAGTCACAAGATAAGTGATAATGCAACACACAAGCATGCAACAAGAAGCAATTAACAAGTAACAAATGCGTAGTCTAATAAATCTAAAACTAAACTAATATCAATCCGTTAATCTCCTCGGCAACGGCGCCAAAAACTTGATGTGAGTTATAAAACCTCGCAAGCGCACGAGTATCGTTGCGACACTTGGATGGTCGAATCCTCATAGAGATCGGGAATGAGTACTAGTTCGGTCTCAGATTAAAAATTAGCTATGCGGATAGATAAAAGAGATTGAGTAAACTAATATGACTAATTAATGAAAGCATAAGCGAACTAATAATAAAACTAAGTGAGTAATAAGAATAGTGATCTAATAATAAAGAAAGGCCTAGGGTTCGATTTAACCACCGACATATTGTAATCATGGGTAAGGAACACCGATAATGAATTGCTAGGGATAGTAGGACGAGTGGAACGTCTCTAAGGGTCGACTACCTCCCTCCCGGGTTTGTAGTTCAACAAAGAAAACCCGATCACCTCCCTCCCGGGCTCGTGGGTCGGATTCCTAGGTCAATCGAGTGAGCCCACTCCAAGGTCCTAGGTCACTAAGTACGCGTCTTAATCTCATTTCTTTCTCTCCCCTCTCCCAAGGTGAAGAGTCTAGACCGATAGTTAGGGTACCCTACCTAATTCTCACTCCCGTGTTCAACTAGGCGGGACAAGGCAAGTCAAGAGGTGAGGTTTACTAACTAGACCTAACCGACTCTCGTTGGTGGACAAGGGTCAAGGGTTCAACCATAACCAAGAAACGAGTCGATTCCCGAACCCCAAACTATCCTCCTCCGTATATCCCAATCAATCCAAATACATAATTCCAAACCTACAATCAAGACATGTCGAGGCCAAATTGTACCCTAGAAAAGGACTACTCACTAATCATAATTATTCTAATCAAAACACAAATAATTAAACTAAACATAATAATAAGCATAAAGAAAGAAGCTTTGACTAATCTAGTATGATTAAACTAGTTCTACCATCATCTACACATACTAATCTCACGCATAAACACACAAAACAAACACGATTAACAATAAAGACATAAACTTTTAATCAATAATAAATCAAGCATAAACATAAAACATAAAAGATACCCCCTCCGTCCCAATGAATTCTTTACGTTTGTTTTTTCACACTTGTCGAGACACATTTCATTTCGTTCATATTTTTATTTACGTGTTATTAAAAGTTCTAAAAATTTAATAATCTTAATGTACTTATTAAGACCATTCGAAAAAGATCTCACATGACTATGTTTTACGTTATATATTAGAAATTATATTCGAGATCATTCCACCTCATGAATAGTGCCAAAAAGCAAACGTAAAGAATTCACTGGGACAGAGGGAGTAAATGATAAATAGAAAAGAGAAAAGAATTATACGAAATTGAAAGAGAAATTAATGCAAAGATAAAGGAGGTGAATCAAGAAACTAATTAAAGATAAACCAGTTAATCCAACAAAATAAAGGAGGGGAGTTCTCTCTTGTCTACTGTTGCGCCTTACTCCTACGCTAAACCCTCTTCTTTCCACAAATCAGCCTGCCCTCTATTCAGAAATTGGGGGTTTTTATATGCAACTAGTACAAAAGGTAGTGAAAGACATAAATACTCTTACTTATTGAAACATTAAGGAATAAATGAAAGGGTTAAATCGTCAATTGTTGTTCAAGTTAAATCACAAGTCAAACACTAAATCAATCGAGGTCGCACGGTGGGTTTCTGGTCACGGGTCGCCGGAAAGGAGTGCACGGTCGGCGAGCTTCTGGCGGTTGACGACAGAATATGGTGGCGCGGTTGGTTCCCCTGAGATCGACTATCGACAGAGTTGGGTAACTGGTTCGACGATGTGAGTTGCCGCAATCTAGCCGGAGATTGACGAAGGAGCCTGGTTGTCGCGCGGTGGCCGAAGGACCGGGCGAGGTGGTCTATATGGTGGTAATTAATTAAGGTAATGAAGGTTTGGCAATGGTGATTATGAAGATGAGATAAATGGAGTTGTTGATTGATGGCCGGTTTGGATTGGGGATAAATTGAATTGAAGATGAAATTGAATTGGGGTGGAGGTATGAGACGGTTTGATTGATGAAGATAATTAATGGTGGAGTAGAAGAAGCTGTATGATTGATTATGATTGATGGAGGGAAGTTGAATTGGAATTTGGATGGTAAAATGGAGTTCCAGGAGGAGCTAGAGTGAGGAGTTCAGTCAAGTCACCTTGACTCCTCGTCCGCTTTGACCCATCTGACTCATTTCTCTTGACTCATCTTGACCCATTTCGGTACCTATAATATCCAAATGACTAAAGCAGTACCAAAATTTTGACAAATACACTAAAACGACACTTATAATGCTAGGCTCGACTAATAAACTAATTAAACTCAAAATGACTTAAATAATAACAAATCGAGTTATAAATCCGACAAAATACGAGTATAAATGTGAGACAAAAATACGTAAAATATCGACTTATCACATGGACATTGTGAACCAATTCGGTTAGGTTGTTGACATCGTTGCGGATGCTCTTAATAGCGTTTGAATTCGTAGACATGTTGGAGAGTGACTCTGCGGGACATGGCTGAAAGTGAGAAACGCCAACACCGGACGACACTAAAAGAGACTCAAGGAGTGCTCGTAGGTGAGCGACACAGAAATGAGACCCTTGATTCACGCGTGTTTGCGGTCATCGAGATTTGAGACTCATGTGCTTTTAGACATTTGGTGTATTCGGCGAGATGCCTAACGGACTCGGATCTCTAGAGGGACACGATTTGACACAATTCTTGGGGTAGGGTTTTAGAGGACTCTCGAGATGAGATGACCCAAAATGTAGAACCTCGGATAGAGGCGAGTTTAGGGATTTAGCAAAGACAGTTAAGCACACGGTTGTACAGCTTAAGGAGTTGATCTCGATCCCATCTCGGAATCAAAGGATTTTGATGCTCTCGAAAATAGATAGATTTGAAAAGCGATTTTTTGAAAGTGGGAGTTTTGAAATCGACATTACGACGGTTAAGTAACATCGTTTTTGATATGTTGGAAAGTGCTGCCATGTGGGTGTCAAGAGTTCATGAGTTTAAAAATTGACAACAGTAACGGCGTGGAATTGTGATTTTTCAAAGTTATGGTGTAAAAGAACCGGTTTGTGAAAAGATGTGAAAATCGTTAGGGTTGCGTTGTTATCGAGATTTCTATTGGTTAGGAGTTCGATTGTTCACGATGTAAAAGGTTTTTTTTAGGAAACATGATGACCATGGTGGTGTTTTAAAATGGAAGTTGTGTAGCAAAATTCTCGTTTACGAGAATTTAGGTGGTTGGTAGCGGTGTTTTGAAAGGGAGAGTGCAACCGTGTAAATATACTTCGATTCCATTTATTGGAATTTTGGCGATAGTAACGGCGTGTGTAAAGATGTTTTGTGAAGGAAAATGTAAACGTGTTAGATACCTTGATTCCATTGATTGAAATTTTGGCGATAATAACAGTATGTGTAAAAGTCTTTTGAAAAGGGGAAATGTAACCGTGTTGGGTGCCTTGGTCCTATTGATTTTAATTTTTGCGATAGTAACAGTATGTGTAATGTTTTTTTTTTTTAAACGGGGAGTTTTGATTTGGCCGGCGTAACCGCACTAAAACGGGTTTTTAAAATAGTGAGTGTGAATTTGGCCAGAGTGACGGCCGCTAAAACGTTTTTGAAATAGTGAGTGTGAATTTGGCCAGAGTAACGACGCTAAAATGATTTTTGAAAAATGTCTTTTCGAAAACGAAGTTTGGGTGTATTTGAATATGTTGTCGTAGTTTAATCCGAAATTTAATGTCTTATTCGGGTTGTCACAACACGCTACACATATCTAAACAAGCATCTACTCATGCAAGATGAAGACATGGGTGGGCTAGGGTAGGCTACCGTCCACGAAAAGTCCTCGCTTTGGCCGGGACGTGTCACCCTGAGTGAGTATGAGCGTTGCCCTGTTCTACTCGAAGCTTATCGTTTGGCATATTCACGGAATGCGTGACTAGCTTAGACGGCCGAAACGTCAATCGAGGGCTTCCTCACGGGTCTGGCCCGAAAACCTTGCCGTAAGAAGGTCGATTGGTCCTAAATCGGTTTGGGTGGGCTTTTTAGGGCCAAACACCTGTAGTGACCACAAAAATAACTAGAAATGGGCTTCACCGACTTCGTTCGAGTTACACCATTGCTGGAAATCTGTTTCCATTTCCCCAGTGGAGTCGCCAAACTGCGGACACTGTCACCCGCTCGCCGCGCGGACCGTCGAGGCGGCCTCGCCGAGGCGCCCGCTCAACGCCCAGGGCCCAATCCAATCACGCGTTTAGGACTGTGTGTCGGACCTTGACGATTTGAATTGTACTAGATAGATGTACAGAGAGCATCTATGTTTTCGTTGAATCGATCGAGATGTGGTTGTAAATGTTTAAAGGCCGATTAGTTTGGTCTAACGACCTTGTTAGTGAACCGAATTCGTTGCCAATTTGTGGAGTCGCCGCCAAGTAATTTTGGGATACTCGAAAATCGTTCAAGTCAACTTTAATCCTTAGCCGGCTCAAAGATGAGTGATGCGGACCTAAAGATAGAGACTTGTACCCTTAAGCATTCCATGTCTAGAACGACTCTCATTGCCAATGGTTTCGGACATCCAGAAACAGTAGATTCTAAGTAAGGGGTAAAAGTACGTATTGGGAAGCCAACGTCCAATAGACATCAACACCCAATCCCCCTCACACGTAGCGGCCTCTACTAATCAATCGATGGGCTGATAACTTCATTCCAATTGTGGCGTAAATGCGATAACATCCATTGTTTAAACCGTATGCCTTTGCTACGTCGGTTGTTTAAGGACAAGTAAGTTTTTCGTCGAATTTAGTGCTTTTACATTCTTTGCATGCAGTTTCACGTGACAAGCAGGCCATGAAAAGATGCATGTAGGAGTGTAGAGAGTACTATATAGTATTCGTATTAGTAAATCAATTTTAACTTGATAATAAGGATATTAGACATTTCTCGTGCTATACCTTACCTGGTATTCTGTTTAAAGTGTGTCGGTTCGGTATTAATAATGATGCATCGAGTCACATGTGAGGTGTGAGCATCGAGATTAATACGGGTCTAGACCACTTCTCGTTTTGTTTAAGATTAGTTTGTTTATGTTTTGAATTTCGTGTTATGTGATTTAGCATGCGATTATGGTCATAAAAGCAGTAAATCATACGAAAGCGGTAAAATACGAAATGTAAGTAAATCACATTGTATGAGGATTTGCACCCTCAGAATGTACACTAAACGAGGTACGATGTGTAAACGATCAAGAATGGATCTTATAATGACTACTCGGATTCGATTTAGGTGTTTTAGTACTTGAGGTTGAAGTTGTGGACGTTACGTATTTTGAACGGATTGGTCTTGACTGGGCCGAACAGGAGTAAGGCATGTACACTACTTGGAGTACAAATGATGGACGCGTCGTGGAATTAGTATCCACATAGGTCGGACTCGACGTTATCAAAATGCATAATTAAAAGTGTGATATGTAATGTTTGGTTTAGTTGACAACCTAGTGATGATATCGACTTCGACGGGATGATCCTCCTAGCATCCTGCAGCGATTCCGACAGAGCTTCGCTACGGTGAGGCAAGTCGACGAGCCAACACAGATGCCCTTTTTCGTTCTTGTCGAGTCAGGAACTTGAGGAACGACGAAGAGTAGTGTTGATTCCTAGAAAGTGAATCGAGGAGATAAATCGAGTGGATCGTGCCTAATGTCGTGGAGTGCAACGCTAGAGAAGAGTTGCAAGTTGTGTGGAGCTCGTAGAGAGGAAAATGATTTTCGGTGTGTCGATTATGAGCGGGGGAGGGAGTATTTATAATTTTTCTCATAGTTCAATCCGAGATTTCAGGTGTCGCACGTCTTGCGACCCATAATTGGGACGCCTGGATGCAGGCGATGGAAAACTCAGGCGCCAGTAGTGATGCGGTTGAGATTTTGAAGATCCAATTTGAAGAGTTTCCAAAGCGGAGATTATACGTGATCTTTGTATTGCTTGGACGCAAAGAATTTGCCTCTCGCTCTCGCGCGTCCCGAGGCTTGGCTCGGCCTCACAGGCTGACTCGAGTTTGACTTTGCGTGTTTCGGGACCGATTCGGATCCCCGGAGTCGAAATTGACTCTAACTAGTATCGACACGACCATAATGACACGACTAAGACCGTCTTGATGTTGAATTAATTTTTTCAAGTAATTATTTGATCTGTTCTGTAGAAAAACTGTCTAAAACATTGTAAAATTGCGTCGTGTTGCAATCTGATCATCATCGGGTGTTTGTTGGGCACTTCTGCAGCCACCAGGTCCAGATCTCGGTGTCTACAAATGGGGTTTTTAAGCTTTAACAGTGTAGAAACAATTTCATCAAGCTTGTTTCCTATAAGGAAGTACTGTTAAACATCAACAATTTGCGTCGTTATCATGCCTTTCAGGTTAGTGATTATAAGTCGGGTCATTTTCGGGTGATTAGGTCGTTGCTAACTTGCAATGAAGTTGTTTGTTACGACTAATAATTTTAGCTTTAATCTGTCTATACTTCAAGTTGTTCTTTTTAGATTCAGGTGGGAGTAAGTTTTGCCACTTTAGTTATCGCTTTGAGCGTTTTGGCTACGGAAAGTGTTAGTATCTAACCAATCACTTATTGTGATTTCGTTGTTTGTCATATCTGCCCCTTTCTACTTTTTCCGTGGTCTTATTCAATAAGAACCAGTCGTCTGCAGTTCATTGGTTCGAACATGGTACAGTCCATGAATCCGGAGACGATATAGAATGTGGCTAGTACATAATGAAGTACATGACCAACTTAATCACTTCTTCTAATTTGAAGGGAACTATTGATCAGGTAATAAGACTTCGAACACATACACATTTTCTCTATGTTAATCAAAGTAATTACGTTCTTGAAGTATTCGTTTTCAATTATATTCTCATTTTTTTCTAAACTATATTGAAATTGTTGCAGCACTTCAAAAGACTTGTCATGTACTCACAAGAAGACATCGATGAAGTTCGCAATTAGAGGGCTAACTATTATCTTCAAAATTAGAAGTATGAAAAATGCATGTAGTATTCAATGTATTAGCCAAAAAGATTGGTTGTCGTCGGAAGAGATTTAATTATTGGCACATCGTGTATTTCTGTAGTTTTTTTATCTTTTAGCTACTTATTTGTTTGGGATAATGACTATTTTTATAAAATATGGAACGTTTTATCGTCCAATTGTGTGTCGTATAATTTATGACATTTTTTTTGGTTTCGATTGAATTGCATTTTCTTATGAAAAATAGGGAAAACATTAATAGTTGCTGACGTCTATTATCAATCCATGGACATCAGTCATTTTAAACTGGTGTTTATACTATGACAATAAAGATAAGCAAACAAATAACCCATGTGTATATTTATAAATAGACATAGGCATACAAAAAGACCCATGTCTATTGTTTTTATAGACATGGGTTAATTCTGTAAACCTATGTCTAATATAACAGTAGACATGTGGGGCATTAGTAAAACCTATGCCTATGTTTTTTTTTTGAGAAACCTATGCCTATGTTTTAGATAAACATAGGTCGTCGGACCCATGTCTATTGGTGAAAATGAACCATGTCTATTTGATGTTTTGTAGTAGTGAAGACGGAATTCTTCTAGGTCATTCAGTTGCATAAGTCGTTTCTATCCACTCAATTGTGGGTCTAAGTTAAGCTATTTGATTGCCCACCAAACCTTGTACTCTAGTTCGACGGGTAAATGGCATGACTTGCCATAGACCAATCGATAAGGAGAAGTACCAATAGGTGTTTTAAAGGCAGTTTTATAAGCCCACAATGTGTCATCTAGCTTAGAGCTCCAATCTTTCCTAGCCTTTGACATGACCTTTTGAAGAATAGACTTAATCTCCCGATTAGACACCTGAACTTGCCCAGTCGTTTGAGAGTGGTAGGCAAGACCGGTACAGTGACAGACACCGTATTTAGCAAGTAAAGTGTCAAGCCGCTTTTCATGAAATTGCTACTGCCATCGCTAAATACAGCTCTCGGGACACCAAATCTAGGGAAAATAGCCTTCTTAAAGAGATAAATTACCGTTGTAGCATCATTAGCAGGAGATGCTACGGCCTCCACCCACTTGTAGATAGACATAGTCGACCGCAACCAAAATATATTTATTGCCTTTGGATGATAGAAACGGACCTTGGTAATCGATACTCCACACATAAAAATATTTCTGGTCCTTTGAGAAGCGTCATAGGACACAATAAAAGCTTGGACATCCCGGAACATGGTAGGCCAATAAAAACCAGACCGAAGAACCTTGGTCGTGTTTCGACTAGGTCCATGATGACCACCATAATGTGATGAATGACAACGTTCTAAAATTCCTTGCACTTCCCATTGAGGGACACATCGTCGGAATAAACCATCAGCACATGCCTTAAACAAATAAGGATCATCCCAAAAGAATTGTCTAATATCATGTAGATTGATATGAAAGATCATAGGGTAATAAGTTACCAACCAAATAGTTTGCATAATCCGCGAACCAAGGATTCTCGCTATCGGAAGTGGTCAAAGTCATAAGGGAATCATCAGGGAAAGAGTCATCGATAGGAAAGAGTCATTGGGGTGCGGTCAATTCAAAAACTATCAATGTCCATACCATCAAATAGAGGAGAGACAATCAAGTTGGACAGCTAACACCACATCTAGCCTTCCCACATTACAACCCTCAACACCTTCTCGAGATCTAGGCTAAGAGACAACCCAGAATTTTGAGGATTCAAGCTTCATAGGATACCCCCTAACCATTAGGGCCAGACATGGAAATCAGATCCCGCATTGTCAATCCTACCCAATCAAAGTTCGAGTCAATTTTACTCAACTTCCTCATTTCCTACCACATTACAATAACTTACCCTCGAAGCTTTAGGTCCAAAAAAATCGAGCTCCAAAATTCAAATCATCAAAGTCATTTAATGCCTGGCACCACATTTCCAAAAACATCCAAACCAGTTATCAGCCCCAAACACGGGAACTCAACCTACGGTCGACATAGAACATGCCCAAATAGTTCACACCACCTCTAGGGGCTACCTTGGAGAACGCTCACAATCACAAGATCAACATCCTAACTCTTTTATCCCTTCGATCGAGGCATCATTGGGAATGCACCTAGCTTATAACGTCAATATGGCTAGTTACACACAAAGTCCTAATAAATTAGGCACCATAAAATATCTTTCAATCTCCTGAACTACGGCTTGGTTTGATTTCACTACCCGTGAATACGTAAGCAGTCTTTTGACAAGGGCACAACCACCCACATTAACACAAATTCAAAAGCATCATCATTGTGGTCACGACACTGTCATGTTCTCAACAGTGTGCTTTGTCGTCCGGGGGCTTCTCTTACGCAGAAGTTCTTCATCCACTCACAAAAATCCAAAAGACTTGTAAAAATCTAGCCACCTTTCTATAGTGTGTCCTAGTACTCGGATCAATCGAAGATAAGTATTTTTCGGGAACTCGAAGCAATACCTACTTTGGGAAAGTACCCCAAAACCAAAAATTCAAAAGAGCACTAGATTACAGCTTTGTTACTGCTAAGTCACGTCGTGCAAAAACAGTCTCATTGCAAACTACTGCAATCCCCCTATAACATATCTTTCCCATTTCGAGGATTCGACCGTGTTGCCACTCACTCACCTAGGCTACAGAATAGCGCAACTTAAAAGCCTTGTCATCTTAGGTGGCCCATCCCACACCGAGTCACGGTCCAACCCTTCGACAGTCCAAGTCGTGTCTGTCAACTCGTCTTGTCGCATCCAAAGTCGAGTCTGTCGGTATGCCTCTCTCTTCAAATTCTTACTCTAAAATTAGCAAAACTTAACCATTTGAAAAAAAACCTTTTCGACAAGGTCAAACTTTGGTCTGCTAAGCTACAAATATTTTTCTAAACCTTCAAATTTTGAAAACCTAACTCCTAGCACGCCAGCTTCTGTCAGGACTTTGATTTCAAAATGAAGCAAAAATCTTTTTCCCCAGCGCAAGCCGGTCTGTAGATGTTAACTGCATTTTTTATATGTTATCATGTTATCATGTTATCTGCTATATCTGCTATTTCTGCTTGTGTATCTAACATTTCAGGTACCAGCCTTTACTCCCCAACGGAAAACCCGAGTCGGTGTTTCTCCTAAAATGCTACATCCAAGATATGATGTGTCTGCATACAGGTACACCCAGCACTTCGAAAACAAGTTCAAGATCCCCAAGAAGCTTAAAAACATTTGGTCCAAAAAATCATACTTCAAGTGAGAAGGAAGAGGCTTATGCTCCGGAATGGCTATGTCAACTAAATATGAAGTGTGCACAATGTTAGTGATGTTGACACTTTGCTCCTCAGTGACCAATCTTCCTTCCAAAGCATCTTCCAAAGCATCAACACAGCCAAATCTATAAAATCATCACCTACGCATGCTTCTAAACAGATTAAAGTCTCTAAGGGATCCTGTATCAGGGATGCCTCCATAAAATCATCAACCAAAACATCAACTACATCAATCATGCAACAAGAATCTTGCATCATGGGGTTCTTTAAAGTACTATCTAAACAGAAAACAATAGTGTCTCCACCAACTTCCAAGGTTAATTTACCGCTCTTAACATAAATCACCGCGTCACCGATGTGCAAAAATGACCTCCCCAAGATTATAGGAATCTGTGTGTCTCGACCATGTCAAGGACAATGAAATCAACTGGAATAAAAAAATCCAACTTTAACGGGCACGTCCTCTTGTAGACACCCACATTTTGCCTGCTCGTGTCTGTAGCAGACTCCAACAAAACACCCGATGATGGTCGAACGTTAACATGCATCAATACGCTCGAATATGGACTAAGAATCAATAGTATCCGACGTGGGTACTTAGCAGAGTACAAATCTCTCAAAACCGACCTCAAATCCAGACTCAATGGGTCATTTCCAATAAAATAAAGCTACTTTGAGTCAAAACCGACACCGGGGACAAAACCGTCTTTTTCGACTGAGTCAAACCCAGTCAAAGCCGAAAACCCAAAACAACCTAAATTACGACATCACGTCCAAGTACATAAACCAATCAAAGTCAAACAGAATGAAATCTTGCCTTAAATAACACGGATATCAATCCGTATTTTGAGCAACTTCTGATACACGCGATTTCAACTGCCCGAGAGGGGCACCTGAATTTCAAAGCGTTAGCCTTCAGGCGCCTGAGTTTTAAAACCAGAACATTTCGCAAAACTTTATAAATACACCCTTATGCACACCATTTCAAGGTCCGGAAAAGCCGAGTGCGAGAGCCTAACCTCTTTCACACAATCTTAAAACCGAGATTGAAAACCTCTCTTCAACCATTTTAAAAGACTACTCCCTTCATTCGACAAGGGTGCGGTTATCCCAAACACGCTCTAACTCTCCCTACATACATACATCGAATCGCTCCCCATGTCTACGATGATACTCCGCGAGTCCGTTTTTCGAAGCAATTGACATGTTGGTTAAGGGTGTCCAAATCCCATCTCTAATCTCTTAACTTTTTATTATCGTATTCTAACTATATACTAACATTTCATTATCGCACTATAATGGAGTTAAGGACACGATTATAGCAGATGTGCAGCAGATCTCAGGTGTAAAAAAAGGCCAAATTCCCTTCAAATATCTTGGTGTTCCGATACAAACTGGAAAAATCAGCAAAATTGAATGCAATACGCTGATTGAAAGGGTGATCAGTAGAGTTCGAGGTATCGGGGCCAAGAAACTTTCATATGCGGGTAGAGTTACTCTTGTTAACTCGGTTCTTAATACTCTTTACAATTATTGGGCGTCAATATTTGTAATACCTAAGCATGCTATCAAGAGAATTGAAGGAATTTGCAGGAATTTCTTTTGGGACAGGAGTGCGGATTATAGACGAGTCCCTTTGGTGGCATGGAATACGGTCACTCTTCCCAAGGAAAGCGGCGGACTGGGCATAAAGAGAGCTAGCAGTTGGAACATAGCGGCTGTCGGTAAACTCGTGGATTGGATATTTACAAAGCAATATAGCTTGTGGGTTAAGTGGGTCAATGCCATATATATTAAAGACCAGAACTGGGCTGATTATCAGCGTCCTCTAGACGTCTCATGGTCCTGGAGAACAATCTGCAAAATCAAAGAAAAAATGAAGAGTGAATATGAGGACGATTCTTGGCTCGGAAGTACTCATGGGTACACTATCAAGCAAGGATATGAGTGGCTTAATCCGAAACCAAATCTCCCCCCCCCCCCCCTTGGAGCCAATTTGTGTGGAGTGATTGGAATACTCCCAAACATTCTCACATAACTTGGTTGATTATGAATGATGGTATAAATACAAAGAATAAGTAAGCATGGATGTGTGGAGGACGATGTCTGCTGCCTCTGTAATCAGGATGAAGAGACGGTGGAACACCTCTTTTTTGCTTGTTCTTATAGCAGCAGGATACTGGATTGCATTCGTGACAGTGCAGGACATAGACCGGACAGGCAACAGATCATGACGATGAAACTAACTTCAGTCTATGCGAAGCTACACACTGCTATCCTATGTGCCTGCTATTATCACATCTGGTATCAAAGAAATATAGCACGTCTGGAGGGGTATATGACTCGACCTGAAACAGCTAGTTGGAGTATTATCAACTCGGTTCGGATCAGAATCAAGACAAAAGATTTGGAGAATATAACCTCTGAAGATATTGATTATCTAAGGAGGGTTGGATATAATTGTTAATTTTATTATGCCTCATGCATTGTTTTTGATATTATCTGATTTGATTACGGTGTAGAGATACAATACGATTTGTATAGCCTATTTTTTTATAAATAGAACTCACATTTCACCAAAAAAAAACATTTCATTATCGCATTCTAACATTTATTTCTCGTTTCTAACATCTAACTACTAACATTCGAATATAAAATACTCGTCCTTTTACATAACGAATAAAAAGAGTGACGAGATACGGAAACACGAACACGAGAGTATCGCACTCAAGTCGCTGATCGCTTACCTCACCACCCCACGTAATTGGTTATTTAGGGTGAGTCAACCCCCTAAAACGCTCTTATAATTTCGTTATATTAGTACCGCGTATATTCTTATAAAACTATTTTCAAAAACGCGATTCGAGCAAATGTTCGATGATGCTAAATCGAGCATTGTAGGCCCTAAAGGCCATACTACGACGCCGAACTGCAAAGGGCCTAATGTTTGCGATGACGAATCGATCCTTTTAATCGAATGCATTCGATAATCGATTCTGCTCAAAGTCCGCATAACTATCAGACAGGACGCACGGGAGGTTGCGCCTCACAATTGAGGCACGCCACCCCATGCGCCTGTTGGTCAGGGCGCCTCATAGCGTGCGCCTGACCCATCGGGTTATGATGCGATCGTAGAATCCTTCATCGAGTGTTTTCGATGTCATTTTTAAACGTCGCTCTAAATGCTTGATGTCAATTATGTAATCGAGTGTCGTACATGAAGAGCCATCGAAAGTCAAAGTAATACAAAACCATACAAAGGTTTAGCTCCAAAGTTCTAATCTAACCGATAGGCCCAACCCCAGATCCGCCCACAAATAAACGCCACGGATCGGGGAATACTGTAGACACCCACATTTGGATGCTAGGTGTCTGTAGCAGTTTTCAAAAAACACCCGATGATGATCGGACGCGAACGTGCTTTAACATATTCGAATATGGTCTCAAAATCGTTAGTATTTGGCTTGGATTTTTTACGAAGTACAAATCTTACAAAACCAACCTCAAATTCAGGCCCAGTGGGTCGTTTCCAATCAAATAAGACTAATTTGGGTCAAAACCGACACCGGAAATTAAACCGTCTTTTAGCGACCGAGTCAAACCCCGGGCAAAGTCTTTTCCAAGACACAAAAACAGCCATGCAAGCTTCGAGAATTCAACGTGAAGTCAAAAACTTTGAAATATCTCGTCCGCATCATCCACTCGATCGAGTGTCAGCTCACTCGATCGAGTGGGCCTTTAAAAGGCCCGCTAATCGCCGTTTAATGGGCCACTCGATCGAGTCAATAGGGGCACTCGATCGAGTGACCCTAGGTCGGGGGTTTGGGAATTTCTTATAAATACACCCCTTTGCAACACAATTTCAACAACTTTTCATCTCTACAACTTTTCGATACAACTTTGAACCCGACAATTATACATACATTTCATCCTTCTCCTACCTTAAACCACCATAACTCATCTACATAATCTCGAAGCTCCTGTGCCTAAGCCACAACTAGACGAGCCCTATTCCGAGAAGACAAAAGCATGTAGGTTGAGGGTGCCAATTCATTCCCGATCTCCTTTCTTTCTCTCTTCCCTTCTCTCGTCTCCCCCGTCTTCGTCATTTTTTTTCTTTTTATTCTTTCGTCTCTAATATCGTTATTATTACTACTATCGAATCAGTATAAAATATTCGCATATTCGTATCGAATACAAGGGATGACTGGATAAGGAAATCCGAATACGAGGGTATCGCACCTGATGTTGCCAGTCGCTTATCCCGACACCCCAAGTATTTGATTGTTGAAGCGAATCAACATCAACAAGATCTTTATTTTTTATCGTGTCGCTATTCTCGTTTTAGTATTTACATAATCGTCATCATTAACCTCGCGCATTCATCAATTTCTAAAACTATTTCGAATCGAACACGTTTAAAGATGATATTCGTATAAGACCCTTCTAATCCCTTTACGAGTAGTAACAGTGGTGGAGCCCTATCGAGGAGCCCCGCCCTAAACACTCAAGGGCATGATGGGATCAAAAATATTCCTCCTTAAATATGTTCGATTCCCCTTTTTAAGTTTAGAACGAAACCTATTGATGCAAATCGAACATCGCGATTGATAACGATGTCGTGACGCGGAGGGAATCAACTTTCGATCTAATTAAATAAATAAAACAATATTCTTAAGACGCGATATCGACTCCGTAGTCGAATATTATGTCTAAAAGAATTAGTCAATAAATCGAGCTGGCACGAACTCGTTGATGCTGAAATAATGGTCACATAGTCCGAAAGGACTAATTACGACGTTATAACGCGGAGAGAATTATTTCGTCTTAGTTCAATTTAAAACGACTTGTAACGTCTTTTAGAAACTTCACTCTAAATATTAGATATTGATTCCGTAATCAAGTATCGAGTGTGACGAGTATCGAGAATCAAGTCGAGCATAAATTATACTATATTATCGCGCGACTTGGCAAATCATCGATTTACGATTAAAGCAAATTGGGAACCTATATTCCGAAACGGACCACTGTTCGTATAGGGGGCAGTCGACCGAGTGCCTAGCCCACTCGATCGAGTGACACCCCAAAATTTGGGCTGAAGGTTTTTTTCGAGGACTACTCGATCGAGTCCCTCAATGACTCGATCGAGTGGCCTTTGTCACGCCAAAATCGTGAGCCTTCAACATGTTTCGAGTCTCAATAAATCTTTTTTGTACAACTTCGGTCAACACATGTCAAGTCTATCACGTGATTTACTCTTTTCAAAACCAGGCATTGTGTCTTATTATATCATTCTATTCTATTTACGATTCGTTATTATCGTTACTAACTCAATTGTTTCTGTCTTTGTGTTTTATTTTCGTTGTTTGTTTTATTGTACTAAAACGAACCTCGCATGCTAAATACAATTTCGACGTAATTCAAAGATGCATTAAATCGACATAGCAACTTATTCAAATTTTCACATGTTTAGTCAAAATACTGTTTGCATAACATTTCAGCCGAATTACTAACGCGCGTATTAAAACATCGAACGATATCTTGGTAGATGCCGCTAAGTGCGGGCGGGGTTGGCTGTTCTTTGTGAACTTCCCAACACGTACCCTCACCCCTTACTCAGAACCTCGGTTTCTGGATGTCCGAAACCGTTGGTGTACGAGAGTCATTCAATACACGGCAACCGATAATGTCGGTATCGGTATCACAATGCAAAGGGACGAACCCCATAAACTCTAAAATCCAAATGGGTCGTACTCTGTGCACGGCCCGCCAAGATATCGAGTGGGTTCGAATGGGCCTGAACTCCCACTAAGTTCGGTGGCGACTCCATTTCGATTTAAATTTCAATCCGAGATCCATCTCACATGAGATTTATTCGCCTCCCCAAACCCGCGCGTGGCCGCGTCGGGGTGGACCTATGTCATGTCCACAATTTGGCGACTCTGCTGGGAATAACTGATGTGTGACTTACCATCGGCATCCTCAGGGAGAGACTCGAGTAGAAATCGTTCGAGTAGTACAATACGCGTTTTAGTTTTACGATTCATGCATAACACCATTTTTACCCGGGCCGGTACTGGCGACCGACGTCCCACTATACCGCGATATATTCCAAATTGGTTATGTCAAGGTGTTCATAGATAATTCGTATGGGTTTCGCGGCATGTTCTAAGATCAACTCGACTTAGGAAGTCCGTCCCGATTCTCGAAAAGGCTATGCGCACTGGTATATACCATATTTAGACCGATCGAGACTTAGTATAAAGCATACATGGTGTCGTTATAATGCTTGCGTGACTAGGTGCTACTTGGTCTATGTCGTTTTCAAAAAACCGTCATTTTAAAAAAATACATCTTTTTCAAAATATCCAATTTCAAAACCCAGGATGCTACCGAAATTAGGACATACGATTTGACTCAAATAGCCTATTTCTAGTCGGTATGCCGCCCATTTCAAAATTCAAAAATACTTTTGAACCTTCAAAAATCCGGCCCGACGGCACTTTGCCAATTTCAAAAGTCGGGCCATTTTCCGATTTTCTCAGAATCTAAACTTTCCTTTTAAAAAAAAAACCTTTCTTATCCTAAGGCTTACCGCATTTAGTAGTGTCGGGTCCTTTTATAAGTCGTCGAAGGTCTTTAGCGTCGAAACTACGTCGATCTTACATCACGAGTTTCCTCCATATCCCGGTCCGCCTTATTTCACTAAGGCAAGGCTAACCAACGTGGGGCATACCCCCACCAAGGAAAGCCCGTTTACACACTCGAGTCCAAAGTCTGGGGAAAATCTCACGTAGACCTTCCTTCGAACAGGACTCGGCCCACATAGTCGAATCCTAAGGAAGGCCCGCTATCCACGAGTCACCCGTCTAGATGTCTTTTCTGAGTCATTTTCCTTTTCACTCTTTTCCTTGCTCGGGATGTACTGTTTTGGTTTCGAGATCTAGGCTCAATTTCTGATTATGCAGTATTCTTACAGACAGGCCACCGGTAACCAGACACAAGCACAAGATGCAAGAAGCTTTGGATAAGTTGGCAGACTCGTTGGATGCTATGGTCGTCAAGCAGACTCAGATCGAGGCCCAATTGACAATGATAAGGTCTGACCAAATAGCTATTGTTACCCGCCTGAGTGCCGTGGAGCAGGGGACTCTTGGCGCTGGGGCTGAAACCACCGAGCCCCTAGCTGAACTGGTCAGCGCAGTCCGCAGACTGGAGGAACAGGTCCACCTGTCCAAACAACACTATCCACACGAAGAATGCCCGTGTCTATTCATTCTAGAATGATGAACTACCCGCCAACCTCAACCTTACGGGCCTACCGATGTTTGAGGGAACCGAAGACCCGTTGCATCACATCTGGGCCTTCAAAGAGTTCATGGCCGTTAAGGGAGTGAAATCGGCTATGTTTAAGCACCTGTTTGCTGCTTCTCTCGAGAAGCATCCAAAAGCCTGGTACTACAGGCTAGATCCCAAGAAATACCCAACTTGGGATGACGTGGCCACGGAGTTTGCTCGGAATTATGCGGATAACACCGAGATCCAAACCACGATGCGCTCCCTGGAAGTCATGGCCCAGGAGCCCAAATAAGGCTTTAGAAAATATCTGCAACGCTGGAGGGCCGAGAGTGTGAAACTGGTCGACAAGCTTAGTGAAAAAGCTTTAGTGGAGGCCTTCGTCAAGAACCTCCTCCCCTCCTACCGGGTCCATCACCGATATGCCGTCATACCCAATTTCGCCACTTTAACTGAAATGGGGACTAGGATTGAAGATGATTTGAGACTAGAGGGCCTTAATAAGGCCTCTACCAAAGGATACCAAAGGGTCAGTTCTTCCACTACCAAGCCCACATCTGCAGCTGCAACCCGCAGCATCTTCGACGAGGTTAATCTACTAGATGCCTCGTCCAAAAAGAATACCCCAGCTCGGGTATTCACTGATATAGGGACCATCTATACATATGCCTTACAAAGACTATCCTCCAAGGGTCTGATCCAACCTATAGGCCCAACTCCAGAAGTCCCGGTAGAGAAGCGTTCCAAGAACTACAACATCCCGGCCTATTGCCAATATCACCGAGGTAATGGGCACGATACTGAAAAATGCTGGAAATTGAAGCACCTAATCCAGGACTTAATCGAAAGTGGGAAGATACCATTGCCCGGGGATAAACCGAGCAACAAAGAAAACCTCTTCAGTGCTCATGCCATCTTCACGGGAGAAGTAATCGACTGTTCTCATCTCATTTCTCCTTTCATCCCGCAAATTAACAGGATCTGGTTCGATGATGAAGATGACGTTTATCTGGCCAAAGGGGAAATTGTCCCCATCACCACTGAAGAAGTCCGAAAGGCTAAATCCACAGCCTTGGCCAGCAACCACCTTGTTACCGTCGGTCGTCCTACCCCGGAAACCGTCCCTGAACCTGCCAGGACGGAAGCTGCCCTTGAAGAGCCAAGCACTGACACGGCTCTAGTCAAGCAATTGAAAAGGGCTCGAGCTGATCTCACCATATGGCAACTTTTGGTTAGCTCGCAAGAACATCGGGAAGCACTTACTAAGGCTCTCGATCAGATCAAGGTCGACTCACTGGTTACCCCTGCTGAAATTGTAGCCACAATCATGCCCTATCTTAAGGGCAAGTCCAAGGAAGAAGGCCCGCTTATTACCTTTTCCGAGTCCGACCTACCACCATTCGGGGCCGCCCATAACCTGGCCCTATACATCATGGTGATCTGCCGAGGGAAGTATCTCCCAATGACCCTGATTGATGATGGGTCTGCTGTAAATGTCCTTCCCTTAAGGACCGCTAAGGCCCTCGAAATTACCGAGGCCGACTACCTTCCAACCGCACAGACGATCCAAGCTTTTGATGGAAGCCCAAAACCGGTTGTTGGGGCCGTTAAATTAACAATCATAACGGGCCCAATTGAGAAAGAGTTGGAGTTGTGATTGATGTCACCTCCTCTTTTAATCTCCTCCTCGGAAGGCCATGGATCCACGTCGTTAAGGCGGTATCCTCCACTCTCCACCGAAAGGTCAAGCTACCCCTACAAGACGGTGTCATTACTCTGGAGGCAACCCCCATAACCGTGGCTAGCTGCAACGCCACGGGCCGTACGAATCCCCGAGGGTTCGACTTTGTAGGGATGATCGAAGGGAAATATCTCTTCAGGCCTTATTTTACCACTAGCATTGATACGATGCTACAGAACTTAGGGTATTTACCGGGGGCTACTTCGAGGCCATATCTTCCAGCTAGGAAGATTATTGAAGTCCTAAATGACGGAGAGTCTCGCTTCGGCCTAGGGTACGCTATGACCCCGAGAAATGTGGTCCAGGCCAGCATCAAGATGACCCACAACATCATTAAGGGTACCTACTTGGGCCCTTACAGCCCAAAACTAACCGACTACTTTGTTGCACCGGTATTCGGGGCTATTCAAGTTGGTCTCTACCAACCCACTATCACATATCCCGAGACCAAATTGGCTCGGGAATGCAACTATATTCCAGACGATATATTTTCCCTGGTCCAGTCTGAATCTAAGTAGGGTGCTGACAATGCTGGGCCCATACTGGGGCTCTTATTTGGGGAAGACAAGGCCATCCCCACCCGTAAAGAAGACTTGGTGAACTTGATCCTCCGAAGCAACAGGTTCGATCCAACGAAGATGATCTCTGAAGTCGGTTCTGACACCGAGAAAAGGGCATGGAGGAAGACCATCAAGTGGACCGACAGCCAGGGTCGAGTCTACAAGCTGACCACCGGTGAAGGAGACATGCCGGATACCGAGTCTGAGTCTGAGTCTGAGTCCGAGTCCGAGTCCGAGTCTAGAGGGTCTGGTGCTAGAGTTCAGTCAGTAACCCCTCTTCCTATAGTCACTTCCACTGGAGACTCAGGGTCTATCCTGAGGGCACTCCCAATCCCGCCACTGAGCAACGATCAGATGGCTGCTCTCTTTGAGCTACTTTCCAAATTTACTATCAATAATAACGAAAATCGTTCCGCTTACGACTTGTCTTATTTTCAAAATGCCTTCAATTTCAAAAATTTTATATGCAATGACATTGAGAAACCTAACGACGAGGTACCTCTAGCTCCGCATCTGATCGAGCAGCTCAAACAAAGAGAATCCCGAGATCCGGTAATTGAGGAAACCGAGTCCATCAATGTAGGAACTCCTTTAGAGCCCCAGATGCTTAAGTTAGGTTTAACCTTAGATCCCGAGGAGAGACGACAATTCACAGACCTCTTCCACGAATTCAGGGATGTCTTCGCATGGTCCTACAAGGACATGCTGGGGATAGATCGGGAAATAGCTGAACACCGTATACCCATCAAAGACGGGTGTAAGCCGGTAAAACAGAAGCTCTGCAGAATGAGGCCCGAATGGTCTCTCAAAGTCAAGGAAGAAGTCGACGAACAATTCAAAGCAGGCTTCATACAAGTGTCTGAATATCCAGACTGGGTTGCGAACATCGTGCCGGTACCTAAAAAGGACGGTAAGGTGCGGGTATGTGTAGATTTCCGGAACCTTAATAAGGCCAACCCAAAAGACGATTTTCCATTGCCACACATTGACATACTGGTGGACAACACGGCCGACCATGCCCATTCATCATTTATGGACGGGTATGCCGGGTATAATTAAATCAAGATGGCAGAAGAAGATATGAGTAAGACCACCTTCATCACGCCTTGGGGTACTTATTGTTACACCGTTATGCCGTTTGGTCTCATCAATGCCGGGGCCACTTATCAACGAACCGCCACAACCTTATTACACGACATGATGCATAAGAAAGTGGAAGTTTATGTGGAGGACATGATCGTCAAGTCCAAAGACCGAAGCGGGCACATCGCTGCCCTAAGGAAGTTTTTCACCTGACTATGCAAATACAACATGAGACTAAACCCTCAAAAGTGCAGTTTCGGGGTAACATCAGGCAAATTACTGGGTCATATCATTAGCCAACGCGGCATCGAGGTCGATCCAGCTAAAATCAAAGTCATCACCGAGATGCAACCACCTGAAACCGAAAAAGAAATAAGGGGGTTTCTCGGAAAGGTTCAGTACATCAGTTGGTTCATATCCAAGCTAACCATGGTGTATGAACCGATTTTCAAGAAACTGAAGACAGGAGAACGAACACTGTGGGATGAAAAATGTCAAGCGGCTTTCGATAAAATCAAGGAGATCCTGTCTGCTCCACCGGTCTTAATGCCACCTCAACCCGGTCTGCCTTTGTCGTTATACCTAACAAAGATCGACACAACCATGGGGGTTATGCTGGCCCAGACAGTCGACTTGGAAGAACGAGCTATTTACTACATCAGCAAGAAATTCTTGGAGTACGAATGCAGGTATACTATGCTCGAAAAGACATGCCTAGCCCTAGTGTGGGCCACCTAGAAGCTTCGACATTATATGCTCAGTTATGAGGTACATGTATTATCCAAAATGGACCTATTCGAAAAGACCATCATTAATGGCAGGATGTCTAGGTTGACTTTAATGTTAGCAGAGTTCGACCTCAGATTCGTACCATTAAAAGCCATCAAAGGCCGAGTAGTAGCCGAGTTTCTCGCCGACAGTCCCGTAACCGAAGAAGAGCACACCGATACTTGGTCCTTCCCAGACGAGGATGTATTCCATACCGACACGGAAACATGGGATCTATATTTCGACGGGGCATCCAATTTCCGAGGGTTCGGGATCGGGATTCTGTTAATCTCGCCAAAAGGGGAACATCCTCCGCTATCCATTAAACTGGATTTCGACGTGACTAACAACGCGGCCGAATATGAAGCATGCATTCACGGGTTCCAAGCCGCCGAAGATTTAGGAGTCACAAACCTCCAAGTCCACGGTGACTCATCTCTAGTCATCAATCAAGCTCTCCAAAAATGGAAGACTCGGAACGCCAATCTCGTGGCTTATCAGGCGCGAGTAAGGGTTCAAGAAAAACAATTCCAAAAGGTAGAATACATTTATCTACCCCGGGAAGAAAACCAATTTGCAGATGCATTTTCCAAATTAGCATCTTTATTGAATATCTCGGAGCATCTGACCAGCATGCCGATTTGCGTCGAAAGGCGGTCCGAACCAGCATATATCCATGCCATTCAAGATATCGAAATAACTGATTCGGAACCTTGGTACCAGGCTGTTCTAACCTATTTGACAACGGGAGAATATCCGCCGGGAACTGAAAACCGGGCCAAGAAAGCCCTGCGAAGGTTAGCCACCCAATTTATTCGTACTAACGATGGACAATTATATAAAAAGACGGCACAGGGGGCTCTCCTCCTATGTGTCGACAAAATATAGGCCGAGAAGGTTATGGCCGAAGTGCACGACGGTGAAAATGGCCCGCATATGAACGCCCATATGCTGGCCCGAAAATCATAAGACTCGGATACTATTAGAACAACATGGAAACCGACTACCAGTTATATGTCAAACACTGTCATAACTGTCAGATTTTCGCCAATGTGCAACATATGCCGTCATCCCTACTATACACCATGACATCACCATGGCCATTTTCGACGTGGGGAATTGATATAATTGGAAAGGTAAACCCTTCCGGGACGGGAGGTCACTGTTTCATTTTGGTGGCCATCGACTTTCTCACCAAATGGGTCGAAACCGAGTCATACCGGATTCTGAATGCCAAGCATGTTGCTAAATTCATCCAAAACAAGATTATATGCTGATACGGGATCCCGCACGAATTTATCAGTGATCACGGAACTCATTTTCAAGCTGAAACTACTACTTTGCTAGCAAAATATAAAATCCAAAGGCATACGTCTTCGCCTTATCGTCGCCAAACAAATGGAGCGGTAGAGGCGGCTAATAAAACGATTGTCACCATACTTTAAAAGATGGCTGATAATTACCAGGACTGGCCCGACAAAATACCTTTCGCCATGTAGGGATACCGAACGTAAATTCGTACCGCGACCGGAGCAACTCCATATTATTTGACGTACGGAAAGGAAGCAGTCCAACCAGTCGAGCTAGAAGTACCGTCTCTCAGGATTTTACTTGAAAGCCAAGTGCCTGAAGCAGATTGGGTCCAAGCCCGATATGACTCGTTAGTTCTTTTGGACGAACGACGGTCCCGGGCCCTCAACAATATTCAAATATACCAGAAAATGATACAACGGGCATTCAACAAAAGGGTTAGACCAAGAAATATCAAAGGGGATTTGGTCCTCAAGTCCGTCCGAGCGTTACTACCAATCGACCCAAGAGGAAAATTAAAACCCAATTGGGCTGGGCCGTATCTAGTAAAGAAGATCCTATCAGGAGGAGCAGTGATGCTGACAGACTTGGGCGGGAATGAATTCGTCAACCCAACCAACTTGGACCAGCTGAAGCGTTACTACCCCTAAACCTAATCTCATTGTCATTTGCAAAAAGTTTATAAAAATTTGTCTTTTTATAAATTTTCAAAACTATAAGCAAGTCAATAAGTTAGGATTATTTATCCTACTGTCGCACACCTCAAACTAATAGTCTTGGTTTATTTCGAAATTGCAAAAAATTCTATGCCCAAACTACGCTTAGTTTGATTCCGCTAATTGTGGATACGTAGGCAGCCCCTCGAAAGGGTACAACCACTGCAATTATGGAAAAGACAGAAACGGTATTCACTAATAAATATGTCTTTTATTAAAAACCCGATAAACTCGGGAAATTCAAAATTACATCACACACAAAAAATAAAAACACACCACAAAGATAATAGTAATATTTAAATAATAAAACTAAGGAGACTAGTATTTAGGGGATTTTACCCTTTCCTTTGTCTTTTGGATCACGTGGAGCCCGATGTCGCCGGGGCGGGGGCGAGCGTTCCCGGATCACAAGGGGAACCTCCTTTGCTCGAACCCGTTTCTTCAACAGCGGGTCTTCTGTCATTGTAACCGGTCCAAGACGAGCCCGCACGTGCTCAGGTAGCCTGTCTCGAGGACCCAGTTGGTCCTGAACTGCCAGCTTCAGACCAAGTCTCCTTTCTTAGTCGGTCTGGGGGCTCACTCTCCTCCACACACCTCTAGCACTGGACCCTTCATCTTGAGTCCTAGTTCTCCCTCTCTGACCTGACATTAGGCGAACTAGAGTAGCCGAAGTCTCGCCCTCGTCAAAGAAGCCTCTGGTATCTTTAGCTTGCTCTCGTCGGAGCAAGTCAAAAGCCTCATCAACTTTTAAAGCAGCTCGGGCCTTGGCAGAATCCGCTTTCGTCCACTTCACATAGGAGTTTGATACCCAAATTGAATGAAGAGACTTGGGAATAGACCAAGTGATCCGGGTGTACCATCATTGCATCCAGGTATCGCACATTACATCAGTCAGCTGGGTATATTCACTCACAACTGCTTCAATTTCTGGGATTCTCTTAGACCAACCGTACTGCCTAAGTATGCGGTCGGGGTAAAGGTGAATCGTCTGCCTAAAAGACAAGATTACCTGATAACGAGCCTTATCCCTCGGTGCCAAACCCGTCCAAACGTAAATAGGCCACCACGGCACCACCCATCGGATCAACGGACCGCTATGAAAAGACAACACTTCATCCCAATATTTCTTAGTGATGTGGCGAGAAAAATCAATGGTTTGTCTCCTTGTCATCACCTGATTAGGTCGGTATCGACTTGGGTCAAGGGGAGGATCTATGACCGATAGCCTCTCAAATAACCAAAGCTGAAAAAAGAAACAAAAAATATGAGTTCTCAAGGCAAAATCGACGTCCGCCTAGGGGCACTCGATCGAGTGCCTAGGGATCACTCGATCAAGTGACACCCCTGAAATCGGGCAGGGGTTTTTTAATGAAGGCACTCGATCGAGTGTCAGGAGGACTCGATCGAGTGCATGCTGTAGCAGAATATCGCGAAAAAATAATCAAAAAATTGAAGAATCAGAAAAATCAGAAAAATCTGAAGCGGTATACCTGCAATAAACGGGTGCTCCCGGTCAGACGAACCGACGAATCCCTTTTGCGATTATCTAAACCCTGGATAATTTCCCCTGTAATAAGCCAAGTCGGACTGTGCTCCGTCTTCATCAGGTCAACCACAGTAAAAAGTCGAACGTTGCCCATACACGACAACAAATCCATGTGACCTTCAAAGACATAAACGTGGAGCATACAGAAAGCGAAAGCCCTACGGCTGTGGGCCGGCCTGACCTGGACATCGTGCGGGTTCATAAATTTTTTCAGCCAAGTCAAGCAAAGAAATATTATCCCCTTCCGCCATGCGAGATACCTCCATATGGGAAAATCCTAAAAACTCCCGTAGCTACCTCCTAGGATCGTGAACTGAAAACGGGACAGCAAGACGAAGTTAAGGGTTCCATCCTCCCATAGCAGCAATTTCCTCGGGTAAAGGACAGATCTCGCCCAGAGGAAGGGCAAAAACATGGTATGTGTCGTCCCAGTAAGACAGACAAGCATCAAGAAAATAACGATCCACCTGCATCTAACGGATCGTGAACAGCTGAGAAATACCCGTCTGATTTAGGGCTACCTTATCCGCGTCCCTAAAGTGTCGGGACCATTCTTGCAATATCGCGGTTAAATGTTCAATACCCATAGCTAGATCTCTTGAAAAGAATAGGAGTTCTCTTTTTTTAAGAAGAAGGAATTGTGGGAGTTGTAGGAAAAACTAAAACAGAGGATGGGTATTTATAGCACTTAGCCCTGACAATCCTCTTTCCATAATGTTTCCTAATCCCAGTGGGCTTAGTCATACAGGCCCAATCTCAGATTCCTCATGTCAGCACAGGAATTAGTCATCCCGAGCATTCCTAATTTTCAAAGGAGCCGAAGTTTTCAAAAAATTCAAAAAAATCAAAAATTCAAAAAATTCAAAAATTCAAATTTGTATTCCTCAGCGCGAGTCATGTTTTACCTAAATGTTACATGAAAAGAATTCTATGTAACTATACGCAGGTATACTCAAGGCTTCAGAAGCAAGCCCGCGCAACTCACATATCTCCATAACGGAAAGCCCGAGACGGCATTTCTCCCAAAACAGCATGGGATGGGCCTACATACAGGTGCACCCGGGACTTATACAACATGTCCGACTCCCCACGGAGTTATCAGCATCAACTCAGGTATGATTTCTATCTTATGGCTGGCGAGCCCTGCACGCGAGTCTAATGGACTATAAACGACCCGACCGGAAGTCTGCTAGGTTTTAATCCTCGATTGGCCTGGTAGCTACTCTGACTTTCGCCTTGTCCAAGCCTCAGTCAAAGTGGGGGCTCTGTAGACACCCACATTTGGCTGCTAGGTGTCTATAGCAGTTTACAAAAAATTCTCGATGATGATCGGACGCGAACGTGCTTTAACATACTCAAATATGGGCTCAAAATCGTTAGTATTTGGCTTGGGTTTTTTTACGGAGTACAAACCTCACAAAACCAACCTTAAATTCAGGCCCATCGGGTCATTTCCAATCAAATAAGACTAATTTGGG
The DNA here is from genome assembly GCA_958450325.1 of Agrostemma githago. Taxonomy (NCBI): domain Eukaryota; kingdom Viridiplantae; phylum Streptophyta; class Magnoliopsida; order Caryophyllales; family Caryophyllaceae; genus Agrostemma; species Agrostemma githago. The sequence goes on from OY288261.1 coordinate 33,867,614, forward strand.
TCAAAACCGACACCGAAAATAAAACCATCTTTTAGCGACCGGGTTAAAACCCCCGTCAAAGTCGTCGAGACACAAAAACAGCCATGCAAGCTTCGAGAATCCAACGCGAAGTCAAAAACTTCGAAATATCTCGTCCGCCTCATCCACTCGATCGAGTGTTAGCTCACTCGATCGAGTGGGCCTTTAATAGGCCCGCTGATCGTCGTTTAATGGGCCACTCGATCGAGTCAATAGGGCACTCGATCGAGTGACCCTAGGTCGGGGGTTTGGGAATTTCTTATAAATACACCTCTTTGCAACACAATTTCAACAACTTTTCATCTCTACAACTTTTTAATACAACTTTGCAACCCAACAATTACACATACAATTCATCCTTCTCCTACCTTAAACCACCATAACTCATCTACATAATCTCGAAGCTCTCGTGCCTAAGCCACAACTAGAGGAGCCCTATTCCGAGAAGACAAAAGCATGTAGGTTGAAGGTGTTAATTCAATCCCGATCTCCTTTATTTCTCTCTTCCCTTCTCTCGTCTCTCTCGTCTTCTTCGTTTTTTTTCTTTTTCTTCTTTCGTCTCTACTATCATTATTATTACTACTATCGAATCACTATAAAATATTTGCCTATTCGTGTCAAATACAAGGGATGACGGGATAAGGAAATCCGAATACGAGGGTATCGCACCCGATGTTGCCGGTCGCTTATCGCGACACCCCAAGTATTTGATTGTTGAAGCGAATCAACATCAACAAGATCTTTCTTTTTTATCGCGTCGTTTTAATATTTACATAATCGTCATCATTAACCTCGTGCATTCATCAATTTCTAAAACTATTTTGAATCGAACACGTTTAAAGATGATATTCGTATAAGACCCTTCTAATCCCTTTACGAGTAGTAGCAGTGGTGAAGCCCTCTCGAGGAGCCCCGCCCTAAACACTCAAGGCCATAATGGGATCGCAAATAATTCTCCTTAAATATGTTTGATTCCCCTTTTTAAGTTTAGAACGAAACCTATTGATGCAAATCGAACATCGCGATTGATAACGATGTCGTGACGCGGAGGGAATCAACTTTCGATCTAATTAAATAAATAAAACGGTATTCTTAAGACGCGATATCGACTCCGTAGTCGAATATTATGTCTAAAAGAATTAGTCAATAAATCGATCTGGCACGAACTCGTTGATGCTGAAATAATGGTCACATAGTCCGAAAAGACTAATTACGACATTATAACGCGGAGAGAATTATTTCGTCTTAGTTCAATTTAAAACGACTTGTAACGTCTTTTAGAAACTTCACTCTAAATATTAGATATTGATTCCGTAATCAAGTATCGAGTGTGACGAGTATCGAGAATCAAGTCGAGCATAAATTATACTATATTATCGCGCGACTTGGCAAATCATCGATTTACGATTAAAGCAAATTCGGAATCTAAATTCCGAAATGGACCACTGTTCGTACAGGTGGCACTCGACTGAGTGCCTAGCCCACTCGATCGAGTGGCACCCCAAAATTTGGGCAGAAGGTTTTTTTCGAGGACCACTCGATCGAGTCCTTCAATGACTCAATCGAGTGGCCTTTGTCGATCACGCCAAAATCGTGAGCCTTCAACATGTTTCGAGTCTCAATAAATCTTTTTTGTACGACTTGGGTCGACACGTGTCAAGTCTATCACGTGATTTACTCTTTTCAAAACCATGCATCGTGTCTTATTATATCATTCTAATCTATTTACGATTCGTTATTATCGTTACTAACTCAATTGTTTCTGTCTTTGTGTTTTATTTTCGTTGTTTGTTTTATTGCACTAAAATGAACCTCGCATGCTAAATACAATTTCGACATAATTCAAAGATGCATTAAATAGACATAGCAACTTATTCAAATTTTCACATGTTTAGTCAAAATACTGTTTGCATAACATTTCAACCGAATTACTAACGCGCGTATTAAAACATCGAACGATATCTTGGTAGAGGCCGCTAAGTGCGGGCGGGGTTGGGTGTTCTTTGTGAACTTCCCAACACGTACCCTCACCCCTTACTCAGAACCTCGGTTTCTGGATGTCCGAAACCGTTGGCGCACGAGAGTCATTCAATACACGGTAACCGATAATGTCGGTATAGGTCAATGCAAAGGGACGAACCCCCTAAACTCTGAAATCCAAATGGGCCGTACTCTGTGCACGGCCCACCAAGATATAGAGTGGATTCGAATGGGCCCGAACTCCCACAAAGTTCGGTGGCGACTCTATTTTAATTTAAATTTCAATCCGAGATCCATCTCACATGAGATTCATTCGATCTCCCCAAACCCACGCGTGACCGCGTCGGGGTGGACCTATGTCATGTCCACAAATACCCACGCTTATTGTCAACACCATATGGGGATAGTCAAAATGAGCCTGAAAGCCCAAAAGAAAGAGGGCTAAAAGAAATTCTCTTCACTGGGGTACGGTCAATCCCTTGACCTGGGTATGGTCAACTTAAATGAAAAATATCCTTGACCGGGGTACGGTCAACATAAATGAAGAACTTTTGCCAATGTACTCACATTTTACCAAAAAAAACATAAATGAAGAACTCCCTTGACTAGGGTACGGACAATTCAAATGAAGAATCCCATGACCGGGGTTAAGAGATATAAAAAATACCCTTTGAATGGGGTACGGTCAATTCAAAAATTATCAATGCACATACCATCAAATAGAGGAGACACAATCAGGCTGGGCAACTAACACCACATCTAGTCTTCCCATATTACAACCCTCAAGACCTTCTCGAGACCTAGGCTAAGAGACAGCCTAGAATACAAAGAGTGACGAGATATGGAAACGCGAACACGAGAGTATCGCACTCAAGTCGTCGGTCGCTTACCTCACCACCCCACGTAATTGGTTGTTTAGGGTGAGTCAACCTCCTAAAACGCTCTTATAATTTCGTTATATTAGTACCGCGTATTATTATAAAACTATTTTCAAAAACGCGATTCAAGCAAACGTTCGATGATGCTAAATCGAGCATCGTAGGCCCTAAAGGCCATACTACGACACCGAAATGCAAAGGGCCTAATGTTTGTGATGACGAATCGATCCTTTTAATCGAACGCATTCGATAATCGATTCTGCCCAAAGTCCGCATAACTATCAGACAGGACGCACGGGAGGTGGCGCCTCACAATTGAGGCGCGCCACCTCACGCGCCTGATGGTCAGGGCGCCTCATGGCATGCGCCTGACCCGTCGGGTTATGATGCGATCGTAGAATCCTTCATCGAGTGTTTTCGATATCATTTTTAAATGTCGCTCTAAATGCTTGATGTCGATTATGTAATCGAGTGTCGTACATGAAGCATCATCGAAATTCAAAGTAATACAAAACCTTACAAAGGTTTAGCTCCAAAGTCCTAATCCAACCGATAGGCCCAACCCCATATCCACCCACATATAGACGCCATGGATTGGGGAATACCCATGCTTATTGTCAACATCATATGGGGATAGTCAAACTGAGCCGGAAAGCCCAAAATAAAGAGGGCTAAAAGAAATTCTCTTAACTGGGGTACGGTCAATCCCTTGACCTGGGTATGGTCAACTCAAATGAAAAATTCTCTTGACTGGGGTACGGTCAACATAAATGAAGAACTTTTGCCAATATACTCACATTTTACCAAAAAAAACATAAATGAAGAACTCCCTTGACTAGGGTACGGTCAATTCAAATGAAGAATCCCACGACCGGGGTTAAGAGATATAAAAAACACCCTTTGAATGGGGTACGGTCAATTCAAAAATTATCAATGCCCATACCATCAAATAGAGGAGACACAATCAGGTTGGGCAGCTAATACCATATCTAGTCTTCCCACATTACAGCCCTCAAAACCTTCTCGAGACCTAGGCTAAGAGACAGCCCAGAATTTTGAGGATTCAAGCTCCATAGGATACCCCCTAACTATTAGGGCCAGACATGGAAATTAGATCCCGCATTGTCAATCCTACCCAAACGAAGTTCGAGCCAATTTTACTCAACTTCCCCCTTTCCTACCACATTACAATACCTTACCCTCGAAGCTTTAGCTCCACAAAAATCGAGCTCCAGATTTCAAATCATCAAAGCCACTTAATGCCTGGCACCACATTTCCAAAAACATCCAAACCAGTTACCATCCCCAAACACGGGAACTTAACCGGCGGTCGGCGTAGAACATGCCCAAATAGTTCACACCACCTCTAGGGGCTACCTTGGAGAACGCTCACAATCACAGGATCAACATCTTAACTCTTCTAACCCTTCGATCGAGGCATCATTGGGAATGCACCTAGTCTACCGCGTCAATATGGCTAGTTACAAACAAAGTCCTAATAAATTAGGCACCATAACATATCTTTCAATCTCTTTAATTAGAGCTTGGTTTTATTTCACTACGCATGAATACGTAGGCAACCTTTCGACAAGGGCACAACCATCCACATTGACACGAATTTAAAAGCGTCATCATTCTGGTCACGACACTGTCATGTTCTCAACAGTCTGCTTTGTCGTCCGGGGGCTTCTCTTAGACAGAAGTTCTTCATCCACTCACAAAAATCCAAAAGACTTTTAAAAATCTAGCCACCTTTCTATAGTGTGTCCTAGTACTCGGATTAGTCGAAGATAAGAATTTTTCGAGAACTCGAAGCAATACCTACTTTGGGAAAGTACCCCAAAACCAAAAATTCAAAAGAGCACTAGATTACAGCTTTGTTACTGCTAAGTCATGTCATGCAGAAACAGTCTCATTGCAAACTAATGTAATCCCCCTATAACATATCTTTCACATTTCTAGGATTCGACCGTGTTGTCACTCGCCTAGGCTAAAGAATAGCGCAACTTAAGAGTCTTGTCATCTTAGGTGGCCCATCCCCTACCGAGTCACAGTCCAACCCTTCGAGAGTCCAAGTCGTGTCTGTCAACTCGTCTTGTCGCATCCAAAGTCGAGTCTTTCGGTATGCGTCTCTCTTCAAACTCTTACTTTGATCAAAACTTAACCATTTAAAAAAAATCATTTTCGACCAGGTCAAACTTTGATCTACTAAGCTGCAAATATTTTTCTAAACCTTCAAATTTTGAAAACCTATCTTCTAGCACGTCAGCTGCTGTCAGGAGTTCAATTTCAAAATGAAGCAAAAATCTTTTTCCACAGCGCAAGCCGGTCTGTAGATGTTAACTGCATTTTCTATATGCTATCATGTTATCTGCTATTTCTGCTTGTGTATCTAACATTTTAGGTTCCAGCCTTTACTCCCCAGCGGAAAACCCGAGTCGGTGTTTCTCCTAAAATGCTACATCCAAGATATGATGTGTCTGCATACAGGTACACCCAGCACCTCGAAAACAAGTTCAATATCCCCTCGGAGCTTAAAAAAATTTGGTCCAAAAAAGCATACTTCAAGTGAGAGGGAAGAGGATTATGCTCCAGAATGGTTATGTCAACTAAATATGAAGTGTGCATAACGTTAGTGGTGTCGACACTTTGCTACTCAGTTAGCAATCTTCTTTCCAAACCATCTTCCGAAGCATCAACAATTGCCAAATCTATAAAATCATCACCTACACATGCTTCTAAACAGATTAAAGCCTCTAAGGGATCCCTTATCAGGGATGCCTCCATAGAATCATCAACCAAAACATCAACTACATCAAACATGCAACAAGAATCTTGCATCATGGTGTGGACATGACATAGGTCCACCCCGACGCGGCCACGTGCGGGTTTGGGGAGGCGAATGAATCTCATGTGAGATGGATCGAATTAAAATTTAAATCGAAGTGGAGTCGCCACCGAACATTGTGGGAGTTCGGGCCCGTTCTAACCCACTCTATATCTTAGTGGGCCATGCACGAAGTATGACCCATTCGGATTTCAGAGTTTATTAGGTTTGTCCCTTTGCATTTTGACGGTAGTGTTTGTCGTCTATCCTACCGGTCAAATAATAACCAACGAACCTAAGATGGGTAGCTAGGGTAAGTCGAGTCGATCCACAGGGACGGGGTGTCGGACTAAGGTGTGCTACGGTCTAGGACTAGGTTCGAGACTAACTAAACTAGAGGAAGGCTAATGTAAGGTCTAAAACACGAACTAACAAGGCTAAACAATTAACTAATCACAAAAGGAAACAAATAAATCAATAAGAAGAAACTAGGGCTAGTCGGGTTCATGGATGTCAAGGAGATAAAAAGAAGGAAACGGGGTTACTAGCATGCTTTCGTAGCCTAGGTTCCGATCGGGCTCTCGCTACTTAAACGGCCTAGGGGTCATCCTCACCACGCTCTCGCTACTAGTGAGGGAACCAAACCAACCAACCAAACACACACATACAAGAGAAGAGGCAAGAAAAACAAGGATTGATCATCTCTAGTCTCACAAGCATTTCATCAAACATGTGGAGTGCAAGGTAAATGGGAAACAAAAAAAAAACAATATCTAATACCACCCATCTCACCCTAATCATCCCTAATCACATCCAATCCCCCTAATAACCCTAGCAAAAGTCTACTCAATCATATCTAATGGAAAACTAACAAGAACAAGAGAAACTAACACAAAAACAAGAACATACAAAATGAAGAACTAACAAGGATGATGGACAAAACAATAAACAAGAGATAAAGATTGAAACTTGGATGATAGAACAAAGATTAAGAGAAGGGAAAAGAGATTATACCATACTAGAAGATGAAGGGAAGAATGAAAACTTGCATAAAAGAGAAAACTCAAATACATCTACCAAGGTTGTCAATCTTGGTAGAGATCTTCAAGAATTCAATTAATACAAGGATTAAACTAAGATTAAGGACTAATTAAAGACTAATCTACACTAATCTAAGCTAACCTAAAGTAGTCTAGGGTTTTGTGGGTAATGAAGAACATAACATAAGATTACAAGAGGGGGGGTATATATAGGGTTACAAGAGTGAAGGAGAAGAAAAGAAGAGTCTCGGGCTGCAGCTGCTCCTTCCCGGCCGGGAAGGTGGTGATCCCGACCGGGATGAGGTGGTCCCGACCGGGACGATATGGTCCCGACCGGGATCATGCACAACACCGGGCTGTGTTATGCATAACACCAGGCGGTGTTATTGCTCTTCCCGGTCGGGAAGGGTGATGATCCCGACCGGGATGGCCCATCAGTGGCTGCTTCTTTCTTGCACCCCTTCCCGACTGGGAAGGTTACTCTTCCCGCCCGCGAAGGGTCTTGTAGGCCTCCAATATGATCATAAAGGTCCCTATTTGCTCCTCATGGGCTTCTCATCGATTCTCGGTGCTCGAGATCGAGTCTAAGGGGCTCGGGAATGGGTCCCAAGGTCTCGGGATCGAGTCTAAGCCACCGAGTGATCGTTCCTTCTCTTCGTTGGTTCCAAATGTGTAGGAAACGAGTCGAAATCGTTCCAATTCTCCATGATTGGTCTTGGGAACCTAAAACGAACTAGAAGAAGCATAAGTAGCCCAGAAACCGCTTCAAAGAGCGATTTCGCAAGAGAAACCGGGACCAAACACAACAAATAGGCACTACAAACTACACTTATCACATTTTGATACCGATACCGACATTATTGGATACCGTGTATTGAATGACTCTCATATTCCAATGGATTCGGATATCCGGAAACCACGGTTCTGAGTAAGGGGTGAGGGTACGTGTTGGGAAGTTCACAAAGAATACCCAACCCCGCCCGCACTTGGCGGCCTTTACTAAGATATCGTTTGATTTTGAAATACGCGCGTTAGTAGTTCGGTTAGATGATATGCAAACAATATTTTTGACTAAACATGTGAATTATGTTTAATCTACGTCGTTTAATGCATCTTTGAATTTATGTCGAAGTTATATTTAGCATGCGAGGTTCGTTTTAGTATAATAAAACAAAACAACGAAAATAAGATATAAAGACAAAGAACAAACGAGTTAGTAACGGTTTGTAAATCAAATAAACGATGTAAATATGATTCGATGCATGGTTTTTAAAAGATGAATCACGTGATAGACTTGACACGTGTTGACCAAAGTCGTTAAAAATATTTTATCGGGACTCGAAAGATGCTAAAAGACTCGCTGTTTTGCAATATCAGGAGCCACTCGGTCGAGTCATTGATGGACTCGATCGAGTGGTCTCGAAAAAAAGTTTATGCCTCGGTTTTTGGGGTGCCACTCGACTGAGTGGGCTAGGCACTCGATCGAGTGCCCCCTGTACGAACTATGGTTTGTTTTGTTTTGATTTCGTAATTGCTTTTGAAAACTCGACAATTTTGTTAAGCCGCGTAAAAATATAATATGATTTTTACTCGACTTAAATTTGCGATACTCGTCATATTCGACACTTGATTATGGAATCAATATCGAATATTCGGAGCGAATTTTTAGAAAATATGTTTTATAAATCGTTTGAAAATCGAACTAAGACAAAATAAATTCTCTCTGCGTCGAAATCGTCGTATTTCGTTTTTAGGACTATGTGACGATTATCTTAGCATCAACGAGATTAATTTGATTCTTGTTGATATGATATTCGACTATAGAGTCGATATCATATTTTAAGAACGACCGTTTTTGTATAAAAATTAGATAGTTGCGATAATATCGGTATTAGAAACGATGAAAGGGAAAAAAAACGTGATGATGACTCGAAAAACCGGACCAACGACAAAAAAACGAGAGAAATAAAGAGAGAAAAAGGAGAAGACGGGATTTGAATTTACACCCTCAACCTACATGCTTTGTATTCTCGGAACGGAGCTCGTCTAGCTGTGGCTTGGGCACGGGAGCGTCGAGATAATGCGGGTGAGTTATGGTGGTTTAGGCGTGACGGTGTATCGATGTCGGGTTAGAGGTGGCCGGAACTTCGAGGTAGGGACGGTGTAATCTCGGGTGTGTCGGATTTTATGTGTGCTTGATGCGTTCCGTGGATTGTTGATGATTGTTGATGTGTGTATCGATGTGTATCAATGTGTATCAATGTCTATCAATGTCTATATTTGTTTTGTGCAAAGGGTCTATTTATAAGAGAGCTTTCCAACCTTGACTAGAAGAGGTAGCTTTGCTTGGGTGAGAAGAAACACCGCTTTGGATAGGAAAAGCAACAATCTGAGAGGAAACAGGATTCCGTCTTTTGATGGAAGAGAAATCCTCTTCCGGCTGGAAAAGAAGTCACTCGATCGAGTGGTGCATATCACTCGATCGAGTGCCCGGTTTAATGCCGGTTTTTTGCGTTTTTTGTGAGCCTACTCGACCGAGTGGGCCTGTCCACTCGATCGAGTGGGTCTAGCTCGGGTAGGAGGCTCCTTTTAGAGATCAAACTCTATCTCGGACGGATTTGTTTATTAATTTTTGTGGCTGATTTTTGTAGTATTGGACTTCAAGTCGGATTTCCGATGTGACGCAGCAAATATTTACGCCTCGGAAACGTCCTTGACCGGGGTTTGACTCGGTCGCTAAAAGACGTTTTTGCCCTTGGTGACAGTTTTGACCCAAGTTAGTTTTATTTGATTGGAAATGACCCACTGGGCTTGGATTTGAGGTCTGTTTTGTGAGATTTGTACTCCGTAAAAAGCCCAACCCAAATGCTAATGATTTTGAGCCCATATTCGAGTATGTTAAAGCATGTTTGCGTCCGATCATCATGGGTATTTTTTGGAAACTGCTATAGACATCTAGCAGCCAAATGTGGGTGTCTACACATGGGGTTCTTTAGAGTACTATCTAAGCAAAAAACAATAGTGTCTCCACCAACTTCCAAGGTTAATTTACAGTTCTTAACATCAATCACCGCGTCACCGATGTGCAAAAATGATCTCTCCAAGATATTAGGAATATGGGTGTCCTCGACCATGTCAAGGACAATGAAATCAACTGGAATAAAAAAAAATCCAACTTTAACGGGCACGTTCTCTTGTAGACACCCACATTTTGCATGTTCGTGTCTGTAGCAGTTTCCAACAAAACACCTGATGATGATCGGACGTTAACATGCATCAATACGCTCGAATATGGACTAAGAATCAATAGTATCCAACGTGGGCACTTAGCAGAGTACAAATCACTCAAAACCGACCTCAAATCCGGACTCAATGGGTCATTTCCAATCAAATAAAGCTACTTTGAGCCAAAACTGACACCGGGGGCAAAACCGTCTTTATCGACTAAGTCAAACCCGGTCAAAGCCAAAAACCCGAAACAAGCTAAACTACGACATCACGTCCAAGTACATAATCCAATCAAAGTCAAACAGAATGAAATCTTGCCTCAAATAACACAGATATCAATCCGTATTTGGAGCAACTTCCGATACGCGAAATTTTAACTGCCCGCACCCAGACGCCTTAACACGGAGTCGCCCCGAGGGGGGCACCTGAATTTCAAGGCGTTAGCCTTCAGGCACCTGAGTTCCGAAACCAGAACATTTCGCAAGACTCTATAAATGCACACCATTTCAAGGTCCGGAAAATTCATTTCTCATCTCCAAAAGCCGAGTGCGAGAGCCTAACCTCTTTCACACAATCCCAAAACCGAGATCGAAAACCTCTCTTTTACCATTTCAAAAGATTACTCCCTTCATTCGACAAGGATTCGGTAATCCCAAACACAAAAACACGCCCTAACTCTCCCTACATACATACATTGAATCGCTCCCCGTGTCTACAACGATACTCCGCGAGTCCATATTTCGAAGCAATTGACATGTAGGTTGAGGGTGTCCAAATCCCATCTCTAATCTCTTAACTTTTTATTATCGTATTCTAACTACATACTAACATTTCATTATCGCATACTAACATTTATTTCTCGTTTCTAACATCTAACTACTAGCATTCGAATATAAAATACTCGTCCTTTTACGTATCGAATACAAAGAGTGACGAGATATGGAAACACAAACACGAGAGTATCGCACTCAAGTCGTCGGTCGCTTATCTTGCCACCCCACGTAATTTGTTGTTTAGGGTGAGTCAACCCCTAAAACGCTCTTATAGTTTCGTTATATTAGTACCGCGTATATTATTATAAAACTATTTTCAAAAACGCGATTCGAGCAAATGTTCGATGACGCTAAATCGAGCGTCGTAGGCCCTAAAGGCCATACTACGACGCCGAAATGCAAAGGTCATAATAGTTTGCATAATCCGCGAACCAAGGATTCTCGCTATCGGAAGTGGTCAAAGTCATAAGGGAATCATCGGGGAAAGAGTCATCGATAGGAAAGAGTCATTGGGGTGCGGTCAATTCAAAAATTATCAGTGTTCATACCATCAAATAGAGGAGAGACAATCAGGCTGGACAGCTAACACCAAATCTAGCCTTCCCACATTACAACCCTCAAGACCTTCTCAAGACCTAGGCTAAGAGACAACTCAAAATTTTGAGGATTCAAGCTTCATAGGATACCCCCTAACCATTAGGGCTGAACATGGAAATCAGATCCCGCATTGTCAATCCTACCCAATCGAAGTTCGAGTCAATTTTACTCAACTTCCCCCTTTCCTACCACATTACAATACCTTACCCTCGAAGCTTTAGCTCCACAAAAATCGAGCTCCAGAATTCAAATCATCAAAGTCATTTAATGCCTGGCCCCACATTTCCAAAAACATCCAAACCAGTTACCAGCCCCAAACACGGGAACTCAACCTGCGGTCGACATAGAGCATGCCCAAATAGTTCACACCACCTCTAGGGGCTACCTTGGAGAATGCTCACAATCACAAGATCAACATCCTAACTCTTCTAACCCTTCGATCGAGGCATCATTGGGAATGCACCTAGCCTACAGCGTCAATATGGCTAGTTACACACAAAGTCCTAATAAATTAGGCACCATAACATCTATATATATATATATATATATATATATATATATATATATATATATATATATCAATTGAATGCATCCACTGCTGACATGGCAGCGTGGATGCATTCCTTTGCTGACATGGCGGCCTCACATGCATTTATATAAAATCAACCCATGTTATATATAGAAAATGCTAATAATCATCCTATTAGATATATATCATGCCCTACGAGTATTTATACGAATAATTTGTATTTATATTATACGAGTACTCATACGAGTACTCATACGAGTATAATTATATAATTATTCATATAAAGTTTATGGTAAATTATTATTAATTTAACATCATATTTAACATCTTAAAATTCTGTAATCCATATTACTAAAAATTATAATTGCTAATTGTTAATCGTCCTACATATATAGGAGTACATTTTCAACTTAATCCATTTTATGTAACATTTACGTCATTTACTTACTTTTATTATTCATATAACATATACTCCAACATTTATGTTAAAGTATCACTATTATTTTAACATTTCAAAATTCACATTATTAGGAATATTAAATATATTTAAAAAAAACATAATATTATTATTTTGTTTGATAAATATTTAACATTAAATATATTAATATATTAAAGATTGTAAAAAAATACGGAGTAATATTTTAGAGCATCGATATATTTCTCTCTCTCTCTAATGTTATACTCTATACGAAATAATACTATATAAAATATGTCATTTATAAATTATACTCTATACGAAATAATTATCATAAAAGATACTTTTCATATTGATTGTCAGAGTTACTAAAAATAAAAATTGATGGTTATGCTACGTACATAAATGATCAACTCAATTCAATTAATGTAACATTTATTTACATGAAATTTATGTAAAATTATTATTCGTATAACATTATTATAAATATTAAATATATTAAAAAAATTCTGACATTTTCATAAATATATTTAAAATAATTTTTTATTTTTTATTTTTAGAATACAAATAGTTGATATTGCGATATTAATTTTTAATATTGAAATTATCGTGATGCAATCATCGTAATACAAATATAATATATATTGGTTGACATCATCGAACAATGAATGAAAAATAATAAATTATATTGCATGTATAATTAATCATGTACGTATTCAGTCCGAGAGTTTTGAGAGTTTATATGTCTAAAAATATCAAAACTGATTGAAAAATATATTTAAGGGTGAGATTAGCAGCCAAACTTTGTTTTAGTTCCATTTAAGGATCCGAACACTTTAATTTTACGATTAAGGGTTGAAATTAGCACCGACAATTAATGTTACTCGACCCCGCAAAAAATAAAGTGGGAGCATAATATGAAAACATATGAAACGGGTCCAGCTGATGATCGGGTCATACGGGTCAGATCAAATATGAGTTGGGTTATACGGGTCAAAGGGTTTAGGGTCAGAAATAGTTTTGAACACATATATTTTTGACCAACATTTTAAGTCCAGCAAAAATAATTTTAATTATTATTATTATTATAATAATAATAATAATAATAATAATAATAATAATAATATTACTATTATTATTATTATTATTATTATTATTATTGTACTTCAAAAATATTGATTCAGTTTTAAAATTATTTTTTTATTAAATGATACAGTAAAAAAGGTTGGGTTAAATTGAATATTTTGTAATTTAAATTACGTATTTATTTTTTAATTATAAATTCAAATATAATATTTACATTTAAATATTTTATTAATTTTAATAAATTCTCACTAACCGAACGTCCGAACGGGTTGAATGGGATGAGTCAGGTTTCGACCCTAAATTAACGGGTCATATTGGGATCGGTCAAACGGGTTGCGGGTCAAAAAAATGGGTTCACGACCATAAAAAGAGGGTTGATTATAAACATCAAAACTGTATCTAAATATTTTAACTGATTTAAATAATTAATCAGGTACGTATTCGATCCTATAAAGAGTTTATATGTCTAAAAACAATAGAGCAAACCGATTCAAAGATATTTAAGGGTAAGATTAGTACCCAGACTATACTTTTAATTCCGTTTAAAGGTGTGAACTCTGATATTTAACTTTACGGTTACGGGTTGAAAACTAACACCATCAATTAAAGTTATTCATCCCCTCAAAAATAAAGCGAAAGCGTAATATGTATACCTGTCAAATAGGTCCAGCGGGTCGGGTCCAAATATGGGTCAAATCAAATATAAGTCGGGTTATACGGGTCACGGTTCGGATTAGAGTAAAAAATCGAACGCCTATATATTTTTATAAACTTTTTAATTACAACAAAAATATTTTTAATAATAATTTTTTTTTTTAATATTATTATTGTACTCTTTAGTAATGTTTATATTTAAAAAATAATAATTAATTCAACTTTCAAAATTATTTTACAATTAAATGATAAAAAAGTTGTATTACATTGAATATTTATAATAAAAAACATTTATTTTTAATTATAAATCCAAATATAATATTTAGGTATAAATATTTTATTTAATTTTAATAAATTCTCACTAACCGAACTGGTCGGGTAAGGTATCGACCCTAAATTAATGAGTTATTTTGGGTTCAGTCAAACAAATTGTGGGTCTAAGAAACGGTATTATGATCCTAAAAGGGGGGAGGGGTAGATTTCTTTTTTCTTTTAACTAATTTTTTAGATAGCATGACGATATTCCTTTCAGTTTTTTTTAGTTCATCACACAATTTTTTTTAGTTAATCAGTGTAATAATGCACGTACATAGTACCATGAATAATTTTCTTCTACTCTGTAATACATATCTTATTTTACTTCATATATGATATATCTCATTCATCATTTTTAGTTTTAATTCAATTTATATACAGTATAACATAACTATAAATGACCCGTGAATCTTCACGGGTGATAAAACTAGTATCTTTCAATCTCCTGAACTACGGCTTGGTTTGATTTCACTACGCGTGAATACGTAGGCAGCCTTTCGACAAGGACACAACCACCCACATTAACACAAATTCAAAAGCATCATCATTCTGGTCACGACACTGTCATGTTCTCAACAGTCTGCTTTGTCGTCCGGGGGCTTCTCTTAGGCAGAAGTTCTTCATCCACTCACAAAAATCCAAAAGACTTTTAAAAATCTAGCCACCTTTCTATAGTGTGTCCTAGTACTCGGATCAGTCGAAAATAAGAATTTTTCGGGGACTACAAGCAATACCTACTTTGGGAAAGTACCCTAAAACCAAAAATTCAAAAGAACACTAGATTACAGCTTTGTTACTGCTAAGTCATGTCGTGCACAAACAGTCTCATTGCAAACTACTGCAATCCCCCTATAACATATCTTTCCCATTCGAGGATTCGACCGTGTTGCCACTCACCTAGGCTAAAGAATAGAGCAACTTAAGAGTCTTGTCATCTTAGGTGGCCCATCTCCCACCGAGTCACGGTCCAACCCTTCGAGAGTCCAAGTCGTATCTGTCAACTCGTCTTGTCGCATCCAAAGTCGAGTCTGTCGGTATGCCTCTCTCATCAAACTCTTACTCTGAAATTTGCAAAACTTAACCATTTGAAAAAAAATCTTTTTCGACAAGGTCAAACTTTGGTCTGCTAAGCTGCAAATATTTTTCTAAACCTTCAAATTTTGAAAACCTAACTCCTAGCACGTCAGCTGCTATCAGGACTTCGATTTCAAAATGAAGCAAACATCTTTTTCTCCAGCGCAAGCCAGTCTGTAGATGTTAACTGCATTTTCTATATGCTATCATGTTATCTTCTATATTTGCTATTTCTGCTTGTGTATCTAACATTTCAGGTACTAGCCTATACTCCCCAGCGGAAAACCCGAGTCGGTGTTTCTCCTAAAATGCTACATCCAAGATATGATGTGTCTGCATACAGGTACACCCAACACTTCAAAAACAAGTTCAAGATCCCCACGGAGCTTTAAAAATTTGGTTTTATATCTAAAGACGAATGATTACTCTTATTTATTCCATCATCTTATTATAATTTTTTGATGTGGGATGATTTTACTTAAAGTTATAGTCTTAAGAGCTTTTTAAGACCCTGAAGATTTTTGGTTGATATCTATTCAAGAATGAATGGATTACTCTTATTTATATAATAGAATCCATCAATCACCTTATTATAATTTGTCATGTGGGATAATTGTAAAGTTTATAGTCTTAAAAGCTTTTCTTAAGACTCGTAATATTTTTTGTTGATATCTAAGGACGAATGGTTACTTCTATTTATAATTTAAAATTCCATCACCTTATTATAATTTGATGTGGAGTAATTTTACTTAAGTTTATAGTCTTATAAGAACTCTTTTAATACTCAAAGATTTTTTGTTGATATTCAAAGACGAATGATTACTCTTATTTACTACGTATATAATAAAATACCATCACCTAACAATAATTTGTCGATGTGGGATAATTTTACTTAAAAGTTTATAGTGTTAAGAGTCCGTTTAGGGCTTTTAAAAACCAAGAAGATTTTTTGGTTGATATCTATTAAGAATGGATGATTACTCCTATTTATATAATAGTAATCTAACAACTTATTATAATTTGTCGATGTGGATAATCTCGTTTAAAAGTTTATAGACTTAAGAGTTGTTTAAGACTCAAAAGATTTTTTGTTGATATCCAAGGACGAATGATCACTCTTATTTATAATATAAAATTTCATTACCTTATGATAATTTGTCGATGTGAGATAATTTTACGTAAGTTTTGACTACTCTTGTTTATATGAACCTCTACTTATGCACTTGTATTGGGCTAAAATATTGGGACGATATTCCTCTCGTCTTTGTATTTTCAAGGATTTTAGACCCTAGGTGAAAATTGAAGGTGCCATGAACTTTGTTGAATTTTTATAAAAAATTAATGAACATAGAATTCAACGAGGAAGAATACAAAGTCTCGATTAGAAATGACTTTGGTATAGTATTTGGCGAATACGAGCGGATTTATCGTAACACTAACACCACCACTCGTACTTCTCGATCAGATGCATGTGCTAGCAGTAGCCGATCGACCGTTGCTACAGGATTGGGCAAGGTCTTGTCACAAACGTCTCGAATGATGCCATCTTCTCAAGATACACTGACATCCAATCTTGCGGAATATTATATGTACCTCCAAATGATTATTTCCGCAATGTTGAGGAACAAGACAAAATAAACGTTGATCTTCTATCCTGGTGGCGACGAAATAAAAGCAGTAAATCTTCCGGTGATGTCTGCAATGGCGAGGGACTTCTTCGCCATTCAAGTTTCATATGTAGCGTCCGAACGTTGTTTCAGTGCCTCTAAAAGGATGTTGGACGATAAACATACGTCTTTGTTTTTTGATACCCTCTGCATGTGTATCTGCTACAAAGATTGGATGGATGCAAGAGACCGAAAACGAGGACAAGAAACAAGAGATAGTGACGTTGACACCGACGATACCCCTTCCAGTGGCAGTATCGAATCATAGACGTAATTATTTTTCAATTACAATTTTACAAGTTCACTTTAATTATTTTTTAGTTTCTTATACATACTCCAAAGATTGTATTTGTAACTTTTGGTTTGTAAAATGATTATTCAATAAAAATAATATTTGTTCCCTTCTATTTACGTTTCCTACTTCTTAGTTGTTATATTACTAGTTTTGATGCCCGTGCGATGCACGGGTGTAACAATAACGTTACTAAATCAACATTAATACTTTCTTTTATAATTATTGACTGCGATGGAATGATTGCGATTATTCAAAATAACTGTCATTTTAGAGGATTAGCACTCCACGTTTGCATGTATTTTAGACACCTGTCAAATTTGACTCGACCCATAAACCCGACCCTAATTTAATACATACTTTTTTTTTACTTCAAAAGTCGTAACAAAATTAGGCGTTCGAAACTATTTCTGAGCGTGACCTATATACCCTGACCGGTGACAGGTCTAGTGTGTACATTAGCTACATGGTTAAAACAAACGATGCTCATCATAATACCTGGTCACTGTCAACAATTTTAATGTCAGTGACAACTCATTTGGAACATTCAGCCTATCTGTGTCTTTTGTTATCTAAGAATTTGACTTTCGCATTGAATATATTTAATTTGTATGTATGTCATCATCTTGCTCTAAATTTGACATGATCCACCAGACACGTTTTAAGAGGCATGAGCCCGTTTTTTTAATCGCAGTCCGTTTAACCCAAATCCTAAATGACTCGATTTTGGGTCATGATCTAGCCCGACCTGTTCAACTCGTTGGAAAGAAGAGACCACAAAACTTTAGTCTAAAAGCCAATTTCTAGCCACCTATTTCTATGTCTAGATTTTCCTAAAACTCAAATTTTAACATACTCCCCCGTCTGTAGAAGAGTCACTCTTTCCTTTTTGGATTGCCACTCTAAGAGTCACTTTTTGCTTTATTCTTATTTTGTTTGATTTTTATGATTAACATTGGTTCTAACCTCACTTATTTTTCATCGTTCATTTTCCACTACACATTTCTTTATACATTAATTCTCCCTAAGAAGGTGGGGTGACCCTTTTAGTGAGACAGAGGAAGTATTAGTTATGCGACGAAGTGATTATGATTATTTCAAACCATTGTCATTTCGAAGATTTGACACCACTTATCAATGTTTATATTAAGGGGACGACACCGAGAGAAATCAAGAAGTGAGATAGACTAAGAAAATTTTGATTTTTTTTAAATATAAAAATTATAATTTAAAGAAAATAATACTAATAGTATTAAAATAAAGGGAAAGTTGATACTTTACCTACTATAATTAACTTTTTCAAATTTTATACCTCAGATAATATTATTTCAAAACTTATACCTAAATTTCTCATTTATTCTATATTTTATACTCTATCTTATCAATTGATCATTTTACCTCTATGTTACTGATTAACCCCATTAATTCATCTTACTCATTGATTACCCTTTAATTATGTCCCGTATTCTGACCATACCCGATACGACGATACGGACCACTATTTGACCTGACCCACTCGACAGTTCTAGTGTCTACATTGGTTACCTGGGTGAAACAAATGACAATCATCAAAATACCAGGTCTTGCGCCTGTGAGAAATATTAATATGTCCGTGAGACCATGACCACTCATCTGCGAACATTGAGTTTATCTATGTCTGTTACTCGCTAACCGTTAGACTCTACCACATCTAATATATTTGCATGCATGCAACCATCTCGCTTTAAATTCGACCTGACCCGTAAACTCGTCTCGCCCAATCTGTTGTTTTTTTGGGTCATGAACCCAATTTTTTTTACCCAAATCATTAACAGACATGACATGGCCCGACCCGTTCAACCCGTTGGAAAGAAGAAACTACAAAAGCCTAAAACACAATTCTAGTTAATCTATTCTTGTGCCTAGATTTTGTTAAAACTCTAATTTTAACCCATTAGCAATTCAATATATATTCCCCCATTTTTCTGATTTAGCCCCATTTTTCTTTTAGGGAATTTTGTTTAGTTAGCCCCATATCTTCATATGAAAATTTATTAATTAGTATTTTTCTCTCATCACATGCACAATATCACCATTTTCCTCTTACTTTTTCACTTTTTTAAAAAATTTGTGTCAAACTCATATGGGGTTAATACAAAAAATGAAGGGATAAATTAATTATTACTCTGTATATATTATCTTTTTATTTTAATATAATTTTATGTCTAATCTTAACTTAAATCATCTAGCATTTTTAGTAACTTATTACTCTCCCGTACAGTTGCACAGAAGATAAAAGTTGTGTTCTCGTGTTAAATAATTCTCAACATTACTATAAGACAAAACCCGACCTGGCATGCCCAACTCGTTTTTTCGTAGGTCAAGAGTCAAGATTTCTAAATCTTGATCTATGACTCGATATTTTAATTAAAAATATAAACTAATTTAATTTAATTTTTTATCTTTTAATTATAAAAGAATTTTAAAAAAATTATTGAAATATAAAGTCCGTGCGATGAATATTAGTTTAAATAATTGAAATATAACATCAAAATTAAGGAGTAAATAATACGATGTACTATTAAAATAAATAAAAAGAGGTAAAAAAATCGACATTCGAAACTATCCGTATTCTGACAATAACCCGTTTCGGACCCATATAACACGACCCGTAATTAAACCTACCCGTATTCAGTATCCTGACCCGACATGCTTAAAGTTATTTTTAAAAAAATTATGTACATTAAAAAAATCTGTCTTATAAGGTTAGAAGTATGAATTCTACTTTCAATCAAAATTTATTACTCGTATTTTATACTATTACTAATAATAATCAATATACTCAATATAATGATAATCCGTCTTAGGTTAGAATTAAGAAGTCTACTTCTAACCTGATATTAATCAAAATCCGTAAATATATTTAATATTGATTGTAAAATAAAAAAAGCCTCCTTTAATTATATATATTGATTTAATTCTTATTATAATCAATTTTAACTTTCATAATTGTTATATAACTTCTTAATATATTTAAATATTAACCTATAATTATATTCAAATGTTTATATTACTAACTTATAACACTATAACTTATAAATATTATATTATTTATAAACACCTAAATCATAATCCGAATTTTTTATCGTTTAAATGCTTTTTATTAAACTATTTATTCATTTGGTGCTTATTTGAAACTATTTCTTCCCAATGGTTCCACGTCACCTTTTTTCTTCTTTTTTAATGCCAGCTACCCTGCCGCTGGTTGAAGTAGCGGCAGCCTCCCTTCCTCTGTTTTCCTTCTCACTCCTATGCTACAAAATCAATGAAAAATTACACAAACCTAATTATTTATCTCATTCCATCACACACCAAATTATAAAACAACTAATTAAACTACAAAATCAATTAATAACCCAAAATCAACTAATTTAATTAATAACAAGCTAATTCAACAACACTAAACTAGTTGACTAAACAAACCAAACAAGTAAATCACTAAACAAACCAAACAAGTAAATCTAGATTAAATTTAATAGAGAGAAATTTAATAATTGAAACTAAATAAATTAGTACCTCAAGTAAAGTAGGATGAATATAAAATCAATTGGAAGTAATTATTAAGATTTTGCAGAATAAAATGATGAATTTGGGGATTTTTCGTAACTTAGGGTTAGAGGTGATTTTGGGGGTTTTTCGGGGGTTGATGGTTTGGGAAGAAATGAGTCTTATTCTCACGTTTTTTTTATATAACCTACACAGCCACTAGTTCAACTAGCGGCAGCCCCCCTTCCTCTGTTTTCCTTCTCAGCTAAGGTTTTGCCGCTACTTCAACTAGCGGCAGGATACCTGACATTAAAAAAAATGCAAAAAAGGTGACGTGGAACCATTGGGGAGAAATAGTTTCAAATAAGCACCAAATGAATAAATAGTTTAATAAAAAGCATTTAAACGATAAAAAATTCATCATAATCCCCTTTCCACTAAGAGATTAACTCTCTAACCAAATTTTTCCTCCAAAACCCCATCTTTACAATCAAGGAAACACCAATTAAAGAAACAAATAACAATTAATTTTCTATAATTATGAAACTCATATCAATAAAACTAATTATGATAAATAAAAATTAGAAAAACATAACCAAAATTATTCACAAGTTTTTATACATACTTCTTTTTATCAACTTTGGTTGAAAGAGCCAATTAACTATACTAAATATTTTTTAATTTCAACTTAAAAAATGTCATTTTGTTTTTCCTTTTTTTAAGTTTCATTTATTAATAACATTAATAACATAATCTAAGATTCAACACAAAAAAAAATTAAATTTGATAAAATTACTTTAATTTTATACTTATTTATATATTTCTTACAAAATCATGCAATTGCATGGGTCTACACTAGTTAATATTGTAATCGCAACACAAAATATTCGGATCGCATACAAACCGCACATGGAAAAATTTTAAAAATAGATCGAGGCACGACCCGAAATCCGAAAACCGGCACAAAAACTGAAGCAGAGGCACGAACGCAAACGGGCACGACCAGACACGGAACCCGATCCGGGCGCGGCACGCCCGGGCCCGTGCCTCGGCGGGGTGGGACGCCGGAACCTCGTGCCAGACACGGCACGAAATCGGAGTCAGACACGACCGGCCCGGCCCAGCCCGACCAAGCACGAGAGGCCCGACACGAAGCCCGACCCGACAATACCGAAATGCCACCTTTACACGTACGAATCAAGTCCAAACCACTGCCACCATGTTATCTTTATATTATAAAAGAAGAAACCAAAAGAGTTGACGGGGCACCATCTCATCACACATTTAACCCCCAACAAGGACTCTCATTCATTCTACCAAGTCAGGAATATATTTTCCAATAATTACATATTAGTCCTTCAAATTTCCAATTAATTAGAGATTAATCCTTGATGTGCATTTAACCAAAAAAAAAATAACTGAACATGGGGAAGAACAAATTGGGATTTACCGTGTTCATTGAAAATGAATAAAGATTAATTTTTCAACTTTCACTTTCTCTATTTCCCACAAACTTCTCTTTCCCATACTTTTTTTTCCTCTTCCAACAATTTTTTTTCTTTCCCATAATTTTCCTCCTTCATATAACTTTCAATCTTTATAGTTGAATTTCCCTCAACTTAAACCTAATTTTATTCGGAATCATTGTTTCTTTGTCTTTCTATTATACACTTAACTGTTCTAGATTTGTCTTTGTTGCATAATTGTGGGCATGAGTGTCTTCGGCCATCAACAGATCGAAACGTCGTCATATTACATGAGATTGACTACGAAATCAAGATTCATATTTTGGTTTCTGATTGCATCACGAGATTTGGTTTTGAAGTTTGGTTGATTATAGGTAAAGTTTTACATGGTATTTAGACTTATTTAGCTTTTAAATTAGCTTTCAAATCTCAAAATATTGATTTATCACCTACATACGTTTCATACTCAGTTAGTCGGTTTCAAACTGTAAATTTCCGAGCTTTTTCCCATTTTTATTGTTCTTTAAATAATTGATAGGACTTTTGTCAATTATAATCAACATTTCCAGGAGATCGAAAAAAGAAGCAGATGAATTACGATGAGGAAATGAACGAGTGGAAGCATCTGACCAAGGTCATTGTACATAACTTGATTCAAATTGTTGTTGTTGATTGAATTTGATGTGTAGATTTCAGGACTTAAATTTTCAAAAAAAATCTCCTTCATTTCTACCTACCCTTTTCTTTTTTTCCTTTTTTTGAAGCAACCTTTTTTTCCTAACTACATTTGGAATTTGGAAATTACAATTTGAATTATCAGTTGGATTTTGTTTGAGTTGTAAACTTGGTTGAATCTTCTATGAATTTTGAAGTAAAGTGTCAATGACGGCTGATAAAAATAGTGTACTGTTTGGTTGGTGTTCTGCAGGTAGTGGTGTCAGAGTGGATTTCGATGAAGTCCGTTGCCATCCAGCTTGGTGGACAAACAAAATCTATGAAGCAAAAGATTCATCTTCAATTTGATTAAAGTTCTCATTTTTAGGTAAATTTATGACTTTCCCCATTTTTATTTTTATATGTTTAAAAATTGATCTTGATTTTTGTCAATTTGTCTAGGTAATATTTTTTTGATATAAATGCAGGTAATAACTAAAATATGATAAGGTTTTTCCATAATTTTTCATTTTGGTGTATTAATAAATTCTAAACTACTGATAATTCAAAAAAGTACTTTCACCATAATCAATTCTTTCTAATTTTCAATCTCAAACTTCTCAGTTTTAGTTCCATTGACAATATATTGATTTCAAGTCTACAGAACCATCGCCTCATTACGCATTTGTCTACTCGACGTTGAGAAATGAATCACCGCTTTATCAATCCACCTTTACCATTTTGATAATTAATTTTAATTTTAAAATTTTAAAATCTTTTCGTGACCAAAATGAACCAAAACATAAACCAAAATGAATTGTCGAAGTACACTTTTTTCGTGACTCAATACTAATGTTGCTCTTAGATTAGATAGTTGTACAACTTCACCTAAAAAAATATAGTATAGTACAACTTGATTGGTCTACAATGTGGGCTAATATGAGCAATTTGTTTTAAATTGCAGGATGGTACACAATGATAACTGGACGAAGACGACTCATCTAATGTTTCCCTTGATTGGAGTGGCAATGTAACACCCTGTATTTTTCAAATAACGTTAAAATTTTAAACATTTATTTAAACCAAGTTTAACGTTTGAAAATTTATTTTCGTAAATAAAATATTTTATATTTGTTAAATTAAAAATTATTCCGTTATAAAACATGAGAATTTATTTATCGTATTATTAAAAACTTTATCTTTCGTTAAATAAAGTTTAAAACTCGAAAATATTTTTTTTAATGACCTGCCGTTTTAACGTTTTCTCGTCTCGTAAAAATTTAGAAATAATTTATCGAATTTTTAAAATAATGATTTCTTATAACTTTTGTCCCATAATACTATACACCGTCTGTTTTACTTACCGTCTCACAAATTCCTTTTTTAAAAACAAATTTTAAGGTTTCCATTAATTTAATTTCATAATCTTATATTTCAATTTTTTAAGAAAGAAAGAAAGACATTTATACGAAAAACGGACTGAAACGATTTAGTTTACCCCTTAAACCATACATGATATACGGAGTGCGTGTTATTACTAGAATTACTCTATGGCTAGTCATATATACTATGGATTTACATGCATGGTTACACCCCTCCCTACCTTCCTAGCTAGCCTATACCACCCTAGAGCATACTACTTCTAACATAAAACTACTCCACTAAGTCCACTATATATATTGCGTACTACTAATTCACAACACCTGGTACATACTACTCCATACATTTCTACTCGTACAACTCCTACATATTACTACTACGGAGAACTATATACTACATTATTACTTACTTACTAGTAAATACTCTCCGTACTATATTACGTACTACTTTTACTTACTATACTATATATTTCGTACTATGTATTATATATTTACTCATTTGTCCTTTTCTATAATTGGAGCATCGGGAATGAGGAGCTACTCGGTATTTGACGGGATCACTTTTCTAGGATCGTATTTGGGTCAAATCATTTCGACCCGAAAATTTTTTTAAAGGAGGAAAAAAATGACTTTTCTAGCGTAGACCGTATTATTAACCCAGACGATCTTTAATTCTTAATAACGTTAATAAATAATACTCCGTAATAGCTGAGGTAACCAAACTTTTCTTCTAAAAACATTTCTTACATATAAGTATATTATGTTAGTAATTTAATAAATTGTTTATTTAAATATTTAGGCTTATTTGTACGACTAAATTACTTATGTATATATAAAAATGTTACGTGATATTTTATTTGTGTTGTATATTTAATTATGGCTAAATTCAACTCGACTAAATTATCACCTGTTTAATTATTTACTTATCATCTTTACATTTTTGTCTATATGAGAAATTGAGAAAATAAATAAAAGAACTTAAATTAATAAAATTTACTTATATCATTTTCATTGTATTTTATTTATTTACTTCTATTTTTTTTTTTGGTAAAGGGTAAGTATATATATGCCGTGTAACAATTACAAAAGAATATGACTACATCAATTTATGTAGCCATCTAGCGTCTTTCGCCCTTAAAGGGTATTTTATTTTACACATGATTCTATTTCTGACGTCCATTTTAATCAATTTTGCCACATATTGTGGTTGTAGAACCATTCCTTCAATTCTGCTTAAGTTGCGCTATGTATGTTTATTCTATATACTTTATATTTTGTATAATTGTAATTTTGGTCGTATTTAATTTTCTGTAGTACTTTTACATTTGTTTATATATTATAAAAATGGAGTAGATTAGTAGCCTACAAAATCTTATTTTAATAAAATTTCACTTATAATTTTATATAGGTACAAATTTATAAATTTCATTTTTCTAAAAGAAATGGATTTGTTTTATTCTGAAATTTTTACATGACATTTATAAATATTTTTAAAATGATTATACGTCAAATTTTATAAATCGACTAAGTACGACTTAATTTATATTTTTCAGAAACTTTTATATTCTTTAGAAACTATAAATTTTAAAGTAATATTTTATTATTATTATACCTTAAATTTTATTTTTATATAAACTTCATTTAAAAGAATTTATTATTTTAAAAATATTAAACGATATTTGGGATATAACGTTTCGGGTGACACTTGAGGATTTAAGTATAATGTTGTCACACTGAAAGTAAGTATTTGAGGATTTGACTGTTTCAAATGAGTCCGACCAATTATTGAAGGTCACCAAATAAAATACTACTTGTTCACGGACAACTTTTATATAAAGTTTACGATGCGAGTCTGGAACAATAGCTTGTGTTGGATTCTACCACTCGTGGTGTTTCGACTGCACTTGTAATGAAAAGCAGACTCAAAAGCTGCGGCTGAGAGTCGACCTAGTGTTTAAGGTAGTCGTCCTACGGCAGTGAGAGTTGCGGTTCAAGAGTCTGCGTAGGGTATGTGCGCATATATAGACAAGTACTTGATCAATATTACTACCTAGGTTATGGGGGCAGAACAAGATTCTGAAAACTGCGGGTTCCCTCTTGGTGATGCAGAGAATGTAATCATCATCTTTCATTTCAGCCCAAAGTCCCGTCTGAATAAACGTATAATATAATAGAAGTTCGGGCCCAATTGAGCCTTATGGGTGAGATGTAAACCTCATAAGATCGGTTCGGTCTACGAGTCGGTAACACGGTTACTTCTATTGGTGAGATGCAAGCCAATAGGATGTAGTGGTGATACTAGAAGCCACGACTCGTGTGTTTATATGTTCATTTGAAAAATGATTTAAAAATCAAATGGCTGTCAATATACCATCTTTAAACTTTATCGTTTTCATCACCTCACATGTTGGTTAATTAAATTAAAGGAAACTATCTGTTACGTGATATCCTTTAATATTTTTGTAAGCATATTATTTGTTATTCACATGATTGTCTTATGTGTTCGAGGTGATGTTAGATGAACGGCTTGGTTGCTGTCCCGCTCAACGGCCACTGTTTTAATTTTTGCAGGTATGAGACATTGGGGAATCGAGCGAGAGAGATTTAATAACATGTTTGTATAAAATACAATCTATATTCTGTACTAAGTGAATCAAGACTATGTAATTAATAGTCGTTTGGTGTAAGGATCCGTAGCGATCCAGATTTATTTACACTCTGATATAATTTTAATTAAATGACTTAGATAATTTTCCGCATTATCTATTAATTTAAGTCATTGAAAATCCGGGTTGTTATAGGCAAGTTTATAACATCTAATCAACGACAAAGAACGGCCTTGATTAACATTGGAAGTATCTTCTTCTTTATATTAAAAAAGATTCCAACTCAATTATGTAGCACAATAAGGGCTCAAAGTTATGTTAAATGTCTCTCAAGCATTTGCCTTTTTCAACAAGGGAAATAGACTATGCAAGTGAAATTTGTTTTTTTACTACGTAGTAAATACGAATTACGAGTACATATTAAATCAATTCATCGAGAATACAAATGGAACTATCTCTTTGGTATAACAAATTCCCGAGATAAGCGATTGATGTTGCGAGTAAAATTTATGTTAACAAGATGTCTATCTCTAGAAAATACGAGTTACGGTTGATGTTTTCCTGATTTTTTTTTTTGATTTTTTTTTTGTTATGTACGATAAGCGAAGGAGATAAGCGGAATTCCACACCTTGCAAAACATTAAATCGGATTCGAGTTCGAGAAACAAATAATCAAGTGCAGCCGGTGACGAATAAAAAATTATTCCTGTTATTTTATTTTCACTTAATAACATAAGTAGCAATTAAAATAAATATATGTGAAGTTGTCTCAATGTAATTTTGTAATGAAATTATTAGTAGGTTCTCAATTATTTTAATATGAACATATAAAAAGTACGGGTACTACTCTTCTTTGAACTATTGTATCAATAACTTCTTCAAAAAAAATTGTATCAATAACGTTTTAATTAAAGCAAGAAGAAATCATGGAGTAGCATTTAATTTGAATGAAATTGTTTTTATTTTAAACAATATATATACTTTAAAAGTGGAACATTTTTTATTGCTTCATCTATTTTATTGATATCTTCCATTTTAAAAGTGGAACATTTTTTATTGCTTCATCTATTTTATTGATATCTTCCATTTTAAAAGTGGAACATTTTTTTTAAGAAAAACAATAAAATATATAGAATTAGAAAGGTAGTAGAGTAAGTAGGGAGTAAAGTAAGTGACACAACCTAGGTAAGAGATAAGTGTGATAACTAAAAATGAAAGTGGATGAAATCAAACAAACCATTAAAAAAGAAAATGTGGAAGATATCAATAAAACAGAAGGGTTACACAGTAAATTCATTAACAAATATATACGGAGTATAATAAACCGAAGTTTACTTTACTTTGAGAGAAAATGAATTTTACCTAACTCTCTTCCTTCATCATATGAGATATAATGGACTACTTTTTACCGTCGGCGCTTTACTTCTTACCGTCGGCGTTAATTACGTGAAATGACGACTTTGCCCTTACTATTTTCTCAAAATAATATTACTTTTACATTTTATAGATTATCGATTTATTAAAACTCGATAACAAAAACGTCTTTTTCGATTATCGTAATAAACCAAAACCGACTTCCTATATAGTTAATTACGCAAAATGACGAATTCTCCTTTGCAATTAATTCTCGAAATATTATCACATTTACATTTTATAGAGTATCGGTTTATTAGAACTCGATAATAAAACCGTTTTTTCGATTATTGTTACGCCTCCGATTTTAAACAGTTAATTAGGTTAATTAACAACTTAATACAATTTAATAAATGTAATTAACAAATACGAGTAATATGCAAATTAAATCCTAATTAATTTACGACAAGTCGACAATCAAGATTTATTATACAGATCGATGCAAATTAAAATAAAAAAAATCCGGAAATGGGTCAGGTCGAGTGGGTTTTTCGACCCACCAAGGGTCGTATTATTTTCTCTATAATACTTGAAAGTTTTGAGAAATAATATAAATCTTCCAATGATATGAGACATGAAGTATAAGGTGGTGAAATTGGTTATATTAGTAACATTTCATATAAACGGTCCGGGTTCGAATCCTCTTGTTCGCATATTTGCCTTTTGAAAAAATAATTAAAATTTACAAAATTACATTTGCCTTTTGAAAAAATAATTAAAATTTACAAAATTCTGCAATTAACAAGGATCGAACCCCAGATCTCTTAATTAGGAGGCCAATGACCAAACCACTACACCACCATCAACAAACTGATATTTTAAGTGGCTGAAACCTATATTAAAAGAGAAAAAAAAAAAACCCGGAAAATGGGGGGAAGTCGAAGAATTTGTTCGACTCGTGGATGGGGGAGTCGAAAAATTTCTTCGACTCGCGGATGGGGGAGTCTTTTAAGATAGTTTTCAGGTTTGGGGTTTGATCCTTGTTAATTGCAGAATTTTGTAAATTTTAATTATTTTTTCAAAAGGCAAATGTGCGAACAAGAGGATTCGAACCCGGGCCGTTTGTATGAACTATTATCAATGTAACCAATTTCACCACCTTATACTTCATGTCTCATACCATTGGAAGATTTATATTATTTCTCAAAACTTTCAAGTATTATAGAGAAAATAATACGACCCTTAGGTGGGTCGAAAAACCCACTCGACCTGACCCATTTCCGGATTTTTTTTATTTTAATTTGCATCGATCTGTATAATAAATCTTGATTGTCGACTTGTCGTAAATTAATTAGGATTTAATTTGCATATTACTCGTATTTGTTAATTACGTTTATTAAATTGTATTAAGTCGTTAATTAACCTAAT
Organism: Agrostemma githago; assembly: GCA_958450325.1. Lineage (NCBI taxonomy): Eukaryota > Viridiplantae > Streptophyta > Magnoliopsida > Caryophyllales > Caryophyllaceae > Agrostemma > Agrostemma githago. Next base: position 33,897,398 of record OY288261.1, read on the forward strand.
TAACTGTTTAAAATCGGAGGCGTAACAATAATCGAAAAAATGGTTTTATTATCGAGTTCTAATAAACCGATACTCTATAAAATGTAAATGTGATAATATTTCGAGAATTAATTGCAAAGGAGAATTCGTCATTTTGCGTAATTAACTATATAGGAAGTCGGTTATGGTACGATAATCGAAAAAGACGGTTTTGTTATCGAGTTTTAATAAATCGATAATCTATAAAATGTAAAAGTAATATTCTTTTGAGAATAAATAGTAAGGGCAAAGTCGTCATTTCACGTAATTAACGCCGACGGTAAGAAGTAAAGCGCCGACGGTAAAAAGTAGTTGCGGAGATATATTTGGATAACTCTATTGAGAGACCGTCTCTATGAATTTTTTTACTCATATAATATTGATCACCTTTGGAATTAAAATTGTTAAGATACAAACTCTAAAATACCAGTAAAGAACATTTATTTATTTATTTCATTGTTTAGGGTGAAAAAATCAATATTCATTGCTTTGAAGAAACTAGCAGAATATTCATTGCTTTGAATTGATTTTCTGGATGAAGAAATCAATTTTTGGGTCCATTATTTTAAATGATTTTATCACATAAGAGATTAGTGAGGATGAAGGTACGTGTTGGTTAAAGCGTCTAAGACCATGGTTACCCGTAGATACAATTTCTCTTCATAGAGGACCCCATCTCTTTCACCTTACTTTTTATACCACATTTTCTCTCTCTTATAAAATACACGCACATCAATGGATTCACTTTTATCTCCATAGTGAGTCCACTCTCACCACATTTAATATTTATTTATTTTTTATTTCATTTTATAAATTTATTTAAGGCAATTTAAACAATTAACCCACCAACTTGCACACTAATTGCTCTTTCTTTCCTTTTTTTTTCAATCCTTCAAAGTGGAGATTTTTTCTCAATCCTTGGAGGATTGAGGATCAATTTATGTATCATCATTTTCACTCCATCCACTCTATGGATTAAGTTCAAATCCATTGCTAACCTTGATCTAAGCATCGACCTCATTCTATTTGGTTTGACCAATTTTCAAACTACGTGTGAGGGTGAATGTTTTGTTTAAAGAGAAAATAATTGGTTTGACAAATTACCACTATAGACATATATTTTACACTCTCGCTTCTAAGTCTTACGAAGGACTTATTTGTCGTACAAATTTTCTAACCTACTGATTCGCTTTTTAGTTTGATTTCTTACATTTTGTCATTCTCTCTAAATATAAATGTAGGAATGATACAAATTAGACACGAACCACACTCTCTATATCAAACGATCCTATATCTAATAATCATTTTGTTACAAATCTAATTCGATTTGTCAAGTAAAAAAATTACACGCCAGCTTCTTAGAATAACCCCGTCATTTTACCACGGGTGTATACTAGTGATTCTTCGTTGCAAACCAACCCATGAGCTAAACAAACGTCTTTTCCAAATCCTCGACTAGAAAGTAGGGTTCCACTTCCACCAAACTCAATCCAATCAATTTACCTCCCAAAACTCATAAACTCATAAAGCACCATTCTCGTCATCAAAATGGTGACAAATCAACAAGAACAAATCGGAAATTATTTCCTATCTCAAGCAAAGCTCATCGCCTCACCGCCGCCGCCATCAACGCCGGTAACCGATACCGATGACGAGCCGTTTCCGACGGAATTGAACACGATTAACAGTTCCGGCGGGTTCTTAGTGGTATCCACCGACAAATTGTCGGTCCGATATACGAACGTAAACTTGCACGGCCACGATGTCGGCACTGTGCAGTCCAATCGCCCTGCTCCTGTTAAGCGATTGACGTATTACTTCGAGATGACGGTTATAAATGGCGGTTCCAAGGGTCAGATGTCTATTGGTTTTACTACTGATAGTTTTAAAATGCGCCGGCAGCCTGGGTTTGTGTTCTTCTTTCTTTCGATTTTTAAAGTCTGATTGTTATGTGTTGGCTTGATTTTGTTTCCTAAAGCGCGGTTGTTGTATATGGTGGGTCCTAAATTGAATTGGATACACAGTGACACTGTTTAGTAGTGCCTGGGATTTGAAGTTTTGGAGCGGAAATGTATGCTCGAATCGGGGCAGTGGGGTGGGAACGTTTATACATTTAGCGGAAATTTGAGAAGAAAGATCGACAATTTTAACAAAACTCCGTATTTATCACGGACAGCAGTTGAAATGTTTTGCTGTGTTAACTATTGTTGTGCACGAATAGAATCCGATTCATGTTCTGGGTAGAAACTTGTGTGTAGATGTTTTCATTAATATAGACTGACCATAGGTTATAAAGATGCTTGGCAGGTTTGAACTATAAAGTTTGATTCGCAAAAAGGTATCGGTATGGAATAAGGAATCATATTAGGGTGGTATGGGTTTGGAATTTCATTCCTGATATCTTGCGTTTGGTTCAATTCTGGAATGAGTAATCTCGAAAAAAAAATGATTGTAATCTTATAGGAAAAAATGTTTTTAATTAAAAAAAATCCATTATTATTGGAAGAAAGAAATATTTTTTAGACATTTTTAATTGATTGAACAATAATGATTTTTTAAATTTTTTGTTATCTTACGAAAAAAATGTTTTTAACCAAAAAAATCATTATGGTTTGTGGTAAATTATTTTATGCACATTTTCATCATTGGGAGAAAAATATTTGAATAATAATAAAAACATACAAAGTCCGGAAAAAAAAACCCAAAGAAAGAGCTATGGAGTATTAAATTGATACCAAGGTATCAATTCTCATACCCACCTCCACCCTTGAGTATGAGAAACCCATACCTCATGGGTTTGAGGTATGTGTATGAAAATAAAAAAATTGCAAAACAAACGCAAGGTATGGGGTTTGGTCCTTCCAAACTCATACCAGATTCCTACACAGAGCGAACCAAACGGCCCCTTAACCATTTGTGTCTTTTTAATTGTGGAGGCTTATGAGCTTATTGTTAAACCATGGTTACCCCATTGATGGAGCTTGAAGCTTGTAACAATGGAGAAGAAGCAGAAAACAGAAATAACAGAATTTGGGGAAAGAAAAGAACACCAAACGAAATAAAATTTGTGTATTGTATTATTGATTGATAATTACAACATGAATGAGTATATATACAAGAGCATATTTACAAACTCTAACAAACTCATAACCGATTTGTAACTAACTCGTAACAACTTTAAGGTGGTTGCTTAGGTATATTAACACTTATCTTTAGGGTTAGAAACTGTGCCAGTAGGTAGGAGCGCCCTTGTCAGTGCCTTCTTTAGATTTTTGTCGTCATGTTAATACACAGTGGCCCGTCAGTTGTTTTCATGGATGAGTTTGTGAGATGTAACCACTAATTATGTTGAAATGCTGAAAATAACTTACCCGTTGCCCCAGAGATGTAATTCATTATCCAAGTAAGGAGTTGTTCTCATGCTAAACGATTAGATTAATTTATTTTTCCGCATTGAAACTTATCTGTGTCCAAATACGACTACAAATTTAGGTTGAGAAAAGGAAATAACTTATGTACTCATATAGATTATGGCAATCTATCTATCACTTGTAATGAGACTGAATATAGATAACACTTGGTGTGTATGCAAATCCGTAACAATTAGTCACCTGAACATATGAACTGTACTACCATAGACAAATGGCAGTACAGGAGTCAAGAATAATGTTTTCCAGCTGCACCATGTTTCCGACTGACCAATTATTGTTTGAGTGCCCTGTGGTCATTGGATACATTTGTAGCTTATACATAATATCTTGGGTTCGGTTGTAACAACTATCAAGCTCAAAATTCTCAAATTTCACTGCTGCATCTTATCCTCTATTGGTGTATCCAATTAACCAGGGAGATAACTATGGTAGATATCTCTCACGAATGTCCACGAAAAGTGGCGATATCTATAACTCTTAACTCCCATGCAATGTGATTATCTAAATCTTCCTCACCCTTCCTCTAGAAGGTTGTTGATGTATAACGACTAAACAAATCTAATAGTGGAAATAAAAGATTAATTTGAAATTACAATCTTGAAATATAACAACGGACTTATAACAAATAATAGGAACACGTTGAAAACGACAAAAAAAAGACACAACGATATCCTAAAACACGATTCTTGGTGGTTTGAAGATGGCGGTGATCTCTATTGTAGGGACGATGTGTGGATGGAGGTAGAGTGTAGTCTCGCAAGACTACGGTTTTGTGATTATTTAACCTCGCAAGGAAAAACGCTACGCTCACTGTTATTTCAATCTCACAAGAAAGAAAATAACTAACTTAGTACTCTCAAGTTTATAAGTCAAACACAAGTATTAAATACTTAAGCTTCTCTTTATTTTCTGAATTGAATGAATAATACAACTTATAAGACCCCTATTTATAGTGTTTCTAATCTAGACTCGACTTAGATTAGAAATTGAAAACATAATATTCTAACTAAAAACAGTCTAGGGTAACTAATTAACTAATTAGACTCAGTCTAGGATAACTAATTAACTAATTAGAAACAGACTAGGATAAATAATTAACTAGCTAGTACTCCGTAACTAACTAGAAATAACTAACTACTAGATTAAATGCTCGTGCGTCACACGGGTTAACTAACTTAGTTATATTGGATAATCGTTAAATCTATAGACGAATGATTACTCTTTTTTATATAATAGAATTTCAGCACCATATTATAATTTTCCGATGTCAGATAATTTTACTTAAGGTTATCGTCTTAAGAGGTTTTTAATCAAGACTCAAAATATATAGTTGGTGATGTCTAAATGCCCTTTTGCTTTTTGCACAAGTTCTAAGAAACCGATTGTTTATTATTAAAGGTACAAATGGGTAAAAGTTAAGTATTTGTTTAATACTCCCTCCGCTCATATTCAAAGGACACATATTCCTTTTTGAGTCGTTCAAATCCAATTGACCCATTTCCTTTTTAGTCCATTTTTTTGGACCAAACTACCCTTATTCTACTAGGGTATTTACACCACATGCCATTGTAAAAGGACATTTTTGATGATTATATACTAATTTGTCCCTTGTTATTGTACTTTTAATATTACTTTAATACTTTCTTAATCCTTGCGCACAATAGAAACGTACCCTTTGGATATGAACGGAGGGAGTATTAAATGTAGGGTAGATAAGGACATTTATGTAAATATATAAGGTTTAAAGTATTTGTTTAATATTAAAACAATGACTAAAATGGAAAGGGGAAGTTTGGAATTGAACGTCCAAAAAAAGAATAAGGAAAAGTTCGACTTGAACGGAGGACGTATTAAATACTTAAGCTTCTTTTTATTTCTGAATTGAATGAATAATACAACTTATAAGACCCCTATTTATAGTGTTTCTAATCTAAACTCGACTTAGATTAGAAATAGGAAACATAATAATGTAACTAAAAACAGAGTAGAGTAACTAATTAGAAACATACTAGGATAAATAATTAACTAGCTAGTACTTCATAACTAACTAGAAATAACTAACTATTAACAAATTAGGAATAACTAACTAATATACTTCCTCCTTCCTTCTATGTTCTTCCAATTTGATTATTTTATACCACCCATTTGAATATATAATGGGAAGAACATAGAAAGAAGGAGGAAGTAACAAAGTTTTACTTTTTGTTTGGAATCGTGTTTGTTCGTTATTTATCTTGACTAACTTGCTTCTTTTTCTTCCCAAGTTACCTTATTCACTAGTCTTGTTCCTATATGGATACCTTCTTGAATCTTGGAAATATCTCTAAGGACCAAGACTTCATTTTTCTTAGTTTCTAATGATGATCCGCATCAGATGCTAACAACACATTATCTTTCTCATTTTGATTGCCCAGGTGGGAAGCAAATAGTTATGGCTATCATGGTGATGATGGATTACTTTATCGTGGTCAAGGAAAAGGGGAACCTTTTGGACCCACTTTCACAACGGGTGATGTAGTTGGTGGCGGGATCAATTATGCTTCTCAAGAAGTCTTTTTCACGTAAGACTTGTACTACCCCCTCTATCCCACTATCGTGATACCCATTTCCTTATATGTCCATTCCTTTTTTTGTCCTCTTTCCATTTATAGAGTAAGCAATTTTTTTAGTGAACTCCCTATTTTACCCTAGGTAATCGAGGTTTCCATACCCATTATATCATTTACGTCATGTTTACATCAATTAGTCAAAGAGTATTAATGGTATATCCCTACTATTTCTTAAAACTAAACTTAAAAGTGGGATGGAGTAGGATGGAGGGAGTACATTGTAGCCAGAATTAGGGGCCGTTTGGTTGAGGGGTTACAGGAAAGGGAAAGGGAATCAATATCTTTCATTCCCTTTGTAGTTGTTTGTTTTCAATTTTTTGCATTCCCTTTCCCCTTTTTATTCTCTCTCAAACCCCATACTCCTCTAATTTTAATCTCCCACCCCCCTAGGGTTTCAATTTTGTTTCCCTCACCCACCTCAACTCATCACCCACCACCCTAAAACCACCACCACTCCGGCTCCACCACCAATGTCACAACCACCGTCACCACTCCGACACCACCCCCAATGTCACCATCACCACCGATCTTGTCCCTACCGCCACCTCGACACCGTCACCCCCTCTTCATTTTTATTCCCTATAATTTCTAAACAAACAACAAGAAAAATCTAAGGGAATACATTTCTTTTACCCTTGTTTCCCATGTCTATTCTCTTTCCCTTTCCCATGTTCTAACCAAACGCCCCCTTAGTTTAAAGTGTTTAGTGTCCATTTAAGCTATAAATGCTGTTTTTTGTGTCCATTCTAGAGAATGCAGTTTATTACCGTGTTTCTTTTTGTTGATATCTTTTCTCCTTGGTTAATTTATTGTTCTTTACCAGGAAGAATGGGGTCATCATAGGAACATCGTATAAAGATGTGAAGGGTCAACTGTTTCCTACAATAGCTGTTCACAGCCAAAATGAAGAGTAAGATTAAAATTTTCATTTACTTGTTAATAATTATAATTACTCCGTATATTGTAATGGGATAGGGACAATTTCAGCATACCAATTGCTTTCACTTTCCATTACGTTTTGAAAATTGCTCAGTTATGGGTGGTTTAATTTCTGTACTTATATTGCCTTTAGCGTAAATTTTGTGCCGCATGAATATGTTATTGATCAAATGATGGCAATTATTTTTCTCCTGTTTTCCCCTTAATAAGTTTTATATCGGAAAACCTCGTATGTTGGCTCATCTTTTGCCAATTCTTTTTGTTAATAATTTGCAAATCTCCACAATTTTTTTTCTTCCATTACCTAGTTTTAATTTTGGGTCGAAGAATTGAATGTAAAACATGGTAACAAATACTCCCTCCATCCCTAAAAGATTGTCCTGTTTCCCTATTATATGTGAGAAGTATTTTAATGAAACAAGACAATCTTAGTGGGACGGAGGTAGTACCATAATAGATGTTCTAAATGGATTATACGTTCTGTGCACACAGGGTGTCTGTCAATTTTGGAAAGGAATCATTTCTATTTGATATCAAGGCAAGTTCTTCTGTTTCATTTCCAGAACATGTCCTATGCTTTTTTAACCATGGGGAAGATCCTCTACTTCATAGGCTTGATGTAAATTCATCTCTAAATTCGAGAAAAAGTTAGAACCTTCCCGGACACACCGAGTTTCCGAACTTTTTTTTTTCCGCAGTGTTTGGGACTGACAATGTTTTAGTTTGTAATCCTTTTATCTACGATTTATTAGGCATATGAAGCACAGGAAAGGTTGAAGCAACAATCCTTGATTGAAAAGATTACTCTGCCACAGGATGTTAGTTATGGGTAAATGGTTGCTTGATTCACGATCTTGTGGTTTAGATAATTTGATGTGTTTGAAACTACCAGTGTTTAAGAATCATAGATTCCTCTAATTCATGATATGATTTACCAGAATTGTGCGGTCCTATCTTCTTCATTATGGCTATGAGGGAACACTTTATGTCTTTGACATGGCTAACAATAAGTCCATGCCTCCTATTGCTATACCCCAAGAAAATGGATTTGCTGAGCAAGATAGCATGTATGCACTAAACCATAGAAAGACTCTTCGCCAGGTATTGTTGACATGGAAATCCATTGCACATTCATTTATAATCTTATTCAGTTGGACTATTCTTGTGCACTGCTTTCCCTTTGATATTGGCATTCTAGTTTCTTGCTAATGGTTCTAGTTTCTTAAATTGACCTTGGTTTCATCTATCTATCTATACTATATAATAAAACAGAAAACACTAACATTATTTTGGCGCTGAAACTATACAATGCATTAAACATGGGCTAAAATGTATATGGACATAATGACTCATGTCACTTCAAAGATGTATTACAATGAATATGAAAAATAACGGACTACAATACTACATGTGTTCAATTGAAATTAATTTATCCTTAAAAAAAATTCTTACAGTAGTTACTTAAAGTTACTAATAATATAGGCTTAATAATATAAAAATCTATCGACATCCTAATTTTTTGCAAAAAAAAGTTGTTCACATTATCTTCACAATATATTCACCTTAACAAATGCTCATAGTTAAATCAATCCTTGAAAAATAGCAACTAACCAAGGATTAGAATGACTGAAAAATTAAACATGAATGATACACATGAAAATCAATATAAATATACATACATATTTTAACATAAGTCAATATGAATGTTCGTATAGTCAATATTATTAAGTCTCCTGCATAGCATTTTAAATCTATCTATTTAAATAAAAAAACACCCCATTGATTTTTTTATCGTCAAAATACACTTTCCTAAAGCATCATAATTTCCATATTAATCTAATCTAATCTAATACTCCCTCCGATTCTTTAGATTCGCAACATATTACATATTTGGCAAATTCATTAGGTTTGCAACATTTCTATAGTAGGTAGATTTTTGTTTGTGTAATCCTTTTACTTTATTGGTGAGACCCACCATCTTCACTCACAACCTTATTATTTGTGCAAATAGTAAACGTTGCGAATCTAAAGAATCGGAGGAAGTATAAATTTAATTATAATTATTAACCTAATACTCCATCCGATTGCCTATTTTCTTCCCCTTTCTTTTTTGGGTGGAAAACAAGGAAGAAGTATTATATTAATAAAAGATAAGGGTGGAATGAAAAAGTAAGAGAGAAATATTATATTAATTAAATGAGAAAAAGTGTGGTGGAAAAGTGTGAGAGAGGAATATTATATTAATTAATGAGGGGTGAAAAACTTTCCTTAAATGGAAAGAGTGAAGAAAATCAAACTCAGCTCAATAAGAAAAGAGGGAAGAAAATCAAACTCAACCCAATAAAGAAAGAGAGAAGATAATAGACAAGATTTTTCTACATTTAAAAAAAAGGTTTTTCTACGTTGTACTCTCCCATCTTTTTCCGTTTTCTACCATGTACCCTCCTATTTTCTAAACCTCCACTAATACCCCGTAGTTGATTAATTTCATGAAACGTGACCTAATCACAATTATCCGTCTAATGCTCCGTTAATTAGATGACATGACAATGACTAGCCTGTGACATGGCTAGTTTTGACAACCTTTACTGGTTTTCCCCCCATTTCATTCATTTTCCCATTTTCCCTCTTTTATACATGAACTTATTTTTTTTACCTTATTGATTCCCTCCACTTTCTCCCCAATTTATTATTTTGCTTAAAATAATGATATTTTTTTTACTGATTTCTATCGAATTAATTCAATCACATTAACAAACAAAACATTGATGTTGTAAGATCATGAATTTTAAAGACAAATAAAGAAGAGTGAAAGAATTATGATAAAATGAAGAAAAAAATCAGAAATTATAACTGGAATATTAGAATTGGAGAGAACATAAGAGATGGAGACTAATTAGAGTTTTTGAGGAGGATAATTGTGATTAGGTCATGTTCAATGAAATTATAATCAACTACAGGGGTATAAATGGGGATTTAGAAATTAGGAGGGATACATGATAGAAAACGGAAAAACAGGAGGGTATAGTATAAAATAAACCCAAAATATGTATATTATAAAGACACAAGCTTAATATATGTTGATAAAAATATCATTTATTTTTTATAGGTTAAAACATTTGAATACACGTATTGTAGGTATAAACATGCCGACAAAAATACAAATTATATAAATTACGGCTGATATTTTTTTTATACCAATAGTCAAACCTAGGTTGAACATTGTTTGTGCTAGAGATTGAAAATTTATACTCCCTCCGAGTCTGATTTATGTTTCTTCTTTCCCTTTTGAGCCGAGTCATTCTTTCTTCCTTCTTTTCTTTTTAAGTCATGAATATGTGGCTTATATTCGCCCATTCATTTATCTCACTTCCTCTTCACTTTTGAGCTACACATTCTCACACCCTTATTTTTCACCCAAAACCACAGGGGAAAATATCTTAGACTCGGAGGAAGTATATTATTATCTACTTAAAGGGTTTTTTGTCAGAAGGCACCTAACATTTAAGCCTTCTGTAAAAAGGGCACCTTGTTTTTTTGCCCAAAAACACCTTAAGTTTCCATTTCTTTGTTTGAAGACACCAAAGCCCAAATTCCGTTAAAAAAAGTTAGATTTAACGGTTGTTTCATTTTTATTCTTCTTAATCACCTTTATTCCTTAATCAAACTCAATTAATCCATTCATCCCCTTTATTCATTCCTCATAATACTCAATTTTCCCTCCAAGAACTTTTTTTATCTCTCTATTTAATTTAACCTTGCATTTATGTGGTGGATTCATTCCAAAGCCGATCATTTGAGGGTCAACTATATCTAAAAGGAAATTACTTGTTACTTCCTCATAAGATTTATTTATTCTAAGAGTTAGACTCTAAGTTGTGGGTCACAATCTTGGTTGGTGGTTTGGTAAGTAAAAACTAAATAACTAAGACGGAATAACAAGAAGGGAAAAGTCTAGGGTCTCAGGTTAACTATGAGTATTAATCGGGTCGGGGAATTAACTAGCATATCATTTTTGAACTACCTAAGATGCAGGTCCGGACGATATACCACAAACTTTAGAGCTAAACTTAACCTGCGGTCGCTAGAATTAAGTTCAGATTTAACCCGGTCGGTGAAAAGCTCTAATTTGCTATACTAATTAATTGAATTTTGCAGCAAACAAGCAATCAGATTTAAGACGACAATCAAGCGATAATTCATGCGAATAACAATCTGTCAATTAATTATAACCCTCACAATATTCATAGATCCCCTAAACGCTATAAGGAAAATTAGCTACTCATGCTTAAATTAATTAACTTAATAATAGTTGAATTGGAATTAAACATAAGGAATGCGATAAGAATTAACTACGAAGAACGATAATAAATCTATACTAATAAGCAATAAATCAATCTAAACTACGGAAGCAATAATCAATCAAAGCATGAAATTAAACCAATAACAAAAGAGAAAAGAAGAATTAAAATTAGATTGAATGATTGATACCGAAGAATTTGGGCAAAAGCGATGCAAGAAATCCGGATGCAAAGTACGTAAAACCAAAAACTAAGAAACCTTTCTAATCTAGTCTCAGACTAAACTCAAACTCAAACTGAATAATGAAAAGTTTTCCACTACTCATTAATTAATATAATATTCCTCTCCTACTTTTTCACCCCATTTGTAATATTCATCTCTCCTACTTTTCTATCTCACTTTTTCTCATTTAATTAATATAATATTTCTCTCTATTACTTTTTCATTCAACCTTTCATATTATACTAATATAATACTCCTTCCTTATTTTCCTCCCCAAAAATAAAGGGGAAGAAAATAGTTAATCGGAGGGAGTAAAATTTCATCACCTCATCATAATTTTTCGTTGGAGTATAATTACTTAAGGTTTATTATCTTAAGAGTTCTTTTTAAGATTCAAAAGATTTTTGGTAATATCTAAGAATGAATAATTACTCTTATTTATAATATAGAATTTTATCACCATATTATAATTTGTCGATGTGGGATAATTTTACAACTGTTATATGTAATAAATTCATCACATTTTTTTTTCGAACAAATAATATGAAATTTAAACTCTAATGAAAGCATCACGAATCTAATTATTTCAATTTTATAATTTTTTGTTATAAAAAATTGTAAACCAACAGAGAAAGAGGGAGAGAGGGAGAGAGAGGGAGAGAGGGAGAGAGAGGGAGAGAGGGAGAGAGAGAGGGGTCCCTTCATCTATTTGAGTCCCTAAGACCATGGTTATCAATGGATACAATTTCTCTCCATAGAGGACCCCATCTCTTCCACCTCACTCTTTCTACCACATTTTTCTCTCTTATAAAATACACCTACATCAATGGATTCACTTTTATCAGGACCCACTCATCTCATCACATTTATCATAACTAATAAATTTATTTTTTATTTCATTTTATAAATTTATTTAAGGTAACTTAAACAATTAATTGCTCTCTCTTTCCCCTTTTTCTCAATCCTTCAAAGTGGAGATTTTTGCTCAATCCTCCTCCAAGGATTGAGGATCCATTGATGTATCATCATTTTCACTCCATCCACCCTATGGATTAAATCCAAATCCATTGCTAACCTTGCTCTAAGTTCTCCTACCAAAAAAATATTGTTTCCTAATTTGAAGGAGCATAACATCCAACAGTATTCAATATTTATGTGTAAGGCGAATCTATTAGAGTAACACGTTTGTAATGAGTCCCTTCATCTATTTGAGTCCCTAAGTTCTCATACCCAAAAAATATTGTTTCTTAATTTGAAGGAGCATAACATCCAACAAAATAGGAAACACAATCAGTATTCAATATTTATGTGTAAGGCGAATATATTAGAGTAACACGTTATTGGAGTAACATAAAGTATCTATTAAAGTAACACGTTTGTAACGTTGGAGTAACACAAATATCTATTAGAGTAAACGTTTGTAACGTTGGAGTAACACAAAGTATTTATTAGAGTAACATGTTTGTAACGTTGGAGTAACATTACTCATATGTTGAGTTATATAACATATAACTTTAAAATCAATGTAAACATATTTGCATGATGTTCGTTAGAGTAACACCAAACTTTAGCCAGAGTAACAGTTCTATATTATAAGAGTAACACAAAATAAATTAAGGGGAGAAGAAGAGATACGGTAATTTTTATTTTTTAGTTCTATATAATAACAATTCATTTTTTTTAAAAATGAAAATCATAATTGTGAAGGAACGTGGGTGTGAGAAGAGGGACGGTAATTATTTTTGATAGGGGAAAGATTAAATGATGAGTAAATTAAGGGGAGTGAGAGAGTGAATGAAATATTTACCAAATATAGTCACTTGTTTTAATTATCCAAACAAATTACAATTATCCATCTCTCTAATCCAAGAGATGTGGTGAGAACTTACGGACTCAATTTTAAGAGGTGGACTCACCTGATCCTTCTTCTATATAGATGATCAGAAATGGGCAAATTGATGCTGTATTTGGTAAACTTCATGAGTGGTATCCTCAGATTATTCAGGTACGATGCCCGGGTTCTTTAATTTCTACTGTTGGTGCTTCTCTTTATTTGTTTCATTATTTTTCCTTGTGTTCTTGTGAGGTGAAGATTTCTGGCTTATGTTTGCTACTTTTTCCTTCCCAGCTTCACAATGGCTGCACGCCTGCACTTGTTAGACTTACCTCATCCCCACTCATTTTTGTCTACAATACTCATCCTTTAATAGGCCAATCATATACATAACTCTATTCCATTTGATTACATATATTTATTTTGGAAGTGTATACACTTTAACGGAATGGAGGAAGCGTAATCTATTGGGAAAGTTTAATTGACTTGTCCTTTTGATGGTCGAGGCTGCTGAACATTTTAGGGCAAGGTGATTGCTTATTTTACGATCTTATGATAGTTGAAATTTGTCTACAACAAAAACATCAAAGCCTTAGTCCAAAAAATATTTGGGGTCAACTAACATGAACCATTCTCCGTGATCGTTATCGTTTCCAAAAAAAAACAATCATAGTTGAAATTTGTCTGAAAATATTAAATTCTTTGAAGAGTGCAACCATATTTCTGCATGCAAGTTTATTTACGACCTAGATTTTGATTGATTTGAACATCTGCACTGGCTTCTTTTTTGGTTTCTGATTAACATTTTAACTTTCCAGGATGACAAGTCGCCTGTTTGCTTTCTGCTTCATTGTCAGAAATTTATAGAACTGATTCGGGTATGCCTTGCTGACTATTCTCTTGTAATAATGCTATAGCTCTTTCCTGATTTAAATGGTATGGTGAAAATCCCATTGAATAGTTTCTGTTTGGAGAAGTTTTCTCTTTACTGTAGAAGAGACAGCAGCAATGCCCCCTAGTTCTCAAGCTTATTCATTCAGCTTCATATAGCTCACCCAGTCACCTTCAGTGGAGCACTGTGGTTGCGCTTGTTTCCTTCATCATCTTTTCCTTGATTTCCTATTTGCATTGTTTATGTTCAATCTTGTTATGTAGGTTAGAGCGCTGGAAGATGCTGTTAAATATGGAAAGGTGGAGTTGGCCAAATTTTATGGGCTGGTAGAGTATGAGGAGCTTGTTCGGGTAACCCCTTTGTCCTTATTTTTTGCACATGTTTGAAATACTGAACAAGCTTTAGAAACTACACCTTGCTTGATATTATAGACCCCCACATAAATTGTAGGGGTGAAGATTAATCGGTAATTTAATTTATCAAGGGACATGGGTGTTTTTCTCTTATAACACCAAAGAACTGAATCTTCAGGTGTTCGGCTATGCTTCACATAAATTCCCTCCGTCCCCCTTCATTTGGTATTAGTTTAGAACCTGTGCATGTATGCAAGGATTTACTTTATAAAGTTTTTTTTTGGGTGAAAAGGTAAGTTGTATTAATCAAGATAAAGAGTTAAGAGTACATGATCACCGGACTCACAATTTACTACTTACATCCACACAAACAACAGACATACTAAGCAATATGAGTACATTCATCTATTGCTACCACTTTAGCACTAGGAAGAATAAATCTCACTCGCATTCTTGCTTCCACAACAACTGCCCTGATTACCACCTTCGGATGCCTAATATAATGGTCGTGTTTGCTTGAGCTTCTATTCCACCACACCTGGTATGTTAAGCTCACCAGCAGACACCCCATCCACTTTTTCTGAAGCACAGTCCCGAAGTGAAACTGATTCCACCAGTTAACTATCTGCTCTCGATTTTTAAATTTTGATTTGAGAAAATAATTTGAAATTTCGAAATAATTTATGAAAATTTAACTAATTACTTATTGTAATTAAAGATTATGCAAAATTAAAATAATGTGTTTTGTAATTGCGATATAACGTGTTTGTGAAATTAAAATTAAAGATTCACCACAAAAACAAAACACTATTTAGAAAATTAAGCAAGTATATTTGTTTTTATTACGAAGCTAATGATTGTCATATTATATACGGAGTATGCATTTTCATATTGTTTTGATGATTTTTGTCATTTATGAAATTTAATAGCTTATTAATTTATCATGAAAGTTTTTTTCATTTGGACATGGGTGCATTGTGGACGAAATATTTTGGAAAGTAGTACTCCCTCCGCATCACTATGTATGTCCCATATTCTTTTTCTCCCATTTTAAACTTTTTTATTTGGTTTGATAACTACCCCACTTTTCCATAACAATTACCCCCACTTGTCATTACTTTACACTATTTTAATTGAAACTATCCTACTTGTCATTACTTTATAATAAAAATTACTTCACTTTCCTTTAATTTATACTGTATTATTTTAATTAATTTTTTTAAGAACTGTACCAGAAAGAAACGGACGAACAATAAGATGTGGAGGGAGCATATAGGGGGATTCTTACTCCCTCCGTTCTTTTTTTATTGTCATCCTCACTTTTTGAGACAATTACTTCTCTCTTCAAAATCTCTTAAAATATTTAACTAAATACACCGTATATTGAAATGTATGCTCATAGTAAACGTCTCTTCATAAAAAAAAATTATGGTGTAATTTTCATAATTTTCCAATCAACATTTTTGTAGAAATTGAATTCAAAGTGTCACATCGTAAAATGAAAACGTCTCTTTAAAGTTTATGTGATTTTTAAAAGGGAGTTGCAACCTACGCTAGTTATTTTGGCGAGGTGAGAGCAAACTTGTCAACCCCCTAGGTAAATTTCGACCTAAATACTCCCTCCGTTCCCGTCAATTGTTGGCCTATTCCTTATTGGGATGTCTCAGTAAATTGTTTTCCTTTCTATTTTTGTATCTATTTTTAAAGTCAATAGACCATAATGCCCCTACTTAATTTTCCAAACAAATCAAATTCATACCACTGCTAAACACAATAAACCAATTCAAAGCCCAATTCTTTCCATCGAGTTCAAAGACATCAAATTCTTTGTTCCTTTTTCATCTGTTACGAAACCCTAATTCATTTCTGCCTCCATCGATGAACCCTAATTTCCCCCCTCTCTTATCTTTCAATTGTATTCCTGAAATCACCTCTCTATGTATCGATTTCTTCTGCTACTCATTAATTGAAACATCAACGATCCTTATGTTTTGATCATGCAATTCTCTGTCTTGTAGGGTTTGTACTTTAATAATGTTTTGTTAAGACGAAAAAGTTGATACCTTGAACAAATGTGTTAAAAAATTAAGTTGTTTGATGTTTTGGTTGTTTAATTTCGATTTCAAATTTCATTTTTTTATGGATCAGGGGGCGATCACTGCTGATTTTTTATTTGATAGTATTCTATCTCTATTTTTTTTCTTCATAATTTAACTAAATTTATTGAATTCAGTTTGTACGACAATCCCACTGCTGTAATTTTATTTAATCTGGATTATGATGCCTAAGATGTGGTTCCCTGATGTACGTGAAAGAAATGACAATGGAATAGATTTATATTTTCAGGGGTACATTAGTCTTTTCATCTGTTTCTTAGTCTTTGTGTCCATTTGAAAAGCAAACAATTCACCGGAACAGAGGGAGTAGAACAATAACAAAAATGTCTGGGATGTTCTAATTCAAGAACATAACAAATGACAAGGCCAGTAACTATTGCCACTTATCAATAAAAAGGGATATTTAGTAGTACAAATTAAGGAAACTGAGTGAGGGAAAAATGTGGGAGAGGACGATTGGATGCAATCTCTCGTTACCATACAACGAGAGACTATTTGGTTGATATAATGGGCTATGTTCAACCTCAATCCTTTAAAATTTCGTTTACACCTTCATATGTCATCAACTGTACTCAATTCCTTACGAGTTATGTCTTATGAGTCTTGACACCCACTCACTTCCCTCGAGTTTCAACTTTACTTCTACTAGATAGGATCTCATTATAGGTAAGAATTACATCTTCCAAACAAGCCCTTACTCATTTACATTTTACAATGTTTTGAATTGGTCAATTTCTATTAGGAATCTGTTGCTTTGCTGGCCTATGAAGAACCTTCGAAGTCCACTGTTGGATATCTTCTTGGAGATTCCCAACGAGAAGTGGTTGCAGATGCTGTAAATGCGATGATTTTATCAACTAATCCTAACACAAAGGATTCTTGGACTTGCATGCATTCTCAACTGGAAAAATTACTAAGGCAGCTAACTGCGTGCTGCTTGGAAAGACGGTTATTAAACAATGATCAGGGTGAGACCTTTTACCTGCACAGAATGGTTCACAGTGGGAACATGAGCAAACACTGAATGTCAGAGGACGCATTGTAGAGAGCAAATATTCCAGAGGTGGTTTGCCATTGTAGTGAGTTTGTGAGTGAACTTCTTGAATTGACATCTTGTCTACTCACGGTGGTAATTGAAGTCTCTGCAAGGGCTCCATTCTCTTGCTCACGCCCGCTCTTGGCTTCGTTGTAAATCTGTAACAAAACATGTGAACAGAAGTTTGGCTTTCTGACGTTTATACAAGCGTCGTGATATTTTTCACAAGGGAGTGTAGGAGGCAAATGTCTAATGAAATGACTGCCTTCTCCTTACAGTCTCGTTCTTTTTGTATAGAATGGTGAATCGAAGAGCTTTAAGACTGGCCTTGAAACCATATTCATTCGTATCGGGAGATGAAGACGTAAAAGCCTTATACGACGAACAAAGGTTAAACATGAATCGAAGATTATCATAAATCAGAAAAACACATTAGATTGACTTGTCAATACACTTCACCCCCAGCATGCAGAAAAAACAACTCTCTTGGTCTAGACGCTCACTTCTCACTCCTTATCCAGTAAAATCCTAAATTAAACTCCAACTTTCACCACGGTTGCCTCCCACTTTTCCACCCCAATCAGATTGACCCTCACTGGAGATGGGGTTGCTGACCCTGCCCCCATCTCCGGTGGTCTCTCTCTTCCCTTTTTGAGTTCGGTATGTTTTGTTGTTAAGCCTTTTTCCTTGGTTGGGTCGTTGATTTCGAGGTTGACCTGTTGCCTCTTCTTCCATTTTTTGTGGTTTTGTTCTTTTGTTGGTCTCCGTGGCTGGTTCTTGCTTTTTGCAGATGTCGGGCCTAATGTCTTTTCTCGCTTCTCCTCATTGTGGGTTTGATTTTATGGATAGATTATTGGGTTGAGTTTGACTCTAGGTTGATTTGATTGGTGGTGCTAGTGGTGAGGTTGGTTGTGGTGGTCCTTGTATTTATGAAGTTTCTTAATCACTCTAGCTTCTTCAGGTGTAGTTTTAATCATTTGTAGTTTGTCATTAAGAATAAAAGCCTCTACGGGGTTCTCGTTGTGTCGCGTTCGGTGTAGGTTGTCTTGACCATAAATAAGTCTTGTATGGTTCCTTCTTCCTGGAGTTTGGTTGAAGGACTTTCCTTGTCCTCGGCTCTCAGCTTGTTGGTTCTTTTGGTCCATTAGGCTTCTGATTGTAGGGTACGATCTTCAAGGTGTAGGAGTTTATTCTCCATTGGAGACAAATTTACTTTCCACAGTTTATTTCTACGCCCTTTTCGTAAGTGCATAAGTGCACCTTGCTCATGTCACCTTGTGACTCATTTGTATCAATGTTGTAAGAGCTGACAACAGTTTTGTTGAAGTGGATAATGATGTTCGTGCCCACTCTTCCGTGCGTCATCAACTCACCTTAGGGCTCGCTTGGGGTGGGGGTAATGTGTCGGAGGGTAATAGACCTAAAATGAACTAGAACCGGAGGAGCTTGGTGCTTGGTTGTGACATTTTATGATGTAAACGGGATAAGAGGGAAGAAGAATTACCCCCATTGGGTAGCAATGCATTACTTAGGGGGAGGGAAGTAATGTTTCTCCCCCAAGATTGACTATATATATATTACACTCATTTTCTACATTTTCGCTTAACATCATTACTATTCTTCACCATTTTCTAGTTCATTTTAGCTTTATTACCCCTCCATACATTATTACCCTCATTTCAAGCGAGCCCTTAGTCTATCGATACTATTTTCTTACTGTTATTATTTTAGTTTTTATCTTTTATCTCGCTTTCATGTATAATATGGAATGTAATATGGGTTCTCAAAGCCCAAACAATGTGTAATTCCACTTTCCTTTCTGGTCGACAAAAAAAACTTGTCAATACAAAATGAGCACTTTTTGGGGAATGGGTTAAATACGATCGAAAAACAGAAGCTAAGGGGTAACACTGTAATTCAACATTTTTTTGCCTAAATCTTTTAGCAATGAACTAAGTGGGTAAATCATAGTGGGTTGGCGGGGTACATATTTGTAAATTATGTGAATACAATAACAGAAAGAAGTTTTGGCAAGTGTCGAACGTACCTACCTAGATCTTTTAGCAATGGAGTAATGAACTACTTTCATCTAATCTAAATCTTACCTTTACTATAAATACATCGTTCAACCTAGTTGTATATTTTCTAGGCGTTTATTTTTTTTTTGTACTTCAATGTTACCTAATTGTATCTAAAAACTACTCACTCCGTTTCATTAATTTCTTCTACCTTAAAAGTGATACATTTCTTATAAAAAATAATAAAATATATAAAAGTAGAGAGAAAGTAAAGTAAATGAGTCACCTGGATAAGAGAGTACAATGGTTAGAAAAAAAAAGTTTGATCCTCATCTAATTTTCTAGAGAACATTTGAGAGAAAAATTCGTAAAGCTCCCAAACTTCATCTCCGTCCACTACCACACTACACCAACGACTACTCCGACCCACCACGTTGACACCACGTCGGCCACTACTACGTCACCACATTTTTCTTCTTCATTTTTTTTACAGATTATTATTGTTATTATTTTTTAAATAATTTTCAGAATAAATGATTAGTATCAGTGTTTTATACTTTCTCTATTTAAATTCATACTACGCCTTTGCCTTTTGCACATTTGTCGAGGCATGTTTTGCAGCATTAACATCTTGAGTTATTTCATGAGAATAATCCAAGCTATTACCGACTTTTTTAGAATAATCCCAACTACATGTAATCTCATAATAATCTCAATTTTAAGTATCATATTCTCAAACTACACTAAGTGCATATTTATCTGTTATAACAGGTTAAAAGTGATATGATGTTTTTCACTTTTCTGTTCCGTTACCACCTTCGTCACCATCATCAACCTCCATCAAAACCAACTCCACCATCAATACACTAGACTAACTCGGACCGTTCGGTCTGGACCGGGTACATAGCAGTCCGGCCACTGGTCTCCAGAAAAGTGGTGTCCAGTCTCCTATCGTGTCCACACTTTTAAAAAAAATTATAAATTTAGTATATTTTCCCGGTCCGACCCGTTCCAAACCTGCTCTTAAGGGGGTTCGGTCTGGATTTTCTTCTAACCATTCTGGTCTCTGTGTTTTATTTTTGAGGTGGGCAATCTTCAGATCTATACGCTCCGGTCCAGGTTTGAACGGTGAATACACCTCTAGAAGGGTCTAAGGGATGGTTAGGGGAAAGATTAATGTTACTTTTTGGCAGTGATGACCGGTAAAATAAGTAGCCGGCTATTTAGATCGTTATGATAGAAAGATACCCAAAGTTTGGATCATTATGAGATTACATGTACATGGAATTAGGAAATCATAAAAACAAAAATTCAGCTATGGTTTTGGCAGTGATGGTGACTCTCCTCTCCCTCTGCCATGGCACGAAACTCTGCGGCAAAGACACGTAACAAGGGCAATGGAGGCATTGATTCTTCATGTCCATGCCTAAGAGCAACAATAACTCAAAGAATAAGGGTCTTGACATTGATGAAGCATTACGTACTAGCTAGGGCCGAGCATGAGATTGATGACTGAGGAGGGGTTGTCGCAACCCAACAATATTTATGCTCAATATACACAAAACAAATTAATGTAGTAGTGCAAGTCGAGGTCGATCTAAGGGACGGAAAAAGGAAGTCAATGAGTCAAAGTCTACTAATGTAAAGGATCTTTTCAGCGGGGGTTTTAGAGGTTTATGTCTAAACTAGCTGAAGAAGCTATGCTGATTAAAAGATAGTCTATGGGGAAAAAGTGTTAGTGGGAGTCGGGGAGTCAAACCCGGGACACATAAACTAAAGTTTCAAGGAGAAGGTTGCAAAGTCGATAACGGGAGAGTCATCTTTCGGTTTCTCTACTCAACCTCACTAAAACCCCGCTTTCACGGTGAGAAAGTTACGGTCTTAAGACAAGATTACCGATACCCCGAGTTTCCCCATATTGGCATGGGCGAGTCAATGTTAACTTGGTTGGCCAAACGAATTTAACAAAAAAAAACAATCTTAATCAAGATAAATCAACATAATTGCAACAATTCCCACAATTCCTCAATTCATGATACCCAAATTACTCTACCCTAACCCCCTAACTAAAAATCTACTCACTAATCACGGAGAATTTAAGACATACAAAGTGGAGATATCAGATATGCTATCACAATCCATACTAGAAAATAATAGAAATATTGAATCAAACACAAATATGGAGGAAATAAAACCAAGAACAAAATCTACAATTAAAAACAGAAGTAACACAAGAACAACTAAAGCAAACATAAGAGGAACTAAGTTGCAATGCAACGTGTTACGGGCTGTGATCATGACCACCATTTATTATGTGTGGAGACAGAGGAATTCGTGGAGAATTGAGGGAATGGTCCAACAACCGGAATATGTTGTGAAGCTGATTAAGATGGATGTGCGCAATAGAATAATGTGTAAGATCAGATATCCATTAAGGGCTAAAGACGCTAGATGGCTACGTAATTTGACGTAGTCATATTCTTGTGTAAATTGATTATTTGATTAATATATACTTACATTTCACCCAAAAAAAAAACAAAGAACTAGAGAGGAATCTAGAGGAAAAGGTAATTAGAAGAGGGAGAAGAAAAACAAAGTACCAACAGTGGTGGAAAATCACTATGGAGAAGATGAAAATTCATAAATATTAAAGCTTGAAGAAGAAGAAAAAAATAATGTTCTCTCACAAAAGCCCTTTAAAACCTTCCAAAATCCAATTAATCTATAATTTTGCATAAACTAGGATTATCTCTCTAAAGATGGAATATGTTGGTAGAAATCAAGGGTTTAACTATATATACAAAGCTTCTTAATGGATCATCAAAAACAAAGTCCAACTCTAATTTTGCCCTCGAATTGAAACTTAGCCCTGTGGGTCTTCAGAGGATGAAACATTACCATGCATATTTCTTCAATTGTGGTTGAAATACTGTCGGGCGAAAATTTGCCCGGTGGGTGAAAGTTTCGTCCGGTGACTTCACCTTATGGATTTGGAATTCTAGGACGGAAATACCGTCGGGCGAAACTTCGCCCAATGGGGTGAAAGTTTCGCCCGGTGAAGTTACCCGGTGGAAAATCTTCAGGGATGTCAGAAATGTCGTCGGGCGAAACTTTGCTCGGTGGACCAAAGTTTTGCCTAGTCATGGAATTTTGCCATCTTTCTCTTTGTTTCATTTCTTAAGGTTTGGACTTTTGCTTTTCATCATGCTTAGAGACGATATTCCACTCTCTTGTGCTCTTGTAAACTCGGACGCGTTCTCAAACAATGAATCCCTATCAAAACAATAGGAAAACTACCCAAACACGTAAAATGCACAAGAGAGGTTTCTAATGTGAGAGACACACAAATAAGGCGATAATCGCACAAAAAGTCTCACAAAACAAGAGGAAATCGAGTCTAAATGGGTACTAATGTGGGCTAAATTAGCCATACATAAAATTCCCCACAATAAACCATTGCTCGTTGTAGACGCCCACATTTGGCCGCTAGGTGTCTGTAACGGTTCCCAAAAATACAGCCGATGATGATCGGACGCAAACATGCTTTAACATACTCGAATATGGGCTCGAAATCATTAGCATTTGGCTTGGGGTTTTTACGGAGTACAAATCTCACAAAACCAACCCCAAATTCAAGCCTAGAGGGTCATTTCCAATCAAATAAGACTAATTTGGATCAAAACCAACACCAAGGGCAAAACCGTCTTTTAACGACCGAGTCAAACCCCGGTCAAAGACGTTTTCGAGGCGTAAATATCCGCCGCGTCACGTCAGAAATCTGACTTGAAGTCCAATACTACAAAAAATCAGCTGCAAAAAGATTAAACAATTCCGTTAGAGATAGAATTCGATCTCTAAAGAGCCTTCTACCCGAGCTAGACCCACTCGATCGAGTGGACCAGCCCACTCGATCGAGTAGACTCGTAGATCCGCACAAAACCGGGATTAAACCGGGCACTCGATCGAGTACTAGGCGCACCCGGTCGAGTGACTACTTTTCCAGCCGGAAAAGGATGAATCCTTTTCCACCCAACAACAGAATCCTGTTTCCTTTCAGATTGTTGTTTTCCTATCCAAAGCGATGTTTCTTCTCACCCAAGCAAAGCTACCTTTCCTAGCCAAGGTCGGGAATCTCCCCTATATATAGACCCCCTTGCACACACATAAACGACATCAAGAATTAGCAACACAATTACAACATCCATGATACAACAGTTACACATACACAATTCCCGACAATTCACAACCCGAAATTCTAGGCAATTTTAGGAAAACCATATACAAACCCGAGAGCAAAACTCGTCAAATCCCTTCCCAATTATAAACCACCATAACTCTTCCTATATAATCTCGACGCTCCCGTGCCTTAGCCACAACTAGACGATCCCCGTTCCGAGAAAGTAAAACATGTAGGTTGAGGGTGTAAATTCAAATCCCGTCTTCTCCTTTCTCTATCTCTCTCTCTCTCTCTTTCGTTTTCTGCGTCGTCGGTCCGTCGTCCTCGAGTGTTCGTCACGTTTTTTTCCTTTTCGCTTTTCCCATTCCTAATATCAAGTACTATCGCAACTATCTAATTTTCATATAAAACGGTCATTTTTAAAATATGATGCCAACTCTATAGTCGAATATCGTATCTACAAGAATCAAATTAATCTCGTTGATGCAAAGGAAATCGTCACATAGTCCTAAAAACAAAAATACGACGTTTTCGACGCGGAGAGAGTTCATTATTGTTTTTAGTTCGATTTTCAAAACGATTTACAAAACATCTTTTCTAAAAAGTCGCTCCCAATATTCGATATTGATTCCATAATCAAGTGTCGAATATAACGAGTATCGAAAATTTAAGTCGAGTATAAATCGTATTATATTTTTACACGACTTAACGAAATTTCGAGAGCAAAACAAACCGGACAGCAGTCCGTACAGGGGGCACCGATCGAGTGCCTAGGCCACTCGATCGAGTGGCACCCCAAAACCCGTGACAGAAACTTTTTTTCGAGACCACTAGATCGAGTCCCTCAATGACTCGACCGAGTGGCTCCTGGTTCGTCAAAACCGTAAGTCTTTAAGCGTCTTTCGAGTCTCGATAAAATATTTTTAACGACTTCGGTCGACACGTGTCAAGTCTATCACGTGATTCATCTTTTCAAAACCATGCATCGCATCGTATTTACATCATTTATTCAATTTGCAAACCGTTACTAACTCGTTTGTTCTTTGTCTTTATATCTTATTATTTGTTGTTTATTTTATTATACTAAAACGGACCTCGCATGCTAAATACAACTTCGACATAGATTCAAAGATGCATTAAACGACGTAGATCAAACATAATTCACATGTTTAGTCTAAAATACTGTTTGCATATCATTTAACCGAACTACTAACGCGCGTATTTCAAAATAAAACGATATCTTAGTAGAGGCCGCTAAGTGCGGGCGGGGTTGGGTGTTCTTTGTGAACTTCCTAACACGTACCCTCACCCCTTACTCAGAACCTTGGTTTCCGGATGTCCGAAACTGTTGGCGCACGAGAGTCATTCAATACACGGTATCCGATAATGTCGGTATCGGTATAAAAATGCAAAGGAACGAACCCAATAAACTCTGAGATCGGAATGGGTCGTATTTTGTACACGGCCCACTAAGATATAGAGTGGGTTCGAACGGGCCCGAACTCCCACAAAGTTCGGTGGCGACTCCACTTCAATTTAAATTTCAATTCGATCCATCTCATATGGAGATTCATTCGCCTCTCCAACCCGCGCGTGGCCGCGTTGGGGTGAACCTATGTCATGTCCACAATTTGGCGACTCCGCTGGGGATTAACTGATGCGTGACTTACCATCGGCATCCTCAGGGTGAGACTCGAATAGAAATTGTTTGACTAGTACAATACGCGTTTTAGTTTTACGGTTCATGCATAACCCCATATTTTCCCGGGCCGGTACTGGTGACTGACGTCCCATTATACCGTGATGTACTCCAACATGGATATGTCAAAGGTGATCATAGTCGATTCGTATGGGTTTCACGGCATGTTCTAAGCTCAACTCGACTTAGGAAGTCAGTCCCGATTCTCGGAAAGGCTATGTACACTGGTATAGACCCCATCTAGACCGACCGAGACTTAGTGTAAAGCATACATACAGTCGTCATAATGCTTGTCTAATTACTTGCTGATTGGTTTCCGTGTTATTTTCAAAAACCGTTATTTTCAAAAGTGCATCTTTTCAAAATATTCAATTTTCAAAAACTTCGAAAGCTGCCGAAATTTAGACCTATGATTTTACTCAAAATAATCCTATTTTCTAGCCGGCATGCTATCCATTTCAATATTCAAATTCTCGATCACTATTCGAATTTTCGAATTTTCAAAATTCTATTTCAATTTTCCAGTCTTCGAGATGCCATTCTCGATTTTCAAATCTCCGAGATGCCGTTCTCGATTTTCAAATCTTCGGGATCTTATTTTCAATTTTCAAATTTTCAGAAATTTAATTTCGATATTCAAAAATTCAAAAATTCAACTTTTCAAAAATCCAGAAAGCTACCGAATTTAGGACTTATGATTTTACTCAAAATAACCTATTTTTAGCCGGTATGCTACCCATTTCAAAATTCAAAATTATTTTCAAACCTTCAAAAATCCGGCCCGACGGCACTTTGCCGGTTTCAAAAGTCGAGCCATCCTCCGATTTTCTCGGAATCCAAACTTTCCTCTTCTTAGGCCTTCCCATATTTAGTAGTGTCAGGTCTTGTCATAAGTCGTCGAAGGTCTTTAGCGTCAAAACTCCGTCGATCTTACATCACGGGTTTCCTCCCTATCCCAGTCCGCCTTATTTGACTAAGGCAAGGCTAACCAACGTAGGGGGCATACCCCTACTAAGGAAAGCCCGCTTACACACTCGAGTCCAAACTAGAAAGTCCCACACGACCTTTCCCTCTAGCAGGACGGTCCCCGCGACCTTTCCAACGACCTTTCTTAGGAGAGTCTAACCCGAGTCAAACTGGAGTCGTCTCTCCTCCCGCGCTATTTCCTATGCCTTGGTGTATTTGAGTTCCGAAGCAACTTTCCTGATTACGCGGTATTCTTACAGTCAGGCCACCGGTAACCAAACACCAACACAAGATGCAAGAAGCTTTGGACCAACTGACCGCCTCACTGGCTAAGATGGAGGCCCCACTGACAGCCATCAGGACCGACCAAACCGCCATTGCCACTCGTATAAGTGCCGTGGAGCAAGGGACTCCTAAGGTCGGGAATGAAATCACTGGGCCCATAGCTGAACTGGTCAGCGCCGCTCGCAAACTTGAAGAACATGTCCATTTGTCAACGAATAACTCGATCCATACGGAAAACGCTCGTTCCTATTTGCCTTTGAATGACAAGCTACTCGCCAACCTCAACCTTACGGGAATACCGATGTTTGAGGGTACTGAAGACCCGGTTCATCACATTCGGGCTTTCAAGGAGTTCATGGCTATCAAGGGGGTGAAATCCACCATGTTCAAGCACTTGTTTGCTTCTTCCCTCGAGAAGCACCTGAAAGCCTGGTACTACAGGCTCGATTCCAAGAAGTACAAGACTTGGGATGGTGTGGCAACAGAGTTCGCTCGGAATTACGCTGATAACACCGAGATCCAGACTACGATGCGTACTCTGGAGGTTATGGCCCAAGAGCCCAAAGAAGGTTTCACCAAGTACCTTCAAAGGTGGAGGGCCGAAAGTGTGAAGTTGGTAGACAAGCCCAACGAGAAGACACTAGTGGAGGCGTTCATCAACAACCTCCTACCTTCCTACCGCGTCCATCTTAGGTATGCCGGCATTTCAAACTTTGCGGTGCTTACCGAAAAGGGCATTAGGATTGAAGACGATCTTCGACATAATGAAGATCTGGGTGAAGCTTCTACTGAAGGCTATACTGAACATCCACTCGAGTCCTTAGAAGCCGATGACTAATGACAACATCATCCGAGAGTCCGGATTTGATTTAAGTCCGAGTCTGAGTCCAAGTCTAGGATGTGCTATTTCTTCCAAAGTCAAAGTCAGAGTCAGAGTCAGCTGTATTCTGTCCTCTTTTTCAAAATTCAATAAAATCAGCCTTTCTATTTCTCATATACACTTTCCTTATGTGTTTCCGAGAACATGATGAACACCATCATACACTGTGAGCACATGCACGTGACTATTATAGGCACATCTATAATGACTGCAGGAAATTGAGACCTGTGTTCCATGTCTGACATAGAAAGCCACATAACTACCCTTAGGGAGCGACATCGAATCCTATGACAAATCTAGGTAGTGTTTTAGTTTGGGTTCAAGACGGGAGGCAAGCCCATTTCCCACAATAAACACCCATCCAATAAGATCAACCAATCTCTACCTTGGGTGTTAGTCTGACCAACAGAAGAAAAGAGGAAAAGCTGGACAAGAAAAAAAACAAAAGTCCAAGAAAAAGCAAAAGCCGAAATAAAAAAGCAGGCCATCATTAAAAAAAAGAAGCACCCATGACCGGGGCTAAAAGGTCAACCAATTTTTTTTTTTACCCATGACCATGGTTATCAGTCAACCGGGATACGGTCGATTCAAAATTATCGATGCCCATACCATCAGATAGGGGAGAAACAATTAAGTTGGTCAGCTAATACTACATCTAGCCTTCCCACATTACAACCCTCAAGACCTTCCCGAGACCTAGGCTAAGAGACAGCCCGAAATTTTGAGGATTCAAGCTCCATAGGATACCCCTAACCATTAGGGCCAGACATGGAAACCAGATCCCGCATTATCAACCTACCCAGATCAAAGTTCGAGTCACTTTTACTCGACTTCCCCCTTTCCTACCACATTGCAATAACTTACCCTCGAAGCCTTAGCTCCACGAAATCAAGCTTCAGATGTTAAATCATCAAAGCCATTGCGACCCAGCTCCACATTTCCAAAATTTTTCAAACCAGTTACCAGTCCCAAACACGAGAACTCAACCTGCGGTCGGCATAGAACATGCCCAAATAGTTCACACCACCTCTGGGGGCTACCCCGGAGAATGCTCACAGTCACATGATCGACATCCTAACTATTCTAGCCCTTTGATCAAGACATCATTGGGAATGCACCTGGCCTACACCATCGCTATGGCTAGTTACACACAAAGCCCTAATAAACTAGGCACCATAATATATCTTCCAAAACACTGAACTACGACTTGGTTTGATTTCACCACACGTGAATACGTAGGCAGCCTTCAACAGAGGCACAACCACCCGCATTGACACACATTCAAAAAGCACCGTCATTCCTATCACGACACTGTCATGTTCTCAACAGTTAGCTTTGTTGTTCTGGGGGCTTCTCTTAGGCAGAAGACCTCCATCCGCTAAAAAAAATCCCTAATACTTTTCAAAATCTAGCCTCCTTTCTGTAGTGTGTCCTAGTACTCGGCTAGTCGAAGACAAGAATCTGTTAGGGACTCGAAGAAGCACCTACCCTGGGAATATATCCCAAAACCGAAAAATCCAAAAGAGCACTAGACTACAGCATTGTTACTGCTAAAACAGTCTCATTACAGACTACTGCAATCCCCCTGTAACAGATCAACCCCGTTTTGATGTTTGACCGTGTTGTCACTCGCCTAGGCTACGAAGTAGCGCGACTTAAGAGTCTTGTTAGGTGGCCCACCCCCCTACCGAGTCACGGTCCAACCCCTCGAGAGTCCAGTCGTGTTTGTCAACTCGTCCGGTCACGTCCAGAGTCGAGTCTGTCGGTAGGCCTCTCTCTTCAAATTCCCGCTTTAAAATTTGCAAAACTTAGCCATTTGAGCAAATCCTTTTCGACAAGGTCAAATTTCAGCCTGTTTAAACTGCAAATTTCTTTTCTACCCCTTTTAATTTCGAAAACCTATCTCCTAGCACGTGAGTTGCTTTCATGACTTCGATTTCAAAATGAAGCAAAAATCTTTTCCCCAACGCGAGTTAGTCTATAGATGCTAACTGCATTTCATGTATACTATCTTGTTATCTGCTATATTTGCTACTTCTGCCTGTATATCTAATATTTCAGGTACCAGCTTAGTTTCCCATCGGAACATCAAGTTTTTATTTCCCAGTGTGAGTCGCGTTTTACCTAAATGTTACATGCAAAGTTTTCAGAAGCAAGCCCGCGCAACTCACATATTTCCCCAGCGGAAAGCCCAAGGCGGCATTTCTCCTAAAACGGTACGGGATGGGCCTACATACAGGCGCACCCGGGACTTATACAACAAGTCCGATTCCCCGCGTAATTCTGAGTTGGGATGTGTCTGAAAATGGACACACCCAGGGCTTCTTAGGCAAGCTCCCGCGCAGCTCCAAGATGAGATGTATCCATATAGAGATACACCCAGGGCTTCAAGAACAAGTCCCCACGGAGCTATTCCTTATAACAGAACTCAGGTATGATTTCTATGTTATGGCTGGTGAGCCCTTTTACGCGAGTCTAATGGACTATAAACGACCCGACCAGAAGTCTACTAGGTCTTAATCCTCGATTGGCCTGGTAGCTACTCTAACTTTCGCCTTGTCCAAGCCTCAGTCAGAGTGGGGGCTCTGTAGACACCCACATTTGGCCGCTAGGTGTATATAGCTGTAGACACCCGCATTTTGACTGCCAGGTGTCTATGGTAGTTTCCAAAAATCACCCGATGATGATCGGACGCTAACGTGTTTCTACGCGCTCGGATACGGGCTCAAATCCATTAATCGTTGGCTAACACACTTACGGAGTACAAATCTCACCAAACAGACCTCAAACCTAGGCCCAGTGGATCATTCCGAGTCAAACAAGACTAATTTGGGCCAAAACCGATACCGGAATTAAAACCGACTCTTCACGATTGGGTCAACCCCGGTCAAAGTCGATCCCGAGACACACAAAACAACCATACAACCGTAAAAAGTCCAAGGCAAACATCAAAACCCATCAAGGTCAAGGTCCAACAAGACCCGCGCGACCCATTTAGGCCACTCGATCGA
The DNA here is from genome assembly GCA_958450325.1 of Agrostemma githago. Classification (NCBI taxonomy): domain Eukaryota; kingdom Viridiplantae; phylum Streptophyta; class Magnoliopsida; order Caryophyllales; family Caryophyllaceae; genus Agrostemma; species Agrostemma githago. The sequence goes on from OY288261.1 coordinate 33,928,187, forward strand.
GTGACCCATCCACTCGATCGAGTGGGCCTGCTTTGAGCCCGGCGGCTGGTGTAACGGGCCACTCGACCGAGTTGGCTACTTACTCGGTCGAGTGCCCTAGCCCGGGTGCCCTAATATTTTCTATATAAGCACCTTCCCATGCACACATCTACACACCTTTTCGCATCCTCTACAACCCTAGCATCCTACACACATACATACTACGTTTTACCAACCCTAGAGAAACCCTAGGAAAACCGACGTTAGCAAACCCTAAACCTAGGGATTCAACCCGAGCCACCACAACTTAGCCTCATATACCTCGAAGACTCCCGTGCCATAGCCGCGTTTACGAGCCTTAATCCGAGACAGAAACATGTAGGTTGAGGGTGACAAACCTCTTTCTTCTTTCTCTTCCCTATTCTTCGTTTTTTCCGTATTATTATTATTACTATTATTATTATTATTATTATTATTATTATTATTATTATTATTATTATTATTATTATTATTATTATTACGTACTATTATTATTATTATTATTATTATTATTATTATTATTATTATTATTGTTATTATTATTATTATTATTATTATTACGTATTATTGTTATTATTATTACGCATTATTATTATTATTATTATTATTATTATTATTATTTCGTATTGTTATTATTAGTGTTACGGTTATTTTTATCATTATTATCGCGCATTCATCATTCTTCCTCGTTTTTTTTTTTTCGTATTTTTATTATTTTAGTCATCGCATCATAATATCTATAATATCTTTAGTATTAAAACATTAAAATACTCATTGATTTGTGTCGAGTAAGAAGGATATCGGGATAAGAAAACACGAACATACAAGTGTACTGCACACAGCGTTGACGGTCGCTTATCCCGGTACCCCGATTATTTGATTATTGAGATGAGTCAACTTAAACAAGATTCCGTTATTATTTCTCGTTATCATCATCAATTTTGCATCCATCAATTTCTTTAAACATCAATTTTAACAAGGGTCGAAACCCGTTGACACGGATCCAACATCACAATCCCTAGGGATTTATTTCGATGTCGGAGAAGTCGAGGGAATCAAGTTTTTTTATTTATTTATTCGAATAAAGCATCGATTTTGGATTCGATACCAATTCTATAATTGGATATCGAATCTAACAATCAAGTCATATGAATTGATTAACGTGATTTACTCATATCACGATAATTAATTTAAAACGACTAAAATCAATTTATTTATTTTTTTCTATTTCACTCTAATATTCCATATCGATTCAAATAATCGAATATGGGATATAGCGAGTACTCCAAATTTAGAATCGGGTATAAATTCAACAATATTTATATTCGGTTCAGCAAAATTCGCGATTTATAAAAACCAAGTCGAACATAAATTATGCAATATTTATGTCCGATTCGGTAAAACCGTCGAATTATCATAAATCAAAAGCAATTTCAAAATCAATAATTAAATTGCAAACGAACAAAGTTCGCACAGGTGCCACTCGACCGAGTGCCTTAGTCACTCGATCGAGTGACACCCTAAAATCGAGTCAGAAAGCTAATTATGACACCCACTCGATCGAGTCTCACAGTGACTCGGTCGAGTGGCCATGTACTCGACCGAGTTAGTCAATAACTCGTCCGAGTACGGTCTTTGATGCAAAACAGAATCATTTTTTTTTGGTTCCACTTGATCGAGTCCATTGACCACTCGATCGAGTGACCTCATAACGACTAAAACGCAAGTCGTACATTATTCTATTTTTCAAACTCGATAGTATTTTACGACTTAGGTCAACATGCGTATAATTAATCACGTTTATCTTTTCAAATCATGCATCTTCATATCTGCATCTTTTCAATTCAATTTTACACAAACCGTTATTATTCGTTATTTTTATTATATCGTTGCTAACGCGTTTGTTATTTCTTTTGTTAATTTATTTGTTCGTTTATTGTACTAAATGAACCCGCATGCTAAATTACAACTTTGACGTTAATTTTAGTTGCATTAAATTGACTTAGAAACCCTTTCAATTCTACTCGCATGTTTAGGGGAAATAAATCTTTGCATATCATTTTCCCGTTTTACTAGCACGCGTATTAGAAAGTCATTCGAGTTCTTAGTAGAGGCCGCTAATGTGCGGGCGGGGTTGGGTGTCCTTTGTGGGCTTCCCAACACATACCCTCACCCCTTACTCAGAACCTCGGTTTCCGGATGCCCGAAACCGTTGGCGCACGAGAGTCATTCAATATACGATTAACCGCTCAAGTCGGCATCTATATCGATATGCAAAGGGACGAGCCCAATAAACTCTGACATCGGAAATGGGCCGTATTTTGTATACGGCCCACTACGACATAGAGTGGGCCCGAACGGTTCCGAATAACCATAAAATTCGGTGGCGACTCCACATAGACCTAAATTTCAATTCGATCCTTCTCATATGGAGATTCATTCGCCTACCCAAACCCGCGCGTGGCCGCGTCGGGGTGGACCTATGTCATGTCCACAATTTGGCGACTCTGCTGGGGATTAACTGATGCGTGACTTACCATCGGCATCCTCAGGGTGAGACTCGAATAGAAATCGTTTGACAAATACAATACGCGTGTTAGTTCTACGGTTCATGCATAACCCATATTTTCCCGGGCCGGTACTCGCGACCGACGTCCCACTATACCGTCGATGTACTCCAATATGGATATGTTGAAAGGTGTCCATAGTCGATTCGAGTGGGTTTCGCGGCATGTTCTAAGATCAACTCGACTTAGGAAGTCCGTCCCGATCAACGTCTAGACTATGTACACTGGTATAGACCCCTTATAGACCGACCGAGACTTAGTATAGAGCATACATGGCATCGTTATAATGCTTGTGTGACTACGTGCTACTTGGTTTCCGAGTCATTTTCAAAAAACCGTCAATTTTTCAAAATTGCATCTTTTTCAAACCATTCAATTTCAAAACCCGGGACACATACCGAATTTAGGACTTATGATTTTACTCAAAATAGCCTATTTTCTAGACGGTATGCTGCCCAATTCAAAACTCGAAAATACTTTCGAATTTTCAAAAACTCGCGGCCCAACGACATTTCTTTCGAAATTTGGGCCCCTCCACCGAGTCCTCTCGGTTCTTTTCCAAAATCGATCAATTTTCAAAACCTTCCTCTTCTAGGACTTCCTGTATTTAGTAGTGTCGGGTCGTGTCTTAAGTTGTCGAGGTCCATAGCGTCGAAACTCTGTCGATCTTACATCACGAGTTTCTTCCCCTTCCCAGTCCGCCTTATTAGACTAAGGCAAGGCCCACCTACGTAGGACAAACCCCTACAAAGGAGGGCCCGTCAACACAATCGAGTCTAAAGTCTGGGGATGTCTCACGTGAACCTTCCTTCGAACAGGACTAGGCCCACTCACCAAATCCTAAGGAAGGCCCACCTGTCGCAAGTCACCCGTCTAGGTGTCTGTTCCGAGTCTTTTTCCTCTTTTAGTCTTGTTCGGGATGTAATTTCTATTTCGGGATTTTGGGCTAGTTTCTGATTACGTGGTGTTCTTACAGACAGGCCGCCCGTAACTCGACACCAGCGCAAGATGGATGAACTGAAAGACTCTCTCGCCAAGATCGAAACCCAGCTGGCCGCCATCGTGACCAATCAGGCAACCCTATCCACCCGCCTGAGCACCGTAGAGAAGGCGGTCCCTACCGAAGGAGCCGAGCCCATCGGGCCCATGGCCGAATTGCTTAGTGTTGTTCGTAGGCTCGAAGAGCAAGTCCATTTATCAACGAACAACTCGATCCACACCGAAAACGCTCGTACTTATTCACCTTTGGATAACGAGCTACCGGCTAACCTCAACTTAACGGGACTTCCTATGTTTGAGGGTACCGAAGACCCGGTCCACCACATCCGGGCCTTCAAAGACTTCATGGCGGTAAAAGGGGTGAAGTCAACAATGTTCAAGCACCTATTCCCTTCTTCCCTAGAGAAGCATCCTAAGGCCTGGTTCTACAGGCTCGACCCCAAGAAATACAAGACTTGGGATGATGTGGCGACCGAGTTTGCTAGGAATTATGCCGACAACACTGAAATCCAGACTACAATGCGTACTCTGGAGGTAATGGCCCAAGAGCCCAAAGAAGGGTTCACAAAGTATCTACAAAGATGGAGGGCCGAAAGTGTGAAGCTGGTCGATAAGCCCGGCGAGAAGGCCCTAGTGGAAGCCTTCGTCAAGAATCTACTCCCATCCTACCGGGTCCATCTCCGGTATGCTATCATCCCAAACTTTGCTGTCCTTACTGAAATGGGCACAAGGATCGAAGATGATCTGAGGTTAGAGAGCCTGACTATGGCCTCTACCAAGGGCTATCAAGGGGCTAGTTCGTCTACAAACAAGCCCACACCTGCAGCTGCAACCCGCAGCATCTTTGATGAGGTGAATCTACTTGACACCTCATCCAAAAAGAATACACCCAATCGGGTATTCACAGATATAGGGACTACCTATACCTACGCCTTACAAAGGCTATCTTCAAAGGGTCTGATTCAACCAATAGGCCCAACTCCAGAGCCTCCAGCAAAAAAGAGGTCCAAGTACTATAATGCTCAAGCCTACTGTCAGTATCACCGGGGCAACGGACATGATACTGAAAAATGCTGGAAGTTAAAGCACTTAATCCAAGACCTTATCGAGAGCGGGAAAGTTCCGTTGCCCGGAGACAAGCCGAGCAACAAAGAAAACCCGTTCAGCGCCCACGCCATATTCACAGGGGAGGTAATTGACTGTTCTCACCTCATTTCTCCTTTTATCCCACAAATCAATGGGATATGGTTCGATGACGAGGACGATGTCTACTTAGCCAAGGGGGAAGCTGTTCCCGTCACCCTGGAAGAGGTCCGAAAAGCCAAATCCAAGGCTCTAGCCACCAACCACCTCGCCACTGCTGGGCGCGCCACTCCAACATCCGTCACTGAACCTGCCAGGACGGAAATAATCCCCGATGAACCAAGCAATGACACAGCCTTGGTCCAACAAATGAAGAGGGTTCGAGCTGATCTAACCATATGGCAGCTATTGGTCAGCTCACAGGCTCATCGGGAAGCTCTGACTAAGGCTCTCGATGAGATCAAGGTCGATTCGGAAGCTACTCCCGCTGAAATGGTAGCTACCATTATGCCCTACCTCAAGGGCAAGTCCAAAGAAGAAGGTCCACTCATAACCTTCTCTGAAGCCGATCTACCTCCATTTGGGCCCAATCACAACCTGGCCCTATATATCACGGTCATCTGCAAGGGTAAGTATCTCCCGATGACCCTCATTGACGATGGATCAGCCGTGAACGTCCTACCATTAAGGACCGCCAAAGCCCTCGACATCACTGATGCCGACTATATCCCGACGGCCCAAACTATCCAGGCTTTCGACGGGAGCCCAAAATCAGTAGCTGGGGCCGTTAAACTGAAGATCTTAACGGGCCCAATCGAAAAGGAGTTGGAGTTCCAGGTGATAGACGTCACCTCATCATTCAATCTCCTACTAGGAAGGCCTTGGATCCACACAGTCAAGGCCGTGACATCTACCCTCCATCGCAAAGTCAAGATGCCACTTCAAGACGGTATCGTAACACTGGAGGCAACACCAATGACCGTGGCGAGCTGCAACGCCACAAACCGGGCCGAACCACGAGGTTTCGATTTCGTGGGCATGATTGAAGAAGAATATCTTTTCAAGCCCTACTTCGCCCCTAGCATCGACACGATGCTACAAAATCTGGGTTACCTACCCGGAGCTACCTCAAGACCATATCTTTCGGCGGGGAAGATCATCGAGGTCCTAGACAACGCAGAATCCCGACTCGGATTGGGATATACTATAAGCTCGGAAGATGTGGGCCGGGCCTCTGCAATCAAATTTGTCACTCCAGTCTTCGGAGCCATCCAAGTGGGCCTCTACCGATCCACCATCACATATCCCGAGACCAAAACGGCTCGGGAATGCAACTACATCCCTGATGACATATTCACCGTTATCCAGGATGAGTCCGAGAAAAGGGAAGGCAACTCCGAGCCCGTGCTGGGGCTCTTATTTGGAGAAGACAAAATCGTCCCTGCTCCAAAAGATGACTTGGTCAACTTGATCCTCCGCAGCGATCGGTTCGACCCAACCAAGCTCATTACCAAAGTCGGCGCTAACACCGAAACAAGGGCTTGGAGGAAGACCGTGAAATGGACCGACAGTCAAGGACGGGTCTACAAGCTGACCACCGGCGAGGGAGACATGCCGGATACCGAGTCCGAGTCCGAGTCAGAGTCGGAGTCTGAGTCCGAGTCTAGGGGGTCAGGTGCTGGTATCGAGTCTGTAACTCCCTTAGCCACACCCACTGAGGTCTTGGGGCCTGTCCCGAGACCTCTACCTATCCCGCCACTGACCAACGATCAGATGGCAGCTCTATTCGAGCTATTTTCCAAATTCACTATCAATAATAATAACGAACACCGTTCTGCTTACGACTTGTCTTATTTCCAAAATTTTCTCAATTTCAAAAATTTTATATGCAATGACATTGAGAAACCCGACGAACAGGTACCTCTACCACAACATCTGGTCGAGCAGCTCGAGCAAAGGGAATCCCGAGATCCGGTAATCGAAGAAACCGAGTCCATCAACGTGGGAACCACTTTAGAGCCCCAGATGCTTAAGTTGGGCCAATCTTTAGATCCAGAGGAGAGACAACAGCTCACGGACCTCCTCCTAGAATTTAAAGACGTCTTTGCATGGTCCTACAAGGACATGCCGGGAATAGATCGAGAAATAGTAGAACACCGAATACCCATTAAAGATGGGTGCAAACCGGTTAAACAAAAACTCAGAAGAATGAAGCCCGAATGGTCTCTTAAAGTCAAAGAAGAGGTCGATAAACAATTCAAAGCAGGCTTTATACAAGTGTCTGAATATCCAGACTGGGTTGCAAACATCGTGCCGGTACCCAAGAAGGACGGCAAGGTGCGGGTATGCGTGGACTTCCGGGACCTAAACAAGGCCAGCCCAAAAGACGATTTTCCCTTACCATATATCGACATACTAGTGGATAACACGGCCGACCATGCCCTTCTATCATTCATGGACGGGTATGCCGGATACAATCAAATCAAAATGGCAGAAGAGGATATGGGTAAGACCACCTTCATTACACCATGGGGAACTTACTGCTACACCGTCATGCCATTTGGGCTCATCAATGCTGGAGCCACCTATCAACGGACCGCCACCACCTTATTACACGACATGATGCATAAGGAGGTGGAGGTCTATGTGGACGATATGATCGTCAAGTCTAAGGACCGAAGCGGACACATCACAGCCCTAAGAAAGTTCTTTACCAGACTACGGAAATACAACATGAGACTAAACCAACAAAAATGCAGTTTTGGGGTAACGTCAGGCAAATTACTGGGCCATATCGTTAGCCAACGCGGCATCGAGGTCGACCCAGCTAAAATCAAAGCCATCACCGAGATGCAACCACCCAAGACCGAAAAGGAAATAAGGGGGTTTCTCGGGAATGTCCAATACATCAGTCGTTTCATTTCAAAACTAACCATGGTATGCGAGCCCATTTTCAAGAAGCTGAAGATCGGGGAACGGGTGCTATGGGACGACAAATGTCAAGCGGCTTTCGATAAAATCAAGGAGATTCTGTCTGCTCCGCCGGTACTAATGCCGCCTCAACACGGTTTGCCTCTTTCGTTATACCTAACAACGACTGAGACGGCCATGGGGGCTATGCTAGCCCAGACAGTCGATTCAGAAGAACGGGCTATTTACTACATCAGTAAGAAGTTCCTCGAGTACGAATGCAAATACACAATGCTCGAGAAAACGTGCCTAGCATTGGTTTGGGCCACTAAAAAGCTCCGACACTACATGCTCAGTCACGAGGTACATGTTTTATCCAAAATGGATCCTATCAAGTACCTATTCAAGAAGCCCATCCTCAACGGGAGGATGTCAAGATGGACTCTAATGTTATCTGAGTTTGACCTCAAATTTGTACCGTTAAAAGCCATCAAAGGCCGGGTAGTTGCCGAGTTCCTCGCCGGAAGCCCGATATCCGAACAAGGCCACACCGATACATGGGCCTTTCCTGATGAAGACATATTCCATATCGATACCGAGACATGGGATCTGTATTTTGACGGGGCATCCAATTTCCGAGGATTCGGGGTCGGAATTCTGTTAATCTCACCCCGAGGGGAACACACTCCCTTATCCATCAAGTTGGACTTCGACGTGACCAACAACGCAGCCGAATACGAAGCATGCATTCACGGGTTGCAAGCCGCTGCTGATTTAGGGGTAACAAATCTCCGGGTCCACGGTGATTCATCATTGGTCATCAATCAAGCACTCCAAAAATGGAAAACTCGGAACGCCAATCTCGTGGCTTACCAAGCGCGAGTACGGGTTCTAGAGAAACAATTCCAGAAAGTCGAGTATATTTACTTACCCCGAGAGGAAAATCAGTTTGCAGATGCACTTTCCAAATTAGCATCTTTACTGAACATCCCGGATCACCTGACAAGCATGCCAATTTGTGTTGAAAGGCGGTCAGAGCCGGCCTACATCTATGCCATTCAAGATATCGAGATAACTGAACCAGAACCTTGGTATCAAACCGTCTTAACATACCTGACAACGGGAGAATATCCCGCGGGAGCTGAAAATCGGGCCAAAAAGGCCCTACGAAGATTAGCAACCCAATTTGTTCGTACCGATGACGGGCAATTATACAAAAAGACGGCACAGGGGGCTCTCCTTCTATGTGTCGACAAAATTCAAGCCGAGAAGGTCATGGCCGAGGTCCACGACGGTGAAAACGGTCCGCATATGAACGCCCATATGCTATCCCGTAAAATCACGAGGCTCGGGTATTACTGGAACACCATGGAGACAGACTGCCAATTATACGTCAAGCACTGCCATAATTGTCAGATTTTCGGTAATGTACAGCATATGCCATCTTCCCTATTATATACCATGACATCACCATGGCCATTTTCGACATGGGGTATTGACATAATTGGGAAAGTACATCCTTCCGGGACAGGAGGACATTGCTTCATTTTGGTGGCCATCGACTACTTCACCAAATGGGTGGAACCCGAGTCATACCGTGTCTTGAATGCCAAGCACGTGGCCAAATTTATCCAAAATAAGATTATGTGCCGGTATGGGATCCCGCACGAATTTATCAGTGATCACGGGACCCACTTTCAAGCGGAAACTACCGCATTGCTGGCAAAATACAAAATTCAAAGGCATACGTCCTCACCTTACCGACCCCAAACAAACGGAGCGGTAGAAGCGGCCAACAAAACAATTGTCACCATACTTAGAAAGATGGCTGAGAATTATCGGGACTGGCCCGACAAGATACCTTTTGCCTTATGGGGGTACCGAACTTCAATCCGCACTGCAACAGGAGCAACTCCGTATTACCTGACATATGGAATGGAAGCAGTCCAGCCGGTTGAGTTAGAAGTACCATCCCTAAGGATTCTACTTGAAAGCCAAGTACCAGAAGCAGATTGGGTCCAAGCCCGATACGATTCGCTAGTCCTCTTAGACGAACGACGGTCCCGGGCCCTCAACAATATTCAAGTATATCAAAAGAGAATCCAGCGGGCCTTCAACAAAAGAGTTAGGCCCAGGAAAATCAAAGAAGGTGATTTGGTCCTAAAATCGGTTCGTGCCTTACTACCGGTTGACCCAAGGGGAAAGTTCAAACCCAATTGGGCTGGGCCATACTTAGTCAAGAAAATCCTATCAGGAGGAGCGGTGATGCTAACGGACCTGGACGGTAACGAGTTCGTCAACCCGACCAACTTGGACCAGCTGAAGCGCTATTACCCATAAACCCCTGTCTCAATGTCATTTGCAAAAATTTATAAAATTTGTCTTTTTATAAATTTTCAAAATTTTAGACAAGTCAATAAGTTAGAATTAATTATTCTACCGTCGCACATCTCGAATCAATGATCTTGATGTATTTCGAAAATTGCAAAAAAAAAAAATCAATCAATCAAATCAAATTTTGAACTATGTCTGGTTTGATTCCGCTAATTGTGGATACGTAGGCAACCCCTCAAAAAGGGTACAACCACTGCAATATCGAAAAGACGGGAACGGTTTCAAATAATATGTCTTTTATTAATATCTCGATAAACTCGGGAATTACAAAAAAAAAAAAAAAAAAAAAAAAATAAACACGACAAATAACAAAAACACACCACAAAAAATAATAATAATATTCAAATAATAAAATTAGGAGACTAATATCCGGGCATCTTCCCCTTTCCCTTGTCCTTCGGGTCGTGTGGAGCCCTAGGTCGTCGAGGTGGGGATGAGCGTTCCCTAATCACAAGGGGAACCTCCTTAGCACGGGCCCGCTTCTTCGACGATGGGTCTTCAATCACAGTCTTTGGCCCAAGTCGGGCCCGGACATGTTCGGGTAGCCTATCCCGTGGGCCAAGTCGGTCCTGCACGGCTAGTCTAGGGCCCAGTCTCCTTTCCAAGTCTGTCTGGGGGCTCACTTTCCCCCGAGCACCTTTAGCACCGGACCCTTTAGCTTGAGTCTTAGCCTTTTTCTTTTGCCCTGACATTAGGCGGACTAGGGTAGCTGGAGTGTCTCCCTCATCAAAGAACCCCCTGTTGTCCTTAGCCTGTTCTCTCCTCAGCAGGTCAAAGGCTTCATCAACCTTCAAAGCAGCCCGGGCTTTAGCATCACCTGCTTTAGTCCACTTGGTATATGAGTCTGAAACCCAAATTGAATGCCTAGATTTGGAGACGGGCCAAGTGTGCCGGGTGTACCATCTTTGCATCCACGTGTCGCACATCACGTCCGTCAATTGGGTAGGATCACTCACAATTGCCTCTATTTCAGGTATCCGCTGGGTTCGTCCATACTGCCTTAGTATGCGATCCGGATAAAGATGAACTGTTTGGGTGAAGGACAAGATCACTTGGTAACGGGCTCTCTCCCTCGGGTCCAAACCCGACCAAGCCGGGATGGGCCACCATGGCACGACCCATCGAATCAACCGTCCACCATGGATGGATAGCACCTCATCCCAATACTTCGGGCTAATCAAGCAAGAAAAATCGATGGCCCGTCGTCTCGTCATCAGCTGATTATGGCGGTAGGTGTTGGCATCGAGTGGGGGGTCTATCACTGATAGCCTCTCATAAAGCCAAATCTGAAAAAAAGAGAACAAAAGCATTAGATTTCGAAGACAGGACGGACGACACTCGATCGAGTGACAGCATGACTCGATCGAGTGACATCACTGGAAGCGGACAGAAGCCGTTCAGCGAAGGCACTCGATCGAGTGTCAGGGTGACTCGATCGAGTGCCCACTGCAGTAGCTGAGTCTACGAAAAAATTCAAAAAATCAAGGAATCAAAAATAAAAATCCGACTTACTTGCAACAAACGGGTGCTTCCGGTAAGACGAATGGATTCATCTCTCTTACGATTATCCAAGCCCTGGATGATTTCGCCCGTGATTAACCAAGCCGGGCTGTGTTCAGTCTCCATCAAATCCACCACCGTTATGAGACGAGCACTACCCGTGCAAGATAACCAATCCATGTGACCCTCAAAAGCGTAAACATGGAGCATGCAGAAAGAAAAGGCCCTGCGGCTATGGGCTGACCTCACCCGGACATCATGCGGGTTCATGAATTTCTCAGCCAGGTCGATCAGAGAAATATCACCACCTTTCATCATACGGGACACTTCGTTATGAGATAGCCCCAAAAATTCCCTCAGCTTCCTCTTTGGGTCGTAGACTGAATACGAGACAGCGGGCCGAAGCATCGGGTTCCATCCTCCTATTGCAGCAATTTCTTCGGGTAGAGGGCAGATCTCGCCCCGAGGGAAAGCAAAGACATGATATATGTCATCCCAGTAGGCCAAACAAGCATCCAAAAAGTAGCGATCTACCACCATCTGACGGAATGGGTACAACTGAGTTATACCCGTCTGGTTCAAAACCACCCTATCGGCATCCCTAAATTGACGGGACCACGCTTGCAGCATAACACTCAACCTATCGATTCCCATGATGACTTTCTTAAAAGGAATAAAGAGACTTTCTTTTTGCCTTAAGGGAAGTAAAAGACTTTCTTGTGATGGGAATTATGAAGAAGTTCAAGGACATGGAGGGCTATATATAGTAATAGCCTTGCAAATTTCTTTCCATATCGCTTCTAGAAAAAAGTTTCCTAATCGCAAATAGAATCAAGCCACAAGCCTAGTCTCAATACTAGTGTGGAAATAATCATCCCGAACTTTCCTAATTTCTTTAGGAGTCGATGTCAAAAATTTCAAAAATTCAAAATTTTCAAATTTCAAAATTTCAAAAATTCAAAGTCATTTTCCCCAGCACGAGTCATTTCACCACCTACGTGTTGCATGCATTCTATGTGACCCATACAGGTACGACTCAAACAGGAACACGCAAGTCATCAAATCTCCCCAGCAGCATTCTCCGGGATAGCACGGGATGGGCCAACACACAGGCGCACCCAGGACTTACGCGACAAGCCCAAATTCCCCACGGAGTACGATCATCCAGCGCAGGTATGATCTCTGTCTCATGGCTGGCGAGCCCTTCACGCGAGTCTAACGGACTATAAACGACCCGACCGGAAGTCTACCAGGTCTTAATAGGCTTGATAGCTACTCTGACTTTCGCCCTGTCCAAGCCTCAGTCAGAGTGGGGGCTCTGTAGACACCCGCATTTTGACTGCCAGGTGTCTATGGTAGTTTCCAAAAATCACCCGATGATGATCGGACGCTAACGTGTTTCTACGCGCTCGGATACGGGCTCAAATCCATTAATCGTTGGCTAACACACTTACGGAGTACAAATCTCACCAAACAAACCCAGGCCCAGTGGATCATTCCGAGTCAAACAAGACTAATTTGGGCCAAAACCGACACCGGAATTAAAACCGACTCTTCACGATTGGGTCAACCCCGGTCAAAGTCGATCCCGAGACACACAAAACAACCATACAACCGTCAAAAGTCCAAGGCAAACATCAAAACCCATCAAGGTCAAGGTCCAACAAGACCCGCGCGACCCATTTAGGCCACTCGATCGAGTGACCCATCCACTCGATCGAGTGGGCCTGCTTTGAGCCCGGCGGCTGGTGTAACGGGCCACTCGACCGAGTTGGCTACTTACTCGGTCGAGTGCCCTAGCCCGGGTGCCCTAATATTTTCTATATAAGCACCTTCCCATGCACACATCTACACACCTTTTCGCATCCTCTACAACCCTAGCATCCTACACACATACATACTACGTTTTACCAACCCTAGAGAAACCCTAGGAAAACCGACGTTAGCAAACCCTAAACCTAGGGATTCAACCCGAGCCACCACAACTTAACCTCATATACCTCGAAGACTCCCGTGCCATAGCCGCGTTTACGAGCCTTAATCCGAGACAGAAACATGTAGGTTGAGGGTGACAAACCTCTTTCTTCTTTCTCTTCCCTATTCTTCGTTTTTTTCGTATTATTATTATTATTATTATTATTATTATTATTATTATTATTATTATTGGAAGAGGCCCTGTGGGTCTTCAGAGGATGAAACATTACCATGCATATTTCTTCAATTGTGGTTGAAATACCGTCGGGCGAAAATTTGCCCGGTGGGTGAAAGTTTCGTCCGGTGACTTCACCTTATGGATTTGGAATTCTAGGACGGAAATACCGTCGGGCGAAACTTCGCCCAATGGGGTGAAAGTTTCGCCCGGTGAAGTTACCCGGTGGAAAATCTTCAGGGATGTCAGAAATGTCGTCGGGCGAAACTTTGCTCGGTGGACCAAAGTTTTGCCTAGTCATGGAATTTTGCCATCTTTCTCTTTGTTTCATTTCTTAAGGTTTGGACTTTTGCTTTTCATCATGCTTAGAGACGATATTCCACTCTCTTGTGCTCTTGTAAACTCGGACGCGTTCTCAAACAATGAATCCCTATCAAAACAATAGGAAAACTACCCAAACACGTAAAATGCACAAGAGAGGTTTCTAATGTGAGAGACACACAAATAAGGCGATAATCGCACAAAAAGTCTCACAAAACAAGAGGAAATCGAGTCTAAATGGGTACTAATGTGGGCTAAATTAGCCATACATAAAATTCCCCACACTAAACCATTGCTCGTTGTAGACGCCCACATTTGGCCGCTAGGTGTCTGTAACGGTTCCCAAAAATACAGCCGATGATGATCGGACGCAAACATGCTTTAACATACTCGAATATGGGCTCGAAATCATTAGCATTTGGCTTGGGGTTTTTACGGAGTACAAATCTCACAAAACCAACCCCAAATTCAAGCCTAGAGGGTCATTTCCAATCAAATAAGACTAATTTGGATCAAAACCAACACCAAGGGCAAAACCGTCTTTTAGCGACCGAGTCAAACCCCGGTCAAAGACGTTTTGGAGGCGTAAATATCCGCCGCGTCACGTCGGAAATCTGACTTGAAGTCCAATACTACAAAAAATAAGCTGCAAAAAGATTAAACAATTCCGTTAGAGATAGAATTCGATCTCTAAAGAGCCTTCTACCCGAGCTAGACCCACTCGATCGAGTGGACCAGCCCACTCGATCGAGTAGACTCGTAGATCCGCACAAAACCGGGATTAAACTGGGTACTCGATCGAGTACTAGGCGCACTCGGTCGAGTGACTCCTTTTCCAGCCGGAAAAGGATGAATCCTTTTCCACCCAACAACAGAATCCTGTTTCCTTTCAGATTGTTGTTTTCCTATCCAAAGCGATGTTTCTTCTCACCCAAGCAAAGCTACCTTTCCTAGCCAAGGTCGGGAATCTCCCCTATATATAGACCCCCTTGCACACACATAAACGACATCAAGAATTAGCAACACAATTACAACATCCATGATACAACAGTTACACATACACAATTCCCGACAATTCACAACCCGAAATTCTAGGCAATTTTAGGAAAACCATATACAAACCCGAGAGCAAAACTCGTCAAATCCCTTCCCAATTATAAACCACCATAACTCTTCCTATATAATCTCGACGCTCCCGTGCCTTAGCCACAACTAGACGATCCCCGTTCCGAGAAAGTAAAGCATGTAGGTTGAGGGTGTAAATTCAAATCCCGTCTTCTCCTTTCTCTATCTCTCTCTCTCTCTCTTTCGTTTTCTGCGTCGTCGGTCCGTCGTCCTCGAGTGTTCGTCACGTTTTTTTCCTTTTCGCTTTTCCCATTCCTAATATCAAGTACTATCGCAACTATCTAATTTTCATATAAAACGGTCATTTTTAAAATATGATGCCAACTCTATAGTCGAATATCGTATCTACAAGAATCAAATTAATCTCGTTGATGCAAAGGAAATCGTCACATAGTCCTAAAAACAAAAATACGACGTTTTCGACGCGGAGAGAGTTCATTATTGTTTTTAGTTCGATTTTCAAAACGATTTACAAAACATCTTTTCTAAAAAGTCGCTCCCAATATTCGATATTGATTCCATAATCAAGTGTCGAATATAACGAGTATCGAAAATTTAAGTCGAGTATAAATCGTATTATATTTTTACACGACTTAACGAAATTTCGAGAGCAAAACAAACCGGACAGCAGTCCGTACAGGGGGCACCGATCGAGTGCCTAGGCCACTCGATCGAGTGGCACCCCAAAACCCGTGACAGAAACTTTTTTTCGAGACCACTAGATCGAGTCCCTCAATGACTCGACCGAGTGGCTCCTGGTTCGTCAAAACCGTAAGTCTTTAAGCGTCTTTCGAGTCTCGATAAAATATTTTTAACGACTTCGGTCGACACTTGTCAAGTCTATCACGTGATTCATCTTTTCAAAACCATGCATCGCATCGTATTTACATCATTTATTCAATTTGCAAACCGTTACTAACTCGTTTGTTCTTTGTCTTTATATCTTATTATTTGTTGTTTATTTTATTATACTAAAACGGACCTCGCATGCTAAATACAACTTCGACATAGATTCAAAGATGCATTAAACGACGTAGATCAAACATAATTCACATGTTTAGTCTAAATTACTGTTTGCATATCATTTAACCGAACTACTAACGCGCGTATTTCAAAATAAAACGATATCTTAGTAGAGGCCGCTAAGTGCGGGCGGGGTTGGGTGTTCTTTGTGAACTTCCTAACACGTACCCTCACCCCTTACTCAGAACCTTGGTTTCCGGATGTCCGAAACCGTTGGCGCACGAGAGTCATTCAATACACGGTATCCGATAATGTCGGTATCGGTATAAAAATGCAAAGGAACGAACCCAATAAACTCTGAGATCGGAATGGGCCGTATTTTGTACACGGCCCACTAAGATATAGAGTGGGTTCGAACGGGCCCGAACTCCCACAAAGTTCGGTGGCGACTCCACTTCAATTTAAATTTCAATTCGATCCATCTCATATGGAGATTCATTCGCCTCTCCAACCCGCGCGTGGCCGCGTTGGGGTGAACCTATGTCATGTCCACAATTTGGCGACTCCGCTGGGGATTAACTGATGCGTGACTTACCATCGGCATCCTCAGGGTGAGACTCGAATAGAAATTGTTTGACTAGTACAATACGCGTTTTAGTTTTACGGTTCATGCATAACCCCATATTTTCCCGGGCCGGTACTGGTGACTGACGTCCCACTATACCGTGATGTACTCCAACATGGATATGTCAAAGGTGATCATAGTCGATTCGTATGGGTTTCACGGCATGTTCTAAGCTCAACTCGACTTAGGAAGTCAGTCCCGATTCTCGGAAAGGCTATGTACACTGGTATAGACCCCATCTAGACCGACCGAGACTTAGTGTAAAGCATACATACAGTCGTCATAATGCTTGTCTAATTACTTGCTGATTGGTTTCCGTGTTATTTTCAAAAACCGTTATTTTCAAAAGTGCATCTTTTCAAAATATTCAATTTTCAAAAACTTCGAAAGCTGCCGAAATTTAGACCTATGATTTTACTCAAAATAATCCTATTTTCTAGCCGGCATGCTATCCATTTCAATATTCAAATTCTCGATCACTATTCGAATTTTCGAATTTTCAAAATTCTATTTCAATTTTCCAGTCTTCGAGATGCCATTCTCGATTTTCAAATCTCCGAGATGCCGTTCTCGATTTTCAAATCTTCGGGATCTTATTTTCAATTTTCAAATTTTCAGAAATTTAATTTCGATATTCAAAAATTCAAAAATTCAACTTTTCAAAAATCCAGAAAGCTACCGAATTTAGGACTTATGATTTTACTCAAAATAACCTATTTTTAGCCGGTATGCTACCCATTTCAAAATTCAAAATTATTTTCAAACCTTCAAAAATCCGGCCCGACGGCACTTTGCCGGTTTCAAAAGTCGAGCCATCCTCCGATTTTCTCGGAATCCAAACTTTCCTCTTCTTAGGCCTTCCCATATTTAGTAGTGTCAGGTCTTGTCATAAGTCGTCGAAGGTCTTTAGCGTCAAAACTCCGTCGATCTTACATCACGGGTTTCCTCCCTATCCCAGTCCGCCTTATTTGACTAAGGCAAGGCTAACCAACGTAGGGGGCATACCCCTACTAAGGAAAGCCCGCTTACACACTCGAGTCCAAACTAGAAAGTCCCACACGACCTTTCCCTCTAGCAGGACGGTCCCCGCGACCTTTCCAACGACCTTTCTTAGGAGAGTCTAACCCGAGTCAAACTGGAGTCGTCTCTCCTCCCGCGCTATTTCCTATGCCTTGGTGTATTTGAGTTCCGAAGCAACTTTCCTGATTACGCGGTATTCTTACAGTCAGGCCACCGGTAACCAAACACCAACACAAGATGCAAGAAGCTTTGGACCAACTGACCGCCTCACTGGCTAAGATGGAGGCCCCACTGACAGCCATCAGGACCGACCAAACCGCCATTGCCACTCGTATAAGTGCCGTGGAGCAAGGGACTCCTAAGGTCGGGAATGAAATCACTGGGCCCATAGCTGCACTGGTCAGCGCCGCTCGCAAACTTGAAGAACATGTCCATTTGTCAACGAATAACTCGATCCATACGGAAAACGCTCGTTCCTATTTGCTTTTGAATGACAAGCTACTCGCCAACCTCAACCTTACGGGCATACCGATGTTTGAGGGTACTGAAGACCCGGTTCATCACATTCGGGCTTTCAAGGAGTTCATGGCTATCAAGGGGGTGAAATCCACCATGTTCAAGCACTTGTTTGCTTCTTCCCTCGAGAAGCACCTGAAAGCCTGGTACTACAGGCTCGATTCCAAGAAGTACAAGACTTGGGATGGTGTGGCAACAGAGTTCGCTCGGAATTACGCTGATAACACCGAGATCCAGACTACGATGCGTACTCTGGAGGTTATGGCCCAAGAGCCCAAAGAAGGTTTCACCAAGTACCTTCAAAGGTGGAGGGCCGAAAGTGTGAAGTTGGTAGACAAGCCCAACGAGAAGACACTAGTGGAGGCGTTCATCAACAACCTCCTACCTTCCTACCGCGTCCATCTTAGGTATGCCGGCATTTCAAACTTTGCGGTGCTTACCGAAAAGGGCATTAGGATTGAAGACGATCTTCGACATAATGAAGATCTGGGTGAAGCTTCTACTGAAGGCTATACTGAACATCCACTCGAGTCCTTAGAAGCCGATGACTAATGACAACATCATCCGAGAGTCCGGATTTGATTTAAGTCCGAGTCTGAGTCCAAGTCTAGGATGTGCTATTTCTTCCAAAGTCAAAGTCAGAGTCAGAGTCAGCTGTATTCTGTCCTCTTTTTCAAAATTCAATAAAATCAGCCTTTCTATTTCTCATATACACTTTCCTTATGTGTTTCCGAGAACATGATGAACACCATCATACACTGTGAGCACATGCACGTGACTATTATAGGCACATCTATAATGACTGCAGGAAATTGAGACCTGTGTTCCATGTCTGACATAGAAAGCCACATAACTACCCTTAGGGAGCGACATCGAATCCTATGACAAATCTAGGTAGTGTTTTAGTTTGGGTTCAAGACGGGAGGCAAGCCCATTTCCCACAATAAACACCCATCCAATAAGATCAACCAATCTCTACCTTGGGTGTTAGTCTGACCAACAGAAGAAAAGAGGAAAAGCTGGACAAGAAAAAAAACAAAAGTCCAAGAAAAAGCAAAAGCCGAAATAAAAAAGCAGGCCATCATTAAAAAAAAGAAGCACCCATGACCGGGGCTAAAAGGTCAACCAATTTTTTTTTTTACCCATGACCATGGTTATCAGTCAACCGGGATACGGTCGATTCAAAATTATCGATGCCCATACCATTAGATAGGGGAGAAACAATTAAGTTGGTCAGCTAATACCACATCTAGCCTTCCCACATTACAACCCTCAAGACCTTCCCGAGACCTAGGCTAAGAGACAGCCCGAAATTTTGAGGATTCAAGCTCCATAGGATACCCCTAACCATTAGGGCCAGACATGGAAACCAGATCCCGCATTATCAACCTACCCAGATCAAAGTTCGAGTCACTTTTACTCGACTTCCCCCTTTCCTACCACATTGCAATAACTTACCCTCGAAGCCTTAGCTCCACGAAATCAAGCTCCAGATGTTAAATCATCAAAGCCACTTGCGACCCAGCTCCACATTTCCAAAATTTTTCAAACCAGTTACCAGTCCCAAACACGAGAACTCAACCTGCGGTCGGCATAGAACATGCCCAAATAGTTCACACCACCTCTGGGGGCTACCCCGGAGAATGCTCACAGTCACAGGATCGACATCCTAACTATTCTAGCCCTTTGATCAAGACATCATTGGGAATGCACCTGGCCTACACCATCGCTATGGCTAGTTACACACAAAGCCCTAATAAACTAGGCACCATAATATATCTTCCAAAACACTGAACTACGACTTGGTTTGATTTCACCACACGTGAATACGTAGGCAGCCTTCAACAGAGGCACAACCACCCGCATTGACACACATTCAAAAAGCACCGTCATTCCTATCACGACACTGTCATGTTCTCAACAGTTAGCTTTGTTGTTCTGGGGGCTTCTCTTAGGCAGAAGACCTCCATCCGCTAAAAAAAATCCCTAATACTTTTCAAAATCTAGCCTCCTTTCTGTAGTGTGTCCTAGTACTCGGGCTAGTCGAAGACAAGAATCTGTTAGGGACTCGAAGAAGCACCTACCCTGGGAATATATCCCAAAACCAAAAAATCCAAAAGAGCACTAGACTACAACATTGTTACTGCTAAAACAGTCTCATTACAGACTACTGCAATCCCCCTGTAACAGATCAACCCCGTTTTGATGTTTGACCGTGTTGTCACTCGCCTAGGCTACGAAGTAGCGCGACTTAAGAGTCTTGTTAGGTGGCCCACCCCCCTACCGAGTCACGGTCCAACCCCTCGAGAGTCCAGTCGTGTTTGTCAACTCGTCCGGTCACGTCCAGAGTCGAGTCTGTCGGTAGGCCTCTCTCTTCAAATTCCCGCTTTAAAATTTGCAAAACTTAGCCATTTGAGCAAATCCTTTTCGACAAGGTCAAATTTCAGCCTGTTTAAACTGCAAATTTCTTTTCTACCCCTTTTAATTTCGAAAACCTATCTCCTAGCACGTGAGTTGCTTTCATGACTTCGATTTCAAAATGAAGCAAAAATCTTTTCCCCAACGCGAGTTAGTCTATAGATGCTAACTGCATTTCATGTATACTATCTTGTTATCTGCTATATTTGCTACTTCTGCCTGTATATCTAATATTTCAGGTACCAGCTTAGTTTCCCATCGGAACATCAAGTTTTTATTTCCCAGTGTGAGTCGCGTTTTACCTAAATGTTACATGCAAAGTTTTCAGAAGCAAGCCCGCGCAACTCACATATTTCCCCAGCGGAAAGCCCAAGGCGGCATTTCTCCTAAAACGGTACGGGATGGGCCTACATACAGGCGCACCCGGGACTTATACAACAAGTCCGATTCCCCGCGTAATTCTGAGTTGGGATGTGTCTGAAAACGGATACACCCAGGGCTTCTTAGGCAAGCTCCCGCGCAGCTCCAAGATGAGATGTATCCATATAGAGATACACCCAGGGCTTCAAGAACAAGTCCCCACGGAGCTATTCCTTATAACAGAACTCAGGTATGATTTCTATGTTATGGCTGGTGAGCCCTTTTACGCGAGTCTAATGGACTATAAACGACCCGACCAGAAGTCTACTAGGTCTTAATCCTCGATTGGCCTGGTAGCTACTCTAACTTTCGCCTTGTCCAAGCCTCAGTCATAGTGGGGGCTCTGTAGACACCCACATTTGGCCGCTAGGTGTATATAGCTGTAGACACCCGCATTTTGACTGCCAGGTGTCTATGGTAGTTTCCAAAAATCACCCGATGATGATCGGACGCTAACGTGTTTCTACGCGCTCGGATACGGGCTCAAATCCATTAATCGTTGGCTAACACACTTACGGAGTACAAATCTCACCAAACAGACCTCAAACCTAGGCCCAGTGGATCATTCCGAGTCAAACAAGACTAATTTGGGCCAAAACCGATACCGGAATTAAAACCGACTCTTCACGATTGGGTCAACCCCGGTCAAAGTCGATCCCGAGACACACAAAACAACCATACAACCGTCAAAAGTCCAAGGCAAACATCAAAACCCATCAAGGTCAAGGTCCAAGAAGACCCGCGCGACCCATTTAGGCCACTCGATCGAGTGACCCATCCACTCGATCGAGTGGGCCTGCTTTGAGCCCGGCGGCTGGTGTAACGGGCCACTCGACCGAGTTGGCTACTTACTCGGTCGAGTGCCCTAGCCCGGGTGCCCTAATATTTTCTATATAAGCACCTTCCCATGCACACATCTACACACCTTTTCGCTTCCTCTACAACCCTAGCATCCTACACACATACATACTACGTTTTACCAACCCTAGAGAAACCCTAGGAAAACCGACGTTAGCAAACCCTAAACCTAGGGATTCAACCCGAGCCACCACAATTTAGCCTCATATACCTCGAAGACTCCCGTGCCATAGCCGCGTTTACGAGCCTTAATCCGAGACAGAAACATGTAGGTTGAGGGTGACAAACCTCTTTCTTCTTTCTCTTCCCTATTCTTCGTTTTTTTCGTATTATTATTATTATTATTATTATTATTATTATTATTATTATTATTATTATTATTATTATTATTATTATTATTATTATTATTATTATTATTATTATTATTATTATTATTATTATTATTATTATTATTATTATTATTATTATTATTATTATTATTATTATTATTATTATTATTATTATTATTATTATTATTATTATTATTATTATTATTATTATTATTATTATTATTATTATTATTATTATTATTATTATTATTATTATTATTATTATTATTATTATTATTATTATTATTATTATTATTATTATTATTATTATTATTATTATTATTATTATTATTATTATTATTATTATTATTATTATTATTATTATTATTATTATTATTATTATTATTATTATTATTATTATTATTATTATTATTATTATTATTATTATTATTATTATTATTATTATTATTATTATTATTATTATTATTATTATTATTATTATTATTATTATTATTATTATTATTATTATTATTATTATTATTATTATTATTATTATTATTATTATTATTATTATTATTATTATTATTATTATTATTATTATTATTATTATTATTATTATTATTATTATTATTATTATTATTATTATTATTATTATTATTATTATTATTATTATTATTACGTATTATTGTTATTATTATTACGCATTATTATTATTATTATTATTATTATTATTATTATTATTATTATTATTATTATTATTATTATTATTATTTCGTATTGTTATTATTAGTGTTACGGTTATTTTTATCATTATTATCGCGCATTCATCATTCTTCCTCGTTTTTTTTTTTCGTTTTTTTATTATTTTAGTCATCGCATCATAATATCTATAATATCTTTAGTATTAAAACATTAAAATACTCATTGATTTGTGTCGAGTAAGAAGGATATCGGGATAAGAAAACACGAACATACAAGTGTACTGCACACAGCGTTGACGGTCGCTTATCCCGGTACCCCGATTATTTGATTATTGAGATGAGTCAACTTAAACAAGATTCCGTTATTATTTCTCGTTATCATCATCAATTTTGCATCCATCAATTTCTTTAAACATCAATTTTAACAAGGGTCGAAACCCGTTGACACGGATCCGACATCACAATCCCTAGGGATTTATTTCGATGTCGGAGAAGTCGAGGGAATCAAGTTTTTTTATTTATTTATTCGAATAAAGCATCGATTTTGGATTCGATACCAATTCTATAATTGGATATCGAATCTAACAATCAAGTCATATGAATTGATTAACGTGATTTACTCATATCACGATAATTAATTTAAAACGACTAAAATCAATTTATTTATTTTTTTCTATTTCACTCTAATATTCCATATCGATTCAAATAATCGAATATGGGATATAGCGAGTACTCCAAATTTAGAATCGGGTATAAATTCAACAATATTTATATTCGGTTCAGCAAAATTCGCGATTTATAAAAACCAAGTCGAACATAAATTATGCAATATTTATGTCCGATTCGGTAAAACCGTCGAATTATCATAAATCAAAAGCAATTTCAAAATCAATAATTAAATTGCAAACGAACAAAGTTCGCACAGGTGCCACTCGACCGAGTGCCTTAGTCACTCGATCGAGTGACACCCTAAAATCGAGTCAGAAAGCTAATTATGACACCCACTCGATCGAGTCTCACAGTGACTCGGTCGAGTGGCCATGTACTCGACCGAGTTAGTCAATAACTCGACCGAGTACGGTCTTTGACGCAAAACAGAATCATTTTTTTTTGGTTCCACTTGATCGAGTCCATTGACCACTCGATCGAGTGACCTCATAACGACTAAAACGCAAGTCGTACATTATTCTATTTTTCAAACTCGATAGTATTTTACGACTTAGGTCAACATGCGTATAATTAATCACGTGTATACTATCTTTTCAAATCATGCATCTTCATATCTGCATCTTTTCAATTCAATTTTACACAAACCGTTATTATTCGTTATTTTTATTATATCGTTGCTAACGCGTTTGTTATTTCTTTTGTTAATTTATTTGTTCGTTTATTGTACTAAATGAACCCGCATGCTAAATTACAACTTTGACGTTAATTTTAGTTGCATTAAATTGACTTAGAAACCCTTTCAATTCTACTCGCATGTTTAGGGGAAATAAATCTTTGCATATCATTTTCCCGTTTTACTAGCACGCATATTAGAAAGTCATTCGAGTTCTTAGTAGAGGCCGCTAATGTGCGGGCGGGGTTGGGTGTCCTTTGTGGGCTTCCCAACACGTACCCTCACCCCTTACTCAGAACCTCGGTTTCCGGATGCCCGAAACCGTTGGCGCACGAGAGTCATTCAATATACGATTAACCGCTCAAGTCGGCATCTATATCGATATGCAAAGGGACGAGCCCAATAAACTCTGACATCGGAAATGGGCCGTATTTTGTATACGGCCCACTACGACATAGAGTGGGCCCGAACGGTTCCGAATAACCATAAAATTCGGTGGCGACTCCACATAGACCTAAATTTCAATTCGATCCTTCTCATATGGAGATTCATTCGCCTACCCAAACCCGCGCGTGGCCGCGTCGGGGTGGACCTATGTCATGTCCACAATAGCGGTTCCCAAAAAAACACCTGATGATGATCGGACGCAAACATGCTTTAACATACTCGAATATGGGCTCGAAATCATTAGCATTTGGCTTGGGCTTTTTAAGGAGTAAAAATCTCACAAAACCAACCCCAAATTCAGGCCCACCGGGTCATTTCCAATCAAATAAGACTAATTTAAGTCAAAAGCGACACCAAGGGCAAAACCGTCTTTTAGCGATCGAGTCAAACCCCGGTCAAAGACGTTTCCGAGGCGTAAATATCCGCCGCGTCACGTCGGAAATCTGACTTGAAGTCCAATACTACAAAAAATCAGCTGCAAAAAGATTAAACAATTCCGTTAGAGATAGAATTCGATCTCTAAAGAGCCTTCTACCCGAGCTAGACCCACTCGATCGAGTGGACCAGCCCACTCGATCGAGTAGACTCGTAGATCCGCACAAAACCGGGATTAAATCGGGCACTCGATCGAGTACTAGGCGCACTCGGTCGAGTGACTCCTTTTCCAGCCGGAAAAGGATGAATCCTTTTCCACCCAACAACAGAATCCCGTTTCCTTTCAGATTGTTGTTTTCCTATCCAAAGCGATGTTTCTTCTCACCCAAGCAAAACTACCTTTCCTAGCCAAGGTCGGAAATCTCCCCTATATATAGACCCCCTTGCACACACATAAACGACATCAAGAATTAGCAACACAATTACAACATCCATGATACAACAGTTACACATACACAATTCCCGACAATTCACAACCCGAAATTCTAGGCAATTTTAGGAAAACCATATACAAACCCGAGAGCAAAACTCGTCAAATCCCTTCCCAATTATAAACCACCATAACTCTTCCTATATAATCTCGACGCTCCCGTGCCTTAGCCACAACTAGACGATCCCCGTTCCGAGAAAGTAAAGCATGTAGGTTGAGGGTGTAAATTCAAATCCCGTCTTCTCCTTTCTCTATCTCTCTCTCTCTCTCTCTCTTTCGTTTTCTGCGTCGTCGGTCCGTCGTCCTCGAGTGTTCGTCACGTTTTTTTCCTTTTCGCTTTTCCCATTCCTAATATCAAGTACTATCGCAACTATCTAATTTTCATATAAAACGGTCATTTTTAAAATATGATGCCAACTCTATAGTCGAATATCGTATCTACAAGAATCAAATTAATCTCGTTGATGCAAAGGAAATCGTCACATAGTCCTAAAAACAAAAATACGACGTTTTCGACGCGGAGAGAGTTCATTATTGTTTTTAGTTCGATTTTCAAAACGATTTACAAAACATCTTTTCTAAAAAGTCGCTCCCAATATTCGATATTGATTCCATAATCAAGTGTCGAATATAACGAGTATCGAAAACTTAAGTCGAGTATAAATCGTATTATATTTTTACACGACTTAACGAAATTTCGAGAGCAAAACAAACCGGACAGCAGTCCGTACAGGGGGCACCGATCGAGTGCCTGGGCCACTCGATCGAGTGGCACCCCAAAACCCGTGACAGAAACTTTTTTTCGAGACCACTAGATCGAGTCCCTCAATGACTCGACCGAGTGGCTCCTGGTTCGTCAAAACCGTAAGTCTTTAAGCGTCTTTCGAGTCTCGATAAAATATTTTTAACGACTTCGGTCGACACGTGTCAAGTCTATCACGTGATTCATCTTTTCAAAACCATGCATCGCATCGTATTTACATCATTTATTCAATTTGCAAACCGTTACTAACTCGTTTGTTCTTTGTCTTTATATCTTATTATTTGTTGTTTATTTTATTATACTAAAACGGACCTTGCATGCTAAACACAACTTCGACATAGATTCATAGATGCATTAAACGACGTAGATCAAACATAATTCACATGTTTAGTCTAAAATACCGTTTTCATATCATTTAACCGAACTACTAAAGCGCGTATTTCAAAATAAAACGATATCTTAGTAGAGGCCGCTAAGTGCGGGCGGGGTTGGGTGTTCTTTGTGAACTTCCTAACACGTACCCTCACCCCTTACTCAGAACCTTGGTTTCCGGATGTCCGAAACCGTTGGCGCACGAGAGTCATTCAATACACGGTATCCGATAATGTCGGTATCGGTATAAAAATGCAAAGGAACGAACCCAATAAACTCTGAGATCGGAATGGGCCGTATTTTGTACACGGCCCACTAAGATATAGAGTGGGTTCGAACGGGCCCGAACTCCCACAAAGTTCGGTGGCGACTCCACTTCAATTTAAATTTCAATTCGATCCATCTCATATGGAGATTCATTCGCCTCTCCAACCCGCGCGTGGCCGCGTTGGGGTGAACCTATGTCATGTCCACAATTTGGCGACTCCGCTGGGGATTAACTGATGCGTGACTTACCATCGGCATCCTCAGGGTGAGACTCGAATAGAAATTGTTTGACTAGTACAATACGCGTTTTAGTTTTACGGTTCATGCATAACCCCATATTTTCCCGGGCCGGTACTGGTGACTGACGTCCCACTATACCGTGATGTACTCCAACATGGATATGTCAAAGGTGATCATAGTCGATTCGTATGGGTTTCACGGCATGTTCTAAGCTCAACTCGACTTAGGAAGTCAGTCCCGATTCTCGGAAAGGCTATGTACACTGGTATAGACCCCATCTAGACCGACCGAGACTTAGTGTAAAGCATACATACAGTCGTCATAATGCTTGTCTAATTACTTGCTGATTGGTTTCCGTGTTATTTTCAAAAACCGTTATTTTCAAAAGTGCATCTTTTCAAAATATTCAATTTTCAAAAACTTCGAAAGCTGCCGAAATTTAGACCTATGATTTTACTCAAAATAATCCTATTTTCTAGCCGGCATGCTATCCATTTCAATATTCAAATTCTCGATCACTATTCGAATTTTCGAATTTTCAAAATTCTATTTCAATTTTCCAGTCTTCGAGATGCCATTCTCGATTTTCAAATCTCCGAGATGCCGTTCTCGATTTTCAAATCTTCGGGATCTTATTTTCAATTTTCAAATTTTCAGAAATTTAATTTCGATATTCAAAAATTCAAAAATTCAACTTTTCAAAAATCCAGAAAGCTACCGAATTTAGGACTTATGATTTTACTCAAAATAACCTATTTTTAGCCGGTATGCTACCCATTTCAAAATTCAAAATTATTTTCAAACCTTCAAAAATCCGGCCCGACGACACTTTGCCGGTTTCAAAAGTCGAGCCATCCTCCGATTTTCTCGGAATCCAAACTTTCCTCTTCTTAGGACTTCCCATATTTAGTAGTGTCAGGTCTTGTCATAAGTCGTCGAAGGTCTTTAGCGTCAAAACTCCGTCGATCTTACATCACGGGTTTCCTCCCTATCCCAGTCCGCCTTATTTGACTAAGGCAAGGCTAACCAACGTAGGGGGCATACCCCTACTAAGGAAAGCCCGCTTACACACTCGAGTCCAAACTAGAAAGTCCCACGCGACCTTTCCCTCTAGCAGGACGGTCCCCGCGACCTTTCCAACGACCTTTCTTAGGAGAGTCTAACCCGAGTCAAACTGGAGTCGTCTCTCCTCCCGCGCTATTTCCTATGCCTTGGTGTATTTGAGTTCCGAAGCAACTTTCCTGATTACGCGGTATTCTTACAGTCAGGCCACCGGTAACCAAACACCAACACAAGATGCAAGAAGCTTTGGACCAACTGACCGCCTCACTGGCTAAGATGGAGGCCCCACTGACAGCCATCAGGACCGACCAAACCGCCATTGCCACTCGTATAAGTGCCGTGGAGCAAGGGACTCCTAAGGTCGGGAATGAAATCACTGGGCCCATAGCTGAACTGGTCAGCGCCGCTCGCAAACTTGAAGAACATGTCCATTTGTCAACGAATAACTCGATCCATACGGAAAACGCTCGTTCCTATTTGCCTTTGAATGACAAGCTACTCGCCAACCTCAACCTTACGGGCATACCGATGTTTGAGGGTACTGAAGACCCGGTTCATCACATTCGGGCTTTCAAGGAGTTCATGGCTATCAAGGGGGTGAAATCCACCATGTTCAAGCACTTTGCTTCTTCCCTCGAGAAGCACCTGAAAGCCTGGTACTACAGGCTCGATTCCAAGAAGTACAAGACTTGGGATGGTGTGGCAACAGAGTTCGCTCGGAATTACGCTGATAACACCGAGATCCAGACTACGATGCGTACTCTGGAGGTTATGGCCCAAGAGCCCAAAGAAGGTTTCACCAAGTACCTTCAAAGGTGGAGGGCCGAAAGTGTGAAGTTGGTAGACAAGCCCAACGAGAAGACACTAGTGGAGGCGTTCATCAACAACCTCCTACCTTCCTACCGCGTCCATCTTAGGTATGCCGGCATTTCAAACTTTGCGGTGCTTACCGAAAAGGGCATTAGGATTGAAGACGATCTTCGACATAATGAAGATCTGGGTGAAGCTTCTACTGAAGGCTATACTGAACATCCACTCGAGTCCTTAGAAGCCGATGACTAATGACAACATCATCCGAGAGTCCGGATTTGATTTAAGTCCGAGTCTGAGTCCAAGTCTAGGATGTGCTATTTCTTCCAAAGTCAAAGTCAGAGTCAGAGTCAGCTGTATTCTGTCCTCTTTTTCAAAATTCAATAAAATCAACCTTTCTATTTCTCATATACACTTTCCTTATGTGTTTCCGAGAACATGATGAACACCATCATACACTGTGAGCACATGCACGTGACTATTATAGGCACATCTATAATGACTGCAGGAAATTGAGACCTGTGTTCCATGTCTGACATAGAAAGCCACATAACTACCCTTAGGGAGCGACATCGAATCCTATGACAAATCTAGGTAGTGTTTTAGTTTGGGTTCAAGACGGGAGGCAAGCCCATTTCCCACAATAAACACCCATCCAATAAGATCAACCAATCTCTACCTTGGGTGTTAGTCTGACCAACAGAAGAAAAGAGGAAAAGCTGGACAAGAAAAAAAACAAAAGTCCAAGAAAAAGCAAAAGCCGAAATAAAAAAGCAGGCCATCATTAAAAAAAAGAAGCACCCATGACCGGGGCTAAAAGGTCAACCAAATTTTTTTTTTACCCATGACCATGGTTATCAGTCAACCGGGATACGGTCGATTCAAAATTATCGATGCCCATACCATTAGATAGGGGAGAAACAATTAAGTTGGTCAGCTAATACCACATCTAGCCTTCCCACATTACAACCCTCAAGACCTTCCCGAGACCTAGGCTAAGAGACAGCCCGAAATTTTGAGGATTCAAGCTCCATAGGATACCCCTAACCATTAGGGCCAGACATGGAAACCAGATCCCGCATTATCAACCTACCCAGATCAAAGTTCGAGTCACTTTTACTCGACTTCCCCCTTTCCTACCACATTGCAATAACTTACCCTCGAAGCCTTAGCTCCACGAAATCAAGCTCCAGATGTTAAATCATCAAAGCCACTTGCGACCCAGCTCCACATTTCCAAAAGTTTTCAAACCAGTTACCAGTCCCAAACACGAGAACTCAACCTGCGGTCGGCATAGAACATGCCCAAATAGTTCACACCACCTCTGGGGGCTACCCCGGAGAATGCTCACAGTCACAGGATCGACATCCTAACTATTCTAGCCCTTTGATCAAGACATCATTGGGAATGCACCTGGCCTACACCATCGCTATGGCTAGTTACACACAAAGCCCTAATAAACTAGGCACCATAATATATCTTCCAAAACACTGAACTACGACTTGGTTTGATTTCACCACACGTGAATACGTAGGCAGCCTTCAACAGAGGCACAACCACCCGCATTGACACACATTCAAAAAGCACCGTCATTCCTATCACGACACTGTCATGTTCTCAACAGTTAGCTTTGTTGTTCTGGGGGCTTCTCTTAGGCAGAAGACCTCCATCCGCTAAAAAAAATCCCTAATACTTTTCAAAATCTAGCCTCCTTTCTGTAGTGTGTCCTAGTACTCGGCTAGTCGAAGACAAGAATCTGTTAGGGACTCGAAGAAGCACCTACCCTGGGAATATATCCCAAAACCGAAAAATCCAAAAGAGCACTAGACTACAGCATTGTTACTGCTAAAACAGTCTCATTACAGACTACTGCAATCCCCCTGTAACAGATCAACCCCGTTTTGATGTTTGACCGTGTTGTCACTCGCCTAGGCTACGAAGTAGCGCGACTTAAGAGTCTTGTTAGGTGGCCCACCCCCCTACCGAGTCACGGTCCAACCCCTCGAGAGTCCAGTCGTGTTTGTCAACTCGTCCGGTCACGTCCAGAGTCGAGTCTGTCGGTAGGCCTCTCTCTTCAAATTCCCGCTTTAAAATTTGCAAAACTTAGCCATTTGAGCAAATCCTTTTCGACAAGGTCAAATTTCAGCCTGTTTAAACTGCAAATTTCTTTTCTACCCCTTTTAATTTCGAAAACCTATCTCCTAGCACGTGAGTTGCTTTCATGACTTCGATTTCAAAATGAAGCAAAAATCTTTTCCCCAACGCGAGTTAGTCTATAGATGCTAACTGCATTTCATGTATACTATCTTGTTATCTGCTATATTTGCTACTTCTGCCTGTATATCTAATATTTCAGGTACCAGCTTAGTTTCCCATCGAATCAAGTTTTTATTTCCCAGTGTGAGTCGCGTTTTACCTAAATGTTACATGCAAAGTTTTCAGAAGCAAGCCCGCGCAACTCACATATTTCCCCAGCGGAAAGCCCAAGGCGGCATTTCTCCTAAAACGGTACGGGATGGGCCTACATACAGGCGCACCCGGGACTTATACAACAAGTCCGATTCCCCGCGTAATTCTGAGTTGGGATGTGTCTGAAAACGGACACACCCAGGGCTTCTTAGGCAAGCTCCCGCGCAGCTCCAAGATGAGATGTATCCATATAGAGATACACCCAGGGCTTCAAGAACAAGTCCCCACGGAGCTATTCCTTATAACAGAACTCAGGTATGATTTCTATGTTATGGCTGGTGAGCCCTTTTACGCGAGTCTAATGGACTATAAACGACCCGACCAGAAGTCTACTAGGTCTTAATCCTCGATTGGCCTGGTAGCTACTCTAACTTTCGCCTTGTCCAAGCCTCAGTCAGAGTGGGGGCTCTGTAGACACCCACATTTGGCCGCTAGGTGTATATAGCTGTAGACACCCGCATTTTGACTGCCAGGTGTCTATGGTAGTTTCCAAAAATCACCCGATGATGATCGGACGCTAACGTGTTTCTACGCGCTCGGATACGGGCTCAAATCCATTAATCGTTGGCTAACACACTTACGGAGTACAAATCTCACCAAACAGACCTCAAACCTAGGCCCAGTGGATCATTCCGAGTCAAACAAGACTAATTTGGGCCAAAACCGATACCGGAATTAAAACCGACTCTTCACGATTGGGTCAACCCCGGTCAAAGTCGATCCCGAGACACACAAAACAACCATACAACCGTAAAAAGTCCAAGGCAAACATCAAAACCCATCAAGGTCAAGGTCCAACAAGACCCGCGCGACCCATTTAGGCCACTCGATCGAGTGACCCATCCACTCGATCGAGTGGGCCTGCTTTGAGCTCGGCGGCTGGTGTAACGGGCCACTCGACTGAGTTGGCTACTTACTCGGTCGAGTGCCCTAGCCCGGGTGCCCTAATATTTTCTATATAAGCACCTTCCCATGCACACATCTACACACCTTTTCGCATCCTCTACAACCCTAGCATCCTACACACATACATACTACGTTTTACCAACCCTAGAGAAACCCTAGGAAAACCGACGTTAGCAAGCCCTAAACCTAGGGATTCAACCCGAGCCACCACAACTTAGCCTCATATACCTCGAAGACTCCCGTGCCATAGCCGCGTTTACGAGCCTTAATCCGAGACAGAAACATGTAGGTTGAGGGTGACAAACCTCTTTCTTCTTTCTCTTCCCTATTCTTCGTTTTTTCCGTATTATTATTATTACTATTATTATTATTATTATTATTATTATTATTATTATTATTATTACGTACTATTATTATTATTATTATTATTATTGTTATTATTATTATTATTATTATTATTACGTATTATTGTTATTATTATTACGCATTATTATTATTATTATTATTATTTCGTATTGTTATTATTAGTGTTACGGTTATTTTTATCATTATTATCGCGCATTCATCATTCTTCCTCGTTTTTTTTTTTTGTATTTTTATTATTTTAGTCATCGCATCATAATATCTATAATATCTTTAGTATTAAAACATTAAAATACTCATTGATTTGTGTCGAGTAAGAAGGATATCGGGATAAGAAAACACGAACATACAAGTGTACTGCACACAGCGTTGACGGTCGCTTATCCCGGTACCCCGATTATTTGATTATTGAGATGAGTCAACTTAAACAAGATTCCGTTATTATTTCTCGTTATCATCATCAATTTTGCATCCATCAATTTCTTTAAACATCAATTTTAACAAGGGTCGAAACCCGTTGACACGGATCCAACATCACAATCCCTAGGGATTTATTTCGATGTCAGAGAAGTCGAGGGAATCAAGTTTTTTTATTTATTTATTCGAATAAAGCATCGATTTTGGATTCGATACCAATTCTATAATTGGATATCGAATCTAACAATCAAGTCATATGAATTGATTAACGTGATTTACTCATATCACGATAATTAATTTAAAACGACTAAAATCAATTTATTTATTTTTTTCTATTTCACTCTAATATTCCATATCGATTCAAATAATCGAATATGGGATATAGCGAGTACTCCAAATTTAGAATCGGGTATAAATTCAACAATATTTATATTCGGTTCAGCAAAATTCGCGATTTATAAAA
This sequence comes from Agrostemma githago, assembly GCA_958450325.1. Lineage (NCBI taxonomy): Eukaryota > Viridiplantae > Streptophyta > Magnoliopsida > Caryophyllales > Caryophyllaceae > Agrostemma > Agrostemma githago. The sequence goes on from OY288261.1 coordinate 33,961,868, forward strand.
ACCAAGTCGAACATAAATTATGCAATATTTATGTCCGATTCGGTAAAACCGTCGAATTATCATAAATCAAAAGCAATTTCAAAATCAATAATTAAATTGCAAACGAACAAAGTTCGCACAGGTGCCACTCGACCGAGTGCCTTAGTCACTCGATCGAGTGACACCCTAAAATCGAGTCAGAAAGCTAATTATGACACCCACTCGATCGAGTCTCACAGTGACTCGGTCGAGTGGCCATGTACTCGACCGAGTTAGTCAATAACTCGTCCGAGTACGGTCTTTGACGCAAAACAGAATCATTTTTTTTTGGTTCCACTTGATCGAGTCCATTGACCACTCGATCGAGTGACCTCATAACGACTAAAACGCAAGTCGTACATTATTCTATTTTTCAAACTCGATAGTATTTTACGACTTAGGTCAACATGCGTATAATTAATCACGTTTATCTTTTCAAATCATGCATCTTCATATCTGCATCTTTTCAATTCAATTTTACACAAACCGTTATTATTCGTTATTTTTATTATATCGTTGCTAACGCGTTTGTTATTTCTTTTGTTAATTTATTTGTTCGTTTATTGTACTAAATGAACCCGCATGCTAAATTACAACTTTGACGTTAATTTTAGTTGCATTAAATTGACTTAGAAACCCTTTCAATTCTACTCGCATGTTTAGGGGAAATAAATCTTTGCATATCATTTTCCCGTTTTACTAGCACGCGTATTAGAAAGTCATTCGAGTTCTTAGTAGAGGCCGCTAATGTGCGGGCGGGGTTGGGTGTCCTTTGTGGGCTTCCCAACACATACCCTCACCCCTTACTCAGAACCTCGGTTTCCGGATGCCCGAAACCGTTGGCGCACGAGAGTCATTCAATATACGATTAACCGCTCAAGTCGGCATCTATATCGATATGCAAAGGGACGAGCCCAATAAACTCTGACATCGGAAATGGGCCGTATTTTGTATACGGCCCACTACGACATAGAGTGGGCCCGAACGGTTCCGAATAACCATAAAATTCGGTGGCGACTCCACATAGACCTAAATTTCAATTCGATCCTTCTCATATGGAGATTCATTCGCCTACCCAAACCCGCGCGTGGCCGCGTCGGGGTGGACCTATGTCATGTCCACAATTTGGCGACTCTGCTGGGGATTAACTGATGCGTGACTTACCATCGGCATCCTCAGGGTGAGACTCGAATAGAAATCGTTTGACAAATACAATACGCGTGTTAGTTCTACGGTTCATGCATAACCCATATTTTCCCGGGCCGGTACTCGCGACCGACGTCCCACTATACCGTCGATGTACTCCAATATGGATATGTTGAAAGGTGTCCATAGTCGATTCGAGTGGGTTTCGCGGCATGTTCTAAGATCAATTCGACTTAGGAAGTCCGTCCCGATCAACGTCTAGACTATGTACACTGGTATAGACCCCTTATAGACCGACCGAGACTTAGTATAGAGCATACATGGCGTCGTTATAATGCTTGTGTGACTACGTGCTACTTGGTTTCCGAGTCATTTTCAAAAAACCGTCAATTTTTCAAAATTGCATCTTTTTCAGACCATTCAATTTCAAAACCCGGGACACATACCGAATTTAGGACTTATGATTTTACTCAAAATAGCCTATTTTCTAGACGGTATGCTGCCCAATTCAAAACTCGAAAATACTTTCGAATTTTCAAAAACTCGCGGCCCAACGACATTTCTTTCGAAATTTGGGCCCCTCCACCGAGTCCTCTCGGTTCTTTTCCAAAATCGATCAATTTTCAAAACCTTCCTCTTCTAGGACTTCCTGTATTTAGTAGTGTCGGGTCGTGTCTTAAGTTGTCGAGGTCCATAGCGTCGAAACTCTGTCGATCTTACATCACGAGTTTCTTCCCCTTCCCAGTCCGCCTTATTAGACTAAGGCAAGGCCCACCTACGTAGGACAAACCCCTACAAAGGAGGGCCCGTCAACACAATCGAGTCTAAAGTCTGGGGATGTCTCACGTGAACCTTCCTTCGAACAGGACTAGGCCCACTCACCAAATCCTAAGGAAGGCCAACCTGTCGCAAGTCACCCGTCTAGGTGTCTGTTCCGAGTCTTTTTCCTCTTTTAGTCTTGTTCGGGATGTAATTTCTATTTCGGGATTTTGGGCTAGTTTCTGATTACGTGGTGTTCTTACAGACAGGCCGCCCGTAACTCGACACCAGCGCAAGATGGATGAACTGAAAGACTCTCTCGCCAAGATCGAAACCCAGCTGGCCGCCATCGTGACCAATCAGGCAACCCTATCCACCCGCCTGAGCACCGTAGAGAAGGCGGTCCCTACCGAAGGAGCCGAGCCCATCGGGCCCATGGCCGAATTGCTTAGTGTTGTTCGTAGGCTCGAAGAGCAAGTCCATTTATCAACGAACAACTCGATCCACACCGAAAACGCTCGTACTTATTCACCTTTGGATAACGAGCTACCGGCTAACCTCAACTTAACGGGACTTCCTATGTTTGAGGGTACCGAAGACCCGGTCCACCACATCCGGGCCTTCAAAGACTTCATGGCGGTAAAAGGGGTGAAGTCAACAATGTTCAAGCACCTATTCCCTTCTTCCCTAGAGAAGCATCCTAAGGCCTGGTTCTACAGGCTCGACCCCAAGAAATACAAGACTTGGGATGATGTGGCGACCGAGTTTGCTAGGAATTATGCCGACAATACTGAAATCCAGACTACAATGCGTACTCTGGAGGTAATGGCCCAAGAGCCCAAAGAAGGGTTCACAAAGTATCTACAAAGATGGAGGGCCGAAAGTGTGAAGCTGGTCGATAAGCCCGGCAAGAAGGCCCTAGTGGAAGCCTTCGTCAAGAATCTACTCCCATCCTACCGGGTCCATCTCCGGTATGCTATCATCCCAAACTTTGCTGTCCTTACTGAAATGGGCACAAGGATCGAAGATGATCTGAGGTTAGAGAGCCTGACTAAGGCCTCTACTAAGGGCTATCAAGGGGCGAGTTCGTCTACAAACAAGCCCACACCTGCAGCTGCAACCCGCAGCATCTTTGATGAGGTGAATCTACTTGACACCTCATCCAAAAAGAATACACCCAATCGGGTATTCACAGATATAGGGACTACCTATACCTACGCCTTACAAAGGCTATCTTCAAAGGGTCTGATTCAACCAATAGGCCCAACTCCAGAGCCTCCAGCAGAAAAGAGGTCCAAGTACTATAATGCTCAAGCCTACTGTCAGTATCACCGGGGCAACGGACATGATACTGAAAAATGCTGGAAGTTAAAGCACTTAATCCAAGACCTTATCGAGAGCGGGAAAGTTCCGTTGCCCGGAGACAAGCCGAGCAACAAAGAAAACCCGTTCAGCGCCCACGCCATATTCACAGGGGAGGTAATTGACTGTTCTCACCTCATTTCTCCTTTTATCCCACAAATCAATGGGATATGGTTCGATGACGAGGACGATGTCTACTTAGCCAAGGGGGAAGCTGTCCCCGTCACCCTGGAAGAGGTCCGAAAAGCCAAATCCAAGGCTCTAGCCACCAACCACCTCGCCACTGCTGGGCGCGCCACTCCAACATCCGTCACTGAACCTGCCAGGATGGAAATAACCCCCGATGAACCAAGCAATGACACAGCCTTGGTCCAACAAATGAAGAGGGTTCGAGCTGATCTAACCATATGGCAGCTATTGGTCAGCTCACAGGCTCATCGGGAAGCTCTGACTAAGGCTCTCGATGAGATCAAGGTCGATTCGGAAGCTACTCCCGCTGAAATGGTAGCTACCATTATGCCCTACCTCAAGGGCAAGTCCAAAGAAGAAGGTCCACTCATAACCTTCTCTGAAGCCGATCTACCTCCATTTGGGCCCAATCACAACCTGGCCCTATATATCACGGTCATCTGCAAGGGTAAGTATCTTCCGATGACCCTCATTGACGATGGATCAGCCGTGAACGTCCTACCATTAAGGACCGCCAAAGCCCTCGGCATCACTGATGCCGACTATATCCCGACGGCCCAAACTATCCAGGCTTTCGACGGGAGCCCAAAATCAGTAGCTGGGGCCGTTAAACTGAAGATCTTAACGGGCCCAATCGAAAAGGAGTTGGAGTTCCAGGTGATAGACGTCACCTCATCATTCAATCTCCTACTAGGATGGCCTTGGATCCACACAGTCAAGGCCGTGACATCTACCCTCCATCGCAAAGTCAAGATGCCACTTCAAGACGGTATCGTAACACTGGAGGCAACACCAATGACCGTGGCGAGCTGCAACGCCACAAACCGGGCCGAACCACGAGGTTTCGATTTCGTGGGCATGATTGAAGAAGAATATCTTTTCAAGCCCTACTTCGCCCCTAGCATCGACACGATGCTACAAAATCTGGGTTACCTACCCGGAGCTACCTCAAGACCATATCTTCCGGCGAGGAAGATCATCGAGGTCCTAGACAACGCAGAATCCCGACTCGGATTGGGATATACTATAAGCTCGGAAGATGTGGGCCGGGCCTCTGCAATCAAATTTGTCACTCCAGTCTTCGGAGCCATCCAAGTGGGCCTCTACCGATCCACCATCACATATCCCGAGACCAAAACGGCTCGGGAATGCAACTACATCCCTGATGACATATTCACCGTTATCCAGGATGAGTCCGAGAAAAGGGAAGGCAACTCCGAGCCCGTGCTGGGGCTCTTATTTGGAGAAGACAAAATCGTCCCTGCTCCAAAAGATGACTTGGTCAACTTGATCCTCCGCAGCGATCGGTTCGACCCAACCAAGCTCATTACCAAAGTCGGCGCTAACACCGAAACAAGGGCTTGGAGGAAGACCGTGAAATGGACCGACAGTCAAGGACGGGTCTACAAGCTGACCACCGGCGAGGGAGACATGCCGGATACCGAGTCCGAGTCTGAGTCAGAGTCGGAGTCTGAGTCCGAGTCTAGGGGGTCAGGTGCTGGTATCGAGTCTGTAACTCCCTTAGCCACACCCACTGAGGTCTTGGGGCCTGTCCCGAGACCTCTACCTATCCCGCCACTGACCAACGATCAGATGGCAGCTCTATTCGAGCTATTTTCCAAATTCACTATCAATAATAATAACGAACACCGTTCTGCTTACGACTTGTCTTATTTCCAAAATTTTCTCAATTTCAAAAATTTTATATGCAATGACATTGAGAAACCCGACGAACAGGTACCTCTACCACAACATCTGGTCGAGCAGCTCGAGCAAAGGGAATCCCGAGATCCGGTAATCGAAGAAACCGAGTCCATCAACGTGGGAACCACTTTAGAGCCCCAGATGCTTAAGTTGGGCCAATCTTTAGATCCAGAGGAGAGACAACAGCTCACGGACCTCCTCCTAGAATTTAAAGACGTCTTTGCATGGTCCTACAAGGACATGCCGGGAATAGATCGAGAAATAGCAGAACACCGAATACCCATTAAAGATGGGTGCAAACCGGTTAAACAAAAACTCAGAAGAATGAAGCCCGAATGGTCTCTTAAAGTCAAAGAAGAGGTCGATAAACAATTCAAAGCAGGCTTTATACAAGTGTCTGAATATCCAGACTGGGTTGCAAACATCGTGCCGGTACCCAAGAAGGACGGCAAGGTGCGGGTATGCGTGGACTTCCGGGACCTAAACAAGGCCAGCCCAAAAGACGATTTTCCCTTACCACATATCGACATACTAGTGGATAACACGGCCGACCATGCCCTTCTATCATTCATGGACGGGTATGCCGGATACAATCAAATCAAAATGGCAGAAGAGGATATGGGTAAGACCACCTTCATTACATCATGGGGAACTTACTGCTACACCGTCATGCCATTTGGGCTCATCAATGCTGGAGCCACCTATCAACGGACCGCCACCACCTTATTACACGACATGATGCATAAGGAGGTGGAGGTCTATGTGGACGATATGATCGTCAAGTCTAAGGACCGAAGCGGACACATCACAGCCCTAAGAAAGTTCTTTACCAGACTACGGAAATACAACATGAGACTAAACCCACAAAAATACAGTTTTGGGGTAACGTCAGGCAAATTACTGGGCCATATCGTTAGCCAACGCGGCATCGAGGTCGACCCAGCTAAAATCAAAGCCATCACCGAGATGCAACCACCCAAGACCGAAAAGGAAATAAGGGGGTTTCTCGGGAATGTCCAATACATCAGTCGTTTCATTTCAAAACTAACCATGGTATGCGAGCCCATTTTCAAGAAGCTGAAGATCGGGGAACGGGTGCTATGGGACGACAAATGTCAAGCGGCTTTCGATAAAATCAAGGAGATTCTGTCTGCTCCGCCGGTACTAATGCCGCCTCAACACGGTTTGCCTCTTTCGTTATACCTAACAACGACTGAGACGACCATGGGGGCTATGCTAGCCCAGACAGTCGATTCAGAAGAACGGGCTATTTACTACATCAGTAAGAAGTTCCTCGAGTACGAATGCAAATACACAATGCTCGAGAAAACGTGCCTAGCATTGGTTTGGGCCACTAAAAAGCTCCGACACTACATGCTCAGTCACGAGGTACATGTTTTATCCAAAATGGATCCTATTAAGTACCTATTCGAGAAGCCCATCCTCAACGGGAGGATGTCAAGATGGACTCTAATGTTATCTGAGTTTGACCTCAAATTTGTACCGTTAAAAGCCATCAAAGGCCGGGTAGTTGCCGAGTTCCTCGCCGGAAGCCCGATATCCGAACAAGGCCACACCGATACATGGGCCTTTTCCTGATGAAGACATATTCCATACCGATACCGAGACATGGGATCTGTATTTTGACGGGGCATCCAATTTCCGAGGATTCGGGGTCGGAATTCTGTTAATCTCACCCCGAGGGGAACACACTCCCTTATCCATCAAGTTGGACTTCGACGTGACCAACAACGCAGCCGAATACGAAGCATGCATTCACGGGTTGCAAGCCGCTGCTGATTTAGGGGTAACAAATCTCCGGGTCCACGGTGATTCATCATTGGTCATCAATCAAGCACTCCAAAAATGGAAAACTCGGAATGCCAATCTCGTGGCTTACCAAGCGCGAGTACGGGTTCTAGAGAAACAATTCCAGAAAGTCGAGTATATTTACTTACCCCGAGAGGAAAATCAGTTTGCAGATGCACTTTCCAAATAAGCATCTTTACTGAACATCCCGGATCACCTGACAAGCATGCCAATTTGTGTTGAAAGGCGGTCAGAGCCGGCCTACATCTATGCCATTCAAGATATCGAGATAACTGACCCAGAACCTTGGTATCAAACCGTCTTAACATACCTGACAACGGGAGAATATCCCGCGGGAGCTGAAAATCGGGCCAAAAAGGCCCTACGAAGATTAGCAACCCAATTTGTTCGTACCGATGACGGGCAATTATACAAAAAGACGGCACAGGGGGCTCTCCTTCTATGTATCGACAAAATTCAAGTCGAGAAGGTCATGGCCGAGGTCCACGATGGTGAAAACGGTCCGCATATGAACGCCCATATGCTATTCCGTAAAATCACGAGGCTCGGGTATTACTGGAACACCATGGAGACAGACTGCCATTTATATGTCAAGCACTGCCATAATTGTCAGATCTTCGGTAATGTACAACATATGCCATCTTCCCTATTATATACCATGACATCACCATGGCCATTTTCGACATGGGGTATTGACATAATTGGGAAAGTACATCCTTCCGGGACAGGAGGACATTGCTTCATTTTGGTTGCCATCGACTACTTCACCAAATGGGTGGAAGCCGAGTCATACCGTGTCTTGAATGCCAAGCACGTGGCCAAATTTATCCAAAATAAGATTACGTGCCGGTATGGGATCCCGCACGAATTTATCAGTGATCACGGGACCCACTTTCAAGCGGAAACTACCGCATTGATGGCAAAATACAAAATTCAAAGGCATACGTCCTCACCTTACCGACCCCAAACAAACGGAGCGGTAGAAGCGGCCAACAAAACAATTGTCACCATACTTAGAAAGATGGCTGAGAATTATCGGGACTGGCCCGACAAGATACCTTTTGCCTTATGGGGGTACCGAACTTCAATCCGCACTGCAACAGGAGCAACTCCGTATTACCTGACATATGGAATGGAAGCAGTCCAGCCGGTTGAGTTAGAAGTACCATCCCTAAGGATTCTACTTGAAAGCCAAGTACCAGAAGCAGATTGGGTCCAAGCCCGATACGATTCGCTAGTCCTCTTAGACGAACGACGGTCCCGGGCCCTCAACAATATTCAAGTATATCAAAAGAGAATCCAGCGGGCCTTCAACAAAAGAGTTAGGCCTAGGAAAATCAAAGAAGGTGATTTGGTCCTAAAATCGGTTCGTGCCTTACTACCGGTTGACCCAAGGGGAAAGTTCAAACCCAATTGGGCTGGGCCATACTTAGTCAAGAAAATCCTATCAGGAGGAGCGGTGATGCTAACGAACCTGGACGGTAACGAGTTCGTCAACCCGACCAACTTGGACCAGCTGAAGCGCTATTACCCATAAACCCCTGTCTCAATGTCATTTGCAAAAATTTATAAAATTTGTCTTTTTATAAATTTTTCAAAATTTTAGACAAGTCAATAAGTTAGAATTAATTATTCTACCGTCGCACATCTCGAATCAATGATCTTGATGTATTTCGAAAATTGCAAAAAAAAAAAACAATCAATCAAATCAAATTTTGAACTATGTCTGGTTTGATTCCGCTAATTGTGGATACGTAGGCAACCCCTCAAAAAGGGTACAACCACTGCAATATCGAAAAGACGGGAACGGTTTCAAATAATATGTCTTTTATTAATATCTCGATAAACTCGGGAATTACAAAAAAAAAAAAAAAAAAAAAATAAACACGACAAATAACAAAAAGACACCACAAAAAATAATAATAATATTCAAATAATAAAATTAGGAGACTAATATCCGGGCATCTTCCCCTTTCCCTTGTCCTTCGGGTCGTGTGGAGCCCTAGGTCGTCGAGGTGGGGATGAGCGTTCCCTAATCACAAGGGGAACCTCCTTAGCACGGGCCCGCTTCTTCGACGATGGGTCTTCAATCACAGTCTTTGGCCCAAGTCGGGCCCGGACATGTTCGGGTAGCCTATCCCGTGGGCCAAGTCGGTCCTGCATGGCTAGTCTAGGGCCCAGTCTCCTTTCCAAGTCTGTCTGGGGGCTCACTTTCCCCCGAGCACCTTTAGCACCGGACCCTTTAGCTTGAGTCTTAGCCTTTTTCTTTTGCCCTGACATTAGGCGGACTAGGGTAGCTGGAGTGTCTCCCTCATCAAAGAACCCCCTGTTGTCCTTAGCCTGTTCTCTCCTCAGCAGGTCAAAGGCTTCATCAACCTTCAAAGCAGCCCGGGCTTTAGCATCACCTGCTTTAGTCCACTTGGTATATGAGTCTGAAACCCAAATTGAATGCCTAGATTTGGAGACGGGCCAAGTGTGCCGGGTGTACCATCTTTGCATCGACGTGTCGCACATCACGTCCGTCAATTGGGTAGGATCACTAACAATTGCCTCTATTTCAGGTATCCGCTGGGTTCGTCCATACTGCCTTAGTATGCGATCCGGATAAAGATGAACTGTTTGGGTGAAGGACAAGATCACTTGGTAACGGGCTCTCTCCCTCGGGTCCAAACCCGACCAAGCCGGGATGGGCCACCATGGCACGACCCATCGAATCAACCGTCCACCATGGATGGATAGCACCTCATCCCAATACTTCGGGCTAATCAAGCAAGAAAAATCGATGGCCCGTCGTCTCGTCATCAGCTGATTATGGCGGTAGGTGCTGGCATCGAGTGGGGGGTCTATCAGTGATAGCCTCTCATAAAGCCAAATCTGAAAAAAAGAGAACAAAAGCATTAGATTTCGAAGACAGGACGGACGACACTCGATCGAGTGACAGCATGACTCGATCGAGTGACATCACTGGAAGCGGACAGAAGCCGTTCAGCGAAGGCACTCGATCGAGTGTCAGGGTGACTCGATCGAGTGCCCACTGCAGTAGCTGAGTCTACGAAAAAATTCAAAAAATCAAGGAATCAAAAATAAAAATCCGACTTACTTGCAACAAACGGGTGCTTCCGGTAAGACGAATGGATTCATCTCTCTTACGATTATCCAAGCCCTGGATGATTTCGCCCGTGATTAACCAAGCCGGGCTGTGTTCAGTCTCCATCAAATCCACCACCGTTATGAGACGAGCACTACCCGTGCAAGATAACCAATCCATGTGATCCTCAAAAGCGTAAACATGGAGCATGCAGAAAGAAAAGGCCCTGCGGCTATGGGCTGACCTCACCCGGACATCATGCGGGTTCATGAATTTCTCAGCCAGGTCGATCAGAGAAATATCACCACCTTTCATCATACGGGACACTTCGTTATGAGATAGCCCCAAAAATTCCCTCAGCTTCCTCTTTGGGTCGTAGACTGAATACGGGACAGCGGGCCGAAGCATCGGGTTCCATCCTCCTATTGCAGCAATTTCTTCGGGTAGAGGGCAGATCTCGCCCCGAGGGAAAGCAAAGACATGATATATGTCATCCCAGTAGGCCAAACAAGCATCCAAAAAGTAGCGATCTACCACCATCTGACGGAGCGGGTACAACTGAGTTATACCCGTCTGGTTCAAAACCACCCTATCGGCATCCCTAAATTGACGGGACCACGCCTGCAGCATAGCACTCAACCTATCGATTCCCATGATGACTTTCTTAAAAGGAATAAAGAGACTTTCTTTTTGCCTTAAGGGAAGTAAAAGACTTTCTTGTGATGGGAATTATGAAGAAGTTCAAGGACATGGAGGGCTATATATAGTAATAGCCTTGCAAATTTCTTTCCATATCGCTTCTAGGAAAAAGTTTCCTAATCGCAAATAGAATCAAGCCACAAGCCTAGTCTCAATACTAGTGTGGAAATAATCATCCCGAACTTTCCTAATTTCTTTGAGAGTCGATGTCAAAAATTTCAAAAATTCAAAATTTCAAAAATTCAAAGTCATTTTCCCCAGCACGAGTCATTTCACCACCTACGTGTTGCATGCATTCTATGTGACCCATACAGGTACGACTCAAACAGGAACACGCAAGTCATCAAATCTCCCCAGCAGCATTCTCCGGGATAGCACGGGATGGGCCAACACACAGGTGCACCCAGGGCTTACGCGACAAGCCCAAATTCCCCACGGAGTACGATCATCCAGCGCAGGTATGATCTCTGTCTCATGGCTGGCGAGCCCTTCACGCGAGTCTAACGGACTATAAACGACCCGACCGGAAGTCTACCAGGTTTTAACAGGCTTGGTAGCTACTCTGACATTCGCCCTGTCCAAGCCTCAGTCAGAGTGGGGGCTCTGTAGACACCCGCATTTTGACTGCCAGGTGTCTATGGTAGTTTCCAAAAATCACCCGATGATGATCGGACGCTAACGTGTTTCTACGCGCTCGGATACGGGCTCAAATCCATTAATCGTTGGCTAACACACTTAAGGAGTACAAATCTCACCAAACAGACCTCAAACCCAGGCCCAGTGGATCATTCCGAGTCAAACAAGACTAATTTGGGCCAAAACCGACACCGGAATTAAAACCGAGTCTTCACGATTGGGTCAACCCCGGTCAAAGTCGATCCCGAGACACACAAAACAACCATACAACCGTCAAAAGTCCAAGGCAAACATCAAAACCCATCGAGGTCAAGGTCCAAGAAGACCCGCGCGACCCATTTAGGCCACTCGATCGAGTGACCCATCCACTCGATCGAGTGGGCCTGCTTTGAGCCCGGCAGCTGGTGTAACGGGCCACTCGACCGAGTTGGCTACTTACTCGGTCGAGTGCCCTAGCCCGGGTGCCTTAATATTTTCTATATAAGCACCTTCCCATGCACACATCTACACACCTTTTCGCATCCTCTACAACCCTAGCATCCTACACACATACATACTACGTTTTACCAACCCTAGAGAAACCCTAGGAAAACCGACGTTAGCAAACCCTAAACCTAGAGATTCAACCCGAGCCACCACAACTTAGCCTCATATACCTCGAAGACTCCCGTGCCATAGCCGCGTTTACGAGCCTTAATCCGAGACAGAAACATGTAGGTTGAGGGTGACAAACCTCTTTCTTCTTTCTCTTCCCTATTCTTCGTTTTTTTCGTATTATTATTATTATTATTATTATTATTATTATTACGTACTATTATTATTATTATTATTATTATTATTATTATTATTATTATTATTATTATTGTTATTGTTATTATTATTATTATTACGTATTATTGTTATTATTATTACGCATTATTATTATTATTATTATTTCGTATTGTTATTATTAGTGTTACGGTTATTTTTATCATTATTATCGCGCATTCATCATTCTTCCTCGTTTTTTTTTCGTTTTTTTATTATTTTAGTCATCGCATCATAATATCTATAATATCTTTAGTATTAAAACATTAAAATACTCATTGATTTGTGTCGAGTAAGAAGGATATCGGGATAAGAAAACACGAACATACAAGTGTACTGCACACAGCGTTGACGGTCGCTTATCCCGGTACCCCGATTATTTGATTATTGAGATGAGTCAACTTAAACAAGATTCCGTTATTATTTCTCGTTATCATCATCAATTTTGCATCCATCAATTTCTTTAAACATCAATTTTAACAAGGGTCGAAACCCGTTGACACGGATCCGACATCACAATCCCTAGGGATTTATTTCGATGTCGGAGAAGTCGAGGGAATCAAGTTTTTTTATTTTTTTATTCGAATAAAGCATCGATTTTGGATTCGATACCAATTCTATAATTGGATATCGAATCTAACAATCAAGTCATATGAATTGATTAACGTGATTTACTCATATCACGATAATTAATTTAAAACGACTAAAATCAATTTATTTATTTTTTTCTATTTCACTCTAATATTCCATATCGATTCAAATAATCGAATATGGGATATAGCGAGTACTCCAAATTTAGAATCGGGTATAAATTCAACAATATTTATATTCGGTTCAGCAAAATTCGCAATTTATAAAAACCAAGTCGAACATAAATTATGCAATATTTATGTCCGATTCGGTAAAACCGTCGAATTATCATAAATCAAAAGCAATTTCAAAATCAATAATTAAATTGCAAACGAACAAAGTTCGCACAGGTGCCACTGGACCGAGTGCCTTAGTCACTCGATCGAGTGACACCCTAAAATCGAGTCAGAAAGCTAATTATGACACCCACTCGATCGAGTCTCACAGTGACTCGGTCGAGTGGCCATGTACTCGACCGAGTTAGTCAATAACTCGACCGAGTACGGTCTTTGACGCAAAACAGAATCATTTTTTTTTTGGTTCCACTCGATTGAGTCCATTGACCACTCGATCGAGTGACCTCATAACGACTAAAACGCAAGTCGTACATTATTCTATTTTTCAAACTCGATAGTATTTTACGACTTAGGTCAACATGCGTATAATTAATCACGTGTATACTATCTTTTCAAATCATGCATCTTCATATCTGCATCTTTTCAATTCAATTTTACACAAACCGTTATTATTCGTTATTTTTATTATATCGTTGCTAACGCGTTTGTTATTTCTTTTGTTAATTTATTTGTTCGTTTATTGTACTAAATGAACCCGCATGCTAAATTACAACTTTGACGTTAATTTTAGTTGCATTAAATTGACTTAGAAACCCTTTCAATTCTACTCGCATGTTTAGGGGAAATAAATCTTTGCATATCATTTTCACGTTTTACTAGCACGCGTATTAGAAAGTCATTCGAGTTCTTAGTAGAGGCCGCTAATGTGCGGGCGGGGTTGGGTGTCCTTTGTGGGCTTCCCAACACGTACCCTCACCCCTTACTCAGAACCTCGGTTTCCGGATGCCCGAAACCGTTGGCGCACGAGAGTCATTCAATATACGATTAACCGCTCAAGTCGGCATCTATATCGATATGCAAAGGGACGAGCCCAATAAACTCTGACATCGGAAATGGGCCGTATTTTGTATACGGCCCACTACGACATAGAGTGGGCCCGAACAGTTCCGAATAACCATAAAATTCGGTGGCGACTCCACATAGACCTAAATTTCAATTCGATCCTTCTCATATGGAGATTCATTCGCCTACCCAAACCCGCGCGTGGCCGCGTCGGGGTGGACCTATGTCATGTCCACAATAGCGGTTCCCAAAAAAACACCTGATGATGATCGGACGGAAACATGCTTTAACATACTCGAATATGGGCTCGAAATCATTAGCATTTGGCTTGGGCTTTTTAAGGAGTAAAAATCTCACAAAACCAACCCCAAATTCAGGCTCAGCGGGTCATTTCCAATCAAATAAGACTAATTTAAGTCAAAAGCGACACCAAGGGCAAAACCGTCTTTTAGCGACCGAGTCAAACCCCGGTCAAAGACGTTTCCGAGGCGTAAATATCCGCCGCGTCACGTCGGAAATCTGACTTGAAGTCCAATACTACAAAAAATCAGCTGCAAAAAGATTAAACAATTCCGTTAGAGATAGAATTCGATCTCTAAAGAGCCTTCTACCCGAGCTAGACCCACTCGATCGAGAGAGCCTTCTACCCGAGCTAGACCCACTCGATCGAGTGGACCAGCCCACTCGATCGAGTAGACTCGTAGATCCGCACAAAACCGGGATTAAACCGGGCACTCGATCGAGTACTAGGCACACTCGGTCGAGTGACTCCTTTTCCAGCCGGAAAAGGATGAATCCTTTTCCACCCAACAACGGAATCCTGTTTCCTTTCAGATTGTTGTTTTCCTATCCAAAGCGATGTTTCTTCTCACCCAAGCAAAGCTACCTTTCCTAGCCAAGGTCGGGAATCTCCCCTATATATAGACCCCCTTGCACACACATAAACGACATCAAGAATTAGCAACACAATTACAACATCCATGATACAACAGTTACACATACACAATTCCCGACAATTCACAACACGAAATTCTAGGCAATTTTAGGAAAACCATATACAAACCCGAGAGCAAAACTCGTCAAATCCCTTCCCAATTATAAACCACCATAACTCTTCCTATATAATCTCGACGCTCCCGTGCCTTAGCCACAACTAGACGATCCCCGTTCCGAGAAAGTAAAGCATGTAGGTTGAGGGTGTAAATTCAAATCCCGTCTTCTCCTTTCTCTATCTCTCTCTCTCTCTCTCTCTTTCGTTTTCTGCGTCGTCGGTCCGTCGTCCTCGAGTGTTCGTCGCGTTTTTTTCCTTTTCGCTTTTCCCATTCCTAATATCAAGTACTATCGCAACTATCTAATTTTCATATAAAACGGTCATTTTTAAAATATGATGCCAACTCTATAGTCGAATATCGTATCTACAAGAATCAAATTAATCTCGTTGATGCAAAGGAAATCGTCACATAGTCCTAAAAACAAAAATACGACGTTTTCGACGCGGAGAGAGTTCATTATTGTTTTTAGTTCGATTTTCAAAACGATTTACAAAACATCTTTTCTAAAAATTCGCTCCCAATATTCGATATTGATTCCATAATCAAGTGTCGAATATAATGAGAATCGAAAATTTAAGTCGAGTATAAATCGTATTATATTTTTACACGACTTAACGAAATTTCGAGAGCAAAACAAACCGGACAGCAGTCCGTACAGGGGGCACCGATCGAGTGCCTAGCCCACTCGATCGAGTGGCACCCCAAAACCCGTGACAGAAACTTTTTTTCGAGACCACTAGATCGAGTCCCTCAATGACTCGACCGAGTGGCTCCTGGTTCGTCAAAACCGTAAGTCTTTAAGCGTCTTTCGAGTCTCGATAAAATATTTTTAACGACTTCGGTCGACACGTGTCAAGTCTATCACGTGATTCATCTTTTCAAAACCATGCATCGCATTATATTTACATCATTTATTCAATTTGAAAACCGTTACTAACTCGTTTGTTCTTTGTCTTTGTATCGTATTATTTGTTGTTTGTTTCATTATACTAAAACGGATCTCGCGTGCTAAATACAACTTCGACATAGATTCAAAGATGCATTAAACGACGTAGATCAAACATAATTCACATGTTTAGTCTAAAATACTATTTGCATATCATTTAACCGAACTACTAACGCGCGTATTTCAAAATCAAACGATATCTTAGTAGAGGCCGCTAAGTGCGGGCGGGGTTGGGTGTTCTTTGTGAACTTCCCAACACGTACCCTCACCCCTTACTCAGAACCTCGATTTCCGGATGTCCGAAACCGTTGGCGCACGAGAGTCATTAAATACACGGTATTCGATAATGTCGGTATCGGTATCAAAATGCAAAGGGACGAACCCAATAAACTCTGAGATCGGAATGGGCCGTACTTTGTACACGGCCCACTAAGATATAGAGTGGGTTGAATGGGCCCGAACTCCCATAAAGTTCGGTGGCGACTCCACTTCGATTTAAATTTCAATTCGATCCATCTCATATGGAGATTCATTCGCTTCCCCAAACCCGCACGTTGCCGCGTCGGGGTGGACCTATGTCATGTCCACACTCGTCCTCAAGCAAAGATCCGTAAAGAAACTAACTACTGCTGCTGCTGCTGCTACTACTACTACTACTAAGCTAGATTATGCTAAGCCGATACATGGGAATTAACGGGCCCGCTCCGTCCCTTTAATTTACGTCAAAATACCCATGTGGTAAGGTACTCCCATGCAAGGCAAGTTGGGTCTTACTCAAAATGGTGGGTGTGACTACACACACAAAAACGAACTATAGTTAGATCACCCAACTAGAGATGGACCAAAGTCTAATAGTATGACAATAAAGCATTAAAGGTGTTGATAATTTATCTAGGCCCTCATCTCTTAAAAACATACAACGGGGTGTTAAATAGAATGGAATTGAGTGAGCCATGGAGTTATTCGACACTATATGTAAGTGCGATCCCACTCTCTTTTAGCTACGCTAAGAGGGTCGGTCCAAACTCGAATTAATCGAATTAGTTCAAACGAAAAGTGGAGAAGTGTTTACAAAATGAGGTGGATCGACTAATCATCGCTATCTTTCGTCCTTGGGACTCGGTCTTTTGGTAGGTTCTTCACGGTAACGAGTTGAAAATAAGGCTTATTTTTGGGAGAAAAATATTTTTGTGGTTTAATTTTCTTGATTTTTTTTCTCTTTTCTCTTTTGCTTCTCTTATTTGTGCTCTTTTCTTTGTTTTGTCTTGGTTTACTCTTTTTGGTCAAATGATGTGACTAGAAGTCTACATTCGTCATGAGCCTCGCTTTGCACGACATAGGCAATAACCTCCTCTTGTAGTATCCCTAGTACGTGATTAGAGTCCCCTATTCTAATGAGCATCATAAAATAATAATAATTATAACCAAGCAATTGAGGTTCTTTTTTGTAAACTTGTTGTGATGTATAGGTGGAAGGATAGGTAGGTCCTTGGGTATCCATCCCCGAATAACCCACAAAAGCTGAGAATTTGGACTAAAGGGGCAATGGTCAATCGAGCAAGGTCACCTAGAGAACGGGACGCGCGTAACCAAGGCCTTATCACTCCGTGGATGGTGTGGACATGACATAGGTCCACCCCGACGCATCCACACGCGGGTTTGTGGGGCGAAATGTTTCCCATATGAGATGGTTCTCGGGTTAAAATTTAAATCGAATTAGGAGTCGCCACCGAATTTTGTGGGAGTCCGGACCCATTCGAACCCACTCTATATTTTGATGGACCGTGCACAAAGTACGGCCCGCTTCGATACTAGAGCTTGTGGGGTTCTTCCCTTTGCATTACGATACCGATGCCGAGTTTTCGGGTATCGTATATCGAATGACTCTCGTGCGCCAATGGTTTCGGACATCCGGAAACCGAGGCTCTGAGTAAGGGGTGAGGGTACGTGTTGGGAAGCCCACAAAGGACACCCAAACCCGCCCACACTTAGCGGCCTCTACTAAGATATCTTTTGAGTTTTTAATACGCGCGCTAGTGATTCGGTGAAATGTTATGCAAACAACATTTTACGATACATAGAAAATCGAATGGGTTGCTACGTCATTTTAATGCTCTTGGTTCACGTCAAAGTGATTTAGCATGCGATGTTCCATTAAGTGCGATAAATGTAAACATCAAAATAGAAAGCTCGTAACGGAATTACAATACAACGAGCAAAATAGAATAATCGAATTAGTAACGACGTAAAGAACGGATTAGAATAGATAATGCAATGCATGGTTTTGAAAATGTAGGCACGTGATGGTCTTTACACGTGACGATCAAAGTCGTAAAAAAAATATTTGACGAGGCTAAGACGATGTTAAAAGCTCACGTTTTAACACAAAAGAGACCACTGGATCGAGTCAATGAAAGGACTCGATCGAGTGACCTTTCTACAGACCCCCTGCCTCTGTTTTGGAGGGCTACTCGATCGAGTGGGCTATGGCACTCGATCGAGTGTCCCCTGTTCGTGGTGCTGCTCGAAATTCGTAAAGGGTGGTAATTACGAATTTAGTGATTTTAAAACCGATAGCTAACCAAGCCAAATAAAATATGACATGATTTATATTCAACCCGGTTTTTGGTACTCGTAACATGTATTTTATGATTACGAGACTTGTATCGAGGAATTTTGAAAAAAAGCGTTATGAAATCATTTTGAATTTGATTAGGACGAAATTAATTCCCTCCGCGTTACGACATCGTTACTAACCCTTACGGATTACGTGATGCTCGATTTCGCGTCAATAGGTTTCGTACCAACCTTGAAAATGGCATTGGACGTGTTTAACTACGTATTACTACGATCGCGTTACGCCCTAAAGTGTTTAGAGCGGCGCTCCTCGAAAGGGCGCCAGCACTATTACGACTTGTAAAGGGATTAAACGAACTTGGAGCGGGAATCGTAGTTAAACACGTTCGATCCGAAAACGGTTTATATATTTATATATATACGCGGTATTATTTAATAATGACGATAAATAAAAATTCTAAATGATATTAAAAATGCGATGCTAAAATGAAATAAAAAGACGTTCTTTTTATGGGTTGATTCACTTCAACAACCAAATACTCGGGGTGATAGGATAAGCAACCGACAACATCGAGTGCAATACTCTCGTGTTTGTGTTTCCTTATCCCATCATCCCTTATATTCGATACGTATAGGCGAACATTTTATGGAGATACGATAATAATAATACTAGTAACGAAAGAAAAGAAAAAAATGAAAAAAAATGAAAAAAAAAACATAAAGAAAAACGGAGAGGAGAAGAGAGAAAAGAGAAATGTCGGGATTGAATTTTACACCCTCAACCTACATGCTTAGCTTCTCGGAAATGGGCTCGTCAAATGGTGGCAAAGACACGAGAGCGTCGAGATACGTAGGAGAGTTATGCTGGTGTGTATGGTTTGTAGAGAGGATTGCTCTTTTGTTTTTTACGAGTTTCGGTCTCGGAATGTGTGCAAATGTGTATGTCGGTGTAGGGTTAATGCAAAATGGTGGCTGAAATGTGTAGGTTTTAAGGTGGTAGAAGGGTGAAAAAAGTTGTGAAATGAGTTGGGTGACGGGGTATTTATAGGGAAAAACTCCGGTTTAGGGCCACTTGATCGAGTGGTGTAAGTGCACTCGATCGAGTGCCCGATTCAAGGCTGGTTCAGCCGGTTCACAGGCTTACTCGACCGAGTGGGCGTGAACCACTCGATCGAGTGGGTCGAACCAGACGGAGTGTATTTAGGGGAAGATTTGTTGACTTATTTTTGAAATGATTTGGTTGTTGGGTTTTCTTCTAGAAGCGCATGTGGCTGATTTTTGTATCGGGTTCGTCTTTGACCGAGTTTTGACCTGTTCGCTAAAAGACGATTTTATTTTTGGTGACAGTTTTGACCCAAATTAGTCTTTGGAAATGTGGTGCTAGGTTGTAAGTGGTTTCGATGTTTTGGAGCTTGATTTTGTGGAGCCAAGGCTTCGAGGGTAAGGTATTGTAATGTGGTAGGAAAGGGGGAAGTCGAGTAAAAATGACTCAAACTTCGATCGGGGTAGGTTTGATAATGCGGGATCTGGTTTCCATGTCTAGCCCTAATGGTTAGGGTGTATCCTATGGAGCTTGAATCCTCAAAATTCCGGACTGTCTCTTAGCCTAGGTCTCGGGAAGGTCTTGAGGGTTGTAATGTGGGAAGGCTAGATTGGGCGTTAGCTGACCAACCTGATTGTCTCTCCTCTATCTGATGGTATGGGCATTGATAATTTTTTAATTGACCGTTTCCGGTCAAGGGACTTTCACTTGAGTTGACTGGTAACCACGACCATGGGTTTTTGATTATTTTTTTTGGGTTGACCTCTTTGCCCTGGTCGTGGGATTCTTCATTTGAGTTGACCGTGCCCTGGTCAAGGGATTGACCGTATCTGGTCGAGGGGATGACCATATCTGGTAAGGGGATGTTGACAATTCTTTTTGATCATGGCCAGCTCTTTTATTTTGACCTTTTGCTTTTTCCTTGGACTTTTGATTTTTTTCTGTCCAGCATTTTTTGTTGGTCAGACTAACGCCTAAGGTAGGGATTGGCTAGTCTTATTGGAGGGGTGTTTATTGTGAGAAATGTGCTTGCCTCCCGTCCTGAACCCAAACTAGAAGAATACCTAGATTTGTCATAGGATTCGATACCGCTCCTGCTAGGGGTAGTTATGTGGCTTTCTATGCCAGACATGGAACATGTAAAGGAAAACACGGGCCTCAGTTGCTGCAGTCATTATAGATGTGCCTATAAGAGTGTTGTATGTCAAATTTGGACCGTTTTTCCTCTCCATTAAACCCGTTTTCCTTCGTTTTGAGAGACTAGAGTGCGATTATCGCCGTATTTTGAGTATTTTTCGCATTAGCGTCTCTCTTTTGCATTTTACGTGTTTTTGGTAGTTTTCTGTCTATTTTGATAGGATTTTCGACCAAAAACGTGTCTGAGCTTCTATGAGCATGAAAGAGAGAAATACAGTTGGAAGAGCAAAGCACACGACCTAAAGTTTAATTAATCCAATCAATCGGCAAAGAAAGAGACTGGAAAAGAGGCAGGAAACCCATCGGGTGAAGTTTCACCCGATGAGTCACCACCGGGCGAAGTTTCACCCGACGACATTTTCCACCTCCCCGAAGATTTTCGTGAGCACTCACCACCGGGTGAAGTTTCGCCCGACGGTAAAGGAGCGCCAACATTGCATTTCTGGAAAAAGTTTCACCGGGTGAAATGACCGGGTGAAGTTTCAATCGGCGGTGTTAGCCGTGGATGCCAATTAATCGCAGGGTGAAGTTTTGCCATGTGAAGATGCATAGGGTGAAGGTCTAATTAAAGGAAGAAGAGTTGGATTTGGGCCTTAAGTTGTGTGACCCATTAAGGGCTTAGTATATATAGTTAACCCTAGGTTTTCATCTAAGTGTGCCCCATTTGTGCCTTAAGTGTGCCTCTTTAGATTAGACATAGTTTAGTAGATCTCCATTGTAGTAGCTACTAGTTAGTTCATCCTCTTAGTTTTAGAAAACTTTCTTAATTAGATTATTATTTCTTGTAATAGATTAAAACTACTCTTTCAATTTATGTTAATCTTCCATTTTCTACAATCAAGCTTCCATCTTTGTTGAAGATTTGGGTTTATTTTGAAGATTGAAGGGGTTTTGCAAGAATTGGGTGACAAAGTTCTTCCATTTCCTTCATCAAGCTTCATATTTATCTTCATCTTCATCTTTTCTTTTAAGTTTTATTCATAGTTGGTACTTTCTTTCTTCCTTTCTCTTTCAATTAGTTTCCTTTTTATTTGTCTTTTTAATCCATTATTTGTCTTGTCATCTTCATGTTTGTGTTGTTTAAATTTCATTGTTAGTAACTTCTTATTTTCTTTCTCCTTTGTTTGTTTCTATCATTTTCATTTCTAGTATTTGTTTCTTTGGTTTTGCCTTGTTGTTTATTTTCTTCCTTATTGTTGTTTTGTTAGTGTAGTCTCCTTTATTGTTTTAAATTAATTATCTTTCCTCTAGTTCAAGCATGATTAGTCTTTCTCTTAGCCTCCTTATTACTTGTTTTTATTATGTTTAGTATAGATAGTGAGTAGACTTTAGTTAGGGGGCAAGGGGAGGAAGAATTCTAGATTCGGGTTTTATTTTATGAGAACTATTGCATTTGAGGGTGATATGTCTTATTTTTGTGTCCTGTCGACTTAGCCTGATCACCTAGGTTAGCTTGAGTCACTCGAACCAATATGGGGAAACTCGGGGTTCGAGTAATCTTGTCTTGAGATTTTAGCTTTTTCGTCGCGAAAGCGGGTTTAGGCTAGGTCAGGTAGATAAACCAAAAGGTGGCTCCTCCTTTTATTCATCTTGTGATAATTCTTGTGGTATTTGTATCCCTGTCTTAAATTCCGACTCCCTGACTCTCCCTAACGTCTTTATCATTATTGTTTCTCGTTTTTAGTTATTTAAATTTGTTTGCCTTAGCTTAATTTATCTCGTCCCAAAACCCCCCTTAGACCCCAATTGCAGTTAATATTGGACTTGACCAATAACATCTATCCGCCTCCCTGTGGTTCGACCCTGACTTACCACTACTACATAGTAGTTAGTTGGGACTAAATATTGTTTGACTGTGTGGGTCGCGACGCTCGCGCACCAAAATGGCGCCGTTGCTGATCACCTCCCAATCGGATCAGTCGTTAGCGAAGGACGGGGGATCAAATGATATTTGTAAGACTCGATTACACAAAAACAAACAAGTATTCGTGGTAAGTCGAGGTCGGTCCACAGGGAACGGAGTGCAATTGAGTAAGAGAAGCGTGTTTGGGGTCTAAAAAAAGGGGTTTTAAGGGTCGAGTCTATACTAAAACGCAATAAATAACTAGAGATGGTCAATTAAGGAAAAAGGTGTTAGGGGGAAGTCAGGATTCGGAAATTGGGGTCTAAGAATCTTGGAATCGGGTTTTAGTCACAACGTTGATAAGGGAGAATGCCATCTTTCGGTTTCTTCACCCAACCCACCTAAAAACCCGCTTTCGCGGCGAAAAAGGGTAAGTCTCAATTCAAGGTAACTCCTACCCCGAGTTTTCCCATATTGATAAGAGTAAGTAAAGGTCGACCTAGCCGCGGTTCTAAGTCAACAAAGACACAAAAACCTCAAAATTGATAAATCAACAAGCAAAAAACCCACCATCATCCCTCAATTCAAATAATCCAAGTCCTCATCCCTAAACCCCCCAACAAGAAATCTACTCACTACTCATAATAAAACTAACACTAGGAGACTAGGAGAAAGACTAAATATGCTTGAACTAGAGGAGAAATAATCAATCTAAGACAATAAAGGAAACTACACTAACAAAATATCAATAAGGAGGAGAATAAACAAACACACAAACTATGGAGAAACAAACAAAGGAGAGAGAAAAACAAACAAACAATGAAAAAGAACACTAACATAAACTAATTAATGGAGAAAGGGAGAAGAAAAAAACTACCAACTATGGAGAAAACTAAAGGAGGAAGATAAAGATTAATATAAAGATTGAATATTGGAAGAGAAAATACAAGAACTTTGTCACCAATCCTTGCAATAAAGCCCAAAACTTCAAAATAAAGCCCAAATCTTCAACTAATGTAGGAACTTGATTGTAGAAATTATAGAGTAGATTAATCTAAAACTAATGGAAACTACTAAATTTATGGAGTTTTTCTACTATGTGAACTACTACTACTACTACTAAGGAGATGTACTAACTACCCTACTCTAAGGAGGCACACTTAAGGCACAATTGAAGTGAAAACCTGGGGTTACTATATATAATAAGCCCTTAATGGGTCACACAATCTTAAAGCCCATAATCTAATCCTTGCCCATTAGTGAGACTTTGTCCTTTGAGATGAAACTTTGCCCAATGAGTCTTCATAGGGTGAAGTTTTGCCCTGCGATTCTGTCCAATATGGCCGAAATACCGTCAGGCGAAGTTTCGCCCGGTCAAATCTCATCGGGTGAAATTTCGCCTTGTGACTTCAGAGGAACATAACTCTCTCATTTGAACTCCGATTGGGGCATGTGATATGTCGTTGGAAAGCTAAGAAGATAAGCTTTCACCTTCAACTGAAATAGCTTCAATCCGAGATCTAGAACTCTAGATATATCTATTTGAAGTTCGACCTCTCCGGTTTTTGCTCAAGGTTTCACCTCTTGGGTTTGGACTTTGGATTTTGAGTTGTGTGCTTTGCTTTTCGGACGGTATCCCTCTCTTTCATGCTCATAGAAGCTCGGACACATTTTTGGTCGAAAATCTTATCAAAATAGACAGAAAACTACCAAAAACACGTAAAATGCAAAACAGAGACGCTAATGCGAGAAATACTCAAAATACGGCGATAATCGCACTTTATTCTCGCAAAATGGAGAAAAACGGGCTTAAATGGGAGGAAAAACGGTCCAAATTTGACACACAACAATTCCCCCACACTAAACCGTTGCTCGTCCTCCAGCAAAGACCCAAAAAGAAACTAAGTACTACTACTACTAAGCTAGACTATGCTAAGCCGATACGAGGCAATTAACAGGCCTGCTCAGTCCCTTCAACTCACATCGGAATACCTATGAGGTAAGGTACTCCCATGCAAGGCAAGTTGGGGCTTGCCCAAAATGGTGGATGCGACTAAACACACAAAAACACATTACACGAAAGAATAGACACATCCAAAGCAAAAATAAAACACTGAATCCCTCATCGAGACGGCGGGGAAGACACCGATTACTTACCTAAGACAACAATAAACTTCCAAGATAAATCGCCCACGTAAACAAGGACCAAAGCCTAATACTATGACAATTAAGCAATAAAGATGTTGATAACTTAGCTAGGTCCTCCTAATCTTCTAAAGGGGTACTACGGGGTGTATAACGAAGTGGAAAAAGTGAACCATGGATTCGTTCGACACTGTAGGTAGGTGCAGTTCTGCTCTATTTGGCTAAGGCCAAGAGGGTCGTTCCAAACTCGAATGTCCTAAATTAGCTCAAACAAAAAGGTGGAGTGTTTACAATTTATTGGGATAGATCGACTAATCACCGCTATCTTCCTACCTCGGGACTCGGTCCTCTAGTTGGCACTTCACGGCGACGAATCGATCAAAGGGTTTTTTTTTTTAGGAGACGTTTTTGATGATACGATTTTCATTTGAAGCTCCTTTTCTCTCCTTTGTTTTTTTTCATATTTTTGTGCCCTTTTCTCTTGCTTTGGTTTGCCCTTTTTTTTTGGCTCTTTGATGTGGTTTGTAACCTAACATTTGGGGTTTCATTTTTTGTAAACTTATTGTGTCGTGTATGGGTGAAAGGATGAATAGGTACCCGGAAACGGGCCCATCCCCGGATAACCTACAAAAAATGGAGAATTTGGACTAAAGGTGCAATGGTCATTCAAGCAAGGTCACCTAGAAGACGGGATGCGGAAACCAAGGCCTAACTCCTTCATGGGTGGTCAAGGTGGTCAAATGCAAACCCCGAAGTAAACCTCTAGAAGAAAAGGTGGACTCAAGCTAATGGATCAACAAGTTCATTGATTTAGAGTCATTCTTTTTTTTTTGGGAAAATGTAAGCATTATATTGATGAATAATAGGAAGAATTAAAACTTTTCCCTACAACCAATTTGCTTGGACTTTGCGGATAGTCCACTACTACCAGCCTGCATATAGATCATTACATATATTTCGATATATCACTAAGTTTTCCATGATCAAGTATAAATTGAAACCTAGTACCCACTTCCTCCTTTATCTTCCTTAAAATCTGCTCCGGTTTAGGAACCCAACGTTCTTGTTTACTAGCATTACGAGCCCACCAAATATAGTAAATCATCGCTACTAGTCCACAACCAATCAGCCTTTTATGTCTCTTGTTCTCAAACGTCTCGCTGCACCACCACTTCTCTACATCTACATTAGGAACACTGATGTTCAGCCAAGCTGAAAACAACCCCTTTACCTGTAGACTGTACTCGCATAAGAAGAATAAATGCTGATAATCCTCCTTTTCTGCTCCGCACAACCAGCAATCTAAAGGATTGGACAGTCCCCATCTAGCAATCCTGTCATTGGTTTGTAGTCTACGATGCATCATAAGCCACGCTATGAAAGAATGCTTAGATAGTACAAGCTTATGCCAAATTAATCCACTCCAGTCCACATCCTTTTCCTGCCCACGAAGCCAATCATATCCCATGGAAACTGTATAGTTCCCTCCTAAAATCTGCCATCCATCCTTCACAAACCCTTCTTTAAACTTCTCATAAACCTTGCAAATTCTTTTCCAAGACCAACTTGAGGTATCAGTACATAGCATTAGCTGCCAATCTCTGCTGATAAGACGATATTTATGCGTATTTTTACCCCCTTAATATTATATTTTCTATATCGTCTTTGTATTATTTGAGTTAAACATTATAATTTTAGTAACTTTTGATATATTATCGGTCTTATATTATTCTTGGTGATAAATTGGATAATTAATATATAATTTAATTATTGAATATATATACAAGTAAGAGACTACTAAAATCGTATGTATCTTTGCAGATCTGTCTTAAGACGACAATATATCACTCATACGATGTCGGAATAATGCGAATCAAAATGCATTGGAAAGCTAAGTTCGAGATGAACAACTTTGTTGAAGAGACCAAAATCAAATTTCATCATGTAATGGGTCGAAATCAAGCTTGAAACCATCAGCCATTATGCAAAAATAAGAAAAGGAAATCTGGTGTAAAAAGGAAAGAAGGATCAATTAATTAAGGAAAGAAATAAATTCACTAAGACCAAATCAACAATATAAAAGAAGGCATTAGGGCTTTAATGTAAGAGGAGAAAAAGGAGAGAAAAAGGAGCCAAAAACACACACATAGGAATAGGGCGAAGGCCTTGGCCTTCATGGCCAAGGTCGGTACAAATTCAACCGGATTGTAATGCGGGACGCGATCAATTCAACTCCTAATTTATCTAACGGTTGTATCTATCTATCTTATTTAGTTTATTTATTGTTTAATTAGTTATTTAGTTTAATATTTCAGTTATTCGAACATGTAATGTATCATTATTGTCAATGAGTTATGAGATTACGTTATTGTTTTAACGTTTAATTAGTACTTTGATATTCGTATGAAATTCACGATTTGACTGTTGCTTTCATGTTTATTAATTTAGTCTGATCATCTAGATTATTTACATGAGTCGATTGTTAAATTAATAGTGTTTTAAATTAGGTTGCAGCGTTCTGGTCTAATTTAAGTGCTAGAATTTTGTATGATAATTGAGTTATATTTAATTGCAGCGTTCTGGTTTTATATAATTCAATTGATGGGTATTCTTAATGCGACTAAATTTTTTAAGTTAATTCGTGCGTTCATGGTTAATTTGATAAATTTGGTTAGGATTAAACTTGCGTGCGTTCACGGGGTTTAACGAGTCAAAACGATAAAACCGGTAATTTGCGTGCGTTCATGGGATTAACTAGTTACCGATCTATTTTAGTCTAATTAATTGAATCGATGATTAACCCGACTAAATAATATATTGCATGTCTCGAATATTATTATGATTAATTTTTTATTTATGTTATGTTTATTTATTTTATTATTATTATTTTTCACCCAACAAAAAACCCCCCTTTCATATATATTTATACTATTAAATAATAATCGTCTTAGATAATAACGTCAGTCTCTGTGGGATCGACCTCTACTTACCCTATCTATCGTAGATTTAGTAGTGTTTATAAATTTAATTTTGACTGAGGAAACGACACGCATCAAATTTTGGCGCCGTTGCCGGGGATTGATTGTTTATTGTCTTAAAGGTTATCTGCTTATTATTATTACCCTTATTATTACTAGTATATTTTTGTTTTATTAGTTGAGTCGGCTTAAGTGACTCCCTGATTTTCGCAACCTTTGTAAGGGGATGTTAGTAGTGTCGGTTGCCCAAAAAAATCGTTATTATTAATTTGATTATTATAGTTTTTATTTTATTTTATTTTTTTCGATGTTAGGTGTGTTTTGTTTCCTTCGTGCTACACTTCCTTGGTCAATGTTATATTTTGTAGATTGTATAGGGTTGATTATTTCGCTTGGAGCATGGAAAAACAAGGAAACAATGATATTTTTGTCTCCAAGTTACATGATATCACCAACTACCTAATACCTCCACCCTCTTATTTTTTTATGCTTAAAGTTTAAGTTCTTAATGTCTATTTTTGACATCGAGGACGATGTCGAGTTTAAGTTGGGGGAGTTGTTCATTCTTACGGAAAAATGCAAAATTTAATTCTTGCGGAAAAAAGTGGAAAATTTTAAATAAAAGAAGCTTATTGTTTAAAAAACCTCTTTGTTTTCATTCGACTAACTAGAATAGGGAAGTCGACGACAAATTCTAATCTAACTTATTTTTTTCAAAAAAATAAAAATAAAAAAATATTAACTAACTTTAACTGTTACTCTCTCCCCTTCTCTATGATCTTCCATATTGGATTTTGGGAAGTTCTTAAGGAGGACGGAATATGTGGAGGAAAATGAATGGGAAAAAAAAGAAAGTGGGGTCACAAACGATAAGAACCACAAAATATATACTAAAAAGAAAAGTGGAACATTTTAGTGAATTTTCTTAAAAAGGAAATGTGGAACATCTTAGTGAAGGGGAGGGAGTACTAACTTAAAAATTCGTTTTTGTGTATGCATTTATTTTTCCTCCCGATTAGACTTGGATTAATTAATTTGATAATAGATGGTATTTTAAGTCTCTTTTAAATTTAAGTTACAAATAAATTATAAAGAATACCACTTGTTTTAGCTACCTTAACTACTTTTTTTCGTTGACTCTGGAGGCACGAGTGGCAAGCCGGTCTTGTTTCAATTAATTTACTTTCGTAGGTGACTCCTAATTAGGGCTATAAGAAAGATTAGATGCCTCAAAAGTGAGTGAAACGGTCTTGTGACTCGAGTTAGTAAATCCGAGGGGAACCTAGTCCTTACGGGATTAGAAGAATGCCTTGTCCGGAAGGGCGGGAGTCATTGGTCGAAAGCTCGCTACATGGGTCACTCGATCTTGGAAAAAAAACGAAAAGAAAAAATTGAAAAAAAATGAAGAAAAAATCAAACAAAGAAAAAGAAAAAAAGAAGAAGAATAAGAGCGGAAAAAGAGAGACGAGGTGTCTAGTTTGCCTCATGTGCTCGGGAGAACGATCCTCCTACTGAACTGGTAATAGGAATGTACCGAAAGTAGATCCCCTTCCCCTAAGACTTTAAACTGCTGAAACCCGTCTTCTTGAGTCAATTCTTACGCAATTTTTTGAAGATAGTTAGATAAGTGGGAAGGATAATGAGTTTATTTCTAATTTCGATTTAGAAGCGATTTAAAATATTAGATGTTGTTAAATTAATTAATTGAACAGTTTATAATGGAGGAGAAATTTATGTATATATTACTTGCTAATCTAACTCGTAATTTGTTTCGTTAACTTTACGAACTTATAAAATATTTTTAATTTGTCATCGATCGTACCTAGTTTGGTTAGTCTAAAATGTTTTTAAGGTTAATGTTTTGATTCTTAATGTTAGCTCTTGAGTTCTCATTGTCGAGGACGACAATGGACTAAGTGTGGGGGAATTTGATAAGTCGATATTTATGCGTATTTTTACCCCCTTAATATTATATTTTCTATGTCGTCTTTGTATTATTTGAGCTAAACGTTATAATTTTAGTAACTTTTGATATATTATCGGTCTTATATTATTCTTGGTGCTAAATTGGATAATTAATATATAATTTAATTATTGAATATTGTAGACACCCGCATTTTGCCTGCTAGTGTCTATAGCAGTTTCCGACAAAACACCCGATGATGATCGGACGCAAACGTGACTTAGTACACTCGAATACGGGCTCGGAATCAATAATATCCGACGTGGGCATTTAGCGGAGTACAGATCTCTCAAAACCGACCTCAAATTCAGGCCCAGTGGGTCGTTCCGAGTAAAATAAGACTAATTTGGGCCAAATCCGACACCAAAAATAAAGCCGTCTTTTGGCGACCAGGTCAAAACCCGGTCAAAGATGAATCCGTCCTCAAAATCAGCCAGGCGAGCTTCTAGAAGATTGCGCTCAACCATATTTTTCAAAAAATCCAAAAAGTCAACCATTTCCTAAAATGGCTCGCCAACTCTATCCACTCGATCGAGTGGATTGACCTCACTCGATCGAGTGGAGCCAAAAAAACCGGAACAGACTCTTTTCTCAGGGCACTCGACCGAGTGCACTAGGGCCACTCGATCGAGTGACCCTAGGTCGTGGGGAATTCTCTATAAATACCCCCTCAAACCCTTCACAAATAGAGTTTTGAGAAAAACGCTTTAGAAACCCTACATTTCTCAACCTAAAGCCCTACACTACACAAGACACACTACTCTACAACCCTAAGCAAAAAACCGAGTCATTGTCCCTCGAAAAACCGACAAAATCATCCACACACACACCATAAATTTACATACATCCTCGATACTCTCGCGCTCCCGTCGCTATTTACGAGTCCGTTCCGAGGCCATTCTAAGCATGTATGTTGAGGATGTCACCAACCCCATCTCTACCTTTTCTATCTTTTTCTATCTCGATTTACATATATACATTTTTATACTTTATATTATAATTGCATTAGTATACTAACACTTACATTTTGTACTTATCGCATTTTAAATCTAGTTCTTTTTTGTCGTTAATTTATATACCGCGTATATATATATATATATATATATATATATATATATATATATATAATAATAATAATAATAATAATAATAATAATAATAATAATAATAATAATAATAATAATAATAATAATAATAATAATAATAATAATAATAAAACTTTCGGATTCGAACACGTTTGACTACAATCACCGCACAAAGTCCGTTTAATCCATTTACGAGTCACGACGGAGGTGGCACCCTTTCGAGGAGCGCCGCCCCAAGTACTCAAGGGCGTAACGTGATCGTGGTCGTTTGTAGTTAAACGCGTCCGTTGCCATTTCGGAGATTAGTACGGAACCCATTGACGCAAAAATCGACATCTCATAATCCGTAAGGATTAATATCGATGTCGTGACGCGGAGGGACACAATTTCGTCACTAATCAAAGTTTTCAATCCAATAATTACATTTTTCATAAAAGTCCGATAACGGTATTACAATATTATAGCATCGAAAACCGAGTTAAATTTAAATCATGCAATATTTCTATTTAACTCGGCCAACCATCGATTTTAAAATAAATAGAAACGGAATAACCACCTTTTCCGAAATGAGCTATGACTCGTAAAGGGGGCACTCGACCGAGTGCCATGTGCCACTCGATCGAGTAGCACCCCAAAAACCGGGCAGTAGCTACCTCGAAGGCACACTCGATCGAGTCTAGGCCATGACTCGATCGAGTGGGTCCTTTAGCCCAAGAAAACCGAGAGCTTCGAGCATCATCCGAGCCTCGTTTTTTTTACGACTTAGTCGTCGCGTGAAAAGTCAATCACGTGATCTTCTTTTTCAAAACTCATGCATTTCACTTCACTTAAACGACTTTGATCGATTGTCTTTCACTATTAATCTTGTGTCGACGACTCTTTAGTCGTATACGACACATGATTAATCTAGACGCTAATTTCTTGATGTGATAAGTCGGGACAAGGCATCGAGATTCGGGATCGGCCTAGCACCACGTCTAGGTTCTATATCTCCGTCCTCCGTTTAATACACAATATAATGTGTATTTAATCGAAGTTCGTCCACCCACTCAACTCATGGTCTAGTTTGCATTTATTATATACGGGTCCGTTTCTAGTTATTATTTATCGTTTTCTTTATATATTCCGTTTCTTCTATTTTATTGTTCGTTATTTTGTCTTGGCCGGGTTGTATTTCCGCCCGTGTATTTTGTACGTATTTACGAGCTTTGTTTATTTTGATGCTTATCACTTTATAAATGAACCTCGCATGCTAAAAAACTCCGACAATAATTTAGATGCATTAAAATGACGTAATTCACACGTAATTCACATGCTTAGCTAAAATATTGGTTACATATCATTTAATCATTTTACTAGCGCGTGTACACGAACACGAACGATGTCTTAGTAGAGGCCGCCAAGTGCGGGCGGGGTTGGGTGTCCTTAAGGGGCTTCCCAACACGTACCCTCACCCCTTACTCAGAACCTCGGTTTCCGAATGTCCGAAACCGTTGGCGCACGAGAGTCATTCTATACACGATAACCGGTAGAGACGGTATCGGTATCGCAATGCAAAGAGACGAGCCCCATAAACTCTAAAATCGAAATGGGCCGTACTTTGTGTACGGTCCATGACGACATAGAGTGGGCTCGAATGGTTCCGAATTCCCATAAAATTCGGCGGCGACTCCAACTTTGACTTAAATTTCGAACCCGAGATCCATTCGTCTACCAGAACCCGCGCATGGCCGTGTCGGGGTGGACCTACGTCATGTCCACAAATATATATACAAGTAAGAGACTACTAAAATCGTATGTATCTTTGCAGGTCTGTCTCAAGACGATAATATCTCACTCATACAATGTCGGAATAATGCGAATCAAAATGCATTGGAAAGCTAAGTTCGAGATGAACAACTTTGTTGAAGAGACCAAAATCAAATTTCATCATGTAATGGGTCGAAATCAAGCTTGAAACCATCAGCCATTATGCAAAAATAAGAAAAGGAAATCCGGTGTAAAAAGGAAAGAAGGATCAATTAATTAAGAAAAGAAATAAATTCACTAAGACCAAATCAACAGTTTAAAAGAAGGCATTAGGGCTTTAATGTAAGAGGAGAAAAAGGAGAGAACAAGGAGCCAAAAACACACACATAGGAATAGGGCGAAGGCCTTGGCCTTCATGGCCAAGGCCGGTACAAATTCAACCGGATTGTAATGCGGGACGCGATCAATTCAACTCCTAATTTATCTAACGGTTGTATCTATCTATCTATCTTATTTAGTTTATTTATTGTTTAATTAGTTATTTAGTTTAATCTTTCAGTTATTCGAACATGTAATGTATCATTATTGTCAATGAGTTATGAGATTACGTTATTGTTTTAACGTTTAATTAGTACTTTGATATTCGTATGAAATTCACGATTTGACTGTTGTTTTCATGTTTATTAATTTAGCCTGATCACCTAGATTATTTACATGAGTCGATTGTTAAATTAATAGTGTTTTAAATTAGGTTGCAGCGTTCTGGTCTAATTTAAGTGCTAGAATTTTGTATGATAATTGAGTTATATTTAATTGCAGCGTTCTGGTTTTATATAATTCAATTGATGGGTATTCTTAATGCGACTAAATTTGTTAAGTTAATTCGTGTGTTCATGGTTAATTTGATAAATTTAGTTAGGATTAAACTTGCGTGCATTCACGGGGTTTAACGAGTCAAAACGATAAAACTGGTAATTTGCGTGCATTTATGGGATTAACTAGTTATCGATCTATTTGAGTCTAATTAATTGAATCGATGATTAACCCGACTAAATAATATATTGCATGTCTCGAATATTGTTATGATTAATTTTTTATTTATGTTATGTTTATTTTATTATTATTATTATTATTACTATTATTATTATTATTATTATTATTATTATTATTATTATTATTATTATTATTATTATTATTATTATTATTATTATTATTATTATTATTATTATTATGTTTCACCCAACAAAAAACCCCCCTTTCATATATCTTTATACTATTAAATAATAAGTCATCTTAGATAATAACGTCAGTCTCTTTGGGATCGACCTTTACTTACCCTATCTATCGTAGAGTTAGTAGTGTTTATAAATTTAATTTTGACTGCGGAAACGACATCTGCCTTTTAAAAATACAGTGTGAATCCAACGCATCCACAACCGGTCTTTCTTAACAGCCAGCCACCACACATACTTGGCAATGCTAGCCAAATTCCAATCCAACGCACCCTTAATTCCCAACCCTCCTTTCTTTTTGGTGCAACAAATCTGGTGCCAACCAACTAGAGGAGCAGATATGTAGTTATAATTTCCTTTCCACAAGAAATTCCGGCAAATACTCTCAACCTTCTTAATCACCGACTTAGGAAGGATGAAGACTCTAGCCCAATAACTATGCAAATTTTGGAGAATCAACTTAACTAAAGTCAAACGACCACCATAAGTTAAGTGTCTTGATCCCCAACTTCTAATACGATCCACAATCTTCTCCGTAAGTATAGCACAATCAAGAACAGTCATCTTCTTGTACGAGATGGAAAGACCTAAATATCGAAAAGGTAGAGTGCCTCTCCTCATTCCCGTAATCTGAATCAGCTCTTTCTCCTTCGGTACACCATTCATATACAACTCTGATTTATCCTTGTTCATATACAAGCCCGAAGCTTCAGAAAAAGTCAAAAAAGCTCTCATCAAGATTGTCACCGACTCTTTATTCCCATACGAAAATAAGAGTAAGTCATCAGCAAAACAAAGGTGAGATAACTTCATTTGTTTACACAAGTAGTGGAACTTAAAACCATGATACCCTTGGACCTCATGTAAAATTCTAGTCAAGTATTCCATACTAATAGCAAATAAAAGAGGAGACATAGGATCCCCTTGCCTAAGACCCCTCTTCCCCTTAAAGTGACCAAAACTACAACCATTAAGTACAAGAGAATAGCTTGTAGTCGTCACACATTCCATCACCAACTTCACAAAATGCTCAGGAAAGTTCAGGGCCTCCATCATATCTTGTAAGAATTTCCATTCAATCGAGTCATAAGCCTTCCTCATATCATTTTTCATCAAACATCTAGGAGAACAGGTCTTCCTCCCATAGAGACGAACCAGATCTTGACATATTAAAATATTCTCCACAATTTCACGACCTTGAATAAACCCACTTTGATTCTGACTTATAATATCTGGAAGTACTCCACCCAATCTACGACACATAATCTTTGTAATACACTTATACAATGTATCACAGCAAGCAATAGGCCGGAATTGAGCTACAGTCTCAGGCATAGGAACCTTAGGTATCAAAGTTATAAGAGTGTGATTCACCTGTCTAAGTAGCTTCCCAATTCTCCAAAAATTCCGAATAGCTTCAACCACACTTGTGCCCCAATACCCCAAGCATCCTTAAAGAATTGGCTCGAGTATCCATCGGGACCTGCACTCTTATTACCCGATATATCAAACATACAGCCCTTAATCTCCTCAGTTGATAGCGGACGAAGCAGGAGCTGAGCTTGTTCCCCGGTAATAATTCTTCCTTTTCGAACAATTGACTTAGCCACTCCCCTAACAGCCTTACTAGAACCTAGTAACTGTTTAAAGTACTCCTCAAAAGCGCCATTGATATCAGCCGGCTCAGGCTTCAACAGACCTTCTCCATTTCTGATGCTAGCAACAGGACCATAGTACATGCCAAGGACTTACAAAGGGTGGCTAATATGTGAGGGAATAAAATGGATTGTGCTTAAAGCACGTATGGAAATGTGGGGCTAAGACCAGTAGTCGCAGCTACACAATAAAAACTATCCATCCAAAAACTTCATCTATGAATTCCGGCCACTAACTAGAAATAGAACTCAAAAGAGCATAAGAGGGAATTTTGTCATCCTCTAAATTACAATACAATTCTAGTTATAACATCTCGACCGTTCCCCGAAAATTACAAGAAGCACATATAGATTTTTCTTTTCTTTTTCTTCTTTTTCTAATTCCATTTTCTTTCTTTTCTTTCTTTTTCATGCTTCTATATGTTTTTTTCTCAGACAAGGGGAAGGCGAAAATGAAATCGCACAATAATGACATTCTACACTAGGATCCAAAAGATGTAAGAACTCCAAATTGTGATCTATTAGTGAAGTAATTCTAATTATGTTTACTGCGACCGTCCTGGTAAGGTAAGCTGTTCTGGGTTGTAGCTGATTGATATATAATAAAAACAGGCTTACAACTACTAAAATGAGCTAAATAGAGGAAAAATGACATAAATCTACAGGGTAGTAAAAATGGGTCGTTTTGGCTATGTGGAGCTCATCAAAAACAGAAATGTCTTTCCTCATCTACTTCCTCCTCAAACCAAACACGTATTCAATATCAAGAGATGGAGGTCATATTTATGCAAATTTATGTTACACATTCCATAAGGAGAAACCACTCAATTCCTAATTATAAATGAGACCATCAGTTATGGATGTTACTGGCCTAGGAAGCTCTAAAACCTTAGAATTTTTGTGGGTTGCCGACAAAATGGTCAAATTTACTCATTTGGCAATTAACAGTTCAATAAGCAATCATACCAAAATCATCTCATCTCAAGTACTACATGCATTCAGGTACGGAGTCAATTGTCAATTAGGAGAAATCATGTAAAACGCAATGTCATCATCGCCGTTTTGCATGTTTCACATCAGACACAAGATAGACATAAAGCACACAAAATTAAAATCTTTTTGGATTTTTCTCATTTTTCAAATTTTTTGGATTTTTAGAATTTTTGAAAGTACACAACAGAAAATAAAAGCACACAAAGACACACAAACTCTCCCCCAAACCTAAATGTCACAGTGTCCTCAATGTGACCCTACAACATATAAGATAGAAAATTCCACAGCCAAACCTAAGGACAATTCGACCTAAGGGGAAGAAAAAAAATCTAAGAAAGCAATAAAAACAGAAATAAAAAGGAAAGAAAGTACCGTATATACAATGGTAGCTCCCCCAAACCGGCTAATCAACCATATCATCCTCTCCATCGGTCCCAGATGGGCCGGCTCCAGTATCACCCTGGCCTGAGCCACTAGTACCACCCTGCTGGCCCGACTGTCTCAGACCTCGCAGCCACTATGCTCCTAGGCTGCCGTAGATGTGTTTGTAGTCCGGACCCCAAGCAGTTGGATCGACCCCATAATCGTGGAATATACCACTAATGTCACCTAGACCTCTCCAGTAGGACGGGTGCTGAGGTGCCGAGATGCCTTGAGTGACCATGAACTCGTGGATCTCGCGGTTGATGATGCTTTGATTAATCCCCTCGTGTATCCGTCGCTGGTGCTCATAAACTGGATCATACATAAACGGATACGAGTGCGGAAACTCGGCACCCGGAGTGTGGAACGGGAAGGTCGGGGTGGGTGGAGGTGTGGCCCTAGGGGGCTCGGTCTCTACGCGAACCCTACGTCGAGGGGGTTGAACGCCCTCGTCAAAAATGAAGAGCTCCTCGAGAATGAGGTAGCTCGTTGGGTCGGGTGTGTTCTCACCCTCGGGAGTGGGTTGTAGCGCAAGTAGTGGTGGTAGGATTGCCCCTTCGGTAATCGGGAGTTTCATCCAAACCTTGTCCTTGATACGCCACAAAAAGTTCGGGGGATCGCCCCAAATCCACTTCAGAGTGGAAGTGAGGTAGCTACGTCCTAGCAAAGGGATGTGCTCAGTGAGACTCTCATATCTGACCGTTTCCCCAAAACCCATAATATAACTCTTTGCTAGTGCAGTGACAATGGCGCCACAGGCGAGCGGTCCAGATCCATTGATCTGTCGCTCGATACCGACACTGATCATACTCGGTGCACTGAATGCCTTTAGGGATCGCCTAAAGGGGTTGAGATAGTGTCCTAAAATCAGCACCTCCAATGAGTGAAGTTTACTCATGTCGGAGCGTGGGAAAACCAAATGACTCAAAATCCGCAAAAAGAGGCGGATAGTAGGGTGTAGGATGGCGTTGAGTGCCATCGCAATGACACTAGTGAAGCGACCCGAAAATAACTTAAAATAAGGAGGGGCTTTCGAGCTATCGGGTATGTCGTCATCCTGGTCAGAGGTAAGCCTTAGACATTCAGACAGGGTGCTAAGGGCAATTCAATGCTCAATATTGTTCAAGCGGAAGGATATCCTGCTATCTTGTCTATCGTACTCGAATGAACTAAGGAATTCTAAAGTGGGTATTCGGTACGATAACTCACGGAGTGTCCATAGTCCACCGAATCCGGTCATGGACAAGAGCTGCAGCAATTGCTCGTTCAGACTACCAAGCTCGATCGCGAACTGCGATGAGCAACACCGGGTGGCTTCCATCGTCATGGGTATCAAGGCAACTAAACGAGTTCGCTGAGCCTCGTTCCTACAAACAATCTCCTCATAGCCTGATACAGGCTGAACAACTTGAACAGCCGGCTGTCCTGTGTTCCTGTTCCTTTTGTTATTCCGGGGTGGATTCCTTTCACCTGCCATGACTATAGCATAATAACAAAACAGAATTATACAAAAATCCCACAAAAAATACTTCATCTCGGCTAAAATCAGACACCATACACAAAAATCTATTTTTGAGCATAAAATGGTGAAATTAACACAAAATCAAGCATGCAATGGGATCAGTATATAACTAAGGATGAAATTAAACTATAAAACCAAGAAAAGAAGTAAGAAAATCAAAAACCCGAATGGTACCTTAAGGGGGCACAAAAATTCCGAAACTGGGGGAAGAGGGGCGAAAATTTCACAAAATAACACCAGGGAACACAAGTAGATACTACTATTTGCAAATTAGAAGCAAAAATCGTGAGTTTTGGTGAAGATTTGATGAATTGGAAGTGAATTGGGTGCATTGGGGGTTAGGGTTCTTAGGGATTGTAAGGGGAGAAGGTTTTTTTCAATTCAAAGACTGACTTAATAGAAGAGAATAGAAACAAGTTAAAGAGGGCGAAAAGAAAATGATACTGAACCCGGTTCAGGGGCACTCGACCGAGTGCGTCAGGGTACTCGATCGAGTTGCCCCATGAAAATCAGGCAGAATGCTGTCCGTCAGGGCACTCGACCAAGTGCATGAGCCACTCGATCGAGTGACTACTGCATCTGCCACTTCTCGTTTTTTCTCTCTTTAATTGCTTCTAAAATCCTGAAATTAAATCAATTAAACCGTGAAATTCCCTCGTCCTCACTCGATAATTAATACTAAATCCCAATTAGAGCTACCAAGCTAATCTAGAAAAATAAATAGAAAAAAAATAAAAATGCGGAAAGGGAAATTACAAATGTTACAAGTGGTGCCGGGTTGCCTCCCGGTTAGCGCTGGTTTTTACGGTCCCGCTCGACCGGTTTACCTCAATAAAATTAGGTGGACTCGAGAGTGTCGTTGAGGTCCATGGCCTCTACGACACCGACGTGTGCACCCTCGTGATAAAGCTTAGGCGTTGACCGTTCACCTTGAATATTTCGCCTTTGTCGGTAGTGAGTGTAACCGACCCGAATTTGTTCACTTCAGTCACCGTGAACGGTCCAGACCATCGGGATTTAAGTTTCCCGGGAAAGAGTCGAAGTCGGGAATTAAATAAGAGTACCTTATCGCCGACATTGAACTCTCGGGGGATAATGCGCTTATCATGCCATCTTTTGGTCCGCTCCTTGTAAATTCTCGTGTTATCATAAGCATGGAGATGGAATTCATCTAGTTCGTTCAATTGCATGAGGCGCTTCTCTCCGGCTAGCTTCGGGTCAAGATTGAGCTCCTTTAAGGCCCACATTGCCTTAAACTCTAGCTCTACGGGTAAATGGCAAGCTTTGCCATAAACGAGCCTATACGGGGATGTCCCGATAGAAGTCTTGAATGCGGTCCGGTAAGCCCAAAGAGAATCATCGAGCTTGGAACTCCAATCTTTCCTCGAGGTGTGGACAACCTTCTCGAGAATAGATTTGATCTCATGGTTTGAGATCTCGACTTGCCCACTAGTTTGTGGATGGTAAGCTAGCCCGGTGCGGTGGTTAACACCGTATTTCTTCAATAACTTAGTGAGTTGGCGTTCATAAAAGTGTGAACCGCCATCACTAATAATAGCCCGGGGGACCCCAAAACGAGGAAATATGGTCTTCTTAAAGAGCCGGATCACCACGTTGTCATCATTTGTAGGTGAAGCGATGACTTCCACCCCTTCGAAACATAATCGACCGCAACTAAAATATACCGATTCCCATAAGAAGAAGGGAACGGTCCTTGATAATCGATACCCCAAACGTCAAATAATTCTACTTCAAGGATTCCGGTTTGAGGCATTTAGTGTCGTCGAGAAATATTCCCCGTTCGTTGGCATGCGTCGCAGGAACAAATGAAAGTGGTGGCATCTTTTAGGATAGTGGGCAAATAAAAACCGATTGCATTACCTTCGCGAAAGTCTTCGAAGGACCGTGATGTCCACCATAAGGGGACGAGTGGCATCTAGTGAGGATAAAATGTACCTCACTCTCGGGAATGCACCTCCTAAATAAGCCATCTGCACCTTCTCGGAAAAGATATGGGTTGTCCCAGAAATAACGCTTCACATCATGTAAGAATCGCTTCTTCTGCTGATACTGAAGGTCGGGAGGTAGAGTACCTCCAACTAAGAAGTTATCATAATCAGCGAACCATGGAGTATCCATGGTAATAGCGAGCAAGTGGTCATCCGGGAACGAATCATCAATTGGGGCGAGATCTCCACCATCATATCTTAGCCGGGATAGGTGATCGGCTATTACATTCTCGGCCCCGGACTTATCACAGATATCCAAATCAAATTCTTGCAGTAATAGGATCCATCTAATAAGCCTCGGTTTGGCCTCCTTCTTCGCTAGAAGATACTTCAAAGCTGCGTGATATGTATACACTATCACCTTCGAGCCAATGAGATAGGCTCGAAACTTGTCTAGAACATAGATAATGGCCAATAACTCCTTTTCTGTGGCAGCATAATTAATCTGCGCCATATCTAACGTCCGACTAGCATAATAGATCGCATGTAAAGCTTTGTCTTTCCTTTGCCCGAGCACAGCTCCTACAGCGTAATCGCTAGCAACGTACATAACCTCGAAAGGCAAATCCCAATCGGGATATTGGATAATAGGTGCGGAAACAAGAGCCTGCTTAATCATGTCAAAAGCTCGAGCACACTCGTCAGTAAATACGAACGAGGCATCTTTGAGGAGCAGCTGAGTCAGAGGTTTGGCAATTTTGGAGAAATCTTTGATGAAACGGCGGTAAAAACCCGCGTGACCAAGAAAACTCCGCACACCCTTAACATTAACGGGGTATGGTAATTGCTCAATCACTTCGAATTTCACTTTATCCACTTGGATGCCACGTTCGGACACTAAATGACCCAAGACGACTCCCTCGGTCACCATGAAGTGACATTTCTCCCAGTTTAAGACCAAATTGGTCTCCTTACAACGTTGCAAGACCCGTGAAAGATTAAGTAAACATGCATTATAATCGGTGCCATATACACTGAAGTCATCCATGAAGACTTCCATGATAGACTCGATAAGGTCCGAAAATATGGACATCATACAACGTTGAAAAGTGGCTGGGGCGTTACAAAGGCCAAAAGGCATCCTTCGGTAAGCGAAGGTGCCATAGGGACAAGTGAATGTTGTTTTCTCCTGGTCGTCAGGGTGAATCGGGATTTGAAAAAATCCCGAGTAGCCATATAAGTAGCAAAAGTACTTATGGCAAGCAAGACGCTATAGCATCTGGTCAATGAAGGGGAGTGGGAAATGGTCTTTCCTAGTAGCCGTGTTTAGCTTACGGTAGTCAATACACATCCTCCATCCAGTCACTAATCGAGTAGAATTAATCTCATTCTTCTCGTTCGTGATAACCGTGGTCCCTCCCTTCTTAGGGACCACTTGGACTGGGCTAACCCATTTAGAGTTGGAAATGGGATAGACGATGCCAACATCTAGGAGTTTCATAACCTCCTTCCTAACCACATCTTGCATGTTCGGGTTCAACCTACGTTGTCCCTGAATAGACGGTCTATGGTCTCCCTCTAAATGAATGCGATGCATGCAAAATTCGGGACTAATGCCACGTAAGTCATCAATACTGTACCCAATAGCCTTCTTATGTGGTCGTAAGATGACTAACAAATCCGAAAGTTGGCTATCTGTGAGTGCAGCGTTGACAATTACGGGGTTTAGACCCTTATCATCTAGGAATGCATATTTCAGATTAGAGGAGATGGGTTTTAGTTCAGGTTTACTTACCTCGACCTCCTTTTTAGGGTTGCCGAGACTGTATACCTTTTCGATAGTGCTCTCCTTCCTATTTAGCATGCGTTCTAACTCATCCACTTCCGCGCTCCATGATCTCTTCTCGGCATCAGCATCGCCGGATATCAGCAATTTCTCCAAAGGGTCCCTGCCAAGATAATTGTCAATATAGTTTTCAATTTCCAAATCAATGACGTCTATACTATTGCAGGACTCTTCTATCATGGGCTTCTTAAGAGCTTGATCGAGACTAAAAGTCACGGTATCATCTCCTACGGAGAGTGTGAGCTTCCCATTTTTGACATCGATGATCGCCCCTGCCGTGTGTAAGAAAGGGCGACCAAGGATGATAGGAATTATGACATTCTCTGCCATATCTAAGACTACTAAGTCTACGGGAATGAAGAATTTCCCTACTCGGACCGGGACATCCTCTAAGACACCTAAAGGATATTTGACCGATCTATCAGCTATCTGCAGAGTCATATTAGTACATTTCAAAACACCCATATTCAATTTCTGACAAATAGAATACGACATGACACTAACGCTAGCTCCTAAATCACACGGGGCTTTATCTATAGCTAATGTCCCTATAGTACAAGGGATAGAAAAACTCCCTGGATCCTTTAGCTTGGGTGGAGTACGACTCTGTAGTAACGCGCTGCATTCCTCTATTAAAGCAATTGTCTCTGTTTCACCAAAAGATCGCTTACGAGTTAGTATTTCTTTCATAAATTTCGCATAAGGAGGAACTTGAGTGATCAAATCAGTAAAAGGAATACTTACCTGCAGATTCTTAACGACTTCCATAAACTTACCAAACTATTGATCAAGCTTTGTCTTACGCTGTCGGTGGGGAAATGGAAGCACGATCGGAATTGCAGGTTCCTTGACTTGAGACGGGGGGTGCTTGAGAAGAATTAACATCCATGGTTGAAGACTGGGGACGAAAAACAGCTGAATTAGGCATTACGGTCTCCACTCGATCGAGTCCAGGCTGACTCGGTCGAGTGTCACCATACTCGATCGAGTCACCTATAGGCACTCTATCGAGTGGTATTACTGGGGAGCTACTGATCGATTTTGGAGGGCCTACTCGATCGAGTGGGCTGACACCACTCGGTCGAGTGACCTCCAACTCGATCGAGTCTGGCGTGACTCGGTCAAGTGGACTACGTGATTGCTCTCTGCCGGCTTTTAGAGGGTGTACTCGATCGAGTGATGTGGTGTTACTCGATCGAGTAGCCTTAATTCGTGGCCTATTCAACGCTTCTTCGGCTAACTCTTGCTTCTCTAACTCGGTTTCATCAACCACGACATACTCCTCGGGCATTTTCGGACCTTCATAATGAGTTCCGCTTCTCAATGTTATCGCGTTGGCATGCTCGTGCGATTGTTCGCCTTGAGGAGGTAGAGTACCCGGTGGCCTAGCTTGCTTTTGGGCGGCAAGTTGTGCTACTTGGGTATCTAGGATCTTGTTATGGGCGAGTATTTGGTTGATCTGGGTTTCTTGCTTTTGGTGAGCTTGAATACCTTGCATCAATAATGCCTTGATCTCCGCATACTCGGTGTTGGTTGGAGCTTGAGCTTGGGTTTGGTTTTGTGGGATCGGTTGGAATTGTTGTTGGTTCCCTCACCCTTGTTGGTTACCCCAAGGTTGGTTATTACCCCATTGTTGGTTACCCCAGTTTTTGTTGGTTACCCCAATTCTGTTGTTGCCCTCCTTGATATTGTTGTCGGTTATTGTTTTGAGAGGGTCGGTAATGGGGTGCTACATAAGGGACGGTTTTATTACCA
The DNA here is from genome assembly GCA_958450325.1 of Agrostemma githago. Lineage (NCBI taxonomy): Eukaryota > Viridiplantae > Streptophyta > Magnoliopsida > Caryophyllales > Caryophyllaceae > Agrostemma > Agrostemma githago. The sequence goes on from OY288261.1 coordinate 34,005,826, forward strand.
CCGGGTGGTGGTGGGTTAAGCACGTTCTGGCTCCTATAGGACAACAAGGACTTGTCATAGCCCGGTTGGTTCATGTATGGGAGGTGTGGTCTCATGGATTGGAATGCATTCACCGTTTCTAAACTCACATACTCTTGGGCATAATGACCCGTATTCCCACAATTCTCACAAACAACCTCGGACATTGCATTAACTTGGTACATACCGCCTTGTTGTTGTTGGTTTTGGGTTCTAGCAAGCTCCATGGTATCAATCCGCTTAGTTAAAGCGGCTAGGTGGCTAACTATGGCACTTGATGACTCGGAGTCACCACTATTTCCTCGGGTGTTACCTCGTGGATTTCCCAACGTGAATGATGAGTGGCCATATCTTCATTCAATTTCCATGCTTTATCATCATCAACGTTGTTTTGAAATCTGCCATTAGCTGCAGAATCGAGCGTAGCTCGGCAATCGTCATATAAACCATTATAAAATTGATTGCACAAAAACCATACCTCGAATCCGTGATGTGGGCACTCCTTGACTAGCTTTTTAAACCTTACCCACGCCTCGTAGATATTCTCATGAGATGTCTGTCGGAAGTTAGTAATCTGACTCCTCAATATGTTGGCCTTCTACGGCGTGTAGTAGTGCTTGTAAAAAGCTAAGGCTAGGGAGTTCCAGTCTGTGATTCCCTTGGTTGCTTTGTCTAGATCCGTGATCCAGTCTCATGCGTTATCGCGTAAGGAGAACATGAATAGCATCTCCATCACCTCTTCTTGTGTTACTCCCACGGGGTGTGGAATAGTAGAGCAATAGTCGGTGAAGAGTTTCATGTGTTTCGCCGGGTCTTCATCGGGACCTCCACCGAATTGATTTCGCTCCACCAATGTAATAAAGGCGGGGTGAATCTCAAAGGTGCCTGTAGTGGCTGTGGGCCTCTTCGACGGTTTCGGTAGGGAATTCTGCTCCGGCTCGGAATGGCTAGAAAGTTTGGGAGGCATCTTGACTAGCGGTATCTCGAGGGAAATAGTGGAATTATCCTCTTCAAAGGACAGGGATTCGGATATGTGCTCGTCGTCCGAATGTTCCACTGATTCTGATCTTTCTGTCTCAGCAATCTCCTTGTACAATTTCCTAGACCTGCGGAGAGTTCTCTCTGGTTCAGGATCGTATGGTGGTACGTAGCCTGAAATTCGAGAGGACCTGGGCATACGAGAAAACTACAGAAAAAATATGAGAAACGGTCTCAAGGAACTGAAGTTCCTCGAGACAAGCAATCAAAAGACTAAAACACAAAACAAGTAAATAAATAGCACCGTCTCCCCGGCAACGGCGCCAAAATTTGACAGGGGTAGTCGTATCCCTAATCAAAGATACCCTAAGGTCAACTAACTAATGCAGATAGTGAAGTAGGGGTCAAACCACCAGGAGACGGGACTCAAATACTTGTTCTACCGTCTAGACTTAAGATTACAGGTCACTGTTTTCTGGTTGATTAGTAGGCTGACAACTAACTACTAAAAGGTAAATCAATAATAAAAGAGTCTAGGGTCTCAGGTTCACAATGAATATCAATCGGGCCAGAGAGTCAACTAACAGGTCAATAATCGAACTGTCTAAGGTGTAGGTCCGGTCGGTACTACTACAAACTTTAGAACTAAACTTAACCCGCGGTCGCTAGAATTAAGCTAGTCTACCCTAAATGTCGTGACCTAATTAGTCCTTAACCCGGTCGGCGAAAAGTCCTAATTGTGATACTAACTAACTAATCCTGGCAAGTAATTAATCAATCGGAGTTAAAACAACATTCAGGCGACAGTTCATATGATCAGAGACATGTCAATTTTCTATAACCCAATTAATACCCATCGATCCCCTTAAACCCTAGATAAAATTTAGCTACGCATAATGATTGTAATTGAACTAACTAAATATGAATTCCAATTAAACATGATGAATGCAAATTAAATTAAACTACGAGAAACGATAATAATTCTATACTAACAGATAATAAGCAAGACTGAAATTAAATTTACTATGAAAACTAAGAACGAATTAAGACAAGAATTAAACTATGAAATTGAAATTAAAATTAGGGAAATTCCCACTTGTACCCTCCTAGTTTTCACTTTTCCCACTTGTACTCCAACTTATTAGCAATTAACAACTATACCCCTAAACTCCATTAATTAGTACAAACCGTGATCAAACTTCACTTAGACGTTAGTTTTGGCTGTTAAGTGCCAACATGGCACTCATAATTTAATGACATGGCAAGTTGGCTTGTGATATGGCATACTATGTATACGGAATTAATCGTACTCCCCCTAAACACCATTCAGTTTCATTTCAAAAAAACTCAAACCCTTCCTCTTCCTTTCTTCGTTCCCCTGTTCGAACGGCCTTCACCTGCAACATCATTATCCTTGTCTGCCATTTTTACTTACGTCAAAGTGGATCAATCAAGTTCTAATTCAAGTGGCAAATTGATTAAGGTCTGGTTCTTCTATCTTCTTTGTCATCCCAACAACTGTTTCATTTTTTTTGATTTTTGAAAGCATTGATCGAAATTAGGGTTCTTTTATAGTAATAATTCGTGTATCTTGTGATTAAATTATGTGGGTATTCGAAATTTACGAAGGTGTTTTGAGAACTCCGATTAGGGTTTAGGGTTTCTGAAATCTGGGTTATTTAGGGCTTCATATTACTCCCAGATTTTCGTCCTTCATATTACTCCCATTAATATCAACACATCCTTGATTTCTTCTACTCCTCGCTAGCCTTCTTTCTGTTCTTCAGCCTGTTTGTATTCATTTATTGCAAAATTTATCAATTTTTGTTGAATTTTGGGGGATATTGTTCGATACTGTATTTGCTGATTGCCTTGCTAAAATTTATCATTTTTTTTGTTTTTCTATAGAGTAAAGGTCACGCATTCACTGTTGGTCTATGCATCCAGCACTATTTGTAGTCGATTCTTGTGGTTCTTGATCAATTTTGATTGTATGGATGTTTCTGTTTGGATTCGGTATGTACCGAGGCCATCTATTGGCTTGAATTAGGTAGTTTTAAATATCGTAGTCATTGTAGTACAGTTTCAGAATTCAGCTTTCATAATGTTTTTATCAGTTCACCCATTTCTATGACCTAAGGTGCCTGCATTTGTCATGAAGTTGACTGAAAGTTGATAAGGTTATCTTGTGATACTTCGTTCATACTCTTTTGTTGTTAATACATATGCAGAATGGAGAAATTCAAGTTGAAAATGAATTTCCGAGGCAACTTTGTTTATATGAATGTTGAAGATACAGACAAATGCTTGCTTTTGAATGTCATCAACGATTTATATGATGAAATAGAGAAAAGTAAGATGCCTCTACCCACACATCCTACTATTTCATATTGTTACGCTATGAAGTCTCATGAATTGTTGGGAGACAGTGATCTTGTGCAAATGTTTAGTAGGTTTGAGGGTAAAAGTGAGATTGACATATGGGTTGGATGTGGGAATAACTCATCAAATGTTCTCTTACTAGCTAGGTGACTTAGGCAAACACAGAAAAATAGTGATGCCTCTCCTGCCACATTTGTTGCCCCTTCTCCTGTAGGAAAACCTCAACCTAGGAACAAACTTCAATGTAGAAGGAGTACCACTACCACTACTCCTATTTTTTCACCAAGAAGGAGTGTTAGACTAAGCCAATAGTCTGATAATGTTGATGATATAATCATACACGAGGGGTTACCAGAGCACTCACCTGAAGCAAGTGACTCACACATAGACCATGTAACCATTGACCATGTGACCATAGACCAAGCATTACCACCCAGAATGGACCATAGACAACAATATTCTCAAAAACTCTCCCTTAGAAGAAGTCCTAGGTTTAGACAACCTATTCTAAATGAAACATCCCTGTTGGAAACCACCCAAAATGAACCTGAAACTACCATAAATGAACCAAAAACCACCGAAAATGAACCCGTCCTCCCACCTAGGTTCAAGTTGTCCAAGTCTACTGCAAAATTGAATAGTGTGTTCGTTCCTAAGGTGAGAAAATCAACAGCCACTTCTGGTGGGCAGAGTAGTCAAGTACAAACTAGAGGTGTAAGGGTTGAGTATGCTGATGAAGGTGAGTTTGGTGATAGTTCTGAGTCTGATGGGTCTTATACATGCCATCTGATAGTGATGAAATTAATGATGAGAGGGACATTTATGATCTTGAAGATGAGGGTAATAATATCCTAAACAATCTTGAAATGATTGATGACAGGTATGATCCATACGCTACTACTGAGTGGTCTATGGACGTAGAAGATGGGTTTGTCTCAAAGATGCTAGAAAATGGTGAGATTTATGATGACAAGGAGTTTGGGGAAATAAGGTTGAGGCTTTAGATGATTTTTATGGATAAAGAACATTTAAAGACACACTAAAGGACTTTTGCATTCAAGAGGGTTTTATGTGATTCTGTCCAAGGCTGACAAGTTTAGGTACACAACAGAATGTGCATCAGTGGGCTATGATTGGAGGGTACATGCTAGTGTGTTGCAAGATGGAACAACATGGGCTATTAAATCAATCAGAAATATAGAACATGGTTGTGTTGGTGTGAGGGACCATAACCAAATGGCAAATGCGGAATGGGCAGGTAGGAAAATGTTGGAGGACATAAGAGCGAATCCTTCCATTCCAGGTACTTCTCTTCAAAAGTTGTTGATGGAAAGGTATGGTCTTCAAATGAAGTCTTCAACCATGTATAGAATGAGAGAGAAGGCTTTGAACTTAATTAATGGGGGGCATGATGAATCTTATGTGCTGCTGCATGCCAGCCTATTGTGAGATCATTAAAGAGACTAATCCAGGTAGTTATGCTCATTGTACATGGGCTGCTATGGATACTCTAGAAAAGCCATTGCAGTTCAAGAGATTTTTTGTGTCCTTTAATGCAATGTTTAAAGGATTAATTGAAGGGTGTAGAAGCTTAATAGAAGTAGATGGTACACACTTTGAGGGGAACCACTGTGGTGTGTTGTTGTCTGCGGTAGCAGTTGATGGAAATAATGAGATTTTCCCAGTTGTTGTTGGTGTGGTGGAGGCTGAGGATAAGGAAAATTGGTATCAATTTTTTTGGCACCTTAAGCAAGTTGTGACCGGAAGTGGTAGAGATGATTGGACGATCATATCTGACAGACAAAAGGTACCATAACCTCCCTTCATTGTCACTTTATTTAATCTACTTATTGTTTCAAGTATAATCATTTCTTTTTCATTGAACTTGTAGGGTATTGAGCCTGCGTTAGATGTAGTTTGGCCAACCACAAGTAGGAGATACTGTACTAGACATTCATGCAAGAAATTTGCGAATAAGTACGGAGGAGTATTGATGCATAAGCTGTTTTGGAGGCTAGTGAATTCATATTCTGAATTCACCTTCAAAAAGGCTATGGAAATGCTTGTGAGACATGCTGGGCTAGGAGTCAGTACATGGTTCTCGGACCTAGGGGAGCAATGCTATTGGGCTAGGCATATGTTTGATCCAAAAGTTTCAAACGATGAAAATATTTCCAACTTTGTCGAAAGCTTTAATAGTACTTTGGGTTCTCATAGATGTAACCAAGTGCTAACACTTCTTGAAGGTAATGTAATTATTTACTGAGTTCATGTTTTTTATGATGATTGGCTTCTTGAGTTCATGTTTTGTATGATGATAATGTTGATATGCAGGCATAAGAAGAATGACAATGGTAGACATGCAACAAGGTGACAAATTGCTGAATCGTGGCCAGATGATGGAGTATGTCCAAACATCCTGAGCAGGCCGAGAGTTCTTACAAAGGACTATAGGACGGTCCAAGCATATGCATCAAATGTCAGGTATGAGTACGAAGTGCATTATGGGAGGTCTCATCTACCTGTGTCTTTGAACAATAGGACTTGCAAATGTGGGGAATGGCAAATTTCTGGAATTCCCTGCAAACATGCTATTAGAGCCATTATTACTGCCAACAAAGACCCGACTGATTTTGTGAGTGAGTGGTTCAGTGTGAGAAGGTACGTACAAGAGTGCTTATGCTCTATGCATAAAGCCAATCCCCGATACACAACAGTGTCCCGAATATGATTTGCCAACTTTGGAGCCTCCAACTTTGAGGAGAGCAGTAGGCAGACCATCAAGAAATATAAGGAGAGAGCCGGGTGAGAATAGAAAGGGGAAGAGATCAATCACAGTTAGATGCAAGAAGTGCCAATGCTTTGGTCATTACTTTAAGACATGCAAAGGAGGCTTGACCGCTAGGGAGAGGGAACAAGTTGGCCAGGTAAACACTCAATTAAGCCAAAGGACTGAAGACACTACTCAGACCACTGATTTGCGATCACTGAATGACTTAGATGGGGTGGGAAATAGCAGTCAAGTGGGTCCTTCGCAACCAGCTAAAAGGGGCAGAAAGAGGAAGACAAAAATCTGACAAAAAAATGATGCTACTTCTGATGTATTTTGGATGATTTAGTTGTTGTTATTTTCTTAGTTTGCTGCTACTTATGCTACTGTCACTTTTGGGTTGTTTTTGGGTCTGTTTTGGTGTTGTTTTGGCGAGCTGATTATGCATCAAACACTTTGATGCTGCTGATTTTTTGGCTGCAACCCGGTAGAATGTATGCTGCTACTGTGAACATGTTGACGCTCTTTTACTGCTGCTGCAAAGATGTGTAACTGCTGTATCTTTTTGGTTGACACATCTACTGCTGGTTCTTTTCAAACAATAGTTCATGCTACCACTTACTTAATTACTGTAATTGCTAGTGTCAGTTTGATTTGGTAATTACTGTAATTAATTTTGCTATTATTTCCTTTTGTAAGAACTTTTAGTGCGAAATATGATAGTAGTTGATTATGAAAGAAAAATCCATTACTTTTGCATTGCAATTATTTCTTACATCATCTTTTTCCCATTACAATTTAAAGAAAACAAGTAGTACAACAAAGATAATCAATGCAACAATACAGTACTTCAAAACCTTCATCATTGACACTATTTCCTTCATTTGTATCTTCAAACCCAGCAATTCATCAATAATAGCTCCATCTTCATCGTAATTATTTCTTCGTTTGAAACATTCACCGAATATAATATGCTCCTTACCTAACCACATCACAAAATTGATGCATTCAAGACATTTAAAGTATGCTTTCCGTGGGTTAGATGTCGACCCAGATATCTTTAGTACTGTGTTTCTCCTACAAATGTTGGAAACTTGATTTCAAAATTCCACCCCTTCAATGGGGTTATTTCTTACCCAATTTGTGGATGAAGATGACATGATGAAGAGTAAGAGAGAAAAAAATTGAGAGAGAGAGAGAGAGAAAGAGAGAGAAGGGAAGAAAAAGAAGTGTAAGTAGAGTTGAATAATTATAGATAGGTAAATAATCAATATATATAATTAAAGGAAGCTTTTTTTTTTCGAGGGAATCCAACTTTTATGAAACACTAAAAATTTAAATATTATTCATATTAAAAGTGGATATGATAAATAATACTCCTATTTGTTTTAGTATTAGATAATGAATAATACTCCTTTGACTCTTAGTATTAGACTAAACAATCCTAACACCCCTACGAATCAAAGAATTACCATTATATAAACCGTCAATTACCACCTCAGAAAACAACAAAATTTGAATAGACACCGCGTGGAACACGTAAAATGGTTATGATTATTTCAAATAATCGTCATTTTTGGAAAATTATTATTAAAATAAAATTATTATCCTAATATAAGTAGATATATTATTAAGATAAAATTATCCTAATAGAATTTGATTTACATTTTTGCGAAAATACGGTGTGAGAAATTACAATTTTATAACTTTTTACCTTTTATATCAATAAAAAAATTTAAGAGTTTTTTTAATTTAATATTGGAGTATTTTATTTATATTCATTACTAGTCATATTTATATAGAAATAATTATAAATAATAAATGTTTTAAAAGATATTACACAATAAAAAAATAAATTATTACTTCATTTATAGGTGTCATCAAAATAAAACTACACTGCATTTAATATTGCAATCATATAGAGTAAATAATTTTTAACGGGCAGGTCGGGTCGGGCCGCGACCCTAATATACCGGGTTTGATGACAGTCAAGTCGCGGATCTATATTTATAGGTGTTGACCTACGAAAAAACGTGTTGGATGGGTTGGGTTTACGGGTCAAGTCAAGTCATTCAGATTAACTAGAGAGTACAACTCTAGTCTCTTAATTTATAAGCAAACAATATATATACTAATAAGAGTGCTAGATAATTTAAGTTAAAATTAGAAAAAAAATCATATTCAAATAAATTGATTAATATATAAAAAATAATTATGATCAATCAATCAATCTATCAATTATCAATATAATTAAACGATACATTTTTCGAGCGACGTTGGTAATCTCCAATAGTTTTAGAATTCTTAAATACAAACTTCAATTATTTATCATATTTAAGTATTTTAAAATTTTGAACTACTGCAAACTTGATTAGACTATTTTAACTAATTCAAAATTTAATGAAGTTAAAACACTTAAATAAAATAATTAAATAATTAAAAACAAAATGAATACATGTCGGGTTAGACTACGGATATTTCGCGTGACATGTAGTCTCAAACTTTTTTAAACTACGTAATTTATTTAAATAACTTTATATATGTCAGGATAGACTACAGGTCGGTTCAAATAGGGGTCGGGTTATACGGGTCACGAGACAGATTATGCTTAGAATACAACTGAAAAATAGTTTCGAACTTAGATTTTTTTTTACCTTTTAAGTAGAACGGAGTAATATTTTCAATATTACCTTTTTATTTATTTTAATAATATTATTTTTATACTCCTTTATTATAATGTTTATATTACAAAGAATTTTTAAAATTATTTTAATAATTATTTACTATCAAAAGATAAAAAATGTTGTATTAAATTGAATATTAATTATATTTGTAATTTAAAGTATCGAGTCACGGATCAAGATTTAGATGTCTTGAATCTTAACCTATGAATAAACGGGTTGAGCGGATCGTTTTACAAGTCAGGTCAAGTTTTGTTGAGTCTAATAGTAACGTTACTATTTAACACGATAACACAAATTTAATCTTCCAACAAGCGTTCCTTATGACGACCATATCTGTCACAGAATCGCAGGCTTGCGACGGGGAAAATACTACCCATTGGGTAGATAAGACGAAACAAAGTGTCATTTACTAAGTATTTTGCTTTGGTTTATCTACCCCACATCTGTAGTACTTGACCCGTCGCAAGTTTGCGACGAATATATCCGTCACAAGTAAGAATTTCTGTTAGGCTCCCTATATACATCTTTACAAGAGAGTAACGTAAATATATAAAATTAATTATATCGAATAACTAATAAATTAAAATTAGAGTTTTAACAAAATTTAGGCAGAGTAATAGATTGAGTCGAACTAGGCTTTTAGACTAAAGCTTTAAGATTGGTTTAGGTCAAATGGGTCGCGGCTCAGGAAAAAAGGGCTCATGACCCTAAAAACAATGGGTCGGGCGGGTAGGGTCGAATATAGTGCGAGATGATGACATACATGCAATATATTTGATGCAGAAAGTCAAATGATTATAATCTTATAAAGTAAAAGACATAGATAAACTAAATGTTCACAGATGAGTTGTGACGTATTAATATTGCTCACAGATACATGACCCACTAATTTGATGAGCGTCGTTTTTTATCCAAGTAAGTAAGTAATCAATATAGGCACTAGACCAGTCAAACAAGTTGAGCGGGTTGGCTCACGGGTCGAGTTATACGAGTGGAGTCAGGATACGGGTCCGGTTATACGAGTCACGGGTCGAGTTATTATCGATAACTCCAAAATTACAATTATTTGAAATAATCATAAACAGTTTGTCACAGTCAATATCATAAAATGAAGTATTATCACTATTATGGATGATTTAGTAGCATTTTTGATGCACCCGTGCATCGCACGGGCATTAAAACTAGTAAATAGGAAATTGAAGAGGGAAAAATATGAGAATTGGAGGTAATAGTTGGAGGGAAAATGAAAGAAAGTTTGAGGGAAAATAAAAGGTAAGTAGTTTGGAGGGAGAACAAATACAAAAAAAAGAAAAAAAAAGAAGTGAAATTCCATGTCATCAATGTCGTGCTGGCACTTAACAGCCAAAACTAACGTCTAAGTGAAGTTTGATCACGGTTTATACTAGTTAACGGAGTTCAGGGGTACAGTTGTTAATTGCTAATAAGTTGAGGTACAAGTGGGAAAAGTGAAAACTTGAAGGATACAAGTGGGAATTTCCCTTAAAGTTAAGAGTATCGATACCAAACAAAATGAGATCTGAAAAGGGAAGAACAGGATTCGATGTATCTCGCGAAGAAGGACGAGAAAAGTGCAAACTTCACTACTCAGAAAAATAAAAGTAACGTATGTTGTGAAAATATGAAAAAGCATAGTATGACAATTCCTCCTCCAACTAATTTAAAAGAAATCAGTTGGACTTACAAAACAGGCCCAAAATTCTAATTAATTAAAATCTGATCCGCGGCCTGGGTCAGACGCACTCGATCGAGTGCATGGAGTGTCACTCGATCGAGTGGATCCGTAATTCCTCCAATCTTTGTCCGTCTTTGGGCTGAAAAGAGGAATCGACCCAAAACTCTGATGCAGTCCAGTTGAGCTCTGAAGTGAGGCACTCGATCGAGTGCTATAGCACCACTCGATCGAGTGGGTGCTGCTGAACTCGTGGTTGAGCTCTAGTTTGCTTCTCGGCTTTTCATTTCCTTCCTCGTCTCGGCTATCCGAGTTATTACTCCAAAATAAGCTCAAAATTGTACCTAACCTGCAAAGTAGCACGAGGATCGGCAGTATCGACTTTCTAATAAAAATCGACATTAAATATATAGATTGGAAGAAGAAAAGCTCAAAAACGGTTGTCGGGGGACAATAAAATACGATATAAAATATGTTGATCAAAAATCAACCACAACACCCAAAATGCTCATCTCTTCTAGAGCCTCCCAATAGCAACAACCTAACTCCTCTACGAAAGTAAGGAAGAAAGCGGAGAGAACAAAAGTTACCGAGCGGGTCGCTTCCAGAATCTTCAAATTGTGCTATCAAGGTGGTGGTTATCCTGTAAGAGTAGAGAACAAGACTATACAAAGGACACGAAAACATAACGAAAACGAAAAAAGAAAAAGGTAAAAAGAAAAGGAAAATAAAAAGAAAATGTTTTTGGTTTTTCGGAATTTTTCAATTTTTAAGGTTTTTGGAAAGATTTTTGAAAAAACAAAAGGATAGTAGATCCCTCCCCCACACTAAAACTGTGCATTGTCCTCAATGCACAAGTAGGGGAAAAGATCGTAAAAGACGGAAAAAGAAAAATAAGAAAAATCTTTTTGGATTTTTATAATTTTTCAAATGTTTTTGGATTTTTCGAAAATTTTGAAGAAAGAAAACAAATGAAAAGAAAACGATAAAAGGGTGGCGGGCCTAGGTGCAATCACATCACCTAGACCCTAGCCAAGTGGCTAAGAAAATGAGAATAAAATAAAAGAAAAGAAATTAAAAGAAAGGATGAAAAATGGGCGTAGGTGTAGTCACATCACATAGCCCAGATTAAGAAAAATTTGAGAAAATGAGAAGAATTTGGATTTTCAAAAGGTCAATGGCGTAATCACATCGCCTAATGACCGGGAGCAATATCAAGGCCGCTTTGGCCGCAACAATCGATCAATGAGACAGCTTGCAAAGTTATGTTAGAGATAAATCAATCACAATGACAATAGGATAAAAGGAACAAGAACGGAATCAACCAAAGGACATGCAATTATAGATGATTAAAGACTCACCGACCCAACACACACAAATACACAACACACACACACACACCACCGACTCCGGGAGAGGGTCTAGTCCGAGTGATCGACCAACGCAAATGAAGCGCTAGGAGACCCATAAAAGGGTATACCCTCGGAGGATGGCTCGGGAGAAAACTCTTCCGGACCGTCGCTAAGCGAGAGGGGAAGGTCGGATTCAATCTCACAAAGGTCATAGATCGTACGACCTTTGGGCAACTTGTAGTGCGCATACTGCCAAACTCCCCTTCCTCCCGACTCAGTCTTGGTCGGCCGGAATTCACCGGGACCTAAGGGTAGGTCCCAATTGTGGTGAACAAGGATAGTGGTTTGGTGTGTGTTCGGAACTATTAAAGATCTTCCACGGCTAATGTAGACGAGGCGCTGATGAGGTACATGAAAGATCCAGGTCGGAAAATAGGCCTCGTCAAGCCATATGGAATCGTCTAGTGGGGTGAGGTGGTCGGTCGAATAACCCAATTTCTTCGCATTTACTGTCACAAGACCTCCACAATCTAAGGAGGGGCGTTGGGTGACAATGATATGGTGGAAATGCAACGCCACGACAAGTGGTAGGTCTAAGGGGTTAGGGTTACCGAACAAAGAGTCACAAATCAATTGCAAGACACACACATTAAGAGTATTAATATTATCGGCTGAGGGTAACAAGCAGTGGGAGAGCATCTCGCAAAAATAGGGAACTGCGGGGTTACGAATTTCCGAGGCAAAGGATAAATTAGCCTCGTAACCCCCTTTACAGCGTGATATGCGCTTCCAAAGACCTCTCCTAGATACACAGGCTTGTATGTTTCTCGAGGGTTCACTAAGTCTGGTACCCGATGAGGGTAGGCCTAGTACTAAGCCGAACTGGGAAATAGTCAATCGATGGGGTTTACCGAATAGTCTAAATTTAATCGCTCTAGGTGTGGTCAGATTGTCAATGGCAAAAGTTCCTAGGAACTCGCAAGTAAGGTCTTTATAGGTGAAGGCCGCGAGGCTAAGGAGCTCGCTAGTTCCGGTCCTTGACGATAATTCTTTAATATCGTCTACTATTCCTAGATTGGTCATTGTGTGGGGACAAGGCCACCTAGTGCTCTGAAAGATCTTTTCAGAGAAGGTCTGAGACAAAGAAGTATTAAGACAAGGTAAATTTATAGGCTTAGAAGACTTAGAAGATGTATAAGATGTAGAAGATTTAGAAGTCGAAGCCATACCTTGCTTACGAGCGGCTCGCCTTGCTCTTGTCTCCATAGTAATAACCTTGCAAGAATAATCCCCAAAAACTTGAGTTTCACCTCTTCAAGCACCCAAAATAATCACCCAAGATGGGGAGGAGGTATGAATGGAGGTTTAAATGTGGTTGGGGTGTGGAAGGTGGTGGTTTGATTTTATGAGGAGTGATAAGGTGAAATGAATGTGAGGTGAAGGTGATATAAATAAAGATAGTTGAGGAGGGAAATGAAAGTTTTTAAAGTAGATTGTAAATATTTGGTGTTCATGTTTTGGAGGGAAAGTTATGTGGAGTATTTGGGGAGGGAATTGATATTGTAGTGAGAAAAGGTGAATAGGTGGTCCGGCCAAAGTCGCCGGGTGAAGTTTCACCCGGTGAAGCGTCATCGGGTGAAATTTCACCCGATGGGTTTTCGTTGTGAAAATCTCATCTTGCAAAATTTTCCACCAGGTGAAGTTTCACCGGGTGAAATTCTCATCGAACGAAATTTCGCCCGACGGTATCTCGTCAATTCTGGCAAATCTGGCAATTCTGGGATTTTTTTTCGTAAGGCAAAATTTCTCCCGGTCATGACCTCATCTGACAAAATTTCAACCGATGGCAAATCTTCAGCAAATCCTTCGGCGTGGCAAAATTCCATCGGGTGAAATTTCACCCGACGGAAAACCTTCAATAATCTCACCGGGCGAAGTTTCGTCCGACGGTCTTGTACGCTTCATTTTTCCGCCTTACCATTTCGTGGCTCTTCAATAATCACCTAAAATTTCAAATAACGACACGACTCACATTACATAATCAATATGTCCCACAAACATGCTTGTGGTCTTCAAATTAAGCTTCATAACTTCACCAAAAGTTTGATCTTCATCCAAATAATTGCTCCACGACGAAATCCAACTTCATCCATTGTTCTCAAGCTAACAAAGCTAACGAATTAAACACAAAGAAATATGTTACATATATACAAGGTGGTTGTTGAGGATACCACCAAACCTACATCAAATTAAGAGGAGGTTAACCAATGCTCCCCAACGGAAGCTCACCAAGTTTCTCGGTAACAAAGGTCTCACGAACGTGACCGACATGATAAATCTTTAAGCTATGTCCGTTAACCATAAACTTCCCGGTTTTCGGGCTTGAGATTTCAATTGATCCATATGCTTGCACCTTGGTCACCTCGAATGGACCCGACCATTTCGATTTCAACTTACCGGGGAAAAACTCATTCGAGTTTTCAAGTAAAGAGCAATTCAATGCTCTTAGAAGTAGATCAAATAATCTTGCATGGAACTCAAAGAAATGACAATAGAAAGCATTGATGCACAAAGATAGCACATAAACATAAGAGGTCAAAGCAAATAATAGAGTATCCATCATGCCTCTATGTTCAAAAGGCGCTTTCATGTCATTGTTAAACTCCTTATGTGAGTGAGGAAGGAATATCAAAGAGGATGGAGGATATATGGTGTAGGAACCATTCATGTCTAGCTCATATGACGCTTGTAAAGAGGTAAGGAGAGACATTTTATCAAGAAGGTGAGGGTAAAAGAAGTCGTCCTTAGATAATACCTCAATAATGATCACATTAGAGTACTCCTCATCCTTTCCATTATCAGTCAAAGTCTCATACTACTCAATAAGGTGGGTCTTAGGAGCTTCTCCATAATTCGCTCCATCATAAAACATCTTACCCTCTTCACTTCTAAATCCCTCTATCATGCGCTCAAATAGAGGATTATGCATCGCAACCTCACATAAGCTCTGAATTGTCGGATTTTCAAAGGTGTTGGTCATGGAAAGCTCAATAGGCTTATCACAAGTAGTTGTAGATATGTCCTCAAATTTACTCTCATCATCAACAAAGTGGGGGATGCAATCATTCTCAAGGGAAAGAACGGGGTTCTCAGCCTCTATTAACACACAATCATCATCCCTCTTCATGTCAAGAACATCACAAGACATACTCACAATTTTCTCATTATAAGGCTCATCAACATCCTCAAAATTCTCAACAAGAGTCTCCTCAATAACCTCATCACCAACACATCTCCTACTCCCAAGATTATCATCAAGTGTCACATTTAAAGGCTTGGAGCTCATATCATGTTGCATAGAAGAGGAGTTAATTAGCTCAAGCACATCTTCAATACAAGACACATTGACATCATCACAATTCTTACATGACCCCATAAAATCATTATCAAGAGCATCATTATCAATCAAATTCAATGGAGAATCATGCACAATACACGTATTCAAAGGGAGTGAGGGAGTATGTTGGGATTGAACAATATGCACATCATCTTCTTCATCTTCTTCTTCGTATATTAAATCCAAATAAGAAAGGGGGTGGAGATGTATAAGAAGAGGAAGCATTAAATTCATGTTTCCCATCATCACAAATGGCATAAGGTGAAGAATCATGCAAACTATTCACAAAAAGTGGAGAAGAGTTAACACGAGAGGATTGAACATTGCAAACAAGAGAGGAAGATTCAACTCTCGATGGTTCTCTCAAAGGTGTCACTTTCCCATATCCCTCACGGGCATCGGTTCTAGCCACTTTCTCAAGCAATAATCTTGCCTCATCATCACCTAATTCGTAAAAGTTACCACCGGCCGAAACATGAATCAAGTCTCTAACGTGTTCAAGCAAGTTGTCAAAGAATATTATGGTGGTTAGCCAAACCGGAATCCCATGGCGTGAGCAATATGTCAACAAATCTCGAAATCTCTCCCAAGCATCACTTAAACACTCAAACTCACCTTGTTCAAAGGTAAGGATCTCTTGTCTAAGTTTATTGGTCTTGTGATGTGGGAAGAAGTGGTTTAGAAAGGCTTGAACAAGTTCATCCCAAGTAGAAAATGTGTTGGGAGGATAAGAACGTAGCCATCTCGTGGCTTTACCTCCAAGGGTGAAAGGAAAAACTAAGAGTTTAAAGGTGTTGATTGGCAAACCATTCTTCCTCGCAACTAAACAATTTGTATGAAATTCCACAAGGTGTTCAAGCACATTTTCATTAGGCAATCCCCAAAACATATCTCTTTGAAGCACCGTGATAAACACTTGATCCACCTCAAATTTCGCTCTATCCTCATCTCTAATGGTAATAGGTGGGGTAACCATGTGGTCATAGAGTCTGCTATGGTCGGCTAAGGTCGTCATGAGAGACATAAAAGAGATTGACCTACAAATGATCAGATGAATGCAAGAGGCAAGCAATATGATCACCAAGAAGCAAACAGAAAGACTAACCTTATTTATTTTTTTATTTTTGTTTTTCTTTGTTTGTTTTTTTACCCAAACACAATGACTAAAACTCAATTAACTAACGCCGCTCCCCGGCAACGGCGCCATTTTAATCACCTCCCAATCGGATCGGTCGTTAGCGAAGGACGGGGGATCAAACGATATTTGTAAGACTCGAGATTACACAAAAACAAACAAGTATTCGTGGTAAGTCGAGGTCGGTCCACAGGGAACGGAGTGCAATTGAGTAAGAGAAGCGTGTTTGGGGTCTAAAAAAAGGGGTTTTAAAGGTCGAGTCTATACTAAAACGCAATAAATAACTAGAGATGGTCAATTAAGGAAAAAGGTGTTAGGGGGAAGTCGGGATTCGAAAATTGGGGTCTAAGAATCTTGGAATCGGGTTTTAGTCACAACGTTGATAAGGGAGAATGCCACCTTTCGGTTTCTTCACCCAACCCACCTAAAAACCCGCTTTCGCGGCGAAAAATGGTAAGTCTCAATTCAAGGTAACTCCTACCCCGAGTTTCCCCATATTGATAAGAGTGAGTCAAGGTCGACCTAGCCGTGGTTCTAAGTCAACAAAGACACAAAAACCTCAAAATTGATAAATCAACAAGCAAACAACCCACCATTATCCCTCAATTCAAATAATCCAAGTCCTTATCCCTAAACCCCCAACAAGAAATCTACTCACTACTCATTATAAAACTAACACTAGGAGACTAGGAGAAAGACTAAATATGCTTGAACTAGAGGAGAAATAATTAATCTAAGACAATAAAGGAAACTACACTAACAAAATATCAATAAGAAGGAGAATAAACAAACACACAAACTATGGAGAAACAAACAAAGGAAAGAGAAAAACAAACAAACAATGAAAAAGAACACTAACATAAACTAATTAATGGAGAAAGGGAGAAGAAAGAAACTACCAACTATGGAGAAAACTAAAGGAGGAAGATAAAGATTAATATAAAGATTGAATCTTAGAAGAGAAAATACAAGAACTTTGTCACCAATCCTTGCAATACTCTTCAATCTTCAAAATAAAGCCCAAATCTTCAACTAATGTAGGAACTTGATTGTAGAAATTATGGGGTAGATTAATCTAAAACTAATGGAAACTACTAAATTTATGGAGTTTTTCTACTATGTGAACTACTACTACTACTACTACTACTACTACTACTACTAAGGAGATCTACTAACTACCCTACTCTAAGGAGGCACACTTATGGCACAAATTGAAGTGAAAACCTAGGGTTACTATATATAATAAGCCCTTAATGGGTCACACAATCTTAAAGCCCATAATCTAATCCTTGCCCATTAGTGAGACTTTGTCTTTTGAGATGAAACTTTGCCCAATGAGTCTTCATAGGGTAAAGTTTTGCCCTGCGGATTCCCTCCAATATGGCCGAAATACTTTCAGGTGAAGTTTTTCCCGGTCAAAATCTCGTAGGGTGAAATTTCGCGCGGTCAAATCTCATCGGGTGAAATTTCGCCTTGTGACTTCAGAGGGCCATAAATCTCTCATTTGAACTCTGATTGGGGCGTGTGATATGTCGTTGGAAAGCTAGGAAGATAAGCTTTCACCTCCAACTAGATTGACTTCGATCCGAGGTCTATAACTCTAGATATATCTATTTGAAGTTCGACCTCTCCGGTTTTTGCTCAAGGTTTCACCTCTTGGGTTTGGACTTTGGATTTTGAGTTGTGTGCTTTGCTTTTCGGACGGTATCCCTCTCTTTCATGCTCATAGAAGCTCGGACACGTTTTTGGTCGAAAATCCTATCAAAATGGACAGAAAACTACCAAAAACACGTAAAATGTAAAACAGAGATGCTAATGCGAGAAATACTCAAAATACGGCAATAATCGCACTTTATTCTCGCAAAATGGAGGAAAAACGGGCTTAAATGGGAGGAAAAATGGTCCAAATATGACACACAACAGTTGCTGGGGAGACGGCGATTAGTTAATTGATTAAGTCCTTGTTTTAATTGTATTTGGTTAATTGTTTTAGCTTTATTTCTCCTTCTACCCTAGTACCACTCGGTGCTAGGAGTCTCATCTTTGAATTGAGTTGTGTTCAGGAACAGTTATATTTGGCATTGCTTATTCCATACCGGTGCAAGCAAGGCGATATTATTATTTCGATCCTCATCTCAACCAAATTGAAACCTCATCCATATCTTACATCAACCCACCATCCATCCAACCTTCTTAAATTTCTCACAAAATTTCCCTTCCTTTCTTTCCCTTCAAAAATCACCTCCACAAAAAAACAAACATGCCTACCTTAAGATCTCATTACCAACCCACCAATGAACAAACTTCTTCTCCCGTCGCATATGGAACCATACATGATAATTTTGAGCTCAAGACTTCTCTAATTGCCATAGTCCAACAAGATATCTATCATGGACTTTCACAAGAAGATGCTCTAGAACACATGGAAACATTTAAAGAAAAGCTAGTTGGAATGAGATTGAATGGACTTACTTCATGTCAATTCCATAGGCTTTTGTTCCCCAAAACCCTTCGTGATGATGCTAGGAGATGGCTACAAAGCCACCCCGATAACACCTTTCAAACATGGGATCAATTGGCCAATGCATTTCTAGAAAAATACTATCCTCCTTCCAAGACCAATCAATATCGAATGGAGATTCAAACCTTCCGACAAGGTGATGATGAGAGTATAAATGAGGCTTGGGAAAGATTCCGGATCTTGCAAAGGAAATGCCCACACCATGGTATTCATAATTGGCTTTTACTTCATATTTTCTTCAACTCCTTATTGGATAGCGCCAAAGATAATGTTAATACGGCGGCAAAAGACGATTTCTTCTTGCTTGATGAAACCGAATCCGAGAAACTTATTGAAAGATTAGCCAAGAATGGTGAATATTCCAAAAATGACCATCATGGAGAGTCAATTGGTGAGTCATTGTCATCAACCAAAAGGAGAGCCGCCCTTGAAGCTAGAGTTGATGAGTTGGTCAAGCAATTTGAAATCTATGTTGCTAGAGCCAACTCTCCACCCAAGAATAGAACATCTCCAAGAAGATCAACTTCACCAAGGAGGGTGAGTTCACCAAGACGATCATCTATTTCACCACCCAAATTATATCGAGTCGAAATTCCATGCGATTATTGTGGGAAATATGACCACGACTCCGATTTGTGTGTGAGAAAAGAGAATGTACATCGAATTGACGCTAGAGGAACCTATGAAGCACCCTACATGTAAAATCCTAATTTGAGAACCGAATTCTATTCCATGCCATCCCAAGAATCATATCCCTACTATGATCATGCAATTCCAAAAGCCCCCAATCAAAGGGCTTATTCCAATTCTTATGGGTTTGGCCATCGACAAAGATATCCTCATGGAAATCATGTTAATCAAGGGAACTACTACCATCAAGGACCCCATCATCCTAGTTATGGTCATTCCTTTGGATTCTACCCTCAATGCAATCAAGGCCCTCCAAGGTATTCCCAAGGTAATTCTCCGCACTTTTATGAAATGCAAGAGATGCTTAAATACTTGTTGAAGGAAAATGCAACAAATCGGGCTAGACTTGAAGCTTTAGAGGCACATGCTTCCTCACAAGCTCAATTTTCCCATGAACCATCCTATCCTTTCAATTGTGCATCCATGAATGCCATCACGGTAGTAAGCAACAAAGGAATCGGTGAAGCCCCTCAACCCACAAACCGGTTTCATACATTTAAAAGAGAGAAAAAAGAGGACACACAATAAATGTATGAAACTTTTACCATTGAGAAAGAATAAAAAGTTCTTTATATGATTATATGTACTTTGATGGCAATGGAAATATGTATATGTAACTACAACCATTGATATTGCCCTTAATGACTCATTAAAGAAAGAGAACGATATATAAATGTGAGGTTAGATGTTAATACGTACTGATATCCTTTAAAAGACAAAGGGAAGAAGATCAAACCCCACCACAAGCGGTAATCCCGGATAGGGGCGGAGCTAATTAAGTTTTAACAATGAGATATCTTATTATGTTGATGGTGGTGTAATGGTTTAGTCCTTTGTTATCTAGGCAAATGGTTGGGCTTTGATCCTTGTTGGCTCCTTTTTTTGGTTAAATATATTCTGTAACTTTTCAACAGACAATTTGTTGAACAGGGGACTCGAACTCAGGTCATTTGCATCAAATATTGATCACGTAACCAATCTCACAACCTCATACTTGATGCACTACATCTATAGAAGAATAATCTTATACTCTGTACTTAAACAATTTATCAAATCTTTCATTCTTTTACTCATAGATTTTTAAAACACTTTACAAATATTTGGCTTAATATTTTGTTAGATAATGTAAATATTTCATTTAATTTTGTAATGATTTTAATAATCATGTCATTAAAATATGATTTAAAATATATATATATATATATATATATATATATATATATATATATATATATATATATATATATATATATATATATATATATATATATATATATATATATATATATATATATGAAGGATCAAGTAAGTCCACTTATCATAATTGAGTCCGTGAGTCCTCATCTCAAACCTTAGATTAGTGATAGATAATGGTTAAGATTCTTTTATCAATTAAGAAATAACTAACTAAATCTTGGTAAATATTTTATTTTTTTTCTCTCTCCTCCTTAATTATCTTAATGCAAATCTTCTCTCTCCCATCAAAATTTTTAACTGCATCTTTCTATCACACAACAAGTGCGTCGTTTCATCTTCATTTTCACCAAAAAAATCATCATTTCGCTACTGGCATGTTACTCTAACTCATACAATGTGTTACTCTAATTCATGAATTGTGTTATTTTAACTCATAAAATCTGTTACGTTACATAATAGTGTCTTACTAAAATAGTACGTTGCAAAATGTATGTTTCTATTAAGGATACTCCAAAACAAAAATTATAAAACTCCATTATAATTCCAATTTTTCACACCTGTTACACTAAGGCCCTGTTCTTTTCAGCTGAAACAGGGCTGAGCTGGTCTGATAAGAGCTGAGCTGGTCTGATAGAAGCTGAGCTGAGCTGAACTGATAGAAGCTGAAACTAATAACCACTTATATAAATTATCTAATAAAATTTTTAAAAAATGAAAAAAAAAAATATAACACCAATTAATAAATTTAAAATAATAATAATAATAATAATAATAATAATAATAATAATAATAATAATAATAATAATAATAATAATAAGTAGTTATTATAATAATAAAAAATCAATAATAATAACAATAATATTTTTTTTTTGATTCATCAATAAAATTCTATTTTTTATAATAAAAAAATAAATAATAATAAATAATAAATAATAGTAATAATAATAATAGTAATGATGATGATGATGATGATAATAATAATAATAATAATTATTATTATTATTATTATTATTATAATATTAATTATAATATTAATAATAACAATAGTAATAATAATAGTAATAATAATAATAATAATAATAATAATAATAATAATAATAATAACAATAATATAGTATCTCGGCTACCCACCTATTTTTTGTAATCTGCGTTTTGATTCATCAATAAAATTCTCATTCATAATTAAAAAAAAAAATAAAAAAACAAAAATAATAATAATAATAATAATAATAATAATAAACAAAAACAAAGATAAGCACCCCTCTGTTCTGCCCCCTTCCTTGCCGCCCTTGCCTACCGCTCACCCCCAGCTCGTCGCGTCCTCGACCGTCGTGGTTGATATGATCAGGAGTTTTCCGCGGGGCACTTCTTGTGGACGGGACGGTTTTCGTGCCCAGCATCTTCTGGATTGTTTGAGCGGGGCCGCGGTTGCTATCTCGGATGATCTGATTACCTCTATCACTAGGGTGGTTAACCTGTTTCTCGAGGGCAGATGCCCGCAGGTTCTCAGTGAGTACATCGCTAGTGCTCCGCTCACCCCGCTTATTAAACCAGGTGGTGGGGTCCGTCCTATTGCTGTGGGCACGGTTTGGAGACGCCTTGTCTCCAAGGTTGGGGCTATTCTGATTGGTCCGTCGCTTTGCGGGTACTTTGAGGGCCTCCAGTTTGGGGTCGGGGTTTCCGGTGGGGGAGAGGCTATTTTGCATGCCTTGAACCGGTTTGTTGAGGATCGTGGTGGGGACGTGGGCCTTTCCATGCTTTTGGTTGACTTCCAGAATGCTTTTAATTTGGTCGACCGGGAGGTCATGTTGCGCGAGGTTCGCCGTTGTTGCCCTGTTCTGTCCCGCTGGGTCGAGTTTTGTTACTCTCGGCCTGCCAGGCTTTTCTACGGGGAGCACAGCCTTTGGTCTTGTCAGGGGGTCCAGCAGGGTGACCCTTTGGGCCCTCTTCTTTTCGCTTTGGTCTTGCATCCCTTGATTTGCAAGATCCGGGACTCTTTTCCCTTGAGCTTGCAGGCTTGGTACTTGGATGATGGCACCATTGTTGGGGATACCTTGGTCGTGGGGAAGGTTTTGTAGCTGATTATGGAGGATGGTCCTCGCTTGGGCCTTCACCTTAATGTCGGAAAAACCGAGGTTTTTTGGCCTAAGGAAGACCCTAGGAGTCGACTACCGGGGGTTTTCCCTCACGATATTTCTCGACCGCTGCGTGGTGTCAAGGTTCTTGGTGGCCCTGTTAGTATCTGCCGTGCTTTCAGCAGTGAGCTTGTGGCGAAGAGAGTTTCGAGAGCCGTTGAGCTTATGGATTCGGTTGCTAGGATTGAGGACCCTCAGTGCGAGCTGTTGTTACTTCGTGCTTGTGCCGGTATTTCTAAGCTCTTTTTCTCTCTGCGTACCTGTCCCCCTTCGATCTTCGACTCTGCTCCGACCTTTGACACGGCTTTGCGGTCTAGCCTGGAACGCATTGTCACCGCGTCCGGCCCCGGGTTCGGGGATTGGTAGTGGCGTCTTTCCACACTGCCCTTTAATTTGGGAGGGTTGGGTGTCTACAGCGCCGGGGATGTCCTGCACTATGCCTTTTTGGCTTCTCGCCTTCAGTCCACTGAGTTGCAGGCTTTGCTCCTTCGGCCTTCAGCCGTCTCTACTTCCGGGCCGACCTTCGATGCGGCCTTGGCTCTGTTTAGCGAGACCACCGGTTCCGACCTTTTCCGTAATCCTAGTGAGATCGCTGCTCCCAAACTCATGAAGAAATTGGCAGATATATATTTCACGAAGGTTGCTGCTTCGGTAGAATCGGTTTTCTCCTTGACTCGGCGACAGGTGGTTTTGTGGAAGTCTCTGCAGGGTGCCCACGCGTCTGACTGGTTGCGCGCTGTACCCATCTCTGGGCTGGGGCAGACCATGAATGGGAGGACCTACCGCTCTGTCCTTTGCTATCGGTTGGGTGTCCCTTTGTTCCCGGTACCTAAGCCTTGCTCTGCTTGCTCCCGGGTTTGTGTTGGGGACATTTTTGGGGACCATGCTGTGTCGTGTGTCGGTACCGTTGGCATTAAGCATAGACATAACCTGGTTCGCGACACCCTTTTGGATATCTGCTTCCGATCCGGTATTTCGGCCGGTAAGGAGGTGGATATCGGTTTGATTGATGGGCATGACAAGCCCCTTCGTCCGGCGGACTTACTTCTGTATTCCTGGGATAGGGGGCGTGATGTGTGTGTCGATCTGACAGGGTCGTCCCCTTTGACTCAGTCTGCGATGTCTGATTTTCTGCCTGGCCGCGCGGTCGCTGATGCTGCTCAGCGCAAGTGCGCCAAGTATGGAGATTTGTGCACCAAGACTGGGTACGGGTTCCTACCTTTCTCTTTCTCTTCTCTAGGGGAGCTTGACGTGGAGGCAGCTGCTTTACTCAAGCGGATTCAGAAATTCTCTATCTCTCAGGACGCGGGAGCTCGAGCAGCTGCTTTTATTTTTACTCGTCTTAGTTTTTCTATCGCTAAGGGAGTGGGTGCCCAGATAGTATCTCGGCTACCCACTAACTTCTTGTAATTTGTTTCGTTATTAATGAAAGCTCCATAATAAAAAAAAAAAAAATAATAATAATAATAATAATAATAATAATAATAATAATAATAATAATAATAGTAATATAGTAATATAGTAATATAGTAATAATAATAATAGTAATAGTAATAATAACAATAATTAGTTAATAATAATAGTAATAATAATAACAACAACAACATAGTACTCCCTCCAATTCATTTGGTTTCTACTTTTATTTTTTCACACTCGGCAATAGACAATTTGTTATGTATATACTCCGTATCATTGATTACGTAATATACAAAATTTTAAATTTTGATATTCTTAAATCTTAATACAATACAAATAATACTCATATGTTACATTCACTCACAAATAGTGTAAAAAAATGTAAATTAATTGTAATAACATTGATACATATAATAAATATTTGAATGTAATATCTATTTCATGACCTCGGAATATTATGGAGTGCATAATAATATTAATAATTACGGAGTATTATAATAACAACGATGATAAAAAAAAATAGAAAGTAATAATAATAATAATAATAATAATAATAATAATAATAATAATAATAATAATAATAATAATAATAATAATAACAATGAGGATGATGACGACGACGACAACGACAACGACGATGATAATAATAATTTATTATTATTATTATTAACATTAAAAGATATGAGTAATAAAAATAACAACCACAATAACGACAATAATATTATCGTCATTATTATTTTTTTATGAAAAGAAATTTGCATTAAGATCGAAATGCAATAACAACAACAACAATAATAACTTATTGTAATTTGTTTCGATCTTAATGCAACTTTCGTTTCATATAAATAAAAATTAATTACTTTATTATTTTTATTATTATTATTATTATAAAAACGGATCTTGCATTAAACACCAGAACAAATTACAAGAACATATTATTATTATTATTATTATTATTATTATTATTATTATTATTATTATTATTATTATTGAAATATTATTTTAGGAGCTGAAAATATTATAACTGGGTTGAAAATATTGGAGCTGAGCTGAGCTTATAGGAGCTGGGCTGAGCTGATAAGAGCTGGGCTGAGCTGATAGAAGTTGAGCTGGTCTGAAACAGGCTGAAAATAAGCTGAAAAGAACAGGGCCTAAGAACTTGATATTGGTAATCAAATTATACCCATAAATTGTGTTACTGTAACTCATTATGTATGTTACTCTAACACATAAAGTGTGTTATTCTAATGCATAATATGTGTTATTCTAACTCATTTTACATCAATAAATTGATATAGGAGTTCCAACTGAATCAACTTCATTATAATTCCAATGTTTCACACATGTTACTCATAATCTGTATTACTGTAACTCATTAAGTATGTTACTCTAACGAATAATGTATGTTACTCTAACAATATACTATCCTACTTAGAATTCTGTTTCTTCATCCTCCTCGTCCTCTTCTTCATCTTCTTCATCATCATCATCGTCAGAAGCTTTGATTTAATCTAACCACCGCGCCATCTTTTCGTTGTGTACCTCCTCACATCGAATCCACAAGCCAATGCGTAGATTTTATAGAAGTTTACTGACTCATCCACGTCCTTGAAGATCTGCCCTATGTATGGAGGAAACTCTCACCCACATCCCTACACCATTCATGTGCTTTTGCGTCTACTGAAAAATAATAACAGTGCCAATAAACGTGGCGAAAAAGAAACAATCAGAACTTGAAATATGGATTAAAGTAACAGATGACAAGAATTAAATTAACAGATGAAGTGCATTGAAGTAACACTAGATTCAATTAAGAGAGTATAAAGTAATAGAGGTCAGACATTAAAGTAACAGATAGTGTGAATTAAAGTAACAAATAATATTCATTAAAATAACACCAGGTATAGGTTAGTGCAAAAAATTCATATAATGATCAGAAATGAGAGTATGACGCAATATCTTTCTTTGAATGAGGGCGATATTCTTTGATATTGTTTCCTATTTTGAAGTCAATCACGTCCCATAATTATAGGAAGCAATATCTTTCTTTTTTTTTTCTTTTTTCTTATTTTATATGGTGGTATTCTAAATCCTTTTTGTCACTCCAATGCATTACAATAACAAATGAAAAGAACTAAAGTAACAGATGAAGTGTGTTAAAGTAACACGAGATTCAGTTAACATTATGTGCATTAAAATAACAGGGGTTAGCCATTAAAATAACAGATTGTGTATATTAAAGTAACACAGTATGTGCATTACAATAACTCCATATATTTGTTCGTGCGTAAAATTCATATAATGCTTAGACCTTTTTGTGTTACATTTTTGTGTTACTCTAATTAAAATTATTTGTTACTGTGACTCAGAACGTATGTTACTTCAACGTCGTGTCTGCTTCAATAGAAAACAAAACAATAGTATAAGTGATGCTTAAGAAAAACCTAAAGAATAAACAACACAATAACACGAGAGTAATGGACCATTGATATGAATCTATGAATAATCAAATGAATAAAATTCCACCTTTTAACAAATATAAAAATTTGGAATCTATACTAATAAGAGAGCAATGAACCAGATATGAATCTATGATGAATGAAATGACCATGAAAGCAATATCGACATGAAAATCGACGAAAAACATGAAAGCAAATTGACGCAAATTAGTCAAGATGAAGAATGAAAATTGACGCAAAACATGAAAGCAATAACGAAACTCATCATTGTTATCGTCGATGAATTGATTATCAATAGTTGATTAAGATGTCGCGATCATTAAATCCATAGTAACGAGATTTCGAGCACAAATTTGAATGAATGAATGAACGTGATATTGGAAGCATTTTTTTTAGGTTTTGATGAACGTGAACGTGAACGTGAATGAATGAATGAGTGAATGGATGTGATGTTATTGTTTCCTTAAATTATGGGAGTTATTTTAGGAAGCAGTATCTCTTTTTTTTTATGCAAATATTAGGATGCATCTTGTCCATCCATTCTCATCCCATTCAATGGATGGGATGAGGACTTAGGGACTCATATATAGAGAATGACTCATGAGAGCCTCTCTCTCTCTCTCTCTCTCTCTCTCTCTCTCTCTTTATATATATATATATATATATATATATATATATATATATATATATATATATATATATATATATATATATATATATATATATACATACAGAGGTAGGTTCAGATGAGTCCTCAATTTATTTTGAGTCCTTGAGTCCTTATATGAACCATTAGATCTAAAATTAATTGATGGATGAGATTTAAAGAAACAAAATACAATAAGAGTAATTATTAACTTTCCTTAAATTAACTCTCTTTTTTCTCTCTCCTATCTTAAATGATTAACTATCTTTTTCTCTTTCTAATTTTACATTAAATTAACTATCAGTACTTTCAATAATCCTCTTTATGATCTTCATCTCATTTATGTTCTAGTCATATAGAGTAACACATAACTCTGCTAGAGTAACACATAACTCTGCTAGAGTAATGCACTTTACGTACTAGATTTATACATTAAAGTTGAATATTTCAAACTGAGATTCAATATTTCAGATTGAAATTAAACATTTTGAATTGAAATTACATATTTCTCTGATAGAGTTACACACTTTGTGTAATAGAATAACACGCAATGTGTACTAGAGTAACACGCTTTGCATACTAGAGTAACACACTTTATTTACTAGATTTATATATTAAAGTTGAATATTTAAACTGAAATTGAATATTTCATATTGAAATTGAATATTTTGAATTGAAATTACATATTTCTATGATAGAGTTACACACTTTGTGTACTAGAAGTCTAGAATAACACGCATTATGTACGAGAGTAACAGACTTTGCGTACTAGAGTAACACACTTTACTTACTAGATTTATACATTAAAGTTGAATATTTTAAACTGAAATTGAATATTTCAAATTGAAATTGAATATTTTAAATTGAAATTACATATTGCTATGATAGAGTTACACACTTTGTGTACTAGAAGTCTAGAATAACACGAATTGTATACTAGAGTAACACACTTTGCGTACTAGAGTAACACACTTTATTTACTAGATTTATATTTGAAACTGAGATTGAATATTTCAAATTGAAATTGAATATTTTGAATTGAAATTTGTGGACATGACATAGGTCCACCCCGACGCGGCCGCGCGCGGGTTTGGGGAGGCGAATGGATCTTCATATGAGATGGGTCGAATTGAAATTTAAATCGTAGTGGAGTCGCCACCGAACTTTGTGGGAGTTCGGGCCCATTCGAACCCACTCTATACCTTAGTGGGCCATTCACAAAGTATGGCCCATTCGGATGTTAGAATTTATTGGGCTTGTCCCTTTGCATTTGATACCGATACCGACATTATCGGATACCGTGTATTGAATGACTCTCGTGTGCCAATGGATTCGGATATCCGGAAACCATGGTTCTGAGTAAGGGGTGAGGGTACGGGTTGGGAAGTTCACAAAGAACACCCAACCCCGCCCGCACATTAGCGGCCTCTACTAAGATATCGTTTGATGTTTTAATACGCACGTTAGTAATACGATGAGATGATATGCAAAAAACATTTTGACTAAACATGCGAAAATTAGAATAGGTTGCTATGTCGATTTAATGCATCTAAAATTAACGTCAAAGTTATATTTAGCATGCGAGATTCGTTTTAGTACAATAAAACAAATAACATAATAAATCGACAAAAATAGAACAAACGTGTTAGTAACGATAATAACGGGTTGCAAATTGGATAGAATGATGTAGAATGTCATGATACATGGTTTTGAAAAATAGTAAGTCACGTGATAGGCTTGACACGTGTTGACCGAAGTCATGAAAAATATTATCGAGACTCGAATGACCTTGTGGGACTCACGGTTTTGACTTGATAAAGGGCCACTCGACCGAGTCATTGAGAGACTCGACCGAGTGGACCTCTGAAAGTGTTTCTGTCCCGGATTTCTAGATGTCACTCGACCGAGTCATTGAGAGACTCGATCGAGTGAGCGGCCACTCGATCGAGTGATTGCGAGACTCGACCGAGTGGTTGTCAAAAAAACCTTCTGCCTCGGTTTTTGGGCTGCCACTCGACCGAGTGAGCTAGGCACTCGATCGAGTGCCCCCTGTACGAACTAGGGTTCGCTTCGTAATTTATTATTGATTTCGAAATTACTTTTTAATTTTAGAAAATCGATGATTTTATTGAGTCGGGCAGAAATATTGTATGATTTATGCTCGATTCGGATTTTGATACTCGTTGTATCCGATATTTGATTATTGAATCAATATCGAATATTTAGAGCGAAATCTAGAAAATACGTTGTAAGTCGTTGTAAATCAAACTAAAAACGAAATAGATTATCTCCGCGTTCATAGTGTCGTAATTAATTCTTGCGAATTATGTGACCACTATTTTAGCATCAACAAATTCGTATTAGCTAGATTTATTGACTAGTTCGTTTAGATACGACATCCGACTATTGAGTTGGTATCGAATCTAATAGAACGACGCTTTATATTTACTTGAATTAAAAGGACCCGATTTGATTCCCTCCACATTCCGACATCGTAACGAATCCTTGCGGATTATGTGATGTTGGATCCGCATCAACGGGTTTCGATCTAAACTTAAATAAAGTGTTTGATTCGAAAATAGTTTTAAAATCGTTGTATGCGACGAATGAAGACGATATCGACGATGCAATAATAAAACGTGACCGACGATGCGACGAAATAAGAAAAACGTTATTGTTGATGTTGACTCGCTTCAACAATCAAGCGTTAAAGGCGAATCCAAAGAAGGCCTATACGAAAGTGCAACAAAACAAAAAGGAAGTCTATAGACTAAGAAGACTGAGTCCGTAGACTAAGAAAAATGAAGGAAGTCTATAGACTAAAAAGACGGAGTCTGTAGACAAGAAGAAGACATAAGTCTGTAGACTAAGAAACAAGTCTATAGACTAAGAAAGTGCAAGCAAATAGACAAGTCTGTAGACTTGGATCTCAGTCTACCAGCATAAAATCCAAGTCTATAGAATGGGATACTGCATCCAAAAATAAATTCAGCGCAGATTCCCCCTTTTACGCTACCCACTATTTCCCCCCTCTTACGCATCAAGATTCCTACCCCACTACTTCAGTTCCTAGTTAATGGGGTTGAGGATAACAGTTTAAGCAGGGAGTTAAGGAGCAGTTATTGAAGACTCTAGCACTATAAATAGAGTTGTAATTCTAGGATCTCGATCATCTTCTTCTTCTATCTTTTATTCAGTAATTCAGTTTTTCATTCACACATCCTGTAAATAGTTAGATTTAATTTTTATTTAATTTTTCAGAGATTTCGGTATTTATTATTTTTAGTCAAGACTCGGGTTTTATTATTTTCCTTCTCATTCTACTATTTCCGATTTTGGTAATCTCTCTTCTTCCCTAATCTCCCTCCGTCTCAGTACTGTAACTTTTATTTTTCTTTTTAGTTTCCTGTAATTATTATTCCTACTGTTTATCTCTTTTCTTCATTTCTTATTCTTCCTATTGTTTCTTGTAATTCGTCTGCTTCTTTTCTTTAGTTTTTCTTTAATTAGTTTTATTATTTCCGTAGATATGCTTAGCTAATTTTTCGTCACTAGAGTTTAGGTGAACTATGAATTGAATCGAGTTTACATGTGATGACTAAATAATCGACCTTTACGAGTTAAATCGCTCTTGCAACATTATCTCGACGAGTAATTAATTATAGGCCGTAATTGATTATTTGTACCTTGTAAAATCCCGACCTACGTAGCGAAAGCCCGGGAACGGAATAGACCCGTTGTAATCGATAGAAATCCCTAATACGAGCGAGAGCCCGTTAGGTGACTTCTAGGATGACTAGTGATCCGAGAGGACCGTGTCGATGTTCTTTAACTCATTTTAACTGATTATTTGGAAATCGTATGTTGGCTTGTTTTGATTCGTAATGATCCGACAACTCTAGTGATTTTCTTAATTCATTAATTCATACTTTTATTTATTCTGTGTTACTGTCAGTTCATCCTAAATCATTATAATCGTGACCCGTTAATAGACTAATTGACTAACTTATAATTTTCAATCTGCCTCCCTGTTGAATCGACCCTATTTATAGCTATCTACCAGTTAGTTATATTTAGGTTTATTTTGATTACGGTGACGCGACTAACCCGTATCACGTCCGATTTCCGAGGATTTGGAGTCGGGATTCTTTTAATCTCGCCAAAAGGGGAGCATACCCTGTTATCCATTAAACTGGATTTCGATGTGACTAACAACGCAGCCGAATATGAAGCATGCATTCACGGGTTGCAAGCCGCCGCTGACTTAGGAGTAACAAACCTCCGGGTCCACGGTTACTCATCTCTAGTCATCAACCAGGCTCTCCAAAAATGGAAAACTCGGAACGCCAACCTCGTGGCCTATCAGGCGCGAGTAAGGGTTCTCGAAAAAACAATAATTCCAAAAGGTAGAATACATTTATCTACCCCGGGAAGAAAACCGGTTCGCGGATGCACTTTCCAAATTAGCATTACTAAACATCCCGGAGCATCTAACCAGCATGCCGATTTGCGTCGAAAGACGGTCCGAGCCGGCATATATCCACGTCATTCAAGATATCAAAATAACTAATCCGGAACCTTGGTAACAGGCTATTTTAACCTACTTCACAACGGGAGAATATCCTCCGGGGACTGAAAACCGGGCCAAGAAAGCCCTACGAAGGTTAGCCACCCAATTCATTCATACGGACGATGGACAGTTATACAAAAAGACGACACAAGGGGCTGTCCTTCTATGTGTCGACAAAATACAGGCCGAGAATGTTACGATCGTAGTGCGCGACGGTGAAAATGGTCCGCATATGAACGCCCATATGCTGGCCCGAAAAATCATGAGGCTCGGATACTATTGGAACAACATGGAAACCGACTGCCAGTTATATGTCAAACACTGTCATAACTGTCAGATTTTCGTCAACGTGCAACATATGCCGTCATCCCTACTATACACCATGACATCACCATGGCCATTTTCGACGTGGGGAATTGATATAATCGGAAAGGTGAACCCTTCCGGGATGGAAGGTCACTGCTTCATCTTGGTAGCTATCGACTATTTTACCAAATGGGTCGAAGCCGAGTCATATCGAGTTTTGAATGCCAAACATGTTGCTAAGTTCATCCAAAATAAGATTATATGCCGATATGGGATCCCGCACGAGTTCATCAGTGATCACGGGACCCATTTCCAAGCTGAAACCGTTACTTTGCTAGCAAAATATAAAATCCAAAGGCATATATCTTCGCCTTACCGTCCCCAAACGAATGGAGCGGTAGAGGCGGCTAATAAAACAATTGTCACCATACTTAAAAAGATGGCGGATAATTACCGGGACTGGCTGTAACACCCGCAATTTTCCTAACATTGTTATATGTTCCGTTACAATTATATCGTAACTCTGTAATATTTCGTCAATTACATTTTTCCCATTTCGAGGTCTCTTTCATTATCGACCCTAAAATTGTTTATTTTCGTAAAAGGATTTTAATTATTTTACTACGCGGTTTCATAAATAATTATTTTCTAACGCGTTTTAATCCGATTTCTTCGTAAACGCTTATATTATTTTACGAACCTCTTTTATCAACACTACATATTATTTTTATCCTATTTATTTTAAATCTTATCCTCGTATTTATTTTAATCGAAAACTTATCACTTCGATTTGTTGCTCGTTCTTTCCGTCTCAACCATCTCGTCTCCTGGTTGAGTTAAGAGTCCTTGTAACTCAATTATTCCTATCTGTTAGCTTCCTAATTTTTCTTTATATTCTCATTCATTCATTCTAGTCTATTTGATTCACAACACAAGTTTCTTTTCTTCTTTATGTTTCACTTTAAACTTCAACCTTTTCGTTCATCATCAATCCGATCATAATTCATCTCTAATTCTTTCCGATCTCGAGGGTAATTTAATTACTCTAATTTCCGATTTGAAATCGTTTTTACGAGATTTGCGAATAAATCGTTCTTTTAAATATTAAAAATTATTAAAAGGCCGAGACTAAAACATACAAATAATTTTTAATTTCATAATTTTCGTGATTTTTGATATAAAGGGTCAAATTGAAAGTTTTATTGTTTTAATAGAATTAGAACATGTTTCAGAATCTGTTAATGTTTTTGTGTTAATTAAAACTCTATTTTAAAGACTTTATTTCCAAAACCTTTGAAAAGAGACTACTATTCATTTTAAGTCTAATTTATGCCTATGTAATTTCGTAAATTAATTCCAAGTAGTTTGGTCACAATAAATTGTTTATGGAAATGTGTCAAACTAATCCGCGATTCTGTCAGTTGTGATAAGATCTAAATTGAAAGATATGTTAAAATTTTTATTTAATATTGTTAATTTACATAAAGAAACTATGAAAAGTCTAGTTAATGTTTCAAATTGGAATTTATTTAAAATCAATTTTTAAAGGTGTTTTATTAAAATAATACTATCGGGTGTCTAATTCTGACATTTTTTAAATACACGAATACAAACCCACGGTTTATTTGGGATTTTAGATTTTATTCAGAAATAGAAGTTGTAGCTAAGTTTCTTAAGTTTTCAACCCCACTAATCTTACATTGTTTTGATTTTTAATGATTTAATTACAAATTTTATAGTAAGACAGTGCTAATCTGGAAAATCTGTCAATTTGTTATTTAAATACTTTTAATTAGTTAAACTTCAACCTTTTTAAAAATAAGTATGATTTTGACTTTAGTTGACTTTTAATCATGAATTATACATTTTTATAATAAATATAATGTTTACGTCTCGAGGCCTATTATTAACTATTTTATATAACTTCTATTTTGATCGATTTCTATTTATAATATTACCTACTTTTGAAAAAGTTATTATTTTAAGAAAAATTATATTTTCATAAAGTTTTCTCTTTTAAGAACGAACTATATTTTTATTGAATTTCGGTAATGGCTTTGTTTTGGAGTTATGGAATAAGGAAAGTGTACGGGTAGAGTAATACAGTCTAGAGTATACGTTTTGCCATCAGCTATAAGGCTAGTGTATCCGAGCGGGATGCATTGGTTGTTGAACTGGGCATGTTCTTGTTCAGGAGTGTATGTTCATCTTGACCTTAAGCTCGTACATCGCATGTAAGACGCCGTCGGGTTGAACTGGGCACAATTGGTGTTCCAGGAGGGGTGTGCATATTTACTTAAGCTAGGACCTCGCATTGATAAGTCGCCGTCCTATTATGGTTGAGTTGCCTAGATTAGAGATCGAAGTTTGATTTGTTTGAACTAAGTTCTCGAAGCTAGTTTAGTATTCTCCTAGTGAAAGTCTATTCTGTTGCACTGATTCATATCCATAACGCCGTTATTATTATTGGTTGATATTGACTTGCAGGTTGGCAGTCGTTTTTAATTATTTTACTATATCATTTTAAACATTTTCCATTTTGAACTATTTTGATATAATAGTAATTATGCTTTAATGTCATGTAATATGCCTGGGAGAACGTCGTCGTTACTCCCCACTGAATTGTGGCTGTTATGTTTATAACATGACAGGTATTTTGCTGCTGGGTTTGGGTATGAGCTAGCGAGTAGCATGGATCCTACTCTACTTCGTGTATATTAATTTTTTGGATTGTTAAACCCATTTGGAGATTTTTTTCTTTTTTAGCCCTTTTGCGAAAAGTGGCATTTGTATTGACTAACCGTTCTTTTTCTAAAATATAGAACATCAGTGTGTTTTAATCCCAAATCTACAGTGATTCCGCCACTGTATTGCGTTAGAATTTATAGGGGATTACACTGGCCCGATAAAATACCTTTTGCCCTATGGGGATACCGAACGTCAATTCGCACCGCAATCGGGGCAACTCCATATTATTTGACGTACGGAATGGAAGCGGTCCAACCAGTCGAGCTAGAAGTACCGTCTCTCAGGATTTTACTAGAAAGCCAAGTGCCTGAAGCAGATTGGGTCCAAGCCCGATACGATTCGTTAGTTCTTTTAGACGAACGGCGGTCTCCGGCCCTCAACAATATTCAGATATACCAGAAAAGGATACAACGGGCTTTCAACAAAAGAGTTAGGCCCAGAAATATCAAATAAGGGGATCTG
Source organism: Agrostemma githago (assembly GCA_958450325.1). Taxonomy (NCBI): domain Eukaryota; kingdom Viridiplantae; phylum Streptophyta; class Magnoliopsida; order Caryophyllales; family Caryophyllaceae; genus Agrostemma; species Agrostemma githago. The sequence goes on from OY288261.1 coordinate 34,041,382, forward strand.
GTTCTCATGTCAGTCCGTGAATTACTACCAGTTGACCCAAGGGGAAAATTCAAACCCAATTTGGCTGGGCCGTATCTATTAAAGAAGATCCTATCATGAAGAGCAGCGATGCTGACAGACTTGGACGGGAATGAATTCGTCAACCCAACCAACATGGACCAACTGAAGCGTTACTACCTCTAAACTTTATCTCAATATCATTTGCAAAAAGTTTATAAAAATTTGTCTTTTTATAAATTTTCAAAATTATAAGCAAGTCGATAAGTTAGGATTATTTATCCTACTATCGCGCGCACCTCGAACTAATAGTCTTGGTGCATTTCGAAATTGCAAAAAAAATCTATGCCCGAACTACGTTTGGTTTGATTCCGCTAATTGTGGATACGTAGGCAGCCCCTCAAAAGGGTACAACCACTGCAATAACGAAAAAGACAGAAACGGTATTCACTAATAAATATGTCTTTTATTAAAAACCCGATAAACTCGGGAATTTCAAAATTACATCACACAAAAAAAATAAAAAACAACAAAAAAAGTACACCACAAAAATAATAGTAATACTTAGATAATAAAACTAAGGAGACTAGTATTTAGGGCATTTTGCCCTTTCCCTTGTCTTTTGGGTCGCGTGGAGCCCGATGTCGCCTGGGCGGGGGCGAGCGTTCCCGGATCACAAGGGGAACCTCCTTTGCTCGAACCCGTTTCTTCGACAGCGGGTCTTCTGCCATTGTAACCGGTCCAAGTCGAGCCCGTACGTGTTCAGGTAGCCTGTCTCGAGAACCAAGTCGGTCCTGAACTGCCAGCTTCGGACCAAGTCTCCTTTCTAAGTCGGTCTGGGGGCTCACTCTCCCCCGCGCACCTCTAGCACTGGACCCTTCAGCTTCAGTCCTAGCCCTCCCTCTCTGACCTGACATTAGACGAACAGGGTAGCCGGAGTGTCGCCTTCGTCGAAGAAGCCTCTATTGTCTTTAGCTTGCTCCCTTCGAAGCAGGTCGAAAGCTTCATCAACTTTTAAAGCAGCTCGGGCCTTGGCAGAATCTGCTTTCGTCCATTTCACGTAGGAGTCTGATACCCAGATTGAATGAAGAGATTTGGGAATAGACCAAGTGACCCGGGTGTACCATCGTTGCATCCAGGTATCGCACATTACATCAGTCAGCTGGGTAGATTCACTCACAACTGCTTCAATTTCTGGGATTCTCTGAGACCAGCCATACTGCCTAAGTATGCGGTCGGGGTAAAGGTGAACTGTCTGTCTAAAGGACAGGATTACCTGATAACGAGCCTTATCCCTTGGAGCCAAACCCGTCCAAACGTAAATGGGCTACCATGGCACTATCTATCGGATCAGCGGACCGCTATGAAAAGACAGCACTTCATCCCAATATTTCTGGGTAATTGGTAGGTCGATAATTGTGCGTATTTTTACCCCTTTAATTTTATTATTTTTATGTCGTCTTTCGTATTATTCGAGTTAAAATGATTATTTTATATAAGTTGGGTTTTTTTATTTAACTTTTGATATTTTTGTGCTGAATTGAGTTTTTAATATTTATTTTAATTAATTAGTAATAATCCACTTGGATTAAGATTGCAAGACTACTAAAATCGTATGTATGTTTGCAGGTTTGTCTTAAGACGACAATATCTTACTCATACGATGTCGGAAAAATGCGATTCAAGATGCGATGGAAAGCTAAGTTCGGGATGAACAACTTTATTGAAGAGAGCAAAATCAAATTCCATCATCTAATGGGTCGAGTTCAAGCTTGAAACCATCAGCCCATTATGGAAAAAGAAGAAAAGAGAATCCAGTGTAAAAAGGAAAGAAGATGTGGAATTGTAAGAGCAAGATCAATTAATTAAGAAAATAAATAAATTCACTCAGACCAAATTAACACTATAAAAGAAGGCATTAGGGCTTTAATAAAGGGGAGAGGAGAGAACAAGGAGCCGCAACAAACACACACACACACACACAGGAATAGGGTGAAGGCCTTGGCTTTCATGGCCAAGGTCGGTACAAATTCAACCGGATTGTAATGCGGGACGCGATCAATTCAAATCCTAATTTATCTAACGATTGTATCTATCTATCTTATTTAGTTTATTTATCGTTTAATTAGTTATTTAGTTTAATCTTTCAGTTATTCGAACATGTAATGTACCGATTATTGTCAATGAGTTATGAGATTACGTTATTGTTTTAACGTTTAATTAGAACTTTGATATTCGTATGAAATTCACGATTTGACTGTTGTTTTCATGTTTATTAATTTAGCCTGATCACCTAGATTATTTACATGAGTCGATTGTTAAATTAATAGTGTTTTAACTTAGGTTGTTGCTTACTGGTCTAATTTAACTACTAGAATTTTGTACGATAATTGAGTTATATTTAATTGCAGCTTTCTGGTTCTATATAATTCAATTGATTGGTGTTCTTAATGCGATTAAATTTATTGACTTGATACGTGCTTAAATGGTTGAGTCAATCTAATTTAGTTAGGATTAAACTTGCGTGGTTAACGGAGTTTAACGAGTAAGAAAGATAAAACTGTTAATTTACTTGTTTACAAGGGATTAAATAGTTACCGATCTATTTGAGTCTAATTAATTGAATCGATGATTAACCCGACTATATCATATATTGCATGTCTCGAATATTGTTATGATTAATTTCTTATTTATTGTTGTATTTTTACTTTATTATTGCTATTTCCAAAACCAACAACCCCCCACCCCCCCCCCCCCCTTTATATATATATATATATATATATATATATATATATATATATATATATATATATAGATAGATAGATAGATAGATAGATAGATAGATAGATAGATAGATAGATAGATAGATAGATAGGTTCACATAAGGCCAACAACTCTTATAAGTTCATAAGTCCAAGTGTTAAAGTTACACAAAAGGTGCTTAAAGTTACACGAAATGAGTGTTAAAGTTGCACTTTATCACTTGAAGTGATAAAAGAGCTGAATGTTATAGTTATATATCAATTCTGAAAAAATGCAACTTTAACGTATGTCATCTGTAACTTTAATATAGACTTAATTACATATGGTGAACTTATTTGATCCTTTCTCTCTCTCTCTCTCTCTCTCTCTCTCTCTCTCTCTCTCTCTCTCTCTCTATATATATATATATATATATATATATATATATATATATATATATATATATATATACATACTCTTAAATAATAAATTTCCCGAGATAATAACGTCAGTCTATGTGGGATCGACCTCTACTTACCCTATCTACCGTAGAGTTAGTAGTGTTTATAAATTTAATTTTGCGTGCGGAAACGACACGCATCAGTAATGTGGCAAGAAAAATCAATGGCCCGTCTCCTTGTCATCACATAATTAGGTCGGTATCGACTTGAGTCAAGGAAAGGATCTATGACCGATAGCCTCTCGAATAACCAAAGCTGAAAAAAGGAACAAAGAATATGAGTTCTCGAGACAAAATCGACGTCCGCCTAAGGGCACTCGATCGAGTACCTAGAGGTCACTCGATCGAGTGACACCCCTGAAATCGGGCAGGAGGTCTTTTATGAAGGCACTCGATCGAGTGCCTGCTGTAGCAGAAAATCGCGAAATAAAAATCAAAAAATTAAAAAAATTAAAAAACAGAAAAAACCGAAGCGGTATACCTGCAATAAACGGGTGCTCTCGGTCAGACGAACCGACGAATCCCTCTTGCGATTATCCCGCCCTGGATAATTTCCCCCGTAATCAGCCAAGCCGGACTGTGCTCTGTCTCCATCAGGTCAACCACTGTAAAAAGACGAGCGTTGCCCATACACAACAACAAATCCATGTGACCTTCAACGACATAAACGTGGAGCACACAAAAAGCGAAAGCCCTACGGATATGGGCCGCCCTGACCCGGACATCGTGCGGGTTCATGAATTTCTCGGCCAAGTCAAATAAAGAAATATTATCGTTCTTCTGTCATACGAGATACCTCATTGTGGGAAAGACCTAAAAATTCTCGTAGTTTCCTTCTTGGATCATGAACTGAAAACGGGACAGCAGGACGAAGTAAAGGGTTCCATCCACCTACAACATCAATTTCCTCGGGTATAGGGCAGATCTTGCCCTGAGGAAAGGCAAAAACATGATATGTGTCGTCCCAATAGGACAAACAAGCATCAAGGAAATAATGATAATCCACCTACATCTAACGGATCGTGAACAGCTGAGTAATACTCGTCTGGTTCAAAGCTACTTTATCTGTGTCCCTAAAGCGTCGAGACCACTCTTGCAATATCTCAGTTAAACGTTCGATGCCCATGGCTAAATCTCTTGAAAGGAGTAGGGGTTTCTCTTTTTAAGAAGAAGGGAATTGTGGGAGTTGTGAGAAAAACAAAAACAAAGATGGGTATTTATAGCACCAAGCCCTGACAATCCTCTTTCCATAATAATTCCTGGTTCAAGTGGGTTTAGGCATATAGGCCCAATCTCAGATTCCTCGTGTCAACACAGGAATTAGTCATCCCGAGCATTCCTAATTTTCAAAGGAGTCAAAATTTTCAAAAAGATTCAAAAATTTCAAAATTTCAAAATCTTTTTTATTCCCCAGCGTGAGTCGTGTTTTACCTAAATGTTACGTGCAAAAAAAAAATCTATGTAACTGTACATAGGTATACTCAAGGCTTCAGAAGCAAGCCCGCGCAACCCACATATCTCCCCAGCGGAAAGCACGAGACGACATTTCTCCCGAAACAGCACAGGATGGGCCTATATATACAGGCGCACCCGGGACTTATACAACAAGTCCGACGCCCCACGGACTATAAACGACCCGACCGGAAGTCTACCAGGTCTTAATCCTCGATTGGCCTGGTAGCTACTCTGACTTTCGCCCTGTCCAAGCTTCAGTCAGAGTGGGGGCTCTGTAGACACCCACATTTGGCTGCTAGGTGTCTATAGCAGTTTCCAAAAATTACCCGATGATGATCGAACGCGAATGTGCTTTTATGCGCTCGAATATGGGCTCAAAATTGTTAGTTTCTGGCTTGGGCTTTTTACGGAGTACAAATCTCACAAAACCAACCTCAAATTCAGGCCCAGCGGGTCGTTTCCAATCAAATAAGACTAATTCGGGTCAAAACCGATACCGGAAATAAAACCATCTTTTAGCGACCGGGTCGACCCCGGTCAAAGTCGTTTCTGAGACACAAAAAAGCCATGCAAGCTTCGAGAATCCAACTCGAATTCAAAAGCTTCGAAATATCTCGTCTGCCTCATCCACTCGATCAAGTGTCAGCTCACTCGATCGAGTAGGCCTTCAAAAAGCCCGCTGATCACCGTTTAATGGGCCACTCGATCGAGTCAGTAGGGGCACTCGATCAAGTGACCCTAGGTCGGGGTTTTGGGAATTTTTTATAAATACACCCCTTTGCACACAATTTACAACAACTTTTCACCTCTACAACTTTTACCCATCATAACTTTGCAATCTTCTTCAACCTTAAATCCTTTACACCTAAACCACCATAACTTTTCCTGCATAATCTCGAAGCTCCCGTGCCTAATTCACAACTAGTCGAGCCCTGTTCCGAGAATACAAAGCATGTAGGTCGAGGGTGCAAATTCAATCCCGATTTCTCCCTTTTCTTCTTCTCTTTCTCTCGTCTTTTCCGCGTCGTCCCTCCGTCTTCTTCACATCGTTTTATTTTATTTTCTTTTTCTCGTTTCTAATATACTTATTATCACTACTATCAAAACACTATAAAATATTCGCCTATTCGTGTCGAATACAAAGGAAGACGGGATAAGGAAATATGAATACGAGGGTATCGCACCCGATGTTGTCGGTCGCTTATCCCGACACCCCAAGTATTTGATTGTTGAATCGAATCAACATCAACAAGATCGTTTCTTTTATCGTGTCGCTACTCTCGTCTTAGTATTTACATAATCGTTAATATCCCACATTCATCAGTTTCTAAAACTATTCCGAATCGAACACGTTTAAAGATGATATTTGTATTAGACCCTTCTAATCCCTTTACGAGTAGTAACAGTGGTGGAGCCCTCTCGAGGAGCCCCGCCCTAAACACTCACGGGCATGATGGGATCGCGAATGCTCCTCTTTAAACGCGTCCGATTCCCCTTTTAACATAAGCCGCAAGGGTTAATTACGATGTCGAGATGCGGAGGGAATCGATTTTCAATCTAATCAAACAAATAAAACGTCATTCTTAAGACACGATATCGACTCCGTAGTTGAATATTAATTCTAAAAGAATTAGTCAATAAATCGAGCTAACATGAACTTGTTGATGCTAAAATAATTGTCACATAGTTCGAAAGGACTAATTACGACATTACAACGCGGAGAGAATTTGTGGACATGACATAGGTCCACCCCGACGCGGCCACGCGCGGGTTTGGGTAGGCGAATGAATCTCCATATGAGAAGGATCGAATTGAAATTTAGGTCTATGTGGAGTCGCCACCGAATTTTATGGTTATTCGAAACCGTTCGAGCCCACTCTATGTCGTAGTGGTCCGTATACAAAATACGGCCCATTTCCGATGTCAGAGTTTATTGGGCTCGTCCCTTTGCATTTGATACCAATACCGACGTTATCGGATATTGTGTATTGAATGACTCTCGTTCGCCAACGGTTTCGGGCATCCGGAAACCGAGGTTCTGAGTAAGGGGTGAGGATACGTGTTGGGAAGCCCACAAAGGACACCCAACCCCGCCCGCACATTAGCGGCCTCTACTAAGAATTCGAATGACTTACAATACGCGCGTTAGTAAAACGGGAAAATGATATGCAAAGATTTATTTTCCCTAAACATGTGAATGGAATTGAAACGGGTTTCTAAGTCAATTTAATGCAACTAAAATTAACGTCGAAGTTGTATTTTAGCATGCGGGTTCATTTAGTACAATAAACGAACAATAATTAAAATTGACAAAAGGAATAACAAACGCGTTAGTAACGATGTAATAATATAACGAATAATAACGGTTTGCGCAAATGATGAATTGAATTGAATGATGTAAACGAGATGCAAATATGAGATGCATGTTTTGAAAAGATAATATACACGTGATTAATTAAGCACGTGTTGACCTAAGTCGCGGAATACTATCGAGTTTGAAAAATAGAAGAATATACGACTCGCGTTTTAGTCGTTATGAGGTCACTCGATCGAGTGGTCAATAGACTCGATCGAGTAGACCTTCAAAAAAGATTTATGTTTTGCGTTTATGACCGTACTCGGCCGAGTTATTGACCAACTCGGTCGAGTACATGGCCACTCGACCGAGTCACTGTGAGACTCGATCGAGTGGTGGTCATAATTAGCATTCTGACTCGATTTTAGGGTGTCACTCGATCGAGTGACTAAGGCACTCGGTCGAGTGGCACCTGTACGAACTTGGTTCGTTTGCAATTTAATTGTTGATTTTGAAATTGCTTTTGATTTTTGATAATTCGACGGTTTTACCGAATCGGACATAAATATTGCACAATTTATGTTCGACTTGGTTTTTTATAAATCGCGAATTTTGTTGAACCGAATACAAATATTATTGAATTTATACCCGATTCAAAATTTGAATACTCATTGTATCCCATATTCGATTATTTGAATCGATATGGAATATTAGAGTGAAATAGAAAAAAAAAGATAAATTGATTTTAGTCGTTTTAAATTAATTATCGTGATATGAACAAATCACGTTAATTAATTCATATGACTTGATTATTAGATTCGATATCCAATTATGGAATTGGTATCGAATCCAAAATCGACGCTTTACTTGAATAAATAAATAAAAAAACTTGATTCCCTCGATTTCTCCGACATCGAAATAAATCCCTAGGGATTGTGAAGTCGGATCCGTGTCAACGGGTTTCGACCCTTATTAAAATTGATTTTTAAAGAAATTGATGGATACAAAATTATTGATGATGATGACGAGAAAATAAAAACGGATTATTGTTTAAGTTGATTTATCTCAATAATCAAATAATTGGGGTAACGGGATAAGCGACCGACGACGCGTGTGCAGTACACTTGTATATGCGGTTTTCCTTACCCCGGTATCCTTCTTATTCGACACAAATCGATAAACATTTTAACGCTTTAATATTAATGATATTACCGATATTATGAATGCAAAGAACAAGATAAAAAAAAACGAAAAAAAAAGGATGGAGAAGAGGCGGATGGACGACGAGAAGAGAGGGAGAAGAAAAGAGGGTTTTGACACCCTCAACCTACATGTTCTTGTCTCGGTGCGGACTCGTAACCGTGGCTTCAACACAAGAGTCTTCGAGGTTTTATGTGGATTAAGTTATGGTGGCTCGGGATTGATTTCTTAAAACTAGGTTTAGGGTTTTTTTTGCTAGTGTAGGATTACTAGGTTTTTGATTAGGGTTTGTAAGGATGTAATGTGTGTATGATTGCTCTAGGGTTTCGAGGTTGTCAAAAAAGATGTGTAAAGTTGTGCATGAAGGTTGCTTATATAGAAAAAACTAGGGCACCCGGTTTAGGGTTACTCGACCGAGTAGAGGGCCAACTCGGTCGAGTGGCCCGTGATGCCAGCCGTCGGGCTTGAAACAAGCCCACTCGATCGAGTGGGTGGGTCACTCGATCGAGTGGCCCAACTGGATCGCGCAGATCCGTTGACTTTGGACCGTGACCTTGACTTTAATTGGTTTTGTGTTTGACTTGGACTTTTGATGATTGATGGGTTGTTTTGTGTGTCTCGGAATCGACTTTAACCGGGGTTGACCCAATCGTGAAAAGTCGGTTTTAATTCCGGTGTCGGTTTTGGTCCAAATTAGTCTTGTTTGACTCGGAATGATCCACTGGGCCTGGATTTGAGGTCTGTTTGGCGAGATTTGTAATCCGTAAGTGTGTTAGCCAACAATTAATGGATTTGAGCCCGTATTCGAGCGCGTAGAAACACGTTAGCGTCCGATCATCATCGGGTGTTTTTTGGAAACTGCCATAGACACCTGGTGGTCAAAATGCGGGTGTCTACAGAGCCCCCACTCTGACTGAGGCTTGGACAGGGCGAAAGTCAGAGTAGCTACCAAGTCCGTTAAGACCTGGTAGACTTCCGTTCGGGTCGTTTATAGTCCATTGGACTCACGTGAAGGGCTCGCCAGCCATAAGGCAGAGATCATACCTGCGCTCCGTGGGGACTTTGGGCTTGTCACGTAAGCCCTGGGTGTGCATGTGTGTTGGCCCATCCCGTACTATCCCGGAAAATGCTGCTGGGAAGATTTGATGACTTGCATGTCCCTGTTTGAGTCGTACCTGTATAAATCACATAGAATGCATGCAACACGTAGGTAATAAAATGACTCGTGCTGGGGAATCTGACTCTTGAATTTTTGAAATTTTGAAATTTGAAAATTTTGAATTTTTGAAATTTTTGAAATTGACTCCTAAAGAAATTAGGAAACTTCGGGATGATTATTTTCAAGCTAGTATCGGGACTAGGCTTGTAGCTTGGTTCCGTTTGTAATTAGGAAACTTTTCCTAGAAGTGATATGGAAAGAGATTTGCATGGCTAATGCTATATATAGCCCTCTATGCTCTTGATTTTCTTCATAATTCTCATTACAAGAAAGTCTTTCACTTCCCTTAAGGCAAAAAGAGACTCTCTTTATCCTTTCAAGAAATTTATCATGGGAATCGACAGGTTGAGTGCTATCTTGTAGGCGTGGTCCCGACAGTTTAGGGACGCTGATAGGGTGGTTTTGAACCAGACGGGTATAACTCAGCTGTACCTGTTCCGTCAGATGGTGGTTGATCGTTACTTCTTGAATGCATTCTTAGCTTACTGGGATGACATATATCATGTATTTGCTTTCCCTCGGGGCGAGATCTGCCCTCTACCTGAAGAGATTGCAGCTATAGGAGGATGGAACCCGATGCTTCGGCCCGCCGTCCCGTATTCAGTCTATGACCCAAAGAGGAAGCTGAGGGAATTTTTGGGGCTATCCCATAACGAAGTGTCCCGTATGATGGAAGGTGGCAATATTTCTCTGATCGACTTGGCCGAGAAATTCATGAACCCGCAAGATGTCCGGGTGAGGTCAGCCCATAGCCGTAGGGCCTTTTCTTTTTACATGCTCCATGTTTATGCTTTTGAAGGTCATATGGATTTGCTATCTTGCATGGGTAGTGCCCGTATTATAACGGTGGTGGACTTCATGGAGACTGAACATAGTCCGGCTTGGTTAATCACGGGTGAAATCATCCAAGGATTAGATAATCGCAAAAGGGACTCGTCCGTTCGTCTCACCGGAAGCACTCGTTTGCTGCAAGTACGTCGGATTTTTTTTATTTTTCTCGATTTCTTGATTTTTTGAATTTTTTCGAGAATTTGGCTACTGCAGTGGGCACTCGATCAAGTCACCCTGGCACTCGATCGAGTGCCTTCGTAAAAAGGCCTTCTGTTTGCTTCCAGTGACGCCACTCGATCGAGTCATCTGGGCACTCGATCGAGTGTCGTCTGCTTCGTCTCGAGATCTAATGCTTTTGTTTTCTTTTTCCAGATTTGGCTTTATGAGAGGCTATCGGTGATAGATCCCCCACTTGATGCTAGTAATTACCGCCATAATCAACTAATGACGAGGAGGCGGGCCATCGATTTCTCTCGCTTGATTAGCCAGAAATATTGGGACGAGGTGCTATCGATCCACGGTGGGCGGTTGATTCGATGGGTCGTGCCATGGTGGCCCATCTACGTTTGGTCAGGTTTGGACCCGAGGGAGAGGGCCCGTTACCAAGTCATCTTGTCTTTCAACCAAAAGGTTCATCTTTACCCGGATCGCATACTAAGGCAGTATGGACGAACTCAGCGGATACCAGAAAAAGAGGCAATTGTGAGTGACCCTACCCAATTGACTGATGTAATGTGCGATACTTGGGCGCAAAGATGGTATACCCGGCACACTTGGCCCGTTTCCAAGTCTCGCCATTCGATCTGAGTTTCAGATTCATATACCAAGTGGACTAAAGCAGGTGATGCTAAAGCCCGGGCTGCTTTGAAAGTTGATGAAGCCTTTGACCTGCTGAGGAGAGAGCAAGCTAAAGACAACAAGGGGTTTTTTGATGAGGGAGACACTCCGGCTACCCTAGTTCGTCTAATATCAGGGCACAAGAAGAAGGCTAAGACTCAAGCTGAAGGGTCCGGTGCTAAAGGTTCTCGGGGGAAAGTGAGCCCCCAGACGGATTTGGAAAGGAGACTGGGCCCTAGACTAGCCGTGCAGGACCGACTTGGCCCACGGGATAGGCTACCCGTGCATGTGCGGGCCCGACTTGGGCCGAAGACTGTGATTGAAGACCCGTCATCCAAGAAGCGGGCTCGTGCTAAGGAGGTTCCCCTGGTGATTAGGGAACGCTTGTCCCCACCTCGACGACCTCGGGCTCTACGCGACCCGAAGGACAAGGGAAAGGGGAAGATGCCCGGATATTAGTCTCCGTATTTTATTATTTGAATATTACTATTAATTTTTTGGTGTGATTTTTTTGTGTATGCTGTGTTTGGCGTTTTTTTTTTTTTTTTTTTTTTTGTAATTCCGAGTTTATCGAAATATTAATAAAAGACGTATTATTGACTACCGTTCCCGTCTTTTCGTTTATTGCAGTGGTTGTACCCTTTTGAGGGGTTGCCTACGTATCTACAATTAGCGGAATCAAACCAAACGTAGTTCAAAATTTGATTTGATTGATTTTTGCAATTTTCGAAATACATCAAGATTATTAATTCGAGATGTGCGACGGTAGAATAATTAATTCTAACTCATTGACTTGTCTAAAATTTTGAAAATTTATAAAAAGACTGAATTTTATAAATTTTGCAAATGACATTGAGATTGGGCTTATGGGTAGTAACGCTTCAGCTGGTCCAAGTTGGTCGGGTTGACGAACTCGTTACCGTCCAGGTCCGTTAGCATCACCGCTCCTCCCGATAGGATTTTCTTGACTAAGTATGGCCCTGCCCAATTGGGTTTGAACTTTCCCCTTGGGTCAACCGGTAGTAAGGCACGAACCGATTTTAGGACCAAATCACCTTCTTTGATTTTCCTGGGCCTAACCCTTTTGTTGAAAGCCCGTTGAATTCTCTTTTGATACACTTGAATATTATTGAGGGCCCGGGACCGCCGTTCATCCAAAAGGACTAGCGAATCGTATCGGGCTTGGACCCAATCTGCTTCGGGTACTTGGCTTTCAAGCAAAATCCTTAGGGATGGTACTTCTAGCTCGACCGGTTGGACTGCTTCCATTCCATACGTCAAATAATATGGAGTTGCTCCGGTTGCTGTGCGAATTGAAGTTCGGTATCCCCATAAGGCAAAAGGTATCTTGTCGGGCCAGTCCCGATAATTCTCAGCCATCTTTTTTAGTATGGTGACAATTGTTTTGTTGGCCGCTTCTACCGCTCCATTTGTTTGTGGTCGGTAAGGTGAAGATGTATGCCTCTGAATTTTGTATTTCGCCAGTAATGCAGTGGTTTCAGCTTGGAAATGGGTCCCGTGATCACTGATGAATTCGTGAGGGATCCCGTATCGGCATATGATCTTATTTTGGATGAATTTGGCCACGTACTTGGCGTTCAAGACACGGTATGACTCGGCTTCTATCCATTTGGTGAAGTAGTCGATGGCCACCAAGATAAAGCAATGTCCTCCCGTCCCGGAAGGATGTACTTTCCCAATTATGTCTATACCCCATGTCGAAAATGGCCATGGTGATGTCATGGTATATAATAGGGAAGAAGGCATATGTTGTACATTACCAAAGATCCGACAGTTATGGCAGTGCTTGACGTATAACTGGCAGTCTGTCTCCATGGTGTTCCAGTAATACCCGAGCCTCGTGATTTTACGGGATAGCATATGGGCGTTCATATGCGGACCGTTTTCACCGTCGTGGACCTCGGCCATGACCTTCTCGGCTTGAATTTTGTCGATACATAGGAGGAGAGCCCCCTGTGCCGTCTTTTTATACAATTGCCCGTCATCAGTACGAACGAATTGGGTTGCTAATCTTCGTAGGGCCTTTTTGGCCCGATTTTCAGCTTCCGGAGGATATTCTCCCGTTGTCAGGTACGTTAGGACGGCTTGATACTAAGGTTCTGGGTCGATTACCTCGATATCTTGAATGGCATGGATGTATGCTGGTTCGGACCGCCTTTCGACACAGATTGGCATGCTGGTCAGGTGATCCGGGATGTTCAGTAAAGATGCTAATTTGGAAAGTGCATCTGCGAACTGATTCTCTTCCCGAGGTAGGTAGATATATTCCACCTTCTGGAATTGTTTCTCTAGAATCCGTACCCGTGCTTGGTAAGCCACGAGATTGGCGTTCCGAGTTTTCCATTTTTGGAGTGCTTGATTGATGACCAGTGACGAATCACCGTGGACCCGGAGGTTCGTTACCCCTAAATCAGCGGTGGCTTGCAACCCGTGAATGCATGCTTCGTATTCGGCTGCGTTGTTGGTCACGTCGAAGTCCAACTTGATGGATAAGGGAGTGTGTTCCCCTCGGGGTGAGATTAACAGAATTCCAACCCCAAATCCTCGGAAGTTGGATGCCCCGTCAAAATACAAATCCCATGTCTCGGTATCGGTATGGAATATGTCTTCATCAGGGAAGGCCCAAGTATCAGTGTGGCCTTCTTCGGATATTGGGCTGTCAGCGAGGAACTCGACAACTACCCGGCCTTTGATGGATTTTAATGGTACAAACTTGAGGTCGAACTCGGATAACATTAAAGTCCATCTTGACATCCTGCCGTTGAGGATGGGCTTCTCGAATAAGTACTTGATTGGATCCATTTTGGATAAAACATGTACTTCGTGACTGGGCATGTAGTGTCTGAGCTTTTTAGTGGCCCAAACCAAAGCTAGGCACGTTTTCTCGAGCATGGTGTACTTGCATTCATACTCGAGGAACTTTTTACTGATGTAGTAAATAGCCCGTTCTTCTGAATCAACTGTCTGGGCCAGCGTGGCCCCCATGGCTGACTCGGTCGTTGTTAGGTATAATGACAGAGGTAAACCGTGTTGAGGTGGCATTAGTACCGGCGGAGCCGACAGGATCTTCTTGATTTTGTCGAAAGCCGCTTGACATTTTTCGTCCCATAGCACCCGTTCCCCAATCTTCAGTTTCTTGAAAATGGGCTCACATACCATGGTTAGTTTTGAAATGAAACGACTGATGTATTGGACTTTCCCGAGAAACCCCCTTATTTCCTTTTCGGTCCTGGGTGGTTGCATCTCGGTGATGGCCTTGATTTTAGCTGGGTCGACCTCGATGTCGCGCTGGCTAACGATGTGGCCCAGTAATTTGCCTGACGTTACCCCAAAACTGCATTTTTGTGGGTTTAGTCTCATGTTGTATTTTCGCAGTCTGGTAAAGAACTTTCTTAGGGCCGTGATGTGCCCACTTCGGTCTTTAGACTTAACGATCATATCGTCCACATAGACCTCCACTTCCTTATGCATCATGTCGTGTAATAAGGTGGTGGCGGTCGGTTGATAAGTGGCTCCTGCATTAATCAGCCCAAATGGCATGACGGTGTAACAGTAAGTACCCCAAGGTGTGATGAAGGTAGTCTTACTCATATCCTCTTCTGCCATTTTAATTTGATTGTATCCGGCATACCCGTCCATGAATGATAGAAGGGCATGGTCGGCCGTATTATCCACCAATATGTCGATGTGTGGTAACGGAAAATCGTCTTTTGGGCTGGCCTTGTTTAGGTCCCGGAAGTCCACGCATACTCGCACCTTGCCGTCCTTCTTGGGTACTGGCACGATGTTTGCAACCCAGTCTGGATATTCAGACACTTGTATAAAGCCTGCTTTGAATTGTTTATCGACCTCTTCTTTGACTTTAAGAGACCATTCGGGCTTCATTCTTCTGAGCTTCTGCTTTACCGGTCTGCACCCATCTTTGATGGGTATTCGGTGTTCAGCTATTTCTCGATCTATTCTCGGCATGTCCTTGTAGGACCATGCAAAGACGTCTTTAAATTCTAGGAGGAGGTCCGTGAACTGTTGTCTCTCCTCTGGATCTAGAGATTGGCCCAACTTAAGCATCTGGGGCTCTAAAGTGGTTCCCACGTTGATGGACTCGGTTTCTTCGATTACCGGATCTCGGGATTCCCTTTGCTCGAGCTGCTCGACCAGATGTTGTGGTAGAGGTACCTGTTCGTCGGGTTTCTCAATGTCATTGCATATAAAATCTTTGAATTTGAGAAGATTTTGGAAATAAGACAAGTCGTAAGCAGAACGGTGTTCGTTATTATTATTAATGGTAAATTTTGAAAATAGCTCGAATAGAGCTGCCATCTGATCGTTGGTCAGTGGCGGGATAGGGAGAGGTCTTGGGACAGACCCCGAGACCTCAGTGGCTAAGGGAAGAGGGGTTACAGACTCGACTCCAGCACCAGACCCTCTAAACTCGGACTCAGACTCCGACTCAGACTCTGACTCAGACTCTGACTCGGTATACGGCATGTCTCCCTCGCCGGTGGTCAACTTGTAGACCTGTCCTTGACTGTCGGTCCATTTGACGGTCTTCCGCCAGGCCCTTGTCCCCGTATCTGCACCCACTTCGGTGATCAGCTTTGTTGGGTCGAACCGATTGCTGCGGAGGATTAGATTGACTAGGTCATCTTTCGGAGCAGGGACGGTCTTGTCTTCTCCAAATAAAAGCCCCAGCACGGGCTCGGAGTCGTCTATATCATCGGGGATATAGTTGCATTCCCGAGCCGTTTTGGTCTCGGGATATGTGATGGTGGGTTGGTAGAGGCCCACTTGAATGGCTCTGAAGACTGGAGTGACGAATTTGATTGCATAGGCTCGGCCCACATTCTCCGAGCTTATAGTATATCCCAGTCCGAGTCGGGACTCTGCGTTGTCTAGGACCTCGATGATCTTCCCTGCCGGAAGATATGGCCTTGAAGTAGCTCCGGGTAGGTAACCCCGATTTTGTAGCATCGTGTCGATGCTAGGGGCGAAGTAGGGCTTGAAAAGATATTCTTTTTCGATCATACCCACGAAATCGAAACCTCGTGGTTTGGCCCGGCTCATGGCATTGCAGCTAGCCACGGTCATCGGTGTTGCCTCCAGTGTTATGATACCGTCTTGAAGTGGCATTTTGACTTTGCGATGGAGGGTGGAGGATACGGCCTTGACCGCATGGATCCAAGGCCTTCCCAAAAGTAGATTAAAAGATGAGGTGACGTCGATCACCTGGAATTCCATCTCTTTTTCGATTGGGCCCGTTATGATCTTCAATTTAACGGCCCCGGCGACAGGTTTTGGGCTTCCATCGAAAGCCTGGATCGTTTGGGCTGTGGGAAGATAGTCGGCATCAGTGATGCCGAGGGCCCTAGCAGTCCTTAGTGGTAGGACATTTACAGCTGATCCATCGTCAATAAGGGTCATCGGGAGATATTTACCCTTGCAGATGACCGTGATATACAGGGCCAAGTTGTGATTGGGTCCAAATGGCGGTAGATCAGCTTCGGAGAAGGTTATGAGCGGGCCTTCTTCTTTGGATTTGCCCTTAAGGTAGGGCATAATGGTGGCTACCATTTCAGCGGGGGTAGCTTCGGAGTCGACCTTGATTTCATCGAGAGCCTTAGTCAGTGCTTCCCGATGAGCCTGTGAGCTAACCAATAGTTGCCATATAGTTAGATCAGCTCGAACCCTCTTCATTTGTTGGACCAAGGCTGTGTCATTGCTTGGTTCTTCGAGGGTTGGTTCCGTCCTGGCAGGTTCAGTAACGGATGTTGGAGTGGCGCGCCCAGCAGTGGCGAGGTGGTTGGTGGCTAAAGCCTTGGATTTGGCTTTTCGGACCACTTCAAGGGTGATGGGGACAGCTTCCCCCTTGGCTAAGTACACATCGTCCTCGTCATCGAACCATATCCCATTGATTTGTGGGATAAAAGGAGAAATGAGGTGAGAACAATCGATTACCTCCCCCGTGAATATGGCATGGGCGCTGAACGGGTTTTCTTTGTTGCTCGGCTTGTCCCCGAGCAACGGGATTTTCCCACTCTCGATAAGATCTTGGATTAGATGCTTTAGCCTCCAACATTTTTCAGTATCATGTCCGTTGTCACGGTGATACTGATAGTAGGCTTGGGCGTTATAAGATTTGGGCCTCTTTTCTACTGGAGGCTCCGCAGTTGGGCCTATCGGTTGGACCAGGCCCTTTGAAGATAGCCTTTGTAAGGCATAAGTATAGGTAGTACCTATATCTGTGAATACCCGATTTGGTGTATTCTTTTTGGTTGAGGTGTCGAGCAGATTTACCTCGTCGAAGATGCTGCGGGTTGCAACTGCAGGTATGGGCTTGTTTGTGGACGAACTAGCCCCTTGATAGCCTTTGGTAGAGGCCTTAGTCAGGCTCTCTAACCTTAGATCATCCTCGATCCTTGTGCCCATTTCAGTAAGGACAGCAAAGTTTGGGATAATAGCATACCGGAGATGGACCCGGTAGGATGGGAGTAGATTTTTGACGAAGGCTTCCACTAGAGCCTTCTCGCCGGGCTTGTCGACCAGCTTCACACTCTCGGCCCTCCACCTTTGCAGATATTTTGTGAACCCTTCTTTGGGCTCTTGGGCCATTACCTCCAGAGTACGCATCGTAGTCTGGATTTCAGTGTTATCGGCGTAGTTTCGAGCAAATTCGGTCGCCACATCATCCCAAGTCTTGTATTTCTTGGGGTCGAGCCTGTAGAACCAGGCCTTAGGGTGTTTCTCCAAGGAAGAAGGGAACAAGTGCTTGAACATAGTTGACTTCACCCCCTTTACCGCCATGAAGTTTTTGAAAGCCCGGATGTGATGGACCGGGTCTTCGGTACCCTCAAACATAGGAAGTCCCGTTAAGTTGAGGTTAGCAGGTAGCTCGTTATCTAAGGGTGAATAAATACGAGCATTCTCGGTGTGGATCGAGTTGTTCGTCGATAGGGAGACTTGTTCCTCGAGCCTACGAACAATACTGACCAGCTCGGCCATGGGCCCATTGGGCTCGGATCCTTCAAAAGGGGCCGTCTTCTCTACGGCGCTCAGTCGGGTGGCTAACGTTGTTTGGTTAGCCTGGATGGAAGTTAGTTGGGTCTCGAGCTTGGCGAGAGCATCTTTCAATTCGTCCATCTTGCGTTGATGTCTAGTCACGGGTGGCCTATCTGTAAGAACACCACGTAATCAGAAACTAGCCCAAAATCCCGAAGTAGAAATTACATCCCGAACAAAACTAAAAGAGGAAAATGACTCAGAAAAGACACTTAGACGGGTGACTTGTAAAATGTGGGCCTTCCTTAGGATTCGGCGGGTGGGCCTAGTCCTGTTCGAAAGAAGGTTCACGTGAGACATCCCCAGACTTTAGACTCGATTGTGTTGACGGGCCCTCCTTTGTAGGGGTTTGTCCTACGTAGGTGGGCCCTGCCTTGGTCTAATAAGGCGGACTGGGATAGAGAAGAAACTCGTGATGTAAGACCGACAGAGTTTCGACGCTACGGACCTTGACAACTTAAGACGCGACCCGACATTGCTAAATACGGGAAGTCCTAAGAAGAGGAAGGTTTTGAAAATTGATTGTTTTTGAAAAGGGACCGAGTGGACTCGGTGAATGGCCCAAATTTCCGAAAAAAGGACGAAAAGTCATTGGGCCACGGGTTTTGAAAGTTCGAGTTTTGATTTTTGAGTTTTGAATTGGGCAGTATACCTTCTAGAAAATAGGCTATTTTGAGTAAAATCATAAGTCCCAAATTCGGTATGTGTCCCGGGTTTTGAAATTGAATAGTTTGAAAAAGGATGCAATCTTTGAAAAAAGACGGTTTTTGAAAACGACTCGGAAATCAAGTAGCACGTAGTCACACAAGCATTATAACGACGCCATGTATGCTCTATACTAAGTCTCGGTCGGTCTATAGAGGGTCTATACCAGTGTACATAGTCTAGACGTTGATCGGGACGGACTTCCTAAGTCGAGTTGATCTTAGAACATGCCGCGAAACCCACTCGAATCGACTATGGACACCTTTTGACATATCCATATTGGAGTACATCAACGGTATAGTGGGACGTCGGTCGCGAGTACCGGCCTGGGAAAATATGGGTTATGCATGAACCGTAGAACTAAAACGCGTATTGTATTTGTCAAACGATTTCTATTCGAGTCTCACCCTGAGGATGCCGATAGTAAGTCACGCATCAGTTAATCCCCAGCGGAGTCGCCAAATTGTGGACATGACATAGGTCCACCCCGACGCGGCCACGCGCGGGTTTGGGTAGGCGAATGAATCTCCATATGAGAAGGATCGAATTGAAATTTAGGTCTATGTGGAGTCGCCACCGAATTTTATGGTTATTCGGAACCGTTCGAGCCCACTCTATGTCGTAGTGGTCCGTATACAAAATACAGCCCATTTCCGATGTCAGAGTTTATTGGGCTCGTCCCCTTGCATTTGATACCAATACCGACATTATCGGATATTGTGTATTGAATGACTCTCGTTCGCCAACGGTTTCGGGCATCCGGAAACCGAGGTTCTGAGTAAGGGGTGAGGGTACGTGTTGGGAAGCCCACAAAGGACACCCAACCCCGCCCGCACATTAGCGGCCCCTACTAAGAATTCGAATGACTTACAATACGCGCGTTAGTAAAACGGGAAAATGATATGCAAAGATTTATTTTCCCTAAACATGTTAATGGAATTGAAACTGGTTTCTAAGTCAATTTAATGCAACTAAAATAACGTCGAAGTTGTATTTTAGCATGCGGGTTCATTTAGTACAATAAACGAACAATAATTAAAATTGACAAAAGGAATAACAAACGCGTTAGTAACGATGTAATAATATAACGAATAATAACGGTTTGTGCAAATGATGAATTGAATTGAATGATGTAAACGAGATGCAAATATGAGATGCATGTTTTGAAAAGATAATATACACGTGATTAATTAAGCACATGTTGACCTAAGTCGCAGAATACTATCGAGTTTGAAAAATAGAAGAATATACGACTCGCGTTTTAGTCGTTATGAGGTCACTCGATCGAGTGGTCAATAGACTCGATCGAGTAGACCTTCAAAAAAGATTTATGTTTTGCGTTTATGACCGTACTCGGCCGAGTTATTGACCAACTCGGTCGAGTACATGGCCACTCGACCGAGTCACTGTGAGACTCGATCGAGTGGTGGTCATAATTAGCATTCTGACTCTATTTTTAGGGTGTCACTCGATCGAGTGACTAAGGCACTCGGTCGAGTGGCACCTGTACGAACTTGGTTCATTTGCAATTTAATTGTTGATTTTGAAATTGCTTTTGCTTTTTGATAATTCGACGGTTTTACCGAATCGGACATAAATATTGCACAATTTATGTTCGACTTGGTTTTTTATAAATCGCGAATTTTGTTGAACCGAATACAAATATTATTGAATTTATACCCGATTCAAAATTTGAATACTCATTGTATCCCATATTCGATTATTTGAATCGATATGGAATATTAGAGTGAAAAAGAAGAAAAGATAAATTGATTTTAGTCGTTTTAAATTAATTATCGTGATATGAACAAATCACGTTAATTAATTCATATGACTTGATTATTAGATTCGATATCCAATTATGGAATTGGTATCGAATCCAAAATCGACGCTTTACTTGAATAAATAAATAAAAAAACTTGATTCCCTCGACTTCTCCGACATCGAAATAAATCCCTAGGGATTGTGATGTCGGATCTGTGTCAACGGGTTTCGACCCTTATTAAAATTGATTTTTAAAGAAATTGATGGATACAAAATTATTGATGATGATGACGAGAAAATAAAAACGGATTATTGTTTAAGTTGATTTATCTCAATAATCAAATAATTGGGGTAACGGGATAAGCGACCGACGACGCGTGTGCAGTACACTTGTATATGCGGTTTTCCTTACCCCGGTATCCTTCTTATTCGACACAAATCGATAAACATTTTAACGCTTTAATATTAATGATATTACCGATATTATGAATGCAAAGAACAAGATAAAAAAAAGGAAAAAAGAGGATGGAGAAGAGGCGGATGGACGACGAGAAGAGAGGGAGAAGAAAAGAGGGTTTTGACACCCTCAACCTACATGTTCTTGTCTCGGTGCGGACTCGTAACCGTGGCTTCAACACAAGAGTCTTCGAGGTTTTATGTGGATTAAGTTATGGTGGCTCGGGATTGATTTCTTAAAACTAGGTTTAGGGTTTTTTTTGCTAGTGTAGGATTACTAGGTTTTTGATTAGGGTTTGTAAGGATGTAATGTGTGTATGATTGCTCTAGGGTTTCGAGGTTGTCAAAAAAGATGTGTAAAGTTGTGCATGGAGGTTGCTTATATAGAAAAAACTAGGGCACCCGGTTTAGGGTTACTCGACCGAGTAGAGGGCCAACTCGGTCGAGTGGCCCGTGATGCCAGCCGTCGGGCTTGAAACAAGCCCACTCGATCGAGTGGGTGGGTCACTCGATCGAGTGGCCCAACTGGATCGCGCAGGTCCGTTGACTTTGCACCGTGACCTTGACTTTAATGGGTTTTGTGTTTGACTTGGACTTTTGATGATTGATGGGTTGTTTTGTGTGTCTCGGAATCGACTTTGACCGGGGTTGACCCAATCGTGAAAAGTCGGTTTTAATTCCGGTGTCGGTTTTGGCCCAAATTAGTCTTGTTTGACTCGGAATGATCCACTAGGCCTGGATTTGAGGTCTGTTTGGCGAGATTTGTACTCCGTAAGTGTGTTAGCCAACGATTAATGGATTTGAGCCCGTATCCGAGCGCGTAGAAACACGTTAGCGTCCGATCATCATCGGGTGTTTTTTGGAAACTGCCATAGACACCTGGCGGTCAAAATGCGGGTGTCTACAGAATTATTTCGTCTTAGTTCAATTTAAAACGACTTATAAACGTCTTCTCTAGAATTCACTCTACATATTAGATATTGATTCCATGATCAAGTATCGAATATGACGAGTATCGAAAATCTAAGTCGAGTATAAATCATATCATATTTTTACACGACTTAGCAAGATTATCGATTTTCAAAATTAAAAGCAATTCCGAAATCAATTCTAAATTTCGAAACTAACTATGGTTCATACAAAGGGGGGCACTCGATCGAGTGCCTAGCCCACTCGATTGAGTGGCACCCCAAAATTCGGGCAGAAGGTTTTTTCGAGGTTCACTTGATCGAGTCCCTCAATGACTCGATCGAGTGGCCTCTGTCACATCAAAATCGTGAGCCTTCAACAGTTTTCGAGTCTCAATAAATCTTTTTAACGACTTCGGTCAACACGTGTCAAGTCCATCACGTATCCCACTCTTTTCAAAACCATGCATCATGCCTTATTACATCATTCTAATCTATTTACAAACCGTTATTACCGTTACTAACTCGTTTGCTCTTGTCTTTATGTCTTATTTCCGTTGTTTGTTTTATTATAATAAAACGAACCTCGCATGTTAAATACAACTTCGAAATAGTTCAAAGATGCATTAAATCGACATAGCAACTTATTCAAATCTTCGCATGTTTAGTCAAAATATTGTTTGCATATCATTCAATCGAATTACTAACGCGCGTATTCTAAAATCAAACGATATCTTCGTAAAGGCCGCTAAGTTCGGGCTGGGTTGGGTGTTCTTTGTGAACTTCCCAACACGTACCCTCACCCCTTACTCAGAACCTCGGTTTCCGGATGTCCGAAACCGTTGGCGCACGAGAGTCATTCAATGCACGGTATCCGATAATGTCGGTATCGGTATCGCAATGCAAAGGGACGAACCCCATAAACTCTGAAATCCAAATGGGCCATACTCTGTGCACGACCCACCAAGATATAGAGTGGGTTCGAATGGGTCCGAACTCCCACAAAGTTTGGTAGCGACTCCATTTTGATTTAAATTTCAATTCGAGATCCATCTCACATGAGATTCATTCGCCTCCCCAAACCCGCACGTGGCCGCGTCAGGGTGGACCTATGTCATATCCACAACGGTCAAATAAAATTTATAACTCCAACTGACTACTACGTAGTAGCGGTAAGTCGGGATCGATCATCAGGGACGGTCGAGGGTAGTCGGTCAAGTCTAAGTCTGAGAGTGGTTGGGATCTAAAAAGGGGGGTTGCAATGAGGTAGACTAAGCTAATTAAATGAGACAAAAACTAAGGCGAACGAAGTAAACGACTAAAACGAGAAACAATAATGATAAGGGCGTTAGGAAGAGTCGGGGAGTCGGAATTTAAGACTAGGATACAAACATCACAAGAATTATCACAAGGTGAATAAGGGAGGTGTCACCTTTCGGTTTTCCTACCAACCTAGCCTAAACTCGCTTTGGCGACGAATAAACTAAAGTGTCAAGACGGAATTACCCAAATCCCGAGTTTCCCCATATTGGTTCGGGTGAGTCAGGTCAACTTAGTTGATCGGGCTAAGTCAATCAAGACACAATAATCCCAATCAAGACAAATCACCCTCAAATGCAATAGTCCTCACAAAAAACCCGAATCTAGAATTCCTCCTCCCCTAGCCCCCTAACTAAAATCTACTCACTACCCATACAAAACATAACAAAACAAATAATAGGGAGACTAGAAGAAAGACAAAACATGCTTGAACAAGAGGAAAGAAAATTAATCTAACACAATAATGGAGACTACACTAACAAAACAACAATAAAGAAAGAAAGAAAATGAACGACAAAGCAAAACAAAGGAAACAAACGCTAGAAGGAAAATGATGGAAACAAACAAAGGAGAGAGAAAAACAAGGAATTACTAACAATGGGATTTAAATCAACACAAACATGCAACTCAACTATAACAGGACTGCGTGCAGCGAGATCCTGGTTTAAGTAGTGCATACCCCTCCTAGACAACAAATATGTCTAGTTCAGCTGACAGCGACTAACACGATGGATATCTAGCTTAAGGTCAAAACATACACTATTCTGGGCGAAACTACGTCCAGTTCAACGACCAAATGTGCCCCAAATAGACACACCAACTTTATAGCTGATGGCAAAAACGTAAATCTCAGACTATATCACTCAAGCCCACACTTGTCTTTATTCCATAACTCCAAAGCAACCATTACCGATATAAACAAGAGATATAATCATTATAATAATATGAGGCCAAAAGAAATAATTATTTTATATTAAAAGGGAACCTTTCTATAAATAGGAACTTACTAATTTTGGGAACTTACTAATTTTAGAAACTTACTTAAAATAGAAATAGTCTTACAGAAAATACGTAAGTTATTAAAATAAGTGAAATGTATAAAAATAGCATTTCTAACGAAATTAATATTTTATTATTATCGTCGTTATTGTAACTTTAAAATATTTCTGAATTTGTTACTCAAAATATAATTAAAATATAATAAGTCAATATATAGTATTTTATAAATAATTAGGAAATCGAGTTAAAAGTATAGATTTTAGAAAAGAGATGTTTTACGAAAACGATATCAAAATTGGTGAGTCAACGGGTTTTATAAATGAAATGAATTTCACAAAGGTTTCAAATTATTTTTAGCAAATAGCTTTTATTAATAAATAATACGGATTTTACTAAAAATAATCGATTAAACCAGTATACAAACCTTGATTATAGTATAAAAATACGATTTTGAGTTAAAATTTTAAATTAACGAAATATAAAGAAAATATGAAATCGATATTATTTAGTTACTAGTGTCACGATAACCAACAAAATATTATAACGATCATAAATAATAAAATTAGTAACGATATATAAAACAATATCGAAAGTCGTAAAATATTTATACAACACACAATTTATAAAATAATACTTTTAGCAAATAATAAAAAGCTAAGAATTAGAAAACCGAACTTATAATATTTACTACATACTACTACTCAAACATACGATATAAAATCGAGAAACGTCCTAAAGTTACCTGAGGCCGATAACCGAGCGATCACGTACTTGCCTTTCCCGATTAGACCAAGCTCGAACCTTAGACTAGAAAGTCGATTCAATAAAACTCTGAGGCCTTCTTCAAATGAAAAAAAACGAGATTTAGATAATGAGATTACGGAGAAGGGAAAGAAGAGAACGAGGAAAAGAAGGGAACACGACTTCAAATAAAACGAGAACCACGGTGAATAAGAAGAAGAAAAATAGGATGAAGAGGGCTGACAAACGACCCACAAAACAGTAACAACAAGCAGCAGGACAGTGGGAATCTCGACGAAAGGACAACAGCAGAACAACAATCGAACGACAATAACATGACAGCAGCAGCGGAACATAAAACAGCAGGAAGATGATGACGAAAATGGCATGATACGAAACGTACATCAGCAACAAAACGAAGTACAGCAGTAGAAGATGAAGAACAAAACAAAGAAAAAGAAAAACAACAGTAATTAACGTAACAGCAGTAACAGTAACCGAATAGCGGCAGTGATGATGACACGAATACGATAAGAGAACAAACGAAATCAGAGCAAGGAGTCGATGCTGAAACAGAGACGTGCAGGGGTGATAGAAGATGCGGACTGAAAGAATAAGTGGACCAAAACTGACTCAATAAACGCACAAAACGAACAGCAACCGACCGAACAGAAGAATCACAACAATAAAACAACATCAGGCAGCAGCAAGGAGAGGCGACATCAACCACAAAAATGACGAGCAGAAGAAAAACGCAGCAGTAGCAACAAAAGAATGAGAATAGAAGAGGAAGAAGAGCAGGAAAGAAGGACAGAACAAACGAGTAGCAGAAATAAGAAATAGCATTAACAACACGTTAACTGAAATAGGAAGGAGAGGAAGAAAGGAAATCGACAACTGAACATCATAAAACAACAGCAGACGATAATAGAAACAGGACGAAAAAGATGCGAAGAAGGAGAAGACAAAGAAGGAGCAAACAGCAGCAGCAATGAGGACGCACAAACGCAGAAGAGAAACAAGAAAGGAAGAGGAAGAAGGAAACTTACCATCGCAAGGACAAACGGGGCGCGGGGAAAGGGATGATGGCAGATGAATGTAAAGAGAAGGAGAAAATGAAAGAGGCAGGGGACGAGAATAAAGAGAAACAGATGAAGGGAATGGGGGAATAACGTGTATGGGAAAACAAAAAGATAAGGGGTGTGAACGAGCGGTGGAAGCAAAAGGAATAGGGGAAATGAAGGTTTATAAGTGGGATCAATTCAATTCACCAAAAAAAGGTATGGATTCCGGTATAACAAGTTAACTGACCCACGAGTCGAATTAAGATTGAATTAATAGAATAATTGGGTCGGCTAAATAAAAATGAGTAAATAAACATTTCTCGAAACACAAATAATTATTCGAGACGAAAATGACGTTTATAGAAATAAATAGATAGATGATGAAATAGTATTTCCCGATAAATAATAAATCTTCGATAAAGTGAATTAAATTGATTTCTCGAGGAAAGGTAATAAATGTTTCCACGAAACTTTAAAATAAATGAGCTTCGAGCCGAAAATAGAAATTCGAGCTTAAATATAAATAAATAAATAAAAGAATTTAGAATTTAAATCGTCGAAATAGACCTCCGATAAGAATTAAATTAAATGTATAAAATGAATCAAAACAGAAATAAAAATATGTTTTAAATATAAGAAGAGTTTTCGATTCAAATAGAATTTTTAGGAGTTTGAAACGATGAAACGATAAATTCGTTTTATAATAATTTTAGGAATTACGAGTTAAATCGTAAATAAAATAAAAATACGAATATAACTTTAATTTAATTATTTTATAAAATCAGGGATGTTACACTAGCAGCGTCACTGGCCTTATCATAGCCATCTCGGGCCCACTCAAAACCGTCTCGGGAGTAGGTGTAGGAGTCATGCGCAGTATCGCGCGCATCCCAAGCTACATTGTAGGCACTTTGGCCAAGTTGAGTGAAGTGGTAGAGGTCTCCCAAGTCTGACGTGTACGATCATAAACTTCCCCCCACTGGTTATAAAAGTTCTCCGATCCGAAGAACGAAGAGTGTCTCGGAGGACTCGTGTTGACGTCCTCCTGAAAACCGGGGGTAGACTGGGTGAAAGTGGAGTGTCGATGCTGGGTACAGTCGGTGAAATCGGGGGGTGAAGATCTGGGAGGTCTGTGGTTCGGTCTGATGGGAGGAAGAGGGTCTGTGGGATGATGATGGTAATGTTCTCTGACCCTCGTCCCGGAAGGTTTCGACCTCCGGTTCCTCCTCCGCATCTACTACCTCGACGTCATCATCACCATAGTCTAAAGGTCCATCGGGGTAATTAACTTGATGAAACTTACCACGGGTGCTATCCTGAATGTACTCCCCTGAGCTTTTCGGCGTGCCGAAATTCTCCTCAACATCAAGCCTAACCCATTCGGGATTAGGCATAGCTATAGCCCGGAACTCAGTAATCAGAAACAAACCGTCATAATTCCCCCCTTGAGGCCAAACAAGAAAAGGACAATAAACCTCATCTAAATAAATTCCTACTCCGTCAACAGGTGTCATGCTAGCAAAATCGACGTTTAAGGCTCTAGCTATCATAGTTACAATACCACCACAAGAAATTTTCTTGCGGTTGCCCTTCGCAACCTGGGCGAAATGCGTAGCTAGGGCCTCAGACATATCGATCGATGGGCCTCTGTTCAGAACCGCATCCTCAAGCAGTTGTACGGCTGTGGCATCACAAATGTGGTGCGTATCATAGCTTGACAGAAAGAAATTGTCTATGATACCAGCCAAATATTTGAGAATGGGGTTTCGAATGGAGAAAGAACGCATCTTACCCCCCTTGAAAGTCCTTTGACGGGAAATCTTAAACCAAAATCGATCACGAGCAAATTTATCATCTCGAGATTGCCCCGCCCTAGGTCTTCCCAAAACAGAGGTGGTTAGACCGAGCAATGCACCAAAATCTTTCGAGGTGAAGACATATAGAGTCTCACGCAACTGGAAGGTGACGATAGTGTCATCACCACCACCTAACTCAAAAGTTGCTAAAAACTCACAAGTCAACTTTTGAAAAGTTTTCTCCGTAGAGGTGTAAAATTTATTAAGACCAAGATTTTCGCACATCGCCGGGACCTGCGATTCAATACCCATGCGTTTAAGAACATCCCGAGCCGCCCAACGAGTCGGCTCGAGGCGACAAACCCAAAATTTCTTAAACTTTTCAAAGTGAGCTTTCCTAGAAAAACTGACACCAGACTCAGGATGACGGAAATTACGACGAATTGTCGGATAGAGTACCTCTAACGGAACAGGTTGTTAACGCGGTATTGAGCTTGACACTTGAACGACATCGGAATATACTCTTCTTGGGACTCAACCGGGTCCTCCGAATGTGAGGAAGACGCTGAACCCGACTGACGATTGAACATAGATGAGAACCTCTTCCTTGTAGTTTGCTTGATTCTCCTCATAGTTGATGATTGAATTGGGTGATTTTGTGATGGAGGTTAGGGTTTGGGGTTGTCAAAATTGGAACGATTTCTCAAAACGAATTCCTAGAGGATGATAGGAATTTGATAAGGATGAAGAATGTGGGATTAGATAAGAATTTAGTAAAGAAATTAGGGGATTAGAAGGGATTTAGGGTGGTAGGATCTGGGGGTTTTTTTGGGATTTTTGGGGTTTATTTGAGGAGAGAGAGAGAGGAAAAAGGGTGATATGAAGAAGAAAGGGGGTGGGTTTGGGTATAAGGGTGACGTGGGGTGAAGTTTCCCCCGGTGGTCACCATCGGGTGAAATTTCACTTGACGGTCTTCGGACCATTTCTCGTCATTTTCGCACAATTCACCGTCGGGTGAAATTTCACCCGACGGAATTGCGTCAATTCCAAGTCCCGAAATAAATTTACCGTCGGGCGAAGTTTCGCCCGGTGAGATTCCATCGGGCGAAATTTCACCCGACGGACTTCGGGCAAAAATTCCCACTTTACCCGGTGAGATCCTTCACTCCAAATAAACTTTTTGCTGCGAAAATTCTCTTCGACTTGGTCCAAACTAACCCTTAATTCTTCAGTAAAACCGATCTTCTCAATCCATGTATTAACTACACGGAGAAAAACTCTCATAATCATTGTAGAATAACCCAAAAACTCCAAAAGAAATCTTCGCAATTCCTGCAAGTGCCATCAGAAGCAAGCTCCAAAAGAAAAACCAAAAGCTATTGTCCAAGCAAAATAAAAAGAGGTAAGAATATACAAATATTTACAAGGTGGTTATTATGGACACCACCAAACCGAATCAACTTGTTTATGCTTAAGTGGGGTTGCTTGGGTTGCAACCTAGAGTACCATGTTTCTTGTTCTTGAAGATAACGCCACCAATTATACGCTCTCTCCTTGGCCTTGGCAAACCCATAAGGCGAGCTACCTCCGGCAGCATCCCCCATTCATTAATAACCTCTTCTTTGGGAGCTTGACCAAGTATAAGCAGAGTCCCGTCATCATCACTATCATCATAGTGGACATCTTCTATGGATGGTTCCTTGGTGGCGTAGTCAAATGTCGGTGCAAAGTTCATTGGATTAGAATTTTGGTAATTATCTTGTTCTAGAAATTCCTCATCGGTTGGTATTTCCACCATATGGTCCCACAATTCCTTTCCGAAAGGGATATTTGGCAAGAAGGGGGGCAATACAAATTGAATGGTGCTATTACCAACATTGAAAGATAATTTCCCTTTTTTCACACCGATAATCACTCGCTGGTTGCTAGGAAAGGCCGTCCTAATAAGATAGGATTGTGTTCCTCAATGGGCATGTCAAGAACCACGAAGTCAGTAGGTATGTATAAAGGACCTACCTTGACCATAAGATTCCGTGCTAACCCAATAGGCGCTTTCGTAGTACCGTCGGCCATCTGAACGTTAAGCGGAAAGTGAACCATCCTTGGAATGTTAATTGTTTGAGCAATGATCAATGGCATAAGGCTAATGTCCGCCCCTAGATCACATAATGCTCGATGTATTTCAACATTGTCGATCGAACAAGGTATGGAGAAGCTACCGGGGTTACCAAGCTTAGAAGGAATAGTAACTTTTGGGGTGACCCTAGGTGGCATCGAAGTTTCCTTCTTCATAGTAGAATTCAAGATCATATCCCTTATATACTCGGTCGGAGTAGGCATGGAGGGACTAGTTTCTAAATTCTCTATCAAATTGGTGAAGGTTATATTCTCCATAGCTTGGTTATTTGAGGGGATTTGGGGCTTATCATTCAAGGGTTGTACATCAATTCTAGAGACTAGGTTCATGCCCTCAATTGGAATCTGTTCAATTACGTAGGTAAGGTCTCCTACAAGGTATTTAGATGGATCTCATCTTGGTCTTTCAGTTACATCTTTGACCACATTCTCATCGACTTCATTGATTGAGGGATAAGATGTAAAGGTTTGTGGGTCAAAGGGTTTCACCGGTCCCTTTTTGCAAAATACCTTAATAGCATTCACGGATGTTGCATTGCAGCTTTGATCCTCTCATACGGGTCGCCCAAGTCAATCCCCTATTACGCGGAATTCGTTTCTTCACCCATTCACTCAAAAATTCCATAACTCGAGAACTCTAGTGACACCCAAAGAAAAGATGTTCCAGGCTCTCCTCCTGCAATTCACACAGAAAACAAAGGTCTGAATCTGCCACTCCAAACCTCAATATTTTCTTTCTCGTGTTTAGAGCTCCCCTAAACACAAGCCAAGAAATAAAGCTATGTTTAGGGATGTTCAAACCACTCCACACCAGTCGCGCCCACGGAACTCTCGGTTTGTGACACCGTAATTCCGCGTACCCCTTCGAGATCGAATAGCTGATCATCGAACCATGCCAAACTCCATTCACATACATATTCTTAATCTTCTCCTTCGCCTGACATATCTTCCTCCACGCCCAAATGACATCAGTATTAGGCTGATAATCACACCACGCGACCCCGTTCAAATAAATGATGTTGACCCACCTAACCCACAAGCGATCAGGTTGATCAAAAACACATGAAGCCAGTTTTGCCACGGCTGCCTCGTTCCAAATAGATGAATCTCTAAGACCAAGTCCTCCTTCCTCCTTAGGACAACAAAATTTTCTCCTAACTCACTAAAGCTCGATTAGTACCTTTCACACCACCATCCCAAAGGAAATTGCGGCGCAAAGAACTAATTCGAGCCATGACATATTTCGGGATAATGTGGACATGACATAGGTCCACCCCGATGCGGCCACGCGCGGGTTTGGGTAGACGAATGAATCTCCATATGAGAATGGATCGAATTGAAATTTTGGTCGAAGTGGAGTCGCCACCGAACTTTGTGGGAGTTCGGACCCATTCGAGCCCACTCTATGTCGTAGTGGGCCGTATACAAAATACGGCCCATTTCCGATGTCAGAGTTTATTGGGCTCGTCCCTTTGCATTTGATACCGATACCGACATTATCGGATATCGTGTATTGAATGACTCTCGTGCGCCAATGGTTTCGGGCATCCGGAAACCGAGGTTCTGAGTAAGGGGTGAGGGTACGTGTTGGGAAGCCAACAAAGGACACCCAACCCCGCCCGCACTAGCGGCCTCTACTAAGATCTCGAATGACTTTCTAATACGCGCGTTAGTTGAACGGGAAAATGATATGCAAAGATTATTTTCCCTAAGCATGTGAGGAATTGAAATGGGTTTCTACTTCGGTTTAATGCAATTAATTCTACGTCGAAGTAAAATTTAGCATGTGGGTTCATTTTAGTACAATAAAATAAACGGCCAAAATTGACAAAAGAAACAACAAATGATTAGTAACGGTATAACGATATTAACGGTTTGTGCAAATAATGAATTGTGTAGAATGATGCAAATGAGTTAATGCATGGTTTTGAAAAGATGTTTCACGTGATTAATTAGGCACGTGTTGACCTAAGTCACAAAAAAACGGTTAACGAGACTCGAATGCTATTGCAGGACTCACGGTTTAACGTGATAAAGGGCCACTCGACCGAGTCATTGAGGGACTCGACCGAGTGGATCCTTAAAAAGTGTTCTGTCCCGGATTTCATGACCCTACTCGACCGATTTATTGACCAACTCGGCCGAGTACGTCGCCACTCGATCGAGTCACTATGAGACTCGACCGAGTAGAGGTCGAAAGAGCATTCTGCTCGATAAATTGTGATGTCACTCGATCCAGTGGCCGAGACACTCGGTCGAGTGGCACCTGTACGAACCAGGTTCGCTTGTAATTTTGAAATTGATTTTGATTTTTGATGATTCGATGATTCTACCGAATCGGACATAAATATTGTACAATTTATGCTCGACTCGGATTTTATAAATCATTGATTTTGTTGAATCGGACATAAATATTATTGAATTTATACCCGATTCTAATTTTGAATACTCGTTGTATCCCATATTCGATTATTGAATCGATATGGAATACTAGAGTGAAAAATAAAGAAAATTGATTTAAGTCGTTTTAAGTCAATCAAAACGATATGAATTTCTCTCCGCGTTTGTAGTGCCATAATTGTAACGTGACATCTACGTTAGCATCAACGAGAAAATCGAATTGATCGAATTATTTGACTAGATCGTTAGATTCGACATCCAATTATGGAATTGGTATCAAATCTAACGGATCGACACTCTAGACGAATTGAAAGGACTTGATTCCCTCGGCTTCTCCGAGATCGAAATAAATCCCTAAGGATTGCGAGATGTCGGATCCGCGTCAACGGGTTTCGACCCTTATTGAATAAAATACTTGTTTTGAAAATTGATGCAAACGAAAATAAAGGGATTATTATTTAAGTTGACTTGTTTCAATAATCAAGTAGTCGGGGTGTCGGCATAAGCGACCGGCAACGCTGTGTGCAGTACACTTGTATATTCGGGTTTTCTTATTCCGACATCCCTCATACTCGACACAAATCGACAAGTAATTTAATGTCTTTTAATATTAGTTATATTATTGATATTAGGACGCGATAATAACGATAAGAAAAGACAACGACGACGCATGACACGAAAGAAAGAGAAGAGAGAAAAGACGGGGTTTCGGCACCCTCAACCTACATGTTCCTTATGCTCGGACGGGGACTCGTAGTGGCGGCTTGCACGGGAGTTTCGAGTATGTAGGCTAAGTTGTGGTGGTTAGGGTTTCGATTCCTAGAGCTAGGTTTAGGGTTTGAATTAGGGTTTGAGTTTGATCTTGATGAGGGTTGAAAAGTTGAATTAGGGTTGAATTTGATGTGTTGAAAGTTTGATGTTGATTAGGGTTTGATTTGATGTTGATTAGGGTTTTAAAGTTGTAAAAGATGTCTAATGTGTGTTACATGGGGTTGCTTATATAGGCAAAGGCAAGGGCACCTCGGTGTCTAGGGTTTTGTGCCTTGACGGACTTGATTTGATGGCCCGTTTGGAGGTGGACCGTGGGTGAGCTACTCGGAAACGGCTTTGACCGGGTTTTAATTAATCCGGTCGCTAAAAGTTGGTTTTATTTCCGGGGTCGGTTTTGACCCAAATTAGTCTTGTTTGACTCGGAATGATCCACAGGGCCTGGATTCGAGGTTGATTTTGTGAGATTTGTACTCCATAAGTGCTTAAGCCAGCAACTAATGGTTTTGAGCCCGTATCCGAGCGCGTAGAAACACGTTAGCGTCCGATCATCATCGGGCGTTTTTTGGAAACTGCCATAGACACCTGGCAGTCAAAATGCTGGTGTCTACAGAGCCCCCACTCTGACTGAGGCTTGGACAAGGCGGAAGTCAGAGTAGCTACCAATCCAATTAAGACCTGGTAGACTTCCGATCGGGTCGTTTATAGTCCATTAGACTTGCGTGAAGGGCTCGCCAGCCATAAGATTGGAGTCATACCTGAGCTGCTGATAATACCTCCGTGGGGAATCGGACTTGTCGCATAAGTCCTGGGTGTGCCTATGTGTGGACCCATCCCGTGCTATTCCAGGGAAAATGCCGCCTCGGGCTTCCGCTGGGGAGATTTAGAGGGTTGCACGTCTGTGTTTGAGTCGTACCTGTATAAGTCATATAAAATGCATTCAACACGTAGGTAGTAGAATGACTCGTGCTGGGGAAATTGACCTTTTGAATTTTTGAAAAATTTTGAATTTTTGAAATTTTGAAATTTTGAAATTTTTAAGATTTTTTAAATTTTTGGAAATTGAAATCCTGAAAGCAACTCACGGGCTAGGTTTTCAAAATGGGAAGGGGTAGAAAAGAAATTTGCAGTTTAAATAGACCGAAATTTGACCTTGTCGAAAAGGATTTTCTCAAATGGCTAAGTTTTACAAATTTCAAAGTGGAATTTGAAGAGAGAGACCTATCGACAGACTCGACTCTGGACGTGACCGGACGAGTTGACAGACACGACTGGACTCTCGAGGGGTTGGACCGTGACTCGGTAGGGGGTGGGCCACCTAACAAGGCTCTTGAGTTGCGCTATTCCGTAGCCTAGGCGAGTGGCAACATGGGAACGATCTATCATAGGGGGACTGCAATAGTCTGTAATGAGACTGTTTTAGTCTGGTGCCCTTCTGGATTTCTGATTTTAGGGTACAATCCAAAATGGGTATTGCTCCGAGTCCTGACAGATTCTCGTCTTTGACTGAGCCGAGTACTCATAGACACTGTAGAGAGGAGGCTAGATTTTGAAAGTATTTGGATTATGTGAGTGGATGGAGAACTTCTGCCTAGGAGAAGCCCCCAGGACGACAAAGCTGGCTGCTGAGAACATGACAGTGTCGTGACCGGAATGATAATGCTTTTTGAATGTGTGTCAATGTGGGTGGTTGTGCCTCTGTTGAAAGGCTGCCTACGTATTCACGTGTAGTGAAATCAAACCAAGCCGTAGTTCAGTGGTGAAAGATATATTATGGTGCCTAGTCTAATAGGACTTTGTGTGTAACTAGCCGTATTGACGGTGCAGGCTAGGTGCATTCTCAATGATGTCTTGATCAAAGGGCTAGAATGGTTAGGATGTTGATCCTGTGACTGTGAGAGTTCTCCGAGGTAGCCCCTAGAGGTGGTGTGAACTATTTGGGCATGTTCTATGCCGACCGCAGGTTGAGTTCCCGTGTTCGGGGTTGGTAACTGGTTTGGATAATTTTGGAAATGTGGTGCTAGGAAGTAAGTGGCTTTGATGATTCGAAATCTGGAGCTCGATTTTGTGGAGCTGAGGCTTCGAGGGTAAGGTATTATAATGTGGTAGGAAAGGGGGAAGTCGAGTAATGATGGCTCGAACTTCGATTGGACAGGTTTGATAATGCGGGATCTAGTTTCCATGTCTGGCCCTAATGGTTAGGGTGTATCCTATGGAGCCTGAATACTCAAAATTCCGGGCTGTCGCTAGCCTGGGTCTCGAGAAGGTCTTGTGGGAAGGCTGAGTGTGGTGTTAGCAAACCAGCTTGATTGTTACTCCCCTATTGGATGGTATTGATAATTTTGAATTTGACCGTACCCCGGTCAAAGGATTTTCACTTGAGTTGACCGTTGACCACGGTCATGGGTATTTGAATTTTTTTTATTGACCTCTTAGCCCCGGTTATGAGTTTTTTTGAATTTTTGCTGGTTGACCTCTTAGCCCCGGTCATGGGTTTTTTGAATGTTGGTTGACCTCTCAGCCCCGGTCATGGGTTTTTTGAATTTTGGTTGACCTCTCAGCCCCGGTCATGGGTTTTTTGAGTTTTGGTTGACCTCTCAGCCCCGGTCATGGGTTTTTTAATTTTTTTCGTCTAGTTGTTTTTTGGTCAGACTAACAACAAAGGTAGGGGTCGGTTGATCTTATCGGATGGGTGTTTGTTGTGGGAAATGGGCTTGCCTCCCGTCTTGGACCCTAACTAGGAGACTACCCAGATTTGTCATAGGATTCGATATGCTCCTGCTAAGGGTAGTTATGTGGCTTTTCTATACCAGACATGGAATAGGTAAAAGGAAAACACGGGCTCGGTTTCCTGCAGTCATTATAGATGTGCCTATAATAGTCACGTGCATGTGCTCACAGTGTATGATGATGTTCATCATGTTCTCGGAAACACATAAGGAAAGTATATATGAGAAAGAATATTGAAAGCTGATTTTATTGAAATTTGAAAAAGAGGACAGAATACAATTGATTCTGACTTTGACTTTGACTTTGACTTTGGAAAAAATAGCACATCCTAGACTCGGACTCAGACTCGGACTCAAATCAGATCCGGACTCTCGAATTAGTCGTCGGCTTCTAAGGACTCGAGTTGATGTCCAGTATAGCCTTCAGTAGAAGCTTCACCCAGATCTTCATTATGTCGAAGATCGTCTTCAATCCTAATGCCCATTTCGGTAAGCACCGCAAAGTTTGAAATGCCGGCATACCTATGATGGACGCGGTAAGAAGGTAGGAGGTTGTTGATGAATGCCTCCACTAGGGTCTTCTTGTTGGGCTTGTCTACCAACTTTACACTCTCGGCCCTCCATCTTTGAAGATAATTAATGAACCCTTCTTTGGGCTCTTGGGCCATGACTTCCAGAGTACCCATTGTAGTCTGGATCTCGATATTATCAGCGTAGTTCCGAGCAAATTCAGTAGCCACATCGCCCCAAGTTTTGTATTTCTTGGAATCGAGCCTGTAGTACCAGGCTTTTGGATGATTTTCGAGGGAAGAAGCGAACAGGTGCTTGAACATGGTGGATTTCACCCCTTGGACCGCCATGAAATCTTTGAAAGCCCGGATGTGATGGACCGGGTCTTCAGTACCCTCAAACATTGGAATTCCCGTAAGGTTGAGGTTAGCAGGTAGCTCGTCATTCAAAGGTGAGTAGGAACGAGCATTTTCAGTGTGGATCGAATTGTTCGTCGACAGATGAACCTGTTCTTCGAGCCTGCGAACAACGCTGATTAGTTCAACTATGGGCCCAGTGGGCTCAGATCCAGCAACAGGAGTCCTTTTCTCCACGACACTTAGACAGGTGGCTAAAGTCGCTTGGTTAGTCTGGATGGTAGTCAATTGAGTTTCCATCCTGGCCAGCGCGGCCTTCAGTTCGTCCAAAGTTCCTTGCATCTTTTGATGTCTGTTTTGCGGTGGCCTGTCTGTAAGAATACCGCGTAATCAGTAAAGTTGCTTCGGAACTCAAATTCACCAAGGCATAGGAAATAGCGCGGGAGGAGAGACGACTCCAGTTTGACTCGGGTTAGACTCTCCCAAGACAAATGTGTAGGGTGCGATTCTCGGAGTGACCGTGATTAATCGCTCCGTCGGAGAATAGCTCCCAGGTGAGACCAAGGACTTAGATAGGACTCAGATGATGTGGCATCAAAGCGACTCGAAAGCGGGGTACGTGAGACAACACGTGTAGGACAAAACCCTTAGAGCAACCGTGATTGATCGCTCTGCTGAAGGGTAACCCCCGAGTGAGATCGAGGTTTTGCTAAAACTCGAGTGTTGGACGAGTGACCCTTAGATGTAAGGATCACGAACCTTTTGTTATAGGGCTAGGCCTTGTAAAAGGTTGACTTGGCCTCAAGGAAAGGCAGACGGGGTAAGGTAAGAAACTCGTGATGTAAGATCGACATAGTTTCGACGCCAAAGACCTTGACGACTTAAGACACGACCCGAAACTGCTAAATACGGGAAGTCCTAAGAAGAGGAAGGTTTTGAAAATTGATTGTTGTTCAAATTCCGAGATAACTCGGTGGAGAGGCCCAATTTTTCGAGAAAATCGGAAAGTGTACCGGGCCTCGGTTTTGAGAGTTCGAAAATATTTTCGAGTTTTGAATTGGGCGGCGTACCGGCTAGAAATAGGCTATTTTGAGTAAAATCATAAGTCCTAAATTCGGTATGTGTCCCGGGTTTTGAAATTGGATATCTTGAAAATTGAAAATTTGAATGTCGAAAAAAAGAATTTCCGACGATTTGAAAATTGAAGATGAGATCCCGAAGATTTGAAAATCGAAAACGACATCTCGGAGATTTGAAAATCGAGAATGGCATCTCGAAGATTTGAAGAGTGAAATTGAGATTTTGAAAATTCAAAAATCGAATGGTGGATCGGAAGTTCGAATTTCGAAATGGGCGGCATGCCGGCTATAAAATAGGCTTGTTTTGAGTCAAATCATAAGTCCTAAATTTCGGCAGCTTTCCGAGTTTTTGAAAGTTGAATATTTTTGAAAAGATGCATTTTTGAAATGACGGTTTTTGAAAACGACACGGAAACCAAGTAGCACGTAGTCAAGCATTATAATGATGTCATGTATGCTTTACACTAAGTCTCGGTCAGTCTATAGAGGGTCTATACCAGTGTACATAGTCTAGACGTTGCTCGGGACGGACTTCCTAAGTCGAGTTGATCTTAGAACATGCCGCGAAACCCACTTGAATCGACTATAGACACCTTTTGACATATCCATATTGGAGTACATCAACGGTATAGTGGGACGTCGGTCGCGAGTACCGGCCCGGGAAAATATGGGTTATGCATGAACCGTAGAACTAAAACGCGTATTGTATTTGTCAAACGATTTCTATTCGAGTCTCACCCTGAGGATGCCGATGGTAAGTCACGCATCAGTTAATCCCCAGCGGAGTCGCCAAATTGTGGACATGACATAGGTCCACCCCGAAGCGGCCACGCGCGGGTTTGGGTAGGCGAATGAATCTCCATATGAGAATGGACCGAATTGAAATTTAGGTCGAAGTGGAGTCGCCACCGAACTTTGTGGGAGTTCGGACCCGTTCGAGCCCACTCTATGTCGTAGTGGGCCGTATACAAAATACGGCCCATTTTCGATGTCAAAGTTTATTGGGCTCGTCCCTTTGCATTTGATACTGATACCGACATTATCGGATATCGTGTATTGAATGACTCTCGTGCGCCAACGGTTTCGGGCATCCGGAAACCGAGGTTCTGAGTAAGGGGTGAGGGTACGTGTTGGGAAGCCCACAAAGGACACCCAACCCCGCCCGCACGAGCGGCCTCTACTAAGATCTCGAATGACTTTCTAATACGCGCGTTAGTTGAACGGGAAAATGATATGCAAAGATTATTTTCCCTAAGCATTTGAGGAATTGAAAAGGGTTTCTACGTCGATTTAATGCAATTAATTCTACGTCGAAGTAAAATTTAGCATGTGGGTTCATTTTAGTACAATAAAATAAACGGCCAAAATTGACAAAAGAAACAACAAACGGTTAGTAAC
The DNA here is from genome assembly GCA_958450325.1 of Agrostemma githago. Classification (NCBI taxonomy): domain Eukaryota; kingdom Viridiplantae; phylum Streptophyta; class Magnoliopsida; order Caryophyllales; family Caryophyllaceae; genus Agrostemma; species Agrostemma githago. Next base: position 34,080,625 of record OY288261.1, read on the forward strand.
GGTATAACGATATTAACGGTTTGTGCAAATACTGAATTGTGTAGAATGATGCAAATGAGTTAATGCATGGTTTTGAAAAGATGTTTCACTTGATTAATTAGGCACGTGTTGACCTAAGTCACAAAAAAACAGTTAACGAGACTCGAATGCTATTGCAGGACTCACAGTTTAACGTGATAAAGGGCCACTCGACCGAGTCATTGAGGGACTCGACCGAGTGGATCCTTAAAAAGTGTTCTGTCCCGGATTTCATGACCTTACTCGACCGAGTTATTGACCAACTCGGCCGAGTACGTCGCCACTCGATCGAGTCAGTATGAGACTCGACCGAGTAGAGGTCGAAAGAGCATTCTGCTCGGTAAATTATGATGTCACTCGATCGAGTGGCCGAGACACTCGGTCGAGTGGCACCTGTACGAACCAGGTTCGCTTGTAATTTTGAAATTGATTTTGAAATTGCTTTTGATTATTGATGATTCGATGATTCTACCGAATCGGACATAAATATTGTACAATTTATGCTCAACTCGGATTTTATAAATCATTGATTTTGTTGAATCGGACATAAATATTATTGAATTTATACCCGATTCTAATTTTGAATACTCCTTGTATCCCATATTCGATTATTTAATCGATATGGAGTACTAGAGTGAAAAATAAAGAAAATTGATTTAAGTCGTTTTAAGTCAATCAAAACGATATGAATTTCTCTCCGCGTTTGTAGTGCCATAATTGTAACGTGACATCTACGTTAGCATCAACTAGAAAATCGAATTGATCGAATTATTTAACTAGATCGTTAGATTCGACATCCAATTATGGAATTGGTATCAAATCTAACGGATCGACACTTTAGACGAATTGAAAGGACTTGATTCCCTCGGGTTCTCCGAGATCGAAATAAATCCCTAAGGATTGCGAGATGTCGGATCCGCGTCAACGGGTTTCGACCCTTATTGAATAAAATACTTGTTTTGAAAATTGATGCAAACGAAAATAAAGGGATTATTATTTAAGTTGACTTGTTTCAATAATCAAGTAGTCGGGGTGTCGGCATAAGCGACCGGCAACGCTGTGTGCAGTACACTTGTATATTCGGGTTTCCTTATTCCGACATCCCTCATACTCGACACAAATCGACAAGTAATTTAATGTCTTTTAATATTAGTTATATTATTGATATTAGGACGCGATAATAACGATAAGAAAAGACAACGACGACGCATGACACGAAAGAAAGAGAAGAGAGAAAAGACGGGGTTTCGGCACCCTCAACCTACATGTTCCTTATGCTCGGACGGGGACTCGTAGTGGCGGCTTGCACGGGAGTTTCGAGTATGTAGGCTAAGTTGTGGTGGTTAGGGTTTCGATTTCTAAAGCTAGGTTTAGGGTTTGAATTAGGGTTTGAGTTTGATCTTGATGAGGGTTGAAAAGTTGAATTAGGGTTGAATTTGATGTGTTGAAAGTTTGATGTTGATTAGGGTTTGATTTGATGTTGATTAGGGTTGTAAAGTTGTAAAAGATGTCTAATGTGTGTTACATGGGGTTGCTTATATAGGCAAAGGCAAGGGCACCTTGGTGTCTAGGGTTTTGTGCCTTGACGGACTTGATTTGATGGCCCGTTTGGAGGTGGACCGTGGGTGAGCTACTCGGAATTGGTTTTGACCAGGTTTTAATCCGGTCGCTAAAAGTCAGTTTTATTTCCGGTGTCGGTTTTGACCCAAATTTGTCTTGTTTGACTTGGAATGATCCACTGGGCCTGGATTCGAGGTTGATTTTGTGAGATTTGTACTCCATAAGTGCTTAAGCCAGCAACTAATGGTTTTGAGCCCGTATCCGAGCGCGTAGAAACACGTTAGCGTCCGATCATCATCGGGTGTTTTTTGGAAACTGCCATAGACACCTGGCAGTCAAAATGCGGGTGTCTACAGATAATAAAAACCATAGCCCAATAATTATGCAGCTGAGATAAAATAGCCTGAACCAAAGTCAGCCTTCCAGCATATGATATTACGGGCTCCAATACTAGATATCCTCGAGATAATGCGAGCTAACAGTTTTTCACAATCATTTTTACCTAATCGAGTACTTTGGATAGGTAACCCAAGATAACGAAAAGGCATCGTACCTTCCACACAGCCAGAGAACTGCAAAATAGCTGCCTTCCTATCCTCGTCAACTTCCGCAAAATAAGTATGAGACTTGCCTACACTTATGCTCAGTCCCGAAGCACGGCTGAAGGTGGCAAAAGCCCGCCACAAGAACTCCATCGACTCCGTCTCCCCTTTGCAAAAAAGGAGCATGTCATCATATTAATACGAACATATTAATGACTACCGCACGTAAAAAGTAGCTGTATAGTTTATGTACAACATATTAATACGAACTAACTGTGGGGTTTTTATTATGTACGGAGTACTTTCATACGCACTCTCAATTTACGTATATCCTTTATTGACATCTTACTTACTAATGCCTACCACATAGTGTTCATTTGATTTAGTTGTTGGACGTGAATGTTTTGTAATCAGTTATAAATTCGATAATGCATAACTACCGAAAAACTCATTTACGTAAACAATTAGAGAACAACAACCCGTGAAATTTTTCACGGGTATCACACTAGTTTATCATAAGAATTTCATCACCCATAATAATTTTTCGATGTGGATAATTTTTACTTAACTTTATAATCTTAGGAACTTTATTTAAGATTTAAAATATTGTTTGTTAATATCTAAAAACAAATTATTACTTTTCTTTATACTAAAGAGTTTCATCACTTCTGCTTATCATATTTTAGTTTTTTTTAGACTCAACAGATTGATTGCTCTTATTTATTTTATATTATGAGTAATATAGAATTCATCACCTTATTATAATTTTTCGTTGAGGGGATTTTTTTTACTTAAATTTATAATCTTATGAGGTCCAACTTTTGTGGTCTTATGAGGGGATAATCGTTAGTTTATAAAGTGATAATTTTTTAATCTTAAATGGAGTAGGATTAGTTTTTTCTATACAAATTCATATGTTTTTTTTATCTAAATTTCAAAAAAAAAAATAGAATTTGAGGTGGAGTAGATTTTTTTTTTTTCATATACAAATTTTTATATTCGTTATTAACTTAAAAAATCTATAAACCTCTTAAATGTATGAAGTTTGGAAAACCCCAAACAATTACCTCTTATGAACAGTAACCCATGTGCCTACCGCGTGATGCTTTGCCTCCCTTGCTTCTTCGGTTCCTCTACTTCTCCTCCTTCCTCATCGGTCTTCTCTCATTCTTCTTCTCCTTCTCCTGGTCTTGCACCGCCATTAATCTTACCCCCCTGCTTCCCCTGTCTCCCGTGCTTCGTCCTCTCCTGCCTCCCTCTCCCCCTGCTTCTTCTTTCCCTTCTTTCCTTCGGTGTTTCTTCTTTCCGTCTTTTCCTTCGTGCGTTCCTTCTCCCGTGTTTCTTCCCTCCTGGGCTACTCTTAGGCGTTCCTTTCGATTTCTGGTGAGTCTGCTTTCTCTGTGACCATTTTTGGGTTTTGTTTCTTTTGGGTTCCGTTGTTCCCGGTTGTTGCCCCCCTTCGATTTCTAATGTGTCTGGGGGGTTTCTGCCCCTTGGGTTGTTTGTGGTCTTCCGTGATAGGCATTTCTTTTTTTTGGGGTTCAGTCATGCTTTGGCGGTGTTATGATCTGGATCTGCATTGGGGATGTTCTGCTCTGGGTTCTGTGGGTTTGCATTTAGGGTTTGCGGTTTTCGTTGATTGTTTTCGTTTTCTTTGGTAGCTTCCGGTGGCTTGGCTGCCAAATATCATTTCTGGCTTGTTTCGTTAGATTGTAGCTTTTGATTGAAGAACTGGGTTGTTCCCGATTTTTTTGCTCTCGTAGCGTTGCGTTTCGGAACGGACTTTTTCGGTGGTTCTGGATGCCTGGGGCCGATTGCAGCATTGGTTTTTAGCTTTCGTGAGTAGGTTATGGCCAGGGGTTTGTCTTCATTTGTTTGTGATGTTTTGCTCTCAGTTCTGTGGGTTTGTATCTAGGGTCTTCGGTTTTCGCCGATTGTATCTTTTTTTGTTTTTTTTTGTAGCTTCTGGTGGCTTGGCTGCCAAATATCATTGCTGGTTTGGTTTGTTAGATTGTAGCTTCTGATTGCAGGACTGGATCGTTCCCGATTATTTTGCTATCGTAGCGTTGCGTTTCGGAACGGGATTTTTTCGGTGTTTCTGGATGCCTGGGGCCGATTGCAGCATTGGTTTTAGACTTTCGTGTGTAGGCTATGGCCAGGGGTTTGTCTCCATCAGTTTGTGGTGCTCTGCTCTGGGTTCTGTAGGCTTGCATCTAGGGTCTTCGGTTTTCGCCGTTTGTATCCTGTTTTTTTTTGGTAGCTTCCGGTAGCTTGGTTGCCGGATATCATTTATGGCTTGTTTCGTTCGGCTGCAGCTTCTGACTGCAAGACTGGGTCGTTTCTCGATTCTTTTGCTCTAGCGGCGTTGCGTTTTAGAACGGACTATATCGGTGGCTCTAGATACTTGAGGCCGAGTGCATCGTTGGTTTTCGGCTTTAGTGTGTAGGTTATGGCCCCTGGTTTGTCTCCATTGGTTTGTGCTTTTTGCTATGGGTTTTGTGGGTTTGCATCTAGTATCTTCAATTCGGTTTTTTCGACAATTGTTTTTTCGATGGTTGTTTCCATTTTTTTTGGTAGCTTTCGGTGGTTTGGCTGCCATGTATCATTTATGGTTTGTTTTGTTCCATTGCAGCTTCTTATCTTACTGCAGGACTGGGTCATTCCCAACTCTCTTGCTCTCGTGGCGTTGCGTTTCGTAAGGGGACTTTTCTAGTGGTTCTGGATGCCTGGGGCGATTGCATCCTTGGTTTTCGGCTTTCGTGTGTATGTTATTGCCAGTGGTTTGTGTCCATCAGTTTCTGCTGTTTTGCTCTGGGCTATGCGGGTTCGCATCTAGGGATTTCGGTTTTCGCTGATTGTTTACTTCTACTTTGGTAGCTTCCAGTGGTTTTGGCTGACAAATATTATTTCTAATTTGTTTCGTTCGATTGTATCTTATGATTGCAAGACCGGGCCTTCTCCGATTCTTTTGGTGTCGTAGCGTTGCGTTTCGGACCGGACTTTCTTCGGTGGTTCTGAATGTCTGGCGCCGTTTGCGGCATTGGTTGTCGTTCTCTGTGGCAGCTCCCGGTGGGTTGGCTGCCGTATATCATCTTTGAGTTGTTTCGTTAGCTTGTGGCTCCTGACTACATGACTTTGGCGTTCCCGATTCTTTTGGTGTTTTAGCGTTGCGTTTCGGAACGGAACTTTCCCGTGGTTCTGAATGTCTGGGCCGATTGCAGAATTTGTTATCAGCTTTCTTGTGTAGGTCTCCATGGTCTTTTGATGTAGTGGCGTCACGATTGGGAACAGACATTATCAGTGGTTTTGGATGTCTAGGCCCTGATGCAGCTCTGGATTGTGGCTTGAGTGTCTAGGGGTGGTTGCAGTTTTGATCTACGGCCTTTGTGGATTGTTTCCATTTGCTTGTGGATTCTGGTTGTTTGGCTTTCAGATATCGTTTCTGCTCCGTCCGGATTGATAGCTGGTTGCGATTGTGGGTCTGGACTGCGTTTAGACTTGTTGGGTTCCTGGCATCGCTTTAGGGGCGGACTTTTCCAGGGGTTTTGAATGTCCAGCTGCTATTGTATCTCCGTGTTTACTGATTTTGCGTGTTGAGTCGTCTTCTTTGTGTTTGAGTATGGGTTGTCTCTGCCTCGTCGGCGTCGGCGGGTTGCACGTGGGAACGGAGTTTGTCCGAGGTATCAAGTGTCCGGTATCCACTGTGGCTTTGTAACGCTGATAACGGAGTTTTTCTAAGCAGACAAGCGGCGCTTTCCGATTCTTCGGTAGTCAAGTGCTTATTCTGGTACGGCATATTCGATTGTGGCCATTGGTTATGGTTCTGAATCGTCTCCTTGTATTAGGTGTCGTATCGTCGCGCCTGGGGACGGAACTCTATAGTGGTTCGAGTGTCCAGGCGTGACCGTAGATTAGTTTTCTGTGTACTCGCCGATTATATGGCTGCCGAGCTTGCTCGCTGTAATGATTTGGGATGCCTGTCGCGTGGGCTGTTGGGTTTAGAATGGGGTACTTCGCATCTCCGATGAGGTCGGACAGCTCGCTGTTGCTGTACGCGTTTAACTGCCACCTGCCCGTCGTCGGGTCCCGTTCAACACACTACAGCTGTGCCTGTTATCGCAAGTGTATTCGTCCTTGTTCTGTGAAATTGTATTCTCTCCTTTATTGTAAGGCAAGAGTATTACTGAATGTTAGAGTTTTGGATAGGTGTAGAGATTCGTGGATGGATGGAAGATCTTAACAGGTCCTTGGGGTTTCCTTGCGTTTGGTAGTCAGCTCTAAGTTTGCAAGTCATTTGGGGGCCTTTTTTGCGCCTGTTGTGTTATTCCGTCTGGTTGAGGGAGTTGTGGTTTGGTTGAGTTTCTTGGTTGTTTGATGGGCTTCTAACATTTGTTTTGTTTGCTGTTTTTTTTCCTTTTGTAGGCTGCTGCGGGGCCTACACGTGATTGAAGGTGTGCACGCTTTTGATACCTGCATCGCTGACTGTGGTTGTCCGGCTCACGTGCACAATGCCGGTTCTCTTGTCGCTGAATATGCGTATCCTACTAGCTGTATTGTCGATGATATGTTGTATCACATACAGAACACGCGCTCGGCGACGAAGCGCCACATGATGCTCAAGGACAGGCTGAGGGAACTAGGCTACCCAGTTGTCAATTTGGTGCCCGTATGTAGACGCAGGGACGTCGCTTTCAACAAAGCTATGTGCTTATTAGAGTTCTGTGGACATGACGAAGGTCCACCCCGACGCGGCGAAGCGCGGGTTTGGGTAGGCGAATGAATCTCGTGGTAAGATTGTTCTCGGGTTCGAAATTTAAGTCAAAATGGAGTCGCCACCGAATTTTGTGGTTATTCGGAACCATACGAGCCCACTCTATGTCGTCATGGGCTTTACACAAAGTAAGCCCACTCCGATTTCAGAGTTCATGGGGCTCGTCCCTTTGCATTGCGATACCGATACCATCTATACCGGTAATCGTGTAAAGAATGACTCTCGTTCGCCAAGGGTTTCGGACATCCGGAAACCAAAGGTTCTGAGTAAGGGGTGAGGGTACGTGTTGGGAAGCCCACTAAGGACACCCAACCCCGCCCGCACATGGCGGCCTCTACTAAGACATCGTTCGTGTTCATGATACGCGCGCTAGTAAAATAATGAAATGATATGCAAACAGCGTTTTGTCTAAGCATGCGAATTTTGCGTTAACTACGTCATTTAATGCATCTAATTATTGGTCGAAATGGTTTAGCATGCGAGGTTCATTTATAAAGCGTAAAAGCAAATAATAAATAAAGCTCGAAAAAGGAATAAAAGCGTACAAGCTACACGGGCGGAAATACAACCCGGAATTCACAATACGACATAAACAAAATAACGTAAAACAAAGATAAAAACGGACCCATATGTAAACTAGACCGCAAAATTATGTAGATGGACTACCCCGCTTAAATACGTATTATGTTACGTATTAAGCGAAGGACGGAAATAGGAGATTGTGGCGTATTGCTAGCCTAGTCTCGCATTTTGTAGTCTTGTCCCGACTTATCACGTAAAGGTGGTCAAAGTCGTTCTACGTGTCGTGACATGTGTAGCGTTTTGAAAAATGATGAAGGGTCGGTCGATGGTCTAAAGTCGATAAGAACGGGGCTCGGAATATATGTCCAAGCCCTCGGGTTTCTGAGTTGCCAGACCCACTCGACCGAGTCATTGATTGACTCGACCGAGTGCGCTATTAACATGGCTACTGCCCATATTTTGGGGGGTTACTCGATCGAGTGCCTTATGGCACTCGGTCGAGTGTGTCATTAACGGGGCTACTGCCCAGTTTTTGGGGTGCAACTCGATCGAGTGGCCTATGGCACTCGGTCGAGTGCCCCCTGTACGAGTAGTGATTTGCTCGATTTTATGACTTGAAATCGATGATCGACCAAGTCAAATACAAATATCGCACGATTTGTATTCGACTCGGCCTCCGGTACTATAATCGTGTATGAACGATTATAATACCGTCACCGGAGTTTTTATGAAAACGTTTGTGTTAGATTACGAAACTTTGAATTAGTAACGAGATGCATCCCTCTACGTCACGACATCGAAACTAACCCTTTCGGGTTACGTGATGTTGGTATTCGTGTCAACGGGTCTCGAACCAATTATGGAAATGGAGTTAAATATGTTCAACTACGACGAATCACGATCACGTCACGCCCTTGAGTACATTGGGGCGGGGCTCCTCGAAAGGGCTCCACCTCCGTCGTTGCTCGTAAAGGGATTAGACGGATCGAATGTGATTATCGTAGTTCAACATTTCAAAACCGACTTATGATATTAGTATTATATGTACGCGGTATTAATGATATAATGACGATAAAAGAAACGATATAAATCGAAAACAAAAAAGTATAGAAATATTAGTGTTAGTGTTGTGACGATTACGATTATAATACAAAAATATGATGAATAAAACGGAAATAAAACGAGACAAAAAAGATTAAAGCGGGGTTTAGGACACCCTCAACATACATGCTAGTATAGAACCTCGGAAATGGACTCGTGAATAGCGACGAAGCTCGGGAGTATCGAGGATGTATGAGAGTTGTGGTGTGTATGGGTGTATGTGTCGGTTTCCGAGGTACAAAGGGGCTCGGAATTGACGTGTTTTTGCTTAGGGTTTGTTGTGAAGAGGGTAGGATGAAAGTAGGTTGAATGCCTTGGAGAAAATCTCAGAAAAATAGGTCAAAAAAGGTGGTGAATGCATGGGGATGTCGTGGTATTTATAGGCATTTCCCACGACACAGAGGGCACTCGATCGAGTGGCCCTAGTGCACTCGATCGAGTGCCTTAACAAATGGGCCAAGCCCGGGTAAAAAGGCTCCACTCGATCGAGTGGGGTCAATCCACTCGATCGAGTGGGTCAAACGGTTGAGCCAAAATAGGGAAGTTTGACTTGTTTGTTTTGGTAGCTTTTTTGAATTTGATTCTTTGCGCCAAAGTGATCTCAGCTGGTTTATGTGACGGTTTCGTCCTTGACCGGGTTTTGACCCGGTCGTCAAAAGACGGGAATTATTTTTGGTGTCGGTTTTGGCCCAAATTAGTCTTATTTGACTCGGAACGACCCACTGGGCCTGAATTTGAGGTCTGTTTTGTGAGATTTTTACTCCGTTAAAAGTCCATGTCGGATATTATGAATTCCGAGCCCAAATCCGAGTATACTAAGTCACGTTGACGTCCAATCATCATCGGGTGTTTTTCGGAGACTACCATAGACACGTGGCAGTCAAAATGCGGGTATCTACAGAGCCCCCACTCTGACTGAGGCTTGGACAAGGCGAAAGTCAGAGTAGCTACCAAGCCCGTTAAGACCTGGTAGACTTCCGGTCGGGTCGTTTATAGTCCAGTGGACTCGCGTGAAGGGCTCGCCAGCCATAAACAGAGGGTCATACCTGTCCTGATGATGATAGCTCCGCGGGGGGTCAGACTTGTAGCATAAGTACTGGGCGCGCCTTATGTGTGGGCCCGTCCCGTATCATTTTGGGGAAAATGCCGCCTCGGGCGTTCCGCTGGGGAAGTATATGAGCTGTTCGGGCTTGCTTCTGAAGCCTTGAGTCGTACTTGAGCTAATGGCAATGCTCCGTGGGGAGTAAAGCTTGCCTCTTTCGGGGAGTAGGTGTACCCGTATGCCGACACATCGCACTTTGGATGTAGCACGCCGGGGGAAAGCTGACTCCGTTGGGGAAATTAAATAGTTTCGCGGGGACTTGCTTCTGAAGTCTGGGGTGTACCTGTATGCTGACACATAACAACTCGCATGTAACACGTAGGTAAAATGTTGACTCTCGCTGGGGAGAAAAAGATTGAAAATTTTGGAAAGACAAAAATTTTGACACAAAGAAATTTTTAGAAAATCTTAGGAAAGCTCGGGACAGCTTGATTCCTATTCTGGGTTCAAGTTTGGAATCAGGCCTGCGCGCGCACAGGGCCCAGCTGGATGAGGAGGCAGTAGCAGTTAGGTTTCTCCATTATAAATATAGGAGATCCCTGCTTCAGTTTCTGCATCACAACTCAAATTCTCCTTCTCCTTTCTCAAAATCTTGTAGACTTTTAAGAAAGCTAAAAATTCCTATCATGGGCATCGATCACTTGACTGCCATGCTTCTCGCCTGGTCCCAATACTTTCGGGACGAGGAGAAGGTCAGGCTGACTCAAATGGGGATAGTCAATTTATTCCCTTTTCAGCGTCTGATAGTGGATTCGCACTTTCTGGATGCCTGTCTGTCGTTTTGGGACACCACCCATCACGTGTTTGCATTCCCGAGGGGCGAGATGTGTCCTTTGCCCGAGGAGATTGCGGCCATAGGTGGCTGGGGTCTTGCTATTCAGCCTGCCATTCCCCCATTCTACCCGGATCCAAGGAGGCGTTTGAGGGAATTCTAGGGTTTGTCTCATGCTGAGGCAAACTGAATGGTGCAGGGAGATAACGTCTCCCTATTCGATTTGGCCGATAAGTTCATGAATCCACGGGACGTGAGGGCCACCCCTGCTCATAGGCGTAGGGCTTTCGCCTTTTGCATGCTGCATTGTTATGTCTTCGAGGGGCTGATGGAGCTTGACACATGCAGGGGTCAAATCAGGCTAATCGGAGTGGTTGACCAGATGGAGACTGGTCATAGCCCTGCTTGGCTAGCCACTGGGGAGATTATTACGGGTCTGGACGCTAGACGGCTCGACCCAACTCGACCGCTGACGGGGAGTACCCGTTTTCTGCAAGTATGCACCTCGATTTTTTTTATTTTTTATTATTAATTTTTTTTCCGTTCACGTTTCGCGCGAATTTTCCGATTCTCGTAAGTCACTCGATCGAGTGGACCTGTCACTCGATCGAGTGACATTCGTACTTGGCTACTGCCTGTTTTTGACAGGCTTACTCGATCTAGTTAGCTTTTGCACTCGATCGAGTGGGCTGTAGCGAATTGCTCCGTTGCTTATTAAGCTTGCATATGCTTTTCAGATATGGCTGTCGGAGCGGTTATCGATCATAGAGACCCCTCCAAGCATTCCCAATTACCGGAGTAGTCAAATTAGCTCCCGAAGACGGAAGATAAGCTCGAGTCATCGGATTGATCGAGCTTACTGGGACGAGGAGTTGGTGTTTCACGGGGGTCCTTTGATCAGGTGGACCGTCGCTTGGTGGTTCCTTTCAAAATTGACCGGACTGGCGAAGAGGGACCAAGCCCGATATCTGACGATCTTGTCCCTAGACTGGACGGTTCACATTTACCCGGACCGCCTCCTAAGGCAGTTCGGTTCATCTCAGCGCATCCCTGAGAAGGAAGCCATTATTAGCGTCCCGCTCCAATTGACGGACGCTATGTGCGACACTTGGTTGCAACGATGGTTCACTCGTCCCACATGGACGGTACCTAGCCCTTGCCAATCCGCTTGGGTATCGCGGGCTTATCAGAAGTGGACTTCTGAAGAGTCTGAAGAAGCTCGAAAGGCCTTAAAAGTTGACGAGGCCATCGAATTGGTTCAGCGTGAGTCGGCGAAGGACAACAGAGACTTCTTCACCGGGGAACACAGTCCTGAGACCACAGTTCGGGGAGAATCGGGTCTTACGTCACAAACTAAGACTCGATCTAAGGAAGTCGGTTCTAGCAGTACTCGAGGGCAGACTGACTTGGAACGACGACTTGGGCCGAGGTTGGCGGTCCGGGACCGACTTGGTCCGCGTGACCCGCTCCCTGAGCCCGTTAGGGCTCGACTTGGGCCCATTGATATGACAGGGGAGTCGGGCTCAAACACTCGAGCCCGAGCTAGAGAAGTTCCCGTGGTGATTCGGGAACGCTCCCCTCCGCGTCGTCGCCAGTGGACGACTAGGGATGCCAAGGACAAGGGGAAGGGCAAGATGCCCTAAATGCCGAGTCCTTAGATTTATTATTATTTAAGTATTATTATTATTATTTGTGTGCCATTCTTTGTGTTTATTTTTTTGATTCCTGCATCTTGTAATTTTCCGAGTTTATCGGGATTTTTTTTTTTGAATTAATAAAGGAAGTTTATTATAAAACCGCTCCTGTCTTTTCTTGATTGCATTGGTTGTACCCTTTTGAGGGGTTGCCTACGTATCCGCGATTAGCAGAATCAAACCAAACGTAGTTCAGGCATAGGAAATTTGCAATCTCGAATTACACCAAGACTATTGGTTCAAGATGTTTATGACAGTAGAATAAGTAATTCTAGCTTATTGACTTGCTTTTTGTAAAAAAAATGATTTTGATAAAATTTGCTAATGACATTGAGAAACGGCTAAGGGTAGTAGCGCTTCAACTGGTCCAGGTTGGTTGGGTTGACAAATTCGTTCCCATCCAGGTCCGTCAGCATCACTGCTCCCTCCGATAGGATTTTCTTCACCAGATATGGCCCAGCCCAATTGGGTTTGAATTTTCCCCTTGGGTCAACCGGTAGCAGAGCTCGAATAGATTTAAGGACTAGATCGCCCTCCTTGATGTGTCTGGGCCTTACTCTCTTGTTGAAGGCCCGTTGGATCCTCTTCTGGTAGATTTGGATATTATTGAGGGCACGAGACCGTCGTTCGTCTAGTAAAACCAGTGAGTCATATCGTGCTCGAACCCAGTCAGCTTTGGGTACTTGACTTTCTAACAGAATTCTGAGGGACGGTACCTCCAGCTCGACTGGTTGGACTGCCTCCATCCCGTAGGTTAAGTAATATGGCGTCGCCCCGGTTGCGGTGCGAATTGACGTTCGATATCCCCATAGGGCAAAAGGTATTTTGTCGGGCCAGTCCCGGTAATTGTCAGCCATCTTTTTGAGTATGGTGACAATTGTTTTATTAGCCGCCTCTACTGCTCCATTTGTTTGGGGACGGTAAGGCGAGGAAGTATGCCTTTGGATTTTATATTTGGTCAGCAGGGCCGCAGTCTCGGCTTGAAAATGAGTCCCGTGATCACTGATAAATTCAGCGGGAATCCCATATTGACATATTATCTTGTTTTGGATAAACTTGGCGACATGCTTGGCAGTGAGAATGCGATATGATTCAGCTTCGACCCATTTGGTGAAATAGTCGATAGCTACCAAAATGAAGCAATGCCCACCGGTACCCGAGGGATTTATTTTCCCGGTTATGTCGATACCCCATGTCGAGAATGGCCATGGTGACGTCATGGTATAGAGTAGTGATGACGGCATATGTTGCACATTGCCAAAGATTTGACAATTATGACAATGTTTGACATACGACCGGCAATCGGCTTCCATGGTATTCCAATAATAACCGAGCCTCATAATTTTGCGGACCAGCATGTGGGCATTCATGTGTGGGCCGTTCTCACCATCATGTACTTCGGCCATAACCTTTTCATCCTTATACTTGTCAACACAAAGGAGAAGAGCCCCCTGTGCCGTCTTTTTATGCAGTTGCCCGTCGTCAGTGCGGATGAACTGGGTGGCCAGCCTCCGTAAGGCTTTCTTGGCTCGACCTTCCGTCCCGGGAGGATATTCTCCGTTCATTAGGTACGTTAACACGGCTTGGTACCACGGTTCGGGATCAGTTATTTCGATGTCTTCAATATCGCAAATGTATGCTGGCTCGGACCGTCTTTCGACGCAAATCGGCATACTAGTCACGTGGTCGGGAATATTCAGTAAAGATGCCAATTTTGAGAGTGCATCTGCGAACTGATTTTCTTCCCGGGGTAGGTATATATATTCTACCTTTTGGAATTGTTTCTCGAGATCCCGTACTCGTGCCTGGTAGGCCACGAGATTAGCCTTTCGAGTTTTCCATTTTTGAAGTGCTTGGTTAATGACCAAGGATGAGTCACCATGTACCCGGAGATTTGTAATCCCCAGATTGGCGGCGGCTTGTAGCCCGTAAATGCATGCTTCGTACTCAGCTGCATTATTAGTAACATCAAAGTCCAGTTTGATGGAGACGGGAGTATGTTCCCCTTTTGGTGAAATTAGGAGGATCCCAACTCCGAACCCTCGAAAATTAGATGCACCATCGAAGTATAAATCCCAAGTTTCAGTATCGGTATGGAAAATATCTTCATCTGGGAAGGACCAAGTGTCGGTGTGTCCTTCCTCGGTTATCGGGCTATCAGCGAGAAATTCAGCTACTACTCGACCCTTAATAGCCTTTAACGGTACAAACTTTAAGTCGAACTCTGCCAACATTAGAGTCCATCTAGAGATTCGGCCGTTGAGAACGGGCTTTTCGAAGATGTATTTGATGGGATCCATCTTGGATAGCACATGGACCTCGTAACTGAGCATATAATGTCGGAGTTTCTTGGTAGCCCAAACTAGAGCCAAACACGTCTTTTCGAGCATGGTATATTTGCACTCATACTCTAAAAACTTTTTGCTGATGTAATAAATGGCTCTTTCTTCGGAGTCAACTGTCTGACCCAGCATAGCCCCCATGGCTGTCTCGGTCGTCGTTAGGTATAACGACAGAGGCAAACCGGGTTGAGGTGGCATTAAGACTGGCGGAGCAGACAAAATTTCTTTGATTTTGTCGAAAGCGGTTTGGCACTTGTCATCCCATAGTATCCGTTCTCCCACCTTCAGTTTCTTGAAAATTGGTTCACACACCATGGTTAACTTGGAAATGAACCGACTGATGTACTGGACTTTCCTGAGGAATCCCCTTATTTCTTTTTCGGTTTTAGGAGGTTGCATCTCGGTAATGGCTTTGATTTTAGCTGGGTCGACTTCGATACCTCGTTGGCTAACGATATGACCCAGTAATTTGCCTGATGTTACCCCGAAACTGCACTTTTGAGGGTTTAACCTCATGTTGTATCTGCGCAATCGGGTGAAGAATTTTCTTAGGGCGATGATGTGACCGTCCCGTTCTTTGGATTTGACGATCATGTCGTCTACATAAACTTCTACCTCTTTATGCATCATGTCGTGTAATAAAGTGGTAGCAGTTCTTTGATATGTGGCCCCGGCATTAATGAGACCGAAAGGCATGACGGTATAGCAGTAAGTACCCCAAGGCGTGGTGAAGGTAGTCTTACTCATGTCTTCTTCCGCCATCTTGATTTGATTATACCCGGCATACCCGTCCATGAATGATAGAAGGGCATGATCGGCCGTGTTATCCACCAGTATGTCGATGTGTGGTAACGGAAAATCATCTTTCGGGCTCGCCTTGTTAAGATCCCGAAAATCTACTCATACCCGCACCTTACCGTCCTTTTTAGGAACCGGCACGATGTTTGCCACCCAGTCCAGATATTCGGACACTTGTATGAAGCCGGCTTTGAACTGTTTATCGACTTCTTCTTTTACTTTGAGAGACCACTCGGGCCTCATTCGACGAAGCTTTTGTTTGACCGGTTTGCACCCGTCTTTGATTGGTATGTGGTGCTCGGCTATTTCCCGGTCTATCCCCGGCATGTCCTTGTAGGACCATGAGAAGACATCTTTGAACTCTTGGAGGAGGCTTATGAATTGTTGTTTCTCCTCGGGATCTAAGGATAACCCTATCTTAAGTGTCTGAGGCTCTAAGGTTGTTCCCACATTTATGGACTCGGTTTCTTCGATCACCGGGTTTCGGGACTCCCTTTGCTCTAGTTGCTCGATCAGATGCGGAGGTAGGGGTACCTGTTCGTCTGATTTCTCAATGTCATAGCATAAAACATTTTTAAAAGCAGAATTTGAAAGAGACAAGTCGTAAGCAGAACGGTTGTTATTATTGATTGAAAATTTGGAGAACAGCTCAAAGAGAGCAGCCATCTGATCATTGGTCAGTGGCGGGATAGGTAGGGCACTCGGGACAGACCCCGAAGTGCCAGCAGCAGGAATAATAAAAGGGAGGGAGGTTACAGGAGTGACTCTAGCACCGACTTCCCTAGACTCGACCTCAGACTCTGACTCAGACTCCGACTCAGACTCGGACTCGGACTCAGACTCAGGCATGTCTCCCTCTCCGGTGACCAGCTTGTAGATCCTTCCCTGACCGTCAGTCCACTTGACAGTCTTCCTCCAGGCCCTGTTTCCCGTCTCGGAACCAACATCCGAGATCAGCTTGGTCGGGTCAAACCTGTTGCTGCGGAGAATCAGGTTGACCAGGTCTTCCTTTGGAGTTGGGGCTACGGTGTCTTCCCCCAAATAGTAGCCCTAAAGCGGGCTCACCATCTTCAGCTCCATTGGACTGGATGAGGGCGAACACATCATCTGGAATGTAGTTGCAGTCCCGGGCCAAGTGGGTCCCGAGCTGCATAGCATTGGGTTGGTATAGACCAACCTGGATAGCCCCAAACACCGGTGTGACAAAGTAGTCAGCCAACCGTGGGCTATAAGGGCTCAAGTAGATACCCTTAAGGATGTTGCAGGCCTTTTCGATCCCTGCTCGGACAACATTGTCGGGGGTGATGTCATAACCAAGACCAAAGTGAGATTCTTCGTCTTTGAGAACCTCGATGATCTTCCCAGCTGGAAGATCGGGTCGAGAAGTAGCCCCCGGAAAGTACCCCAGGTTTTGGAGCATCATGTCGATACTCGTAGTGAAGTAAGGCCTAAAGAGGTACTCTTCCTCGATCATCCCCACAAAATCGAACCCCCAGAGGTCCGTGCGACCCGTGGCGTTACAGCTAGCCACAGTCATTGGTGTTGCCTCTAAAGTGATGACATCGTTAAGCAGAGGCATCTTGATCTTTCGGTGGAGGGTGGAGGACACCGCCTTGACCGCGTGGATCCAAGGCCTACCCAGGAGCAAGTTGAACGATGAGGTGACATCGATCACCTGAAACTCGAGCTCCTTCTCTATCGGGCCAGTGATGATGGTCAGTTTCACGGCCCCAGCTACCGACTTCGGGCTCCCATCGAAAGCTTGGATGGTCTGAGCAGTCGGAACATAGTCAGCCTCGGTAATGCCGAGGGCTTTTGCGGTCCTTAGAGGAAGGACGTTCACAGCAGACCCGTCATCAACTAGGGTCATGGGAAGGTATTTTCCTCGGCAGACCACCGTGATGTAGAGGGCCAGGTTATGGGTGGCCCCAAATGGTGGTAGGTCGGCTTCGGAGAAAGTGATCACCGGTCCTTCTTCCTTAGCCTTGCCTTTTAGGTGGGGCAAGACCGTGGCTACCATTTCAACAGGGGTAACCAAAGAGTCAACCTTGATTTGATCGAGAGCCTTTGTGAGTGCTTCCCGATGTTCTTGAGAGCTAACCAGGAGTTGCCATATAGTGAGGTCAACTCGGGTCTTCTTCAATTGTTTCACAAGAGCCGTTTCAGCAGTTGGCTCTTCAGAGGCGACTTCCGTAATGACGGTTGTCGGGATAGGGGTGTCCCTAGAGCTAGTGGCTTGAAAGGGACGGCCAAGGTGGTTACTGGTTAAGACTCGAGATTTAGTTTTTCGAATCTCCTCGGCGGTAATGGGGACAGCTTCCCCTTTGGCGAGGTAGACGTCTTCCTCGTCGTCGAACCAGATCCCGTTCACTTGCGGGATAAATGGGGAGATAAGGTGAGAGCAATCGATCACCTCCCCGGTAAAGATGGCGTGGGAGCTGAAAGGATTCTCCTTGTTACTGGGCTTATCTCCGGGCAGCGGGATTTTACCGCTTTCGATCAGGTCCTGAATCAAGTGCTTCAGCTTCCAGCACTTCTCGGTATCATGCCCATTGCCTCGGTGGTATTGGCAATAGGCTTGAGCATTGTAGTTCTTGGAGCGTCGCTCGACTGGAACTTCAGGAGTTGGGCCTATCGGTTGGATTAGGCCTTTTGAGGACAGCCTTTGTAAGGCATAAGTATAGGTCGTACCTATATCGGTGAAAACCCGAGGTGGGGTGTTTCTCTTGGACGGGGCATCTAGTAGATTAACCGCGTCGAAGATGCTGCGGGTTGCAGCTTGAGGCTTGGTTGTGGAGGAAGAAGCCCCTTGGTAACCTTTAGCAGCGGCCTTAGTGAGGCCTTCCAGTCTCAGATCGTCTTCAATCCTCATACCCATTTCAGTAAGGGTAGTGAAATTGGGTATGACGGCATATCGGAGGTGAACCCGGTAGGATGGGAGGAGGTTCTTAACAAAGGCCTCCACTAAAGTCTTCTCACTGGGCTTATCGACCAGTTTCACACTCTCAGCTCTCCAGCGTTGAAGGTATTTGGTAAAACCTTCTTTCGGCTCTTGGGCCATAACTTCCAGAGATCTCATTGTGGTTTGGATCTCGGTGTTGTCAGCATAGTTCCGAGCGAACTCGGTGGCCACATCATCCCATGTAGGGTATTTCTTCGGGTCTAGCCTGTAGTACCAGGCCCGAGGGTGCTTTTCAAGAGACGCAGCAAAGAGGTTCTTGAACATGGTGGAGTCCACCCCTTTGATGGCCATGAACTCCTTGAAGGCCCGTACATGTAGTAACGGGTCTTCAGTCCCTTCGAACATAGGCAAACCGGTGAGGTTCAGGTTTGCAGGCAGCTTGTCACTTAGCGGGTTATACTCCCGACTGTTTTCCCGGTGAATGTTGTTATTCCCAGTTAAATGCACTTGTTCTTCCAGTCGGCGGACCGAGCTAACCAGCTCAGCTAAAGGTCCGGTAGTTCCGGTAGTAGGAGTCCTGTGCTCCACCGAAGCCAACCGAGTGACGATAGCAACTTGCCCAGCCCTCATTTCATTCAGTTGGGCATCGATGCGGCCTGCTTCTCGATCATGGAATCAACGGAGGCTTTCAGTTCAGCTAAGGCAGTTTCCATCCTGCGAGTGTGTCTGGTTGATGGTGGCCTGTCTGTAAGAACACCACGTAATCAGAAACTGAACCCAGTCTTGGAATCAAAGGAAACAGCACATCCCGAGCGACCCAAAAAAGAAAGGACTGAGTGGAAGAGACTCGAGAAAGACATCTAGACGGATGACTCATGGGTGGTATGACTTCCTTAGGATTTCGGCTTTGTGGGCCTAGTCCCATTCGAAGGAAGGTCTACGTGAGATTACTCCCCGGACTTTTGACTCGAGTGTATGGACGGACTTTCCTTTGTAGGGGTATGCCCTACGCGGGTTGGTCGTGCCTTGACAGATAAGGCGGACTTGGGAAAGGGGGAAACTCGTGATATAAGATCGACGGAGTTTCGACGCTATAAACCCTCTACGTATTATGTAAAGACCCGACACACGGATAGACGGTAGGTCCTATAATAAGGAAGGTTTATTTTAGGAAAGTTGAAAGTTGAGGTTTGAATGTAAAAATGAACGAATTTCCGAAAGTGTTGAAAACTGAAAACGGAATTTCGAAAACCGAGATTAGAATTTTGAAAAGGAAAATTCCGAAAATCAAGGTGGTGGGGGTGGAAATTCGAGAATTAAAACGGACAGCATGCCGACTACAGAAAAGGATATTTTGAGTCAAATCGTTGATCCTAAATTTCGGCGGCATTCCGAGTTTTGAAAATTGGGTATTTTGAAAAGGTGAGTCCCGAAATGGGCAGCATTTCGGTTTTTTTCAAAATTGGGCATTTTAGAATGACGGGTCCCGAAATGGACAGTATTTCGGGGTTTTTCGAAAAGGTGGGTATTTTTGGAAAGATGCAAATTTGAAATGACGGTTTTTCAAAAATGACATGGAAACCAAGTAGCACGTAGTCAAACAAGCATTATAACGACGCTTATGTATGCTTTACACTAAGTCTCGGTCGGTCAAAATAGGGTCTATACCAACAACGATGGCTTTCTCATGTGATGGACGGACTCCCTAAGCCGAGTTGGTCTTAGGACATGCCGCAAAACCGAGACGAGTTCCACCATCGATGTTTTTAGCGCACCCATGTAGGAATGCACCGCGGTATAGTGGGACGTCGGTCACAAGTAACCGGCCCGGGCAAAAATGGGTTATGCATGAATCATTAGACTAACGCGCGCACACTAATCTACGAACGATTTCTCTTCGAGTCTCACCCTAGGAACCCCGATGAAATGTGGTACATCAGGTATCCCCAGCGGAGTCGCCAAATTGTGGACATGACGAAGGTCCACCCCGACGCGGCGAAGCGCGGGTTTGGGTAGGCGAATGAATCTCGTGGTAAGATTGTTCTCGGGTTCGAAATTTAAGTCAAAATGGAGTCGCCACCGAATTTTGTGGTTATTCGGAACCATACGAGCCCACTCTATGTCGTCATGGGCTTTATACAAAGTAAGCCCACTCCGATTTCAGAGTTCATGGGGCTCGTCCCTTTGCATTGCGATACCGATACCATCTATACCGGTAATCGTGTAAAGAATGACTCTCGTTCGCCAAGGGTTTCGGACATCCGGAAACCAAAGGTTCTGAGTAAGGGGTGAGGGTACGTGTTGGGAAGCCCACTAAGGACACCCAACCCCGCCCGCACATGGCGGCCTCTACTAAGACATCGTTCGTGTTCATGATACGCGCGCTAGTAAAATAACGAAATGATATGCAAACAGCATTTTGTCTAAGCATGCGAATTTTGCGTTAACTACGTCATTTAATGCATCTAATTATTGGTCGAAATGGTTTAGCATGCGAGGTTCATTTATAAAGCGTAAAAGCAAATAATAAATAAAGCTCGAAAAAGGAATAAAAGCGTACAAGCTACACGGGCGGAAATACAACCCGGAATTCACAATACGACATAAACAAAATAACGTAAAACAAAGATAAAAACGGACCCATATGTAAACTAGACCGCGAAATTATGTAGATGGACTACCCCGCTTAAATACGTATTATGTTACGTATTAAGCGAAGGACGGAAATAGGAGATTGTGGCGTATTGCTAGCCTAGTCTCGCATTCTGTAGTCTTGTCCCGACTTATCACGTAAAGGTGGTCAAAGTCGTTCTACGTGTCGTGACATGTGTAGCGTTTTGAGAAATGATGAAGGGTCGGTCGATGGTCTAAAGTCGATAAGAACGGGGCTCGGAATATATGTCCAAGCCCTCGGGTTTCTGAGTTGCCAGACCCACTCGACCGAGTCATTGATTGACTCGACCGAGTGCGCTATTAACATGGCTACTGCCCATATTTTGGGGGGTTACTCGATCGAGTGCCTTATGGCACTCGGTCGAGTGTGTCATTAACGGGGCTACTGCCCAGTTTTTGGGGTGCAACTCGATCGAGTGGCCTATGGCACTCGGTCGAGTGCCCCCTGTACGAGTAGTGATTTGCTCGATTTTATGACTTGAAATCGATGATCGACCAAGTCAAATACAAATATCGCACGATTTGTATTCGACTCGGCCTCCGGTACTATAATCGTGTATGAACGATTATAATACCGTCACCGGAGTTTTTATGAAAACGTTTGTGTTAGATTACGAAACTTTGAATTAGTAACGAGATGCATCCCTCTACGTCACGACATCGAAACTAACCCTTTCGGGTTACGTGATGTCGGTATTCGTGTCAACGGGTCTCGAACCAATTATGGAAATGGAGTTAAATATGTTCAACTACGACGAATCACGATCACGTCACGCCCTTGAGTACATTGGGGCGGGCTCTTCGAAAGGGCTCCACCTCCGTCGTTGCTCGTAAAGGGATTAGACGGATCGAATGTGATTATCGTAGTTCAACATTTCAAAACCGACTTATGATATTAGTATTATATGTACGCGGTATTAATGATATAATGACGATAAAAGAAACGATATAAATCGAAAACAAAAAAGTATAGAAATATTAGTGTTAGTGTTGTGACGATTACGATTATAATACAAAAATATGATGAATAAAACGGAAATAAAACGAGACAAAAAAGATTAAAGCGGGGTTTAGGACACCCTCAACATACATGCTAGTATAGAACCTCGGAAATGGACTCGTGAATAGCGACGAAGCTCGGGAGTATCGAGGATGTATGAGAGTTGTGGTGTGTATGGGTGTATGTGTCGGTTTCCGAGGTACAAAGGGGCTCGGAATTGACGTGTTTTTGCTTAGGGTTTGTTGTGAAGAGGGTAGGATGAAAGTAGGTTGAATGCCTTGGAGAAAATCTCATAAAAATAGGTCAAAAAAGGTGGTGAATGCATGGGGATGTCGTGGTATTTATAGGCATTTCCCACGACACAGAGGGCACTCGATCGAGTGGCCCTAGTGCACTCGATCGTGTGCCTTAACAAATGGGCCAAGCCCGGGTAAAAAGGCTCCACTCGATCGAGTGGGGTCAATCCACTCGATCGAGTGGGTCAAACGGTTGAGCCAAAATAGGGAAGTTTGACTTGTTTGTTTTGGTAGCTTTTTTGAATTTGATTCTTTGCGCCAAAGTGATCTCAGCTGGTTTATGTGAGGGTTTCGTCCTTGACCGGGTTTTGACCCGGTCGTCAAAAAACGGGAATTATTTTTGGTGTCGGTTTTGGCTTAAATTAGTCTTATTTGACTCGGAACGACCCACTGGGCCTGAATTTGAGGTCTGTTTTGTGAGATTTTTACTCCGTTAAAAGTCCATGTCGGATATTATGAATTCCGAGCCCAAATCCGAGTATACTTCCAATCATCATCGGGTGATTTTCGGAGACTACCATAGACACGTGGCAGTCAAAATGCGGGTGTCTACAAGTTCGAAGATGGTCAGGACACATTCTGTCATGCTTTTAAGCTTGGAATTCTTTTCCAGGAACATGGCTACGGGAAGGAACACATCTCAGAACGGACCGACACTATCGGTGGCATTCGTTTATGGACTGCAACGCGGGAGGACAGCGAGTACTTACCAGGGAAAACGCAGTTCCAGTTTATACCGGCAGCCATTAGATCGGATGCACTTTCTGAGGCGTGCCACGATAGCGAGGATGAGTTTGAGATTCTGTTAGATGCGCTGCTAACCCTGTATCCGTAACTACTTAGGCGGTATGTTGACGCATGGTCTCCGTTTTCCCCTGAAACACGGCCTTCTATGCGTTGAAATATGTGTAGTGAGGGCCATGGTAAACATACGTTCAGCTGAGTATGTTTCAAAAACTGCTGATTGTGCTTGGTTTGATAATCACTTAAGATGTTACTATTCAGTATTTTAGAGCCTTCAGTTTCCACTTATTCACACTGTGACATATCGGTCCCTAGGTCTGTGTCCTTTCCATTTGTTTGGTGTCGTAGCACCACGTTTGGGAACGGATCCTTTACAGTGGTTGTGAATGTTTCTGGGGACAATTGTATCCTTGTGTTTTCCAGTCGGCCGACACAGGCATGCAGTTCCGTACCTTCTTCACGGTTCTTATGTGGGCGGAAGTTGCAACTCACAGGCGAGGGCCAAACATATGGTTAAGGCTCTCCTCGAAGTCAGCTCTCCCCATTTCGACTCTCTCAGAGCGCTTTTGCCGCTTGGAATCACTCCTATACCTTTACTCGAATCTCGTAGATTCTGTTGCTATAGTCCCTAGAGAGGTGTCTTCGAGGGTTGTATTGTTATCTCTTTGATAATTGTATTGCTATATCTTTGGTAATTGGAATAGGAGTGTAGGATTTGCTGGCTAGATAAATACCGAGTTTTGGATACTTGGTACGATCCATACAATATGTTACGGTCATTTGACGACGTTGTTTATGGGTGGGAATAGTCCCTGTTATTAATTCAGTTGTACAATCTGAAGCATGTTACTGTGGAATCTTGATTATGTCGTCTTACTAAGCACATTAAGAATACTACACTTGTACAAAACGAGCAACTTAAATAAAGGTAGAGAGAGTGTTAGGTAAATAAGAAACAATAGTTGACTCCCTACGGACGCTACCTATAGCCTTCTCTCCTCACACTTACCAACCTCGCACTCGATTACACTAAACAGTACCATTAGTGACCCCTCAACTTCTTACCTTGTTTTACCATTACCACGGTAAAGAAAACAAGTAAAAAAATACTACTCTTCGTTACTTGTGTCACGTCTTTTCCTTCCTCCGCTCTCTCCTGCTGCGAGTGTTGAGCTCCTGCCACCGACATTCACTAGTAGAGAAATGACATTTGGCAAATAGATAAGACAAGGGTTGTTGTAAATAACCGTAGCGTATTGCAAAAGGCAAGGTTTATTGGGAAGCGATCGATGCGAAATGTTTCTAGGAAACATAATCGCATTAGTCAAGTTGTACGACCGATGCGAAATGTATACACAAAACATAATCGCATCAGTCAGAATTTACGACCGATGCGAAATGTATATACTACAAAATATAACCGCATCGGTCAGGATTTTTGAACGATGCAAAATATATTTATAGAACATAACCGCATCAGTCAGTATTTACGACCGATGCGAAAGTGTTTTGCATAATATCACCACATGAAATGACAGGTTTTGGGACCGTCTTTTTGGAACCGTCGGTAAAATCAATCCCAGCCTTAATTTTGGGACTGCTAGTAGTCTCCAACTAACTGATACAGTTGCAAATTTGGTACCACATTCTGAATAGTCTCAAATATAACTGATCGGTTTCAAATTTGGTATCGACTTTTTATAATTGGGACCAAAATCGATCTCAAACAATTTTTTTAAATTTGGGGCCCGCTTTTGTTGTCACGTTATAACCCCCAATTTTTTCATTTCTTCACCTTTTCTTCGTTTCTTCGAGCTCGTTGATTTCATAACCCTAATTTAGCCTGAGGATATGAAACTGCTCGGCTACTTGTTTTGGCCGCCAATTTCCACCATTCTCTACCATTTTCCACCTCCCATGGCGCCCGGTTTTTCTCTCTCCTCCTCCTCCTCCTCCTCCGCAGCCGCCAACCGTCGTCCTGATCTCGTCTTCGTCTTCAATTCTCGAGGTAACCGCCTTTCTGAAATACGCTTGAAATCGTCGTCAATCCCGGTTTTTATGTATGTTTCTGAGGTGTTTGTTATGTGTGATTGATTATGAATTGGATAAAAACTGACGAGTTCAGGAGCAAATGGAAAGACGTGGAAAGAATGGAATAGGCTTTTGCCGTTTCTTCCCTCTCGCCTTTCTAATGATTGCAATGTAAGAATTTTGATTGTGAGACCGTTTATTGGAGAATTACCGTCTTTTTATACGTCGAGGAGTTAACGAGTTTCGAAATTGCTTGGCTGTTTCATCTTTGTCGAATGTTGTTGCTTTGTAATTTTCGATATTTCATTGCACCTTGCTTTGCAAATTACTCGAGGATAAACCTCGAGCTGCTTTGTTGAGGAGATTGATCGTAGTTGTGTTTTGTCATTGATGGTTGTATGTTCTTAGATGAGGGGAAAAGTGAAATCCAATGACTCACAACGCGACAATTTGGGAGTTGAAATAGCTTCATCATTCGTAATTTGGTAGTATGTCGATATCTTGTCGAGATTTACAAGGGAATTGAGTATTTGTTTGCAAAGATACCTAATACGAGTAATTTGTTTTGTCCTGTGTTGCTCGAGCTCATTTAGAAGTGTTCGACACGGCTACTTTTAAGAAAATTTTGCATATTTTGCCTTCAAATGAAGAGTCCAAGTGTGTCAAGCGTTCATTATGCATGGGGAAGAACATAAAACTCTACTGTTGATGAAATTAGATTGCTTCAGAAGTTGTAGAATTGGTTTCCTAGAGAGTAGAGAGAAGTTAGTACTTCTAGCATGATATGCTATGCTACTTCTGCAAAAGAAAATATCTTTGCCAGTAATCCTCAATCTGCGTAATTCATACCTTATGGGTAGCCAGGAGGTATGAAACTGCACAGCTACTTGTTTTGGCCGCCAATTTGGTATTTTCCCTCTCTCTTTAATTCTCTACCTATTGTATATTTGTATGTAATTAAGGAATTAGGGATTCATTAATTTCAAAATGCTTGAGTATGAGTCCCTATTTATAGACGACTTACAATGATGGTTCAAAATTTTAGGGGATTATCATTTTAGATTTTTAGTTCCTTCTAGCTTCATCTTCATCCTCGTGCTCTACTCTATCTCGTCACATCATCTGTAATTTTGGTTCCTTTGATTCCTTCTATTTCTGTCTATCTTTTGCTCTGTCTTAGTTTAATTTTAGAGTTTACATCATCTTTGATTTGCATGATTTAAATTCAATTTCAAATATTACGGTTTGGATGGGAATGTGGACTTGAGTACCAAGACGAAGAGAAGCGGGTTTTTGTTTACTGCATTCGGTATCAAGGTGGGGAAGGTGGCGGCTGCTGCTGCTAGTGTGCAAGGTAAATTGATGGCGAGCTAGCTTATATCAATTTGGATTCATACATTATACGGAGTATCATTCTTAGTGGAATAACGTGGTATTGCTAACAAAATCTTTCGACAATATTATGAATATTATGAGTCATTTATAATGCATGTGTATTGCTAGAATGGCTACACATATATTCCACTTACCATTGTTATTTGATAATCTAATTGCTAAAACCAAAAAAGAGTTTAAATAACAACCAACATTTCTTATGTGTTAATATTTATCATATGCACTTAAATTATCGCGTTATATATGTTGGTTGTTATTATCACGTTAAACCAAAACTTTAATTAAGTTTTTCCCTCTTAAAAAATCAAGTTTAATAATTGTACGGTTCAATATTATGAGTCATTTATAATACATTAGAATGACCTCATACAAATTTTCCATTCTCTTTCGTCAGTTGTTCCCTTTTCCCTTCGTAGTTTGAGTTGTTATGTTCAGTTTAGTAGGCTATACCGATATACTCCACTTAGGTGTTATTTTGACTTGTGAATGTACTTGATGGTTTCAGGACTTCCTCAAACAGTCTAAGAAAATGTTTGAATATGATGTTATTTTGAAGGAAAGAGCAGAAAAGGCCATGACCATCCTTCAGGTAAAGGATATGATCCTTTTTTAAGGCTTTTATTATTTTTATGTTATATTACAGTTATTTAGTGATGTTTTGAGTAAAGTTTAGTTGTCTTTTTTGTTTGTTATATATACACAAGTATGGATTTTATGTCTTGGTGTTTTATGCACTTTTGATCGTACATAGCTTAGAGAACCTAACTTACTTAAGTATCGAAAGACATTGGGCTCAAATTTGTGAAATTAGTCGTATGGAATTTAAAAAAAATTATAACATCTCAAGGTTCATGTTTTGGTAAAAATTTACCGGGTCTACGATTTCGGTTGCGGGTTAAAGCGATCGTCCTATAACTATGTGTCATGAAATCGAACGGATCTAGCAAACAAAGGACGATGAAAGAAAATGGATGACACACAAAATTTTGGTGACGCAGAAACCCAATGTGGGAAAAACCGCGGGGGAGAGTCGGAATCCCACCAAAGTTTCACTATGAATGGAAAAAGAATGAAAAAGAGAGTACAAATATGAGTATTTTATCTATAGTTGAATGCTAGAATTTTTAGTGTTGTATATGCTTGGAGTCGGTATGCTTGAATGCCCCTCCCTTCTTCCTCTCTTTCCTTTATATATGGCCCCTCCTCCTCTGGCGTCTTTATGGCCCTCTTAATGTGGAGCAATCATTGCTCTTCATTGCTTCGTCTGTTATGGCTGTTACAGTCAACCCCTTATTCTTCTCCTTCTCTCCTAGTATTTAAGAGGGTTTCCTGATTTGTAGGAGTGACAGTTGTTGCCTCTTCCTCTTCTTATGGGCTGAGTTCCTCCTCTTGTTTGTTGGGCCTGCTTGATTAAGTGGCCCATGGTTTGATTTAATCTTATGTTTTGTTCAGGCCGTCATTGTATATTATCCTGGGTTTGCTCGATTTGACGATCTTTGACTATTTTTGACTTCCGTATTTTAGTCTTTGGTTTTGACTTCCATTCGCGGACCGGGGATCCTTTGTCGCTGACCCTTGACTTTTGACTTCTTGACCGTCCACTCTTAGCATGCCAGTTGCATTCCGAAGGTGTAAATTTTTGGCCCGAACAAATGCCTCCAAATTTTCGACTAAGATCATATTAGGCGGGAATTTCCGTTTCTTAGTAGATAGCTTCTGGTGACGATCCGCCGTCCACCTTTCACAAAATTGACGCCCCATCTCCCTAATTAATTCTTTACTTCTACCCCTCATCATTATTTGTCTTCCCAATCACTTTTTACCCTTTCTTACTCTTGTTACTTTTACTCCCTTTCCACCTTCCCATCACTTCTAACCTTCTTCCAAAATTTTCAAAAAGGTAACCCCCGTCTTCCTTGTTCGCCTTTGCTGTGGTGCCGCGTTTCTGCACTCCTTACATCGATTTCAGGTGATTTTTCTTCCGTAGTGATCCTCTTTTCTCCTTTGTTTAATTCGTTTCTATCATAGCTCCCAAGTTTACTCGTTCCTGCTCGAAATCCCTAACCCCTCCTTCGCCGTCGTCATCTCCCTCGTCGTCCCCGGTATTATTTCCTTCTACACTTACCCTTAATCCTCCTCATTCCTGCAACTCTTTCTATACAGAGGAAGATCTCCCTACCATCAGAATGGTCTTTGGCTTCCATGAGAATGTTATTATTCACGTTCCCCTTCGTGATCAGAGGGCGGATATTTTCCGTCCTGGATGGACTTGTCTCTATGCTTACCCTTTTTGCCTAGGCCTTAGGTTTCCTCTTCCCGCGCTGATTCGCGATTTTCTGTCCTTCCACCACCTTGCCCCCTGCCAACTGATGCCACATGCGTGGCGTCTTTTGTTGTGTTTTTGCGCTTTGAACCAACGATACCAAAGAGGTATTACCTTGGGTGATATCTCTTCTATCTATCGGGCTAGATCTGTTGGAAGTGACCTGGTGACCCTTCGTCTGCAGGAGGGTAAAGAATCTTGTATTTCTTTCCCCGCTAACCCTCTAGACGACAAATGGTATCAATATTTTATCTTTGTGAGGATTGACAGCATCTCCCCATGTGCTGCCAGCTATCTCTTCTCTCCTTGGAAGCCTGTTGAAGGTACAAGTATTCTCCCTATCTTTGGACTTTCACTTCATGCTCACTCTTCTTACTGATGTCGTGGTGCAGACTTGGAGGAGCCTGATTTTGATTCTGAAGATCCAGATTCTTCGGCTCGCCTCTTTGGTTTGGAACCTGAGTTTCGATCTTTCCATCACCTGGTGAATCCTCTTGGTAAAAATCCTTTCTCGCTTTTCACTTCAGGAGAAGATTCTCCTAGTATCATGTCTTCAGGTATATTTCGTTTTTACGTCTGGCTTGGATACTACGTTTTTGCCGTGATTTGAGGTTCGTCTTTTTGTCTTTTTCTTAGGAAATCTTAAGCCTCGCATGTCCTTGGATCGACTAATCGCTTCCCGGAGGAAGAAAGCGGCCGCCAGGTCCTTGTCTAAGGGACAATCCAGCTCCACTCCCACTGCTTCTCTTGGAGCCAAAAGGAAACGTGCCTCTTCTCCACTCTCTTGAGATATCTCTGCTGGGAAATCCCCGGTAGTGGACACCTCTGCTCCAACTACTGACCCTGTCCCCCAGTCACCAGACAACGCATCTCCCGAGCTAACACTTAAGTTTCCTAGTGGTTTTGGCTTCCTCAAATCTCTGGAGGAGTGGGTGGCTTTGGAGCAATTGTTGTTTCCTCACCCTGAGACTGCTATGGACAAGAGTTCTCTAGGGGAGCTGACTGACTTGTTAACAGGGTAGACTTTTGAGGTACTTATTCCCTTGTCTATTGTTGGTCGTGGTTTTCCCAACTGTATCCTGACTTGCTGAGATCTTGCCTAGGTCTTGCAATTGGGTATATATCTGCGCAATGTTGTACCCCGGCTAGCAAATGAGGTGGACTTCCTTAGGGATCAAAGGGACGGTTTGCGGAGCACGGCTGACGGAGCCAAGCAGGTCAGGAAGTTGTTGACGCAGGAGAAGATCCGTCGTGAGGTTGTGGTGGGCGAACTATCTCGGGTTCAGGAAGCCGGTTCTTCTCTAAGGGAGAAGAACACTAAGTTGAAGCGAATCTTGATGGATGCCCTCAGTTGGGCGTCTCTGCAAACTCGAGTGGAGACGATGGAGGCCTACTCGAAGGGAGAACATGAATCCTGGAATTTATCAGCTGAGAAAGAGGAACTTGCGGAGCATTTTCCTGTGGCGCCTGACTTTGATATTCTTGCTGACGAAGAGGGGGGAGTCGTGGGTGAGTCAGTTGCTTCCCCCCTCCTAGAACAGAGAGCTGAGAAGGCTGGTGGAGCTGATCAGGAACATGTTGATACTCATGCTGCCTTGGAACCTCTCACCTCCCTGTTGCCTTGGAACCTCTCACCTCCCTGTCTCCAGAAAGAGCTGCTGTGTGAACCTCCTTTCTCGTTATCCTTTGAATCTGTTTGTTGCCCTGTGTAGCACAAAAACACTTTAGTTTTCAAATCTCGTACTTGAATTCTCTTTAGTTTTGCCCATGGGGTTAAAGTTTTTATCTGAATACTTGTGGTATTTTGTTTTTAACTGTTGATCGTAATCGTTTGCTTTCGATCGTAAGTGTTTGCTTTTGATTGTACTCGTTTGTCGTAGTTTTGTCTTACTACCTTCTGTTGTATGCATGCCTTATGTTTGTATGGTCGACCTTTGATATAGTGGTGGCCTGGGGTTTAGTTCGCCCACTCAGCCGGAGGTGCCACGCTTTGCGTGGGTGCTAAGTGGCGCAGGAGACTGTAATGTCCCGGTTGTAGGCACTTAGTCACAAGATACACGCCTCTGCAGAGATTGAACCCTCCACCAAATTAGTCACCAGTTTAGTTTGAAAAAAGCTGATGAAAGATGGTAAAGATGCAAATGTTTGAAGGTATACGAGGGAGGAAATCAAACTTTTGAAAATATGTGAAGGAAGAAAATCCAATTTTGAAGACATGTGAAAAGATAATCGAATTTCGAAAAAAATATGAAAAGAAAATTAAATCTTGAGGACATGTGACAAGAAAACTAAATTTCGAAGACGCATGAAAAGAAAATTAAACTTTGGTGCACAAGAAGATCAAATTTCGATGACATGCAAAAATCAAACATTGATGCAAAGGAAGAGGGTCAAACACTTAAAGGCATACCTGAGGATGAAACATTTGATTTTTAAATTTTGCGAAAAGAAAGCAAAACAGATAGAAGGACAAAAGGAAAGTTTAAATACATGTTTGTAAGGTTTGATAAGATGAAACCTGGGTTCTGGTGGAGGTGCACCTGGCAGAATAGATGCCATGTTTCTGGCGGCTGTAGCCCATGTTTCTGGCGGCTGTGGTCCATTTAGAAGAAGTATTTCTTTAGGTGTATGATGTTCCACAGCTTTTGGATGATTTCCCCCTCCATGGTCATAAGTCGGTAGGCTCCGTTCCCAACTACTTTCTCTATTTGGTAGGGCCCTTCCAATTGTAGGCGAACTTCCCTGCCCGCTGATTTTTGATGTTCTGGAAGACTTTCCTGAGAACTAGGTCTCCCTCCTGCAGGACTCTGACTCTGACATTCTTGTTGTAACTTCTGGCGACTGTCTGTCTGTAGGAGGCCATCCTTATTTGAGCATCGGTCCAGAACTCATCTATAGTATCCGGGCTGCTTGCCATCTCCACCTGGTTCATGTCTTCGGTTATGTATCCGTGGGTGGGCACTCTTACTTCTGAGGGGATGACTGCCTCAGCACCAAAGACGAAGCTGAAAGGCGTCTGTCCAGTAGCCACTTTAGGTGTGGTTCTGTCAGACCATAGCACCAAGGGGAATTCTTCTGCCCATCTACCTCCTGCTTCCTCCAGTCTCCTCTTTAGGTTGTCTATCACAATTTTGTTACTAGATTCTGCCAGTTAGCTGAGGATTTCTGGGGGTAGACTTGCTTAATGTGACATTCCACCTGGCGCAATAGGCTTCCATTTTGTTGCCAATAAACTGGGATCCATTGTCGCGGATAATTTCCGAAGGAATGCCAAACCTGTAGATAATGTTGCGTTTAATAAAGGAAATCACCTGCTTCTCAGTCACCTGAGGGAATGCTTCCGCTTCTATCCACTTGGAGAAGTAATCAGTCATGACCAGCATAAAAACTTTGTTTCCTGGGGCTCTTGGTAACTTGCCAACAATATCCATCCCCCACTTCATGAAGGGCCAGGGAGAAATTATTGGGTGTTATGGTTCTGCTGGATGGTGGCTGACTGGTGCATGTCCCTGGCAGGCGTCACACTTCTTAACATATTCCCTAGCGTCCTTGCGCATTGTCGGCCAGTAGTAACCCTAGCGGAGTGCCTTGTTGGATAGACTCTTGCCCCCTGCATGATTTTTACATTCTCCACTATGGAGGTCATGCATAACAACTTCTGCCTCCTGGTGACCTAGGCACCTCAGGTATGGTCCACCAGTTGATCGTTTGAACATAACACCATCAATGAGGGTGTACCTAGATGCCTTCATTCTAAAGCTCCTGGCTTCTTTCCTATCTGCTGGCAGAATGTCATTTTGCAGCCACTCCTGGTAGGGTTTTCTCCAGTCTGGGATTCCTTCTTGTTCTGCTGAGGTGCTGCAGACTCCTGCTGAGGTCACTCTGGATACTTCACCTCTCTGATTTTTCCAGCAGCCAGCAGGTTGTCTACCTCCTGATTTATGACTTGATTTCTTTCTAGGGCAAACTTCCTTCTCCTCTGCTGGACTGGTTTGTAGCTTGGATCCACGCTTAGCCTGTGGGTGATAACGCTCGGATCTATACCTTCCATATCATCATGCGACCAAGCAAAACAATCCATGTTAGTTTTTAATAATTAAATGAGGTTTTGGCGGATATTACCTCTGATCCGATTAACACTTTTCGCTCTGGATGTTGCTTGTCCAGGTTGACTTCATCTAACTCCGCCTGAGGTGGCTCTACGTACCCCTGTAGAGGTAGATGAAGGCTCTTTACATGCTATGCTGGAGGACTTGCGGTTTTCTTGAGAGCCACCTTGTAGCAGTCTTTCGCCTCCTCCTGATCTCCACTGATCTTCTGCACTCCCCAGGGTGTAGGGAACTTCATCTCATGGATCCAAGGCCTTCCTAGAATCACGTTGTAGGTGGAGGGTCCATCAATGACCAAGTACCGTACTTGTTTATTCACTCCTCCAGCATAAGTAGGAATGGTGATTTCTCCTTGAGAGTGCTTGGTTTCACCGCTGAAACCTATCAAGGGAACCGCCTTCCTGGTTAGGTCCTTCTCGCTGAGCCCCATGTTCTGGAGGGTTTCCAACATGATAAGGTTGACTGAACTCTCGGTGTCCACCAGAATCTTCTTCACGGTGCAATTCCCTGTGGAGAGAGTGATTATCAATGCGTCATGGTGCATTTCCGGAGTGGATTCCGCATCAGTTTCATCAAAGGTGACGGCTGGAAGGTCTTTGCAATTGATTCTTCAGGAGTGTTCTGGTCTTTCTCCTCTGGTCTGAGAAGCATGCCTCTTGGCTGCTGAGTAGGTCTGTCCGCATAATTCCGATCCTCCTGTGATCACATTGACAATTTTGGTACATATTGGAGGTGGAGAAGGTAATACTTGATTTGCTGCATTTATCCTGCTGGAGGTTCTGGACACGAGGTGGTCCAGGTTCCCTTGATCATACTGGAACTTAACCTCTCTCTTGAGCTGGACACACTCATCGGTGTGGTGTCCAATGTCATCTTGGAATTCACACCTCTTGCTGGCGTCCCTTCGGTCATTGGTGTACTCCTGTCTCCTGGGCCACCTGACCTTGCGTCCTAACTCCCTCAGAGCTTTGAGCACCCCAGCAAGGTTGGTAGAGAACTCATACTCACTTACTTTGGGTGGTAATCTTGGATTGTCCTTCCAATCTTTCTCCTCGGAGACCTTGCTCACGTTCCTGGCGTAGGGCTTACACCTCTCACCCCTCTTTTCTGTTAGCGCCTTCCTGGAGACGTGCTCAGAACCATACGTAGCCCTTCTGGGGCCTGAATCTTCTTCTAGCCTGATGGCTGCCATCGCCTTGGTCTGCACATCCTCGAACGTGGCACATGGGTACTTTGTGAGATCCTTATAGAGGTCTGAATCCTGGTGGAGCCCTTGGCGGAAGGCTTCTATGGCGGTGGCTACATCACATCTAGAAATGGTTACTTTCTCCTTGTTAAATCTGTTGAGGAAGTCGCGTGTAGATTCTTCGAACTTCTGCACCACCCGATACAAATCACTGGTCTGCTTCTCTGGTTTTCTGCTGCTGGCGAACTGCTGGTTGAAGGCATTGACCAGGTCAGCGAAGGAGGTGATGCTTCGATTAGGCAGTCCGACGAAACAATGTAGGGCTGCTCCTGGCAGAGTGGAGCCAAACCCCTTGCACATGCAGGCTTTCTTCAAGGGCCCCGTAGCGGTCGCCACCATCATCTTCTGCTTGTACTGGTTGATGTGATCTAGGGGGTCTGCAGTGCCATCATAAAGCGTCATGGCTGGTGGCACAAAGCCTTTGGGTACAGCAACACAGGCTAGATCGTCGATGAAGGGTGAATCTCCGTAGCTGTCTCTGGCTGCTCTTTCCAGGGGACGTGGCATCCCAGGAATTTTGTTGATCAGGTCCCCTAATTCCCTTAGTTCCTGGTATTGCTGATCCGCTGTGCTGATTGTTCTTGCAAGAGGGTTAGAAATAGGAGGAGAAAAACTGAAGGGAGTACTCCCTGCATGAGGTCCTCCAGGGTGTTGACTGCTAGGAGGAGGAAGTAAGGGCGTTGCTGCTGTCGCAGATTCGGGCTGCCATTCAGACGCCTGCTGGAGTGGGACTCTGGGTGGCCAGTTTGTTCCAGCGTACGGGCTGTAGTCAGTGGTCGCCGGGTTGACTGAGGCTCCTGGCTGCCATCCCGGTGTCTACTGGCTTGGGGTGCGCGTTGTCCATACTCCTCCGGAGGACTGGTGGTTGGATAAGGTGGTCATCTCTGGTGTTTGGTGGACAGGGGTACCTGCGAAAGATAACGAGTTAGTTTCCCGACTTTCGATGCTGGAGAGAAGGTTACCTGCAGTAGGAGATCTGCCGGGTGTAGGGCCATAGGTTAGGTAACCCAACCCTTGGGGTTAGATGACCAGGCCTGGTGGAGCCAATCCTAGCTCCAGTCTGGTGACCAATCCAGAGGGGACTTCTCTGGTGGTCCTCTTGTCAGGTACTGATTCCCTGCGGGTGCTGGGTCCTCCCCTAGGCATCTGGGGTAGCATCTCTGTGACATCTGGAGCGATGCAACCGGAGTCTTGTCTGCTGTCGAGATCCGGGCTTTGATATCTTGATTGTCCTTCAGCAGGGTTTCTACTGCCTTGCGCAGAGCATTGATTCCTTGGAGCATAGTCTGCATCAGGTCTGGTGACCCCGCGCCACTGGAAGCTTCTCCCACGAATACTCCTGGAGTCGGGGTCCTGGTTGGTATGCTCTCCTTCCTGGCCTTGGAGGAGCTGGTGACCCCAGAAGCTTTAGGCGTCGGAGGGGGCCTGGACGCTGATAGTGTGGGTTTCACCGTCAGGCTGGTGGGAATTGCCAGGGTGAGGGGCGTGAGAACTGGCTCTGCTGACTCCGGGGGCGATTCTCCTCCAATGAGCTGGGTCGACATTCCTTGACCGTTGAAAGGATGGTGATACGGAATTGCTTCACTGTAGGATTTGGCTTATAGGAAATGATCACTTTGCTCCACAGTGGGCGCCAAATTTTTTTGGTAAAAATTTACCAGGTCTACGATTTCGGTTGCGGGTTAAAGCGATCGTCATATAACTATGGGTCGATGAAATCGAACAGATCTAGCAAACAAAGGACGATGAAAGAAAATGGATGACACACAAAATTTTGGTAACGCGGAAACCCAATGTGGGAAAAATCGTGGGGGGAGTCGGAATCCCACCAAAGTTTCACTATGAATGGAAAAAGAATAAAGAAGAGAGTACAAATATGAGTATTTTATCTATAGTTGAATGCTAGAACTTTTAGTGTTGTGTATGCTTGGAGTCGGTATGCTTGAATGCCCTTCCCTTCTTCCTCTCTTTCCTTTATATATGGCCCCTCCTCCTCTGGCGTCTTTATGGCCCACTTAATGTGGAGCAATCATTGCTCTTCATTGCTTCGTTTGTTATGGCTGTTACAGTCAACCCCTTATTCTTCTCCTTCTCTCCTAGTATTTAGGAGGGTTTCCTGATTTGTAGGAGTGACAGTTGTTGCCTCTTCCTCTCCTTATGGGCTGAGTTCCTCCTCTTGTTTGTTGGGCCTGCTTGATTAAGTGGCCCATGGTTTGATTTAATCTTATGTTTTGTTCAGGCCATCATTGTATATTATCCTGGGTTTGCTCGATTTGACGATCTTTGACTATTTTTGACTTCCGTATTTTAGTCTTTGGTTTTGACTTCCATTCGCGGACCGGGGATCCTTTGTCGCTGACCCTTGACTTTTGACTTCTTGATCGTCCACTCTTAGCATGCCACGTTGCATTCCGAAGGTGTAAATTTTTGGCCCGAATAGTTCACACATAGAAAGAAGTGATACTTTTGAGGTATGTGCATGCTATTACATGCTCCATTTTATTCATTAGCTTTGTAGAGTATTATTAAAGTTTTAGTTTTTATACTCACCTTTGTATTTCATTACCTGTGTAACCATTGGATTTTTTTTCCCTTATAATTCTAAATTACTTATTCGCATCAAACAAAATTACATAGTCCCACTTTTCTTCGGAATGTAATGGTATAATATTATTCGGAAGTATTTCAACTGATCCACGTAACATCCGTGAAGTATTTCATGACTTATGAGGGTTTATTTGTTAATGTTAGTGTTTTCGTTGCAGCTCTAACCCTCTAACACTCTCATGATCAACTTTTTACATTTGTAGCTAATACCTTTATTTATGTTTTAATGTGATATCTGACTAAAGTATTCTATTTTTGAATTTCTTTTACAGAGTTTTGTTTTAATCGGCATCGGAGTAGAGCAAGTAGAGTATGACGAGTTGAGTTGATATGCTAATGCACCATTGTCGAAAAACTTAGTGAGTAATGTAATTTCTTTTGTTGGAGACTAGTCACAGAAAGTCTCTCAAATGTTACTTTATGAGAATTAATCTATGTATTGTAAGTTTAGCTATTTATACATGCATTGGAGTGATGTTTGAGGGTTATAATTCATTTAATTGTGTGGTATTTGTATTATTATTCAGATTAATGCTAAATGTTTGGATTGGAATGGAGACATTTGATTGGTAATGAATGGTATTTGAGCTAGCAAGGATAACACGTTATTTATTTTATTTTTTTAATAAGAAAAAGGGAAAAGGCAACGGTTGTGAAAAAAGCCTGTAGCCTAAAATTGCCTTTCAACGACAGTTTAAAAAAAGACCGTAGCCTAATACCCACTTTTCACAACGGTTATAAAAATGGCGGTTGTCTAAAATCAACTTTTCGCAACGGTTGTAAAAAAGACCGTCGTCTAAAATCAACTTTTCGCAACGGTTATGAAAAAGACCGTCGTCTAAAATCAACTTTTCGCAACGATTATGAAAAATTTGTCTTCTAAAATCTACTTTTCGCAACGGTTACATATTTTAACCGATGCAAAATATCTTTTAGGCTACGGTCCCGTGACCGTTGCAAAAAGTACTGGATCTATAGCAACGCTCAGGAATACAACGGCCAAAGACCGTTGCGATATGTGGTTTTTAACTGTTGCGATATGCAGTTTTTGTACTAGTGACTCTGATTATAAGCTTTCTACTCTTTGTCGGCTTTACTGTTTTGCTTCGTGGTTTTCACGCAGTGTTTCTAAAGAATGCTGCATTTCGCCACCTGCGTTGCCTTATATACGTGACACTTATCACCTTTGTGATCGACTGTTACCTTTTTTTTTTGTTTTTCCTGCCATCTTTGGTTTTGCCCTGGTCTTTCTTAAAAAAGAGGTGGGTTATCTCCTGAAGCTTGTGGAGTTATGCCTGTTTACTGCTTTTGGATCCCACTATAGTGTTGTGCTTCTATATTTACTCTGATCATGTTACTATATGTGTTCTGTATTGGCCATGCAAAGGGTCGAGGCTTTTTCAGGGTACTTAAATGTGCCTTCTACTATTTACTAAGCGGTCCATATCGTATCGGGACTGCATCTCGTGATACTCTTTCAGGATAAGGCAACTGAAGCTATATTGAACAATGATATCCTAACCAGTGACTGGATACTGTTTTTGTGCGGGTCAACTGATAATTGGTCAGGTTGATTAACGTGGGATCACTTTTAATTTTCAGTTACAAGGTATTGGTTTCGCACTATAGTATATTATTCTGCGGTAGGCAGAGGTCATGCAAAGCGCGCAACTGTGTGTAGTTGGTATTACATGGTGTAGGGTATTATGCTTTGTGTCTTTACATGTCGTTAAAGTTTACTAGGTTAGAGTTTCGGGTGGTTGATTACGTATGATCTCCCGTTGTCCGCGGGTTCTCCTTGCTGACCCAGCATAGTAACTGATTACAGAGTTGTAGAATAGTGATTATAGCACTCCGTCGAGCCCCTAACTATTATCTTCTGCCTTTTGCTTATTGCTTATGACATTATCCACAACTACTGATATGCCTAGACCTAATTTTCGCTCTTGTTCTTCACTTCAGTTTTGGTACTATTCTCATTATAATACCAACTAGAGTATAGTCGTTTGGCAATGTTACTACGCTGCCATTCGGTCTGTGATTTTCCCCCACCATTTTCGTTTTTTTTTCCTTCTGACATTGTTGTCTCGCTTGTCGTGTCCAAACGGTACTCTGATATAGGCTGCACGTTGCAGGACTTTCAGATATTACTATGGTCACGTATCGTTGTAGGGGTTGGGTGACGAACAATGTAAGTGAGGATAGGGCTGAAGCCACGGCTAACAGTAGGCATAACAAAATGGAACGCCAGCCTTTCATCTACGGACGTCTGCATGAGGTCAGGATCCATCGCAGGCGATACTCATCGGCAAGTAGAGTCCTTTCTAGCGAGGACTACATGGACCAGATTTTCGAGAGACTTGATGTAGCTGGCAGAGCAGCGGTGTCGGTTACGTGCAAGCCGTGGGCGCGAATGTTTCTGCTACATCCCGATGCACCTCGGTGGACTATAGACTATAGTAGAAAATTACAGACTGAGCATCGCAGAGGTTTGACGACTGTTTACAGGGGTAGAGTCATTGTCTCGCAAAGATGTAGATGTCATCTGACTGAAAACGTGATTGCTAAGACAATGCTGCAGAATTTCCAATCGGATGCAATTACCCCTCCGCCAAGTTTAGACGTCAGTGCCTGCACCACTGCAGAGTCCGAGGCCGACTACTTCGAGCAGTTCAGCAGGGAGGAGGTTGACAGGGCGCGTGACATCGCTCTTGTTTTGCTGAGCAGGGTCGATCTGGTCGCTCTCGACTGATCTGCTGGCCAGTCATTAAACCTTGTTTGCTGTATGAAAGTACGACTAACTCATTTTGGGTGATAGCCACTTATGGTGACTCCAGCGCTATAACTGCGGCAATTTGTACACAAAATGTTGTCCGTTTGTGTATTATATCTGACTTGCAGACAACGTTATGTGACCGGTAGTGTTGATATCTAGGGGTTGTTGTTCCTAATTAGGCTAAGATTTCTCTCTACCTATGCTGCAGGCAGTGGCACCGAGTTTTTGATATTGACTGCCTAGACGTTGTGTTCATGACTTGTGACGCCTGTTGCTTGGTCTTCCCGTGACTGTTACATCCAAACGAGATACGGTCAGACCAACCACATACCACTTGTCCAAATCATGCCTCATATATCTATTTCGGCGATACTTAGGCGGATTATTGTCATATTACCTGTGATGATCCACACTAAGCAACAGTACTCGTAGTTCCAAGTAGCGCCAAGTGTCCGCTTCAGCGACCTATTGCTTTGTAGTACCGCCACTGTAGATTATTCCATCGTACGCTAGCCTGGTTGTCACAATATTTACGGACGAATAGCGGATCGTAGCTGTCAGTTCTTACGAATTTACTCAGTTCATTATCGGTACTAAATGATCTCGTATATTCTGCTAGATCTATCTGTGACACAAGAAGTTACGGTAATTGAGATGGGGGAATTGCGTGTTTTTAAAAAATGAGTCCAGTAGAGCCCAGGTATTTGAAGTTCATTAAAAGCCACCTTTTATTCCCATCTGCCAAATCCTCAACCAGACTATTAACTACTCCCTCTTAATACGGTTTGGCCCCTGGTTAGAATAAGAACGGGCTGGCGGAACACCATATCCGCAGTGCTCTTCTATTACTCTATTCATCCTTCCTCCTTGCGTGGTTTTTGCGTCCCATCCTGTGTCTGCTTGCGCCACTGTTTGCTTCGCTCGGTTCAATGTTCGGTACAACGCTGTCAGCGCGCCTACTAAGCGGTGTAAGTTTCTTACAGTTCTACACATGTTATTTGCCTTGCACTATGTAGACGGTTTCTAGAGATTTGGATGTTCTTAATTTCTGGTATCTTTGATTTTGCTATTGCGATCCTCACCTTTTCGTTTCTGCTTCTTCCTCTTCTGCATCATTTTAGATTTCTGGTAGGTCCAATTGGGTGAGTCCGAATTCGAGTTTTTATCTCTGATCAACTTACTTTTCAGTTTCTTGTGAATGTAATCACTTTAGTGAGTCTAGTATGCATTTTCGGTTTTCGATTGGTTTGCTTTGCTCAGATTCTGGTGAGTAAAATTTGCAGAGTACGCTTTTGACTCTTGAGTTCTGCTTAGTTTGCTTCTCACTTTCTGCTGAGTATGATTTTGAATTGTCCGGTTCAGTTGTATCTTTTGATTGTGTGCCTGAATCGCTCTCATTTTCTGGGTGTCGTAGTGTCGCGGTTGTGGATGGACCTTTTCAGGGGTTTTGTATGTCCAGGTGCTATGGTGGGTTTGGTATGCGGAATTTGTCAATTGTATCTATTTGTTCATAGCTTCCGATTGTCTGACTCCCGAACATCAATTATAAATTGCTTGGTTTCCAACTTTCCTTTTAATTATTATTGGGTTCCGTGTCATCGCATTTGGGGGCTGTCTTCTTCGGTCTTAGTCTCTTTGTTATGATAATTGTACGAAGGCTGGTGGTGTTCTGGAA
The DNA here is from genome assembly GCA_958450325.1 of Agrostemma githago. Classification (NCBI taxonomy): domain Eukaryota; kingdom Viridiplantae; phylum Streptophyta; class Magnoliopsida; order Caryophyllales; family Caryophyllaceae; genus Agrostemma; species Agrostemma githago. Next base: position 34,121,624 of record OY288261.1, read on the forward strand.
TGTTAGGTTGGCTATATCGTGTGAGGTAGATAGGAATTCTTGTGTAGAGGTCACATTGGGGTTAATAACACGTTGGAATTTGATGGGATTTGTAATAATTAGGTTGGAGTCGGATGATTTAGGCTGCTTACGTTGTAGATTGATGGGATTTGAGTGTGTTCACTTGCAATTTGATATGTTGGTGATTACTTTGGAAGTAAGCTGGAGTTGTGATGATTTGGGGGGTATGGAATATTTTGGTATAAGTTCCTAATTTCAGCATGTCCAGGTGCTATTGTAGCTTTGGTTTTCAGTTTAAGTCGATTGTTTCCATCAGTTTTGTACGCTGGACTGTGTACGTGGTTGTGTACGCTGACGAACTGAATGCCAGGCTCATAGGTGTGTCATCTTTACAGATTGTTTCGCAAGTTGATCCATCATCCGCTAACTGCGTTGCTTCTGGTTGCCAGGTGGACGGTCAATGGAAAACGGCGGAATGGACCAGTCACTTACTAGCACCATGGGAAATGGGTGTGGTGGTACAGGGCTGAGGGAGGAGTATCTGTACCCAGCTCGATGCATCATGGCGAATATGCCATATTATATAGAATTCACCCCTCTGCCGCGCATTGCTTGCAAGGAGTTTGCCCCCCCCCCCCGAGGGAGAAGTTAGTTGAGCTGGGTGACCCGATTACGAGCCTGGAGCCTGTCTATGGAGGACCGGATCAATCTTTCAGACATGCGGTTATCGTTGAATTTTCACCGGGACGCGACGGCTACATATCTGCATTCAAGTTGCAGCAAATGTTCACTGCCATGGGTAAGGGGAAGGATACCTTGTACGAGCTTGAAGATCAGCGAGACGGGCCGAATCTGTGGGTTGCTACACGTGAAGATCTCAGGTACTTGGTTCATATGCCGGGTTTCGCCTTAGTGGCGTCGTCTATTCGGCATAGTGCAATTGCTGCATTCAATGCTTCGCAAGTGTCCCATTACAATGACCTAAGAGGGACCTTGGTGCAGTTGGACCCAGATTTCTACGTGCGGAGTAAGGACCGCGATAAACGTTTTAGGGTCGACTTCTGTTGTTATATTAACTAAGGTGTAGGATCTTGTAGCGTTGTGCGTGGTATGACTGTGAACACTGTGAACCTGCTTCATGGCGCACCGCTGAATGAAAACTTTGACTGCTTTGGTTGAATTCTATAGTGTAAGGGTACTAATAAAACACTGAGTAAAAGTGGCAGGTACAGTTTTGACGTGGCGGTTCTTATACCGTTACGGTAATGTCCATACCACTGAGGGCCGTAGTAACCTTAACAACGAGGTATGACTTTACGCTGCTGCTGCCACGTCACGTGGTAACCCGTTGGTATGGGAATGTAACGGTGGCGTGCTATGCGATTGGTTCATTTGCAGCACACACTGGCTGCAGTCGATGTCTTCGCGATGCGATGTAGTCCTGCTCACTTGTGACCGCAGCGATGACATCGCCGCACTTGGATATATGCCTCACGTGACGTTCGCTGGCATTTGGGTCGTAGTGTAGCGACTTGTCCCCTTCCGGTACATCTGCCAATTTATGTGCTTGTTTTATTCACCTCCGTGAATTACTAAGCTACTGAAGTAGTAATAACGTATTATCGCGGTTCCCGTTGCATGGATGTAGTTTTGCCTTCTCGTACGCGAATGTTTACTGTGTTCTCCCTTTCTTTTGAATTGTTGGAGACACGGGAACATGCATGGTTAGCTGCGAGTATCGGGTTGTGTGCGTTTTGATAAAATGCTGTCTAGAAAGTGCGAGTCATTCGTATGTTATCTACACATATGGGTTCATGTACTCTGGCTACACATGGTTGAATAAATGATTTGTTCTCACGCCGTTTTAGCTGCGTGTTGTACGCGTTTCACTTTTGATACGACATATTACTGTGAACGTCTGTGTGCCCATGCTAGGCAACGGTAGATTACAATAACGGAACCAAATGTCTCCTATATGTGAATATAATTCAAACCTATTACAAGCACCTACATATATTTATATTTTATAGATATAATTATGCCTCCCATATAGGAATTCAAAGGCTTAGATAAAGTTCCATCAAGATGTGACCTTTAGTGGACATGCCTTACACTATCATAGGTGTGCATATAGCTATAATGTAACTATCTACCTCTATTATACATGTTGCTGTTCCATGCTCGGTCGTTTATGCGCGATTGTTCTATGTATGTACGTTGCAAATCGTTGATTATCGTACATGAATGATGATGTGCTACCAAACGGTACAGCGAATAATCTACTCCTCATATTTCAAATTGTAATTAAGTTATGATTATGTATTCTAAAGCAATAAAACTTTCTTCAGTTCATACTCTGTTATATTTTGCTATCGCGTTGTCCCTTTTGTTACCGTCGCTTTGTCTACCTTTGCGCCAGTGTCTGATACGCTTTTCCCTGAACTTCATTACTTTGTGCAAAGATAATACGTACCACGAAGTGTAACAACCCGCTCTTGCGAGTATCGATGCGTTGCCGAGATGTATGAACAAGATACCTGCATGGTCCCGACCCACGTTGCTTTACACATGACGGGACTACCCATGGTACCCCCGACACTTAGTTTTGGCGTACTTATAGCTATATACTGTATTTCTAATGCCACAAATTATTATAGTTTGTTGGGTCTACACTATTCTACTTTTAAATTGTTTGTAGGTGATTTTAGATATAGCTCTCTTGCCACCTATTATACACATCTATACATATTCTTATTCCCCCATGCATCAAGAGGTCACATCTTAGAACCATCCTTTGTCCTATAGTAAAGGTGTAGATGCCTATCATGTAGGTATCTACCTGGAGCATGCAAAAAATATTTCTTCGCCCGTTCATACGTAATTTTTGTATGCACGTGCGGTGACGCGTGCTCATCGTTATTGTGTTATCACTACTACAATTCTCCTAGTTTTATGACGCTTTCCTACTGACGCTTTTATAAATGTCGACCTCATAATATCCCTTCTTTCCTATTTTATCATATTTTTACCCTTTTTTATTGTATTTTAGATCAAATGAGCGCGTATCATGAAAACTTAAAACTTTTGGTTTAGAAAAGAAACTTTGTTTAGGCGGTATTCTCATTTCCCTAAAAAGTACTCCGTAAACTCACAAACCTAAATCTTATATTCATCGTTCATCCTCCTCCAACACGGACTGTAGGCTTGCAGCTCTCTCCATGCCAATAACCACCATTGCCACATGCTCATGACGCCGACAACATGCTCATGACGACGACGACAACAGGAATACCAACCAAGACCACAAATAACGACGCCATCCTACACACCATCTCGGATGAATTTCATGTCCAACACTATTCTTATGTATGTTTTTTGATCTAATACCTTCCATTTTTCTAAAATTTGTTTAATTGGTTTAAGGTAGATTATAAATTTAGTGTTTTGTTTTTGCTTAATTTTATTTAGGGTTCATCAGGTCATTCATCACTTGTTTTTAATCTTGTTTCTAGGGTTTTTTTTTTTCCAATCAAATAGGGGAATTCGAAAAGAGTTTCGAGATTAAAAAGTTGAACACATTGGTCTTTGGGATTTGGAGTATAGTTTTTCCTAAATTCTTAACCTTTGTTTTGGTTATACGATTATGATTATTGTTGAGACTCTTTTTTGTGACTCATTTGTTTGACATATATGGTTCTTATACTTGCGTTATTAGTAAGAAGCAGATTTCTGGATCATTGTGAATGCTGAAGTATTATACTGTTATGTCTGAATGAGTTCGTTTTTAAAATTGATGGGTCTTATTTATGAAAAAGTTGATGAACAATTATAAAGAGAGCCTGGTATAAGTGTCATGTATTAATAAGATCTTAAGAGTGCTCTTGAGAATAAAGAGATTATTACAACACAGGTACCATTGGATTGAGATTCGTATGTTCAATTGAATTCCTTGTATAACACCTACTACTGGATGGTTGTTCAGTATATGTGAATTGTTCTTGGCAATATCCTTGTAAGTTATAACCAACCGACCATTGTTGCCATTTTTTTAGTGTTCCCTGTGTGACTCTATGGCAGAGATTCTACTCCAAAATGTAGTTTAGAAATCCCAATGAATGTTATACATTTCTACAAAGGCACCTAATCATATTTAAGGATTTAAAATGGCTATTAATGGAATTTAAGACTTATTATGGAGTTTCTAACGCATATACCAAACCAAGATAAAGTAATTTTTTTTACTATTTTATCATTGAATTGACATCATTTTCTATCAACAAGTAGTTATTAATCATTACTAACAAGACGGTTGTACTTCATGAAACAAAATATGACTTTTGAGAATTTTCTCCTCAATTATATGTTTTTGTTTCACATTAATTAAATCATATTTAAGATTAATGAGATACTATTACGAAGTATAATCTTAATATACAATGAGATACTATTATAATCTTTAATATATTAACAATACTAGGGCATAATACAAGGAGAATTGATTGTATAATACCAAATTTCCAAAACATTAATGATCTCATGTAAGTTAGGTACACCACTCTTACTAGTCTTCCTTGCCACGTTTCCTTTTTTCTTAAAGAGTGTTATTTGTAGTTTATGAGAAAATGCTTTGAATTGTTTGAATGTCTATTCCTAAAAAAAATTAATTGCAAACTTCTAAAATGTTATTGCGTTTGAAATAGATAAGCAGAAGGTCAATTTTATCCCTCCTTTTAATAGAATTATCTATAGAGAAATTAATAATTGTGTATGAGGTTGAATAAATAGAAAGAGGAGATAGCAGTCATGCCCTACAAAATTACTACACAATCATCATTTCCTTACTTGAAAACTCTTTTTAAAAGCACTTTCATAGTTGACCATATTCTTCAGATTTTCTAATTCCCTAAAAAAAGTTCTTTCTTGTAAAGATCTGGAACTGGACCTCCAGCACTAACCCATTCTGCCCTTTGTATTCAACTTGAGTATTACGGAGCATTCGGGGAGGGCTAAGCTATCCACAATCGAGCCCTTGATCCTCCATTAGCAGGATCTCTACTGTGATGCTTTGTAGTGTTTTGATTTTCCCACAAATCCTGGTGTTATCTGTTGCTTACTTATGCTTTTCATTCTATTCAGACCGCAAGTATCTTGAACATCTTGGATTGTGAACTGGTGGAGCATGTTGGGACTTACATCGCCAGGTTAGTTTATCCTTACAGAGACAGTTGCTTTGTTTCTACAGTGTGTGGTTTCACTGACTCATTTATTGTGTGACACTCATTTGAACTTGCAAAATTACCGTGCTTACCATATATTGTCCATATGTACTCCAGTAGTTCTGAATGTTAAGTTATGTATTTTAGTGTAATGTGCATGTTTATCCAGTTGTCAGCCATATGAAGGGGGCATTGCTGGCGAGCCTGGTTCTGAAGCTCATGGTGGGTATGTTACTCCATAAATATATTTAAGCACGCCAGAGGAGATCACCCAGGTAAACATACTTAATTGTGGAGTTGTTTGTAATGCTATACTATAGTGTAATTCACTGTTTGTATGCGAGAAGCTATTTATGGGAACATTGGTCCGTGAACTGATGATATTTGTTGTCAACAGGTGGCTACTATTTCTGCTAATGGCGAACGTGAAATAGGTGAACTTATCGCTAGGGTGATGGAGAAAGTTGGCAAGGAAGGTGTTATTACTGTTTCTGTAAGTTACTATTCGAATCTTTCAAATCTGTAACTAGTCCTGTCAGATTTCTTTGAGAAAGTTAATAAAAATTAATAAGCCGTTAATGATCAGGATGGTAACACGTTGGATAACGAGTTGGAAGTGGTGAAAGGCATGAAGCATGCGAGGGGTTATTGATGAGAAAACTCATAAATGTGTTTTTCCGTATTTCATTACTGATGAGAAAACTCATAAATGTGTAGGCAACCTTCAGTAGAAATACGGAACTACTTTCTTCCATTTTTGACTGATATTTATATTTGTCGACTTACCCCTTAAGAACCGCCTTGACAGGAACTTGAAAATCCGCTTGTGCTCGTCCATGAAAAGAAAATTTCGAGTGCAGAATCACTCATCAGAGGAGTTGTCTATTCAGGTTATTTCTTCCCCATGTCGTTCGACTTAAATATTTGGAACAGTTTGTGGCCAATCTTCTCGTATACTTACATGTATGTTGAAATGAGTTCTCAACAGACAAGTAGGCCTTTATTGATAGTGCAAATATGGCGAAGACAATCTTGCATAGCATGGCTGATCCGCAGACATTTTATTTCTCTAATATGTCTTTATATATTTCTCATCTATTTATAGTTCATTATATAGTCTATTCAGTATTCCTTACCATACTTTTTACCTTTGCAGGACGTTCTATAACACAAAAAGGGAGATGATGGTGGAATTGATGGATGACAAAATCCGCTCACTATTTTGAACTTGGACATTTTAAATTGAATGTTTTTTCGGACGAAGACACGTACCTTTTTAAATAATAATTGTATAGAATTTTTTTAGTGCTACTTTGGATTGCGAAATACTCGTATATGATTGGATAAAGATTATTCTAGGTGTTCGTCTTATAAAACTTTACTTGATTGAGAAATGTATGATTGGAGATTATTCTAATTAAGTGTTTGTTTTATGAACCTTTATTAAATTAATTTGTATGTAGTTATTGTTATACGGAGTAATTATTAACAATAAGGTCAGCTCGATCTGGAATCGCAAGGAGTAGTCAGATGTTGGATCGAAATATATTATTAATATATTATTTGTGAAAAGATTCTCGACGCTTTTACGATGTCAAAGTGTCGATAAGTGATTTTTATATTACTATTTCTCCACTCTTTTAACAGTAGAAAATCCTGCGCTTAGAAAAAAATTTGGCCGGGAAAAAAAATCGTGACATAGAAAAGCGTCGAGGTTGCATTTTTTATGGTACATGTGGTGACACAAAAAGGGGTCATGAATAAAATATTCAACGCGTTAATGTGTCGAGAGCGACGACACAAAAATGCGTCGAGAATTCCTGGCACCCAAAATCTCCACGCTTTCTGAAAGCGTCGAGAATTAAATTGACGACACTTTAAAGCGTCGAGAACCTACCTTTTAAGCGTCGAGAAACCAAGGGATTTGTAGTAGTGATATTGTGGACGTGCTAATACGAGTTGTAACAGTTTCACTTACAACAAACGACATGCCGGTGACTATGGGCAAGTAGACTACACACACAGGGACTGCTGCCTACGTTCACAAACCCAATTGCGTACATAGCTTTACGCACTGCTACAATCGTAATTTAGATGGGTAGTAAAACGAGCGATAGTCTCGTGCACGGTATGCTATTCTATTAGTCGAATATGAATATATTGTTCGTGCCCTTGAATTACAGATTCTATTACACTAATTACAATGTCGTTACGTTAATTTTTCTGTAACCTACAATCCTGAAATATTTAACACAGTTTCGTTATACATAGTGAATTATACACAAATTGAGGCCATTATATCAAACTTTCAGTTGCACACCCGTTTTGATGTCCGAGGTGCTAAGTTGTGAATTGACATGTTATCATGTTTGCTCTGCAGACACAGCGGATAGAGTACTACAGCCTGTGTTCTATACGGGATGGATGTGATTGCCTGCCATTGATGCTTACTGGCTAAACTATGCCTAGGAATGCACAGTCTGCATCGGCGCTTTGTTAATCCAAGGCAATTTACCCTTTTCTTATATTATTATTTTTTCCAAACTGTCTATCGTCATACAATCCAAGCCAGTACCCCACATTATCACTTTCCTGTCAAGATACCTACCACTATTGCTCGTAGAGTTGTGAGCAGATGGCAATCTAGCGCCTAACAAAATTACTCGAACAACTTTAGGTTAGAATGGCTCTACAGCTGCTCCACCATTCAAGTCCCGCTTCTCAGGTATGATCAATAATTTTTTCGCCCTTGAAGCATTTTTTTTAAGCCAGTCTGTTGTGTGCGTCTAGGGACGACGAGTTTTGCCGACTCTATATGTTTTGTTGCCTAGATAATCTGCGCGTTCTTGGACCCGGGGGGTGGTGGGCAATGTGTTATGCACTAAGAGCGGTCTGAAAGTCGTACGTACGTACTTGCTCAGTAGTCGTTGTCATGTATTATACTATATTACAAAGGTAAGATTAGGAGACTGTGCAGCAATTGGTTCCGCAGAGTGCACTCGTGTATTCTTTCCCGTTACATTGTGTGTTGATTGTTACACTTGTAGGTAGCAACTAAGTCTTCCGACACTAGCCCTAGGTGATCATTTGTTTGATGATTTTATCACCTGTCTCGATCAACCAGGTTTGGCCTTTACTGGTAGCTGTAATTTTCGGGTTGGTGTTAGGCAGTGTGTGAATCTCGTGATTAGCTTACCCGTACTCCGTAGCCCTTCACAGATGTCGCACCTGTCGCCGTGGTTTCTGGTTTTTGCTAATCCTAACATAGTACTCTATCCTACTTTGGACGTGTGACGCTGTTTCATTAGCATTTAGTCGGCTGTATCATAGTGTTGAATTGGTAACATCGTACTTGCTGGCTTCTTGTGCTTACTGTAGATCAGTATCCGAATATTAGTTTGTATAAATCGAGATGTCCAGGTGCTAAGATGGCGTGTGTTTGCCATTCAGGTTCTGGGTGCAGCCTCTACTACAATCAATATTCCGTATTCTCCGCTACTGGGACGTATAGTTGAGGTATTACAGTGGCCAGCTCCTGATTACCGTATACTGGACATATCCAGGAATAGTGCGCATGTGTTGGTGAGGCCAAATTCTGGCACGCTTGTCCTGTCATATGTTTGAGGGCATGTTGCTTCTGTTGCAGAGTCATGCGATGTTGCTGCACGGAAGGCTGTCCATAGCATTGTCAAGATGTTCAATGTTGTCGTCGAAGACTTGACTTTTGAGAGACAGAGACAAGTGGAGCGCTGTAGTCGCCTGTACAGGCTCAAATGTACAGGGTTGGAGGACATTATCAAAGGGATATACAGGCATGCACTGGAAGAAGATGCACCCGGTAGCCCTCCGTACGACAAACATGTCTTCCTTGATTATATGCCTCTTTTGCGAAAGAATTTCCGGATTGTTGCGATACATGCTACACCGCTTGAGACTGTGCGACACTGTGCAGGTAGCTACACATCGTGGATTACGGTCAAGGGTCCTAGCAGTAGTCAGCAAAGACAAGTGTTCATCGGTCCAACTTGTAATACTGCTGCATAATGTGAGCTGGCTAAGAAGGTTGTCACCTACCTGATACCTGCTTACAATCTTGAGATCATAGATGTCAATTACGACTCACGCAATGCACAGTTTGCTGCTCTCGTCTGCGATCTTGAGCGAGAGTGTTATATGACAATACAGGAACGCATTACTGGTATCATAGGTGTGCCTGTTTATTCGGGGTCGCTAATAGAGTCAAAGGATGGTGTGCCCGAGGGTGCAGGTTTGGATTCACCAACAATCACTCCCGAGACTGAGACTGGACAGGGAAGTTCAGGTGCAGATTTTCCTGCGGCTGCTGACGATATTGTTTGTCAGGGAGGGCGACAACCTGTCTTTTACCGCGTCCCACGCGCTCGTGTGTCTGATAGCAATCATGCGCAGGATATGTAGGGAGACCTTAAGTTGGTTGTCGTAGGTATCTTCGCGATGGATTTGGTTGCTGCAACTGCTCTGCTCCCATGTATGTTTGAAGACTGGTCTCCCATGTATTGTTGTTGTGCGGCATGTTCTTCTTACCTCACTGCGAACCAGCAGCCGAGGGCTTTTGTTTTATTATCGTGCTATGCAGGTGCCACCTTTGGTTGTGTTAGATATTTGTTTCTGCAGGACATATGGACATGCCTGTCCTAAATTATCGTGTCGTTTCGTGTGTGCATACTTTGACACCCCGTAATGGACTTGTGACGAATGACTACATTTGTTATGTTGATTACTCTTACGTATAATCACTACACTACTATCATGTATACACGCCATTAGTTACCAAGTGGTCGTATTTCTCTGGTGTGTTTGATGTGCGACCGATTGCCGAACATTTATATATCGCCATGTACTACGTCAGAGTCTGAATTCAGATGATCTTTTGTGCTGGGAGTCCTAATCTGCAGTTACTCTGCCTTGTCGGCCTATATTTGGAAAACAGTATTCGGCTGTTCCTATTGTTCACTGTTACGTTGTTTATGCATCATTTAATCGGAGCTCGTAGATGCTCGTCTTAAAACATGCAAGGCGCGTATGAGCGCGTGCTTTCCTATTCGCTAGGTCGCGTGGCGGTACACGGTAAGAACTTGAAGTGAAACAGAAAAATTATGGCGCACAGATATTACCACTAATTGTATAAAGTTGGTGCTAGAAATACAATGTCTAGCAAAAAAAAAAACATAAGAGAAAAGAAGAACAGTGTACGTACAAGGTCTGACCTGCTGTACATCATGTCAATCAGGACTTATTACTCTAATTGTTTTCTTCATTTTTCGGTTCAGGCCTATGATCTGGTCTATTTTCTTTTTTATATTGAATTGACCCCGTCATTTCTGTTGGATGTTTACTTGCACTCTGCAATCTTTCATTTAGTAGTGGGTCTTCTCAACAGTGACATGACTTGGGAATACACAGCGCTGTACTTGATTACCTATAGCTGAAACCTTAACACTCGGTACTAGATTAGTTATCCTAAGATATAAACATGTGATTGCAGGCAGTACATTCTGAAGGTATATCTTCTACATATTTGACGCAGCGTTGGATCCCTTAGCTTTGTGTAAAAAATATAACATGCGTACAGGTAGACAAGTATGATACTGCATCCGGAAAAAAGTGTCACAGAATTTGACAGAGCCTTGTGCTCTCAGACCGTGGCACTTATAATTGTCGATTCTATATATGCTTGCCGTTAGCACCATTCCGCACTTGATTAATACTATTCTCGAGGACAGTGCATGGTCCGCTTAAAAGTTTGTGCTGGTAGTGTAACAACCCGGATTTTCCCGACTTTATAAATAAGTCTATAATAGGAAACAACGGAAGATATGATACATATCCGAGTCATTACTATTCTCAACTAATTAGATTACTTTTACAATAATTACGAAAGTACTTAAATATTACATTTAATTGTAACCATATATGAAGAAATAGAAATACATTTGAATCCCATCTTGAACTATCTCCAACCTTGTCTGTCTGAGGAATGGTCAGTCTCCCTTAATCTGACGATTAAAATATTTGCAAAAGAATTTCATAGAAAAACAAATCGTCAGGTGGGTAAATTATCAAAATTTAATATGAATAAAATATTAAATCAAACATAGATCAAATAGCAATAGATAAAAGCACAACCGATTACACATAACTTTAGAGATCGCAGGAAATGTTTTAAGTGCCGTATTATTTTTAGAAAAGTTTTATCACGATATACCGGCCAATTATTGTACAAGTTCCGAATAAGTTTCGTATTTGATACTTGTACAATAATAATATACCGCCAATCACACCGATACCAGGGGGCTTACATTATTACCCCTGTTTACCGTGGTGACATAAACACGTTTAAAACAAAATTCGTCCTCTCATCTCCAGGGTCGAATGCCGGATACGTGGGGTTGTTACCCGCACCATGGACTACTCACCACCCGGCTGGTTATCCCCGCAGCCACGCTCCAATCGTCGACTCACGGAAACCCGGATGCGATCCACCCAACACGTACGGGACTGATCAGGTCCCCACCTAAAGTATGGCCACACTCCCGCCTACTCTCGGGTCAATGTTAGCACAGCCAAAGACCCTTCGTACGCTACGGACGGTTTTATACGGTTAAGCTAAGCGCTATTCTTCCAAGTTATCTCGTACACAATAGAGAAAACCTGCTTTCCCGCTCAATGAGATTTCGAATTAAGTCCTAAAAATGCCCAATAAAATATAAAACCATCTGAAATTTAAAACGTTATGTGTTATCCAACTCAAATTTCATAAGAATTTTCTTTTCTTGAACTCAGATACGTATATATTTTTATATATTAATAACCACATAACACATAATCAAATAAAAGGTCTCCTTACGGGGTTGTCCCTATTTGTAGGCCGGGATTTGGCTAACGAACTTGGTTGATATGTCAAATAATTAGTAGGACCATTTAACGGAATTTAACCAAGTTAATCAATTAAACTAAGGGATAGTTTTCATTCCCCTGAGTAGTTTAGTTGATGAGAATCGAATCCTATCTTAATTTGGTTGACCCTAACTTATAACTCTAAAATATTTTGACTAACTCATAGGGAGTAAAGATTTGTAACAACCTTTTTAAAAATCCATGTTTACGAAATTCGTGATATCTAAAGGATGAAGATATCGATGTTTGATCATTTAATTAAAAATCCCGAACACTTTGATAATCTAATCAAAATCCTTAACTTTTTAAATGATAAATCATTTGAAAAATATGTCATGAATTTTGAAAATAATTAACAAAGTTAAACATAATCGACCGTTTTGACAGTCCTTAAAAGTTGACCTTTAGACTTGTTAAAACTCAAATCCTGTCTCATAATTTTTTTTATAAGTGTCAAAATATAATAAAATAATCATTTTAGAAATCCCTAAAACTCTTTAGGTAGATCTATCGATAACGTGAGTCAGGCCTAAGCGTTTGCCAGGGTCCTAAAATTCTAATTTTCTTGCGAGAAAATAAGCTAGGTCTTTTAATGTTACATCATTTTTGGGTACTGTTGGTCAGGCCTCGCAATTAATAATTAAAAGTCGAAAAATAACAAACGAGGATAAAGTAATAAGTTCTAGGTTACACACAATTTGGATAACAATATAAAATAGGATCAATTATTATATCTTCTTCGAGACGAGAATAGTAAACATAGTCTTATAAGTCATTTTAATGAAATTTCTTAAGACACCAAAAACAGTTTCGAAATAGGTCCCTAGGCTTACACCATCACCATATCCGAAATGTATTAGTTTATCTTGAAAATACAATTTTGACTCATAAGAGGATTTTAATTATAATTGTCTCAAAGAATGGGTAACCTAGCACAACCTGGAACAACTTTACAGAAACTTTATAAGAGCACCCCGATCTTTAGTAAGGCTTAATTAATCACTACAACAATATTCTTTCATATAAAAAAAATTTCAATAAATATTTATGTGATGTGGTTACTTATATACATTGGTTCATAATCAAGGAAAATAATGTAGTATTTGTACCATTATATTTTATTTATTAGTAAAAATCTCAATGATTAAATAAAAATCAAAAACTAAGTAAAACCAACCCTTTCTCCGTCCTACACCGCAGGACATATTCCCCCTCCCAAATGAAATTCCATTTTTTTTTTTACTTCATGGGATACAATTTATAAGCTTGATTGATAGAGATATAACAAAATAATCACACATAATTCACATGCAATTCGGTTTATCAACTAAAAACAACACATGCAACAATTTGTATAAAATCATATAATCACAATTAATAAATAAATAAATTTTCAAAAGAATATCATGTTTTGAAAACGGGTTTCTAAAAGTTTGATGATTTACCCACCAATAAAAAGGCCGGACTAGAGCGATTTCGGTCTAACTCCGATGAGGTCGTATTTGGAGAACTTCGTCGGTTCCTTCTTCTCACACAGAACCACCAATGAAGAAAATTTGTTTGAATTACATTACCATAGTAAATCTGAAAAATATATTATTAAGTGAAAAGAGGAAATTTAAGTTTAGAAAATGCATGTCAGTGAAAATTTTATTTTTATTATCATTAATTAATAATAATAATAATAATAATAATAATAATAATAATAATAATAATAATAATCTCTCTCTTCTCTCTCTCTAGAAGATGGTTCTCTCGTCAATTCCACGCGATTTCTGATGATTCCAACGGCGATGAGGGGGAGGGGCCGAGGGAGGCCACGTAAGACTCAACGAGGGGATGCTAATCAAGCTGGAGGTTCGAGGGACACGGATTCTGAGTTGTCCCATGAGGGTTCCGAAGACTAAAATGACATTCAGGTGCCGGAGAAACAGGGTAAGAACGTTCTTAATGACTTGATCGACATAGCTCTACAATCGACGATTAAGACGGGGACGAGTGCTGTTCCAAAGTCTGCTAAGATTACTCCGGCTAGGGAGAGTCTGATCGAGAAGGCAGGGGTGGTGGAAGGAAACCCAGGAGCGACAGTGAACAACAATGGGAAACAATCGGAGGTTCTTCTATCACAGGGGGATGTTAAGGAGACCACTTGGGCGGGGCGTGTGAAAAACACTAAACTAGGTATGGGGCTATATTTTGATGAATACAGTGCAGATGCTGAGGAAGTTACGATTTAGTATGAGGATTTTGAAGATGAATTGGTTTTCTGGAATTTTACTTTAATGGGGCGGGTGATTGGGGCTCGACCTACTTTACAAAGGCTGACTGAGTTTGCTTCTGTTCACTGGAACCATATATCATTGCCTAGCGTCCAATATTTCAAAAAAGGGTGGTTTTCTTTTCGCTTTAGGAGCAAGGAGGCCATGGATGAAGTGCTAAAAGGGGGACCTTGGCAGGTCGGGCCTCATACTCTCATTCTGAAGCAATGGAGCCCGTTATTCTCGCAAGAGATGGAGAAACTTGCTGTTGTTCCAACTTGGGTGCTATTCCCTGATCTTGACCCTTACTTATGGACAGAATCTGTTCTTAGTAAGATGGCCAGCAAGATAGGCAAACCTATGTTTGCTGATTCCACAACTACTTTTAAAGAGAGGCTCTCTTTTGCTCGTGTTATGGTGGAAGTTGATGTCTCTAAAGAATTACCGGATGTTGTGAGGATCAATCTTCCCATCATTGGGACATCTGTGCAGAATGTTACTTACGAATGGCTTCCTTACTTTTGCCATTCTTGTGGAAAGTTGGGGCATCAGAAGAGCTCCTGTAACTTGGAGAAGAGGAAGGGTAAGCCGCAGGTCAGATATACACCTGTTAAAAAGGCATCTGGTGTTGCTGGAGCAGATGCTTCGAACAAGGATGGTGTTGACCCTATCTTGGTTCCTCAGTCAGGTGGAGGTGGTTCAAGTGGAGACTTGAACTCCAATCTGGCTAAGGCAGGGTCTAGAGGTTTGGAGAGTGTTAATGATAGTGGTGAGGGAGTCTTCACTGACATACCTTTAGTAAAAGGATCCCCACTTGTTTTGCAGGAAAGATATATGAGTAAGGAGAGGAAGGTTGTTCTTCTCCAGTCCAATCGATTCGAGGTCTTGCAGCACGAAGGTGAGATAGTGGCTGATGAGGAGAAGGCTATTCCACCTGACATCTCTCAATGAAAGTAGCTTCTTGGAATATAAGGGGAGGGAACGAGGAGGTGAAGATGAATGTTGTTCTTTCTCTAATTAGGAATAAGGGCATAGATGTTTTGGGGCTTTTGGAAACTCGAATAAAGGAGGGGAAGTCTAAGCAAATAATTCTTAGGAAACTTAAAAATTTTGGGGTGTCCTGCAATTACAAATACCACTATAATGGGCGTATTTGGATAATTTGGAACCCCACTACTGTTAAAATTTCTATTATGTCTTTTTCTGCGCAGTATATGCACTGTCGTGTCTTGCATTATGGTTCTAGATGTGAAATTACTATGACCACGGTCTATGGTTACAATGATGGAGATGGTAGGAGGGATCTTTGGACGAATATTTGCAATATGGGGGTTGTTGGAGGCTGGATTGTTCTAGGGGACTTTAATGTGGTTAGGAATATGGAGGAGAAGATTGGGGGCTCTGCTCCTGACATTAATGATATGGAGGATTTCAATAACTGTATTATGGCTAGTGGTTTAACTGAGCTTGTTGGAAGGGGTCCTGAATTTACTTGGACTAATAAGCATGATGTCGGAACTCGAATTTGGTCTAGGTTAGATAGGGCGTTGGTCAATGGGGACTGGATTAATCTTTTTCCTAGCTCCTTTGTATCTTTGTTGCCTTCGGGGGTTTCTGATCACTCTCCAATGCTAATTTCTATAGGGGATGAGGTGAGAAAGGGGAGTAGATTCAGCTTTTTGAACTGTTGGGTGAATTGTCCTACTTATAATGATGTAGTGCGGAATGCTTGGAGGAGTACTATTAATGGTACTGCTGGGTTTAGACTTTTTGGGAAGCTTAGGAAAGCTAAGGAGGCTCTTAAGTTGATGCACAGAACTAACTTCTCGAATATCCGTAGGAGAATCACTGATCTTGAAGAGGAGATTGCTGAGTGTCAAATGCAGTTGCAACTGTATCCGTTTTCTCAGGATCTTATTGATAAGGAAAGGGGGCTTTCTCTGGCTCACAAAAAACTTAGTGATGCTGAGATAAGTATCCTGAAACAACGATCAAAGATGGAAAATATTGCTCAAAGAGATGAATCCACCAAATTTTTCCACTCTAGGTTGAAAGAAAGGCAACAACAGCAGGTTATTGGCTCTATTGAAGATAGTAAGGGTGTAATTCGGGAAGGTGTTGCAGATGTAGCTAATGGGTTCGTGGAGTATTACAAGGGGCTACTTGGAGAAGAGACACCTGTTCATAATATTGACCTTCTGAGTATCAATAAGGGGCCTGTGGTGAGTACTGATGCCTGGGGAAATATGCTTAAGACTCCAACAGAGGCCGAAATCAAGGCTGTGATTTACTCTATTGGTTCGGATAGAAGTCCAGGCCCAGATGGATTCTCTTCCGAATTCTTTAAAGCATCTTGGCCTATTATCAGGGGAGATTTTTGTGAAGCAGTGCAGGAGTTTTTTCGCAAGGGGACTCTGATTAAGCAAGCTAATACTACCATTATCACTCTTATTCCAAAGAAGGAAATTTGTCAATCTGTTATGGACTTTAGGCCTATTTCTTGTTGTTCTGTGTTCTACAAAACTGTGAGTAAGATTCTTACCCTTCGCATTCAAGGTATTTTGGCGGAGATTGTGGGTCCTGAGCAGGCTGCGTTCATTCCAGAACGAAGTATACATGAGAATATAGCCCTTTCACAATCTTTGGTTAAAAATTATAATAGGAAGAATGTTACTCCTAGATGTCTTATGAAGATAGATCTCCGAAAGGCTTTTGATTCCCTTCAGTGGCCTTTTATTGAACGTATGCTTCTGGCTTTTAATTTTCCTTTGCAATTTGTTAAGTGGGTTATGAGCTGTATTTCTGGGTCTTGCTTCTCTATTAAGATCAATGGGGAGACTCATGGATTTTTTAAAGGGAGGAGTGGAATTAGGCAGGGAGACCCTCTTTCCCCCTACTTATTTGTGCTAAGTATGGAGGTCTTATCCCGGAGACTTAGGCAAATTAACTTTTATGAGGATGTTTCTTATCATCCTAAGTGTTGTCAGCTGCGCCTTAATCATTTGGTGTTTGCAGATGACCTTATGATTTTTGTTAGGGGGGATAGTCCTTCGGTTGGAGCTGTTGTGAAAATCTTGGAGGAATTCTCCTTGGAATCTGGTCTTCGAGCCAACCAGGACAAAACTAGCATATTTTTTGGTGGAGTTCATTCTGAGGTGAGAGACCTTATCATGGATCAGACTGGGTTTAGTCTTGGAGTTTTCCCGTGCAGGTACCTAGGCATACCTCTCCATTCTGTTAACAATAAGAAGGGAGAGTATCAAGCACTTATCAACAAGGTCCAGAGGCAAATCATGAATTGGTCTTCTGGGTTTCTGACCTATGCAGGACGCCTACAGCTTCTCCATTCGGTAATTTTTGGATTAACTAATTATTGGTGCTCGAATAGTCTTTTGCCTGTAAGTGTCATGAGAAGGCTTGATCAGCTCAGTCTTAGATTCTTTTGGACTGGGGGTGATGAGAAGAAGATGGTGTTTAAGAGTTGGGCAAGCATTTGCGCACCTTGGGAGGAAGGAGGTTTTCGAGTAAAGGGGTTGCTGTATTGGAACAAAGCTCTTATTGCTCATTGGCTCTGGAAGATCGTGACTGGTAATGGGGGTCTTTGGAGTCGATGGCATGAGAAATATGTTATTCGAGGAAGGAACATCTGGACTATTGAGAAGGCGGATCGCTATGCTGCAACTTTCAACAGCTTGCTTGAAATCCGGGATGAAATTTTACAGCAGACTGGTGCTGTAGACGCTGCTGAGGTCATGTTAAAGAGCTGGACTGTCAATGACAAATTTGCTATTAACTTAGCATATGATTGGTTCCGGCCTAAGTTTCCTATTGTGCCTTGGATGAAAAGAATGCAGAAGTCGACCATCATTCCCAAGCATCGAGTGTTATTAGTTCTTGCAGGGCAGAGATCAATTGCAACTCAAGACATGTTGAAGAAGAGGGGAATGCAACTGGTGAGCAGGTGCAGCCTGTGTTTGCAGGCTGAGGAAACGGCTGCGCATATTTTCTTTAATTGCAGTTTCTCAAGGCAAGTGTGGCAAAACCTCCTCAACTGGATGCAGATCACGGGTCGAAGTAATAATCTTCTTACGGAGCTGAATTGGAGCACTCACAGGAGCAAGAATAGACATTGGAAGAACAAATGGTATTGCTGTAGTTTAGCGGCTGCTGTTTATGGCATTTGGGGCGAAAGAAATAGTAGATTTTTTTGATGGAAAGGTCTGCTCAGTGTTGAGTCTTGTTAATAGGGTCAAATTTGATGTGTTTACTAGATTAAGGAGTCGTGGGCTTGATATCTCTGCTAAGCTTCTAAAGTAGGAGTTGTTCTTATGTCATAGTGGAGAGGTGAATTAGATAATTTCTTTATCTAGTACTGGGTTTACTTTGTAAGAAATCAATCTTATTATTAATATAAGACGTACCTTTCTTGCAAAAAAAAAAAAAATTTATTTTTAAAAATAAAATAGAGTAGTATGAACACTATTTTGATAGAAAAATGATTAGGTACAATAATAAAATAGGGGATACATACTTCATGTTCCTTGCATTAAAAATCGGATACTTGGTTTGGATCCAAGGAATTGAGAAATTTTGGATTATCTTTGCTTTACTTGGGTTTGCAGGGATATAGGGAGGAAGGAGAGGAATATAGATTAGGTTGTTTTGGTTAATTAGCTGAGTAATTTAATTAGTTGAGTAGTTTTAAATGGAGGGGGTAGGATTAAGGGACGGGTGGTGAGGATGAGGGAGTATACGTAGCCACGTATAAATTTTCGGTGAGTAGGATGCTCAACACGAGTCTTCAATTTTCGGGTTTAACTCCGTGTTATAATCAACTTTGTTTTTATAACGTCTTGAGAGATTGTATATACTTGGGAATGAGAATATTTGTTTCTATAATTCATAAAAGCGTCAAGTAAAAATTTGAGTGTCATGTGTGACCCTAAGCTATTTCAGCTCAAGTTCTGTCCAGTAGTTCTTTGAATTTGTCTCTGGCTTCTCCTGCGAAGTTGTAGTACTCGCTCTTATCTTCAAAACGTATATTGGGGTGTGCGAGTATGAGAATTAATGAAAGAGTTATGATCGACTTAAGTTGTCTTTAAGCTGAGCTGAAAAATCTATTATAAATAATAGTAAAATTATATAAATAAATAAATAAAATGACATGTTACAGATTTTGAAAGAAGGATAAAATGAGAAAATTTATATAAATCACATACGAAATTTCTATCCATCCCACGGAAGAGGGTCTGGTAGTTTTTAAAATTCAATAAAATAGAAAGTAAAGTAGAAAGTATTTCTAAAACGTCGTTAAAAATACGGGATGTTACATTCTTACCCCCTAACAAAAAGTTTCGTCCTCGAAACTTGTAAAGTACTAAAATATAAAGGATGATCTATGTTCCCTGATACAAGCCTTCCACAAAATTATCTGTTAAACCGCATGCGAGTCTAATCCATTATCAAATGGTCATATGCTTATATCCTCAAATGTATTATTTTTCATATTATCCTATCTTCTCAAATGTATTATTATTATTATTGTTCTTATCATCTTATATCCTCAAATGCATTATAAATATTCTGACTAGATCATGACCCACAAAATCCAAATAATAATTTAGCCTCAACATATCTCCATATATAACATTTCCTCGAGTATAACATTTCAACTCTCTCGAGTATAACATTTCCTCGTCCTTTGATCTATATTATTCCCAAAATTCTCAAAATTCATCTTTACTCCATGTACATCACATAAATATTATCTATCTTATAAAATATGTGAATCTAGTTCCTTATAAGATGATGTACTATATCCTCGAGTATATCAAGTCATTTCAGCTGCCAACTTAATCCATAAAATCCGTAGAATTATAAAACACAATCTGCCTCGATATATTTAAAATAGCCATCTTAACCGTATAATTCGCATGATCTCCTTGCAATCTTCTCATAGTTACATGTGCAAGACCATCTCACTTCTAAGTTCCTCAAAATTATGTTTCCAAACTTCCATATATTATTCCATAATATTAAAGAGAATGTCTAATCATCAAATTAAAATTATATCTAATAAGCCTAAAATTCTCTATCCTTATAATTCCATTAGTCCATAATGTAATTTGTCTCTAATCATTTTTACTAGTTTTCACCTCTATATACCACGAATGTCGGACTAAAACCCAAGTATTCTAACGATATCATTCCACTTCCCATGTTTCATATTTTCTCCAAATTAATATAACTGTTAATCCCTAAACATTCTATAGACCATCATCTTTTATCACCGTTCTTCCAAGGTTAATATCAATCCATAATGAAGTTATTCTCAATACTTCAATATTTCTCTTTCAACTACAAAATTCACTCTTTTAACTTCATATTACTCAAATATGTTCTCGATCATTTCAAGGACTTATATTCAGAAAAATCCTAAAATATCCTTAAATAGTGGTTTTACAAATTAATATCCATAAAACAATACCACATCTTATTACCTATTCACCTTTAGACTATCGTTCAAGTACTCCTCAAAGAATATCATTTCTCTCCATTTGAAGTATGATTATGTCACCATCTATTATTCATCCACTAATCCCACATGTGCGACTATATCATGCTCTATCTCAATTAAGATTCCATATGAAGTAGAAGGGTTAGAAAAATTTAAAATTTAGAGTTTGTAGGAGAATAAAATTTTAAAGAATTATATTTTAAAGGTCAAGATAGAATCGACTTTTAAATAAAGTGTACACTAAGATAGAAAAACAAAAATGAAATACATTTTAAATAAAATTTCCAATCAAAAATTAAATTCAAATTAAGTTAAGAGTGAATAAGACCTACTATTTAGATCAAAGGTGAAAATGATTTTAAAAACAAAATATTAAGGATTATAAGAATCAAATAATGATTTTGCAATCAAAAGAATATTATGCTCAAGAGACAACATAAGTTATACTGAATTTAATTTTGGAATGACATTACTGATAAGAGAAGCATGTCTTATAAATATTGTGAAGGAATAAGTGCTTCTTGGGACAAGGAGGATTCACTTTAAGCTTACAACATGGAACAAGGCAGTGTCAGTCAATGATTTTAGAAATCTGTCAATGGTAACAAAGACATTTAGAATAGCTGAACTCAGTATTACATTCTAGGAGTAAAGTTAATTTGAGAGATAAAGAGAAGGAACAATATACTTCAATCATAAAAATCACCTCGAGCATTAAGAGTTAAGAGGATGGGAAGTAAGGCAAAAAATATAAGGTCGGTACAACGTTTGCAGGAAATGATAAGTTCTAAGTTGAATTGGTATATGATTGCTTCAAATGTAAGCAATGTAATAGGTGATGGGTTAGAGTGATAAGGGGTAAAAGATGATTCCAAAGCATGAATTCGTAAGGTAAAGGACAAGACAAATGAAGCTTGTAACACTAGACAATATGCAGAAAACTTTGTTTTCTAATAACTAGTAGATGTATTTTCTGCGAACATGATGCTGAGAACCGTTCACACTTATCCATCAAAAATGTCCTTATATATGCAAACAAAATGTGGAAGAAGCTAAAACAATGGATGAAATTTAAAGAAGAAGGCGATGCTTTGAATATTGAATTTGAAATGGAGTGAAGCAAAGCAGCAAGGAAAACATTAGAAGCATAAATGGTGCAATACTTTAGCAGCTGCAGTTCACCATCTTGGATTGAAAGAAACATCGGAAGAAAAATGCGGAGTAAAAATTAATAAATCAAATAAATTTCGAAGCGTTTTGCTAAACTGAGAAGTAAATAAAGAGATTGATTTGAGCATGATGCGATAAACGAGTAGTCTTGTAAGATAGGTCTCTCGTATTTCCCTAAAATAGATGGATAAAAGAGTCATAAACTTTCTCACAAAAATGGTAGTATGGATTAGAAAGTTCTAATGAAATGAAAGCGAGGGTAACAAACTAAAGTGGATTTGGAAAGATGGAGGAAAGTTCAAGTAATAAAGTGAGAATCCGAAAATACGATTGATAAGATGATGGTGGTATAAAATTTTATAGCGAATTAAAAGAAACGAAGAAAACATACATCTTTCCGAGAATTTATTTAATACTATGACGAATTGTAGATAGGATGATGAGAGTTAATAATTTGACATGATTTTGAATTGAAACACGATAGGTGAATATTTTCTAATTTTGTTACTAAGGTGTCTTGAATACTTAATTTACGACGTTAACTATTCTTATATTTAATTAATATTTTAGATACGTTATTTATACCCACGGTCTCTAAAAGTACTTGATGACGCAATAGACTTTCCTTCGTAGTGGTTGATAATCCTCACTTGATTCTGACGGATCTTCATAAGATGAACTTAGTTGTATATACAAGTAAATATAAATTACTATTATGCAATATATAATTTCTTATAATTATATAATATGGAGTATTAAACAAATACATATCATAATATAACACATATATTAATAACACTATTAAGAACTATATAATATGCACATAAGTATATAAGATACACATAGTAAAACAAGTAACATTGTGCACATTACAATGTAAGAAGTCACATAAGTCAAAAACAAGTAATGTTAAAATAAAAGCTACGGGTCCCTAAAACTAGGTCAATCCTTATTTGTTTCTACCCTTTACTTCTTTATTCTAGTGATCTAGTTACTTTAACTTATTACCCAAAAATAGATGACTCGGTTCCGCTAGCCGAGTGAGTTGGGAGTATAAGGCTCTATTACCAACTTAGTCGGGAGCCTTAAAGCTCTAGAGCAGATAAAGTCATCAACCATGCTCTGATACCAACTGTAACAACCCGGATTTTCCCGACTTTATAAATAAGTCTATAATAGGAAACAGCGGAAGATATGATACATATCCGAGTCATTACTATTCTCAACTAATTAGATTACTTTTACAATAATTACGAAAGTACTTAAATATTACATTTAATTGTAACCATATACGAAGAAATAGAAATACATTTGAATCCCATCTTGAGCTATCTCCAACCTTGCCCGTCTGAGGAATGATCAGTCTCCCTTAATCTGACGATTAAAATATTTTTAAAAGAATTTCATAGAAAAACAAATCGTCAGGTGGGTAAATTATCAAAATTTAATATGAATAAAATATTAAATAAAACATAGATCAAATAGCAATAGATAAAAGCACAACCGATTACACATAACTTTAGAGATCGCAGGAAATGTTTTAAGTGCCGTATTATTTTTAGAAAAGTTTTATCACGATATACCGGCCAATTATTGTACAAGTTCCGAATAAGTTTCGTATTTGATACTTGTACAATAATAATATACCGCCAATCACACCGATACCAGGGGGCTTACATTATTACCCCTGTTTACCGTGGTGACATAAACACGTTTAAAACAAAATTCGTCCTCTCATCTCCAGGGTCGAATGCCGGATACGTGGGATTGTTACCCGCACCATGGACTACTCACCACCCGGCTGGTTATCCCCGCAGCCACGCTCCAATCGTCGACTCACGGAAACCCGGATGCGATCCACCCAACACGTACGAGACTGATCAGGTCCCCACCTAAAGTATGGCCACACTCCCGCCTACTCTCGGGTCAATGTCAGCACATCCAAAGACCCTTCGTACGCTACGGACGGTTTTATACGGTTAAGCTAAGCGCTATTCTTCCAAGTTATCTCGTACACAATAGAGAAAACCTGCTTTCCCGCTCAAAGAGATTTCGAATTAAGTCCTAAAAATGCCCAATAAAATATAAAATCATCTGAAATTTATTTTATTTAGAAAACGTTATGTGTTATCCAACTCAAATTTCATAAGAATTTTCTTTTCTTGAACTCAGATACGTATATATTTATATATATTAATAACCACATAACACATAATCAAATAAAAGGTCTCCTTACGGGGTTGTCCCTATTTGTAGGCCGGGATTTGGCTAACGAACTTGGTTAATATGTCAAATAATTAGTAGGACCATTTAACGGAATTTAACCAAGTTAATCAATTAAACTAAGGGATAGTTTTCATTCCCCTGAGTAGTTTAGTTGATGAGAATCGAATCCTATCTTAATTTGGTTGACCCTAACTTATAACTCTAAAATATTTTGACTAACTCATAGGGAGTAAAGATTTGTAACAACCTTTTTAAAAATCCATGTTTACGAAATTCGTGATATCTAAAGGATGAAGATATCGATGTTTGATCATTTAATTAAAAATCCCGAACACTTTGATAATCTAATCAAAATCCTTAACTTTTTAAATGAGAAATCATTTGAAAAATATGTCATGAATTTTGAAAATAATTAACAAAGTTAAACATAATCGACCGTTTTGACAGTCCTTAAAAGTTGACCTTTAGACTTGTTAAAACTCAAATCGTGTCTCATAATTTTTTTTTATAAGTGTCAAAATATAATAAAATATTCATTTTAGAAATCCCTAAAACTCTTTAGGTAGATCTATCGATAACGTGAGTCAGGCCTAAGCGTTTGCCAGGGTCCTAAAATTCTAATTTTCTTGCGAGAAAATAAGCTAGGTCTTTTAATGTTACATCATTTTTGGGTACCGTTGGTCAGGCCTCGCAATTAATAATTAAAAGTTGAAAAATAACAAACGAGGATAAAGTAATAAGTTCTAGGTTACACACAATTTGGATAACAATATAAAATAGGATCAATTATTATATCTTCTTCGAGACGAGAATAGTAAAAATAGTCTAGTCATTTTAATGAAATTTCTTAAGACACCAAAAACAGTTTCGAAATAGATCCCTAGGCTTACACCATCACCATATCCGAAATGTATTAGTTTATCTTGAAAATACAATTTTGACTCATAAGAGGATTTTAATTATAATTGTCTCAAAAAATGGGTAACCTAGCACAATGTGG
Organism: Agrostemma githago; assembly: GCA_958450325.1. Lineage (NCBI taxonomy): Eukaryota > Viridiplantae > Streptophyta > Magnoliopsida > Caryophyllales > Caryophyllaceae > Agrostemma > Agrostemma githago. The sequence continues at coordinate 34,146,947 of OY288261.1, forward strand.
AACAACTTTACAGAAACTTTATAAGAGCACCCCGATCTTTAGTAAGGCTTAATTAATCACTACAACAATATTCTTTCATATAAAAAAAATTTCAATAAATATTTATGTGATGTGGTTACTTATATACATCGGTTCATAATCAAGGAAAATAATGTAGTATTTGTACCATTATATTTTATTTATTAGTAAAAATCTCAATGATTAAATAAAAATCAAAAACTAAGTAAAACCAACCCTTTCTCCGTCCTACACCGCAGGACATATTCATAAAATTACATAAATAAATAAATAAAATGACATGTTACAGATTTTGAAAGAAGGATAAAATGAGAAAATTTATATAAATCACATACGAAATTTCTATCCATCCCACGGAAGAGGGTCTGGTAGTTTTTAAAATTCAATAAAATAGAAAGTAAAGTAGAAAGTATTTCTAAAACGTCGTTAAAAATACGGGATGTTACAGGTAGGATATACGATTCCTTACGCTCTAATTCGGTACCGGGCAAGACAGATACACAACTACATATGCGCCCCACACTATAAACGCTTGGACTCAGGCCATATGCCAACGAAAAAAAAAGGCGGTCTAATTGGCCCATTCAGTATTTTGCCTTCTAAACTCAAAGTAGGCACTTAGTCCATGATCCCACTTGATCCACAAATATGGCGCCGAGTTAACTGCTCACTTTACGTAACACACCTCCAACATCCTGCCTAGACGTTTCCTCAGGTGATAGCATAACCCAACATTCTTCTCTACATATAGTAACACCTGTGACAATTACTTTGCTCACACAAATTGACTTACTTGCCTGGCTATCAGGAGCATAATCTCATATCTACTACCCACTTCTTCCTGAGTGCTCATCAATTTAAGAGGTAGCTCCTGCTAACTTTTACATGTTCTCTGCAAAACAGATTCTTCCCCTTATTTTGACTTTATCTAGCTGCTACGTGCTTATATTAATGATCTATATAGTACCACATGATCTGTTTCACTGTGTGTGCACATATTTGCGCTCTGTATTTGTGCTTGAAGTGTTAGAAGATTACTGTAGTACTCTATGACAATGCTTCTTGTAAGATACTTCTTGAGTGTTTTAAGTTACATAGATAACCTTTGATTTGAAGCTGCTGCTAGACTTGCTGTGTGTATGTTGCCTATTTGGTAGGCGTGCACTGTGAGTTGGTGGTTCTGGATGGCAGGATACTGCCATTATTTTAGCAGTGCAGCTGTTTCTGTGGTGCTATATCTCAGAATCATCCTGTCCCTTTTTTTTGTTTTTCTCTGTCCGACCTTGCTGAATGCAGTGTCGGGGATAAGGGTCCAGTATATTTTGTGTCAAGTGACCCATCCGGATTGTACTCTCCGCGGCATAACTCATATGTTACTTCGTAGCTACCTATAACAGTTACATCGTTTCGGCAACACTAGTACATCCTAACGTAGTTGCTTGTGTAATTTATCGTAATCGTGAAGATGCTGCTTTACTTACTGCATCTAATTCTGTATAGGACCTAATCCGCAGACTGATGGCTTCTCCAGTCATACAGATTGCAATCCCTTTACAGCCGTTACTAGCTCAAATTACCGAGTGTTTAGAATATTCGGAGCCAGAATATGCAGTAGTGAATGCTGGAGATAATGTTGCTTCGGTAACTCTTAAGAGTGACTACTATCCTAAGACACATATTTACATAGGAGGTCCTGCCTTGACCTATGAAGAGTCGTGCAACACAGCGGTAAGAGCTGCCGTTAGTGATCTCGTTGACATATATGATATCTACATCAACGATTTCACATCTGCGAAAAAGGACATGTACACAAGGTGCGCCAATCTTTGGCGCTTGAAGCGCCTTGAACTAGGTTACTTGGCGAAGGGTTTGCCCAAAAACCCTTTAGAGAAAGAATTTGATTTCCATGAGATGAATCATTTACGAAGTGTCTCACTAGATCTTGTGTTTGTCCTTGCAACTGTCATTGACAAGCTGCCTATTGAATTCACTTCTGTTCGCACCATGGAGCACATGCCTTCCACGTTCACGTCGTGGATAGACATAGATCACAAAGATAACCAGCACGAACATGTCTGTGTCTTCAGTGATATGTGTGCGACTATTGCTGCATCAGAAAAAGACCTTGCCTCTAAGACAATCAACTACTTAGTACCCCTTTATAACGTTGACATAATAGATGCAAACTACTCTCCTGAGGCTGTCAAGTTTGCTGCCTTCGTCTATGAGTGTACCAAAAAAAGGTTCTTGACTTTGGAGAAGCAGTTCCTAGAAGCTTAACATGGCCTTACGGCCTTTTCTCATGTCATAGAAGACGACTGCACTACTCCCAGGGGCACAGTGCACGCTATTCCTACACCTGAAAACCCGCCTTTAGCTCCCCGGAACAGGAAAACCTGCCTCACATCGCGAGCTCAGACACTCACACTGTATCATCTACTGCGGTATCCTCGGATGCAATTGACAGTTTCATTAAGAGCTTTGGGTCTCTGTGAAGGCGACGTATCTATGGCAACTAACATTTTGTTCTGACTGTAGTTGCATTGTAGACTAAGAGATTTGGTCAAACAATGTATTGTTGGGCTCATTTATGAGCAACTATTTATGTTATGATTTATGCTTTGGTTTGTTGTTGTCTGTAATGTAATGAGCTACTTGTGTATGCTGCAAACTTCTGCGTTTACCTGCTTCAGTATTCTGTTTGCTATGTGGCAGCCTGCGCCAGGCTCCGTGTTTTGGTGCATAAATACTTTGCATTTTGTTTGCATACAGCGCATTGGTGCATGTTCTTCCTTAGGTATCTGTCCATGCCTAGATGACAAATATGTTAGCGGCAACTGGAATCATGCAATGCATATAAGGCAGAAAGTTGTAGCCTGAACTAGAAAGCGCTGAATATGATGTTTTATGTGTCTTCCTATTTGTGGATCGGGTGTTCCAGGTTACGCGCCCATTATGCTGGATAGTCTGACCATGATGAGATGAGTCCTTGTAAGGTACACGCGTGTAATTGTTGTACAGCGTAGCAGGTGCTACGCATGTGCTAGGTATAATATCTTAAAACTGTGATGCTATGCATGATAGTTCAAGTAGACTAGGCTTAACTACGAGCGGGGTTTGTGACGGCTGCTGCATGCCATCTGTAGGCGGTGCCTGCTGGATTGTGTCAGATTTTGCACCACCGGGCTAATTACTTACTGTGGGCTAGGGCGTACGGTTGCTGCATGCCAGTGCAGTCTGCGGGCTGGCAATGAGAAGCAAACTGAAGCTGCAGGAGAGGTAGTACTTGTGGAGTGAACACTTGCCATTCAGGCCCATGTTCTGTTGGAAAAATGGGTACGTCTTTTGTCCGAACTTCTGCTGTTAAAAATATGGGCTTCTGCTTGTAGCCATTTTCGTATTAGCTTCACTGTGCCTACTGTTCATATTACAGCTGACGATTTTCCGTACTATTCACCTACACCTGGAATCACCAAGCGTAAACGGAGGTGCGGGGTGCCAGCACAAGTTTTGGACAATGTGCCTGAGTAATGTCCTAGATTGCGATTTTCAGTACATATATTGATTTCATTTATCAGTAGAGTGACGGCCATCTTCAAAAATATTTCAGGACACGGACAGATAACGCATCTCCAAGTGTTCCGAAGCGGCGGCCCGGCCGACCCCAGCAGTCAAAAGTGGAGTAGTAGTGGAGAAGAGAAAACGTGGGAGATGTAACACCCTCTAAATTTCTATGCGTTATTATCTATTCCGTTATGACTCCGTCATAACTTTGTTATTTTTCTGCCTTCAGTTTCCTTCATTTTCAAGCTTCATAATATTTTCAAGTCAAATATTATTTATTTTCATTAAAAGATTTTAAATATTTTATTTTCCTATGATAAATCTATTTATTAAATTTTCGTCGCAAACTATTTATTTATTTCGCGAAGAATCCCATTTTTATACGTACTATCATTTTAAGCTTGGATTTGGATTATTTATTTTTCTAAAAGGGTCAAAATACATTTATATAATATTTCTAACTAAGAAGGTATTTTTATTTATGAAAATTTATTCTTTAATGATTTTATTACGAAGTTTCCTAAATAATTATTTCCGAACGCGTGGTCTACTCAAATTGTTTTGAAATGCTTTTAATAATTTGACGATTCTTATTTTTATCAACTTAAAACTAAAATAGGCCCTTTTTGGACCATTTTGGACCGTGACCCTTGTCACACACCACATCTACATTTTTCTTACACTCCATTTTACAATTTATAAACTTGTAGATATTTTTTTTTATCCTCATTTATTTTGATGACAAAGCAAACTTTTCAATCACCATTTCATTCACTTGGCTGGTTTTATGTAGATGTTGTAGCATTGTTTTCATCAAAAAAAAATTCTTAACATTCATGCATTAGAAAAACCATCCATTTCCTATTCGTTTATTTTGCAATTGAACAACAAAAATACCTTCCTTCTTCTTTTTTGGCCATGTTTTCCAGCAGCCACCAGCCATATTTTATGCTCTAAAATCGAGTCTTGATCGTCTCGTTTTCAGCATCTAATTAATCGTTATTCCGATCCCTTCGTTAAGGTAATAATCGATGTTATTTCGATCGTTATTTACCTTGATTCTTTTAGTTTTTCTTATGGTATTTTTGTACCATACTTTTCGTGTGATGTAGGATTTTTGGTCAATCCCGAGGTCGACGAGTATATTATCGTTTCCGATTTGGATTAGAGGTAACGTCGATGTTACTCGGTATTACTTGATTTTATTTGTGTAATTGCATGTATAATTTTTATATTTAATTTTTGACAATATATGTATGTGTCATATAATCTGGAAAAAATTTAAAAGTTGAAAATTTGCATGTTTTGGTATTTTTATCGCTTTTACGAGATTAACGATTAAATTGTTATTTTAATTTGTAAAATCGTAATATTCGGCCTAAACATGTAATATATGTTTATATTCTGTAAAAATGATGTTTTTGATGATTTTTAATAATTTATTATTTTTCTGATATTTTAGTTATCGATTATTGAATTATTACCGTTTACGGACAAAAACGATTAAAAGTCGATTTTTAGTTCTAGTACCTAAACATTTTATTTTAATTTGATTTTTGACGTGGTGAAACTTTCTGGTCAAAAAGAATGTTCTGAATTTTTTCATAATTTTTGGGAATTTTTAAGTGGATGAATTAATTAATCACTTTAAATCATCGTTTATCGTTAAAACCGTGTTTGTCGTTTAAATTCTGGATTTATGGTCTTTTGTTTAAATCTGGAAAAAAAATATGATTCTGATGATTTCATAATAAAATGTAATTTTATGATTTTTAATGCTTTAATAAAATGTTAGGAACGATAAGTTTTATTAATGGAATCGTTAATTGTGAAAACGGGTTTAAAAGACGGTTTTAACGGGATTTCTAAATTCTGGTATTTTAGAAAATCTGAAAAATTAGTAATTTCTGGAAAATCATGATTTTTAAGTTTAATAATAATTTTTGGATATTAATACGTAAATCGTTTTGTAATTACTATTTTTAATAATCGTTATTGTCGAGATTAGACGATTAACGAGAAAACCCTTTAAAAACCGAGTTTTAGGATTCTGGAAAATTTTCTTTTCTGGACAGAATGTCTAAAAATATGTTTTATATATTTTACGTAATTTGTGTACTATTTATTAAAGTCTTTAATTATTAGTAATGATTTTTGGACAAAATTACGATTGATTGTTAAAATGCTTCGTCTTACCTAAAAGAATTATTTTTCCAGCAATTTTTGAAAACATTAAATCTGATACTTTAAGAATTAAATCATCCCTTAACATACTCTTAATTTATTCATTGATTTAATTAAATAAAAGACGTTAAAAGATTTGAATTGACATTTGCCGTAAAATTCTATTTATAACCGTATTGTCGAAAATAATAATAATTAGGGAATTTTAGCTTTGTAACTTTTGAAAACACCCTAATTAGTAGTACTAAAATGTTTAAGACATTTTTAATGATTTTATAACACTTGTACGATATTTTAATAATTTCATAAATCCAAATGTTCTCACTTTAACAATTATCGTTGAGGCCGAAAGTATTAGTTTTACAAATCTATATCGTTTACTAAAAATGTTGTATTAGTATGAACTAATATTTTTGATATTTTGATATAATGCTATTTTTTAGTAAGTTTCTATTTATAGAATGTTTCCCTTTTAATATAAAATATTTATTTCTTTTATCTTCATATTATTCATCATATGATTATATCTCTTGTTTATATCGATAATGGCTTGTTTTGGAGTTATGGAATATGGACCAGTGTGAGGTTAGAGTAATACATTCTGGGGTTTACGTTTTTGCCATCAACTATAAGGCTGGTGTGTCTTTATGGGGCACACTGGTTGTTGAACCGAGCATATATAGTGTTCGGGAGTGTGTGTACATTTTGACCTTAAACTCGTGCCTCGCAGTGTAAGACGCCGTCGGGTTGAACTGAGTATTTATGGTGCTCGGGAGGGGTGTGCATATTATCTTAAACAAGGGCCACGCATTTATAAGTCGTCGTCCTATTATGATTGAGTAGCCTAGTTAGAGACCGAGGTTTGATTTGTTTGAACTAAGTTCTCGAAGCTAGTTTTAGTATTCTCCTAGTGAAAGTCTAGCCTTCATCACTAATCCTATCCATAACGCCATTTTGAATATTTTTATTATTATCGATATATTTGGTTGCAGGTTGGCAAATATTTTATGTTTTCTTCGGAAAACTCATTTTTATTATATTGTTTCGATACGTGAAGTTTTTCACTGAAAGCTTATTTTCATTATAATGTTTTACTGTTTTCCGTTTTTACTATTTTTCTATAATAGTAATTACAGTTTTAAAATACTGATATACGGCTGGGAGAACGTTGGCGTTGCTCCCCACTGATTGTGGCTGTTATGTTATAACATGGCAGGTATACGTGTTCCGGGTGTGGGCTAGCGAGCAGTGTGGATCCTGCATGTTTATTTTGATAATTATGTCTTATGGATTGTTCAAACCCCTTTTGTGGATTGTTTAAATTTTGGCCATTTTATTTAAGACCTATTGTTTGACTTTACCATTTTAATTTTACTAAGACATAGTTACAGTGTGTTTTAATCCCGACTCTACAGTGTTTCCGCCACTGTATCGCGCTAGATTTTCTAGGGGATTACAGTTGGTATCAGAGCATCACTGCTCCCAACGTTTACACCTGAAATTAGGAAAAATACCAGTAAATTATTTAAACAGTAAATAAAAATATTATTTGAGATGGGTAGAAACAAATAAGAACTTAACTGTTAAGATTATCTGTTCCTGAACTCAATGATTAGCATTGAATATTTGTTGCTTTTGTGGGAAGAAGACGAATGAACAAGATATTGATAGGATGCTGCTCCAGATCGGGACAAGACCTGCTTAGAACTCTCAACGCCTGCTGACTCGAGTGGACAACTTGGTGCTCCAAGAAAGATGCCGATGGTGACTTTTAGATCCGGTTCAGTTTACTTAAGCTACAGGCCAGATGATCAAGAGTAGATTCCTGCTCCATGATGTCGCAGTAGATCGAGATGGAGCGACCCAAGACTTGCGTGCTCGTTCCTCCACAAGAAGATGAAGTAAGCCATTTGGATCCCGCGTGAACTCTGGAGGCCCGAAGATTCTCCTCTGGTTCAAGAACTTAGTAATATAGTATCATCGACTCTTTTCTTCCTTCCTCTACTTCTTCTAATTCTTCTCTTTTATATTCTCTTCTTCATCCGCTTAGTGAATCCTTGTTATATTCTTCTACTCTACCATCTTTCTCTTGAGATTCTTTGGCTAGAACGATTTCCGTCTCAGTGAACCCCGTGAAAGGATATAGATGTTTGAGGTTTAGTAAACCCTTGTTACCTATGGCTTGAGGGTTGTGAGTTATACCATGTTATCTATCTTAGTAAGCTTTTGAGGATCGATTTGAATGATAAATTGTCAATTAATGGAATTAAGTTGGTACTTTAGACACTGAACTTTGGGTTATAGGTTACTTGATTATTTGGAGGACTTAGAGTTGAATATATTTTGGGGTAGTAAGAGTATATCGTATTTGATGGATACCTAGTACCTAATTTAACCTAGAACCGAACCAAGTGTAGCTAATAATAGTATTTTGGGATTCCTACCTAATGCTTATTTGATGGATGCGTCGTGAATATTCGGGATCATAGAGTGTTGGTTAAAGTGTTAACCTGAGTGTTGTGGTACCATCAAAGGTTTTCATTAATACCGTTAGAAATTTTAATTAACATAGATCACCCATGTTTCTTAAGGATTAGATCGTTGATCGTTGTTTATGGTTGTAACCTATGAACTTTGGAGTTGAGTGATCTAAATTGGATAAATTGTTGTTAACCTTGAAAAGGAGAAACATATTGCCATTAGAGGTTGGATTTATCGCGTTGTTTTGAGGAACACTTTGATGTCAATCATCTTAATGGATTTATAGTTCAGAACCTTAGACCAACGAGATTGTGGCTTCGTTGAGTTATTAAATATTTTGTGGTTGCACAATTACGATTAGAAATTTGATGGACTTCTCAGAAACATTAATCGAATGACGTGTGTGGACATGACATAGGTCCACCCCGACGCGGCCACGCACGGGTTTGGGTAGACGAATGAATCTCCATATGAGAATGGATTGAATTGAAATTTAGGTCTATGTGGAGTCGCCACCGAATTTTGTGGTTATTCGGAACCGTTCGAGCCCACTCTATGTCGTAGTGGGCCGTATACAAAATACGGCCCATTTCCGATGTCAGAGTTTATTGGGCTCGTCCCTTTGCATTGCGATACTGATACCGACATTATCGGATATCGTGTATGAATGACTCTCGTGTGCCAACGGTTTCGGCCATCCGAAAACCGAGGTTCTGAGTAAGGGGTGAGGGTACGTGTTGGGAAGCCCACAAAGGACACCCAACCCCGCCCGCACATTAGCGGCCTCTAATAAGAATTCGAATGACTTACAATACGCGCGTTAGTAAAACGGGAAAAAATGCTTATGCAAACATTGTTTTTCCTAGGCATGTGAATGAAATTGAAAAAAATGGGTTTCTTTGTCAATTTAATGCAATTAATTCTACGTCAAAGTGGAATTTTAGCATGTGGGTTCATTTAGTATAATAAACGAACAATAATTAAATTGACAAAAGAAATAACAAACGCGTTAGTAACGATGTGATGAAATAACGAATAATAACGGTTTGTGCAAATGATAAATGAGATGAAAAGATGCAAATATGATGATGTATGTTTTGAAAAGATAGTATACACGTGATTAATTATGCATGTGTTGACCTAAGTCGTGAAATACTATCGGGTTTAGAAAATAGAATGATGTACGATTTATTGAGTTAATCGTTATGAGGCTACTCGATCGAGTGGTCGACGGACTCGATCGAGTAGACCCGTAAAAGACGATTCTGCTTTGCGTTATGGACTGTACTCGGCCGAGTTATTGTCCAACTCGGTCGAGTACGTAGCCACTCGATCGAGTAGGCGTCGTAAAAGGCATTCTGATTGGATTTTAGGGTGTCACTCGATCGAGTGACTAAGGCACTCGGTCGAGTGGCTCCTGTACGAATTTGGTTCATTTGCAATTTAATTGTTGATTTTGAAATTGCTTTTGATTTTTGAGAGTTCGACGATTTTACCGAATCGGACATAAATATTGCATAATTTATGTTCGACTTGGTTTTTTATAAATCGCGAATTTTGTTGAACCGAATATAAATATTGTTGAATTTATACCCGATTCTAAATTTGGAGTACTCGTTGTATCCCATATTCGATTATTTGAATCGATATAGGATATTAGAGTGAAATAGAAAAAAATAAATTAATTTTAGTCGCTTTAAATTAATTATCGTGGCATGAACAAATCACGTTAATTAATTCATGTGACTTGATTGTTAGATTCGATATCCAATTATGGAATTGGTACCGAATCTAAAATCGACGCTTTACTTGAATAAAAAAGGACTTGATTCCCTCGACTTCTCCGACATCGAAATAAATCCCTAGGGATTGTGATGTCGGATCCGTGTCAACGGGTTTCGACCCTTATTAAAATTGATTTTAAAAATTGATGAATGCAAGATTAATGATGATGATGACGAGAAATAATAACGAATTGTTGTTTAAGTTAATTTTTCTCAATAATCAAATAGTCGGGGTATCGGGATAAGCGACCGACGATGCGTGTGCAGTACACTTGTATATGCGGTTTTCCTTATCCCGGTATCCTTCTTATTCGACACAAATCGATAAATATTTTAGTGCTTTGGTATTAATAGTATTATTGATATTATGAGGCAACGAAAATAAGTAAAAAAAATGAAAGAAGACGGAGAAAAAAGGGGACGGACGACGAAGCGACAAAGGAAAGGAAAGAGAGAGGGTTTTGACACCCTCAACCTACATGTTCTTGTCTCGGTGCGGACTCGTAACCGTGGCTTTAACACAAGAGTCTGCGAGGTGGATGAAGGTTGAGTTGTGGTGGCTCGGGATTGATTCCTAAAACTAGGTTTAGGGTTTTGCTAGTGTAGAATTGCTAGGGTTTGTAAAAGACGTAGTATGTGTGTATATGGTTGCTCTAGGGTTTCTTGAGGTTGCAAAAAGATTTTTAGGGTTGTAAAAGGATTTTTAGGGTTGTAAAAGGATGTGTTATGTGTTGCATGGGGGTTGCTTATATAGGCATGGCTAGGGCACCGGTTTAGGGTTACTCGACCGAGTATGGGGCTAACTCGGTTGAGTGGCCCGTGAAGCCTGCCGTCGGGCTTGAAACACGCCCACTCGATCGAGTGGGTGGGTCACTCGATCGAGTGGTCCAGTCAGGTTGCACGGGTCCATTGTTTTGGACCTTGACTTTGGGTGGTTGATGGGTTTTGTGTTTGACTTGGACTTTTGAGGATTGTATGGCTGTTTTGTGTGTCTCGGAAACGACTTTGACCGGGGTTGACCCAATCGTGAAAAGTCGGTTTTAATTCCAGTGTCGGTTTTGGCCCAAATTAGTCTTGTTTGACTCGGAATGATCCACTGGGCTTGGATTTGAGGTCCGTTTGGTGAGATTTGTACTCCGTAAGTGTGTTAACCAACGATTAATGGATTTGAGTCCGTATCCGAGCGCATAGAAACACGTTAGCGTTCGATCATCATCGGGTGTTTTTTGGAAACTGCCATAGACACCAGGCGGTCAAAATGCGGGTGTCTACAGAGCCCCCACTCTGACTGAGGCTTGGACAAGGCGAAAGTCAGAGTAGCTACCAAGCCCGTTAAGGCCTGGTAGACTTCCGGTCGGGTCGTTTATAGTCCGTTAGACTCGCGTGAAGGGCTCGCCAGCCGCAAGACAGAAATCATACCTGAGCTTGATGATCGTACTCCGTGGGGAATTTGGGCTTGTCGCGTAAGCCCTGGGTGTGCCTGTGTGTTGGCCCATCCCGTGCTATCCCGGAAAATGCTGCTGGGGAGATTTGATGACTTGCATGTCTTTGCTTGAGTCGTACCGGTATAAGTCACATAAAAATGTATGCAACAAGTAGGTAGTAAAATGACTCGTGCTGGGGAAAATGACTTTTTGAAGTTTTTGAAATTTTGAATTTGAGATCCTGAAAGCAATCACGAGCTAGGTTTTCAAAACGGAAAGGGGTAGAAATTCGCAGTTTAAATAGACTGAAATCTGACCTTGTCGAAAGAGATCTTTTTTTCAAATGGCTAAATTTTGCAAATTTCAAAGTGGAATTTGAAGAGAGGGACCTACCGACAGACTCGACTCTGGACACGACAGGACGAGTTGACTGACACGGACTGGACTCTCTAAGGGTTGGACCGTGACTCGATAAGGGTGTGGGCCGCCTAACAAGACTCTTAAGTTGCGCTATCCCGTAGCCTAGGCGAGTGGCAACACGGTCGCACATCGAAATGAGATAGATATGCTATGGGGGGATTGCAGTAGCCTGCAATGAGACTGTTTTAGTCTGGTGTCCTTCTGGATTTCCTATTTTAGGATACATTTCCAAAGTGGGTATTGCCTCGAGTCCTGACAGATCCTTGTCTTCGACTGAGCCGAGTACTAGGACACACTATAGAAAGGAGGCTAGACTTTTTGTTGGATTTATCTGGATTTTGTGAGTGGATGGAGAACTTCTGCCTAGGAGGAGCCCCCGGGACAACGAAGCTAGCTGTTGAGAACATGATGGTGTCGTGACCGGAATAATGGCGCTTTTTGAATGTGTGTCAATGTGAGTGGTTGTGCCTCTGTTGAAAGGCTGCCTACGTATTCACGTGTAGTGAAATCAAACCATGCCGTAGTTCAGTGTCGGAAGATGTATTATGGTGCCTATTATTAATAGGACTTCGTGTGTAACTAGCCATAATGACAGTGTAGACTAGGTGCATTCCCAGTGATGTCTTGATCAAAGGGCTTGAATGGTTAGGATATTAATCCTGTGACTATGAGCGTTCTCCGGGGTAGCCCCCAGAGGTGGTGTGAACTCTTTGGGCATGTTTTATGCCGACTGCAAGTTGAGTTCCTGTGTTCGGGGTTGATAACTGGTTTGGATGAGAGGAATTGGGACGGGATTTTAACGAGTTTTGCTCTCGGGGATTTTAACGAGTTTTGCTCTCGGGGATTTTAACGAGTTTTGCTCTCGGGGATTTTAACGAGTTTTGTTCTCGGGATTTTAACGTGTTTTGTTCTCGGGATTTGATGTATTTGGGAATGTGGTGCTAGGAAGTAAATGGCCTTGATAACTCGAAATCTGGAGCTCGGTTCTGTGGAGCTAAGGCTTCGAGAGCCGGTTTGATAATGAAGTAAATGGCCTTGACGACTCGAAATCTGGAGCTCGGTTCTGTGGAGCTAAGGCTTCGAGAGCCGGTTTGATAATGAAGTAAATGGCCTTGACGACTCGAAATCTGGACCTCGGTTCTGTGGAGCTAAGGTTTCGAGAGCCGGTTTGATAATGCGGGATCTGGTTTCGATGTCTGACCCTAATTGTTAGGGGTATCCTATGGAGCTTGAATCCTCAGAATTCCGGACTGTCTATGGCCTGGGTCTCGGGAAGGTCTTGAGGGTTGTAATGTGGGAAGGCTAGATGTGGTGTTAGCTGACCAGCTTGATTGTCACTCCCCTATTGGATGGCATGGATAATTTTGAACTTGACCGTACCCCGGTCAAAGGATTTTCACTTGAGTATTTGTTTTTTTGATTGACCTCGCGATCATGGGTTTTGATAATTTTGACCGTACCCTGGTCGTGGGGCTTTCACTTGAATTGACCGTTGACCACGGTCATTGGTATTCTGAATTTTTTGATGATGGCCTGCTTTTTTTGTTTTGGCCTTTTGCTTTTTTTTTCATGGACTTTCGATTTTTTTTTTTGTCCAGTTTTCTTTTTTTGATGGCCTTCTTTTTGCTTTGGCCCTTTCTTTTTTTTCTTTCTTTATTTTTTTTTTCACTTTTGATTTTTTTGTCCAGTGCTCTTTCGTTTTTTTTGCCGGTCAGACTAACACCTAAGGTAGGGATTGGTCAGTCTTATTAGAGGGGTGTTTTATTGTGGGAAATGGGCTTGCCTTCCGTCTTGAACCCAAACTAGGAGATTACCTAGATTTGTCATAGGATTCGATACCGCTCCTGCTACGGGTAGTTATGTGGCTTTTCTATACCAGACATGGGATAGGTAAAAGGAAAACACGGGCTCGGTTTCCTGCAGTCATTATAGATGTGCCTATAATAGTCACGTGCGTGTGCTCACAGTGTATGATGGTGTTCATCATGTTCTCGGAAACACGTAAGGAAAGTATATATGAGAAAGAATATTGAAAGCTGATTTTATTGAATTTTGAAAAAGAGGACAGAATACAACTGACTCTGACTTTGACTTTGACTTTGACTTTGGAATAGAACATCCTAGACACAGACTCAGACTCGGACTTAAATCAAATCCGGACTCTTGGGTGCATGAGAGGTAGATTGGATGCTTCGGTCATCGGGCCCCGTGTAGTCCACTAGGGGCTTGGCAAGTGACAATGTTTCCAAAACGGGAGTCTTCCCGGCATCGAGGAAGTCTTGAATGAGGTGTTTCAGCTTCCAGCATTGTTCTGTATCGTGTCCCCTCCCTCTGTGGAATTTGCAGTAATGCTCGGCGTTCCATGCTTTGGAACGTTTCTCCACAGGTGGGTCGGCTGTTGGGCCTATAGGTAGCACTAGGCCCTTCGGAACCAACCTCTGGAAAGCGATGGCGTAGGACATATCCAAGTAGGTAAATGTCCTTTCCTTTGACTGGTTCTTGATTTTTGGAGAGGTGAGTTGAGGGTTAACTCTCTCGGCCTTGCCATCTTGAGGGTATTGGACAGTTTCGTAAGAGTGTTCACCCTTCAAAGGGCTCAGTTGGGTGATCGGCTACCTTGCCCGCTCTAGCTGTGTTAGACGAGATCGGGTTCTTACAAGGTCTTCTTCGATGGTGGTTACCCTGGAACTTAGGTTATCTAGGGCAGTATTGATTTTCGAGAAGATGTTGTTAATGGAGCAAGATAGCATAAGCATACTCCCCTGGATATCCCCTTTCTTGACGGCGTGGGATTTGTTGTGGTTTGGTAGTGTCTCGTTCATAGGGTCCATGTTCTGAAGAAACGACGGGTGTTAGAACTCGCCTAAACTCGGCTTTGCGCAAGAGAGGGAGTCAAACTAGACACGGCCCGGGGTGACGAGTCGACAAAGACTCTCGGCTCGGGATACTTGAATGTTGACCTAGACGAGGTAACGACCGCAAATTAGATTCGAGCTGAAGAAGGGTGAGTCCGAAAATGGGGCGACCATGTTTGACCTGGGTTAGACCCTCCTAAGACGAGTGTGTAGGGTACGATTCTCGGAGTGACTGTGATTAGTCACTCCGTCGGAGAATAGCCCCCCAATGTGAGACTAAGGACTTAGATGGTGTGGCATCTTAAGTGACTCAAAGGTGGGTTATGTGAGACACGTGTAAGACATGACCCTTAGAGCAACCGTGATTGATCGCCCTGCTAAGGGGTAGTCCCCAAGTGGGATTGAAGATTTTGTTAAGACTCGAGCGTGGGACGAGTGACCCTTAGACGTAAGGACCGTGAACCTTTTGTTATAGGGCTATGCCTTGTAAAAGGTTGACTCGGAAAAGACACCTAGACGGGTGACTTGTGAAGTGTGGGCCTTCCTTAGGATTCGGCTATGTGGGCCGAGTCCTGCTCGAAGGAAGGTCGTCGTGAGACATCCCCAGACTTTTAGACTCGAGTGTGTTGACGGGCCTTCCTTTGTAGGAGTATGTCCTACGTAGGTGGGCCATGCCTTAGTCAAATAAGGCGGACTGGGATGGGGAAGAAACTCGTGATGTAAGATCGACAGAGTTTCGACGCTAAGGACCTTGACAACTTAAGACACGACCCGACACTGCTAAATACGGGAAGTCCTAAAGAGAGGAAGGTTTTGAAAATTGATATATTTTTTGAAAAGGGACCGAGTGGACTCGGTGGATGGCCCAAATTTCCGAAAAAAACGAAAAGTCATTGGACCACGAGTTTTGAATCGGGCACCATACCGTCTAGAAAATAGGCTATTTTGAGTAAAATCATAAGTCCTAAATTCGGTATGTGTCCCGGGTTTTGAAATTGAATAGTTTGAAAAAAGATGCAATTTTGAAAAATTGATGCTTTTTGAAAACGACTCGGAAACCAAGTAGCACGTAGTCACACAAGCATTATAACGACGCCATGTATGCTCTACACTAAGTCTCGGTCGGTCTATAAGGGGTCTATACCAGTGTACATAGTCTAGACGTTGATCGGGACAGACTTCCTAAGTCGAGTTGATCTTAGAACATGCCGCGAAACCCACTCGAATCGACTATGGACACCTTTTGACATATCCATATTGGAGTACATCAACGGTATAGTGGGACGTCGGTCGCGAGTACCGGCCCGGGAAAATATGGGTTATGCATGAACCGTAAAACTAAAATGCGTATTGTATTCGTCAAACGATTTCTATTCGAGTCTCACCCTGAGGATGCCGATGGTAAGTCACGCATCAGTTAATCCCCATCGGAGTCGCCAAATTGTGGACATGACATAGGTCCACCCCGACGTGGCCACGCGCGGGTTTGGGTAGGCGAATGAATCTCCATATGAGAATGGATTGAATTGAACTTTAGGTCTATGTGGAGTCGCCACCGAATTTCGTGGTTATTCGGAACCGTTCGAGCCCACTCTATGTCGTAGTGGGCCGTATACAAAATACGGCCCATTTACGATGTCAGAGTTTATTGGGCTCGTCTTTTTGCATTGCGATACCGATACCGACATTATCGGATATCGTGTATGAATGACTCTCGTGTGCCAACGGTTTCGGCCATCCGGAAACCGAGGTTCTGAGTAAAGGGTGAGGGTACGTGTTGGGAAGCCCACAAAGGACACCCAACCCCGCCCGCACTTTAGCGGCCTCTACTAAGAATTCGAATGACTTACAATACCCGCGTTAGTAAAACGGGAAAAAATGCTTATGCAAACATTGTTTTTCCTAGGCATGTGAATGAAATTGAAAAAAATGGGTTTCTATGTCAATTTAATGCAATTAATTCTACGTCAAAGTGGAATTTTAGCATGTGGGTTCATTTAGTATAATAAAAGAAAAATAATTAAGTTGACAAAAGAAACAACAAACGCATTAGTAACGATGTGATGAAATAACGAATAATAACGGTTTGTGCAAATGATAAATGAGATGAAAAGATGCAAATATGATGATGTATGTTTTGAAAAGATAGTATACACGTGATTAATTATGCACGTGTTGACCTAAGTCGTGAAATACTATCGGGTTTAGAAAATAGAATGATGTACGATTTATTGTGTTAATCGTTATGAGGCTACTCGATTGAGTGGTCGACGGACTCGATCGAGTAGACCCGTAAAAGACGATTCTGCTTTGCGTTATGGACCGTACTCGGCCGAGTTATTGGCCAACTCGGTCGAGTACGTAGCCACTCGACCGAGTCACTGTGAGACTCGATCGAGTAGGCGTCGTAAAAGGCATTCTGATTGGATTTTAGGGTGTCACTCGATCGAGTGACTAAGGCACTCGGTCGAGTGGCTCCTGTACGAATTTGGTTCGTTTGCAATTTTATTGTTGATTTTGAAAATGCTTTTGATTTTTGAGAGTTCGACGATTTTACCGAATCGGACATAAATATTGCAAAATTTATGTTCGACTTGGTTTTTTATAAATCGCGAATTTTGTTGAACCGAATATAAATATTGTTGAATTTATACCCGATTCTAAATTTGGAGTACTCGTTGTATCCCATATTCGATTATTTGAATCGATATAGGAAATTAGAGTGAAATAGAAAAAAATAAATTAATTTTAGTCGCTTTAAATTAATTATCGTGGTATGAACAAATCACGTTAATTAATTCATGTGACTTGATTGTTAGATTCGATATCCAATTATGGAATTGGTACCGAATCTAAAATCGACGCTTTACTTGAATAAAAAAGGACTTGATTCCCTCGACTTCTCCGACATCGAAATAAATCCCTAGGGATTGTGATGTCGGATCCGTGTCAACGGGTTTCGACCCTTATTAAAATTGATTTTAAAAATTGATGAATGCAAGATTAATGATGATGATGATGACGAGAAATAATAATGAATTGTTGTTTAAGTTAATTTATCTCAATAATCAAATAGTCGGGGTATCGGGATAAGCGACCGACGACGCGTGTGCAGTACACTTGTATATGCGGTTTTCCTTATCCCGGTATCCTTCTTATTCGACACAAATAGATAAATATTTTAGTGCTTTGGTATTAGTAGTATTATCGATATTATGAGGCAACGAAAATAAGTAAAAAAAATGAAAGAAGACGGAGAAAAAAGGGGACGGACGACGAAGAGACAAAGGAAAGGAAAGAGAGAGGGTTTTGACACCCTCAACCTACATGTTCTTGTCTCGGTGCGGACTCGTAACCGTGGCTTTAACACAAGAGTCTGCGAGGTGGATGAAGGTTGAGTTGTGGTGGCTCGGGATTGATTCCTAAAACTAGGTTTAGGGTTTTTGCTAGTGTAGAATTGCTAGGGTTTGATTAGGGTTTGTAAAAGACGTAGTATGTGTGTGTATGGTTGCTCTAGGGTTTCTTGAGGTTGCAAAAAGATTTTTAGGGTTGTAAAAGGATGTGTTATGTGTTGCATGGAGGTTGCTTATATAGGCATGGCTAGGGCACCGGTTTAGGGTTACTCGACCGAGTATGGGGCTAACTCGGTCGAGTGGCCCGTGAAGCCTGCCGTCGGGCTTGAAACACGCCCACTCGATCGAGTGGGTGGGTCACTCGATCGAGTGGTCCAGTCAGGTTGCACGGGTCCATTGTTTTGGACCTTGACTTTGGGTGTTTGATGGGTTTTGTGTTTGACTTGGACTTTTGAGGATTGTATGGCTGTTTTGTGTGTCTCGGAAACGACTTTGACCGGGGTTGACCCAATCGTGAAAAGTTGGTTTTAATTTCGGTGTCGGTTTTGGCCCAAATTAGTCTTGTTTGACTCGGAATGATCCACTGGGCCTGGATTTGAGGTCCGTTTGGTGAGATTTGTACTCCATAAGTGTGTTAGCCAACGATTAATGGATTTGAGTCCGTATCCGAGCGCATAGAAACACGTTAGCGTCCGATCATCATCGGGTGTTTTTTGGAAACTGCCATAGACACCTGGCGGTCAAAATGCGGGTGTCTATAACGTGTTTGAAGATGTGAGTGTTTGCGCCATTACCTATAGGTTTGAGCGTGTTTGAGGATTTATTGTACTTCCCCAACTTCTGTACTTGTGGTTAGGGGTGTAAACGAGCCGAGCCGAGCACGAGCCTGGCCTTGCTCGACTCGTGCTCGTTAAGAAAAATTCGAACTCGAGCCGATCTCGAGCTTACCCGAGCTTGAAAAAATTGAGCTCAGAACCAAGCTCGCGAGCTAAACTGCGAGTTCGAGCCTAACTCGAGCCTATATATAATTATTTAATTTTACCTTTTTTTGCACCGATGTGTTTTAATAAATTGGGATCCAAAAAATATATACAAATACATTAGGCAAATCAATAAGAAAATATTATATGGTGAAAAAATTATGTAACTATTATGACAAGTAATATTTTTTTAATAAATAAGAACAAAATATTAACTAATAACATCAAATCGAGCTGCTCGCGAGTTTTTCGAGCCGAGTCACGCCTTGCTTAGCTCGACTCGTTAAGTTGTCGAGCCGAGCCCGAGCTCGAGTCGAGCTCGCACGAGCCGAGCTTTGACCGAGTCGAACTCGAGCTGTCTCGTCTCATTAACACCCCTACTTGTGGTATTATAAATATGTTGGTGATCATTTTTGAGGATTTCGTGTCCGAACATTGTTAATTGGTGAATTTTATTTAGTCTTCCTTACTCGAGAAATTTGAAGTATACCTCGAGTTCAGACCTTATGTGCTTTAAATTTATGAACCTTAGTGATTACGAGTTTGGGTATGTTTTGATAACCGTTGGAATCTTCATTAATGGATCAGTATATATCATTTGTGGATTCCTATCATACTAATTGAAAGATTATATAAGTACGTAAGACTTAATTTTGGAGGCTACCGTAGTTGATAATCATGGAGGTTGTAGATTGAGTAGGACCACCCTGTATCGATATTAGACTTAACGTTAGTTGATGGGGCAATTAGGAACCCGTGTTTCTGAGAGTCGTGTCAGATTCTCGAGATGGTTAATTTCTTCTATAATCCTTGAGAGCTCTTTCTGACTCTCAACTCCGTCTTCCTTTCTGCTTCTCCTGAATTCTGTTACCGAATCTGCTGCCAATCCCTTCGACCTTCATCGATTTTGAAAGCTCTTATTTTTAATTTATTTATCCTTGTTCTATTTACCCGTTAACCATTTTTCAAATTTCCTATTTTATAAAAGTTTGACTTGTTTAAAAAAAAAAGGATTATCGTAAAATTTTAACATTTTGAGTTATAATTTCTAATTGTGAATTTGCTCGTTTTGTAAAAAGCTTGACTAATTTAAAATTTTTGATTTTCATGAAATTTTAACATTTTGAAGCATAATTTCAAATTCTAAAACTCCCCATTTTGTAAAAACTTTGAGCAATTTAACATTTTGGGTTATCGTGAAATTTGAGCATTTTGAGTTATGATTTCTATTTATGAAACTCCCCGTTTTGTAAAAAAAAAAATTGACTAAATTAAACTTTTCGGATTTCATGAAATTTAACATTTTTGAATTATAATTTAAGAACTTTATACTTCACTTTTGTTTTATCTTTGGTCGATATTTATACTTAGTCCTGTTTCAAAATGCCTTAATAATTTATTTTGAAAACATTTCAATTTTTTGATTTTCAAACGATCGGAATTTTATGAAGACTTTCATATTTCCAATTACTTCAACTTCTATAGGATTATTTTGTAAAGCGTTTTAACATTGTCAAAATTATTTTGAATGTTCAAGTTTGATAACATTTTTTTACTTTCATAATTACTTTGATAACATTTTCAAAATTTTAACGTTTTGAAATTAGTTTCTCTTTATTGTTGGTGGACTTTTGAATCTATTATTGAAAATGGTTGACAACTGGATCGGTTTTTACTAACTACAAATTTGATTTCTCAAAACTAAATTTTGTTTCAACAGGAAAAGAAATATTATTAAATTTCTTAATCAAATTGTTTTACTTTTGTTTTGAAAATGTTTTAATTACCCTATTTCCTTCAAGCTCGTTACAAATGCTATTTAGCGTCGTTATTTTATCAAATAACTTTACTTTACGATTTCACTAATTAAAAGATTTCAAATTCCGGGTAGCTTAGCCCAATTTCTCTTGGAATAAAAAATTACATTTGATCTTATCACTTTAAAAGTTGTAAAAATTTTCTTTTACAACAATTTTTTTTATGCGAAATTTATATCCTCATCTTTTCGAGTGGGGTAATTTTGACTCCTTTCTGCTTATTCTTAGTTTCGAGGACGAAACTTTCTTTTAGTGGGGAGGATTGTAACACCCGCTAATTTTCTATGCGTTATTATCTATTCCGTTATGACTCCGTCATAACTTTATTATTTTTCTGCCTTCAGTTTCCTTCATTTTCAAGCTTCATAATATTTTCAAGTCAAATATTATTTATTTTCATTAAAAGATTTTAAATATTTTATTTTCCTATGATAAATCTATTTATTAAATTTTCGTCGCAAACTATTTATTTATTTCGCGAAGAATCCCATTTTTATACGTACTATCATTTTAAGCTTGGATTTGGATTATTTATTTTTCTAAAAGGGTCAAAATACATTTATATAATATTTCTAACTAAGAAGGTATTTTTATTTATGAAAATTTATTCTTTAATGATTTTAGTACGAAGTTTCATAAATATTTATTTCCGAACGCGTGGTCTACTCAAATTGTTTTGAAATGCTTTTAATAATTTGACGATTCTTATTTTTATCAACTTACAACTAAAATAGGCCCTTTTTGGACCATTTTGGACCGTGACCCTTGTCACACACCACATCTACATTTTTCTTACACTCCATTTTACAATTTATAAACTTGTAGACATTTTTTTATCCTCATTTATTTTGATGACAAAGCAAACTTTTCAATCACCATTTC
Source organism: Agrostemma githago (assembly GCA_958450325.1). Classification (NCBI taxonomy): domain Eukaryota; kingdom Viridiplantae; phylum Streptophyta; class Magnoliopsida; order Caryophyllales; family Caryophyllaceae; genus Agrostemma; species Agrostemma githago. The sequence continues at coordinate 34,168,709 of OY288261.1, forward strand.
ATTCACTTGGCTGGTTTTATGTAGATGTTGTAGCATTGTTTTCATCAAAAAAAAAAATTCTTAACATTCATGCATTAGAAAAACCATCCATTTCCTATTCGTTTATTTTGCAATTGAACAACAAAAATACCTTCCTTCTTCTTTTTTTGGCCATGTTTTCCAGCAGCCACCAGCCATATTTTATGCTCTAAAATCGAGTCTTGATCGTCTCGTTTTCAGCATCTAATTAATCGTTATTCTGATCCCTTCGTTAAGGTAATAATCGATGTTATTTTCGATCGTTATTTACCTTGATTCTTTTAGTTTTTCTTATGGTATTTTTGTACCATAATTTTTGTGTGATGTAGGATTTTTGGTCAATCCCGAGGTCGACGAGTATATTATCGTTTCCGATTTGGATTAGAGGTAATGTCGATGTTACTTGGTATTACTTGATTTTATTTGTGTAATTGCATGTATAATTTTTATATTTAATTTTTGACAATATATGTATGTCATATAATCTGGAAAAATTTTAAAAGTTGAAAATTTGCATGTTTTGGTATTTTTATCGCTTTTACGAGATTAACGATTAAATTGTTATTTTAATTTGTAAAATCGTAATATTCGGCCTAAACATGTAATATATGTTTATATTCTGTAAAAATGATATTTTTGATGATTTTTAATAATTTAGTATTTTTCTGATATTTTAGTTATCGATTATTGAATTATTACCGTTTACGGACAAAAACGATTAAAAGTCGATTTTTAGTTCTAGTACCTAAACATTTTATTTTAATTTGATTTTTGACGTGGTGAAACTTTCTAGCCAAAAAGAATGTTCTGAATTTTTTCATAATTTTTGGGAATTTTTAAGTGGATGAATTAATTAATCACTTTAAATCATCGTTTATCGTTAAAACCGTGTTTGTCGTTTAAATTCTCGATTTCTGGTCTTTTGTTTAAATCTGGAAAAAAATATGATTCTGATGATTTCATAATAAAATGTAATTTTATGATTTTTAATGCTTTAATAAAATGTTAGGAACGATAAGTTTTATTAATGGAATCGTTAATTGTGAAAACGGGTTTAAAAGACGGTTTTAACGGGATTTCTAAATTCTGGTATTTTAGAAAATCTGAAAAATTAGTAATTTCTGGAAAACCATGATTTTTAAGTTTAATAATAATTTTTGGATATTAATACGTAAATCGTTTTGTAATTACTATTTTTAATAATCGTTATTGTCGAGATTAGACGATTAACGAGAAAACCCTTTAAAGACCGAGTTTTAGGATTCTGGAAAATTTTCTTTTCTGGACAGAATGTCTAAAAATATGTTTTATATATTTTACGTAATTTTTGTACTATTTATTAAAGTCTTTAATTATTAGTAATGATTTTTGGACAAAATTACGATTGATTGTTAAAATGTTTCGTCTTACCTAAAAGAATTATTTTTCCAGCAATTTTTGAAAACATTAAATCTGATACTTTAAGAATTAAATCATCCCTTAACATACTCTGAATTTATTCATTGATTTAATTAAATAAAAGACGTTAAAAGATTTGAATTGACATTTGCCGTAAAATTCTATTTATAACCGTATTGTCGAAAATAATAATAATTAGGAAATTTTAGCTTTGTAACTTTTGAAAACACCCTAATTAGTAGTATTAAAATGTTTAAGATATTTTTAATGATTTTATAACACTTGTACGATATTTTAATAATTTCATAAATCCAAATGTTCTCACTTTAACAATTAATATCGTTAAGGCCGAAAGTATTAGTTTTATAAATCTATATCGTTTACTAAAAATGTTGTATTAGTATGAACTAATATTTTTGATATTTTGATATAATGCTATTTTTAGTAAGTTTCTATTTATAGAAAGTTTCCCTTTTAATATAAAATATTTATTTCTTTTATCTTCATATTATTCATCATATGATTATATCTCTTGTTTATATCGATAATGGCTTGTTTTGGAGTTATGGAATATGAACCAGTGTGAGGTTTAGAGTAATACATTCTGGGGTTTACGTTTTTGCCATCAACTATAAGGTTGGTGTGTCTTTATGGGGCACACTGGTTGTTGAACCGAGCATATATGGTGTTCGGGAGTGTGTGTACATTTTGACCTTAAACTCGTGCCTCGCAGTGTAAGACGCCGTCGGGTTGAACTGAGTATTTATGGTGCTCGGAAGGGGTGTGCATATTATCTTAAACTAGGGCCACGCATTTATAAGTCGTCGTCCTATTATGGTTGAGTAGCCTAGTTAGAGACCGAGGTTTGATTTGTTTGAACTAAGTTCTCGAAGCTAGTTTTAGTATTCTCCTAGTGAAAGTCTAGCCTTCATCACTAATCCTATCCATAACGCCATTTTAATATTTTTATTATTATCGATATATTTGGTTGCAGGTTGGCAAATGTTTTATGTTTTCTTCGGAAAACTCATTTTTATTATATTGTTTCGATACGTGAAGTTTTTCACTGAAAGCTTATTTTCATTATAATGTTTTACTGTTTTCCGTTTTTACTATTTTTCTATAATAGTAATTACAGTTTTAAAATCCTGTTATACGGCGGGGAGAACGTTGACGTTGCTCCCCACTGATTGTGGCTGTTATGTTATAACATGGCAGGTATACGTGTTCCGGGTGTGGGCTAGCGAGCAGTGTGGATCCTGCATGTTTATTTTTATAATTATGTCTTATGGATTGTTCAAACCCCTTTTGTGGATTGTTTAAATTTAGGCAATTTTATTTAAGGCCTATTGTTTGACTTTACCATTTTAATTTTACTAAGACATAGTTACAGTGTGTTTTAATCCCGACTCTACAGTGTTTCCGCCACTGTATCGCGTTAGATTTTCTAGGGGATTACAGGAGACCTCCCAAGCAGAAACCTCTGTGTGAGTCTCCAGTGCTTTCATATCTGCGACTAGATATGTGTATTGTTTGCTCCTGCAGCACGCTGTAGCAATTGAGTTGCGTATCCTGTCTTATTTCTTCTACAACAAAAATGTAGCAGGTCTGCCACTTGCTGCACAGGGACAGCCGCTACCTGGAAAACCTTCTCAGTTGCGGCCGGTGGAGGCATGTGCAAAGTGTCACGCCAAAAGATTTGAGCATGAATCTCCGATGTTTTGTTGTGGCAACGGGTCAATCGTTCTGCCATCCTCTACATATCCGCCAGCATTAGTCAGATTGTATACATCTGCAGACGAGGATGCGGTACATTTCAGGCGGGATGCTCGCCTATACAATAACCTCTTCGCGTTCAGCTCAATTGGAGGCCACATTGAATCACAGACAATAAAAGGCATCTACGTTTTTAAGCTACAGGGGCAAATTTATCATAATGTATCCGACCTTATACCAAAAAATGGTGATCCAAAGTACATGCAGTTGTACTATTACGATGGTCAGCATGAAACCGCCAATCGTTCTGGGTGCTTTACAGAATTGAGGGAAGATGTTATTGACATACTGATGGGTGTCACACAGACAAACCCGTACGCACGCTTCTTTAGGTCGCTTCAAGAAATAGAAGTGACCGAAAGCACGTGTATCCGTATATGCAAGAATCCTGTCAGGGACCAGCATGTTAGTAATGCTCCTACTTCTAATGAAGTTGCTGTTATTTGGTCCGAAGATTCTAGCCTGAGTGATAACAGTGGACCACACATCTTGGTGACTGGACGCATGAGCGTCTCGCATCAGATTAAACATTACTATGGCTGTTATGACCCTCTACAGTACCCGCTTCTATTCCCGAGCGGTGAGTGTGGTTGGCATCAGGGAGTTAAGAAACATGTTGCAAATCCCACTACAAGAGGACGATCACGGGACAGTTCGACTGTACCACTGCAACCTGCCACGGCTTATCCATCTAGTTTTGAGAATGCTGAGGATCTGCTAGATGCTGAGGCTCAGAGTATGTCCTCACTTTGTCTTTTGCGCATGTCGTATCGATTTTGCTGACTTGGAGTACACGTATTGATATACATGTTAGCCTACGAACCACAACAGTGGATGTGTAGAAGGCTAATTCTTACTAGTGTGCATAGACAAATGCTCTTAGAATGAAACAAGCATAAATTGACAGACGAACATAACTTTAGACTTGCGTATATGACTAGGTGATTGTAGAATGCAGTGCACCGAATTGGCAGACTTAGCTCATTAGTTCATACAGATAGGTCAATTCATGTACATGCCAGCTGCTGGCTACAGTCTTGCATGTCAGGTGTCGTTGGTTGCTTTAAAAGTAGTAACCGTGTTGTGTATAGGCTGTGTGCTGTTTATTGACGACGTATCCTATAAATACAGGGTCTTCTGGTCAGGCGTCAGTACTCGAGCGTAACCTGCCTTGCAAAGGTTACTATGCTTACAGGCTGCAGCACAGACCAAACAATATGCTTCTCAGGGTTGGAAGGTGTCTGCAACAATATATAGTCGACATGTACGTCAAACTAGAGAACTCTCGCCTGGACTTCGTTCGTTATAATTAGGATGTGATACGTTCTGAACTGTATCAAGGAATACTTGACACGATTGACGCTGGTGAGCAATGTGCTGCTAATGTCGGAAAGCGTGTCATCCTTCCAGCAACTTACATTGGAGGGCCTAGAGATATGCAGCGACGCTATTTAAATGAGATGACTCTTGTACAGCGATATGGGAAGCCAGATTTCTTCATAACAATAACCTGCAACACAAACTGGCCCGAAATAAAGAATGAATTAGCTCAAGGAGAGGAAGCCGAGAACCGGCCTGATTTAGTGGCAAGAGTTTTCCGGGCTAAGCTAATAGTACTGAAGAAGAAACTTATCGAAGAGAAAATATTTGGCGAAGTCGCTACATATGTTTATGTTGTTGAATTCCAAAACGATGCCTTACACATGCACATCTCTTGTTGATTATGCAGAAAAACAGTAAGATGAACTGTCCAAAGGATTTCGAGAAGTTTGTCAGTGCTGAAATTCCTCCAGAAATGAACGAAAGTCTCCGAAAGGCTGTGTTAAAACATATGATGCATGGGCCATGCGGTAAGCTGAACCCTGAATGTCCATGCATGAAGCACAAAAAAACTGTGGGCCAGTGTAAGTCTGGCTACCCAAAGCCATACGCAGCTGAAACCACAAACAGTGATGTCGGGTACCCAGTCTACAAACACCGGCCTACTGGTGAGATGGTCAGAATAAGAGGCCAATATCTAGACAACCGTTGGGTGATTCCATATAACCCGTATCTTCTTGACCTCTTTGACTATCATATTAATGTGGAGGTATGCTCTAGCATACAGGCAGTGAAATATCTTTACAAGTATGTGTAAAATGGTCATGACAAAATATCTTTTTCCATTGGACCGGAAGGTGAAGGGAAAGTTGTTGATGAAATCAACGAGTATCAGTCTGGTCGTTGGGTGTCCCCAATAGAAGCGGTATGGCGCATATTCAACTTTGATCTGTTTGAGATGCATCCATCTATAATGGCGTTACCAATTCATCTTCAAGATATGCAGTCAATCCAGATGAAACAACATGAAGCATTATCTCGTGTGGTCTCTGACGAGAAGAGGCTAAGAACCCCGTTAACTGAGTTCTTCAGGATCAACAGGGAGAACGCCGGTAAGGTTAGCGAAGAACACGTATACGGTGACTTCCCTGAATACTGTCGGTGGGATGCATCCGACCGATGATGGTTCATGAGGAAAAACAGTACTATTTTCTTAGGCAGGCCTGTCTTCGTATCGCCATCAGAGACAGAACGCTTTTACTTAAGGTTACTGTTGACCCATGTACATGCACCTACATCTTTTGAATATCTCTTGGTTGTAAAGGACCGTTAGTGTTCAACGTACCAAGAAGCTGCTATTGAGCTTGGACTGATAGAGGACAGTAACGTGGTTGAACTATGTCTAAATGAAGCGGAGGCTGTTCAGATGCCCTCTGCTTTGCGACGCCTGTTCGCAACCGTTCTCATGTACTGTGATCCCAAAGATCCGCAGGCGTTGTGGGGCAAATACTACAGTTCGTTATCTGAAGATTTTCTGACAGAAAATCCAGGTGATGCACGTGCGGTTCATAATCTAACAGTTTGCAGTGTGGAACAGCATTTGGAGGCAGCCGACAAGTCTCTCAAATTGTACAGTCCTGACCAATTGGTGGAGCCACGGGATCTTGTAATACAACGAACAAGAGATATAGCTGACGCACTCGCTGCACCTGTACCGGAAGAGTGTTTAAAATGTAGCGCTTCACTGAACTCTGAGCAGCAGCACGCTTTCGATACTATAATTAGGCATGTGAAACATGGACTTCCCGGAGCTTTTTTTGTGGATGGACCCGGCGGCACTGGTAAGACATATCTGTACAACGCTTTGTACACTGAGGTCCGGCTACTTGGACATATTGTCTTGCCCACGACCACGTCGGGAATTGCAGCCTCTAACATTCCTTCTGGAAGGACCACCCACTCAAGGTTTAAACTCCCTTTGAAACTAGACAAGTCACTAGCATCCAATGTTCCGAAACAGGGGAACTTGGCTGCTCTGATCCAAGCCGCCAGTTTAATTATATAGGATGAGGCTTCAATGGCTAGGAGAGAAGCGGTGGAGGCACTAGACAAGTTGCTGCGTGACCTGTGTAATCCAGACGTGATTTTCGGCAGGAAATTAATAGTGTTTGGAGGCGACTTCCGCCAAGTACTGCCTATAGTCCCTCATAAATCCATGCGCGAGGCTGTAAACTCCAGCGTAGTGTCTTCGTCAATATGGCCCTAGCTTATCAAGTTCCAAATAATGATAAACATTCGCGCTCGGACTGACCCGCTGTTCTATGCTTACCTGTTATCTTTGGGAAACGGTGAACTTCAAAATGAAGGCTCTGATTTGGTTGTATTACCAGACGGGGCTATACAGCATACAAGGGGTGAGGATACAAAACTAATTAGTACAATGGCGAATGCAGTCTACCCAGAGGCTGATATCCAGGCTTTGGGAATCGATGTGTTTACCCAAAGGTCAGTACTGACGCCCATGAACGAAGATGTCGATGCTGTTAACACACTACTCATAGACAGATTCCCTGGAACAGCTATTATGTACAGAGGTTACGACACACTGCTTGCTGATAACTGCAACATTTACCCTGCTGAATTTCTAAATAAACTCTCTCCTGGGGGCATGAGTTCGTATGAACTTGTTCTCAAAGAAAACTGCCCAGTGATTCTGCTTCGAAATCTTCTTCCATCGTCGGGCTTGTGCAACGGAACTAGGCTTATCTGTAAAAAAAATCTTCCCAAACGTAGTCGAATGTCATAACCACTGGTCATCATAGTGGTGAACATGTCTTCATTCCACGGATCAGGATGGAACCGTCAGAGTCTTCCAAATATCCATTCAGCTTCTATCGTAATCAGTTCCCCCTAAGGTTAAGCTTTGCAATGACTATTAATAAATCACAGGGCCAGACCTTAGATCAATGTGCAGTCTACCTTCCAAGACCTTGCTTCTCCCATGGACAGCTATATGTTGCCCTTTCGCGGGCTAGAGAATCAAGCAAAGTGACTGTTGTTTCGGCGACAGCAATCCAGGGTCCATCAGATTACCGGGTAAAAAACATCATCTCCTATGAGGTTCTGCGCCTTGCAGGCATCATATGAGATGCGAGGGACGTGGAATCCTTTTGATACATTGCGCAGGACCCATGTGACCTGTGCACGGAGCACGCTAATTTTGGAATTAACTATATTCACGACAATTGTTCTGTTTTTGGCTTTCTGGCTTTATGATGTTGAACGGGAGCATTGGTATGTCCCTTGTATTTCACGGACCTGCTTTGTAGCTTTACGTAGCTACTTCCAGGGTCGCCAGTACGGAAGGTCCTAAAGTCTTACTTCTAAATGAAGATCTGTACAGTGCTCAATCAACAACTAATGTTGTTTGCAAGGAAATATTCACCTATTTGTGCTGATAATATCAACTTGGTACATCATTATTTTGTGTGTGTGTGATCTTTTAGTTTTGCAGCTCCATGTTTTATCATTAGGCTACCCAACCTTGCGTCTAATTCCCACCTATGAACCCCAGTATCGACACATGGAGTATTTGTAGACCATTGACGCTACCGTTTGGCCATCTGCTGACTACACGATTACACAGTGCAGACTGTTATACACTGCTGCATAAACATGCACAGATACTTCAGTGCAGTGACTGAATGGGACGTGGGCCATATATGAATACGCAAATAGTACGGTTTGTGAAAATATTGGGTATGAATTTAGGATTAAGATGGTTCACACAAACAGAAACACAATAGTTTAGATGAGCACACCGATCAAAGTTTAAAAGAAAATGACGAACATTCAGTACTCAGAAGAACCAACAGCTATTGCTCAGACGTAGAATCCGGGGCAGTGACGCTTCAGCAGATTAAACACGCAGACGTAGGTTGAAATGCTGTCCATGTCCGCGACTTTGTAACCATGTGTCTTCCAATAGTCGGACACATATATGCAGCTCCTCCCTTTTTTTTCGCCATCCGTTCGTCGGCGGTAGTTGCCACCCACATGTGAGGGCCGGACATGATGTCGAAACTTTCGTTGAACCCATCTTTCCCCCTTCCCACCCTCTCAAAGCATCGCTGCAACTTGACTGTTGTATCTTTCATCCCCGCCCAAAAATTCTATCGCTATAGCTCTCCCGAAGTATCCATTTTGGTCACTCCACACATGGTATATCTTCCTAACCGGATATCCAAGCTTAATTAGTTCATTCCTTACGCAATTGAAGCTCCTTCCAATCGTTCAACTGTCGCCCATTTTTTGGTGTGGTAAGTTGTGCATGATGCAGGTTGGTGGGTACACGAATTTTTCATCCATTGATCTCGCGTTGCTGTTTCTGACCTTCTACTAAAGAACCTTTCAATTTCGGAATTAGGCTGCTATGGTCCTGAAAAATTAATTGAAATCTGGGCAAGTATAGATTTGGAGTTCTGTGGAAGTTTTGCATGTAACGGATTTTTCTTACATCAGTCAGTGAGGGATGGCATTTGTGGGTAAATGCATGTTTACTGGAAGGGGTAAAGGCAGGCGCAGTAATTGGTGAAAGTTGATGTTGTTCCTTTGGTATACGGTTTGTGGGTTGTTGATTGTCCCACCCTTGGTTGCCAATTGAAAAGGAATAAAAATGATTATTCTTTTTTATCGTCCATAAGTCATTGCCAGCCAGTGCAAACGTGCTCCAAGTTCTTTTTTCGTTAAAGCAAAACTGTCACATATTGAATTTGTTACTTACTGGGTATTGTATGCGATACATAGACCATTCGCATATCTTTTACACAAAAAATGAGATTTATCCACCGCGTATTCTTATGAAATGTCACGTAAACCGACACAATGAACCTACAAGTACAAATTACAATCTAGGCATAAGTAACATCATGAACATTTTGCTCTAGCAGAACGCCATATTCTTACGTACTGCCTCCGATATATATTCGTATCTGTATGACAACCCGAGCATTTGGACTTGGATATCGGCCAACGATTTCCATTGCGAGTTTATTGACTCGACGGCTAGACTTCTAGTTCCTAGGCCACTTCACACAAAATACAATACTCCGTCTCCACCATGCACCGCGTGGACACCCCGTGTTCATATTAGTGAGGTCTTCACTGCTTTATGCACTGTTGCCAACCAATTTTTTTCCACCCCCTAAGAATCGCATGTGACTTTACGAACGTCTTGAACAACATTAACTATGACATGACTTCGCGGGACTTACTCCGCAATGTGTTGGAAGAGGCATTAGCCATAGCATATTCGCGCGGCCTCCTGCCTCTATACATTTTGCAAATAAAACAACCACGAGGGGAGTACACACAAAGAAATGTACAAACCCGAAACACTACTAACTACGATGATATTCGCAACCGAAATGTGAACTGCCACCAAACTATGAACTAATTGTAATAATAAGCTAAACGTATACTTAATGCCTACAACTTCCTATCATATATGCCTACACCCCATGTCTAATCAGCTAATGTCAAGAGATTAATTGTACTAAATCAGCCACCCTCCTTACAGATGCCAGCCTCTTACCCAACAGTCCCTACTAGCGACATTAATAATCCCCCGGCCCCCCACCTTCCCTTACCCTTCCATGAACATTAAGTCATTACTGCAACCCCATGTCCACGAAAAAAAAAACAGTGCATCCTTTACTTCTCAGAGACCCTTCTACTGCGTTTGTTGGACCCCCCGTCAAGACTGCTTGGGGATGTAATTTTTGTACTACTGCAGAGCTTTCGCTGTCTTGCTGCACGTAAGTCACGAAATGTTCCCAAATAGTGATCAGTGTGCCCCAGCATAGCTGCATTTTGTGCATTCTGTGCCCTTTTTTGCAAGTTCTTTCTGCTTCCTTCCAGTGTTATGTGCGTATTTGCTTCATTTAGGCCTAGAAATACATTCATGTTCGGTGACGTAAACTTTGTTTCAGAGTTGTGGTCATGTACCTTGTTGATGTTGCTGTGATCACTCGGTCACATCCATGCAGGTGGCTCTTGGTGTGATCGGATTCAGTTTGGTCACCGGTGACCACAACACTTATTTCTTTCTTGTTCTAATGTATGCCCACATTTACAGCTTATATTCTATATGCAAGCATGTCGCCTATATTTTCCTGAGCTATCATACCTATTTCGCTGAAAATGACTGGCATTTGTCTAGAGGTTTTGACTTCTACGTAGCCATTTTCTTGGATGTACACAGATAATAAGTGGGTCAGTAAAGGTGGGGTGGATATTGTATGTGACACGGAGTGTCTCATGTTGGTTAGTCGCACCACCAGCAGTTATTTCCAACATAGATTTCTAATCGCACCACCAGGTATTTCTGACCAGTGTTTTGACGTATACTCCTGCCGTACAAGTATGGATTCATATCATTGCAGAGGCTGGCTGTCAAACAATTTCGACGAAGACATTAATGCCGTCACAGCTAATAGCAGGCAAAAGAAGTTACTGCGCTTACGTTTCATTTATGATCATCCTCATGAAGTTTTGGTCCACGGAAAGCGGCACTAACACGTAGGCGGAGTCCTTTCCAACGAGGACTATATGGAGCAGATATTTGATAGACTTGATGCCGATAGAAGGGCAGTTGTGTCACTTATCTGCAAGCGATGGGCGTAACTGTTCACACTGCGGCTAGATGCGCCTCGGTGGGCTGAAGATTACAGTAGACTCCTGGAGAGAGAATATCTATTTGGTGTGTCAACTCTCATCCGGGGTGAGGTTGTGGTTTCGCGCAGATGCAAATGCTACTTGACTAAAAATAGCCTCGCGAAAAGGATAATGCATACTTTCCAGTTGCAGGGACTGGACACTACGCCTCATTTGGACATTACTGGTTCTACCTCTGAGGAAAACCCGGTCGCCTATGCTGAGCAATTTGGCGAGGAGGCTATCATCACAGCACAGCTCATAGCTCTGGGATTACTTGGCACGGTAGATATTTTTATTCTTTAATTAACTGGTTTTCAACTTATGTAGTGATGGCTACTTCAAGTATGCACTACAACTTCTCTTTCGTTTCTCCTTAAGCACGACACTGTTGAATGTAGGTAGAATTGTTTTGGAATCTACATGAGCCAGATAATATCTTCGTTATGAGTTCAGTAATCTACTGCGCAGTTTCTGGAACTGGAACGAACCTTTGAAAACGAGTCATAAATGTATGTGTTAATGAAAACCATAAACAAGTGAATGCATGCAGAGTACTACGGATACATCTAGAGAACTCCAAGAAGACATCACGGTCATATATACATACGGACTTAAGAATGAGTCAACGCAAATTGGTTCACTTTTCCAACCTAAACCTGTCTCTTATGATAAATAATACTCTATCAGTAGTCTTCTCAATTCTCCGCCGTCATTTTCTAAATTTTGCAACAAGGGTTAGATCAACTTAATCTAAATCTTAACTTGAACTAATAAAGGTGTGCCAAGTAGCAATAACCCAGCGCAGAGTACTGTGTGTGTTTTGAACATGCAGTTATTTATGTTGCGCTGTGTCTCAACTCTGCATGTAAGGGGTAATATCAGTGTGAAATGCAGTGTCGAAAATAAGGTACTAGTGGTTAGCGTAGTGATGTGCATTTCGGCGTGGACTCTGGGTTAACTTCACCCTGATATATTGCTGCAGTTTATGTGCACATGTCCGATATCTTTACACTAAACCGAATCTAACATCTCATGTATATGAATTAATCAAGGAGGACAAGATCTAGCGTGAAGTAATCACACATGCTTACTGAACATATAGCACATGCATATCTATCCAATCCCAGTAATAGGTACGCAACAGCACATATCGCACCTAAAATACACAGGACAGTCCCGCGCCTATGGTCAGTCTTAGAATGAAAAGCGTTTTCCAATTCAGAAGACAGTAGATACTTATACATCTTCAGGTAGAGATTCACCGATTCTTCCATTACATGACAGCATTAGTCCTCTTCAGATGAGGAGCCAATTGGTGAGATCTCTTCTATGTAGTCGCAGCACAGGTCGGTAATAGTCTGATTCTCCTGTGGAAGTAACAGGCCCCCTCCATCGCCACAGAGTTCAAGCACAAACCGCCACTGGAAGACGTCTTGAAGCCTCTTGAACAACTCGATAACATCGGCCTTCAAACGATCAAGTTCATCGGATTTGATACGGACCGTGTCTACACAGCATACTGAGCAGTTGAGGCAAGGTTACAGTAATAACTATGGGAACCACAGAGAATAAAATTTTAGGATAGCAGATACCTCTTGAGACATCCTCAACGGGAACTCGGACCGAGGCAGGAGCAACGGAATTGCAGAGAATTCTGCTTACAGTGGAGAGCGATGGTTCCCTTCGTACAAGACGCAGTACAGTCTCAGGAACTACGATGTTGACCAATCGATTGAACAACACCCGATTTTCGTAGATAATCCGGTCAATTTTAGATTGGTAGTGGTCAACAGCTTCAACGATAGACATGGCTTTAGACATTTTCTTTGAAAACGTGTGAGAGATGGAACTTTGGAGTGTGAGGTATCTACCTCCACACAATCCTTTAATTAGCAGGGTGGTTGTGTTTCCCTCCTTCTGTTTATTCACGTTCCAATTTGTACTTTTGCAGTTCTCGTGATTCGATACATTGTACTTGTTAAAAAATATTATGCTACAATCCATTTCTAATTTTATGACATTATTTTATTTCCTAACCATAGTTCCCGGTGTCAAACTTGTAGCCACCCCGTATGTCGCGGGTCCCACTATACATCGGGCCGACCAAGCTGCATCTTCTCACAGAGCATCTAATTAGTGAATATCCTGAAAACAGTTTCCGTTCGCTGGCAATGTTCCCAACACATATTCGTTCGCGTGACCAAAAGTATGAGGTAGTTTGTTGTGCGCCCTTTGTAGTCCAATTTGTTCGTTTTGGTTGTTTTCAGTTATCAATCACAATCGATTTCTGAGTTCTGTCATTTTTTTAGGTTTGTTTGTTTTCAGGTTTGGATCGTTATCGATTTTTAATTTCTGCTTTGTTGTTTTTTTTCTTTTGATGTCTGGTCACTTACATGTTCCGACCATCTCTTATTTACAATCTTTTCTAGGCTTGGGGTTTATGCGTGTGTGGTTGTTGTTGCTAATCGATGTGCCCCTCTTCTGCGTTTCCTATGAATCCTGGTGAGTCCCACCAATTACCACTTTCTCATTGTCGTATTTGGTTGTTTTGAGATATAAAAAATTTCAAAACTGTCAAGCAATTGCCCCTTATGAACATAATCTACACGTGCTCCTCACGTGACACGCTTTGCCTCCCCTGCTCTTCCACCCCTACTTCTTCATCCTCTACTTTCTATGTCCCTACCTCTTGCTCCAGCGTTTCGTCTCCTATCCTTCTCCCGTGCGCTCGTCGCTGCGTCCTTTCTGATTTATGGTGGGTCCATTCCCTTAATTCTTTCCTCTTCTTTTCCTATGGTTTTAGCTGACATGTACTACATGACTTCACCCTTTTCCATGAATAACGCACCTATAAATTTGTTTATTTCTCTACTAACACGTACAACACTGTTATAAATGAAACGGGCTCAACGTAACTCGATAAGGATGCAATAGCGTAGCGCATACGGGGACCACATCATCGCGGGGAGGACACCAGTCCGAAGCAAACGGAACGCAGGAACAAGGAAAGACCGAAGGAGTGACAGTCATAGAATAAGCGAGGGAAGAAATAACAAAGGGGTAAGAGGATGGGTGTAGACACCCACATTTTGACCGCCAGGTGTCTATAGTAGTTCCTGCCAAACACCCGACGATGATCGGACGCAAACGTGCTTTGACGGACTCGGATATGGGCTCGAAATCATGGACATTTGGATTGGGCTTATTACGGAGTACAAATCTTACAAAACCAACCTCAAATCCAGGCCTAGTGGGTCGTTTCGAGTCAAATAAGACTAATTTGGGTCGAATCCGGCACCAGGGGCAAAACCGTCTTTTAGCGACCGAGTCAAACCCGGTCAAAGATAATTTTTCCCGAGTCACAAGAACCAGCCGTGACACCACACGTCCGGTTTGGACTCAAATACTACAAAAAATCAGCTTCAAAAAATATTAAACAAATTCGTTTAAGGATAGAATTCGATCTCAAGTAGGAACTCTATCCGAAAACCGAATCAGATACTCGACCAAGCATGAGCTCGGCCGAAATACTCCACCAACCAGCCAAGATTCGTTGCTTCTTCACCAAGCAACGGAATTTACACTCCTCTCGACTTCCTACATTTCCTATCCTAAGCGGTAGTTCCAATCCAACTACTTCTCCTAGCCAAGGTCCGGAATACTCCTATAAATAGCCCCTTGCACAACACAAAATTAACACATGAAATAGACATCTATCAATTATCAATCAACAATTCATAATCATACACCTTCGTTACACATCTAATCCCATAACATCCATACATCCAAAAGAAGCATCGAAATACCGTCAATATCAACCCGACGAAACCGACCAAAAAGCCGGCCAAACCCGTCACTTTACATGTCCCAAACCGACACCCAGACTCATCCACATCGTCTCGACGCTCCCGTGCCTAAGCCACTTCCCGACGATCTCTATTCCGAGAAAACAAAGCATGTAGGTCGAGGGTGTAAAATCAAACCCGATTCTCTCTTTTTCTCTCCCTTTTTCCCGTTTTTTTAATATGGGTCGTTTGTCGCGTTTTTTTATTTCTAATATCGATATTATAAAAAACTATTTTCATAAAAAAAACGTTCTTAAAATAGAATATCGATTCTCTAATCGAATATTGTATCTAACAAGAACTAAATTAAATCTCGTTTATGCTAATAAAATCGTTACATCCTTTTCTTAAACAAATTCGACGATTTTTTATGCGGAGAGAATTAACATGGTTTTTTTCTTCTTTTCGTTCAAATTCTTTTTTTCTCTTTTCGTTCAAAACAAAGTTTTTTTTCAAAACCTTTTCTAAAACATTCCGACTATTCGATATCGATTTCATAATCGAATATCGAATACGAGGAATATCGAAAATATGAATCGGGTATAAATTAGTCCATGTTTGTACGCGATTTATAAAAATTGACGATTTTCGACAAATAAAAAAAAGTGGGCAGACCCCCACGCGAGTCCCGCGCTTGTCAGGCGACTCGCGCGGAGGCCTGGATGGCCGACCCCTCTTTTCCGTTTTTCTCGCTTTTCCATTCTTTTCGGATCTTACATACAAAGCGACCTTCGCGACATATTTTCAGATTTCGATAAATACTTTTTTTTTATCTCGGTCAACACGTGTTAATCCATCACGTGTCATAAAAACCTTTTTCAAAATCATGCATATTATCGTATTTACATCTTTATTCAATTAATTCAAACGTTACTAACTCGTTTTCTCGTGTTTGTAGCGATTTATTTTGTTTTTTATTGTTTTATTAGACTAAAACGAACTTCACATGCTAAAATAACTTTAACGTTATTAGTTTAATATGCATTAAACGACTTAGCAACCCATTTATTTTTCTCTCACATGCTTAGGAAAAATAATGTTTGCATATCATTCAACCGTCGAACTAACGCGTCTACACCAAAAACGAACGATATCTTAGTAAAGGCCGCTAAGTGCGGGCGGGGTTGGGTGTTCTTAGTGAACTTCCCAACACGTACCCTCACCGGTTACTCAGAACCATGGTTTCTGGATGTCCGAATCCATTGGCAACGAGAGTCATTCAATACACGATATCCGATAATGTCGGTATCGGTATCGTAATGCAAAGGGACGAACCCAATAAACTCTGACATCGGAAATGGGCCGTACTTTGTGCACAACCCACTACGACATAGAGTGGGTTCGAACGGGCCCGAACTCCCACAAAGTTCGGTGGCGACTCCTACTTCGATTTAAATTTCAATTTGACTATCTCATATGGAGATTCATTCGCCTCCCCAAACCCGCGCGTGGCCGCGTCGGGGTGGACCTATGTCATGTCCACAATTTGGCGACTCCGATGGGGATCAACTGATGAGTCACTTACCATCGGCATCCCTAGGGTGAGACTCGAAAAGAAATCGTTCGAATAGTAATGTACACGTTTTAGTTCAGTGGTTCATGCATAACCCAATCTTTCCCGGGCCGGTTACTTGTGACCGACGTCCCACTATACCACGGTGCGTTCCTAAACGGGCGCACTAAAGACTTCGATTGCGGAACTCGCATGGGTTTTACAGCAGGTTCTAAGACCAACTCGGCTTAGGAAGACCGTCCTGATTTGCGAGAAAGCTATCGTCGTTGGTATAGACCCTATTCGACCGACCGAGACTTAGACTAAGAGCATACATGGCGTCATTATACTGTTTCCGTGACTACATGCTACTTGATCCGTGTCTCGTCTTTTAAAAAACCATCATTTTCAAAAAAAACTTGCATCTTTTTCAAAACTATCCATTTTTCAAAACCCGGAAAGCTACCGAATTTAGGACTTATGATTTTTACTCAAAATAGCCTATTTTTAGCTGGTATGCTGTCCAAACCTTTTCAAAAATCCAAAATCTCGGCCAGATAACTTTTTTTCGATTTTCAAAAAAACGGGCCATCCTATCCGACTTTGTTAGGTTTTCAAATCCAAATCCTCTTTTCAAAACTTTTTTCTTCTTAGGACTTCCCGTATTTAGTAGTGTCGGGTCTTGTCATAAGAATCTCTAGCGTCGAAACTCCGTCGATCTTACATCACGAGTTTCTACTCCATCTCAGTCCGCCTTATTTGTCAAGGCACGACCCACCTACGTAGGACAAACTCCTAAAAAGGGAAGCCCATTTACACTTTAGGGTCCAAAGTCTGGGGAATAGCTCACACGTAGGTCTTTCTTCACACGGGACTAGGCCCACTTTGCCAAATTCTAAGGAAGGCCCACCATCCACGAGTCACCCGTCTAGGTGTCCTTTCCGACTCATTTCCTTTTCGGGCTTTTCCTCACTCGGGGGCTACCCTTCATTAGAGCGGTCAATCACGGTTGCTCTAAGGGTCATGTCTCACACGTGTAGTCTCACGTACCCCACTTTCGAGCCACTTAGATGTCGCACCATCTGAGTCCTACCAGAGTCTTTAGTCTCACTTGGAGGTTGTCCTTCACCCGAGCAGTCGACCACGGTCACCTTAAGGGGTACTTTACGTCCATCCTACACCGGCGTCCTTATGATGCCTTCTCCGAGTCGAACCTATGCTACGAACACTCGTGTCACCTAGGGTTACGTCACCACGGTTGGGCCAAGCACGCGACCCGGTCAAACACGGTCGCCCCCATTTTCGGACTCACCCTTATGCAGCTCGAGTCTAATTCGCGGTCGTTACTTTGTCTAGGTCAACATTCGAGTATCCCGATCCAAGAGTCTTTGTCATCCTGTCACCCCGGGCCATGTCTAGTTTGACACCCTCTCTTGCATTTGCACAAAGCCGAGTTTAGGCGAGTCGTGGCACTTGTCGTTCTCTCCAGGTTTCGCCCGGTGAGTCACCATCGGGCAAAATTTCGCCCGACGGACTTCGGGTCGGTTTTTGACATTTCCGCGCAACTTCACCACCGGGCGAAATTTCGCCGGTTGGATTTTCGTCAAATTCCAAGTCGCAAAATATTTTTACCGCAGGGCGAAATTTCGCCCGGTGAGATTCCACCGGGTGAAGTTTTGCCCGACGGATTTTCCGTCAATTCCTTATGTTCGAGCAAGTTGCCATCGGGTGAAGTTTCACCCGACGGACCTTGGGCCACAATTCCACCGGGCAAAACGTTGCCCGGCGAGATCCTTCACTCCGAATAAGCTTCTTGCTATGAAAATTTTTCTATGACTCGGTCCAAACATCCTTAGCTTCTTCAAAAACACAACTCATCTTCTCAATCCAATTTGTTTATAATCGTTTAAAGCGCGATTCCAAAAATTCCCGAGAAAATCTTCATGATTCCTGCAAGTACCAAAGAGAAAACAAACTCCCAAAAGGAAAAATCTAAAATCTATTGTCCAGAAAGAAAAGAAAAAGGAAAAGAATATACAAATATTTACAATGGTGGTTATTATGGACACCACCAAACCGAATTAAGTGTTTTGAGTTTAATCGGGATTGCTTGAAAAGCAACCCGGAGTACCATGCTCCTTGTCCTTGATAATAACGCCATCAACCATATGTTCTCTTTTTGGCCTTGACAAACCAATGAGGCGAGCTACTTCCGGTAGCATACCCCACTCATTTAAAACTTCTTCTTTGGGAGCTTGTCCAAGTATAAGAAAAACACCATCGTCATCACTATCATTATAGTGGACATCTTCTTCGAATGGTTCCTCGGTGGCATAGTCAAATGTCGGTGTATCGGAAGTTTGGTAATTATCTTGGCCTAGAAATTCGTCATCGGCTTGTATTTCCACCATATGGTCCCATAATTTCTTTGCGAAAGGGATTTTCGGCAAGAAGTCGGGTAATACAAATTGAACGGTGCTATTGCCAACATTAAAAGATAATTTCCCTTTTTTCACGTCGATAACCACTCCGCCGGTTGCTAGGAAAGGTCGCCCCAGTAAAATAGGATTTTGTTCTTCAATGGGCATGTCAAGGACCACGAAATCGGTAGGTATGTATAGGGGACCTACCTTAACCATAAGATTTCGTGCTAACCCAATTGGGGCGCTTTCGTAGTACCGTCGGCCATCTGAACGTTAACCGGAAAGTTTACCATCCTTGGAATATTGATTGTCTGAGCAATGATTAATGACATAAGGCTAATATCCGCCACGAGGTCACATAATGCTCGATGTATCTCAACATCGTCGATCGAACATGGTATGCAGAAACTATCGGGGTCACCAAGCTTAGTAGGTATGGTAACTTTTGGAGTGACCCTAGGTGGTAGTGGAGTTTCCTTCCTTATGGTAGAATTCAAAATTATATCCCTTATATACTCGTTCGGAGTTGGCATGGAGGGACTAGTTTCCAAATTCTCTATCAAATCGGTGAAGGTTATATACTCCATAGCTTGACCATAGAATGAGATTGGTGGCTTGTCATTCAAGGGGGGCACTTCGATCCTCGAGACTAGATTTGTGTCCTCTATCGGAATTTGTTCAATGACAAACGAAAGGTCTCCTACAAGGTACTTTGATGGATCTCTTCTTGGTTTCTCGGTTACGTCCTTGACCACATTCTCATCAAATTCAATGATTGAGGGATGAGATGCAAGAGCTTGTGAGTCAAAAGATTTCACCGGTTCCTTTTTGCACATTACCTTGATGGCATTCACGGAAGCTTGGTTGAAAGAGTTGGTCGGCTCTTGAGAAGATTGAGCTCGCGACATGGCTCGTGCCTCTAAAGCTTCAAGTCTAGCTCGGTTTGACGCATTCTCTCTCAACAAGAACTTGATAGTTTCTTGAATGTCATGAAAGGGTTGAGAATTACCTTGGAAGTTCTTTGGAGGATCTTGATTAGGCGGTGGATAAGCTCCAAAAGGAGGACCTTGATTAAATGGAGGATGAGTTCCAAAGGGAGGTCCTTGATTGAGTGTAGGATGAGTTCCAAATGGAGGTCCTTGATTGAATGTAGGCTGAGTTCCAAATGGAGGACCTTGGTTAAATGGAGGATGAGTTCCAAAGGGAGGTCCTTGATTGAATGGAGGATGATTTTTGAAGGGAGGTCCTTGATTTGGTCTCGGTGGTCCTTGAGGATGGAAACAACCTTTATTCATGTGAGGAGGCCTTGGTTGATAATGAGGTTCATATGAATTAGGATAAACTCTTTGATTGGGGGCTCTTGGAAAAGGATGTGATCCTTGAGTCGGCGTGGAACGAAATCCGGTCCCCAAATTAGGATTGCTCGTTTGAGGCTTTTCATATGTCTCTTGAGTGTTTGCTTGATGAATGCTCTCCTTTTTCACACAAAGGTTGGAGTCGTGGTTGTATCCTCCACATGATCACAAGGGATGTCTACCCTATATGGCTTGGGAGGCGAGATAGATGTTCGCCTAGGCGGTGTAGTTCTTCTTGGTGGGGTGATTCTTCTCGGTGGAGAGACTCTTCTTGGTGGAGAGACTTCTCTCGGTGGAGACCTCGTTTCGGGTTGGAAGGTGTCCCTAACAACTATAGCTTCAAATCTCTCAAAAAGTTGAGCGAGTTGTACTTCAAGTGAGGTCTCCATGTCATTCGATGATTCCGGGTCTCCACTAGATTCACCCTCTTGCAATTCCTTAGCATACACATCACTCTTGGCTATCTTGTCAAGAAGTTCATGGGATTCATTCTCGTTGAGTAGGAAGAAGTCGCCCTTTGCGGTCGCATTAAGAATGTCCCTAACATCGGCGGATAAAGAATAGAAAAATGTCTGGAGCATAAGCCAATGAGGGTGATGGTAAGGATTTGTCACGTCCCTAGCCAACAATATAACACCGACTAACCTAGTGGGTAGCTAGGGCAAGTCGGGATCGATTCCACGAGGACGGTATACCAAAGTCTAGACTAGATCGGTCTACAACGAGACTAAATTACCAAACAAACACGAAGGAGCGATAAAAGGAAACTATTAAGGAGGAGTAAGAACTAGACTAATGATCGAACTAATGAATAAACTAGAAGAACTATGACTAACTAAGACGGTGAACTCAAATATGGAAAGAAGTGGGGTAGGTCGGGTTCATAGAGGTAGAAGGATAATTGGGGTGATCAAAGGTAAAGGTGTCTCCTAATCGCTAGAGTCGGTCCGGGCTCTCGCAACTTAGACCGATGCCAAGGTGAGTCCGGGCTCTCGCAACTTAGACTCTAGTCGGCACTCTCGTGACTAACTATTCTCAACATTTCCACAAAATAAACAATCAATGAGAAGATGAATACAAGCATGGGAAGCATGGCCACTACAACTCACACAAGCATATCAACAAACACATGGAGTGCTTACAATGTGACTAACAACAAAGATACAACCTTTTCCCCTTAATCAACCCTAATCACCCATAATCTACCCCTAATCCCCCTACTAACCCCACAAGATCACTACTCACTCATCATCAATGCAAAACTTACAAACATAAGAGAAAACAAACTCACAATCCAAACATTCATTATGAATAACAAGAACAATAACAATAATAACATAAAAAGATGGAAACAAGATTAAATAACTAAAAACAAGAGTAAGAATGGTTATACCAACACTAGATGAGGAAAAGATGAGAACTTGTATAAATAAGAAACCCAAATAAAACCCCAAGGTTGTCAATCTTGGAATAATCTTCAAGAATCTTCTTAATACAAGATTAATTACAATAATTAACTAAGGATTAACTAGGATTAAGGAAAGATTAAAGCTAATGAGAGAGAGTAAATCTAGGGTTTTGGAGGCTTAAACTAATGTAGGTTAAGATAAGATGTCTTAAATTTACAAGAAGGGAGTATATATATGGGTACAAGAATGAGGAAGAAGAAAAGAGAGGAGCGGGTGAGCTGTAGCCCATCCCGATCGGGAAGGGTTATTCCTTCCCGATCGGGAAGGGCTCAACCCGACCGGGAAGGACCCACAGTGGCGCTCCTAAACGTGCATTCCTTCCCGATCGGGAAGGCCACCATCCCGACCGGGAAGGTCTTGTATGCCTTCCTTTAATGCTCCTTGGTCCTTCCTTGCCTCTCATGGGCTTCCCACCGATTCTCGGGACTCGGGATCGGGTCTCGGAGGCTCGGGATTGGGTCCGAAGGTCTCGAGTCATCGTTCCTTTATCTCGTTGGCTCCAAAATGTGTATGTATTGAGTCGGAATCGCTCCAACTCTTCCAATTCGGCCTCGGGAACCTGAAACGAACTAAAGGAGGCATAAGAAGCCCATGAATCGCTCCAAAGGAGCGATTTCACAAGGAAAAAGGGACCAAAACACAACAATTAGGCACTACAAACTACACTTATCAGAGGGATACCGTGATGCGGGCACTTCATTTGTAAAGTCTGGAATCGATCCCAAGCATCGCTTATATTTTCATTTTCGCCTTGTCGGAAAGTTTGAATCTCCATTTGATAATGATTGGTCTTGGAAGGAGGATAGTATTTTTCTAGAAATGCATTAGCCAATTGATTCCAAGATTGGAAGGTATCATCGTGGTGGCTTTGTAGCCATCTCCTAGCGTCATCACGAAGGGTTTTGGGAAACAAAGTCTATGGAATTGGCATGAATTAAGTCCATTCAACTTCATTCCAATTAGCTTCTGTTTAAATGTCGCTATGTGTTCTAGAGCATCTTCTTGTGGAAGTCCATGATAAGTGTCTTGTTGGACTATGGCAATCGAAGAAGTCTTGAGCTCAAAGTTATCGGGTATGGTTCCATATGCGACGGGAGAAGAAGTTTGTTCATGGGTGGGTTGGGAGTGAGATCTTAAAGTAAGCATGTTTGTTTGTAGAGGTGATTTTTGAAGAGGGAGAAGAGGGAAAGGGAATTTTGTGAGAGTTTTGAGAGTGGTGGATGGGTGAAAAGTTGGTGTAAGATATGGATGAGGGTTCACTTTGGTTGATTTGGATTCCGAAATAACAATATCGTCTTGCTTGCACCGGTATGGAATAAGCAATGCCAAATATGATTGTTCCTGAACACAACTCAATTCAAAGATGAGACTCCTAGCACCGAGCGGTACTAGGGTAAAAGGAGAAGAAAACAATTACTCAAATACAATGACAAAAACTAAACTAACTGATCACCGTCCCCGGCAACGGCGCCATTTTGATGCGCGCGGGATTGTCGCCTATCCTACGCGGTCAAACAATATTTATAACCCCGGAATACTACTACTACGTAGTAGCGGTACGTCAGGGATCGATCCACAGGGACGGTCGAGAGGGGTAGTCGTTCAAGTCAAAGTCTATGAGTAATTGAGTCGAGAAGGGGGGGTTTGGTTGAGTCGGGTTACTAAATGAGCTTGTGTGATTAAGGTGGGAAACTATTGATGGGAAAGGCGTTAGGGAGAGTCGGGAAATCGGAAATAAAGACAAGATTCTAATAATGCGAGAATTATCACAAGATGTATAAGGGAGGTTCCACCTTTCGGTTTCCCTACCAACCAAGTCTAAGCCCGCTTTCGCGACGAATAAACTATGGTCTCTAGACGGAATTACCAAAACCTCGAGTTTCCCCATATTGGTCCGGGTGAGTTAAGTCAACCTAGGTGATCAAGCTAAGTCAAACGTAACACAACAATCCCATAAAGACAATATCACCCTCAAATGCAATAATCTCACAAAAGATGAAATCTTTATCTATTATTCCTCCTCCCCTAACCCCCTAACAAAGAGATCTACTCACTAATCATGGTGGTTAACAACAAAGCATTCATTAAGAAGAAAATAATTAAAGCATGCATAAAAACTACACTAACAAATATACTAATGGAGAAGAGGGAGAGGAGAGAATTTTACCAACAATGGAGAGATCTAAAGAGGAATAAGAAGATTAATAATAATAAAGATTGAATCTTGAGAGGAATACACAAGAATTTGTCACTAATCCATGCATAAATCTTCAATCTTCAATAAGAGAAATAAGAATCTTCAAGAAATAAAGCAAGGGTTTTGTCACATAAACCCTTGTATAACCCTTGAATCTTCAATAATAAACCCAATTCTTCAATAAAGATTGTAACTTTACTATTAATAATGGAGTAATTGTATTAGTGTTTGACAGATCTACTAATTATTATAGAGAATTTTCTAAGAGAGCTTTTACTACAAACTACTATCACTACTACAATGGAGGTTTTCTATCCTACTCCTAAGAGGCACTTTCAAGGCTCACTTAAGGCACACTTTGGCTCAAAACCCTAGGAGGGATATATATAGAGTTGCTTAATGGGTTGCACAAACTTCAAGGCCCATAATCTAATTCCTTTTCATTTAGCTAGACCATCACCCTTTGCATCTTCATTGGGTGAAATTTCGCCCCGCGGCTTGACGTAATAATCCCACCGGGTGAAATTTCACCCGGTGAGATTTTCTTCGTTTTTCGCGCTTTCAACCCGTCTTCACCATCGGGCGAAATTTCACCCGGTGGGCAAAATTTCGCCCGATCAAGTCGCCCGGTCGTGCGTGCCGTGAAAATCTTCGGGGGATGAAAAATGTCGCCGGGCGAAACTTCACCCGGTGGTCCATTGACTCTGTTCCGGTCTTTTTCTTCGTTGATCACTTGGATTACTTGAACTTTCAGTTGTGTGCTTTGCTCTTGGACCGTATCTCTCTCTTGCTCGTAGAAGCTCAAACACGTTTTCGGTCGAAAATCCTATCAAAATAGACGGAAAACTACCAAAAACACGTAAAATGCAAAAGAGAGACACTAATGTGAGAATTACGCAAAATATGGTGATAATCGCACTCAAGTCTCACAAAACAGAGGAAAAATGGGTCTAAATGGGAGGAAAAACGGTCCAAATTTGGCACACAACACACATCCCGATTCAGAATTACGCGGGAGCTTGCATAGGAAGCTATGGGTGTGTCCGTGCGCAGACACATCCCGATTCAGAATTACGCGGGAGCTTGCATAGGAAGCTATGGGTGTGTCCGTTCGCAGACACATCCCGATTCAGAATTACGCGGGAGCTTGCATAGGAAGCTATGGGTGTGTCCGTTCGCAGACACATCCCGATTCTTTAGCAGAAATGCCACCTGGGCTTTCCGCTGGGAAGTTTTTGCGAGGAGACCTCCTTCTCGTGTCTGTGTGTACCTGTATGATGTTGACACATAGCAATTCGTATGTAAGATTTAGGCGAAACATTGACTCATACTCGGGAAGTAAAAACTTGATGTTCCTTTGGGAAGCACAAGCTGGTACCTGAAATGTTAGATACATAGGCAGAAATAGCAAATATAGCAGATAGCAAGATAGCATAATGGAAATGCAATTAGCATCTATAGACTGACTTGCGCTGGGGAAAATGATTTTTGCTTCATTTTGAAATCGAAGTCCTGAAAGCAACTCACGTGCTAGAAGATAGGTTTTCAAAATTAAAAGGGGTAGAAAAGAAATTTGCAGTTTTAAATAGACTGAAATTTGACCTTGTCGAAAAGGATTTTCTCAGATGGCTAAGTTCTGCAAATTTCAAAACGGGAATTTGAGGAGAGAGGTATACTGACATACTCGATTCTGGACGTGATCGGACGAGTTGACAGACACGACTGGACTCTCGAGGGGTTGGACCGTGACTCTGCAGGGGGGTGGACCACCTAAGATGACAAGAGTCTTAAGTTGCGCTATTCCGTAGCCTAGGCGAGTGACAACATGGTTGAATCCTCGGAATGGGAAAGATATGTTATGAGACTGTTTCCGTACGACAGAGCTTAGCCGCAGCAATGTCGTAGACTGGTGTTCTT
This sequence comes from Agrostemma githago, assembly GCA_958450325.1. Lineage (NCBI taxonomy): Eukaryota > Viridiplantae > Streptophyta > Magnoliopsida > Caryophyllales > Caryophyllaceae > Agrostemma > Agrostemma githago. The sequence continues at coordinate 34,194,636 of OY288261.1, forward strand.
TTGGATTTTTTTTTGGATTCGGGGTATATTCCCAAAAGTGGGTGTTGCTTCGAATCTTGACAGATTCTTGTCTTTGACTGAGCCGAGTGCTAGGATACACTGTAGAAAGGTGGCTAGATTTTTGAAAATTATTTGGATTATGTGAATGGATGGAGAACTTCTGCCTAGTAGAAGCCCCCAGAATGACAAAGCTAATTGTTAAGAACATGACCGTGTCGTGACCGGAATGACGGCGCTTTTTGAATGTGTCAATGTGGGTGGTTGTGCCCTTGTTGAAAGGCTACCTACGTATTCACGTGTAGTGAAATCAAACCAAGTCTTAGTTCAGTGTTGAAAGATATATTATGGTGCCTAGTTTATTAGGGCTTTGTGTGTAACTAGCCATAGCAATGGTGTAAGCTAGGTGCATTCTCAATGATGTCTTGATCAAAGGGCTAGAATAGTTAGGATGTTGATCCTGTGACTGTGAGTGTTCTGCAAGGTAGCCCCCAGAGGTGGTGTGAACTATTTGGGCATGTTCTATGCCGACCGCAGGTTGAGTTCCCGAGTTTGGGGCTGGTAACTGGTTTGGATAATTTTGGAAATGTGGTGCTAGGTCGTAAGTGGCATTGATGTTTTGACATCTGGAGCTTGATTTTGTGGAGCTAAGGCTTCGAGGGTAAGGTATTGTAATATGGTAGGAAAGGGGGAAGTCGAGTAAGAATGACTCGAACTTCGATCGAGGTAGGTTTGATAATGCGGGATCTGATTTCCATGTCTGGCCTTAATGGTTAGGGTGTATCCTATGGAGCTTGAATCCTCAAAATTCCGGACTGTCTCTTAGCCTAGGTCTCGAGAAGGTCTTGAGGGTTGTAATGTGGGAAGGCTAGATGTGGTGTCAGCTGACCAGCCTGATTGTTTCTCCCCTATTGGATGGTAAGGGTTTTGATAATTTTTGAATTTGAACGTACCCCGGACTAGGGACTTTCACTTGGGTTGACTGTTGACCACGGTCGTGGGTTTTTTGAATTTTTTGTTGGTTGACCTCTTAGCCCCGGTCATGGGATTGACCGTATCTGGTCGGGGGATGTTTGAGAATTCTTTTCGATCATGACCAGCTCTTTTATTTTGGCCTTTTGCTTTTTCCTTTGGACTTTTTTTTTGTCCAACTATTTTTTTTTTGTTGGTCAGACTAACACCTAAGGTAGGGATTGGTCAGCCTTATTGGAAGGGTGTTTATTGTGGGAAATGGGCTTGCCTCCCGTCTTGAACCCAAACTAGGAGACTACCTTTTGTCATAGGATTCGATACCGCTCCTGCTAAAGGCAGTTATGTGGCTTGCTACGTTAGACATGGAACAGGTAAAGGAAAACACGGGTCTTAGTTCCCTGCAGTCATTATAGATGTGCTTATAATAGTCAGGTGCATGTGCTCACAGTGTATGATGATGTTCATCATGTTCTCGGAAACACATAAAGAAAGCATATATGAGAAAGAGAAAAGTTGATTTTATTGAATTTTTAAAAGAGGACAGAATACAAATGATTCTGACTCTGATTTGGAAATTAGGATGTAGGGTATCCTAGACTCGGACTCAGACTTAGACTTAGACTTGAATCAAATCCGGACTTACGGATGCTCGGTTGGTTGTTCTTTTAGTAAGGTCCTTGATTGGAGAGAACGACAAGTGCCATGACTCCCCTAAACTCGGCTTTGCGCCAATGCAAGAGAGGGAGTCAAACTAGACACGGCCCGGGGTGACAGGATCTCAAAGACTCTTGGATTGGGATACCCGAACGTGGACCTAGACAAAGTAACGACCGCGAATTAGACTCCAGCTGCAGAAGGGTGAGTCCGAAAATGGGGCAGTCGTGTTTCCTAACCCTAGGTGACTCGAGTGTTCGTAGCATAAGTACGACTCGAAGAAGGCATCATAAGGACGCCAGTGCAGGAAGGACGTAGAGTACTCTCTAGGGTAACCGTGGTTGACTACTCGGGTGGGGGACAGCCCTCGAGTGAGACTAAAGACTCTGATAGGACTCAGATGGTGTGGCATCTGAGTGGCTCGAAAGTGGGGTACGTGAGACACGAGTAATACATGACCCTTAGAGCAACCGTGGTTGATCGCTCTGTTGAACGGTAGCCCCCGAGTGGGATTGAAGATTTTGTTAAGACTCAAGTGTCGGACGAGTGACCCTTAGACATAAGGATCACGAACCATTAGCTACAGGGCTATGCCTTGTAAAAGGTTGACTCGGCCTCTAGGAAAGGCAGACGGGGTAAGGGAATAAACTTGCCATGTAAGATCGGTAGAGTTTCGACGCTAGAGACCCTTGACTTGACTTAAATAAGAACGACCCTGTGATTAGGGTAGACCCTTAAGTTAAAGGATTCTTGAATTAAGACGACTCGACTAACGGATTGAAAGATGGGCGAATTTCCCTTAGGAAAGGTCGTGGGGACCGTCCTGCTAGAGGGAAAGATCGCGTGAGACTTTCTAGTTAGGACTCGAGTGTAGACGAACCTTCCATTTACGAGTGTATGACTCGTGTTGGTCGGTTATGCCTTTAGAAAAAGGCGGACTAGGATGGGGAAGAAACCCGTGATGTAGGATCGACGGAGTTTCGACGCTATAGATCTTCGACGCATTATGAAAAGACCCGACACACGGATTACGATATGTCCTATAATAAGGAAGGTTTTTGAAAAGGATTGAATTTCTAAATAAGGAAGGTTTTGGAAAAGGATTGAATTTTGAAAATTGAGAGGACACTCCCGAAATTGGTGGACGGCCAATAGGACCTAGCATTTTGAAATATTAGAATGGTTGCGAGTAATTTCGCACTTTTAAAATTGGCAGCATGCCGACAGGACCGAGCTTTTCGAAAAGTTGAATATTTGGAATTTCGAAAATTTGAATATCGAAAATAAATTTCCGAAAATTTTGAAAATCGAAACTAAGATCCCAAAGATTGAAAATCAAAAACGGCATCTCGGAGATTTGAAAAATCGAGAACGGCATCTCGAAGATTTGAAAATCGAAATTGAATTTTGAAGATTTGAAAATTGAAATTGAAAATTGAAAATTCGATAATCGAAAAGGGATCGGAAATTCGAAATTTGAAATGTGCGGCATGCCGGCTAGAAAATAGGCTTGTTTTGAGTCAAATCTTAAGTCTAAATTTCGGCAGCGTTCTGAATTTTTTTTTTGAAAATTGGATATTTTGAAAAGATGCATTTTTTGAATTTCGGAATTTTGAATATCAAAAATGAATTTCAGAAAATTTGAAAATCAAAAACAGGATCCCGACTTTTGAAAAGTCGAAATTTTTTGAATGGATAGAATACCAGCTAAAAATAGGCTATTTTGAGTCAAATCATAAGTCCTAATTTCGGTAGTATCCCGGTTTTTTTGAAAAGTTGAATATTTGAAATTTTTAATACCGGAAATAAATTTCTAAAAATTTGAAAAACTGAAAACGGGATCCCGAAGATTTGAAAATTGAAAGCGGCGTCTCGAAGATTTGAAAATTGATATGGAACCTCGACGATTTGAAAATTGAAATAGTATTTTGGAAATTCGCAAAATCGAATTGTGATCGAAAATTTGAATTTTGAAATGGACAGTATGCCGGCTAGAAAATAGGCTTGTTTTGACTTAAATCTTAAGTCTAAATTTCGGCAGCTTTCCGGGTTTTGAGATTGGATATTTGGGTCCCGAAACGGACGGTATTTCGGGTTTTTTCAAAATTTGATATTTTGGAAAGATGCATTTTTGAAATAATGATTTTTTGAAAAAAAATGACACGGAAACCAAGTAGCACGTAGTCACGTAAGCATTATGACGACAGCATGTATGCTTTACACTAAGTCTCGGTCGGTCGAAATAGGGTCTATACCAACTATGACGGCTTTCTCGTAAATCAACACGGATTTCCTTAGCGGAATTGCTCTTAGAACATGCCGTGAAACCCGTTCGGCCATCGAAGTCTTTAGCGCACCCATTTAGGAATGCACCGCGGTATAGTGGGACGTCGGTCACAAGTAACCGGCCCGGGAAAGGTTTGGGTTATGCATGAACCATCGAACTAAAACGCGTACATTAATATTCGAACGATTTCTTTTCGAGTCTCACCCTGAGAATCCTTATTACAAGTGGTACATCAGGTATCCCCAGCGGAGTCGCCAAATTGTGGACATGACATAGGTCCACCCCGATGCGGCCACGTGCGGGTTTGGGGCGGCGAATGAATCTCGTGTGAGATGGATCTCGAATTGAAATTTAAATCAAAGTTGGAGTCGCCACCGAACTTTATGGGAGTTCGGGCCCGTTCGAACCCACTCTATGTCGTAGTGGGCCATGCACAAAGTACGGCCCATTCCGATTTCAGAGTTTATGGGGTTCGTCCCTCTACGTTGCGATACCGATACAGACATTATCGGTAATCGTGTATTGAATTACTCTCGTATGCCAATGGTTTCGGACATCCGTAAACCACGGTTCTGAGTAAGGGGTGAGGGTACGTGTTGGGAAGCCCACAAAGGACACCCAACCCCGTCTGCACTTAGCAGCCTTTACTAAGATATCGTTCGTTTTTGGTGTACGCGTGTTAGTTTGACGGTTGACTGATATGCAAACAAGGCGTTTTGACTAAACATGTGAATTATGTTTGACTATGTCGTTTAATGCATCTAAACTAACGTCAAAGTTGTTTTAGCATGCGATGTTCATTTTAGTACAATAAAACAAACAACGAGATAAAAAGAAGTGCGACAACAAATTACAATATACGAGCGGCATACCACCCGGGAATACAATACCACAAACGATAATATACAACAATTGCGATAACAACGAAATGTGAATGTGTTAGACGATGCGAATATAATGCATGGTTTTGAAAAGGTGAACACGTGATAGACTTGACACGTGGCGACCGAAGTCACTAAAATAATTTTATTGGGATCCGAGACATACTAAAAACTCGCTGTCTTGCTATATCGGAGGCCACTCGATCGAGTCATTGATGGACTCGGTCGAGTGGTCTCGAAAAAAAAATTTCTGGTTCGTTTTTAGGGGTGCCACTCGATCGAGTGGGCTAGGCACTCGATCGAGTGCCCCCTGTACGGACTGCTGTCCGGTTTGATTTTGATTTTGAAATTCCTTTTGGTTTTAGAAATCAATAATTTGGTTAAGTCGAGTAAAAATATGGTGTAATTTATACTCGACTTGAATATTGATACTTGTAATATTCGATATTTGATTATATAATCAATATCGGATAGTTAGAGTGGATTTTGAAAATTAGTAAAAAAGTTGTTTAGAAAATCGTTTTGAATGTTGTTAAGACGAGATAATTCCTCCGCGTTGTAATATCGTAATTACTCGGCTTCAACGGTAATATGCTTAACATAGTTTTAATGAATTGATTCCTGTTAGATCCGATATTCGACTATAGAGTAGATATCGAATCCTTAGGGACGACTCTTTATTGAAAATAGTACGACAATATCGATATTAGGAATGAGAAAATAAAAAAAGACGCGACGACGACCCGTATAAAAAGACGGACGGATGAGAGAAAGAGAAGAAAAGGGAGAAGTCAGGATTTGTAACACCCTCAATCTACATGTTTGATTATCTCGAAAACGGACTCATAGTAACGGCCTAGGCGCGGGAGCGTTAAGATGTATATAGGTGAGTTATGTTGTGTATGGTTAGGGAGGGGATTTGGCGAGTTTTGCTCTCGGGTTTGTATATGGTTTGCCTAAAATTGCCTAGAATTTCGGGTTGGTATTTGTGTATGGTTTGCCTAAAATTGCCTAGAATTTCGGGTTGTGAATGGATGTTGGGAATTGTTGATGTTGTGTCGGGAATTGTAATTGTTGTGTTGGATGTAGATGATCTTTTTGTATTGTGTAGGAGGGTGTATTTATAGGGGAGGTTTCCTGGCTTGGATGGGAAGAAACTCTTGTTTCGGATACGAAAGGTAGTAGTCTTGGATGCAATAGGATTCCGTCTTTGGATAGGAAAAGGTTGCTTGTAAGGGAAGAAAATACCCGGTTTTGGCTAATTTTATGAGTCCACTCGATCGAGTGGGTCTAGCCGGGTGGGAGACCTCCTTAGAGATCGAGTTTTGTCCTTTTGGGAGAGTTTTAGTTGCTTAACTCTTCTTCATTGCTGATTTTTTGTAGGTGTTTGACTTTGAGTTGGATTTTCGAGGTGGTGTCCCAGATACATATGGCTCGGAAACGCCTTTGACCGGGGTTTGACTTGGTCGCTAAAAGATGGTTTTGCCCTTGGTGAGGGTTTTCACCCAAATCAGTTTCATTTGACAGGAAACGACCCACAGAGCCTGAATTTGAGGTCTATTTGGTGAGATTTTTACTCCGCTAAAAGCTCGTGCCAACTACTATTGATTTCGAGTCCGAAAATCAAGTGTATTAAGTGAGGTTTGCGTCCGATCATCATCGGGTGTTTTTCGGAAACTGCTATAGACACCTGGCGGTCAAAATGTGGGTGTCTACCCACACCCGCTCACAATAGTACCTTAACATTATCTTTACGACAATACCAATCCATACTACCATAAGAACAACAATGACACACCGACGGTAATACGACCCGACGACATTAACAAGAACAGCAGCAACAACGCGTCTACACGACATGTACCATCAAAAAATTGACAAAAGCAAAGACAGGATGAAAGTGAATACCATAAAAACGAAACAAAACCATAGCAGACCCGGTTCAGGCTTCGTTGGCCCTTGTTCTAGTACCAAACGCGGAGTCGTTGGTGCGTGATGGTTGTATGACGACAAAGAAAGAGGAAAGTGTTGTGATGGTTGTACGGAAGGAGTTATTAAGTGGTGGTTGCTGCGGATGACTTGAGGTTAATGAGGAAAAAAGTGAAATAGGTATGGGAGGCGCGGCGAGGAGATGACTCACGAGCCCTTCGTCGGTTATGCGCATAAGTTGCATACATAACCTACTTTAGTATGATTATTATTAAATTATTATTATATACTAGTATTATATTAAGGGTATAGTACTAGTTTAGTAAGTTCGACTCGGGTTACGAGTTAAACGTTATACGGGTATAAGAAATGGTTAAACGAAATTGGCTACACTTAATGGGTTAACCATATCTACTGCCCATCATGAGACCCGAATATATAGGAAACACGAGTAATATATGACGGATATTACAATTGTAACACCCCCATTTACCCAGGAGCCTTATCAAGACATTCCTAAATAAAAAAATTGTTACCCTCTCGGTTTCCCGAGGTAGTAGCTCATTACAATACAACATGGAATGCCAAACCGACCATCTGATTTAAACATTACAACGCATTAATTACCCAGCGGAAGCTATACAATCTGTATAAACAGGAATGCCTGTGCATTAACCCGTGCTACAACCAGGATCATTATCGCGTTCACCCCAATCCCGTGCAAGCATCCCAGCATCCAAACACATCATGATTATACATAACCTGTATTATAGACTGCTCCCCAATTGATTGGAATATCAATTGGATCACCATAGGTCCCCAATAGAATAGGGTAACAATTTAGACAGAGAAAATGGTTAGAATATGCTAACACCATAACACATGTACGAAATATAAAACAACTAGTCTCAATCAGCTTAGTACCATCATCGGACATCGGTACCAATCCATAATATCATCTCCATATTCTCAGTACTTCACGGTACCAATAATTTCTGCTATATATATACTACTCGATAGGCTTCAGGCCCACATGATTCCGCTATACTACTCAATGGACCACCCGGCCAGGATTTCTCTATACTACTCAATGGGTCTCCCGACCAGGATTTCGCTATACTACTCAATTGGTCTCCCGACCAGGATTTCGCTATACTACTCAATGGGTCTCCCGACCAGGATTTCGCTACACTAATCAATCTCATCCATATCAATATCATATCACAAATACATAGCGCGTACGATATTATAATATTAACATATTCCAAGTAAGGAAAACCTTATCTAGTCAGCAGGTCGGAACCGTGTTGGTAGTACATATCACCACGGAAACTCGACAAAGTCCGATCCTAATAAAATATTATATATAGTTTAATTAATATCGTACCCAATGTAGTTAAATTATAAGATAAAATCGCCGATCCAATTAAATTATAAAATTAGACATTCACCCGCTATTAAAATGCCCGTCAGTCATGTCTTGATCGAACCGACACTGCAATACCGTGCCACGACGTGTCTCTTGACACCACGCCTTAACCTAACTCAACCTGACACAACCCACTATACCACTAAACCAACCCTTACCGATACAACTCACAACCGACACAAACCACGACACTACAAATAACACAACTACTACCGCTCCAGGCCATTAACAGCAGCCCCGACACAAACAATAGCACCTACGACAGAAACAAAAACACAACGACAATAACACCATTACCCCTAACTACTACCCTCAACAACAGCACACCCACTCACAATAGTACCATAACATTATCTTTACGACAATACCAATCCATACTACCATAAGAACAACAATGACACACCGACGGTAATACGACCCGACGACATTAACAAGAACAGCAGCAACAACGCGTCTACACGACATGTACCATCAAAAAATTGACAAAAGCAATGACAGGATGAAAGTGAATACCATAAAAACGAAACAAAACCATAGCAGACCCGGTTCAGGCTTCGTTGGCCCTTGTTCTAGTACCAAACGCGGAGTCGTTGGTGCGTGATGGTTGTATGACGACAAAGAAGACAGAGGAAAGTGTTGTGATGGTTGTACGGAAGGAGTTATTAAGTGGTGGTTGCTGCGGATGACTTGAGGTTAATGAGGAAAAAAGTGAAATAGGTATGGGAGGCGCGGCGAGGAGATGACTCACGAGCCCTTCGTCGGTTATGCGCATAAGTTGCATACATAACCTACTTTAGTATGATTATTATTAAATTATTATTATATACTAGTATTATATTAAGGGTATAGTACTAGTTTAGTAAGTTCGACTCGGGTTACGAGTTAAACGTTATACGGGTATAAGAAATGGTTAAACGAAATTGGCTACACTTAATGGGTTAACCATATCTACTGCCCATCATGAGACCCGAATATATAGGAAACACGAGTAATATATGACGGATATTACAATTGTAACACCCCCATTTACCCAGGAGCCTTATCAAGACATTCCTAAATAAAAAAATTGTTACCCTCTCGGTTTCCCGAGGTAGTAGCTCATTACAATACAACATGGAATGCCAAACCGACCATCTGATTTAAACATTACAACGCATTAATTACCCAGCGGAAGCTATACAATCTGTATAAACAGGAATGCCTGTGCATTAACCCGTGCTACAACCAGGATCATTATCGCGTTCACCCCAATCCCGTGCAAGCATCCCAGCATCCAAACACATCATGATTATACATAACCTGTATTATAGACTGCTCCCCAATTGATTGGAATATCAATTGGATCACCATAGGTCCCCAATAGAATAGGGTAACAATTTAGACAGAGAAAATGGTTAGAATATGCTAACACCATAACACATGTACGAAATATAAAACAACTAGTCTCAATCAGCTTAGTACCATCATCGGACATCGGTACCAATCCATAATATCATCTCCATATTCTCAGTACTTCACGGTACCAATAATTTCTGCTATATATATACTACTCGATAGGCTTCAGGCCCACATGATTCCGCTATACTACTCAATGGACCACCCGGCCAGGATTTCGCTATACTACTCAATGGGTCTCCCGACCAGGATTTCGCTATACTACTCAATGGGTCTCCCGACCAGGATTTCGCTATACTACTCAATTGGTCTCCCGACCAGGATTTCGCTATACTACTCAATGGGTCTCCCGACCAGGATTTCGCTACACTAATCAATCTCATCCATATCAATATCATATCACAAATACATAGCGCGTACGATATTATAATATTAACATATTCCAAGTAAGGAAAACCTTATCTAGTCAGCAGGTCGGAACCGTGTTGGTAGTACATATCACCACGGAAACTCGACAAAGTCCGATCCTAATAAAATATTATATATAGTTTAATTAATATCGTACCCAATGTAGTTAAATTATAAGATAAAATCGCCGATCCAATTAAATTATAAAATTAGACATTCACCCGCTATTAAAATGCCCGTCAGTCATGTCTTGATCGAACCGACACTGCAATACCGTGCCACGACGTGTCTCTTGACACCACGCCTTAACCTAACTCAACCTGACACAACCCACTATACCACTAAACCAACCCTTACCGATACAACTCACAACCGACACAAACCACGACACTACAAATAACACAACTACTACAGCTCCAGGCCATTAACAGCAGCCCCGACACAAACAATAGCACCTACGACAGAAACAAAAACACAACGACAATAACACCATTACCCCTAACTACTACCCTCAACAACAGCACACCCACTCACAATAGTACCATAACATTATCTTTACGACAATACCAATCCATACTACCATAAGAACAACAATGACACACCGACGGTAATGCGACCCGACGACATTAACGAGAACAACAGCAACAACGCGCCTACACGACATGTACCATCAAAAAATTGACAAAAGCAAAGACAGGATGAAAGTGAATACCATAAAAACGAAACCAAGCCATAGCAGACCCGGTTCAGGATTCGTCGGCCCTTGTTCTAGTACCAAACCCGGGGCGTCGGTGCGTGATGGTTGTATGACGACAAAGAAGACAGAGGAAAGTGTTGTGATGGTTGTACAGAAGGAGTTATTAAGTGGTGGTTGCTGCGGATGACTTGAGCTTAAAGAGGAAAAAAGTGAAATAGGTATGGGAGGCGCGGCGAGGACATGACTCACGAGGCCTTCGTCGGTTATGCGCATAAGTTGCATACATAACCTAACCCTCCTACTTTAGTATGATTATTATTAAATTATTATTATATACTAGTATTATATTAAGGGTATAGTACTAGTTTAGTAAGTTAGACTCGGGTTACGAGTTAAACGTTATACGGGTATAAGAAATGGTTAAACGAAAGGGGCTACACTTAATGAGTTAACCATATCTACTGCCCATCATGAGACCCGAATTATATAGGAAACACGAGTAATATATGACAGATATTACAATTGTAACACCCCCATTTACCCAGGAGCCTTATCAAGACATTCCTAAATAAATAAAGTTGTTACCATCTCGGTTTTCCGAGGTAGTAGCTCATTACAATACAACATGGAATGCCAAAACGACCATCTGTTTTAAACATTACAACGCATTAATTACACAACGGAATCTATACAATCTGTATAAACAGGAATGCATGTGCTACAACCAGGATCATTATCGCGTTCACCCCAATCCCGTGCAAGCATCCCAGCATCCAAACACATCATGATATACATAACCTGTATTATAGACTTCTCTCCAATTGATTAGAAATATCAATTGGATCACCATAGGTCCCCAATAGAATAGGGTAACAATTTAGACAGAGAAAACAGTTAGAATATGCTAACACCATAACACATGTACGTAATATAAAACAACTAATCTCAATCAGCTTAGTACCATCATCGGTACCAGTCCATAATATCATCTCCATATTCTCAGTACTTCACGGTACCAATAATTTCTACTATATACATATACTACTCGATAGGCTTCAGGCCCACATGATTCCGCTATACTACTCAATGGACCACCCGGCCAGGATTTCGCTATAGTACTCAATGGGTCTCCCAACCAGGATTTCGCTATCCTACTCAATGGGTCTCCCGACCAGGATTTCGCTACACTACTCAATCTCATCCATATCAATATCATATCACAAATACATAGCGCGTACGACATTATAATATTAACATATTCCAAGTAAGGAAAACCTTACCTAGTCAGCAGGTCGGAACCTTGTTGGTAGTACATATCAGCACGGAAACTCTACAAAGTCCGATCCTAATAAAATATTATATATAGTTAAATTAATATCGTACCCAATGTAGTTAAATTATAAGATATAATCGCCGATCCAATTAAATTATAAAATTAGACATTCGCCCGCTATTAAAATGCCCGTCAGTCATGTCTTGATCGAACCGACACTGGAATACCGTGCCACGACATGTCTCTTGACACCACGCCTTAACCTAACTCAACCTGACACAGCCCACTACACCACTACACCAACCCTTACCGATACAACTCACAACCGACACAAATCACGACACTACAAACGACACAACTACTACCGCTCCAGGCCATTAACAGCAGCCCCGACACAAACAATAGCACCTACGACATAAACAAAAACACAACGACAATAACACCATTACCCCTAAGTACTACCCTCAACAACAGAACTCGCGCTCACAATAGTACCTTAACATTATCTTTACGACAATAGAAATCCATACTACCATAAGAACAACAATGACACACCGACCGTAATACGACGCGACGACATTAATGAGAACAACATCAACAACGCGCCTACACGACATATACCATCAAAAACACGACAAAACCAAAGACAGGATGAAAGTGAATACCATAAAAACGAAATCAAGCCATAGCAGACCCGGTCCAGGCTTCGTTGGCCCTTGTTCTAGTACCAAACGCGGAGTCGCTGGTGCGTGATGGTTGTATGACGACAAAGAAGACAGAGGAAAGTGTTGTGATGGTTGTACAGAAGGAGTTATTAAGTGGTGGTTGCTGCGGATGACTTGAGCTTAAAGAGGAAAAAAGTGAAATAGGTATGGGAGGCGCGGCGAGGACATGACTCACGAGGCCTTCGTCGGTTATGCGCATAAGTTGCATACATAACCTAACCCTCCTACTTTAGTATGATTATTATTAAATTATTATTATATACTAGTATTATATTAAGGGTATAGTACTAGTTTAGTAAGTTAGACTCGGGTTACGAGTTAAACGTTATACGGGTATAAGAAATGGTTAAACGAAAGGGGCTACACTTAATGAGTTAACCATATCTACTGCCCATCATGAGACCCGAATTATATAGGAAACACGAGTAATATATGACAGATATTACAATTGTAACACCCCCATTTACCCAGGAGCCTTATCAAGACATTCCTAAATAAATAAAGTTGTTACCATCTCGGTTTTCCGAGGTAGTAGCTCATTACAATACAACATGGAATGCCAAAACGACCATCTGTTTTAAACATTACAACGCATTAATTACACAACGGAATCTATACAATCTGTATAAACAGGAATGCATGTGCATTAACCCGTGCTACAACCAGGATCATTATCGCGTTCACCCCAATCCCGTGCAAGCACCCCAGCATCCAAACACATCATGATATACATAACCTGTATTATAGACTTCTCCCCAATTGATTAGAAATATCAATTGGATCACAATAGGTCCCCAATAGAATAGGGTAACAATTTAGACAGAGAAAACAGTTAGAATATGCTAACACCATAACACATGTACGTAATATAAAACAACTAATCTCAATCAGCTTAGTACCATCATCGGTACCAGTCCATAATATCATCTCCATATTCTCAGTACTTCACGGTACCAATAATTTCTGCTATACATATATATACTACTCGATAGGCTTCAGGCCCACATGATTCCGCTATTGTACTCAATGGACCTCCCGGCCAGGATTTCGCTATACTATTCAATGGACCTCCCGGCCAGGATTTCGCTATACTACTCAATGGGTCTCTCGATCAGGATTTCGCTATACTACACAATGGGTCTCCCGACCAGGATTTCGCTACACTACTCAATCTCATCCATATCAATATCATATCACAAATACATAGCGCGTACGACATTATAATATTAACATATTCGAAGTAAGGAAAACCTTACCTAGTCAGCAGGTCGGAACCGTGTTGGTAGTACATATCACCCCCATTTACCCAGGAGCCTTATCAAGACATTCCTAAATAAATAAAGGTGTTACCATCTCGGTTTTCTGAGGTAGTAGCTCATTACAATACAACATGGAATGCCAAACCGACCATCTGATTTAAACATTACAACGCATTAATTACACAGTGGAAGCTATACAATCTGTATAAACAGGAATGCCTATGCATTAACCCGTGCTACAACCAGGATCATTATCGCGTTCACCCCAATCCCGTGCAAGCATCCCAACATCCAAACACATCATGATATACATAACCTGTATTATAGACTACTCCCTGATGCGCGTCAGATTGTCGTCTATCTAACACGATCAAACAAATTTATAAACTCCAACTAACTACTACGTAGTAGCGGTAAGTCGGGGATCGATCCTCAGGGACGGTCTATGGGAAGTCGGTCAAGTCAAAGTCTAAGCACGTTTGGACGTTCGGGGTCTATTTTTGGGGTTTTCGGGTTAAGTCTACACTAGTCTATACTAAAAAGCTATGCACTACGAGAAGCTAGTCTAATAGGGAGAAGGTGTTAGGGGAAGTAGGGAATCGGAAGTCAGGTTCTATGAGCCTCGGAATCGGGTTTTAGTCACAACGTCGATAAGGAAGAATGCCACCTTTCGGTTTCTTCACCCAACCCACCTATACCCGCTTTCGTGGCGAAAGGGTAAGTCTCAAGTTAAGGTAACTTCTACCCCGAGTTTTCCCATATTGGTAGAAATGAGTCAAGGTCGACCTAGTCGCGATTCTAAGTCAACAAAGAAACAAAAACCTCAAAACTGATAAATCAACAAGCAAACAACCCACCAACATCCCTCACTTCAAATAATCCAAGTTCTTCCTCCCTTAACTCCTAAGAAGAAATCTACTCAAAATTCATAATGGAAACTACTAAAATAATAACTAAGGAGAAATCAACTAAAACATGCATAATAACTAAATCTAAAGAAAAACAACAACTAAATTAAATCTAGACGAGAGATTAAATCTAGAATGAAATTAAATCTAACTAGAGATTAGGGAGAGGAAGAGAAGTATACCGACTATGGAGGAAAACGACAATAATAATAAAATAAGGAGAAGCTTGATGAAGATGACAATGGATTTGTCACTAACCCTTTGAAAATCTCCAAAAGAACTTCAATAAAAACATGAATATAATAAAAATGGAGTCTTTACACTAATTAATTAGATCTAGAATAAGTGGAGATTTTTGGATTGTCACCCTCCAAAATTCTCCCTACTAATTAATCTACTATTAAACTAATAATAATCTACTACTAATAATTTACTACAAATCTACTAGCTTAGGTAGTGTTGTGGTGGTGTTGTAGAATTGTGCCTCCTTTCTCAAGAATGAGGAGTTACATATATATAGAGGAGAGAAAATAGGGATCAAAACCCTAGTCTTCTAAGCCCAATAAGGGAAGCCCAAATGTCCATCAACTAAACTTCACCCTATCATTCATATCCGGCGAAATTTCGCCCTGCGGCTTGACGAATTAATCCCACCGGGTGAAATTTCACCCGGTGAAATTTTCTTCTCATTTTGCGGTTTTTGGCGCTTTTCTCCATCGGGCGAAATTTCACCCGGTAGGCAAAATTTTGCCCGGTCATTTTCGCCCGGTGAACTTCATTGGGTAAAATTTCGCGCGGTGAACTTTTTTGTCCGAAATGTCATTCTGGGAGGAACACCGTCAGGCGAAATTTCGCCCGGTCAAATCTCATCGGGTGAAATTTTGCCCTGTGACTTCAGAGGGCTATAACTAACTCGTTTAAACTCCGATTGGGGCGTGTGATATGTCGTTGGAAAGCTAAGAAGATAAGCTTTTACCTCCAGCTGGAATCGCTTCGATTCGAGGTTTAGAACTCTAGATTTATTCATTTGAAGTTCGACCTCTCCGGTGAAGATGCCCAATGGACTATTGTTTTTCCTTTTCGCTCAAGGTTTCACCTCTAGGGTTTGGACTTGGGGTTTGACTCGATCTCTTGACTTGCTCCTCTAGCTTCAATTCGCCTCTTTATTCATGAACGCGTACCTAAAAGACAAAAACACATAAAAGCAGTACAAAATTCAACGAAAAAGACGATAAATACGAAAAAACCAAATTCAAAATAGAAAATACGAAATATAGTCAAAAATGAGTTATATTGACGTTGAAGAACACAAAATCGAGTCAAATACGAGTGAAAATAGGGGGTAAAACGGTCCAAATTTGCATGTTATCACTCCCCAATAGATTGGAAATATCAATTGGATCACCACAGGTCCCCAATAGAATAGGGTCACAATTTAGACAGAGAAAACGGTTAGAATATGCTAACACCGTAACACATGTACGTAATATAAAACAACTAGTCTCAATCAGCTTAGTACCATCATCGGTACCAATCCATAATATCATCTCCATATTCTCAATACTTCACGGTACCAATAACTTCTGCTATATATATATACTACTCAATGGACCTCCCAGCGAGGATTTCGCTATACTACTCAATGGGCCTCCCGGCCAGGATTTCGCTATACTACTCAATGGGTCTCCCGACCAGGATTTCGCTATACTACTCAATGGGTCTCCCGACCAGGATTTCGCTACACTACTCAATCTCATCCATATCAATATCATATCACAAATACATAGCGCGTACGACATTATAATATTAACATATTCCAAGTAAGGAAAAACTTACCTAGTCAGCAGGTCAGAACCGTGTTGGTAGTACATATCACCACGGAAACTCTAAAAAGTCCGATCCTAATAAAATGTTATATATTTAAATTAATATCGTACACAATGTAGTTAAATTATAAGATAAAATCGCCAATCCAATTAAATTATAAAATAAGACATTCACCCGCTATTATAATGCCCGTGAGTCGTGTCATGACCGAACCCAACACTACAATACCGTGCCACGACGTGTTTCTTGACACCACGCCTTAACCTAACTCACCTTGACACAACCCACTACACCATGACACTAACCCTTACCGATACAACTCACAACCGACACAGACCACGACACTAAAAATGACACAACTACTACCTCTCCAGGCCATTAACAGCAGCCCCGACACAAACAATAGCACCTACGACAGAAACAAAAACACAACGACAATAACACCGTTACCCCTAACTACTACCCTCAACAACAGCACACCCGCTCACAATAGTACCTTAACATTATCTTTACGATAATACCAATCCATACTACCATAAGAACAACAATGACACACCAACGGTAATACGACCCAACGACATTAACGAGAACAACAGCAACAACGCGCCTACAGGACATGTACCATCAAAAACACGACAAAACCAAAGACAGGATAAAAGTGAATACCATAAAAATGAAACCAAGCCATAGCAGACCCGGTTCAGGCTTCGTCGGCCCTTGTTATAGTACCAAACGCGGAGTCGCTGGTGCGTGATGGTTGTATGACGACAAAGAAGACAGAGGAAAGTGTTGTGATGGTTGTACGGAAGGAGTTATTAAGTGGTGGTTGCTGCGGATGACTTTAGGTTAAAGAGGAAAAAAGTGAAATAGGTATGGGAGGCGCGGAAAGGAGATGACTCAAGAGGCCTTCGTCGATTATGCGCATAAGTTGCATACATAACCTAACCCTCCTACTTTAGTATGATTATTATTAAATTATTATTATATACTAGTATTATATTAGGGTATAGTATTAGTTTAGTAAGTTGGACTCGGGTTACGAGTTAAACGTTATACGGGTATAAGAAATGGTTTAACGAAAGCGCAACATTTAATGGGTTAACCATATCTACTGCCCATCATGAGACCCGAATTACATAGGAAACACGAGTAATATACGACGGATATTACATTCGCCGACCTCGTTCAAGTTACACCACCGCTGGAAACTTGTTTCCAAATCCCCAGCGGAGTCGCCAAACTATGGACGTCCGTCCGCACCGCCAGGCATCTCGCGCGGGACCGACCCGATTTTTCAACGTGTGGCGGCGGCCGCCCACGCGGCCCCCTCCCGGTCGGGGGCCGGTCCGATCTCGCGTACGGGGCGATGTGTCGGATCTCGATTCGGATGACGATCCAGACTTGTACTAGACGGGTGCGGGACCCGTATTTCTGTTTGGAATCGATCGAGTCGTGGTTGTAAATGTTTAAAGGCCGAGTTGTTTGGTAAGGCGACCTTTTTAGTGAACTGAATTCGTTGCCGATTTGTGGAGTCGCCACCGAGTCAATTATGGTGACTCGGAAACCGTTCAAGTCAACTTTGATCCCTTACCGGCTCAAAGTTGAGTGGAAGACTTAAATATAAAGACTTGTACCCTTAAGCACTCCATGCCTGGAATGACTCTCATTGCCAATGGTTTCGGACATCCGGAAACTGTCGATTCTGAGTAAGGGGTGAGGGTACGTATTGGGAAGCCAACATCCGATAGATGTCAACACCCAATCCCGCCCGCACTATAGCGGCCTCTACTAATCAATCGGTGGGCTAATAACCTAGTTCTTTTGTTGTGGTGGAAATACTGTAACATCCGTTGTTTTAACCCTATACCTTTTGCTACGTCGGTTGTTTAAAGACAAGTAAGTTTTGTCGTCAAAGTGGTCGTGTTTACATTCTTTGCATGCGATTTCACGTGACAGGCAAGCCATGAAAAGATGCACGTAGGAGAGTAGAGAGTACTAGTATTATACGTATTAACAAAATCAGTTTTAATGCGATAATACGGGAATTAGTAATTCTCGTGGTATACCTTACCCGGTATTCTGCTTAAGATGTGTCGGTTCGGTATTAATAAAGATGCGTCGAACCTAGTAAGGCGAGCACCCGGACTAATACGGAACCCGACCATCACTTTGTTCAGTTTTAGTTGTTTTACGTTCTGAATTCCGTGTTAGGTGATTTAGCATGCGATTATAAGGTCGTAAAAGCAATAAATCATACGAAAAACTGTAAATGTGAATGTAAGTAAATCACATAATGAAGAGTTGCACCCTCGGAGTATACACTAAACGGGACACGATGCATAGATAGTTTGAGAACGGATCTCGGAATTACTCGGGTCTATTTAGTGTATTTTAGTGCTTGTGGTTGAAGTTGGAACGTTACGTATTTTATTGAGTGCTTATGGACCTAGTGTCCGCATCTAGTATTGTCGTAGTGCATAATAAAAGAAAGTACGAGTATGGAAAGTTTTGTTTAGATGGCAACCTAATGACAACTCGACTTGAATAGGCAGATCCTCCTAGCTTGACCAGTGACTCCGACAGAGTTCCGTTACCGTCAACCCTTCCCGCGGCTACTCCGGCAGAGCTTCGTTACTATAGATTGATTCTGCGGCTAATCCGGCAGAACTTAGTTACTAGACTTGAGCTAGTCGAACACAGGAACCTCGGTATCGAGTGGGGTGCTCGAAGGTGAGGAGTAGCGTTGATGTCGCTTTTTTATCGGAACTACGATCGAGTGGATCGTTTGACTCGGGTGTCGGAGTGCGAGCCCTTAGCGAGAGAGTAGATAGAGAAGAGAAGATAAGAAGTTGTCGAATGAATGAGGTGAGGGGGGTATTTATAGGTGTTTTCGGCCCTCGTCGCCCATATGGACGCCTGAGCTGAGGCGCACCAAGACTCAGGCGCCTGGGTTCAGGCGTGGGGAGTCTAAGGTGCATGAGGTGGATCGGCTGGAGTTTTGAAGATACGATTTTGATACTTTCCAAAGCCGTGAGGCGGGTGTACAATATGTATCTTGGGGGTTAAGATTCCCCTCTCTTGACCTAGCGCCGCGGTTTAAGTGGGCCTCGAGTGTGAATCCCGAGGTTCGCCTGGCGCGGTGCTGACTCGGTTCGAGTTTTGGGACCGACTCGGGGTCCCGGTGTCAGAATCGACTCTAATTAGTGTCTATGCGACCGTAACGACACGACTAAGGCTGTCATCATGTTAGTTTGATTTGCCAGAGTAATTTATTTGATCTGTGCAATAGAAAAACTACCTAAAACATCACGAACCCGTGTCGCGTTGCAGTCCTATCGTCATTAGGTGTTTGTTGGGCACTTCTGCAGCCACCAGGTCCAAATCTAGGTGTCTACAATATATATATATATATATATATATATATATATATATATACACACACACACAAAGAGAGAGAGAGAGAGAGAGAGAGAGAGAGAGAGAGAGAGAGAGAGAGAGAGCGGGGGGGGGGGGGGGGGGGGGAGAGGGACAGAAGAGATCAAATAAGTTCTCCATATGTAATTAAGTCTATATTAAAGTTACAGATGACATACATACGATAAAGTTGCATTTTTTTAGAATTGATATGTAACTATAACATTCAGCTCTTTTATCACTTCAAGTGATAAAGTGCAACTTTATCATTCATCTCGTGCAACTTTAATCACTTTTTTGTAACTTTAACACTGGAACTTATGAACTTATACACCTAAAACATCGCGAACCCGTGTCGTGTTGCAGTCCTATCGTCATTGGGTGTTTGTTGGGCACTTCTGCAGCCACCAGGTCCAAATCTAGGTGTCTACAATATATATATATATATATATATATATATATATATATATATATATATATATATATATATATATATATATATATATATATATATATGTATATGTATATATATATACACACAAACACACACACACACACACACAGAGAGAGAGAGAGAGAGAGAAGAGATCAAATAAGTTCTCCATATGTAATTAAGTCTATATTAAAGTCCAAATCCCGAGGTTCGCCTGGCACGGTGCTGACTCGGTTCGAGTTTCGGGACCGACCCGGGGTCCCGGTGTCAGAATCGACTCTAATTAGTGTCTATGCGACCGTAACGACACGACTAAGGCTGCCATCATGTTAGTTTGATTTGCCCGTGTAATTTATTTGATCCATTCTATAGAAAAACTACCTAAAACATCGCGAACCCGTGTCGCGTTGCAGTCCTATCGTCATTGGGTGTTTGTTGGGCACTTTTGCAGCCACCAGGTCCAAATCTAGGTGTCTACAATATATATATATATACACACACAAAGAGAGAGACACAATCTAGACCATGAGATATACATTCTAGACCATTAGATTAAGATGAGACATACATTCAAATAAGTGTTATATACACTAAAAAAACTCATTATATACGTTATTAAACTCACTATATACACACACTTAAGAACTCAATATATACAGTAAAAAAATGTTATATACACTCAAATAAAAAAATGTTATATATACTCAAATAGTTATTATGTACACCAATTAATCAACAATGGAACATACATCAAAATAACTGTTATATACACTAAAAAAACTCATTATTTACGCTATTAAACTCACTGCGTATATACACTTAAGAACTTAATATATACAGTAAAATAATTGTTATATACACCCAAATAATTAATATGTACATCAGTTAATCAACAATGGAACATACATCAAAATAACTGTTATATACACTAAAAAACTCATTATATACGCTATTAAACTCACTACATACATATATACACTTAAGCACTAAATATATATAAAGTAAAATAGTTATTGTTATATACACTCAAATGGTTACTATGTACACCAATTAATCAACATATATACACTTACCTTAAAACAGTTATTATGTACACTGAAATTGTTTTTATATACACCAATTTTATTTTAAATTCTGATATTTTTTTTTCGGAAAAAAAAAAAATCCGAAATTTTTTTGTTTCCGGAAAATAAAAATTTCCCGAAAAATATCGACTTTTTTTCCCCAGGAAAAAAATTTGGGGAAATTTTTTTAATGTATGAGTTTTTGTTTTAATCTTAGCCTTTAATTTGATTTTAATCTAATGGTTGAGATTGTGCCTCAATAGGTGCGGCGAGTTGAGCCGCCTCAAAGGATCCTAGATCTATATATATATATATATATACACACACACACACACAGAGAGAGAGAGAGAGAGAGAAAAAAGAGATCAAATAAGTTCTCCATATGTAATTAAGTCTATATTAAAGTTACAGATGACATACGATAAAGTTGCATTTTTTTAGAATTGATATGTAACTATAACATTCAGCTCTTTTATCACTTCAAGTGATAAAGTGTAACTTTAAGCACTTTTTTGTAACTTTAACACTGGAACTTATGAACTTATACACCTAAAACATCGCGAACCCGTGCCGTGTTGCAGTCCTATCGTCATTGGGTGTTTGTTGGGCACTTCTGCAGGCACTTTTTTGTAACTATAACATTCAGCTCTTTTATCACTTCAAGTGATAAAGTGTAACTTTAAGCACCTTTTTTTAACTTTAACACTGGAACTTATGAACTTATACACCTAAAACATCGCGAACCCGTGCCGTGTTGCAGTCCTATCGTCATTGGGTGTTTGTTGGGCACTTCTGCAGGCACCATGTCCAAATCGAGGTGTCTACAATATATATATATATATATATATATATATATATATATATATATAGAGTAAGGCTCTTATGAGTCCCTTACTCTTTGTGAGTCCCTAAGTCCTCATCCTACCATTGGATGGGATGAGAATGGATGGACAAGATGCATCCAATTAAAAAAAAAAAAAAAGAAGAAGGAAGATTTACGTTCCTAAAATAACTCACAAGAATTTAGGAAACAAATAACTTCCTATCATTCACGTTCATTTCCATTCCACGTTCATTCACACCTAAAAAAAAACTCCTTTCTTCATTCACGCTAGTTCATCGATTTTGATCTCGAAATTCTGCTACAATGGATTCAATGACCGCATCATCGTCTTCAACGGTTGGTAAGCAACTAATCGAGTATAACAATGGTGAGTTTCAGTGTTTCATTCACGTTTTTATTCGTTTTTTCTTCATGGATTTCAATAGTCATATTGCTTTTAATTTGCGTTTTCATATCAATGTTTTATCGCGTCAAATTGCGTTTTTTTTTTACGTCGATCTTCATGTTTATAGTGCTTTCATTGTCATTTCGTATCAATTTGCGTCTTTTTGATGTCATTGCGTTTTGATATCACAGTTTCGTATCAATGGTATTTTGATATCTCGATCTCTATAGATTACAGGTCTTTATGGTTTTTATCAAGATTTTCCCTGATATCCATTGATACTACTTTTTTGATATCAATTAACGCAGATTCGTCGTTGAAGTAACATGCCTTCTGAATTAAAGTAACACTTAATTGCAATTACAGTAACACAAATGAACGTTCAGGAAAAGGGTTTTGATGATATGCTACAGTAACGTATTGTACACGTTAGGGTAACACCACTTATGAATCACAGTAACACATTATTTGCATTGATGTAACACTGTTTGATTTTGTGCAGGTAGTTGCGCCAGAGATGCGAACGCACAAGACAACACTGGAAAAGGTTTTTGGCGCTGATGTTGAAGTAACTTGCTTTACGAGTTAGAGTAACACAACTTATGAGTTAAAGTAACACATATGTTCCATGAGCGTAACGTTGTTTATTTTTTTCATTAGCATTAGCAAAGAAGCGAATGCACAAGAATGGTGCAGAGATGTGGGTGAGACATTCACTCCGTATATGGGGCAAGTATTCGGAACAATCGACGAGGCGGTGGAATTCTATAAAATCTACGCGTTGGCTTGCGGATTCGAAGTTTTTTTTTTGTGGGTTTACAAGAATAACTGATTTTTTACATATTTTTTACACATAGTGATGTGCAACGTTGCAGTTAACTCTATATTTATTTAATACATGTGTTGTTGGTTAGAGTAACATCTCAGATGTATTGGAGTAACACCATTCGTTCCTTAAAGTAACAGATATATATAATGCATAAAAGTAACTGAGGATATTAGCGTTGTTTACCATTCATTCTTAAATTAACCACAACCATTCCTTATAGTAACATGATTTGTTCGTTAAAGTAACAGCTACACTGCGTTAGAGTAACACGTTTTTTTTGCTACGGTAATAACCCCAATCCCTGATGATGAAACCAACTTTGTAATGCGGGTTAACAACCTTCTTTCTTAGGTTAACATCATACACTCTCATAGTAACACCAGTCGTTCCTTAGAGTAACAGAAACACTTAGTCAGTGTAACAGAATTTAACAGCGTTATTCCATTAGTGATAATCAAAATACCAATTGATATAAAAGTATCAAAAGGATACAAAGCAATATTCGTAATTAGAGAAAAGATAGACATAATTCATTAGAGACATTATTTTTTTCGACCCTTTGTTGGCTTGCTCTTGGGACCGTCGATGATTTTTTGCCTCGCTTCCACATTCTTGTCAACGTTATCCATCAACCATCGAAATCCATGTCACGCAAAATCAATGTTATGCAAATTCTGAATTGCAGAATAACAGATGAATAGTTAATTGAATCGAATTCAATGTAAGTCGTATACCCAGATGACAATATGCAATCACTAATTAGCACACAAAAAGGTTAAAACTCTGAAAATTTCGTAAACCCTAATCATAGAAATATGATCGAAGCGTTCCTTGAGTATAGTTAAAGGGTTGAAATGAATATGACTGCAAAAATTTTTGAATTTCGAAGCTTGTGAGGAAGAAATTTCGAAGCTTATGAAGATGACGATTGTTGAATATGAAGATTGAAAATTATGAAAAGAAAATAATTATGAAGATGAAGGATGAAAGGTTGTACGTTATGTTATGTGTATGAGAAGAGAGAGAGAGGAAGATTTAGTAGAGAGAATTAAGGGAAGAGAGAGATTTCATATATTTTTACCATATATGTCAGTTACTTCTTTTATTACCCAAATCAATCACCACCATCCATCTCCCTCTAAATCAATGGTTGTGATTAGGACTTACGGACTCAAAAATGAAAAGAGGACTCACTTGATCTTTACTCTATATATATATATATATATATATATACACACACACACACACACACACACAGAGAAGAGATCAAATAAGTTCTCCATATGTAATTAAGTCTATATTAAAGTTACAGATGACATACGATAAAGTTGCATTTTTTTAGAATTGATATGTAACTATAACATTCAGCTCTTTTATCACTTCAAGTGATAAAGTGCAACTTTATCATTCATCTCGTGCAACTTTAAGCACTTTTTTGTAACTTTAACACTGGAACTTATGAACTTATACACCTAAAACATCGCGAACCCGTGTCGTGTTGCAGTCCTATCATCATTGGGTGTTTGTTGGGCACTTCTGCAGCCACCAGGTCCAAATCTAGGTGTTATATATATATATATATATATATATATATATATATATATATATATAGGTTCACATAAGGCCAACAACTCTTATAAGTTCATAAGTTCCAGTGTTAAAGTTACACAAAAGGTGCTTAAAGTTACACGAGATGAGTGTTAAAGTTGCACTTTATCATTTGAAGTGATAAAAGAGCTGAATGTTATAGTTACATATCAATTCTGAAAAAATGCAACTTTAACGTATGTCATCTGTAACTTTAATATAGACTTAATTACATATGGTGAACTTATTTGATCCCTTCTATATATATATATATATATATATATATATATATATGTGTGTATATATATATATATATATATATATATATAGAGAGAGAGAGAGAGGTTCTAATGAGTCCCTATATAAGTGTTGAGTCCCTAAGTCCTCATTCCATCCGTTGGATGGGATGAGGATGGATGGACAAGATGCATCCTAATATTTTGTATTAAAAAAAAAAGAGGAAGATTTAGTATCCTAAAATAACTCCCATGATTTTAGGAAACAATAACTCCCATAATCACAATCATTCCTCATTCATTCCATTCATTCATTCATTCATTCATTCACGTTACACGTTCATTATCAAAACCTTAAAAAAAAAAAACGCTCCCATCGATCATCACGTTCGTTCATTCATTCAATCAAATCTGTGCTCGAAATTCCGTTACTATGAATTCAATGATCGCGACATCTTCATTAACGGTTGATAAGCAATTCATCGAGTATAACAATGGTGAGTTTCGATATTGCTTTCATGTTTTGCGTCAATTTTTATTCATTATCTTGATTAATTTGCGTCAATTTGTGTCCATGGTTTGCGTCAATTTTCATGTTGATATTGTTTTCATGGTCGTGTTATTCATCATAGATTCATATGCAAATCGTAGAACACACAAACGGTGAGTATATATGTTTTGTAATTTATACTGGAATCGCCATGAAAGTCGTTAAGATGCTACTCAATTATTAGTTTTTACGTTTACAATATATTGAGTTATTGTAGTTCATATACTGCGTTACTTTAGTGTAGAGCATCTGTTACTTTAATGTCTACCATCTGTTACTTTATATGTCGTGTTACTTTAATACACTCCAGTTGTTACTTTAGTGTTTTTCATCTGTTATTGTAGTGCATTGTAGTGTCCTAAGAATTTAGGAAACTGACATATTAAAAAAAAAAAAAAAAAAAGATATTGTTTCCTATAATAATGGGACGTGATTGCCACCAAAATAGGAAACAATATCAAAGAGTAACGCCATATAAAAAAAAAATACTACTTCCTATAATTATGGGACATGATGACTTCAAAATAGGAAACAATATCAAATAGTAAGATATTGCGTCATACTCTCATTTTTATCAATATATGATTTTTTTGCACTAACTTAGGTGTTATTTTAATGAACATTATCTGTTACTTTAATTCATACTATCTGTTACTTTAATGTCTGACCTATGTTACTTTATATCTGGTGTATAAGCATATTCTGTTAATTTAATTCAATGTTACTTTAGTGCACTTCATCTGTTACTTTAACTCTTGTTATCTGTTACTTTAATCCACATGAATGATGTAGGGATGTGGGTGAGAGTTTCCTCCATTGTGCGGTGGTGAGATTAAATCAAAGCTTCTGAGATAATGATGAAAATATGAAAAAGAAGAAGACGGAGAGAACGAGAAGGATGAAGAAGAAACAGAATTATAAGTAGGACATTATGAGTAACAAGTGTGAAACATTGGAATTGTAATGAAGTTGATTTAGTTGGAATCTTGTACCACTTTTTGTTTTGGAGTATCTTAATAAAAACAAACATTGTTCTTTTTGTTAATTGGAACTCCTGTTTTTGCAAGAGACTATTATACAACGTAACTGATTTTATGAGTTAAAGTAACACAGTTCATGAATTAAAGTAACACATTGTATGAGTTAGAGTAACAGTTTTTGCAAGAGACTATGCAACTTAACAGATTTTATGAGTTAAAGTAACACAGTTCATGAATTAGAGTAACACATTGTATGAGTTAGAATAATAGTTTTTGCAGGATAATATATTAAACAACGTAACAGATTTTATGAGTTAAAGTAACGCAGTTCATGAATTAAAGTAACACGTTATATGAGTTAAAGTAACATAGTATATGGATTATGGCAGTAACATAGTAACATACGTACAATGGCAGTAGGAAAATAATGATTTTTTGGTGAAAATGAAAAAAACAATTTTGAAAAAATTTGTTGTGTGAGAGAAAAAACATTTAAAAAGATTGATAAGAGAGATAAAAGATTTGCATTGAGATAATTAAGGAGGAGAGGAAGAAATGATATATTTACCAAATTTGTTAGTTATTTCCTTAATTATGAGATAAAATCTAGTCCATTAATCTAACCTTGAATCAAGGGCTACGATGGGGACTCACGGACTCAACATATATAAGTGGACTCACCTGATCCCACTTCTATATATATATATATATATATATATATATATATATATATATATATATATATATATATATATATACACACACACACACACACAGAGAGAGAGAGAGAGAAGAGATCAAATAAGTTTTCCATATGTAATTAAGTCTATATTAAAGCCCAAATCCCGAGGTTCGTCTGGCGCGGTGCTGGCTCGGTTCGAGTTTCGGGACCGACTCGGGGTCCCGGTGTCAGAATCGACTCTAATTAGTGTCTATGCGACCGTAACGACACGACTAAGGCTGCCATCATGTTAGTTTGATTTGCCCTAGTAATTTATTTGATCCGTTCTATAGAAAAACTACCTAAAACATCGCGAACCCGTGTCGCGTTGCAGTCCTATCGTCATTGGGTGTTTGTTGGGCACTTCTGCAGCCACCAGGTCCAAATCTAGGTGTCTACAATATATATATATATATATATATATATATATAGATTTAAGATCACGTGAGAACCATCAACTTGATGAGAACCTTGAGAACTCCATTAAATTATTATTTTTTTCGAAATTTAATGACATATTTGAATTCGTCGTACAATTTAATGGTTGGGTAACATATTTTTCGGTAAAAAAATTCTCGTTTAGTGACGGAAACGGAAACATATAATTTTAGTGTACCTAATACTCGTTTTAGTGTATCTAATTTTTTTGATGTACCTTATTGCACTTTTAGTGTACCTAAATCGCATTTCAGTGTACCCTTTCAACTTTTCGTGAATAAGTAGCAATTTTCTTAATATTTGTAATATAATATGATTAGTTATGCCTAATAAAGCATTTGAATAAATTAAGCTAAGAGTAAATTAGTCATCTAAATTTTCGAAAAAAAAAAATTGAGTTTTTATTGAGGTTCTCACGGTTCTCAACGAGTTGTGGTTCTCACCGGATCTTCACTCTATATATATATATATATATATACACACACACACACACACACACACACACAGAGAGAGAGAGAGAGAAGAGATCAAATAAGTTCTCCATATGTAATTAAGTCTATAATAAAGTCCAAATCCCGAGGTTCGCCTGGCGCGGTGCTGACTCGGTTCGAGTTTCGGGACCGACTCGGGGTCCCGATGTTAGAATCGACTCTAATTAGTGCCTATGCGACCGTAACGACACGACTAAGGCTGCCATCATGTTAGTTTGATTTGCCCGAGTAATTTATTTGATCCGTTCTATAGAAAAACTACCTAAAACATCGCGAACCCGTGTCGCGTTGCAGTCCTATCGTCATTGAGAGTTTGTTGGGCACTTCTGCACTAGGTCCAAATCTAGGTGTCTACAATATATATATATATATATATATATATATATACACACACACACACACAGTATATATACACACACAGAGAGAGAGAGAGAAGAGATCAAATAAGTTTTCTATATGTAATTAAGACCATATTAAAGTTACAGATGACATACGATAAAGTTGCATTTTTTTAGAATTGATATGTAACTATAACATTCAGCTCTTTTATCACTTCAAGTGATAAAGTGCAACTTTATCATTCATCTCGTGCAATTTTAAGCACTTTTTTGTAACTTTAACACTGGAACTTATGAACTTATAAGAGTTGTTGACCTTATGTGAACCTATATATATATATATATATATATATATATATATATATATATATATATATATATATATTGTGGACATGACATAGGTCCACCCCGACGCGGCCACGCGCGGGTTTGGGGAGGCGAATGAATCTCCATATGAGATGGTCAAATTGAAATTTAAATCGAAGTTGGAGTCGCCACCGAATTTTATGGTTATTCGGAACCGTTCGAGCCCACTCTATGTCGTAGTGGGCCGTATACAAAATACGGCCCATTTCCGATGTCAGAGTTTATTGAGCTCGTCCCTTTGACGTTCGATATCGAAGCCGACTTGATCGGTTAATCGTATATTGAAAGACTCTCGTTGTCAATGGATTCGGACATCCGGAAACCACGGTTCTGAGTAAGGGGTGAGGGTACGTGTTGGGAAGTTCACTAAGAACACCCAACCCCGCCCGCACATTAGCGGCCTCTACTAGGATATCGAATGATTTTTTTAATACGCGCGTTAGTAATACGATGAATGATATGCAAACATTGTTTTCCTAAACATGCGAGGAATTGAATGGGTTGCTAAGTCGATTTAATGCATGAAAATTTAACGTCAAAGTTGAATTTAGCATGTGAGGTTCGTTTTAGTATAATAAAACAAAAGATGAAACAAAGATGAATTTGCTACGAGATAAACAAACGAGTTAGTATCGATTTGTAAAAATAATATAGCAAATAAAATAAATATACGAGATCGAGAAAATAAATATTAATCAAAATCTGAAAAATATCGCTAAAAACGCTGTTTTGTATAAAAAACGAAGTTCGAAAAAAAAAAAAAAAGAAGGTGCGTCGTGGCAGCCGGCCGCGCGGCTCGCCTGGGATGCCGGCGAGTCGCGTGTCGGTCTGTTTTTGAAGACGATTTTTCGAAGATACGATGCTTTTATTAAATCACGTACAAATATTGCATAATTTGTACTCGATCTAATATTTTCGATATTCGTTATATTCGATAATTGACTACGAAATCAATATCAAATACTCCGAAGAAAAGATATAAATTTTATAAATCGTTTCGTAGAATAATAAAATAAAACGAACGAAAAAGCTAAAAAAAGACTCGGGTTTCAGGCCCGTGCGCGAGTCGCCTGGGAGTGGCGCGACTCGCGTGCGGGTCTGTCCGATTTTATTTTTTTGTTCGAAATTGCTAATTTTGATAAATCGCGTACAAAATATGAATTAATTTATACTCGATTTTATGTTTTCAATATTCGTCGTACCCGATATTCGATTATGAAATCGATATCGAGTATTTGGAATGAATAAAAAAAAAGTTTTGTAAAAAGAAGTTTGAACGAAAAAAGATGTAACGATTTTTAACATCGTCGAGATTTAATATAATTCTTTTTGATACAATATTCGATTATAGAGAATCGATATCATATTTTTAAGAATTTTGTTATATGAAAATAGTTTTTGTAGTATCGGTATTAGAAAATAAAAAAAGTGACGAACGACCCGTAAAAAAAGGACGACACTCGACCCATAAAAAGACGGACGACGAGAAGGAGGAGAGAAGAAGAAGGAGAAATCGGGTTTGGTACACCCTCAACCTACATGCTTCTGTTTACTCGGATCGGGGCTCGTCGGGACGTGGCTTGGGTACAAGAGCGTCGAGTGGATGTCAGTGAGTCATGGTGGCTCGGTTGGGGCGTGAGACGTGTGAAGGGTGTCGGGTATCGGGGCCGGTTTCTTCGGGAATAATATCGGTTTTCTCGATGCTAAGTGTGTAATTGATATATGATTATTTATGTGTATATAGATGATTGATAATTGTTGATGTTTTTCTCTGTCCGAAAGTGTTGTATGCAAGGGGCTATTTATAGGGAATTCCCGACCTTGGCTAGGAGAGTTTGAACTACCGTTTAAGATAGGAAATATAGGAAGTCGAAAGGTATGAGGATTCCGCTTGCTTGTCGAAGAAGCAAGGGAACACGGCTGGTTTGTGCTGCTCGGCCGAGTGTTTGCACTCGGTCGGGTGTTCGATTCAGTTTTTGGATAGAATTCCTACTTGAGATCGAATTCTATCCTTAAACGGATTTGTTTAATATTTTGTGAAGTTGATTTTTCGTAGGATTGGAGTATTAATCAGCCGTGTGAGGTGTCACGGCTGACTCGCGTGTCTCGGGAAAAGTTTTGACGGGTTTTGACTCGGTCGTTAAAAGACGGTTTTACCCCTGGTGTCGGAATTGACCCAAATTAGTCTTATTTGACTCGAAACGACCCACTGGGCCTGATTTTGAGATTGGTTTTGTGAGATATGTACTCCATAATGAGCCCAAGCCAAATGCCAATGATTTTGAGCCCGTTTCTGAGTATTTAAAGCAAGTTTGCGTCCGATCATCATCGGGTGTTTGTCGGAAACTACTATAGACACCTGGCGGTCAAAATGTGGGTGTCTACAGAGCCCCCACTCTGACTGAGGCTTGGACAGGGCGAAAGTCAGAGTAGCCACCAGGTCAACCAAAGATTAAAACCTGACAGCTTCCGGTCGGGTCGTTTAAGGTCCATTAGACCTGCGTAAAGGGCCCGCCGGCCGGAGACTAGAAATGTACCTGAGTTGATGATGATAACTCCGTGGGGAATCGGACTTGTCGTATATGTCTATGTCGCTGGGGAGTTGATTGCACGGTTTTGCTTGAGCCGTCCTGTATAATGATTTATGCAAAGTTTGCATGTAACACATTTTTAGGAGAAATGACTCGTGTTGGGGAATAAAAATTTGAAGAAGATTTTTTTGAAATTTGGAAGGATTTTGAAAATAAGGTATTTTGACTCTGAGGAGGAATAGGAATGCTCGGGATGACTTAGCTAAATCCTAGGAAAAGGGCCTGTATGCTAAATCCCTTGGGATTAGGAATCCCAAAGTGAGGAGGAGAATTTGATTTCATGCTATAAATACCCTTCTCCCTGCTCACAATTTATTCACAATTCATCAATCCTCTTCTCCCTTCAAAGAAAAAACACGCCTTGAGAAACTTATTTCCTCTTTTCAGAAATTCATCATGGGTATTGATCGATTAGTCGGAATGTTGCAAGATTGGTCTCGAATTTTCAGGGATGCAGATAAAGTTATTTTGAATCAGAATGGCGTCACCCAGCTATCCACAATCCGCCAGATGCAAGTGGACCGTCACTTTTTCGATGCTTGCCTGTCCTACTGGGATGATACTTATCATGTTTTTAGGTTTCCTCGAGGCGAAATCTGTCCCATTCCTGAGGAAATAGCTGCTGTAGGGGGGTGGAATCCCATTCTTCGCCCTGCCGTCCCGTTTTCAGTCCGTGACATAAGGAGAAAATTACGAGAGTTCTTAGGGCTTTCTCATATGGAGGTATCTCGTATGATAGAAGGAGATACAGTTTCCTTGATCGACCTGGCTGAGAAATTTATGAACCCAGATGATGTCCGGGTTAGGCCGGTATATAGCCGTAGGGCTTTTACTTTTTGCATGCTCCACGTCTATGCTTTCGAGGGTCATATGGATTTGCTATCTTGTATGGGCCATGTCAGACTTCTTGCTGTAGCTGATCTGATGGAGACAGAGCATAGCCCGGCTTGGTTGATTATTGGGGAGATTATCCAGGGTTTAGACAATCGTAAGAGGGATCCGTCGATCAGGCTGACCGGTAGCACCCTTCTTCTACAAGTAGGCTGATTTTTTTTCTCGATTTTTGCAATTTTTTATTTTTTCAATTTCGGTCTTCGATTTTTCGCGGCTTCCGTGGTTTTTTCTCGATTTTCCCGTTTTCTCGTTTGCGATTTTCTGCGATTTTTTTTTTCTTTTTTTTGAAAATCGACTTTGAATTTTGCGATTTTGACTTTTCAGCTATGGCTTTTTGAGAGGCTATCGATCTTGGATCCTCCTCTAGATGTAAGCCGATATCGCCCGAATCAAGTGATGACAAGAAGACGGACGTTGACTTTTCTCGTCTTACTACTCAAAAATTCTGCGACGAGCTGTTGTCTTTCCATGGAGGCCCATTGATCCGTTGGACCGTACCTTGGTGGCCCATTTACGTTTGGACCGGATTAGAATTGCGAGATAGGGCCCGTTATCAACTAATCCTATCTTTCAGGCAGACGATTCATCTCTATCCCGATCGCATACTTAGGCAATATGGTCGGGCCCAAAGAATCCCGGAAATCGAGGCGATCGTGAGTGAATCTACTCAGCTAACGGACGTGATGTGTGATACTTGGGCGCAAAGATGGTATACCCGGCACACTTGGCCCGTTTCTAAAGCTTCTCCCTCGATCTGGGTATCAGATTCTTATACGAAGTGGACCCAGGCAGATTCTGCTAAAGCCCGTGCTGCTTTAAAGACTGATGAAGCCTTTGACTTGCTGCGCCGAGAACAGGCTAAAGATAATCGAGGTTTCTTTGACGACGGCGACACCCCAGCTACAATGGTCCGACTGATGTCAGGCCAGAAAGGGAAGGCTAAGACTTTGACTAAAGGGTCCAGCACTAAAGGTACATGGGGGAAGATAAGCCCCCAGACGGACATAGAAAGGAGACTCGGTCCAAGACTGGCAGCTAAGGACCGACTTGGTCCTCAGGATAGACTACCCGAGCACGTACGGGCTCGGATCGAACCGGTGCAGGAGAAACTGTAACACCCCCATTTACCTGGAAGCCTTATCAAGACATTTCCAAGTAAATAAAGTTGTTACCATCTCGGTATAACCCGAGGTAGTAGTCCATTACAATACAATTCAGAAACCAATCATTTAAAACTAAATAATGAATTATTACAATCTCGTATCTACAGGGTGCAGTGGCACAATTATAGCAGCGGAAGCACAACTTAAAAAGATTATAAAATACATATAAATGTGTTCAGTGATAGCGCAGACCCGTCCCGTAAAGTCAACCCGAATACAATCATCACACATCATCAACCTGCACACTATCACTGCTCCCCAAAAGACCGAAGATGTCAAATGGATCGTCGCAGGTCCCCAAATAAAATAGGGTGACAATAGACAGAGAGTACGGTTAGAACATGCTAGCATTATAACACAAGTACGTAATATAAAATATCCAGTCTCAACCGTCTCAGTACCATCATCGGTACCAATCAAGAATATCATCTCCACATCTCAGTAGCATCACGGTACCAATCAATAATCTCATCTCAACATTCTCAGTACCGTCCCGGTACCAATCAATAATCTCATCTCAACTCTTCTGGCAGGCCCTTTCATTCCGAGTGTGCACACCCCCCCGCAGGTTCAACAACCCGCGAGGAGAAATCAGGGAGGGGACCGTGATCAAGGGTCCCGGCTAGGTCTAAAGCTAGCCTCACCAACTCCAATATATCAATATTCATCGATCATTCCACCATCATTATTCAACATCGTTCTCATCAGCACGATATCACATCGTACTCATAACTCATACATGCATCATAACATTAACGTATTCTAAGTAAGGAAAACCTTACCTTTACAAGCGTGTCACAAGCACAATCAAGCGGGTTAAAAGACCTCCTCTAAAACATTCATCACCTACAATCAATTGGTATTAACATATAAGTACTACTTAGATTGATCATGCTCTAAGCCGTTACTAACATTAAAGACTTAATATTAAATTCCAATTTTACAGCATTGTACTGTCTTGTTATAAAATTCATAATTAAATAACTATTACTTCAATTAATACGAGACCAACTGTGTTAGAACCGTGACCATCTTGTCTACCATTTATCTTTTATGACCTTTATCTAAATATCAACTTAACATTGACTTATAACCTGATCTCTACAGACTGACTGAATTCGTCGCATAAAAACTATTGATGAGTTACTAATACTAGACTAATCCTTTTAACTCCATTCTAACTTATATTATCAAATAGACTCAATGAATTTAATGTTGGATGAAATTAAAACTCAATTATGATATATAAATTCGTTTTACCACCCATTACTATATAGCATTACTGAATCAGTGAATTATAAACGACGGTTCACAAATAAATTCTCTAGAAGAAACGACTTTGAATCTGATTACGAAATTTGACAGACATAAACTAGACTTGAAATAAATTAGGGTTTGTTCTTTGCCCTTTTCTCAATTCGAAACATAAACACGTATATCAATGAACACAAGACAGTACTACGAATCTGAGAATTTCAGTAACTATTTCCTAATTAATGTCTTTAATATAATCTTCCTCCTAATTTGTATTGGGAATGGTAAGCACGACTAAACCCTAATTATACTCTTAAACATCATTAAAATAAAGTTAAGGAACTTACATGACTCAATCATATAAATGAATTGCTCGGATACGATTTGGGATCGAATCCTCTTCTCCTCTTCTCTCTTCCTATTTCTCTCTTCTCCTTTCTCTTCTTGAGTGTGCATTGTGAGTGAAGGTAGTTTAGGGTTTGCTCCATTGTGATTAGGGTGGTTATACGTGGGTCTAAGTAATATTCGGAGTATTTGATTAAAAGTGGGTTAAAAACCTGGATTGACCAATTTCAATCTGTTTTGCTGGTTTATTCCTCTATAAAGTCATAACTCAATGGGTTTGGGTTGCCACCGCCAACTCGGGTGTTAATACTGAGTCACAAGGCAGGTATTACAGAAACCGAAGTCGAAGAAGCGGGTTCGAGTAAAGGAAGTTCCACTTGTGATTAGGGAACGTTCGCCCCACCTCGTCGACCTCGAGATCCGCGTGACTCGAAAGATAAGGGGAAGGGAAAAATGTACGAGTAGTCTCCTAAATTTTATTATTTAAGTATTACTACTATTTTTGTGTGACTTTTGTGTGATTTATTTTTGCGTGAGGCATTTTTTTGAAATAATAAAAGACATATTAGTGAAAACCGTTCCTGTCTTTTCGCTATTGCAGTGGTTGTACCCTTTAGAGGGGTTGCCTACGTATCCACGATTAGTGGAATCAAACCAACCGTAGTTCAGACATAGATTTTTGCAATTTTCTAAATACATCAAGACTATTAGTTTGAGATGTGTGACAGTAGGATCAGTAATCCTAACTTATTGACTTGCTTAATTTTTGAAAATTTATAAAAAAAGATAAACTTTTAGCAAATGACATTGAGATAAGGTTAGGGGTAGTAGCGCTTCAACTGGTCCAAGTTGGTTGGGTTGACAAATTCGTTCTCATCCAAGTCTGTTAGCATTACTGCTCCTCCTGATAAAACCTTCTTCACTAAATACGGTCCGGCCCAATTAGGTTTGAATTTTCCTTTTGGGTCGACTGGAAGCAAAGCACGGACAGATTTTAGGACTAGATCGCCCTCTTTGATATTTCTGGGCCTAACCCTTTTGTTGAAAGCCCGTTTTATCCTTTTTTGATATATTTGGATATTGTTGAGGGCTCGGGATCGTCGTTCGTCCAAGAGAATCAACGAATTGTATCGGGCTTGGACCCAATCTGCTTCAGGCACCTGACTTTCGAGTAGAATCCTCAGAGATGGTACCTCAAGCTCGACCGGCTGGACCGCCTCCATCCCATACGTCAGATAGTATGGAGTTGCCCCGGTTGCAGTGCGGATTGAGGTCCGGTATCCCCATAAGGCGAAAAGGATTTTATCGGGCCAATCCCGGTAATTATCAGTCATCTTTTTTAGTATGGTGACAATCGTTTTGTTAGCTGCTTCTACCGCTCCATTTGTTTGGGGACGGTAAGGCGATGATGTATGCCTTTGAATCTTATATTATGCTAGCGAAGTAGCGGTTTCAGCTTGGAAATGGGTCCCGTGATCACTGATGAATTCGTGCGGGATCCCGTATCGGCATATAACTTTATCTTGGATAAATTTTGCTACGTGCTTGGCGTTCAAGACACGATATGATTCGGCTTCGACCCATTTAGTAAAATAGTCAATAGCCACCAGAATGAAGCAGTGACCTCCCGTCCCGGAAGGGTTCACCTTTCCGATTATATCAATTCCCCAAGTTGAGAATGGCCATGGTGATGTCATAGTATATAACATGGATGACGGCATATGCTAGACGTTTCCGAAAATTTGACAGTTGTGACAGTGCTTGACATATAACTGACAGTCGGCCTCCATGCTATTCCAATAGTACCCGAGTCTTGCAATTTTTCGGGCTAGCATATGGGCGTTCATATGCGGGCCATTCTCACCATCGTGTACCTCGGCCATGACCTTTTCGGCCTGTGTTTTGTCGATGCATAGGAGTAAAGCCCCCTGTGCCGTCTTTTTGTACAACTGTTCATCGTCCGTGCGGATGAACTGAGAGGCCCATTTTCGTAGGGCTTTCTTGGCCCGGTTTTCAGATCCCGGAGGATATTCTCCTGACGTCAAGTAGGTGAGAATAGCCTGGTACCAAGGTTCTGGGTCAGTTATTTCGATGTCTTGGATAGCGTTGATATATGCCGGCTCGGACCGTCTTTCGACGCAAATCGGCATGCTGGTTAGGTGTTCCGGGATATTCAGTAAAGATGCTAATTTGGATAGCGCATCTGCAAACTGGTTTTCTTCCCGGGGTAGATAGATGTATTCCACTTTTTGGAACTGTTTTTCGAGAACCCTTACTCGCGCAAGCTACGAGATTTGCGTTCCGGGTTTTCCATGTCTGGAGTGCTTGATTGATGACTAATGATGAGTCACCATGGACCCGGAGGTTCGTCATTCCTAAATCAGCGGCGGCTTGCAACCCGTGAATGCATGCTTCGTATTCGGCTGCGTTATTAGTCACGTCAAAATCTAACTTGATGGATTATGGGGTGTGCTCCCCTTGTGGTGAGATTAGTAAAATCCCGACACCAAATCCTCGAAAGTTGGATGCCCCATCAAAATATAGATCCCATGTCTCTGTGTCGGTATGGAATATATCTTCGTCAGGGAAGGCCCAAGTATCGGTATGTCCCTCTTCAGATACCGGACTATCGGCGAGAAACTCGGCTACTACTCGGCCTTTGATGGCTTTTAACGGTACGAACTTGAGGTCGAACTCAGCTAGCATTAAAGTCCATCTAGATATCCTCCCATTGAGGATGGGCTTCTCGAGCAGATACTTGATTGGATCCATTCTTGATAGTACGTGAACTTTGTGGCTAAGCATGTAATGTCGGAGCTTTTTAGTGGCCCAAACTAGAGCTAGGCACGTCTTTTCAAGCATCGTATATTTGCATTCGTACTCTAGGAACTTTTTACTGATGTAGTAAATAGTCCATTCTTCCGAGTCGACCGTCTGGGCTAGCATAGCCCCCATGGCTGTCCCAGTCGTTGTCAGATATAATGTCAAAGGTAAGCCGTGTTGAGGGGGCATTAATACCGGCGGAGATGACGAAAGCTGCTTGACATTTGTCGTCCCACAGTACCCGCTCTCCTATCTTCAGTTTTTTGAAAATGGGCTCACATACCATGGTTAGCTTCGAAATAAACCTGCTGATATATTGGACTTTCCCGAGAATCCCCCTAATCTCCTTTTTGGTTTTAGGCGGCCGCATCTCGGTAATGGCCTTGATTTTGGCTGGGTCAACCTCGATGTCGCGCTGGCTGACGATATGGCCCAGTAACTTGCCCGGTGTTGCCCCGAAACTGCATTTTTGAGGGTTTAACCTCATGTTGTACTTGCGTAGTCGGGTGAAGAACTTCCTAAGGGCTGGAATATGCCCGTTTCGTTCTTTGGACTTAACGATCATATCGTCCACGTAGACCTCTACTTCCTTATGCATCATATCATGTAGTAAGGTAGTGGCGGTCCGTTGGTAAGTGACACCGGCGATGATAAGCCCAAATGGCATAACGGTGTAACAGTAAGTCCCCCAAGGTGTAGTGAAGGTGGTCTTACTCATGTCTTCTTTTGCCATTTTGATCTGATTGTATCCGGCATACCCGTCCATAAAGGATAGAAGAGCATGGTCGGTCGTGTTGTCCACCAGTATGTCGATGTGTGGCAACGGGAAATCGTCTTTCGGGCTGGCCTTATTAAGGTCCCGGAAATCTACACAGACTCGTACCTTTCCGTCTTTCTTGGGTACCGGTACGATATTTGCAACCCAGTCTGGATATTCAGACACTTGGATAAAGCCCGCTTTGAATTGTTTGTCAACTTCTTCATTGACTTTGAGAGACCATTCGGGCCTCATTCTTCGGAGTTTTTGCTTTACCGGCTTACACCCGTCTTTGATGGGTATACGGTGTTCGGCTATCTCCCGATCTATCCCCGGCATGTCCTTGTAGGACCATGCGAAGACGTCTTTGAGTTCATGGAGGAGATCTGTGAATTGTTGTTTCTCCTCGGGGTCTAGGGATAAACCTAACTTAAGCATCTGAGGCTCTAAAGGGGTTCCTACATTGATGGAGTCAGTTTCTTCAATGACCGGATCTCGGGATTCCCTTTGTTCGAGCTGCTCGACTAGATGCGGAGGTAGTGGTACCTGTCCGTCGGGTTTCTCAATGTCATTGCAAATAAAGTTTTTGAAAATGTTTTGAAAATAAGATAAGTCGTAAGCAGAACGGTTATCGTTATTATTGATAGAGAGCTTCGAAAATAGCTCAAAGAGAGCAGCCATCTGATCGCTGGTCAGAGGCGGTATAGGGAGTGCTCTCGGGACAGACTCCGAGGCTCCCAGAGGTGCAGCTAAAGGAAAAGGGGTTACAGACTCGACCCTAGTACTGGACCTTCTAGACCTAGACTCAGACTCCGACTCTGACTCTGACTCGGACTCGTCGCCCTGCATGTCTCCTTCGCCGGTACTGAGCTTATAGACTCGACCCTCGCTGTCGGTCCACTTGACCGTCTTCCTCCAAGCCCTCTTTCCAGTGTCAGCACCTACTTCAGAGATCAGCTTGGTTGGTTCGAACTTGCTGCTGTGGAGGATCAGGTTGACTAATTCCTCCTTAGGAGTCGGGACGATCCTACTTTCTCCGAACAGGAGCCCCAGCATGGGCTCGGTATGGTTCGAATCATCCTTTGATTCGGCCTGGATGAGAGTAAAGATATCATCTGGGATGAAATTGACCTCAGGATAAGTTATAGTGGGCTGATAGAGACCCGTCTAGACAGCTCCGAATACCGGAGTGACAAAGTAATCGTTCAGTTTTGGGCTGTAAGGGTCCAAGTGGGTACCCTTGAGAATATTGCAGGCCTTTTGGATGCCGGCCCGGACCACATTTTCCGGGGTTAAGGCATACCCTAAACCGAATTTTGCGTCCTCATTGCTTAAGACGTCG
This sequence comes from Agrostemma githago, assembly GCA_958450325.1. Taxonomy (NCBI): domain Eukaryota; kingdom Viridiplantae; phylum Streptophyta; class Magnoliopsida; order Caryophyllales; family Caryophyllaceae; genus Agrostemma; species Agrostemma githago. Next base: position 34,235,122 of record OY288261.1, read on the forward strand.
ATGACTTTGCCAGCCGGGAGAACGGGCCTCGAAGTAGCCCCCGGCAGGTAGCCTAAATTTTGCAACATTGTGTCGATGCTGGTGGTGAAATAGGGCCTGAGGAGATACTCTTCATCGATCATTCCCACAAAATTGAAGCCTCGTGGGTCGGTCGAGCCAGCCGTGTTGCAGCTTGACATGGCTATTGGAGTAGCTTCGAGGGTGATGACCCCGTCTTGTAAAGGTAACTTGACCTTCCTGTGGAGAGTGGAGGACACGGCTTTGACCGCGTGGATCCAGGGTCTTCCAAGTAGCAGATTGAACGATGATGTAACATCGATCACTTGAAATTCGAGCTCCTTCTCGATCGGGCCGGTTATGACGGTTAGCTTAACGGCCCCAGCAACGGATTTTGGGCTCCCGTCGAAAGCCTGGATAGTTTGCACGGTAGGAAGGTAGTCAGCCTCGGTAATGCCGAGAGCCTTTGCAGTCCTTAAAGGAAGTACATTCACAGCTGACCCGTCATCTATTAGGGTCATAGGTAGATACTTGCCCCGACAAATCATCGTGATATATAAGGCCAGGTTGTGGGTGGCCCCAAATGGTGGCAGATCGGATTCAGAGAAGGTGATAAGTGGGCCTTCTCCTTTGGACTTGCCCTTGAGGTGAGGCAAAATAGTGGCTACCATTTCGGTGGGAGTAACCAGCGAGTCTACCTTGATTTCATCGAGAGCCTTAGTAAGTGTTGCCCGATGCTCCTGAGAACTAACCAGAAGCTGCCATATAGTGAGATCAGTTCGGACCCTTTTCAGTTGCTTGACTAGGGCCGTGTCGGTGTTTGGTTCTTCAGGTGCGGATTCCATCTTGGATGGGTCAGTGACGGATCCCGGGGTCGAAGGTCCGACCGTGATGACATGCGTACCGGCCAGGGCCTTAGTTTTGGCCTTTCTAATTTCTTTGGCAGTGATGGGGACGGTCTCCCCCTTAGCCAGATAAACATCATCCTCATCGTCATTCCATATCCCGTTGATTTGGGGAATGAAAGGGGAAATCAGATGAGTACAGTCGACTACTTCTCCAGTGAAAATGGCGTGAGTAGCAAGAGGATTATTTTTGTTACTCGGCTTGTCACTGGGTAGTGGTATCTTCCCACTCTCGATCAGATCTTGAATGAGATGCTTTAACTTCCAGCATTTTTCGGTGTCATGCCCGTTGCCCTGGTGATAGCGGCAATAGGCCTGAGCGTTGTAGCTTTTGGACCGTTTCTCGACAGGAACCTCCGGCATTGGGCCTATTGGCTGGATCAGGCCCTTAGAGGATAGCCTTTGGAAGGCGTCGGCATAAGTAGTCCCTATGTTCGTGAACACTCGGGCTGGAGTATTCTTTTTGGTTGAGGTGTCTAGCAAATTAACCTCGTCGAAGATGCTTCGGGCCGCAATTGTAGTTGCGGGCTTGCCTGAAGATGAACTGGCTCCTTGATAACCCTTTGTAGAGGCCTTGGTAAGGCTCTCTAACCTTAAATCGTCTTCGATTCTTGTACCCATCTCGGTTAAGGTGGCGAAATTGGGTATGATAGCGTACCGGAGATGGATCCGGTAAGATGGGAGGAGGTTTTTCACAAAGGCCTCCACTAATACCTTTTCGTTGGGCTTGTCGACCAGCTTGACACTTTCGGCCCTCCACCTTTGGAGGTATTTGGTGAAACCCTCCTTTGGCTCTTGGGCCATGACCTCGAGAGTACGCATGGTTGTCTGGATTTCCGCATTGTCGGCGTAGTTCCGAGCGAATTCTGTTGCTACGTCGTCCCAAGACTTGTTTTTTTTTGGAGTCGAGCTTATAGAACCAAGCTTTCGGGTGCTTCTCTAGCGAGGAGGCAAACAGATGCTTGAACATGTCCGACTTGACTCCTTTTAGGGCCATAAACTCTTTGAAGGCCCGGATATGTAATACCGGGTCTTCGGTTCCGTCGAACATCGGGAGGCCTGTCAAGTTGAGATTGGCAGGCAGTTGGTCAGTTAGGGGAGAATAGGTTCGAGCATTCTCCGTATAGATCGAGTTGTGGGCCGACAAGTGGACCTACTCTTGTAGCTTGAGGACCGCGCTAGTCAATTCGGCTAAAGGCCCATGAGTTTCATCTTCATCCCTCGGCCTGTCCTGCTCTATGGCGCTAACCCGGGTAACAATGGCGATCTGGTCGCCCCTGATTTGGTCGAGTTGTTCTTGGATCTTGGCCAACGAGGCGGTCAGTTAATCGATTGAGTCCTTAGTCATGGTTCGGGTGTAAGGTGGCCTGTCTGTAAGAATACCACGTAATCAGCGACTAGCCCAAATCATAGAACTAAAGTACATCTCGAGCAAGGAAAAAGGAAACTAGAGAGGTAATGACTCGGAAAAGACATCTAGACGGATGACTTGTGAGAGGTGGGCCTCCTTTAGGATCGAGCTGTGTGGGCTGGGCCCTGTTCGGAAGGAGGTTCACGTGAGATATCCCCGGACTTCTAGACTCGATTGTGTAGACGGGCCGACCCTTGTAGGAATATGTCCTACGTAGGTGGGCCTTGCCTTAGTATAATAAGGCGGACTGGGATAGGGAGGAAATCCGTGATATAAGATCGACGGAGTTTCGACGCTAGAAGACTCGACGACTTACGACATGACCCGACACTGCTAAATACGGGAAGTCCTAAGAAAAGGAAGGTTTTGAAATTGAAGTTTTGAAAGCCCGAAGGAAAAATTCGAAGAACCGGCCCTTTTTCGAAAGAAAAACGGAAAAGGTGGACCGGGTTACGGGTTTGAAAGTTCGAAAATATTTTCGAGTTTTGAAATGGGCATAGTACCGGCTAAAAAATAGGCTATTTTGAGTAAAATCGTGGATCCTAAAATCGGTATATGTCCCGGGTTTTGAAATTGGATATTTTGAAAAAGATGCAATTTTGAAAAAGACGGTTTTTGAAAAACGACTTGTAAATCCGGTAGCACGTAGTCATGGAAACAGTATAACGATGCCATGTATGCTCTGATTCTAAGTCTCGGTCAGTCTGAAAGGGTCTATACCAGTGTACACAGCCTATCGAGAATCAGGGCGGACTTCCTAAGTCGAGTTGAGCTTAGAACATGCCGTAAAACCCATACGAATCGGCTAATGGACACCTTTGACATATCCAATTTGGACTACATCGATAGTATAGTGGAACGTCGGTCACCAGTACCGGCCCGGGAAAATATGGGGTTATGCATGAACCGTAAAACTAAAACGCGTATTGTACTAGTCAAACGATTTCTATTCGAGTCTCACCCTGAGGATGCTGAAGGTCAGTAACGTATCAGCTAATCCCCAGCGGAGTCGCCAAATTGTGGACATGACATAGGTCCACCCCGACGCGGCCACGCGCGGGTTTGGGGAGGCAAATGAATCTCCATATGAGATGGTCAAATTGAAATTTAAATCGAAGTTGGAGTCGCCACCGAATTTTATGGTTATTCGGAACCGTTCGAGCCCACTCTATGTCGTAGTGTGCCGTATACAAAATACGGCCCATTTCCGATGTCAGAGTTTATTGAGCTCGTCCCTTTGACGTTCGATACCGAAGCCGACTTGATCGGTTAATCGTATATTGAATGACTCTCGTTGCCAATGGATTCGGACATCCGGAAACCACGGTTCTGAGTAAGGGGTGAGGGTACGTGTTGGGAAGTTCACTAAGAACACCCAACCCCGCCCGCACATTAGCGGCCTCTACTAGGATATCGAATGATTTTTTTAATACGCGCGTTAGTAATACGATGAATGATATGCAAACATTGTTTTCCTAAACATGCGATGAATTGAATGGGTTGCTAAGTCGATTTAATGCATGAAAATTTAACGTCAAAGTTGAATTTAGCATGTGAGGTTCGTTTTAGTATAATAAAACAAAAGATGAAACAAAGATGAATTTGCTACGAGATAAACAAACGAGTTAGTATCGATTTGTAAAAATAATATAGCAAATAAAATAAATATACGAGATCGAGAAAATAAATATTAATCGAAATCTGAAAAATATCGCTAAAAACGCTGTTTTGTATAAAAAGCGAAGTTCGAAAAAAAAAAAAAAAAAAGAAGAAGGTGCGTCGTGGCAGCCGGCCGCGCGGCTCGCCTGGGATGCCGGCGAGTCGCGTGTCGGTCTGTTTTTGAAGATGATTTTTCGAAGATTCGATGCTTTTATTAAATCACGTACAAATATTGCATAATTTGTACTCAATCTAATATTTTCGATATTCGTTATATTCGATAATTGACTATGAAATCAATATCAAATACTCGGAATAGTTTTAGAAAAGATATAAATTTTATAAATCGTTTCGTAGAATAATAAAATAAAACAAACGAAAAAGCTAAAAAAAGACTCGTGTTTCAGGCCCGTGCGCGAGTCGCCTGGGAGTGGCGCGACTCGCGTGCGGGTCTGTCCGATTTTATTTTTTTGTTCGAAATTGCTAATTTTGATAAATCGCGTACAAAATATGAATTAATTTATACTCGATTTTATGTTTTCAATATTCGTCGTACCCGATATTCGATTATGAAATCGATATCGAGTATTTGGAATGAATATAAAAAAAGTTTTGTAAAAAGAAGTTTGAACGAAAAAAAGATGTAACGAGTTTTAACCTCGTCGAGATTTAATATAATTCTTTTTGATACAATATTCGATTATAGAGAATCGATATCATATTTTTAAGAATGTTGTTATATGAAAATAGTTTTTGTAGTATCGATATTAGAAAATAAAAAAAGTGACGAACGACCCGTAAAAAAAGGAGGACACTCGACCCATAAAAAGACGGACGACGAGAAGGAGGAGAGAAGAAGAAGGAGAAATCGGGTTTGGTACACCCTCAACCTACATGCTTCTGTTTACTCGGATCGGGGCTCGTCGAGACGTGGCTTGGGCACAAGAGCGTCAAGTGGATGTCGGTGAGTTATGGTGGCTCGGTTTGGATGTGAGACGTGTGAAGGGTGTCGGGTATCGGGGCCGGTTTCCTTCGGGAATAATATCGGTTTTCTCGATGCTAAGTGTGTAATTGATATATGATAATTTATGTGTTTATATCGATGATTGATAATTGTTGATGTTTTTCTCTGTCCGAAAGTGTTGTATGCAAGGGGCTATTTATAGGGAATTCCCGACCTTGGCTAGAAGAGTTTGAACTACCGTTTTAGATAGGAAATATAGGAAGTCGAAAGGTATGAGGATTCCGCTTGCTTGTCGAAGAAGCAAGGGAACACAGCTGGTTTGTGCTGCTCGGCCGAGTGTTTGCACTCGGTCGGGTGTTCGATTCGGTTTTTGGATAGAATTCCTACTTTAGATCGAATTCTATCCTTAAACGGATTTGTTTAATATTTTGTGAAGCTGATTTTTCGTAGGATTGGAGTATGAATCAGCCGTGTGAGGTGTCACGGCTGACTCGCGTGTCTCGGGAAAATTTTTGACGGGTTTTGACTCGGTCGTTAAAAGACGGTTTTACTCCTGGTGTCAGAATCGACCCAAATTAGTCTTATTTGACTCGAAACGACCCACTGGGCCTGATTTTGAGGATGGTTTTGTGAGATATGTACTCCATAATGAGCCCAAGCCAAATGCCAATGATTTTGAGCCCGTTTCTGAGTATTTAAAGAACGTTTGCGTCCGATCATCATCGGGTGTTTGTCGGAAACTGCTATAGACACCTGGCGGTCAAAATGTGGGTGTCTACATATATATATATATATATATATATGTTTGGACGCTTTTAGAAAAATAAATAACTCCAAACCAAGCTTAAAACAATAGTTCGTAGAAAAATGAGGTTTTTTCCTGAAATAAATGAATAGTTTGCGATGAAAGCTTAATAAATAGATTTATGATAGAAAAATAAAATAATTAAAATATTTTAATGAAAATAAATAATAATTGACTCAAAATAATAAGAATTCAGAAAGATGAAGGAAACAGAAGACGAAATTGACACAGAGTCATGACGAAGTCATAACAGAATAATTAACGGCGCTAGGAAAATAGCGGGTGTTACAATCCTCCCCACTAAAAGAATATTTCGTCCTCGAAACTAAGAATAAGCAAAAAGGAATCAAGATTACCCCACTCGAAAGGATGAGGATACAAATTTCGCATAAAAATTTGGTTTAAAAGAAACTTTTACAACTTTCAAAGTGATACGAAATCGAATGCAAATATGTATTCCAAGAGGAATTAGGCTAAGCTTCCCGGAATTCAAAATCTTCTAAATTAATGAAATCGTAAAGTAAAGTTTATTCGATAAAATAACGACGCTAAATAGCATTTGTAAATGAGCTTGAAGGAAATAGGGTAACCAAACCATTTTCAAAACAAAAGTAAAACAATTTGATCAAGAACTAGATAATATTTCGTTTTATGACGAAACATCAACTTTGAGAAATAAAATTTTGTAGTTAGTAAAAATCAAACCACTCGTCAAAAGTTTTCAATAATAGATTCAAAAGTCCACCCACAATTAAACGAAAACTAATTTCAAAATGTTAAAATTTCAAAAATGTTATCAAAGTAATTACGAAAGTTTTCAAAAATGTTATCAAATTTGAACATAGAAAATAATTTCGACAATGTTAAAACGTTTTACATAATAATCCTATGGAAATTGAAGTATTTGGAAATATGAAAGTCTTCATAAAATTCTGATCGCTTAAAAATCAAAAATTGAAATAATTTTGCAATAATTTAGAATAAATTATTAAGACATTTTGTAACGGATCTAAATATAAATATCAACCAAAGATAAAACAAATGTGAAGTATAAAGTTCTTAAATTATAAAAAAAAAATGTTAAATTTCATGATATCCGAAAAGTTTTAAGTTGGTCAAACTTGTTAAAAAATAAACTTGTTAAAAAATGGGGAGTTTCACAATTAGAAATTATAACTCAAAATGTTAAAATTTTACGATAATCCATTTTTTACTAGTTAAAATTTTTATAAAGTAGGGAGTTCCCAAAATGGTTAACGGATAAATAGAACAAGGATACCAATAAATTAAAATAAGAGTTTTCAAAATCGATAAAGGTGGAAGGGGTTAGCAGCAGTTCCGGTAACAGAAATCAAGAGAAGCATAAAGGAGGACAGAGTTGACAGTCAAACAGAGCTCTCAAGAATTATAGAAGAAATTAATCATCTCGAGATTCCTAGCACGACTCCCACAAACACGAGTTCCTAATTCACATCAAATAACGCTAAGTCCAATATCAGTACTGGGTGGTCCTACTCAATCCACAACCTCCAAAATTATCAGCTGCCACAACCTTCAAAATTAAGTCTTACATACTTATATAATCTTTCAATTAATATGGTAATAATCCACAAATGATTTAGACAAATCCATTAATTAAGATTCCAACGGTTATCAAAACATACCCAAACTTTTAATCGCTAAGGCCCATAAACTCAAAACTCATAAGGTCTGAGCTCGAGGTATACATCAAATTTCTCGAGTAACGAACACAAAACAAAATCCACCAATTAACAATGTTCGGACACGAACACTTCAAAAATGATCATCAACATATTCTTAACATTGTCAATAGGCAGATGTTAGGAAAGTACGCCAAACCTTAAACACACTTAGCTTGACATGTAACGATAGATATTCACATTTTCAAACACGTCATCCGATTATGGTTTCTGACAATTCCATCAAATTTTCAAATTGCAACGGTGAAACCACTAAATGTTTAATAACTCAACAAAGCCACAATATCGTTGGTCTAACGGTTCTGAATTGCAAATTCCATCAAGATGATTGGCATTAAATTATTCCCCAAAACAACACCATACGTCTGACCCGTAATTGTTGAAGATGTTTCTCTTCTTCAAGGTTAACAATGATCTATCCAAATTTAGGTCAGTCAACTCCAAAATTCATATGTTACAACCTTACATCAACGATCAAATCCATAAGGAACAAAGTTTAATCTGTGTCAACCAAAACTTACTAAACATTAATGAGGACCTGAAATGGTACCACAACACTCAGGCTAACATCTTAAACAGTAATTTTTGATCCCAAAATTCCACGATTAGTCCATTACGTCAACATTAGGTAGGAATCCCAAGTAATATTATTATTTACACTTGATTAGGTTCTACGTTGGGTATTAGGTATCCATCAAAATATGATATAATTCTCACTATCCAAAAATGTACTCAACTCTTAGTCCTTTATACAATCAAGTAATTCATAACCCAAGCTTGATTTGTCTCTATGGTACAATCCTAATTTCGTTAATCAATTAATACCATTCAAATAAATCCTCAAAAGCTCACTAGATTAGATAACAGGGCATAACTCGCAATCCTCAAACCATTGGTAGTAAGGAGTTAACTAAACCCCCGACATATTTAACTTCAAAAAGGTTCACTAAGACAGAATTCGGTCTAACAAAAGAATCTCAAGAGGAAGATGGTAAAGTAGAAGAATAGAACAAGGATTCACCATGAGAATGAAGAAGAGAATATATAAGAGAAGAATTGGAAGAAGCGAGATAAGAAGAAAAGAATCAATGATCCTAGATAATTAAGCTCTTAAACTAGAAGAGAATCTTCGAACCTTTGGAGTTCACAAAGAAATCTCGTTGGATTTCTTTAACTTCAAGTAGAGGAACAAGCACACTAGTATTGGGTCGCTCCATCTGGATCCAAAGTGATTTCACATCTGAGTCTGTTGCACCGTCACGGAACTTGAATCTACTCTTGATCATCTGGCCTATTGCTTAATTTAAGCAAACTGAACCGGAGCTGAAAAGTCACCATCGGCATCTTTCTTGGAGCACCAAGTTGTCCACTCGAGTCAACAGGCGTTGAGAGTGCTAAGTAGGTCTTGTCCCGATCTAGAGCAGCATCATGTCAACATCTTGTCCACTTATCTTCTTATTGGACATATAAAACAAATATTCAATGCTAATCATTGAGTTTCGGGAACAAGAAAAGCCAAACAAACAAGTCCTTGTTTCTACCCATTTCTAATAATATTTTGATTTACAGTTTAAATAATTTACTGGTATTTTACCTAATTTCAAGTGTAAGCGTGACGCTCTGATACCAACTGTAATTCCATATAAATTCTAACGCAATATAGTGGCGGAAACACTGTAGATATGGAATTGTAACACACTGTAACTATGTCTTGATTAAATAAAAACAGTAGGTCAATACATAAGCCATAAAATAAAAATGGCTACAAAATAAAAATAAAATCCATCAAAAGGGTTATAACAATCCATAGTTAAAATTATTAATCAGCGAAGCAGGATCCGTAACTACTCGCTAGCCCACCTGAAAGTAAACACATATACCTGCCATGTTAAAAACATAACAACCACAATCAGGGATGAGCAACGATGACGTTCTCCCAGCCATATTACAAGATTTTAAAACTGTAACTACTATTATATGAAAATAGTAAAAACGAAAAACATTGAAACATCATAATAAAAACAAGCTTTCGGAGAAAACTTACAATATTGGAACAATAAAATCAGAACAAGTTTTCGGAAGAAAACTTCAAATATTTGCAAACCAAAATATTTCGATATTAATAAAAATATTCAAAATGGCGTTGTGGATAGAGTTAGTGTAGACAGCTAGACTTTCACTAGGAGAATACTAAAACTAGTTATGAGATCTTAGTTCAAACAAATCAAACTTCGATCTCTAACTAGGCTACTCAACCATAATAGGACGACGCCTTTTAAATGAGTGGCCCTAATTTAAGACAATGCACACCCCTCTTGGATTACCTGTCACCCAGTTCAACTTATGACGGAGACTTACTGAGGCCTAAGCTTAAGGTCAAAATGTACACAACTTCCGGGATACCTGTCACCCGGTTCAACAACCATTGTACCGATTCCTGATACATCAGCCTTATAGTTGATGGCAAAAACGTAGACCCCAAAATATATTACTCTAAACCTCACACTTCTCCTTATTCCATAACTCCAAAACAAGTCATTATCGATATATACAAAAGATATAATCATTATAAATAATCTGGAGATAAAAGAAGTAATCATTATATTCTAAAAGAGGAAAAATTCTATTTTAGGAAACTTCTAGTTTTAGAAACTTTACTAAAAATATTATCATATCAAAATATCGAAAATATTACTTCATACTAATACAACATTTTTGGTAAACAATATAGATTTACAAAACTAATACTTCCGGCCATAACGATATTAATTTGTAAAACGAGAACAATTGGGTTTATGAAATAGTTGAAATATCATACAAGTGTTTATAAAATGATTTTTTTTTATCTTAAACATTTTAATACTACTAATTAGGGTCTTTCCAAAGTTCATAAAACTAAAATTCACTAATTATTTATAGTTCCGACAAAACGAGCATAAATAGGATTTTACGGGCAAATGTCAAAATAAATCATTTAACGTCTTTTATTTATCAAACATTTAAACAAATTTAGAATATGATAAGAGGTAATTTAACTCATAAAGTTTCAGATTTCAATATTTTCGAAATTGCTGGAAAAATGATTCATTTAACTGAAACAAAGCATTTTAACGATAAATTGTAATTTTGGCCAAAAATCAATACTACCATTTAAAGGCTTCGATAAATAGTATAAAAATTATGTAAAATAGCTAAAATAAATTTTGAACATTCTATCCAGAAAAATAAATTTTCCAGAATCTGTAAACTCTGTTTTAAAGTGTTTTCTCGTTAATCGTCTAATCTCGACAATAATGATTGATAAAAATCGTAATCACAAAAACGATTTAAGTATTAATATCCAAAAATTATTATTAGACCTAAAAATTATGATTTTACAGAAACTATCAATTTTTTCAGATTTCCAAAATTCCAGATTTCACAGATTTTAATAAAATCGTCTTTTAAAACCCGTTTCCACAATTAACGATTCTCTTAATAAAACTTGTCGTTCCTAATAATTTATTAAAGCACTAAACATTATAAAAATACATTTTTTTTATCAAGATCTATCAGGAACATCATTTTTCCAAATTCAAAACAAAAATCAGAATTTGGAAATGAAAATGACAAACACGGTTTTAACGATAAACGACGATTTAAAGTGATTAATTAATTCACCCACTTAACAATTCCAAAAAATTATGAAAAAATTAATAAAATTCTTTTTCTCTATAAATATTATCCACGCCAAATTTCAGATTAAAATAAAATGTTTAAGGAGTGGAACTAAAAAACGGTTTTTAATCGTTTTTGTCCAAAAACGGTAATAATTCAATAATCTATATATAAAATATCAGAAAAATACAAAATTATCAAAAATCATCAAATAGATCATTTTTAAAGAATATATTCATATTTTACAAGTTTAGACCGAATATTACGATTTTACAAAATAATATAATAATTTAATCGTTAATCTCGTAAAAGCGATAAAAATACAGTAGCATGCAAATTTTTACGACTTTAAAATTTTCCAGATTATATGACATACGTATATTGTCAAAAATAAAATTATAATTATATACATGCAATTACATAATTAAAATCATGCAATACCGAGTAACATCGTCGTTACCTTCAATCCAAAACCGAGTGTACGATAAATTCATCGGCTTCGGGGTCTTCCAAGAATCCTATATCCCATGACATACATGGTAAAAAAATACCAGGAGAAAACTAAAAGAATCAAGGTAAATAATGATCGGATATAACATCGATTATTACCTTAACGAAAGAAACTTAACGATTAATTTGGAGATGAAAATGAGACGATCAAGACTCGACTTGAGAAAAAAATTGGCTGGAAAATATACTGGGATTCATGGCCAAATGAGAGAAAAATGAAGGTTATTTTTGAAAATGAGTGAAAGAAAAAAATGATGAAATGAGTGTATGAATGTGAACTATTAAAATGAAAAAAAAAATATATGTTAAACCATCCAAAAATCACCAGCCAAAATGAATAAGGAGGGAGTGTGAAGAGTCTTGCAATAAGTCCAAAAATGATTGTAGGAAAATAAAATATCTAAGGCGTTAATCAAATTATAAAACCAAGTGTTAAAAAAATGTGAAAGTGTGTGACCAAGGGTGTCACGGTTCAAAGAGGAGTCAAAGGTATTTCTTTTAATTGTAGGTTGCTTAAAAATAAGAATCGTAATATTATTAAAAGCATTTCAAAGCAATTTGAGTAAACCTCGAGTTTGAAAATAATTATTTGCGAAACTTCGTAATAAAATCATTAAAGGCTAAATTGTTCTAAATAAAAACATTTTTTTGTTGGAAATATTATATAAATATGTTTGGACATTTTTAGAAAAATAAATAACTGCAATCCAAGCTTTAAAACAATAGTTCGTAGAAAAATGAGGTTTTTTCTTAAATAAATGAATAGTTTGCGATGAAAGCTTAATAAATAGATTTATGATAGAAAAATAAAATAATTAAAATATTTTAATGAAAATAAATAATAACTGACTCAAAATAATAAGAATTCAGAAAGATGAAGGAAATAGAAGGCGAAATTTACACAGAGTCATGACGGAGTCACAACAGCATAATTAACGGCGCTAGGGAAATAGCGGGTGTTACATACTTGACTTCTTTTTTCTATCCGGTTTAACCTGTATGACTTAGCATATAAGACTAGCAAACAAACCCGTTAGCGAGTGATAAGTGTAGTTTGTAGTGCATATTTGTTGTGTTTGGTCCCGGTTTCTCTTGTGAAATCGCTCTTTGGAAGCGGTTTCTGGGCTACTTATGCTTCTTCTAGTTCGTTTTAGGTTCCCAAGACCATTCATGGAGAATTGGAACGATTCCGACTAGTTTCCGATGCATTTGGAGCCAACGAAGAGAAAGAACGATTACTCGGTGTCTTAGACTCGATCCCGAGACCTCGAGACCCATTCCCGAGCCCTCGAGGCCCATTCCCGAGCACCGAGAATCGATGAGAAGCCCATGAGAAGCAAGGAGGGACCCTTGAGATCATATTTGAGGCCTACAAGACCCTTCCCGGGCGGGAAGAGTATCCTTCCCGGTCGGGAAGGAAGCAGAGCAAAGACAGGCCACTGATGGCCCATCCCGGCCGAGATCAAGGACCATCTCGGTCGGGACCACCATCCCGGTCGGGATCATCACCCTTCCCGGCCGGGAAGGTGCAGTTATAGCCCGCGCTTTCTCTTTTCTTCTCCTTTGTTCTTCTAACCCTATATATACCCCCCTCTTGTAATCTTATGTAATGGGAGACATTACCCACTAAACCCTAGATTAATTTAGCCTAGATTAGCCTAGATTAGTGTAGATTAGTCTTTAATTAGTTCTTAATCTTAGTTTAATCCTTGTATTATTGGAATTCTTGAAGTCTCTACCAATCTTGACAACATTGGTGGATATTTGGGTTTTCTTCTATGCAAGTGTTCATCTTTCTTCTCTTGTCTAGTTTGGTATAATCTTCTTCTTATCCTTCCCTTTATCTTTGTTTTATCATTCAAGTTTTAATCTTTGTTCATTGTTTTGTTCATTGTTCATAGTTTTTACTAGTTTCATTATGGATGTTTTGTTGTTTGTGTTGATTTCTCTTGTTATGGTTAGTATTAGTTTCATTATGTGTGAGTAGACTTTTTGTGGGGTTAGTAGGGGGATTAAGTGTTGATTACGGATGATTAGGGTTTGATTGTGGGTAAACGTGGATTCTTTGTTACTAGTCACATATTATGCACACCATGTGTTTGTTGAAATGCTTGTTAGAGTAGTAGTTGCAAATACTTCTCTTGCTTGTCCTCCTCTTCTCATTGTGTGATTGATTTGTGGTTGAATCCTTCTGTATTGTGTAACATCTTGCATAAGTATTCGGGTTTTGTCTTTGACACGAGAGTGCGGACATTGGCTTTGACGCGAGAGCGCGGACCAACCTTAGTAACTAGGCGAACCTTGCACCATCGATCTCCCAACTATCCTACTACACTTATGAACCCGACCTAACCCTATTCTTTCCTTATTAGATTTCTCCATCATTCTTGTCATTGTTTCCTTTAGTCTTAGTTTATTCTTAGTCGTAGCTTAGCCTTGTGACCTAGTCTTGTATTTGGGTAGACCTTAGTCTAGACACCTCTTATCGTCCCCGTGGACTCGACTTGCCCTATCTACGTGTTAGGAATAGTTGATTTTTATTTGTTGGTGGGGATCCACGGCAAATCCCTCCCATCAATTTGGCGCTGTTGCCGGGGACGGTGCTAGTTTAGACCTAGTTTGCCTATCTATTTCACTTTGTCTTTTGTTTTTGTGTTTTTCTTTTTTCTTTTTTTGTTCCTTTGCTTCTTGTGTGTGCGAAGTTTATTTCCTTCTTGTCTAGTGCCCAAAAAGCACTAGACTTCTCACGTTTGCTCTTAGTCTACAGTTTGTGCCTACAGGTGGTGACCATCTTCTTCTTTACGACTTAGAGCCGCTTTAACGGACGGTTGCTAGATTGAGAGGTCCTCAACCGGGTACGAGCCACGATTTTTGAGTATAGCATGAGGTTTGATCTAAACTCCCCACCCATAGAAGCTACAACAAGCTACTCTTATTCCTCCATGAATCAAGACTATGCCATGATGTCTCCGAACTACCACCAAGCTTCATTTGGTAATCAAGAAACCCGTGGGTATGAGCTTCAAGGATATGGAAACGGCTTCCATAGAGTGAGTGCTTATCAACCTTGTGATCGTGGTGGTTATTACTCAAATTACCATCATGAACCCACCTTGCCTCATCATATTTCTCCTTATGGAAGCCAATTTCCCGAAAACCCACCATATTACCAATCACCTCAACCTCACTACCAAGTAGCACTCCAAAACCCCAATGACCACCAAATGCCCCACTTGGAGTTATATCAATCGTTTCTTCAATTGCAAAGGAGCCAACAAGAAATGACCGTTCAAATGCAAAAGAACCAAGAGGAATTCATGCTCCAATATCAAAGGGAAACCGAGGCGATGGATGCTCGATTAAATGCATTATCGGTTAAAACCGTAATGTTTTTATCCCGAACGTCACAACTAGATGAAGGGTGCTCACTTGAGCAAAGGGAGCAACCTAATCACGAAGCCGCTGATGAAGCTCCTTTTGGAAGTGAAATTTCCTTTGAAGAACCTCAATCGTCTACCCAAGAAGAGGCGAAAGAGGAGATAATCCTTGATGGAGGAGTTTTTGGTGAAGAATTGGGTGAGGATAGTGGGAATTTGAAGAGTTTCATTGATGAAAACACCGATATAATAGAGGAAAGTCAAGAGTCTTCCCCCTCTTTACTTGTTGAACCTTCAATCCACTCCGCTTGCCCTCCTCTTGAGCTTCATGCCGCTTTTTATGAGCCTATTGTTGAGGATGTTGAACTTTGGGATGAGTTGAGTGACGTGATAAGTGTTGTGAAGTCATGGGACATGAATGAAGAAATCAAGTCGCCCATATGTGATAATACAATAAAATGTTGTGAACCCCTTGTGTGTAATTTGGATATTGGTTTAGAGGAGGTTTTAACCGCTTGTATGAGTTTTAAATCTCTTCTTATTGATAATGTGGGGAAGAATGATGTTTTAGGATTGGGAGAAAATGGGCCGAAACTTGTTGATGACTTGGGTTTGCTTGATGAAAAGAAGAGGGTTAAACTCCCTTTTGACCCTTGTGTTAGGAATTCAAGACTTGGTTGTGCTAGGAGACGGTGCTTAGGGAAGAAGAGGTCGGTAAAGCTTGTAGGATGGATAGACCCCGGAGACAACATGAAAAATGATGTTGGGTCTTCGGATTACTACTTCTTGCCTCCACCTTGGAGGCCATGGAGGATAGCTTGGCTCGTTTACTTGAGCCCTCATTATGATGTGGCTCGTGCGTTTGACTTGCTCCTCCGAGCCCTTGATGGCTATGGATAAGGAGGAATCCACCATTCTCGGTTTGACGGAGTTCCTAAAGAACCGTCATGTTGTATATTCCCCTTTCCCTCTTCTTTTGAGCTTTTGTGATTGTAATTGTGTTATTTGTGTTTTGTTTCTAGGATTTGTGTGTTTCGTGGAACTCTTGTAATTTGGAATTTTCTTGAGCGATGTGAGGGAGAGATTTGATGGTGTTTATTAAGTTTACTTGATAGGTCATAGTGAAGATGAAGTTTCGAGGAGAGTAGTGGATAATAGAAGCTTGGATTTGGGCATGGGAGTCGGTTTTTGAAGCTTTTGACAAGCTTTTGGGGACGAAATTTTAGATCTCGATGTATTGGTTGCCTTGTGGGTGAAGCTATCAAGGAAATGAAGGGCTAGAAGACTCATCCCGACCAGGAAGGATGTCATCCCGATCGGGATGAGGGTGCTGAAAATTGGGTTCTCTGGAGTACGATCCCGACCGGGATCAAGTTCATCCCGACCGGGAAGGAGCCATCCCGACCGGGATGGTGCCCAGCTCCTCCTTTTGCCTCTTCTTTGACATTTGAGCCCACCCAACCACTTTATACCCCCTCCCAACCTCCCTACCTACCCTTGCGATTATCCATGATCCCTACACTTCATATATGTACCCTCACCTCATCTTCTTTTCACTACACACCGAGTTTCACCTCAAATCTCACCTCATTTACACCAATGCAAGCCTAGTACTTCAACCATGCGGCCTTATCAAGAAAGAAGAGGAACAATGATGAAGACAAGGTATGTGCCATTAATGATCATTGAGACGATGGAGTTAGTGAGTTGCTTACCGATTGGTACGGCAACTATCCTTTCTTTTCTGTCTTTTATTGCTTGTCTCCCTTTGTTTGTTCCCTTCCCCTTATCATTTTTGTGTCATGGTAGCCATCGGGGCCTTGGTAGTCTTTGCTCCCGACTCTCAATGACGTGACTACATCGAGAGTCATTTCAAAAATCCAAATTTACAAGGCTTTTCACTTTTTCTTTATTTTTCACTTTATAGGATTTAGTCGGATTTAGGCGGAATCTGGGCTAGGTGACTTGATTACACCTAGTCCTCCCCTCCCATTTCCTTTTATTTCCTTCATTTTGTTTCTTCCCCCATCCATATCTTTTCTCGTCTCGGCCCATGGTGACTTGATTACACCCCGGTCGGACACTTTATACCCTTTCTTCACTTTTCTTTTTGATTTTTAGCTTTATTTTTGTAGTTTCTTTTCTTTTTTAGTGTCTCCACACACTACCGATCGAGCATGAGGACATTGCTCGATTTAAGTGTGGGGGAGCGATATCGTAGTCTAGCTTAGCTTTATTTTTGTAGTTTTTTCGAAAAAATATTAAAAATCACTAAAAATTTGAAAATTTTCATAAAAATCAAAAAGATTTTTCCTTTGTGTCTTTTCCTTTTGTGTCGTTGTGTCGTATATTTGTTGTGCTGTGCGTGTTTTGCCTCCCTTTTTTCCTTGTAGGTCGCTTAATCACCGTTAACTTTGGAAGGCTTTCAAGACATCCGGTAACATCTTTTTATCCCGTTTTCCTCTTTATCTCTTGTGGAGTTTGGAGGAGATTTTGTGGTGATGTGTGCTCGGGTGGAGCTTTGTAGAGTTTGAGGTTGATTTGGTGGCTTATTTGGAAGTTCGGGGTGGTGTTTGTTCTCTTTGTGTGTTTGTTTTGTTTTATTTTGTTTTGTTGTCTTGTCTCGTTTTCTTTCGTTTTCGTTGAGTCTTTTTTGTGTTTTGTTTAGTTTGTGTCTTGGGTAATAAAAGGTTTTTGAAAACCCGGTTTTGAGGCTAGTGCGCGAGTGTTTACTTTCCCTTTCTAGTGATGTGAATCGAATCTTGGACTTTGGTCTAGTAGATTGACTCTAAATCAATAGTTTCGTTGTTCCTTTACCTTGAGTCCACCTAGTCTACTAGGGATTTACTACGGGATTTGCATTTTGACCACTATGACCACCCACGGTGTGAAAAGGCCTTGGTTGCCGAGTCCCGTCCCTTAGGTGACCGTGTTCGAAATTGTTTGATTAGTCCAAGTTTTCCCCCTTTTTGTGGGTTTAAAGGGAAATCACGACCCCCCGACTTACCCATTTCCCTACCTCCTACACACTTCCACAAATAATTTGCAAAATTGTTGAAGTACTTACTTGGCTACAAGAAATGCCTACAAAACAAAATCATCTAATAGGCAAGCCAAGTCAAAAGAAAGAAAGAAAAAGAAAAGAAAGAAAAGAAAGAAGAAAAAGAAAAGGCACAACAAATCAAAAAGAAAATACAAAAGAAGAAAAAGAAAAATGGCATAGCAACTCAAAAGCCAAATGAGAAAGAAAAATGCCAAAAGAAAACCGTCTCACAAAAAGATTCTCCCCCTCTCAAAAATAAGCCTTTTTCCAATCGTTACCGTGAAGAGCCTACCAAAGGACCGAGTCCCTAGGAAGGATGATAGCGGTAATGATCGGTCTTCTCTCATTTTGCAATCATATCCACCTTTTTACTTGGACTAGTTGGGCGATTTTTGAGCATGGGACGACCCTCTTGGCTCATCGCTAAAGGGGGCGAGGTCTCACTTACCTACAGTGTCGACTAACTCCGTGGTTCATCCTTTTTCCATCCCCCCGATCGTCTCGTAGTACGTTCTTAGAAGGTTAGGAGGAACCTAGGTAAGTCATCAACGTTTTTATTGCTTTGTTGTCATACTATTAGGGTTTAGTTCATATCGATTTGTATTATTAGTTAGAGAACGTTGTCACTTGCCTTGAGTCCTTAACCGGTGCTTTCTTCACTGCTTGTTTGAGGGAAGCGGTATTTGTTTCTTTTTGGGTACAACCGATTGTTTGCTTGTTTGTATGTTTGTTTGTTTATGTGTTTTTGTGTCCGGTTGCATCCACAGTTTTGTCGCAAGACCTTACTTGCCTTGCGAAGCGCACTTTTCCTCTAAAGTGTACTCGCTGAGTTGAAAGGGCGTAGGGTGCGCTAATACCCGCTCGGCTAGTATATTAGTTTTTATTAGTTTATTAGTTAGTTTGTGCTTACTCGAGGGCGAGTAAGGGTTAAGGGTGGGGGAGTTGATAAGTGTAGTTTGTAGTGCCTATTTGTTGTGTTTGGTCTCGGTTTCTCTTGTGAAATCGCTCTTTGGAAGCGGTCTCTGGGCTACTTATGCTTCTTCTAGTTCGTTTTAGGTTCCCAAGACCATTCATGGAGAATTGGAACGATTCCGACTCGTTTCCGACGCATTTGGAGCCAACGAAGAGAAGGAACGATTACTCGATGCCTTAGACCCATTCCCGAGACCTCGAGACCCATTCCCGAGCCCTTGTGGCCCATTCCCGAGCACCGAGAATCGATGAGAAGCCCATGAGAAGCAAGGAGGGACCCTTGAGATCATATTTGAGGCCTACAAGACCCTTCCCGGGCGGGAAGAGTATCCTTCCCGGTCGGGAAGGAAGCAGAGCAAAGACAGGCCACTGATGGCCCATCCCGGCCTAGATCAAGGACCATCTCGGTCGGGACCACCATCCCGGTCGGGATCATCACCCTTCCGGGCCGGGAAGGTGCAGTTACAGCCCGCACTTCCTCTTTTCTTCTCCTTTGTTCTTGTAACCCTATATATACCCCCTTCTTGTAATCTTATGTAATGGGAGACATTACCCACTAAACCCTAGATTACTTTAGCCTAGATTAGCCTAGATTAGTGTAGATTAGTCTTTAATTACTCTTAATCTTAATTTAATCCTTGTATTATTGGAATTCTTGAAGATCTCTACCAATCTTGACAACATTGGTAGATGTTTGGGTTTTCTTCTATGCAAGTGTTCATCTTTTCTTCTCTTGTCTAGTTTGGTATAATCTTCCTCTTCTCCTTCCCTTTATCTTTGTTTTATCATTCAAGTTTTAATCTTTGTTCATTGTTTTGTTCATTGTTCATAGTTTTTACTAGTTTCATTATGGATGTTTTGTTGTTTGTGTTGATTTCTCTTGTTATGGTTAGTATTAGTTTCATTATGTGTGAGTAGACTTTTTGTGGGTGTATTAGGGGGATTAAGTGTTGATTATGGATGATTAGGGTTTGATTGTGGGTAAAGGTGGATTCTTTGTTACTAGTCACATATTATGCACACCATGTGTTTGTTGAAATGCTTGTTAGAGTAGTAGTTACAAATACTTCTCTTGCTTGTCTTCCTCTTCTCATTGTGTGATTGATTTGTGGTTGAATCCTTGTGTATTGTGTAACATCTTGCATAAGTATTCGGGTTTTGTCTTTGACACGAGAGTGCGGACATTGGCTTTGACGCGAGAGCGCGGACCAACCTTAGTAACTAGGCGAACCTTGCACCATCGATCTCCCAACTATCCTACTACACTTATGAACCCGACCTAACCCTATTCTTTCCTTATTAGATTTCTCCATCATTCTTGTCATTGTTTCCTTTAGTCTTAGTTTATTCTTAGTCGTAGCTTAGCCTTGTGACCTAGTCTTGTATTTGGGTAGACCTTAGTCTAGACACCTCTTACCGTCCCCGTGGACTCGACCCGACTTGTCCTATCTACGTGTTAGGAATAGTTGGTTTTTATTTTTTGGCGGGGATCCACGGCAAATCCCTCCCATCAGCGAGCAGACCAGAAACAGTTCAAATCGATCGAGTCTAGTTCTGACTGGATCGAGTTACGCTGAAGGTCACAGTTTCGCGCACTCGAATTTAAATGGGTGTCATTTTTTCGTTACTTATCCAAATTTGTAATGTGACCTATGGTTGGAAAGTTAAGAGATATAGCTATTTATTGCAATTTGAATCACCATGATTGGAGTTGTAAAGATCAATATATGAACGTTTTAAGTTGACACTTGTGCAATCGATCATTCTTTCTTCTCGTTTCGCATCTTTTTCCTTCTTTGTTCGTTCTCGATTTCCATTCTCGTCATCGGCTTAGTCTTTTTATTTATTTCGTCAAGAAGTAAATATATCAAAAAACACACTTATCCTGCAAAATAACCCGAGATACGGCAGTATCGACTTCCTAGAAAATATCGACAATTAAAGCTCACTTAAGAAGGGAAAACACAATAAAAAATGATCATCATGGGAACGATAAATATAGATATAATAAGCCTTGCTCAAACTCTCCCAAACCGATTTTTTGCTTGTCCTCAAGAAAACCACACATATAAATATAAGAGAAGGCAAGTGATGCGAAGCACAACTCAGAGTAAGCTTACAATAATTCTCCTAAAAATCGACTCAAGTCAGCTAGAAGATACGTAATATTAAAAAATGCAACCAAACTGTGGACATGGCAAAGATCCACGCCCGGCGCGGTCAGGCGCGGGTTTTGGTAGGCAGAGGTTCTCGTGTGAGATTGATCTCAAATTGAAATTTAAATGATAATGGAGTCGCCATCGAACTTTGTGGGAGTTCGGACCCGTTCGAACTCACTCTATACTTAGGCATATCGCGCACAAGGTACGACTCGCCTTATAATACTAGAGCTTGTGGGGTTCGTCCCTTTGCATACCAATACCGATGTCGAATTATTGAATATCGTATATCGAATGACTCTCATTGCCAATGGTTTCTGGCATCCGGAAACCGAAGGTTCTGAGTAAGGGGTGAAGGTACGTGTTGGGAAGCTCACAAAGGACACCGAGCTCCGTCCGCACATAGCGGCCTCTACTAAGATATCGATTAGTGTTTAAGTACGCGTGCTAGTAAGATAGTGAAAATGTATGACAACCATCATTTTAGACTGCACATGTGGATTACGTGTTTGCTACGTCGTTTAGTGCACCTTTAGAATTTTTCGGAGTTGAATTTAGCATATGTGTTCATTTAAAAGCGATAAATGTCACGCAATTAATTAAATAACTTGAAATTACACTGGCGGAATATAAGCCGGAATTCACAATATGACAAACAATTGTAATATCGAGTTAGAAATGGTAAATGTAAACTATAAACGAGCTCGTAGATAGGAACACAAAAAAAAACGTAAACCGAATGATTGGACAGACTCTGATCACTTACGCATTATGTTGATCAGAGGACAGAGGCTCGAGCACGTGAGCTCCTGCGACCTGGAAGTCAGGCGCGGGTAGCTCGGCGTCCCAGCCTTCAGGCGTGTGCACTGGAGCGCTTAAATCGTCAACGTACGGCACAAAAGCGTGATGCTAGCTAGCTTGATCCCGAGGCCTCGAAGTCTCGTCCCGACTGATCCTAATGAAGTCTGGTTGCCTTTTATTTATCGAATATCGAGTCCGACTAGGTAGTCGTCGATATAAGCTTAATATCGCAAGGCATTTATTCAAAGTCGTAAAGGGAAAACGATAATAGATTGAAAAATTAATATGGGATGTGGACTTAAGAGGAAATACGGGAAAGATTAACACGCATTGACTTGCGTCACAAGTGTAGTTCCCTAGGTGAAACTTGTATCGTTGTTTGACTACGTTGTTAGTCTACGATACCTCGTTTTGGGTACTTGTCCTTAATTGTCCCGATTTACGATTTGAATCGAATATATCGACTTAACACGAATATCGTGGCATTCCCTATCGCGGCGTTATTGTCGGGTCTCGTGGACCGTTAGACGCTCGGATTAACATCATGGTTTCGTATTAATTTGATTTTCGGTGACTCTTTATGCATGACATTTGATTATGGAATCGACATCAAACATTTCAGAGTGACGACTTTTAATCACATCGAAAACATACGACAAAGGATTCCGCGATCGCGTCATAACCCGAGGGTTAGGCGCCTGCCTTACGGCGCCCTGACCTTCAGGCGCCTGGGGTGGCGCGGCTCAATTGTGAGGCGCCACCACCGTAGCGCTCTGTCTGGTGGTTATGCAGACTTTGGGCAGAAACTTTAGTCGGATGCACTCGTTTTGAAAATAATCAATTCGAAATAAACCCTTTGCACTATTCATGTAATCCCCTAGAAAATCTAACGCGATACAGTGGCGGAAACACTGTAGAGTCGGGATTAAAACACACTGTAACTATGTCTTAGTAAAATTAAAATGGTAAAGTCAAACAATAGGCCTTAAATAAAATTGCCAAAATTTAAACAATCCACAAAAGGGGTTTGAATAATCCATAAGACATAATTATCAAAATAAACCAGCAGGATCCACACTGCTCGCTAGCCCACACCCGGAACACGTATACCTGTCATGTTAAAACATAACAGCCACAATCAGTGGGGAGCAACGTCAACGTTCTCCCAGCCGTATAACAGGATTTTAAAACTGTAATTACTACTATAGGAAAAATAGTAAAAATGGAAAACAATAAAACAGTGTATTAAAAATAAGCTTTCAGCGCCAAAACCAAAATATTAAAATGGGTTTCCGAAGAAACATAAAAATAGTTGCCAACCTGCAAACCAATTTATATCGATAATAATAAAATAATCAAAATGACATTAAGGATAGGAGTAGTGTAGAATCTAGACTTTCACTAGGAGAATACTAAAAACTAGCTTCGAGAACTTAGTTCAAACAAATCAAACTTCGGTCTCTAACTAGGCTACTCAACCATAATAGGACGGCGACTTATAAATGCGTGGCCCTAGTTTAAGACAATGTACACCCCTCCCGGGATTACCTGTCACCCAGTTCAACTTATGACAGCGACTTACTGCGAGGCCTAAGCTTAAGGTCAAAATGTACACAACTCCCGGGATACCTGTCACCCGGTTCAACAACTAATGTACCGATTCCTGATACACTAGCCTTATAGTTGATGGCAAAACTGTAAACTACAGATTATATTACTCTAAACCCACACTTGTCCTTATTCCATAACTTCCAAAACAAAGCCATTATCGATATCCAAAAGATATAATCATAATAAATAAGAGAACAAAGAAAAAGATCACTTTCCAAAAGAAGAAACTTTCTATTTTAGAAAACTTCTATTTTTAGAAACTTTACCAAAAATAGCATCATATCAAAATAGCAAAAAATATTAGTTTATACTAACACAACATCTTTAGTAAATGATATAAATTTATAAAACTAATACTTTCGGCCTTAACGATATTAATTGTTAAAGTGAGAACATTTAGGTTTATTGAAAAACCATACAAGTGTTTACAAAGTAATTAAAAATGTCTTAAACACTTTAGTACTACTAATTAGGGTGTTTCCAAAATTTATAAAACTAAAAGTCCCTAATTATTGTTAGTTACGACAATACGATTATAAATAGGATTTTACGGCAAACGTCCAATTAAATCTTTTAACGTCTTTTATTTAATTAACCATTGAATATATTTAGAATATGTTAAGGGATAATTTAACTCTTAAAGTTTCAGATTTAAATACTTTCAAAATTCCTGGAAAAATAATTCTTTTAGGTAAGACGAAGCATTTTAACGATAAATCACAATTTGTCCGAAAATCAATACTTATTAATTAAAGACCTTAATAAATAGTAAAAAAATTACGTAAAATAGTTAAAATATATTTATGGACATTCTGTTCAGAAAAGAAAATTTTTCAGAATCCTAAAACTCGGTTTTTAAAGCGTTTTCTCGTTAATCGTCCAATCTCGACAATAACGATTAATAAAAATAGTAATTACAAAATGATTTAAGTATTAATATCCAAAAATTATTATTAAACTTAAAACTCATGATTTTCCAGAATCTAACATTTTTCCAGATTTCCAAAAATTCCAGATTTAATAAATCCCGTCAAAACAGTCTTTAAAACCCGTTTTCACAATTAACGATTCCATTAATAAAACTTATCGTTCCTAACATTTTATTAAAGCACAAAAATCATAAAAATACATTTTATTATGAAATTATCAGAATCAAATTCTTTTTCCAGATTTAAACCAAGGACCAGAAATCGAGAATTTAAACAACAAACGCGGTTTTAACGATAAACGATGATTTAAAGTGAATAATTAATTCATCCACTTAACAATTTCTAAAAATTATGAAAGAATTCATAAAATTCTATTTAATCATAAAGTTTCACCACGCCATAAATCAGATTAAAATAAAATGTTTAGGTACTAGAACTAAAAATTGTCTTTTAATCGTTTTTGTCCGTAAACGGTAATAATTCAATAATCGATAACTAAAATATCATAAAAATACTAAATTATTAAAAATCATCAAAAACATCATTTTTACAGAATATAAACATATATTACATGTTTAGGCCGAATATTATAATTTTATAAATTAATATGACGATTTAATCGTTAATCTCGTAAAAGCGATAAAAATACCGAAACATGCAAATTTTCAAATTTTAAAAATTCTCCAGATTTTATGACATACATATATTGTCAAAATAAAACATAAAAATATATACATTCAAATACACAATTAAAATCATGAAATACCGAGTAACATCGACGTTACCTCTAGTCCAAATCGGAAACGATAATATACTCGTCGGCCTCGGGATCATCCACAAATCCTGCCATACATGAAAATCATGGCAGAAAAATACCATGAGAAAAACTAAGAAAATCAAGGTGAATAACGATCGAAAACCACATCGCTTATTACCTTAACGGAAGGATCGGAATAACGATTAATTTTTTGACGATGAAAACGAGACGATTATGCCTCGATTTGAAGCAAGAATTAGCCTCGAGAGGCTGCTGGAGTCATGGCCAAATGAGAAGAAAGAAATGATTTTTTTGATGTTTAATTGTAATAATGAATGTTAGGAAATGGATGGTTTTTCCTAAGCTTGAATGCTATTAAAATTTGATGAAAACAATGCTACTCTACCACATATGGCCAGCCAAAATGAACAAGCAAGGGAGGATGAAAAGTTTGTTCAATAATATGTCAAATAAATGGGTAAGAAAAGCATTATCTTTACGTTTAAACATAATAAAACGAAACGTATAAAGAAAAACGTAGTAAAGGTGTGACAAGGAGGTGTGACGGTCCAAAATGTGGGAAAAAAAGTCCCAAATAATTTCTAAGTTGACAAAAAGATGAATCGTAAAATTATTAAAGTTATTTCAAATCAGTTCGAGTAAACCGCGCGTTGGAAAATAATTATTTACGAAACTTCGTAATAAAATCATTAATGGCTAACTTTTCGTAAATAAAAATATTTCTAGGTTGAAAATATTATATAAATATATTCAGACACTTGTAGGAAAAGAAATAATTTAAATCCAAGCTTAAAAACGTTAACTCGTAGAAAAATAGAATTCCTCGCGGAAAATTATTTAGTTTACGAAGAAAATCCAATAAATAGATCTAAAAGAATTAAAAACTTTTAAAAATAAAAATAAATATCATTAAACTCGAAAATGAAATTAAAGTTGGAAAAATGATGAAACACAAGGCCGACAGTGACAGAATTAAGACGATGTCATAACGAAAAGGATAAAAATGTTAGGAAAATAGCGGGTGTTACAATCCTCCCCACTAAAAGAAAGTTTCGTCCTCGAAACTAAGAATAAGCAGAAAAGAGTTAAGATTACCCTACTAGAAAAGATGAGGATATAAATTTCGCATAAAAATTTTGCTGTAAAAGAAAATTTTACAACTTTTAAAGTGATATGAAATCAAATGCAATTATTTATTCCATGAGAAATTGGGCTAAGCTACCCGGAATTTGAAATCCTTTAATTAGTGAAATCGTAAAGTAAAGTTATTTGATAAAATAACGACGCTAAATAGCATTTGTAACGAGCTTGAAGGAAATAGGGTAATTAAAACATTTTCAAAACAAAAGTAAAACAATTAGATTAAGAAATTTAATAATATTTCTTTTCCTGATGAAACAAAATTTAGTGTTGAGAAATCAAATTTGTAGTTAGTAAAAATCGATCCAGTTGTCAAGCATTTTCAATAATAGATTCAAAAGTCCACCAACAATAAAGAGAAACTAATTTCAAAACGTTAAAATTTCGAAAATGTTATCAAAGTAATATGAAAGTTTTCAAAAATGTTATCAAACATGAACATTCAAAATAATTTCGACAATGTTAATACACTTTACAAAATAATCCTATAGAAGTTGAAGTATTTGGAAATATGAAAGTCTTCATAAAACTCCAATCGTTTGAAAATCAAAAATTGAAATATTTTCAAAATAATTTAAAATAAATTATTAAGGCATTTTGAAACAGGACTAAATATAAATATCAACCAAAGATAAAACAAAAATGAAGTATAAAGTTCTTAAATTATAATTCAAAAATGTTAAATTTCACGATATCTGAAAAGTTTAATTTAGTCAAATTTTTACAAAACGGGTAGTTTCATAAATAGAAATCATAACTCAAAATGTTAAAATTTCACGATAACCCAAAATGTTAAATTGCTCAATGTTTTTACAAAATGTTAAAATTTCATGAAAATCAAAATTTTTAAATTAGTCAAACTTTTCATAAGTTTGGGGAAATGGTGAACGGATAAATAGAGTCAAGGTCAACGACAAATCGAAACAAAAGTTTTCAAACCCGAAAAAGAAGTTGAAGGGATTGGCCGAAGAAGAAGTAGCAGGATTTAAGAAAAGCTAGGGGGTGAACGAAGTTGAGAGTGAAAGAGCAAGGATTAGAGAATACAGTAACCATCCCGAGATTCCTAGAACGGTTTCCACAAACACGGGTTCCTAATTGGCCCATCAAATAACGCTAAGTCCAATCTCAGTACAGGGTGGTCCACTCAATCTACAACCTCCAAAATTAAGTCTTACATACTTATATAATCTTTCAATTAGTACAGTAAGAATCCACAAATGATTTAGGCAAATCCATTAATTAAGATTCCATCGGTTATCAAAACATACCCAAACTCTTAATCAATAAGGCTCATAAATTCAAAGCTCATAAGGTCCGAACTCGAGGCACACTTCAAATTTCTCGAGTAAGGAAGACTAAATAAAATCCACCAATTAACAATGTTCGACACGAAATCCTCAAAAATGATCACCAACATATTTATAATACCACAAGTACAGAAGTTGGGGAAGTACAATAAATCCTTAAACACGCTCAAACCTATAGGTAATGGCGCAAACACTCACATCTTCAAACACGTCATTCGATTACTGTTTCTGAGAAGTCCATCAAATTTCTAATCGTAATGGTGCAACCACAAAATATTTAATAACTCAACGAAGCCACAATCTCGTTGGTCTAAGGTTCTGAACTATAAATCCATTAAGATGATTGACATCAAAGTGTTCCTCAAAACAACGCAATAAATCCAACCTCTAATGGCAATATGTTTCTCCTTTTCAAGGTTAACAACAATTTATCCAATTTAGATCACTCAACTCCAAAGTTCATAGGTTACAACCTTAAACAATGATCAACGATCTAATCCTTAAGAAACACGGGTAATCTATGTTAACCATAATTTATAACGGTATTAATGAAAACCTTTGATGGTACCACAACACTTAGGTTAACACTTTAACCATCACTCTATGATCCCGAATATTCACGACGCATCCATCAAATAAGCATTAAGTAGGAATCCCAAAATACAATTATTAGCTACACTTAGTTCGGTTCTAGGTTAAATTAGGTACTAGGTATCCATCAAATACGATATACTCTTACTACCCCAAAATATGTTCAAATCTAAGTCCTCCAAATAACCAAGTAACCTATAACCCAAAGTTCAGTGTCTAAAGTACCAACCTAATTCCATTAATTGACAATTTATCATTCAAATTGATCCTCAAAAGCTTACTAAGATAGATAACAGGGTACAACTCACAACCCTCAAGCCATAGGTAACAAGGGTTTACTAAACCTCAAACATCTATATCCTTTCACGGGGTTCACTGAGACGGAAATCGGTCTAGCCAAAGAATCTCAAGAGAAAGATGGTAGAGTAGAAGAATATAACAAGGATTCACCAAGCGGATGAAGAAGAGAATATAAAAGAGAAGAATTAGAAGAAGTAGTGGAAGGAAGAGAAGAGTCGATGATACTATATTACTAAGTTCTTGAACCAGAGGAGAATCTTCGGGCCTCCAGAGTTCACGCGGGATCCAAATGGCTTACTTCATCTTCTTGTAGAGGAACGAGCACACAAGTCTTGGGTCGCTTCATCTCGATCTACTGCGACATCATGGAACAGGAATCTAGACTTGATCATCTGGCCTGTAGCTTAAGTAAACTGAACCGGAGCTAAAAGTCACCATCGACATCTTTCTTGGAGCACCAAGTTGTCCACTCGAGTCAGCAGGCGTTGAGAGTTCTATAAGCAGATCTTGTCCCGATCTGGAGCAGCATCCTATCAATATCTTGTTCATTCGCCTTCTTCCCACAAAAGCAACAAATATTCAATGCTAATCATTGAGTTCAGGAACAGATAATCTTAACAGTTAAGTCCCTATTTGTTTCTACCATCTCTAATAATATTTTTATTTACTGTTTAAATAATTTAATGGTATTTTCCCAAATTTCAGGTGTAAGCGTTGGGAGCAGTGATGCTCTGATACCAACTGTAATCCCCTAGAAAATATAACGCGATACAGTGGCAGAAACACTGTAGAGTCGGGATTAAAACACACTGTAACTATGTCTTAGTAAAATTAAAATGATAAAGTCAAACAATAGGCCTTAAATAAAATGGCCAAAATTTAAACAATCTACAAAAGGGGTTTGAACAATCCATAAGACATAATTATCAAAATAAACAAGCAGGATCCACACTGCTCGCTAGCCCACACCCGGAACACGTATACCTGCCATGTTAAAACATAACAGCCACAATCAGTGGGGAGCAACGTCAACGTTCTCCCAGCCGTATAACAGGATTTTAAAACTGTAATTACTACTATAGAAAAATAGTAAAAATGGAAAACAATAAAACAGTGTATTAAAAATAAGCTTTCAGCGCCAAAACCAAAATATTAAAATGGGTTTCCGAAGAAACATAAAAATAGTTGCCAACCTGCAAACCAATTTATATCGATAATAATAAAATAATCAAAATGGCGTTATGGATAGGAGTAGTGTAGAATCTAGACTTTCACTAGGAGAATACTAAAAACTAGCTTCGAGAACTTAGTTCAAACAAATCAAACTTCGGTCTCTAACTAGGCTACTCAACCATAATAGGACGGCGACTTATAAATGCGTGGCCCTAGTTTAAGACAATGTACACCCCTCCTGGGATTACCTGTCACCCAGTTCAACTTATGACGACGACTTACTGCGAGGCCTAAGCTTAAGGTCAAAATGTACACAACTCCCGGGATACCTGTCACCCGGTTCAACAACTAATGTACCGATTCCTGATACACTAGCCTTATAGTTGATTGCAAAACTGTAAACCCCAGATTATATTACTCTAAACCCACACTTGCCCTTATTCCATAACTTCCAAAACAAAGCCATTATCGATATCCAAAAGATATAATCATAATAAATAAGAGAACAAAGAAAAAAGATCATTTTCCAAAAGAGAAAACTTTCTATTTTAGAAAACTTCTATTTTTAGAAACTTTACCAAAAATAGCATCATATCAAAATAGCAAAAAATATTAGTTTATACTAACACAACATCTTTAGTAAACGATATAAATTTATAAAACTAATACTTTCGGCCTTAACGATATTGATTGTTAAAGTGAGAACATTTAGTTTTATGAAATTATTGAAAAACCATACAAGTGTTTACAAAATAATTAAAAATGTCATAAACATTTTAGTACTACTAATTAGGGTGTTTCCAAAATTTATAAAACTAAAAGTCCCTAATTATTATTAGTTACGACAATACGATTATAAATAGGATTTTACGGCAAACGTCCAATTAAATCTTTTAACGTCTTTTATTTAATTAAACCATTGAATATATTTAGAATATGTTAAGGGATGATTTAACTCTTAAAGGTTCAGATTTAAATACTTTCAAAATTGCTGGAAAAATAATTCTTTTAGGTAAGACGAAGCATTTTAACGATAAATCACAATTTGTCCGAAAATCAATACATATTAATTAGAGACCTTAATAAATAGTACAAAAATTACGTAAAAATAGTTAAAATATATTTATGGACGTTCTGTCCAGAAAATAAAATTTTCCAGAATCCTAAAACTCGGTTTTTAAAGCGTTTTTCTCGTTAATCGTCCAATCTCGACAATAACGATTAATAAAAATAGTAATTACAAAATGATTTAATTATTAATATCCAAAAATTATTATTAAACTTAAAAATCATGATTTTCCAGAATCTAACATTTTTCCAGATTTCCAAAAATTCCAGATTTAATAAATCCCGTCAAAACCGTCTTTAAAACCCATTTTCACAATTAACGATTCCATTAATAAAACTTATCGTTCCTAACATTTTATTAAAGCGCTAAAAATCATAAAAATACATTTTATTATGAAATTATCAGAATCACATTTTTTTCCAGATTTAAACCAAGGACCAGAAATCGAGAATTTAAACGACAAACGCGGTTTTAACGATAAACGATGATTTAAAGTGATTAATTAATTCATCCACTTAACAATTTCTAAAAATTATGAATAAATTCATAAAATTCTATTTAATCATAAATTTTCACCAAGCCAAAAATTAGATTAAAATAAAATGTTTAGATACTAGAACTAAAAATCGGCTTTTAATCGTTTTTGTCCGTAAACGGTAATAATTCAATAATCGATAACTAAAATACCAGAAAAATACTAAATTATTAAAAATCATCAAAAACATCATTTTTACAGAATATAAATATATATTACATGTTTAGGCCTAATATTATAATTTTATAAATTAATATGACGATTTAATCGTTAATCTCGTAAAAGCGATAAAAATACCGAAACATGCAAATTTACAACTTTTAAAAATTTTACAGATTTTATGACATACATATATTGTCAAAATAAAACATAAAAATATATACATGCAAATACACAATTAAAATCATGAAATACCGAGTAACATCGACGTTACCTCTAGTCCAAATCGGAAACGATAATATACTCGTCGGCCTCGGGATCATCCACAAATCCTACCATACATGAAAATCATGGCAGAAAAATACCATGAGAAAAAATAAGAAAATCAAGGTGAATAACGATCGAAAACCACATCGCTTATTACCTTAACGGAAGGATCGGAATAACGATTAAATTGACGATGAAAACGAGAGGATGATGACTCGATTTGAAGCGAGAATTAGCCTCGAGAGGCTGCTGGAGTCATGGCCAAAAGAAAAGAAAGAAAGGATTTTTTTGATGTTTAATTGTAAGAATGAATGTTAGGAAATAGATGGTTTTTCCTAAGCTTGAATGCTATTAAAATTTGATGAAAACAATGCTACTCTACCACATATGGCCAGCCAAAATGAACAAGCAAGGGAGGATGAAAAGTTTGTTCAATAATATGTCAAATAAATGGGTAAGAAAAGCATTATCTTTACGTTTAAACATAATAAAACGAAACGTATAAAGAAAAACGTAGTAAAGGTGTGACAAGGGGGTGTGACGGTCCAAAACGTGGGAAAAAAGGTCCCAAATAATTTCTAAGTTGACAAAAAGATGAATCGTAAAATTATTAAAGTTATTTCAAATCAGTTCGAGTAAACCGCGCGTTGGAAAATAATTATTTACGAAACTTCGTAATAAAATCATTAATGGCTAAATTTTCGTAAATAAAAATATTTCTAGGTTGAAAATATTATATAAATATATTCAGACACTTGTAGGAAAAGAAATAATTTAAATCCAAGCTTAAAAATGTTAACTCATAGAAAAATAGAATTCCTCGCGGAAAATTATTTAGTTTACGAAGAAAATTCAATAAATAGATCTAAAAGAATTAAAACCTTTTAAAAATAAAAATAAATATCATTAAACTCGGAAATGAAATTAAAATTGGAAAAATGATGAAACACAAGGCCGACAGTGACAGAGTTAAGACGATGTCATAACGAAAAGGATAAAAATGCTAGGAAAATAGCGGGTGTTACAATTCGACATCGGACGATGGGTCCATGATGTGTGAATTGGCGTCACGGGACATTTACTTCGAATTGATAACGAAATGTCCTCGTGAGCATTAGGTCTTACGTATCTCGACATCATAATTTGATCATTAGGATCTATAGTGTCGATACCGTCATTGGACACCCACTCGAGTCATGTTAAAATAGTTTTAGGTAATTATACGCGGTAGTAATAGAAAAAAAGCGTAAAAGCGTTTTAGGAGGTTGACTCGCCTTAAGAACCAAATACGCAGGGTGACAAGATAAGCGACCGGCGATGCGAGTGCAATTAGAGGTGTGCAAAATCCGGGTCGGACCCGGAAAATGGACCGGACCGGACCGGAATCTACCGGACCGGATCCGGAATAAAAAATTTCGGTCCGGTCTCCGGGCCATCATTTTGGGCGATTCCGGGTTCCGGTCCGGTTCGGTCTTGACCCGGTTTTTTCCGGTCCGGACCGGTTTGGACCGGAAAACCCGGAATTATGCTTATTTCTTAAAAATTCCGGGTTTTCCGGTCCAAACCGGGCCGGAATTTTGGACCGAAATTCCAAAAAAAATTGAAAATTCATGGGCCAATCGGGCCAACCGGTCCGGTCCGGGTCGGACCCGGTATTTTTCCGGACCGGACCAGGGTCAATATTTTGGTTTCCGGTTCGGGTCCAGGGTCATGAAACTTGACGATTCCGGATCCGGGTCCGGTCCGGGTCGGTCCGGGTCAACCCGGTTGCACAGCCCTAAGTGCAATACTCTTGTGCTCGGGTTTCCTTATTTCGTCATCCTTAGTACTCGATACATAAATGTAACACCCCAATTTATCCGGAAGCCTTATCAAGGCATTCCCAAATAAATAAAGGTGTTACCATCTCGGTTTCCCGAGATAGTAGCTCATTACAATACAACATGGAATGCCAAACAGACAATCTGATTTAAACACTACAACTCATTAACTATTACAACTCTAGTTACACAGCGGAAGCTATACAATCTATATAACAGAAATGCCTACGTATTAACTCGTACTATGACCTGGATCATTATCGCGTTTACCCCAATCCCGTACAAGCATCCCAGCATCCAAACACATCACGATATACATAACCTGTATTATAGACTGCTCCCCAATTGTTTGGAAAAGTCAATTGGATCGTCACAGGCCCCCAATAAAATAGGGTGACAATTTACACAGAGAAAACGGTTAGAACATGCTAACATTATAACACAGGTACAAAATATAAATCATCCGGTCACAAACGTCTCAGTACCATCATCGGTACCAATCAATAATATCATCTCCACATTCTCGGTACCATCACGGTACCAATCAATAATCTTATCTCAACATTCAGTACCATCACGGTACCATATCAACAATCTCATCTCAACTCTTCTGGCAGGCCCTTTCATTTCGAGTGTGCACACCCCCCGCAGATTCAACAACCCGCGAGGAGAAATCAGGGAGGGGACCGTGATCAAAGGCCCCGGCTAGGTCTAAAGCTAGCCTCACCAACTCCAATATATCATATTCATCAATCATTCCACCATCATTATTCAACGTCCTTCTCATTAGCATGATATCACATCATACTCGTAACTCATAACTCATACATGCATCATAATATAATATTAACATATTCTAAGTAAGGAAAACCTTACCTAGTAAGCAAATCACACAGCTCCGGTAGCACAGTTCACCACGGAAACTCTACGAAGTCCGATCCTAATAAAATATTATATCTTTAAATTAATATCGATCCTAACGAACTAAATTATAAAGTAGTATCTATACCGCTCTAACCAAAATACAAATTGAAAACGACACCGACCCATCTAAATAATAAAGTGGAACTGACTCGACTTAACTCACTTATAAAAGCGGGGTCGATCCGAATAGATAAATTACATTACCCTGATGACATAACCTACCCAAACACGACTAACCTGAGAATACTACATAGCAACATTAGCAATATAAGAACATCAGGAGTACGTTCAACACAAACAACAATGTCAACCATACACGACAACAATGACAACATTACTCCACCCGACAACAACACTACAAGGACCACAATTCATAACGGCACCGCAACACAACACCGTCCACAATAGTTTGACATTGACAACAACAACCCCTTTCCTACACAACCATTACCCGACTCACGCAACAGCCGCCCCCATATCACGACAACAACCATGACACGAAAACCTCAACACAACCCGACACCAATAACAACCAAACCTTAAGGGTAAACACAGACGCATACCAGGCTAAAACGACTGTCCGACGCGGGAAAAAGCAGGGGAGCGAAAGGGCGCAGGTTCCGGCCGTCGACCAAGGTGGATGGCCTAACGTGTTGGTTCTAGCATGCGCACGACATCCGGTAAAGGGCAAGGGGTGGCGTTATGCTGGTGGTGACGGTGTGGGTTGGCAAAGGAGGTGGTGGTTTGATCGATGGTGGTGGCGGTTAGGATTGAAGATGGCCGCAAGAATAAGAAAGGGTTATGAAAACCCTACGTTATTACGTATAGGCTACTCATTTCCCCTCCTATTTTATTACTATCATTATTAACATATTATTATATTATTATTAAGGCTTTAATATATAAGTTGTACTCGAAAACATGTTTAACACATCTTGTAAGTTGGGCATCTTGTAAGTTGGGCTCGGGAGACTCGGTTCAAACTCACTCGATACATCGACTACTATTCAATTATAGAGACCCGATATATATATATATATATATATATATATATATATATATATATATATATATATAGGATGGGTATAAGAAATACCGTTAGACGACATAGGTCGGAACATGGGTTATACATTGTACGAGTATTAGAAATAGTATAGTGAAGCGGGTTAAAATCATTGGGTTAACCAAATATTAGGAAATACTCGTAATATACGACGGGTATTACAATCTACCCTCCTTATAAAGAATTTCGTCCCGAAATTCACTCCCAGCTACAGAATGACTTATCATTCAAACCAGAGCTACCAACTAAACATTAACAATTGACTGATTAAACAATCCTCAAACTAACATAAGAACGTAACGTGAATAAGCAGGATGGGGTATTATAGTCTACCGTCCTTATAAGAAACGTCGTCTCGAAGTTCATGATCCAACCAATAACAACACCTCTCGACTAACTACCCTTCGCACAAATCACACTTAGTCGAATACCTCCCTGACTCATCATACACTATGATTAACAGCAACCATTCCGACATATTGCGCGGCTATTAACACAATCATTAAGTGCAAATATCATAGGAAATAACGGGGTGTAGCGGGGTGTGACATCGTACCCTCCTTAAAAGGAACTTCGCCCCGAAGTTCAATGATCTCAGTGTCACTCTATCCAACGCATCTATTACATTGAGATGCTATCTTGACACTAACGGTTCCACTCTTTCTCGATCTTATCATATAATACACAACTCAATTATCAAGGACACTAGTTTAAACTTCTTAAACGAATATATTTGTAAGCCATGACCAGGGGTGTAAGTCAATAATACTCATAATTTACGCGTTCAATCATAACGATTCTAAAAAAAACATTCCTTACACGCAATACATCTCTTAGTCATTTCACGACCTTCAATTCTTTCGGCATCAAGCCTAACACAACAACTCATTCACGTTTCATCTATATTTCTCAACTACTCATTTATCTACTGGCCGCGAGGAGTTTCTATCCCCGCATTCATCCACATTTCATCGCCTAAATTATCCTTTTACTAACAACTGTCGACATCCCTACTTAGATTGATCTCATGGTTCACCGTAAGTACCAACAGACTATTTGCATACTCATTCTCATTTGTCACATTTCACATAATCTAAGAAAAACAGACCATTTATTAGTACCATAGTGTTTAACTCCTTTATACTTGTCATGACTATTCACATGCTGGTAGAAAACAGCT
This sequence comes from Agrostemma githago, assembly GCA_958450325.1. Classification (NCBI taxonomy): domain Eukaryota; kingdom Viridiplantae; phylum Streptophyta; class Magnoliopsida; order Caryophyllales; family Caryophyllaceae; genus Agrostemma; species Agrostemma githago. The sequence continues at coordinate 34,271,949 of OY288261.1, forward strand.
AATGCACTTGTAACTACAGACTTGCGGGAACCCTTTTCCCAAAACATACTTACATACATGGACACCATTACTGTCACCCAAGTAAGACGATTATTCCATATAAAGACAGTTTGATTAACACTCGACCTGGAGCCTAATGACATGTCACTTACCTGCATGGACTCGTGATCGTGATGTTAGTACCTTGTACTATAACCCGACTTGTTAACCTCGAAACATAAGAAACGACACAACGCATTAACAGATAAACCTTGGACCAACTTTTTCAATTGATGCCCTCCTCGGCCTTAAAACTTGGTGACACAGAGTTCAATTCACATAATATAGTTAGTGTGACTAGATTTTGTAGTTCGGAGTATTCAAACATGAACGCACGTAGTCTCTCTTCAGTTTTGTTACTACTGCTTCGTCATGTATTTCTTTGACCCTTCACTATTCATTAATCTAGATTCTTGTACCATCGTCATATCTGTTATCATTCCCTTACGCTTAATTATACAATTAGACTCGTTAACTATCATTATTACGACTTTCCTACAAGTAAGTTAAACGACACCATATCCTCATGACACCTCTTTACTATATCGCACCACTCATTTCGATCATTAGGACACGTACTCCCAATTTACATGTGATGATAATGCATTGACCCAGTTGCATCTTTAACGGGTTCAGACTCACATGTATACATACTTGAGGGAAATCATTTAGGCAAGTAATAGTAAGACAGCTAAACACTTCTAGATGACCACGTGAATAATTTCAAAACATGAGACAAATGACATGACATATGCTTATCCAGATTGCAATAATTAATTAAGTAGTTCATTATGTCTTTGGTTCACATAAGTTTTACATTTAGACACTACTGGCATATGATTTAGGACTAACACTCATCCCGTAGACATCATTCATCTCAGCATATGTTACTCATTGACTGGTAATTAAGACAAAACTCATCACAGATATACAAAAGCAATTAAGAATAACATTTGACTGGTTTACAAAACATGTCTAATTTACGTCTATCACGACCAAATCTGAAAGATGACGTCGTGTTTATTACTTAGATGTAACCAACGTACTCAGTTCGTAATTTAACGACTTGACCTTTCCCGACTTCTCATGGAAATTATTACATTCGTTGGATACGTGCATCGATGTTCTTTATCACATAAGTGACTCATGACCATGACAGATTTATCAGGCAACAACACATTTGATCCATAAGATTCACGTTAAGGCAGTTATACAACATGAACAAGTATGACCTCTCATAACTCGAATTTACTCTGAATTCATTATTAACATATAAGTCTAACTCAATTGCATCATACGATAAGGTAGACATTTTCAAATTAGTGCATTCCCTTGAACAAGAGGAATCAATGACCATTCATGGGCTTAGACACGTTTTCAGAACATTACCTTCCTGATAGAAAAAATCGTAATTAAATCATTATAACTCAAAACAATGTGAAATTAGTGGTCTTAGACTCTCAAGACAATCTTGTACAACTTTCCAGTTAAAACCATTTTTAAATTCCAAACATAACAGTGATCTGCAGAATCATTTTCCTGAACCGACAAATTTTTACTTTGAAAAAAAAAAATCGAATCGATTGATAAAACGAGTTATTTCAAATCATATTTTCGAGCAACCCAAGTTCCAACATTATCCAAACTCTTCAAAGTGATCTCTGTAAAATTCCCAATGATAATTTAATGTCTAAGTAAGGTGTGTAATGTAAACGTGACCACTAGCAAATAGGTTGAAGTATTTGGGTTTAAATACCGGAATTTTGTAGTGAAAACTAGACTTAAAATAAATGTGAGTCTCTTTTCAAACTTTTGTGAAAGAGACATTGTAAACAGGTGAAACAATTCAGTAAGACATTGGTCCTGTTAATGAAGGTGTTTTAAGCTGTTCTGACATTATCTCGACATAGTTAGCAGCCTGTTTGTTTAATTAGGCCCTCAAAACAGTAAACACATTAATTAGGTTAGATGAACTGCTACAAATGTGTATGTCATTAACTCAACGTGGGTTCTTATAAATACTCATTTAAACAATTACGAATAGAAATCAACAACAAGGTATAGCTTGGAACCTATGATATTGACAGGGAAGCATATAAACTCGGAACGAAACATAAATATCCAGGTATCTTTGACAGAAATTTACATTAATGAATACGACACCACAGATATGTCATTTTAATAATACGTTATACTCAAATTCAAATAATAAACAGATTTCGATTTCACACTTTATCTTGTCAATATATTAATCAAGGTGATCGAAATGGAAGCAACGCATTCATATATACATTGTTGCTCCCCATAATACAAATAGTTCGACATAATTCCAGGTACCACATATGCTTTCAAGAACCGAGTAATAGCCAATGCAAGTTCATCTACGCCATTACGAGAGAAAAATTAGGAAAAATAAGGACCCCCCTCTGATCGATATAAAGGAAGTAAATCACATTAACTCGAAATGGGTCTCAAGTATTCTTACACTGTTCGACTATAAGGCTCATTAACACGTACTTTATTATCAATATGACACACTTCATGGACACATTACGAACCATTATACTTCTAACTATACATCCTCATCAAGTAATGGGAAGGCCGCTAATAAATTATATCGACAATGAATTCGAAGCACATAACACTAAAAGATGGAACACAAGTGTTCTCTAAACATATTGCAGTACATGTACCATTACCAGATAACAATCCCTTTCCCGTAACGTGAACGACTCCATTATATTACCTCAACAAGACCGACACAAATTACCACCAAATCCACTAATTAAAACTCATTTATCGTTCACGACACTACTACGTACAAACACCTCGACGTTGTATCTAATGTTACCACCAACTCTGACTATGAAATTGCTCTCACCCAGGGTGATTGACTCTTACCTCAACCTTACATGCTGTAACGTATTCCTCATTTGGCCTCATACTAATTACTATAACATGCTAATATCGTAAGTATGTACTAGTCACATCTCAGCTTATACAGTTCGATCACTACATCACATACGTCAAACAACGTAACCAGTTATCACAGACAGTCATCACAAAACATTCATTGCATCACAACGTATCCCTTCCTAATATATACCCATCTCATTCTCACACGTGGTTACCGGGTCAAAACCAGGAGGGCCGGGTTTGGTATAAGGACGTCTCCTCAACCGAAATTTAGGGGGGCTCCTGATGGTCTATCACCGGGGTTCATTTTATTTTTCCTACGTTAATTTATTTTAGGCTCCACGATCGTTCGCTCTGATACCACTTTGTAACACCCTCATTTATCCGGAAGCCTTATCAAGGCATTCCCAAATAAATAAAGGTGTTACCATCTCGGTTTCCCGAGATAGTAGCTCATTACAATACAACATGGAATGCCAAACAGACAATCTGATTTAAACACTACAACTCATTAACTATTACAACTCTAGTTACACAGCGGAAGCTATACAATCTATATAACAGAAATGCCTACGTATTAACTCGTACTATGACCTGGATCGTTATCGCGTTCACCCCAATCCCGTACAAGCATCCCAGCATCCAAACACATCACGATATACATAACCTGTATTATAGACTGCTCCCCAATTGTTTGGAAAAGTCAATTGGATCGTCACAGGCCCCCAATAAAATAGGGTGACAATTTACACAGAGAAAACGGTTAGAACATGCTAACATTATAACACAGGTACAAAATATAAATCATCCGGTCACAAACGTCTCAGTACCATCATCGGTACCAATCAATAATATCATCTCCACATTCTCGGTACCATCACGGTACCAATCAATAATCTTATCTCAACATTCAGTACCATCACGGTACCATATCAACAATCTCATCTCAACTCTTCTGGCAGGCCCTTTCATTCCGAGTGTGCACACCCCCCGCAGATTCAACAACCCGCGAGGAGAAATCAGGGAGGGGACCGTGATCAAAGGCCCCGGCTAGGTCTAAAGCTAGCCTCACCAACTCCAATATATCATATTCATCAATCATTCCACCATCATTATTCAACGTCCTTCTCATTAGCATGATATCACATCATACTCGTAACTCATAACTCATACATGCATCATAATATAATATTAACATATTCTAAGTAAGGAAAACCTTACCTAGTAAGCAAATCACACAGCTCCGGTAGCACAGTTCACCACGGAAACTCTACGAAGTCCGATCCTAATAAAATATTATATCTTTAAATTAATATCGATCCTAACGAACTAAATTATAAAGTAGTATCTATACCGCTCTAACCAAAATACAAATTGAAAACGACACCGACCCATCTAAATAATAAAGTGGAACTGACTCGACTTAACTCACTTATAAAAGCGGGGTCGATCCGAATAGATAAATTACATTACCCTGATGACATAACCTACCCAAACACGACTAACCTGAGAATACTACATAGCAACATTAGCAATATAAGAACATCAGGAGTACGTTCAACACAAACAACAATGTCAACCATACACGACAACAATGACAACATTACTCCACCCGACAACAACACTACAAGGACCACAATTCATAACGGCACCGCAACACAACACCGTCCACAATAGTTTGACATTGACAACAACAACCCCTTTCCTACACAACCATTACCCGACTCACGCAACAGCCGCCCCCATATCACGACAACAACCATGACACGAAAACCTCAACACAACCCGACACCAATAACAACCAAACCTTAAGGGTAAACACAGACGCATACCAGGCTAAAACGACTGTCCGACGCGGGAAAAAGCAGGGGAGCGAAAGGGCGCAGGTTCCGGCCGTCGACCAAGGTGGATGGCCTAACGTGTTGGTTCTAGCATGCGCACGACATCCGGTAAAGGGCAAGGGGTGGCGTTATGCTGGTGGTGACGGTGTGGGTTGGCAAAGGAGGTGGTGGTTTGATCGATGGTGGTGGCGGTTAGGATTGAAGATGGCCGCAAGAATAAGAAAGGGTTATGAAAACCCTACGTTATTACGTATAGGCTACTCATTTCCCCTCCTATTTTATTACTATCATTATTAACATATTATTATATTATTATTAAGGCTTTAATATATAAGTTGTACTCGAAAACATGTTTAACACATCTTGTAAGTTGGGCATCTTGTAAGTTGGGCTCGGGAGACTCGGTTCAAACTCACTCGATACATCGACTACTATTCAATTATAGAGACCCGATATATATATATATATATATATATATATATATATATATATATATATATATATATATATATATATATAGGATGGGTATAAGAAATACCGTTAGACGACATAGGTCGGAACATGGGTTATACATTGTACGAGTATTAGAAATAGTATAGTGAAGCGGGTTAAAATCATTGGGTTAACCAAATATTAGGAAATACTCGTAATATACGACGGGTATTACAATCTACCCTCCTTATAAAGAATTTCGTCCCGAAATTCACTCCCAGCTACAGAATGACTTATCATTCAAACCAGAGCTACCAACTAAACATTAACAATTGACTGATTAAACAATCCTCAAACTAACATAAGAACGTAACGTGAATAAGCAGGATGGGGTATTATAGTCTACCGTCCTTATAAGAAACGTCGTCTCGAAGTTCATGATCCAACCAATAACAACACCTCTCGACTAACTACCCTTCGCACAAATCACACTTAGTCGAATACCTCCCTGACTCATCATACACTATGATTAACAGCAACCATTCCGACATATTGCGCGGCTATTAACACAATCATTAAGTGCAAATATCATAGGAAATAACGGGGTGTAGCGGGGTGTGACATCGTACCCTCCTTAAAAGGAACTTCGCCCCGAAGTTCAATGATCTCAGTGTCACTCTATCCAACGCATCTATTACATTGAGATGCTATCTTGACACTAACGGTTCCACTCTTTCTCGATCTTATCATATAATACACAACTCAATTATCAAGGACACTAGTTTAAACTTCTTAAACGAATATATTTGTAAGCCATGACCAGGGGTGTAAGTCAATAATACTCATAATTTACGCGTTCAATCATAACGATTCTAAAAAAAACATTCCTTACACGCAATACATCTCTTAGTCATTTCACGACCTTCAATTCTTTCGGCATCAAGCCTAACACAACAACTCATTCACGTTTCATCTATATTTCTCAACTACTCATTTATCTACTGGCCGCGAGGAGTTTCTATCCCCGCATTCATCCACATTTCATCGCCTAAATTATCCTTTTACTAACAACTGTCGACATCCCTACTTAGATTGATCTCATGGTTCACCGTAAGTACCAACAGACTATTTGCATACTCATTCTCATTTGTCACATTTCACATAATCTAAGAAAAACAGACCATTTATTAGTACCATAGTGTTTAACTCCTTTATACTTGTCATGACTATTCACATGCTGGTAGAAAACAGCTAATGCACTTGTAACTACAGACTTGCGGGAACCCTTTTCCCAAAACATACTTACATACATGGACACCATTACTGTCACCCAAGTAAGACGATTATTCCATATAAAGACAGTTTGATTAACACTCGACCTGGAGCCTAATGACATGTCACTTACCTGCATGGACTCGTGATCGTGATGTTAGTACCTTGTACTATAACCCGACTTGTTAACCTCGAAACATAAGAAACGACACAACGCATTAACAGATAAACCTTGGACCAACTTTTTCAATTGATGCCCTCCTCGGCCTTAAAACTTGGTGACACAGAGTTCAATTCACATAATATAGTTAGTGTGACTAGATTTTGTAGTTCGGAGTATTCAAACATGAACGCACGTAGTCTCTCTTCAGTTTTGTTACTACTGCTTCGTCATGTATTTCTTTGACCCTTCACTATTCATTAATCTAGATTCTTGTACCATCGTCATATCTGTTATCATTCCCTTACGCTTAATTATACAATTAGACTCGTTAACTATCATTATTACGACTTTCCTACAAGTAAGTTAAACGACACCATATCCTCATGACACCTCTTTACTATATCGCACCACTCATTTCGATCATTAGGACACGTACTCCCAATTTACATGTGATGATAATGCATTGACCCAGTTGCATCTTTAACGGGTTCAGACTCACATGTATACATACTTGAGGGAAATCATTTAGGCAAGTAATAGTAAGACAGCTAAACACTTCTAGATGACCACGTGAATAATTTCAAAACATGAGACAAATGACATGACATATGCTTATCCAGATTGCAATAATTAATTAAGTAGTTCATTATGTCTTTGGTTCACATAAGTTTTACATTTAGACACTACTGGCATATGATTTAGGACTAACACTCATCCCGTAGACATCATTCATCTCAGCATATGTTACTCATTGACTGGTAATTAAGACAAAACTCATCACAGATATACAAAAGCAATTAAGAATAACATTTGACTGGTTTATAAAACATGTCTAATTTACGTCTATCACGACCAAATCTGAAAGATGACGTCGTGTTTATTACTTAGATGTAACCAACGTACTCAGTTCGTAATTTAACGACTCGACCTTTCCCGACTTCTCATGGAAATTATTACATTCGTTGGATACGTGCATCGATGTTCTTTATCACATAAGTGACTCATGACCATGACAGATTTATCAGGCAACAACACATTTGATCCATAAGATTCACGTTAAGGCAGTTATACAACATGAACAAGTATGACCTCTCATAACTCGAATTTACTCTGAATTCATTATTAACATATAAGTCTAACTCAATTGCATCATACGATAAGGTAGACATTTTCAAATTAGTGCATTCCCTTGAACAAGAGGAATCAATGACCATTCATGGGCTTAGACACGTTTTCAGAACATTACCTTCCTGATAGAAAAAATCGTAATTAAATCATTATAACTCAAAACAATGTGAAATTAGTGGTCTTAGACTCTCAAGACAATCTTGTACAACTTTCCAGTTAAAACCATTTTTAAATTCCAAACATAACAGTGATCTGCAGAATCATTTTCCTGAACCGACAAATTTTTACTTTGAAAAAAAAAAAAAAAAAATCGAATCGATTGATAAAACGAGTTATTTCAAATCATATTTTCGAGCAACCCAAGTTCCAACATTATCCAAACTCTTCAAAGTGATCTCTGTAAAATTCCCAATGATAATTTAATGTCTAAGTAAGGTGTGTAATGTAAACGTGACCACTAGCAAATAGGTTGAAGTATTTGGGTTTAAATACCGGAATTTTGTAGTGAAAACTATACTTAAAATAAATGTGAGTCTCTTTTCAAACTTTTGTGAAAGAGACATTGTAAACAGGTGAAACAATTCAGTAAGACATTGGTCCTGTTAATGAAGGTGTTTTAAGCTGTTCTGACATTATCTCGACACAGTTAGCAGCCTGTTTGTTTACACTACTACAAAACATGACATAGACATGGGTCGTTTTAACTAATAGACATGGGTTTCGCGACCCATGTTAAGTTGAGTGACATCTATTGTCCAATACTTAGACATGGGTCGTATGTCCTATGTCTATCTAAAACATAGACATAAGTTTTTCAATTAACCCATGTCTTTATACAATTAACCCATGTCTATAAAAACTATAGACATGGGTTTTTTCCTCGCCGTATGTCTATTATAGATATAGACATGGGTTTTTTGTCTGCCCCATGTTTATTGCCATAGTACAGACATTGGTTTTTTGTCTGCCCCATGTTTATTGTCATAGTAATCAATCCGAAAAAGATATCAATTATTAATGCTTTCCGTATTTTTTATAAGAAACTGCAATCCAACCGAAACCAAAATAAATCTCATAAATTGTACAACACCCAATTGGACGATCAAATGTTCCATATTTCATAAAAGTAGTCATCATCCCAAACAAATAAATAGCTAAGATAAAAAAACTACACAAGTACGCGATGTACCAATAATAAAATCTCTTCCTACTACAACCAATCTTTTTAGCTAATACATTGAATACCACATGCATGTCTCATACTTCTAATTTTGAAGATAATAGTTAGCCCACAAATCGCGAACCTCATTGATGTCTTCTTGTGAATACATGGCAAGTACTTTGAAGTGCTGCAACAATTTCAATATAATTGAAAGCGAATACTTCAAGAACATAAATACTTTGATTATAACATAGAAAAAATGTGTATGTGCTCGAAGTCTTATTACCTTATCAATAGTTCCTTTCAAATTAGAAGAAGTGATTAAGTCGGTCATGTACTTCATTATGTAGTAGCCACATTCTGTGTTACCCGGCTGACAAGCACACTATAGCAACATATATACCAACATCAGCAATTCAATCACAAACAAGAACCAACAAGGCAACATGCATCAAATCCGATCAAATTATCATACTCCCTCCATTTTTTATGTGCCTTCTAGGTTTTTTTTAAGATTTGCGAGGAGTATTTAATTGAAACGGGACTAAACATAAAAAATGAGGGAGTACCAAACAAGCTTATGTCTCACACATACATTGAAGTGTAAATGTTTCACCTGAAGCCAAACAAGTGACAAATTAAACATTACTACTTTGCTGCAACAAGTGACAAATCAAACAATACTTACATCAACTTTCACCCATTGTGGTGCTTTAGTACTCTTTCTTGTACCTCCACCATATCCGTACGCCCTTATCGACCTATAACGAGATAAGAAAGATCAAATCAATATAATAGAATAACCTAAGTTGTCTTTTATGAACATTATTGTTAGAATTAGCAATAACATGTTGGGACAAACTCACGTATTAAGTAGAGCTTTATATCCCGAAGGCTCAAACTTTCCTAGTGGGTCAAACCAATACACATGATTATGCTCAACAATATCCAATATTATAAGCACCCAATGATCCCTGATAACAAAAAAAAGTACTTACTTGTTATAACTTAATCAATAATGAAAAAAAGTACTTCCCTGATAACTTCACTTAATCAATAACAAAAATTAACTTCGCTTAATCATGTATTAGAATAAAAAAGTACTTACTTGTTAGAAAATGGAGCCAAATATATGGGTTTTCTCCCTTTGTTCATGAACTGATGGATGTACGTCGTCATCTCATCCGCATTATGCCCAATCATCGAAAGAAATTCCGGACATAGAAACCCATATCGCCGATTGTCACAAATACTATGCAAGTACCTGTAGTATGTAAAAAAAATCAATACTACTATGTACCATATACATCTTTGTGTCTCAAAAATAATTACAAGTAGTGAGTACATAGTACATACTTACCCAACAAAAGTCTTAATGCACGACAAATTGAGTTTTTCCATATTCAACAACAATTTGATGTCTTCCTTTGTTAGAGAAATTATTTGCTCATAGCCCACAACATCCTTACCCAAAGCAAGTTCAGATTTTCCTCCATCAACCATCATACTAACCAACTTAGACAATATTTTCCTAGATTCAAACTGTTGTTCCAAACCAGCTTTCACAATATCGGTTGATGTAGCAAACGACTCCATTGTTCTAATACTTTTTCCACTTTCGGCTTTCTTTGATTCTTCAGAAGTATGCTGTTTTGGTTGTTCATTGATTAACTTCATTGTAACTTGAGGTGTTACTTCCTGATTAAGCTTCATATTAACACACAAATTGGAATTATAAATGAGGTGTTACTTCCTGATTAAGCTTCATATTAACACACAAATTGGAATTATAAATGAAGTATAACAATTAAAACTTATAATTAATTATCATCGACAATTACCTTAGGATATCCAATATTTATTAAACTTTTCGGCCATCGAACAAAAGATCCAACCGCCTCACCCACGGTAGAAAATTCTTCGGTTGGCAAAGGTAATTGTGTACCCTCCTCTCCCTCCAAGACAACCTCAATTGAGACCCTTAACTCATTTTCTCCAAATGGACAACCGTGAGATCTTGAATTCTCTGTTGGGGCCCGAAAAACTCTTCCAAGAGCCACCTTTCGCAAGTCCATGTCGAACACATCTAGCTGACATTCAAGGCCCTTACAAAATATAACCAGATAGAAGAAAATCACAACATGTACACATAAATTCATTAGGAAAAAGCAGACTACACATAGAATTTATGACTTACCATCTCCGGTATGTCACCAAATGGATCAGCAGGTTCATCATCTTCACAGCAACTAGCTTTCCCACTTTTGCAATTGATCTCTAGTGCAAGATCTCTCTCAACTGAATAACTTGTGTTTCCATTGTTGGTCATTATGTCACTCGTTGTCCTTTTCTCAACCATAAGATCTATTTGTCTTAACATATTAGCTTCTACTGCCTTAGTGATCTTCTGAGTAAGTGCTTCCAAAAGCTCTTTTGATATTCCTCCACTTCGATGATCACTACTTTTACCAAAGTACTGCTTATGTCCTACCTTTCCACCAACACCTCTGACACGACCAGAATGCTCTTCATTTCCAAGTGCTTTAGTTAGTACGTCGATCTTTCCAATAGGTGCAAACTCCCCTTGCAACACTTGTTCCTTAATAGAATGCTGTAATGAAATAAAATAATTTTTGGTTCTGAACAAAGTAAATTTGAAGCTGTATTTTGAAATAAACATAAGTGTGCTTACAATTTTTTCTATTGCTTGCGTAGTCTCCACATTAAGACATTCACCATCTTTGTCAACTCTTCCCTCTATCCATAAATCACCTCTTTCGATGGTCATGACAGTAGTATCATTAGATGAATCAGATAGCTTTTTAGCATGCAACTTCATCCTTGTTTTTCAATTCTATACCATCAACGAAAACATTATTTCCACATTTAACACATGGACAATAAATTGCGTCAACGTTCTCAGCATTATCAATAGCGTATTTAACAAACTCGTCTACGCCCTTCCTGTATCCAGGGGCGAATCCAGAGTCAAAATTTTGGGGTAGCGAGTTCATCATATTTGCTTACTATATACAAAAATGTGACATTTTTACGAGGTTTGGAGTAGCAAATTTCAATAATCTTAACCAATTTTTTTAAGTTTGGGGTAGCGAATGCTACCCTTTGCTACTAGGTAGATTCCCCCCTGCCTGTATCTAGGATCCAAACGATCAATAATCATCCATTCACGACCCATTGGAAATCTGCTTTAATCACCTATGATCATATCACTTACTCTTTAAATAAAAATGACATTAGAATTTTTTAAATAAAAGTCGTCTTGCCTAACATGATATGAAAAGCAATATATGAAAGATGGATAATCAACCAACTACTACAAGATATAGAACACCCAATCAAATAAAATTATGAATGTATCATTTCCCTATCGATGGATCATTCGGTTCAAACAACACCGTATTAATCTATTTCACACAAGAATAATTATGAACTAAAATGAAGTAAGGTGCATTATTAATCTATAACATCTTGATAATTTATTGATACCATGTTGACATCTTGATAAAAATCTAAAATGAGTATATAATATAATTACTTAAGGTATAATAATTTGTTGATACCATGTCCGTCATCATTACCTTGTCATTTGGGCTCCTCATTTCGTTCATGTTACAAGTCCATTAATTTGTACGTCCTCCATCCACTTTTCTATACTCGTTTAAAACCGTCTAAATTGCTCAATTTAACAAAACTATTACTCCGATCAAAATCCAGATTCTATCCCGTACGGATTATTATTTATGTATATATACTTTTATCCTCAAAGTATAATACATGTACGGATTATTATTTATGCCAATTGCAATGCCGACAAAGCCAGCAGCCACCATCATAGCACTACGGTGGCCTAGCAGGGTACCCTAACTACTACCACTCTCAGGGCGGCCTCTCCCTTGACCACCACCAGCAGATGTGAAGGGACGGTGGGTTCCTTGGCGGCGGTTCTCAGGGACCGCAGCCCAAGCAAAGCAAGCAACACATGTGGCAAAACAGCTACTAGTCAAAAACTCTCCTTAGTACTTGCAGCTACGCAGCACGAGGGTGCAGCGGGTAGAGTTATAGAGAGCGTGGTGGGGGTCGACTAGCGGCCGTGTGGGCTGGAGGTTGACCTTTTTACTTGCAATTTCCAGTTTGGCTAACATAGGATCAAACTTTTGTATGCTAATCTTTTCCCCTAGTCTGTTTTTTAATCACATCCAATAGTGCAAGTTTTCACTGGTTTTGTCCCCCCCCCCTCTTATGTTTGTTCAGTGTTGTTAGTTTATTGTTTTGTGTTGGAAAAATGGAGTCATTTCAAATGGCATCATTTCAGTTCTATTAAGCTCATCTCGTCTAGACCAATTCAGTCCAGTTCAATCTTGTTACGTCCGTTTTATTTCACTTCGGTTTAATTAAGTTAAACTCACTTTGGTCGGAAATATTGAGCCAATTTTTTTACATAATACATCTCTTAGTAAGATTGGGTCGGAGTTTTGATCTAGTACCAGTGTTAACCTCGTGCAATTGGTATATTATTCATTTGATTTCTTTATTGTTTTTTTTTTTTTTTATGTTAGTTCAATTGGAGCCGATTTGACGATTTTGGTAATCATACTAATCCCAATCCACACTAATATCAGAATAACAAGATGACCTAAACCTAGCATCAATCGGAATGAAAAGAAAAGAAAAAAATTGACAGAAACAATGAACTAGCGGAAATCGAGATTTCACTAAAAATGATGACTTGAGCCTAGCATTGAAATCGAACCAACAACACAAAACTCAACAGAAATGATTGATTTAGAATACTCCTTGAGTCATAAACTAGCATAAATCGCTAATTTCACTGAAAACCCAACGACCTAAACTACGCACCAAAATCACAACAACAATAACAACACAAAATTCAACAAATACGATTAATCAAAGTATTTCTTACGTCATTACAGGAAAAAGTACAAAAAGTGACTTACAGAGGAGACGATTGATTAGTGAAATACAAAGGAAGAGCCGATCGATTACTGAAATACAAAGGAGGAGGCGATTGATTACTGAAATACAAAGGAGGAGGCGATCGATTACTGAAATACAGAGGATGAGGCGATCGATTAGCTTAGGAAACACAGAAAACATAAAACAGAAATTAACTAACACTAAAGAAATTAAATAAAAAACCCTAAACGAAAAACAAAATCAATCAAATTCTTTAAAGAACTAACAAACAACAAACAAAATCAAACTAACTTCACAAACTCAAAAAATCACAATTAATTTCAGAAGAACAAACAATCGATAACTCATCTCCTTTCACAAGTGTCGCATAAGCTCCGAGTATCCAAATATAATATACTAAAGCCTCAAAACTCGAACAATATCATCCTAAGAAGTAAACTGAATACGCATACAAAATCACTCGAGAACTTAATTGGCAATATCAATCACCGTATCAAAATGATGATTCGCTCTAACATCAACAACTACAAGTCTACAAGTAAAGTTGTCCCAACGCTAGCTCTTAATTCCACTTCCTCAAGTCTCAACACGAATCGACAGACAGTCAGTGTTTCGACCCGTATCAAACAAACTGAGCTTAACGTATCAAAATCGTAAAAATGCAGATTAGAATTGAAAAAACAAACTGAGTATTAGCACATGAATTGAAAAAAACAAACTGAGCTTAACGTAATTTAATCGACGAATCAACAAACGAAAATCAAACTGACTCATCACAAATTCACAAATTGAAAACCCTAAAACCCCAAAATCGAATATAAACAAACAATAACAAAGGAGGCGAGCGATTACTGAAGGAATTGAAGAAGAAACTGCCGGAGGATTGACGGATTGAAGAAGCGACTGCCGGATTAGGAGTGACGGATTGAAGACGCGTACGCGTGACGGAGTGACGGAGAATGCCAGATAGGAACTGAGTATGCCGGATTGAAGAAGCAATTGAAGAAGCGATTGAAGATTATTGAGGATTAGGTATTGAGTATGCCGGAGCTTCATTTTCGTTTCATGGCTGCTCTTCGTTTTCAATGTAAGAAGGGAGAGAGATGACTGAGTGAAATGGAAAAAAAAAATGACGGAGATGACTGCTCTTCGTTTATTAGTTTATTATTAATGTAAGAATATTATTAGTTTATTGAGGATTATTAGTTTATTAGGAGTATAGAATATTATTAGTTTATTAAGACTAATAGAATAGACATGGGTCATTATTTTATATCAATATACATGGATTTCTTGTGTGCCCTACATCTATTCATATATTGTAGACATAGGTTTTACTTTGACCTATGTCTATAATTTATAGACATGGATTTTAATTTTGACCTATGTATATTCTCTTTTATGTACATAGGTTTTTTAAATAACCTATGTCTATTAAAAATAGATGTGGGTTTTTCTTTTAACCTATGTCTATTAGGTTATGTCTATGACTAATTTTGTAGTAGTGTTAGGCCCTCAAAACAGTAAACACATTAATTAGGTTAGATGAACTGCTACAAATGTGTATGTCATTAACTCAACGTGGGTTCTTATAAATACTCATTTAAACAATTACGAATAGAAATCAACAACAAGGTATAGCTTGGAACCTATGATATTGACAGGGAAGCATATAAACTCGGAACGAAACATAAATATCCAGGTATCTTTGACAGAAATTTACATTAATGAATACGACACCACAGATATGTCATTTTAATAATACGTTATACTCAAATTCAAATAATAAACAGATTTCGATTTCACACTTTATCTTGTCAATATATTAATCAAGGTGATCGAAATGGAAGCAACGCATTCATATATACATTGTTGCTCCCCATAATACAAATAGTTCGACATAATTCCAGGTACCACATATGCTTTCAAGAACCGAGTAATAGCCAATGCAAGTTCATCTACGCCATTACGAGAGAAAAATTAGGAAAAATAAGGACCCCCCTCTGATCGATATAAAGGAAGTAAATCACATTAACTCGAAATGGGTCTCAAGTATTCTTACACTGTTCGACTATAAGGCTCATTAACACGTACTTTATTATCAATATGACACACTTCATGGACACATTACGAACCATTATACTTCTAACTATACATCCTCATCAAGTAATGGGAAGGCCGCTAATAAATTATATCGACAATGAATTCGAAGCACATAACACTAAAAGATGGAACACAAGTGTTCTCTAAACATATTGCAGTACATGTACCATTACCAGATAACAATCCCTTTCCCGTAACGTGAACGACTCCATTATATTACCTCAACAAGACCGACACAAATTACCACCAAATCCACTAATTAAAACTCATTTATCGTTCACGACACTACTACGTACAAACACCTCGACGTTGTATCTAATGTTACCACCAACTCTGACTATGAAATTGCTCTCACCCAGGGTGATTGACTCTTACCTCAACCTTACATGCTGTAACGTATTCCTCATTTGGCCTCATACTAATTACTATAACATGCTAATATCGTAAGTATGTACTAGTCACATCTCAGCTTATACAGTTCGATCACTACATCACATACGTCAAACAACGTAACCAGTTATCACAGACAGTCATCACAAAACATTCATTGCATCACAACGTATCCCTTCCTAATATATACCCATCTCATTCTCACACGTGGTTACCGGGTCAAAACCAGGAGGGCCGGGTTTGGTATAAGGACGTCTCCTCAACCGAAATTTAGGGGGGCTCCTGATGGTCTATCACCGGGGTTCATTTTATTTTTCCTACGTTAATTTATTTTAGGCTCCACGATCGTTCGCTCTGATACCACTTTGTAACACCCTCATTTATCCGGAAGCCTTATCAAGGCATTCCCAAATAAATAAAGGTGTTACCATCTCGGTTTCCCGAGATAGTAGCTCATTACAATACAACATGGAATGCCAAACAGACAATCTGATTTAAACACTACAACTCATTAACTATTACAACTCTAGTTACACAGCGGAAGCTATACAATCTATATAACAGAAATGCCTACGTATTAACTCGTACTATGACCTGGATCGTTATCGCGTTCACCCCAATCCCGTACAAGCATCCCAGCATCCAAACACATCACGATATACATAACCTGTATTATAGACTGCTCCCCAATTGTTTGGAAAAGTCAATTGGATCGTCACAGGCCCCCAATAAAATAGGGTGACAATTTACACAGAGAAAACGGTTAGAACATGCTAACATTATAACACAGGTACAAAATATAAATCATCCGGTCACAAACGTCTCAGTACCATCATCGGTACCAATCAATAATATCATCTCCACATTCTCGGTACCATCACGGTACCAATCAATAATCTTATCTCAACATTCAGTACCATCACGGTACCATATCAACAATCTCATCTCAACTCTTCTGGCAGGCCCTTTCATTCCGAGTGTGCACACCCCCCGCAGATTCAACAACCCGCGAGGAGAAATCAGGGAGGGGACCGTGATCAAAGGCCCCGGCTAGGTCTAAAGCTAGCCTCACCAACTCCAATATATCATATTCATCAATCATTCCACCATTATTATTCAACGTCCTTCTCATTAGCATGATATCACATCATACTCGTAACTCATAACTCATACATGCATCATAATATAATATTAACATATTCTAAGTAAGGAAAACCTTACCTAGTAAGCAAATCACACAGCTCCGGTAGCACAGTTCACCACGAAAACTCTACGAAGTCCGATCCTAATAAAATATTATATCTTTAAATTAATATCGATCCTAACGAACTAAATTATAAAGTAGTATCTATACCGCTCTAACCAAAATACAAATTGAAAACGACACCGACCCATCTAAATAATAAAGTGGAACTGACTCGACTTAACTCACTTATAAAAGCGGGGTCGATCCGAATAGATAAATTACATTACCCTGATGACATAACCTACCCAAACACGACTAACCTGAGAATACTACATAGCAACATTAGCAGTATAAGAACATCAGGAGTACGTTCAACACAAACAACAATGTCAACCATACACGACAACAATGACAACATTACTCCACCCGACAACAACACTACAAGGACCACAATTCATAACGGCACCGCAACACAACACCGTCCACAATAGTTTGACATTGACAACAACCCCTTTCCTACACAACCATTACCCGACTCACGCAACAGCCGCCCCCATATCACGACAACAACCATGACACGAAAACCTCAACACAACCCGACACCAATAACAACCAAACCTTAAGGGTAAACACAGACGCATACCAGGCTAAAACGACTGTCCGACGCGGGAAAAAGCAGGGGAGCGAAAGGGCGCAGGTTCCGGCCGTCGACCAAGGTGGATGGCCTAACGTGTTGGTTCTAGCATGCGCACGACATCCGGTAAAGGGCAAGGGGTGGCGTTATGCTGGTGGTGACGGTGTGGGTTGGCAAAGGAGGTGGTGGTTTGATCGATGGTGGTGGCGGTTAGGATTGAAGATGGCCGCAAGAATAAGAAAGGGTTATGAAAACCCTACGTTATTACGTATAGGCTACTCATTTCCCCTCCTATTTTATTACTATCATTATTAACATATTATTATATTATTATTAAGGCTTTAATATATAAGTTGGACTCGAAAACATGTTTAACACATCTTGTAAGTTGGGCATCTTGTAAGTTGGGCTCGGGAGACTCGGTTCAACTCACTCGATACATCGACTACTATTCAATTATAGAGACCCGATATATATATATATATATATATATATATATATATATATATATATATATATATATATATATATATATATATATATATATATATATATAGAGAGAGAGAGAGAGAGAGGTAGGTTCAAATAAGGTCCACAATTTTTTTAAGTCTATATTGAAGTTACAGATGACATACGCTAAAGTTGCATTTGTTCAAAATTGATATATATACAAATGCAACTTTAACGTATGTCATCTGTAACTTCAATATAGACTTAAAAAAATTGTGGACCTTATTTGAACCTACCTATATATATATATATATATATATATATATATATATATATAGGATGGGTATAAGAAATACCGTTAGACGACATAGGTCGGAACATGGGTTATACATTGTACGAGTATTAGAAATAGTATAGTGAAGCGGGTTAAAATCATTGGGTTAACCAAATATTAGGAAATACTCGTAATATACGACGGGTATTACAGTAAAAGAACGAGTATTTTAACGTCGGAGAGTTAGTACTTATGAGTTAGGAATGAATATTAAAATGTTAGATGCGAATAATATAGTGTTAGTATAGTTAGAATGCGATAACTAAAAGAGTTTAGAGATTAGAAATGGGGTTTGGACACCCTCAACCTACATGTCAAATGCTTCGAGATATGGACTCGTGGAGTATCGTCGTAGACACGGGGAGGGACTCGATGTATGTAGGAGGAGTTAAGGTGTGTTAGAATTTGGGATTGCCGAACCCTTGTCAAGTAAAGGGAGCAACCTTAAAAGATGAAGGAGGTTTTTGGTCTCGATTTTTTTATTCTGAAATCAGGTTTTCGACCTTTGTAATGATGCACATAAGGGTGTATTTATAGAGTTTTGCAAAATATTTATGGTTTCAAATTTAGGTACGACAAGGCCAGCGCCTCAATTTTCAAGCGCTTCACTTGAGGCGACTCAATTCTGAGGTGCTTGGGCTCAAGTGGCTGAAATTGCACGTATTGGAAATCGCTAAAAATACGGATTGATATCCGGGTTAAAGGAGGAAAGATTTTATTCCGTCTTGACTTTGATTTATTGCTTATTGGCACACTATTGTGGCTTGTTTAGTTTCCGGGTTTCGACTTTGACCGGGTTCGACTCGGTCGACAAAAACGGTTTTGTCCCCGGTGGCGATTTTGGCTCAAAGTAGCATTATTTTATTGGAAACGACCCACTGAGTCTGGATTTGAGGTCGGTTTTGAGAGATTTGTACTCCACTAAGTGCCCACGTCAGATACTATTAATCCCAAGTTCGTATTCGAGCGTATTGATGCATGTTAACGTCTGATCATCATTAGGTGTTTTGTTCGAGACTGCTACAAACACGAGCAGGCAAAATGCGGGTGTCTACACAAACCAATAATCATGTCATGCATCCTTGAACAATTATTTGTCAAACTTTCAATCTTGCTAGACTATCAAAATCGGACTTCCTCACGGATATCACTATACACTTATAACGACGGGTGAATATATGCGAAGACAAGAAGAAATAAGAACACTCGCTCGACTTATGAAAATGCATGCATTCAAATATGAAATCAATCTCCCCAACTGAATACACATTCCACCAATCAGAACCATAGTACATGCCAAGGACTTGGCTAAATAGGGAAGGGAAGAAAATGGATTGTGCCCAAGTGCGTATGGAAATGTGAAGCTAAAACCAGTAGTCGCAACTACACAATAAAATGAAATTCACTGAAAAATAATGTCGAACCATCAACTAGAGATATAAACTTAAAATTACACATACGGGGGATTTTGTCCATCCTCACCATTGTAATTAAACTCTAGTTTCAATCTTTTCGACCATTCCCCTAAACATCATCGGATCTTGACTTTGTGTATATTTATTTCTTATATCCTTATAAAGAAATGATCAATCTCAATGAATGAGCTTGCAACAATATCAGTATGTACTCAAAGTCATGCATGACTAGAGAGTCTTGCGTAGTCGTCCTCGGTAAATCCGATGTGAAATAATTTTATAAAAACATACCATCCTAAACAATGGCGGATTTTAGGGGTCTCGGGGGGGCACGTGCCTCCCAAATCAGGTCTGTAATTTGTACTCCGTATTAAGTATCAAATAAAGCAGAATTATATCAAATGGTTGTTGTTGGATTCGTGGTTAGAATTACACCTTTTACTCACATGTCCCGGGTTCGATCTCATTGCAGGTGTTTTTGGTTGGGATTAGTAATTTTTTATTTTTAATATTTTTGGTGGATTAGTAATGTAATTACTTTAATAAATCCATTACTAGTTTTCAAGGATATTGGAGTTAGAAAAAATGACACTGTAAAATAATATAAGTATATAACAACTCGTGATATTCGGGAAAAAGAAATAATGCTCCCCTAAGTAAAAAATCAATTAGAGAATTATACAACCAGTTGTACATAACTCTATGTACAACTGGTTTTTAGATTTTGAGCTTTATCATAAATGTTTCGAGTTTTGCCGTAAACTTTTTGAGCTTGAGTGTAAAGTTGTTGAGTTAAATCACATAAATGTTTAGGCTCAAAAACTTACAACTCATCTCAGAAACTTTTGTAAGCTCAATAAATATATACAAAAGCTCAACAGATTTGCCTTGGTTGTACAATGCTATTGTACAACCAAGTGTATAATCCTATTTTCCGTCAAAAATCTTGGGTCCGCCACTGATCCTAAACACTACCTTTGAATTAAATGGTATGGTAATAAGACCACCTTTCTCACTTCTAATGTGATTTGAAATTTTTTTTTAGCGATATTTTTGGTCCATATAATCAAAACACGAGTTAGGTAAGGTAAGGTAAGGTACATAAATAATAATAAATAAAAAACAAGTAGAGAATCTTTTACTATTACTCCAATGTTTGTCACACATTGAAAAAATAATGTAAGTGTGGTAAATTTACTTTGTACTCCCTCCCATCCAAACAATCCTTTACACCTACTATAAATGTACAATTCAATCAATTCTTTACATTCCCCTTTTAGCAAAAGACTTTACCTTATAATCCTAATATCCTTCCTCTATTTACACAAAATGTCATTACTTTTTCCTTACTTTAAATTTGGTGGACCCATAACAACATTTGATTTACCAATAATACCCTTACTTTTACCACTTTTCTTAATATTGATGAAACATCTTATGTCAAGGATTGTTTGGATGAGAGGGAGTATGCAAGTGGGTTGAATAATCTAAGTGTGTTTTTTAATAATGTTTGTCACACATTTTTTTACTTGGGAGAAAGAAACATATAACAATTTTAATGTAATTGTCTTACTTTATAACGATATAGTTTAATTAAGTTTTTGATTTAAAAATAGAAAAATGTTCGTCCAAACCTGATAGTAGTCCCTCTTATTAGACCACTCCCAAGCAATATTTTTTGTCGGGTCATCCTTGGGTCACTATAATCATGAATTAAGTGTGAAATTAGTACTCCTATGACCTTTATCAAAAGAGGTCAAGTGATGACCTTTGGAGAAACTTGATCATCTTCATGACCTTGATGTGTCATGTTCTGATTAGTTGATACTAATAAAAAAACAAAAAGTAAAAGGCAGACAATTACTATGCAGAGTGTCGGGCCAAATGTGAGGTAGGAAGTGCGGTTGTACTGTTGTTACTATTTACCCTCTAGTACATTTTGTAACGCAATTGTGCTAGGCCAATTACTTTTGTAACGCGATTTTTATAACTGTTTCTTTTTAAATTACTTATTTTAATTTAATACTAACTCAATTTTCATTACTCGGTTTTCATGTAATACTTACTAACTGACATTGATTGTTATGTTTTTTTATCTAATATCCAAAATAAAATTAAAATATTTGTCATCTTTAAGTTGTATGATATTTAGAAAATTACAAAATATAAATTAACTTATTGATGATCGGTTAGTAATTGAAAAAGTAAGACAAAAGTTTTGGTAGGATACAAGAATGTGGGAAATGACTGGAAATATTGGAAAGTGATAAATAATTGGGTTAGTGGCCTAGGTAGTGATCTTCTGGATGGGAGGGGTAGGTGAGTCAAGATAAATAATGTATAATCCTCTTACTATAAAAGAAGGCACCATCAACAGCTACGTGGCGCAATGAGAGCTCTCTATTTCGAAATTAGTCCCTTTTTTTCATCTTCTAGAATAGTAGCTTATTTTAGGGTAAGTAATTAGGGTAAGTAATAGAAATCAGATTGTTTAGGGGACAAGTAATCCCCTAAGCAATTAATGGCACCTACTCCGTGAACTGTATGTTCTCATGGGTTAATGCAACATCTTTCATGGAAATTGCACACTTTCAATGGCTGCTTTTACCAAGTTCCGCGTATATTCCCCACGCTTACAGTGCATCTACCACACCACACTCAATGAATCTCTTATATATTTACTGTATGTTATCATAATGTTTTAACTCGTCTCAAACACTTTCAAATTCCTCTTTGCATTCAAAGATCATCACAACTCAAAGGTTATTAGATCTCCATTACTGTCACTTCAATGATGACCTCCAACACTGTCTCCATTGCGACTCTTACCCAGGGTGTAAGGCTGCGGGAGTTGAACGTTAGGGTGATATACATGTGGGAGAGACCGGAGTTCAAGGATAAGTCGAAGACGGAATCAGTTGAAATGCTCCTGATTGATGCCGAGGTATGTACCATACTGTGTCTAAATCCAGTTTATGTACACTACTATGTCTGACTCCTTCCTCTTATACTATGCTTCTCAGAATGATTGTGTCCAAGCTACAATCAAGAAGCCTCTTATTAAGAGGTTTAAAGACAAATTTGTTGTTGGAGAAGTGTACAACATCAAGAGCCTAACTGTATCCAAGAACGGAGGATATGACAAGGCTACATCGCATTCCTGCAGACTCAATGTTGAGTTCTCATCGAGGATTACGCATATGCCGAATGACAAAACCATACCGTCCGATTGTTATCGTTTCGTTAGTTTCGATGATATTATCAATGGCAGAGCACCAACTACGCAGTATATCGGTGAGTATAGTGGACATTCCTTGCATTATCTAAATCTATATCTCACTCAGTAGTTCTAATTTATCGTATCCCTCAATTACGATTTAGTGTTATTCTCCTGGGCAGACATTGTCGGCAAGCTATATGAGATTGGACCAATAATCGAGACGAAGAATGGTTTCAAATGTAGGAGTATCAAATTGGAGAACACAAAGTAGAGTCATCTAATCTCAAGTTTAAACACCTGCTATTACTGTTATTACTTTCGTTACAAATCCCTTCTATTCTGCCGCACTAATGTATCTGTCATGTTATTTCATCTTAATCGCTCTATATCAGAGGTGTAGTGCTCCAGTGCACTCTATGGGCACCGCATTTCACGGAGCTCCCTGAAGTTTTGAAGAGTCTACCAAATCTAGATCATTCCAAAGTCATTTTTTATCGATGCGTTAAGGCCAAAATTTCTGAATGTACTGTCTTCAGCCCTATACCTTTCGCTATCTTATTTGTCTTTTGGACAGTTTTATTTGCATAACATCCTACGATAACTATTTCACACCACAAATCAACAGCTTCCTGGCACGTGCAAACAACCTTCAACGCCACCAAATTCGAGGTTAATCCAAATATACCCAAAGTCGACGCGTTCCAAGAGAGGTACGCATTTGTATTCCGCAATTATACTCTACATAATGTTATGTATGAATAAAAGTTTAGAAATTTTCTTCATTCAGAAATTATTCCAACAGAAGTTATACAATAGTTGTCCTTTTCTAAATAGAGTTATTGCAGTCTTTCTTCGCAGGCCCCAAGTAATTCTCTCCAATACGTAGAGGAGGGTCCAGAGCAAGAAAGCTTTGAACTTAGTGTCGACGAAGTGCTATCAATCAGTCAGATTATCAAGAATGAAAAGGTTCTACCTTTTACTTTCTAGAGTTTACAATTTCTGGTCATGTCCTTTGTCTTCTTTCCCCTTAGACAATGCATAATCACTGAAGATGTATCCAATCAGAGTGGATATTTCTACACCGTCGCAACCATAGTCGACTTGGAGGCTACCGCCGGTTGGTACTATCACAGCTGCAAGTCATGCTGGTCGAAGGCTGCAAGGAATGAACATGGACGATGGATTTGCAGTCGCCACGGTTGCACTAGTAATACTTCTGGGTTTCCAGGTTCAGTTCATTCCGAGGTAAGTGTTATTTAATCACAATCAGAATTTATTCGATAGTTCAATAGTTGTTGTCTATTGTGAGTACCATATTACATGATCATTTAGCCTGATTTGTCCTCCGACTTTCGTTGAAGGTACCAACTCAAGTTCGCTGTCAAAGATTACTCAGATATTGAGTGTCATTTCGTTGTTTTCGACACCCAAGTACAACATTATGTTGGCGATACAGCACAAACTTTGCTGTCCAGAATGGAGAGGGTAAATTCTACACTATCCACAGTCTGCGTCTTCCACTCTATTTCTATTTAATCACCTCACGATTGAAATGCTTAAACTATATGACGCAGGACAATGACGGTGATTCAATTCCAGGAGAGCTTTCGACCTTTCTCGACAATCGTTACCTGTTCAAGATCTTCATACACGAAAAATTCAACGTTGAGCAATCTTCAAAATCCTACACCGTTCAATGGATGTCTGATGACCCAGACAAGATTTTTCATTTTGTCATGAAATACGAAGAAGTTGTTAAGGTACTAATCACGAAGACGCTCCTTTCAACGAATATTTTCATCAACTATGCAACTTTTTTTATTCCTACTTTAACTGCGTCCATTTACGAAGAAATCTATTTCCTCTATCGTACACACAGCTACAAATTGAGGATTACAGTCTGACAACAACGAATCTTGAACGGATGACGGTCAACAGAAATGTATAGCTTCCTTTCCTTCTATATTACAAAATGTAATTTCTTTACATGGATTACAACAATCTTTATTCCCCTGCAGAATGGTGGATCCTCCTCAAGTGGTGTCAAGATTACTGACCAATTTACGAATGTGGGCGAAAGTTCACCTGCAGGAGCCACTTCGAAGGAGCCAACAATCGCCACCAGTGCTATAGAGGTTTATATTCACCACTTCAGCTGCTCTCGATCCTTTATTCCCTGCATTTCTGTTTATATTTTGACCATACATTTTTTTTCACGACGTTACAGGTCATCGACTGTGAAACATCATCTACTCCATCCCGTATCGCTCCTACGAAGAGGACCAGTACTGGAATGTTTCAGGACTCCACTTCAGGACATGACGCGCCACCTGATTTCGGTTCCACCACCAAAGACCCCATTGCAGTTACCAAAAAAGAAAAGAGTGTTTAGGACAAGAACCATATGAAATGCAATACCCGGATTTATGCAATTTACTTCCCCTACTGTATCTTGACATTTTTATTTCCTGCTTTGATGCACTTTATGAGAACCGAATTCCCGATTTAGTTTCAATTCAATTTACAATTCAGTTCATTTGGCAAGTTACTTCACGACATCTCAATTTGAATCGTAACTTATTTTCAAAAATAATGAGAGCTAGAACATTAACTACAAACCCGAACAACCTTCGATGAAAAATCCTCTTTGCAGGACAACTAATTTCATGGAAATTATTTACAAGACAACCTTCACAATTACCAACTCACAAAACGAAGTCCGGTTTTAGTATCGCATTTTATTTAGCACACCGCTTCGCGACATTTCAATTCACATCTTGATTTATTGGTTATTGAGTCCCCGTACTTAGAACCCCAATTAAAACCCTGAACAACCTGCACAATTAGGAGTGGAGTTACTAGCATGATTATACTTAATCAAACTAATTTACATTCACAAGTTATTGTCCATGTGTATCATGAAATTCTACTTCGCTGTTGAATGTACCCCTCCTATTTACTTGATTTCCCCTTTTAGGTCCTACATATGCAACCCTTAAGTGATCAAATTCCAAATTCTCCAGTTCTCGACCCCCATCAGGTTGATATCACCAAATTCATTTTTTGCTTACGGGGTCCTAGAATGATTTCTCGGATGAATTACGGTTATTTGTAACATCACCGTCTGTGACATTACTCATACAAACCAAATCTCGAACTCTACACATCACTTCAGCTTGGTCATCATAATAATATATTCAATGTTCATCCTATTGGGAACACAACACATCGTTTTCTGATGCAACTACTCAACTGTAAGTCCTTTCGACTCCTTCTCATTGACAACCAGCATTCATATATATATATATATATATATATATATATATATATACATATATACATGTATATATAACAAATAATTGTCCTCAGTCACATCAATTCATTTAAAGTGCAATTTCTACATTCAACTATCATGGGTAGTTGTAGTAATGAAAACGAAAACAGTATCACAAAAAAAACAAAGCGGAGGACGTCCCGTATCGACATTACAGCAAGTGGATCATCTGATCCGTCCGTTATCAAAGAAGGCAAGTCAAATAAGAAGAAAAAAGGTCATGGTTAGTATTCCACAATTTCCTACTTCGTCTTGCACGTTGTACTTTACGTAATTTCTTTTTGTTCTACACCAACGACATTGTTAAACCAATATTTTTTTTTTCCTTCAGTTGCTTCTAGGTCGCCTTTCAACGATATCTCAAATGTGTGTACCAGTCCTGAACTTACAACTTGTTCAACCATAGCCAACACACTGACACTTGATTCCGCAAATGTCACTAACTCCGATGTCTTCCTCAACCCAGGTCATACTATTCTACTCTACTTCACCATTTTATTTCATGATCTTTCCATATATATTATCAACAATTTCTGACGTCTGTTATAGATGTTATTTCCTCGCGTACTGGCATTGGAGCACTCCTTGATAATGGCAATTTATTTTTGAAGGAAAAAGGTATCGAATGCTAATATAATGTTCAGTTGCTTGGAGCACCTGATTACAATATAGAGTAAGTAAAGCGTTCCTAATTCGCTTAACTTTGTTCGTCTGTTTCCTTCAAACTACAGGGAAGGAGATTTTGACACATCATGATAATGATGGTAATCCGCCCAACTCTGCGTCTCGAAGTAGTGAGGTTGATGAATTTTCAGAGGCTAATGAGAATGTTGTATCTGGTGACATTTTTTTTGTTTTCTATTGGAAACAATTTTTGCGTTTCTGAATTTGTCGAAAAGGTTCTCTGTTGACATAACGCTCAACGTCTACATCCAAATTCGCTTGCAGCTGTGACAGTGCACAACGATGACTTCAGTCGTGGAGCTGACGACCACACACCAGTAGAACACCTTCGTGACGGTATGTTTTCCTGTCCTACAATGGTCACTTGCCTGTTCCCCCAATCAATTTACTAAAATGAATAGACCGTTGCGTGAATTTCAATTATTGTCTGCCTGTGTAATACCATCTGCTGATCTTGAAAGACATCTAATAACATACCTGCTTGCCAAACAATCGCGCCTTGATCGCAAACATATATTGACGGATAGGAGGAATGGACATAAATCGTTCGAAGAATCAATGTACACTAATAACGACCCATATATGGATTGGCGTACAAAACTTGCAAGGCGAAAAAACATGGTAAAAATATCGGCTAGAAGAGCAGAGAAATTAATTCAATCGTCTGTACACAGCCCTCCCGACAAGCAGATTGATGATCTTACTACAGGTTTTTATTTACGGAGTTTATCAAGTGCATAGTAAATAATTGTGTCCTCAAATCTTCTTGATTTATATGCATCTCGTCTCTTGGTAATTGCAGCTGTTGTCGACCGTGTCGTGGAAGACATTCGTGAGGCTGCAGCTAGAGACGGATCTACACCCAGAAGACTGAGTTCCAACAGACACTTCAACTTCTCGACACATAGCGGTGTAATAATTCATAGTTTAGCCCATGACATATTCGGAGAAGTTAGTGAAGACCATCACTTGGGGGATGATCCAACAGAGGAAACAGGTTAGCTTCATGATTACATCAACGTGTACAATGAACCTATTATGCAGTGGGATGTTTGAGCAGGCGTTCTGTTATTTTCAGGGTGGATAGGCTATGACGATATCGGGGATCCAGAGTACAGGTGCCAAAGATGCGCTGCACTGCTATGGTATGGTGAGAGAGATAGAATGGATCGAAGACCGTTGGTGCCTACTTTCAACATGTGCTGTAGAGACGGTATTGTCGTGCTACCATACTTAACTGAACCCCCACAGCTGTTGCACGATCTCCTTCACGGTGTGCACCCGAAAAGTGGTCATTTCAAGGGTAATATCAGGTGCTATAACTCGATGCACGGTTTCACGTCAAGTGGCGGTAAAATTGATCACTCAGTAAATACTGGTAGAGGACCATACAGTTATAGGATAAGTGGACAGAATTCGCATATGATTGGAAGTCTACTTCCAGTGGATGATCAGCCACCGAAATTCTGCCAACTGTATATATATGACACCGAGGACGAAATCAATAACAGGAAGAGAGCCCTTATGTAAGTTGGCATCATGAAATCACCACGTTATTTACTCACAAACCTTTTACTGCGTACTACTATATTGTACCAGGGTAATAGTTTTTTAACGTTTATTTTGGTGTTGTACGTTTTCAGGGGTCAGTCGTAGACATTTGACAAGTTCGACGACGAACTAATGTATGAAATTAAGACGATGATTGACGACTACAATCCTTTGGCGAAATCATTCTGTATGGCGAGAGACAGTATTTTGAACTCGGAAGACAGGTGTGAGGTCCGACTGCGTCTTATTCATGGGAGAAATACCGATGGCAGAATTTACAATTTGCCTAACGTGTCAGAAGTTGCAGTGCTCATAGTTGGTGACGTTGAAGACATTGTTGACAATAGGGACATTGTCGTTGAAGAAAAAAGTGGACAACTTCAGCGTATATCATAATTGCATCCGTCTTACTTGGCTCTTCAGTATCCTCTCTTCTTCCCACGGGGTGAGGATGGATTTCGCCTCGGGATCAGCCACTGTCAGCACTCTGTTGACTCGAGTTCGAATCCAGAAACTGCACGCAATAAACTCACACTAAGGGAATGGTTCGCGTTCCGTTTGCAAGATCGGCCAGCAGAGGTCGAGCCTGACACGTTGCTCAGAGGCGGTAGACTCCTTCAACAAATAATTATCGATGGGTACACAATGATTGAAGCCCAACGACTGAAATTTCTTCGATACAATCAGCCTAGCTTACGATCTGAGAACTACAAACAATTGTCCGCTGCAGTGTCCAATGGTGAAACCGATTCGTCTTCTGTTGGAGTGAAATACATTGTTCCTTCTAGCTTTGTTGGCGGGAAAGGATATATGAGGGAGAACTACCAGGATACGATGACGATTTGCAAGTGGTGCGGTTATCCTGACTTATTCATCACTTTCACTTGCAATCCTAAGTGGCCCGAAATCGAACGTTTCGTATCTAAACGTGGTCTGAACGCTGAAGACAGGCCCGACATATTAGCACGTGTATTCAAGCAGAAACTTGATATACTAATGTGGAATTTTAAGGAGAACCACATATTTGGCAGAACAAGAGCAGGTATTCGATTTGCTTTTCCCCTTCCCCGGTACATCGTCAGTTACCATACTATCTCGAACTGTAAAATGTGTATCTAAAATACGTATCCACGATTTTATTGCAGTCGTCTATACTATCGAGATTCAGAAACGTGGTCTCCCTCATGCTCACATCCTCCTTTTCCTCCAACGTGAGGACAAATTCCCAGATGCAACCGATGTTGACAGTATAATATCCGCGGAAATACCAGATCCATTGGATAACCCAACCCTGCATCAGGCCGTTTGTGACTTAATGATTCACGGGCCATGTGGTCTGGCAAATCCGAAATCCCCTTGCATGGTTGACGGTGTGTGCACCAAAAGGTTCCCCAAGGCCTTTTCAGAAAGGACGACAGTTGATGGTGACGGTTATCCTATGTATAGGAGGAGAGACAATGGCAGTACTGTTCAGAAATCGGGGGTCTCCGTGCATAATGGTTTTGTCGTCCCTTACAATGCTGATTTGTTGGAGAGGTACCGTGCTCACATAAACGTCGAGTGGTGTAATCAAGCTCGGTCCATTAAATATTTATTCAAGTATATTAACAAGGGGTACGACCGAGTCACCGCTGGGGCTGCAACGAGGACGAACCCTGACGAAATTGATCAAATCCAGGAGTACTACGACTGCCGATATATATCACCGTGTGAGGCAACCTGGCGTATTTTTGCATTCGACATTCATTAGAGGACCCCACCAGTTCTTCGGTTGGACTACCATCTCCCGAACGAACAGAATGTGGTATACAATGAAAACGATCCAATAGAAGATATTCTTGCATGCTCAAGTGGAGGTAGGACGAAATTCACCGCGTGGTTAGCTTACAATGCTGACCATGAAGAATCCAGGGATATGACTTACGCCGAGTTCCCTACAAAGTACGTTTGGCATCAGAAAGATAAATGTTGGGCGCCTCGGAAACAAGGTTTCAGTTTAGGGAGAATGTACCACATGCCATCTACTGGAGGTGAGCGGTACTACATGAGAACTCTCCTTAATTTCGTGAAAGGACCAACCAGTTATGAGGATATACGTACCGTCAACGGCACTGTCCACGAGACATTCAAAGACGCATGCTACGCGCTAGGGTTGCTTGGCGATGATAAGGAATACATCGATGCAATAGTTGAGGCAAGTGATTGGGGTTCAGGGACGTATTTGCGTAATTTGTTCGCAACCTTGCTTCTATCCGGCAGCCTGGTAAAACCATAGTACGTATGGGAGCAAACGTGGCACCATCTCTGTGACGATATTCTACACCGATGGAAGAGAGAACTGCTAAACTTTGGTATGTCAAAATGCTTCCACATACTCGATTTACTTTTTTTCTCTAAATTACTTATTTCAATCTAACTGATCTATGTACGCAGATCTGCAGATGACAGATCTCGAACTGCAAAATTTTGCCTTGGCAGAAATAGAGTCGTCGCTGTAGACGAATGGCAGTTCACTTTCCAAATTTCCCGAAATGCCTCTGCCGGACTACAACCTGAACTGTGTCCACTCCAACAGATTAATATCCGACGAACTGAACTACGATAGGGCAAAGTTGAGTTCTGATCACCAAGTATACATGTCCTCCATAACCGATGAGCAGAGGTCGGTGTACAATGAAATTATGGCTGCAGTTGAGAATAACAAAGGTGCTGTTTTCTTCTTATATGGTTACGGAGGTACGGGTAAGACCTTTATCTGGAACACCCTGTGTGCAGCATTGAGAAGTAAAGGGGAAATTGTCCTACCAGTTGCGTCTAGCGGCATCGCTGCAATTCTACTTCCTAGAGGCCAGACGGCACACTCAAGGTTTAGCATCCCAATTAATGTGGACGAGAGGTCTACATGTTCAGGAATCAGACCAGGGACTGATCTTGCTCAGCTACTCATCAAAACGAAACTAATTATTTGGGATGAAGCACCAATGGTAAGCCGATACTGTTTTGAGGCACTTGACCGGAGTCTAAGAGATATAATGAGAACGGTCAACACTGATCTAGCCGATAAGCCTTTTGGTGGGAAGGTTGTCGTTTTAGGAGGAGACTTCAGGCAAATATTGCCTGTCGTGCCGAAAGGCAGTAGGCAAGATATTGTCCACACAACGATATGTTCCTCACCTATATGAAGGGACTGCAAGGTATAACTATCTGCTTACTGCAATAGCGTTGTTAAGTTCATATTTCCCATACTCTCCTAACTTCGTATTGCAGGTTTTGGAACTTACGCAGAACATGAGGTTACGAACTGGTGGACAAGGGGCAAATGCGGAAGAGATAGGGCAGTTTTCCGATTGGCTACTCAGCATTGGCGATGGTCGAGCAGGTGGTCCAAACGACGGGACAGCTACTGTACAACTACCGGACGAGGTTCTTATTGAGCCGGGTCCTGACCCAGTAGCATCCATTGTCACCAGCACCTACCCTGGTCTTCTTGAAAACCTCGACAATCCGCAATATCTGCAGGAGAGAGCTGTCCTCGCACCAACCCACGACGAGGTCGAAAAAGTTAATCAGTATGTTCTGTCACTTAGTCCAGGAGAGGAGGTTGTCTATCTGAGTGCAGACGAGATTAGTGTCGATGAAACAAGCTGCGTCATTAAAGATTTGTACTCTACGGAGTTCCTCAATTCAATCCAATGTTCAGGTCTGCCAAATCACGCACTTACCCTTAAATTAAAGTTGGTGCTATTGTCATGCTTCTTAGAAATATTGACCAGGCGAACAGTCTTTGTAATGGAACACGGTTGGTCATATCGAGACTTGGAGAATGTGTTTTGGAAGCTACTATTATTTCAGGCTGCAGAAAAGGCGCCCAGGTTTACATACCACGTATAAAGCTTTCACCTTCGGACGAGACCAAGTTCCCCGTTCGTTTCGAAAGGAGACAATTCCCAATTTCTGTTTGCTTCGCAATGACTATAAACAAGAGTCAAGGACAGTCACTGTCGAACGTTGGTCTTTTCCTCCCCAAACCTGTATTCACTCATGGCCAACTTTATGTAGCCTTCTCCAGGGTTACAACTAAGAGTGGATTGAAAGTCCTCATACTGGATGAAGACTGCTTCGACACTAATACGACGACAAACGTCGTCTTCAAAGAAGTATTCTCCATGTTGAGTTAGATAGTCATTGACATTGCTAGGAAAAATGTACCAGTGGACGTATTATACTGTCATTGATATGCTGTGAACCTTTTTTTCTTTTAACATCTTAATCGCTGTTTACTATTTTCGCGGCAATATTTACATCGACATCTAATACTCCTTATACATAGTTACCGGGACACACTCTTGCAGTAGAAGGAAGTGCGACTGTAATCACACTTCTTACCTCTCCAATCCTTCGTTGAAGCTGAAGTCTCGGCATTTGACCGTGTGGTTCAATTGCAGCTGGCAGCATTAAGTTCCATACCGATAACATTCCATGGTTACATTACAGCATAGGTATAACAGTATATAGTCGTTTCTATCTCCCCGTAATATTTCAGATTGTAAGTACTCTACTGTCATTTAGACCATGTTTATTTGTTCCCAAATTTTGATATGGGTGTAATACTTTGCAGCAACATTGTTTAAAATAAGTAATACATTCGGTCTCACGTATCTCATAATCCAGGAAGGCATTTCTGTACTCAGGGTAGTCACTCCAGTTTTATAATTTTACATTGCCATTTCTTTCATGAAGAACAGCCCCCTGCTCAGAAGTCTGTTCTCAGACACAATTTCTATCGTACCATACAAATAGTAATTAGAACGTAGACACTCTTTTGCAATTTTATTCTTGATTGTGATACCCTCAAATTGAAACTCTCTTTTGCAGTACAAACAATTTGTACTGAATTACAACTTCTTTCATCTATTAAATTACTCTGCATTTGTTTCCAAAGTTACCTAAGAATATGATAACAATTGTCCTATATACGAAGAACGAGGAAATTTAATATCCAGAAACTTCGACTTAGATAGGGTAGGATCATTTTAGCATAAATCATTGACCAGCATTCCGATAAGGTTGCATACATACTGTAAGGTGTAATATATTACACCATAAAAATTTGCCCAACTATATGGACCACAGGTGATAACAACTATTAGTTATTTCTTACGACCGACAACCACCAAGACCACAAACTTACTACAAACATGGAGCAATAGTAGGAAAGTTGAAAACACAATACATATATATATATATATATATATATATATATATATAGAGAGAGAGAGAGAGAGAGAGAGAGAGAGAGAGATAGGTTCTAATGAGTCCCTATATAAGTGTTGAGTCCCTAAGTCCTCATCCCATCCAACCCCATCCGTTGGATGGGATGAGGATGGATGGACAAGATGCATCCTAATATTCTGTATTTAAAAAAAAGAAAAAAAAAGGAAGATTTAGTATCCTAAAATAACTCCCATGATTATAGGAAACAATAACTCCCATAATCACAATCATTCCTCATTCATTCATTCACGTTCATTCACAGGTTCATCAAAACCTTAAAAAAAAAAAAAAAAAAAAAAAAAAACGCTCCAATCGATCATCACGTTCATTCATTCAATCAAATTTGTGCTCGAAATTCCGTTACTATGAATTCAATGATCGCGACACCTTCATTAACGGTTGATAAACAATTCATCGAGTATAACAATGGTGAGTTTCGATATTGCTTTCATGTTTTGCGTCAATTTTTATTCATTATCTTGATTAATTTGCGTCAATTTGTGTTCATGTTTTGCGTCAATTTTCATGTTGATATTGTTTTCATGGTCGTGTCATTCATGTTTTGCGTCAATTTTCATGTTGATATTGTTTTCAGGTCGTGTTATTCATCATAGATTCATATGCAAATCGTAGAACACACAAACGGTGAGTATATATGTTTTGTAATTTATGCTGGAATCACCATGGAAGTCATTAAGATGCTACTCAATTATTAGTTTTTACGTTTACAATATATTGAGTTATTGTAGTTCATATACTGCGTTACTTTAGTGTAGAGCATCTGTTACTTTAATGTCTACCATCTGTTACTTTATATGTCGTGTTACTTTAATACACTCCAATTGTTACTTTAGTGTTTTTCATCTGTTATTGTAGTGCATTGTAGTGTCCTAAGAATTTAGGAAACTGTCATATTAAAAAAAATAATAAAAGAAAAAGATATTGTTTCCTATAATAATGGGACGTGATTGCCACCAAAATAGGAAACAATATCAAAGAGTAACGCCATATAAAAAAAAGAAAAAAAAATATTACTTCCTATAATTATGGTACGTGATGACTTCAAAATAGGAAACAATATCAATGAACATTATCTGTTACTTTAATTCACACTATCTGTTACTTTAATGTCTGAGCTCTGTTACTTTGTACCTGGTGTATAAGCATCCTCTGTTAATTTAATTCAATGTTACTTCAATGCACTTCATTTATTACTTTAATTCTTGTTATCTGTTACTTTAATCCATATTTCAAGTTTTGATTATTTTTTTTTGCCACGTTTATTGGCACTGTTATTGTTTTTTCAGTAGACGCAAAAGCACATGAATGATGAAGGGATGTATGTGAAAATTTCTCCATACATAGGGCAGATCTTCAAAGATGTAGATGAGAAGAAGAAGAAGAAGAAGAAGAAGAAGGAAACGTCATGTAAATCATCGTCTGACGATAAAGAAGAATCAGGAGAAGAAGATGATGAAGAAGAAGAAGCACAATTCTGAGTAGGACAATATATTGTTAGAGTAACACAGTAACACAATTTATGATTATAATTTGATTTCAAATATCTAGTTCTTATAGTTACGGGTGTGAAACATTGGAATTATAATGGAATTTTTTATAATTTTTCTTTTGGAGTATCCTTAATAGAAACATACATTATTCTTTTGGTTGATTGAAAGTCTTATTTTTGCAAAAGATTATTATGCAACATAATAGATTTTATGAGTTAAAGTAACGCAGTT
Source organism: Agrostemma githago (assembly GCA_958450325.1). Lineage (NCBI taxonomy): Eukaryota > Viridiplantae > Streptophyta > Magnoliopsida > Caryophyllales > Caryophyllaceae > Agrostemma > Agrostemma githago. The sequence continues at coordinate 34,308,175 of OY288261.1, forward strand.
TATGAATTAGAGTAACAAAATGTATGAGTTATAGTAATAGTTTTTGCAAGAGAATATTATACAGCGTAACAAATTTTATGAGTTAAATTAACACAGTCGTTCATGAATTAAAGTAACACGTTATATTAGTTAAAGTAACGCAGTTCATGAATTAGAGTAACACATTGTATGAGTTAGAATAATAGTTTTTGCAAGAGAATATTATACAACGTAACAGATTTTATGAGTTAAAGTAACACAGTTCATGAATTAAAGTAACACGTTATATGAGTTAAAGTAACATAGTTTATGGATTATGGCAGTAACATAGTAACATACGTACAATGGCAGTAGGAAAATGATATTTTTTGGTGAAGATGAAAAAAACTTAATTTTGAAGAAAGTTGTTGTGTGAGAGAAAGAACAGTTAAAAAGATTAATAAGAGAGAGAAAATATTTGCATTGAGATAATTAAGGAGGAGAGAGATAATTGATATATTTACCTAGATTTGTTAGTTATTTCCTTAATTATGAAAACAAATCTTAACCATCAATCTAACATTAAATCAACGGCTAAGATGGGGACTCACGGACACAACATATATAAGTGGACTCACCTGATCCCACTTCTATATATATATATATATATATATATATATATATATATATATATATATATATATATATATATATATATATATATATATATATATATATATATATATATATATATATATATATATATATATATATATATATATATATATATATATATATATTCTGAGCAGGGATCACCGACTTCTACAACGAACCACAAACATGGATCACTATTTCTGCAACCTTGGGTAATGACTGGCGTTCTAGGCATTCCTTCCATAGAACCTTGGGTACTGATTTGCAAGTAGGTTCATCACAGACATATAGGTCGAGACTGGATCATTGTCGTTGTCAGAGTAACCGCCCGCCACGACATCAACAGGAACGATTCTGTAATCTGTTCTGTATCTTAGGTACTCGTAGTCATCTTCACTTAGCACCCAGGCATGCGGACCTGCTGTCGAATGAGTCTGGGTCTCATAGTTTGCCTTCCCCTTTCCGACCCTCTCGAACGCGCACTGCAGTTTGAAAGCTTGCCTGTAGGTCTCCATATCACTCTCAAACTCAAGCACAACTGACCTCATGAAACATCTGGTCCGCCCATTGTATATTGGTCTGTGTTGCCTCACAAGGTAACCTAGGCGCCTGAACTCATCACGGAGGGAACTAAAACTCCTTCCTGTAACCAAGTTGCCATTCGTTTCATAGGGTAAATTGTGCACTATGACCATGGGAGGGTAAGAGTATTTGGTAGGCATTTTCACTTTATAGAACTTTTTCTTTTCTGAAAGTTTTGCTTATGTGCTGCTTAATGCTCAGACACTATATATATAGTCTCAAAATCTACCCTATGCGTGACATGTGAAATCCAACCCATTCAAAAACAGTAAAAGTGAACTCTAATTGATTTCAAATATGACGAATATGGTTTGCAATGGTCAAATCCCAAGCCCCTCTGCTCGACATGTGTTTGGGGAAGGATACCATGTCAAGCAAGCAATCAAAATCAGTCTTACTTCTGCAAGAAAACATTGAGTAAAAGTATATTACCTTTCCAATGTGCACTCTTCCCCAATTGTTCTTCCCTATTTACCAAGATGCCCTAATATTCTCAGCTGCTTAAGTGTGGATGACACTATTGGATGATTGACCACTCAACCAAAGTGCCAGATTTCATGTGCAATGCCATGATCGTAGGTGAGTTCTCCTTCCTCAGCCGTGCCAGGAAATTCAAACAATTACAGGAGATTAGGTTTCTGGAAAGGGGAAATAGTTGAAGTACTACTTTGGTTAAGCAATCGTTAGTCAGTAATATTCACCGTTTGGTTACGATAAGTATGTCTGAATACACAATTATGCAGTAATAGGATCAATTAATTGCATTTAGAAATGGCATATAACAGAATCAGGTCGTAGACCGTGTGGGACTATATAAGACGTGAACATTTAATTGCATTCCGATAACATTCCGTGGTCACATTATAGCATAGTGTGGACATGACGTAGGTCCACCCCGACGCGGCGAAGCGCGGGTTTGGGTAGGCGAATGAATCTCGTGGTAAGATTGTTCTCGGGTTCGAAATTTAAGTCAAAATGGAGTCGCCACCGAATTTTGTGGTTATTCGGAACCATACGAGCCCACTCTATGTCGTCATGGGCTTTACACAAAGTAAGCCCACTCCGATTTCAGAGTTCATGGGGCTCGTCCCTTTGCATTGCAATACCGATACCATCTATACCGGTAATCGTGTAAAGAATGACTCTCGTGCGCCAAGGGTTTCGGACATCCGGAAACCAAAGGTTCTGAGTAAGGGGTGAGGGTACGTGTTGGGAAGCCCACTAAGGACACCCAACCCCGCCCGCACATGGCGGCCTCTACTAAGACATCGTTCGTGTTCATGATACGCGCACTAGTAAAATAATTAAATGATATGCAAACAGCGTTTTGTCTAAGCATGCGAATTTTGCGTTAACTACGTCATTTAATGCATCTTATTATTGGTCGAGTTGAGTTAGCATGCGAGGTTCATTTATAAAGCGTAAAAGCAAATAAATAAATAAAACTCGAAAGAGAAATAAAAAGCGTACAAGCTACACGGGCGGAAATACAACCCGGAATTCACAATACGACATAAACAAAATAACGTAAAACAAAGATAAAAACGGATCCATATGTAAACTAGACCGCGAAATTATGTAGATGGACTACCCCGCTTAAATACGTATTATGTTACGTATTAAGCGAAGGACGGAAATATGAGATTGTGGCGTATTGCTAGCCTAGTCTCACATTCCGTAGTCTTGTCCCGACTTATCACGTAAAAGTGGTCAAAGTCGTTCTACGTGTCGTGGCATGTGTAGCGTTTTGAAAAATGATGAAGGGTCGGTCGATGGTCTAAAGTCGATAAGAACGGGGCTCGGAATACATGTCCAAGCCCTCGGGTTTCTGAGTTGCCAGACCCACTCGACCGAGTCATTGATTGACTCGACCGAGTGCGCTATTAACATGGCTACTGCCCATTTTTTTGGGGGGGTACTCGATCGAGTGCCTTATGGCACTCGGTCGAGTGCGTCGTTAATGGGGCTACTGCCCAGTTTTTGGGGTGCAACTCGATCGAGTGGCCTATGGCACTCGGTCGAGTGCCCCCTGTACGAGTAGTGATTTGCTCGATTTTATGACTTGAAATCGATGATCGGCCAAGTCAAATACAAATATCGCACGATTTGTATTCGACTCGGCCTCCGGTACTATAATCGTGTATGAACGATTAAAATACCGTCACCGAAGTTTTTATGAAAACGCTTGTGTTAGATTATGAAACTTTGAATTAGTAACGAGATGCGTCCCTCTACGTCACGACATCGAAACTAACCCTTTCGGGTTATGTGATGTCGGTATTCGTGTCAACGGGTCTCGAACCAATTATGGAAATGGAGTTAAATATGTTCAACTACGACGAATCACGATCACGTCACGCCCTTGAGTACATTGGGGCGGGGCTCCTCGAAAGGGCTCCACCTCCGTCGTTGCTCGTAAAGGGATTAGACGGATCGAATGTGATTATCGTAGTTCAACATTTCAAAACCGACTTTTGATATTAATATTATATACGCGGTATTATTAGAGTTAGTAATGATATAAAAAAGATGCAAAATTAGAAATGCGAAAAGATGAAAAAGCTAGTGTATGTGTACGTGTTACTACGATACAACAATATGAAAATGTGCATAAAAACGATATTTAAAAGAGATAAAAAAGGAGTTTGGAACACCCTCAACGTACATGCTAGTATGGACCTCGGAAACGGACTCGTGAACAGCGACAAAGCTTGGGAGTATCGAGGATGCACGTGAGTTACGGTGTGTATGGATATGTATGTGTATATGTCGGTTTATCGAGGGACTAAAACTCGGTTTTTTGATGTGTTTGACTTAGGGTTTCTAAGGTTTGTAAGGTGGGATGTAGGGCTGGTATATGGCTGAAAATGTAGGGCAAAAAGGTGGTGAAAAGAATCTGAAAAAAAGTTGGCAAATGCATGGGAATGAGTCGGTATTTATAGACGTTTCCCACGACCTAGGGGCACTTGATCGAGTGGCCCTAGTGCACTCGATCGAGTGCCTTAAAAAATGGGCCAAGCCCGGTTCGAAGCGCCCCACTCGACCGAGTGGGTCAATCCACTCGATCGAGTGGATCAACGGAGATGAGATAAAGGGGGAAAGAATATTTTGTTTGTTTTGACTTGTTTTTTGAATTTGAATTTGGGCGCTTAAATGATTTCAGCTGATTTCTGAGACGGTTTTGCCTTTGACCGGGTTTTGACCCGGTCGCCAAAAGACGGGAATTATTTCTGGTGTCGGTTTTGGCCCAAATTAGTCTCATTTGACTCGGAACGACCCACTGGGCCTGAATTTGAGGTCTGTTTTGTGAGATTTTACTCCGCTAAAAAGTCCATGTCGGATATTATGAATTCCGAGCCCAAATCCGAGTATACTAAGTCACGTTGACGTCCAATCATCATCGGGTGTTTTTCGGAGACTACCATAGACACGTGGCAGTCAAAATGCGGGTGTCTACAGAGCCCCCACTCTGACTGAGGCTTGGACAAGGCGAAAGTTAGAGTAGCTACCAAGCCCGCTAAGACCTGGTAGACTTCCGGTCGGGTCGTTTATAGTCCAGTAGACTCGCGTGAAGGGCTCGCCAGCCATAAGCAGAGGGTCATACCTGTCCTGACGATGATAGCTTCGCGGGGAGTCAGACTTGTAGCATAAGTCCTGGGCGCGACTATATGTGAGCCCATCCCGTATCTTTTCGGGGAAAATGCCGCCTCGGGCGTTCCGCTGGGGAAGTATACGAGCTGCACGGGCTTGTTTCTGAAGCCTTGGTTCGCATTTGAGCTGATGATGATGCTCCGTGGGGAGTAAAGCTTGCCTCTTTTGGGGAGTAGGTGTACCCGTATGCCGACACATCGCACTTTGGATGTAGCACACCGGGGGAAAGCTGACTCCGCTGGGGGAATTAAATAGTTTCGCGGGGACTTGCTGCTGAAGTCTGGGGTGTACCTGTATGCTGACACATAACAACTTGCATGTAACATGTAGGTAAAATGTTGACTCTCGCTGGGGAGAAAAAAGATTGAAAATTTTGGAAAGACAAAAATTTTGACGCGAAGAAATTTTTAGAAAATCTTAGGAAAGCTCGGGACAGCTTGATTCCTATTCTGGGTTCAAGTTGGAAATCAGGCCTGTGCGCGCATAGGGCCCAGCTGGATGAGGAGGCAGTAGCAGTTAGGTTTTCAGTTAGGTTTCTCCATTATAAATACGGGGATCCCTGCTTCAGTTTTCTGCACCTCAACTCAAACTCTTCTTTTCCCTTCTCAAAATCTTGTAGACTTTCAAGAAAGCTTTAGAAATCTCTGCTATGGGTATTGATCATTTAACGGCTATGCTTCTTGCCTGGTTCCAATACTTTCGGGATGAGGAGAAAGTCCGGCTGACTCAGATGGGGATAGTCAATTTATTCCCGAGGGGCGAGATGTGTCCTTTGCCCGAGGAGATTGCGGCCATAGGCGGCTGGGGCCTTGCTATTCAGCCCGCCATTCCCCCGTTCTACCCGGATCCGAGGAGGAGATTAAGGGAGTTCTTGGGTTTGTCTCATGCTGAGGCAAACCGAATGGTGCAGGGAGATAACGTTTCCTTATTCGATTTGGCCGATAAGTTCATGAATCCTCGAGATGTGAGGGCCACCCCTGCTCATAGGCGTAGGGCATTCGCCTTCTGCATGCTGCACTGCTATGTCTTCGAGGGGCTGATGGAACTTGACTCATGCATGGGTCAAATTAGGCTGATCGGAGTGGTTGACCAGATGGAGACTGGTCATAGCCCGGCTTGGCTAACCACTGGGGAGATCATTGCGGGTCTGGATGCTAGACGGCTCGACCCAACTCGACCACTGACGGGGAGTACCCGTTTTCTTCAAGTATGCACCTCGATTTTTTTTTTTTTTTTTTCGTTTCGCTCGAATTTTCTGATTCACGTAAGTCACTCGATCGAGTGAACCTGTCACTCGATCGAGTGACACTCGTACTGGGCTACTGCCTGTTTTGACAGGCTTACTCGATCGAGTCAGCTGATGTACTCGATCGAGTGGGCTGTAGCGGATCACTCAATGGCTTACGAAGCTTGTGTATGCTTTTCAGATATGGTTGTCGGAGCGGTTATCGATCATAGAGACCCCTCCAAGCATTCCCAATTACCGGAGCAGTCAGATTAGCTCCCGAAGGCGGAAGATAAGCTCGAGTCATCGGATTGATCGAGCTTACTGGGACGATGAGTTGGTGTTTCACAGGAGTCCCTTGATCAGGTGGACCGTTGCTTGGTGGTTCCTTTCAAATTGACCGGACTGGCTAAGAGGGACCAAGCCCGATACCTGACGATCTTGTCCTTAGACTGGACAGTTCACATCTATCCGGACCGTCTCCTAAGGCAGTTCGGTTCGTCTCAGCGCATCCCTGAGACGGAAGCCATTATCAGCGTCCCGCTCCAATTGACGGACGCTATGTGCGACACTTGGTTGCAACGATGGTTCACTCGTCCCACATGGACGGTGCCTAGCCCTTGCCAATCCGCTTGGGTATCACGGGCTTATCAGAAGTGGACTTCTGAAGAGTCCGAGGAAGCTCGAAAGGCCTTGAAGGTTGATGAGGCCATCGAATTGGTTCAGCGTGAATCGGCGAAGGACAACAGAGACTTCTTCACCGGGGAACACAGTCCTGAGACCACAGTTCGGGGAGAATCGGGTCTTAAGTCACAAACTAAGACTCGATCTAAGGAAGTCGGTTCTAGCAGCACTCGAGGGCAGACCGACCTGGAACGACGACTTGGGCCGAGATTGGCGGTCCGGGACCGACTTGGTCCGCGTGACCGGCTCCCTGAGCCCGTCAGGGCTCGACTTGGGCCCATTGATATGACAGGGGAGTCGGGCTCAAACACTCGAGCCCGAGCTAGAGAAGTTCCCGTGGTGATTCGGGAACGCTCCCCTCCGCGTCGTCGCCAGTGGACGACTAAGGAGGCTAAGGACAAGGGGAAGGGCAAGATGCCCTGAATGCCGAGTCCTTTAGCTTTATTATTATTTAAGTATTATTATTATTATTTGTTGTGCCCTTTTTTGTGTTTATTTTTTTTTGATTCCTGCATTTTGTAATTTTCCGAGTTCATCGGGATTTTTTTTTTTTGAATTAATAAAGGAAGTTTATTATAAAACCGCTCCTGTCTTTTCTTGATTGCATTGGTTGTACCCTTTTGAGGGGTTGCCTACGTATCCGCGATTAGCAGAATCAAACCAAACGTAGTTCAGGCATAGGAAATTTGCAATCTCGAATTACACCAAGACTATTGGTTCAAGATGTTTATGACAGTAGAATAAGTAATTCTAGCTCATTGACTTGCTTTTTGTAAAAAAAAAATGATTTTGATAAAATTTGCTAATGACATTGAGAAATGGCTAAGGGTAGTAACGCTTCAGCTGGTCCAGGTTGGTTGGGTTGACAAACTCGTCCCCATCCAGGTCCGTCAGCATCACTGCTCCCCCCGATAGGATTTTCTTCACCAGATATGGCCCAGCCCAATTGGGTTTGAATTTTCCCCTCGGGTCAACTGGTAGTAGAGCTCGAATAGACTTAAGGACTAGATCGCCCTCCTTGATGTGTCTGGGCCTTACTCTCTTGTTGAAGGCCCGTTGGATCCTCTTCTGGTAGATTTGGATATTATTGAGGGCACGAGACCGTCGTTCGTCTAGTAAAACCAGTGAGTCATATCGTGCTCGAACCCAGTCAGCTTCGGGTACTTGACTTTCTAACAGAATTCTGAGGGACGGTACCTCCAGCTCGACTGGTTGGACTGCCTCCATCCCGTAGGTTAAGTAATATGGTGTCGCCCCGGTTGCGGTGCGAATTGACGTTCGATATCCCCATAGGGCAAAAGGTATTTTGTCGGGCCAGTCCCGGTAATTGTCAGCCATCTTTTTGAGTATGGTGACAATTGTTTTATTAGCCGCCTCTACTGCTCCATTTGTTTGGGGACGGTAAGGCAAGGAAGTATGCCTTTGGATTTTATACTTGGTCAGTAGGGCCGCAGTCTCGGCTTGAAAATGAGTCCCGTGATCACTGATAAATTCAGCGGGAATCCCATATCGACATATTATCTTGTTTTGGATAAACTTGGCGACATGCTTGGCAGTGAGGATGCGATATGATTCAGCTTCGACCCATTTGGTGAAATAGTCGATAGCTACCAAAATAAAGCAGTGCCCACCGGTACCCGAGGGATTTATTTTCCCGATTATGTCGATACCCCACGTTGAGAATGGCCAGGGTGACGTCATGGTATAGAGTAGTGATGACGGCATATGTTGCACATTGCCAAAAATTTGACAGTTATGACAATGTTTGACATACGACCGGCAATCGGCTTCCATGGTATTCCAGTAATAACCGAGCCTCATGATTTTCCGGACCAGCATGTGGGCGTTCATGTGTGGGCCGTTCTCACCATCATGTACTTCGGCCATAACCTTTTCAGCCTTGTACTTGTCAACACAAAGGAGAAGAGCCCCCTGTGCCGTCTTTTTGTACAGTTGTCCGTCGTCGGTGCAGATGAACTGGGTGGCTAGCCTCCGTAAGGCTTTCTTGGCTCGACCTTCCATCCCGGGACGATATTCTCCGTTTGTCAGGTATTTTAACACAGCTTGGTACCATGGTTCGGGATCAGTTAACTCAATGTCTTCAATGTCGCAGATGTATGCTGGCTCGGACCGTCTTTCGACGCAAATTGGCATACTAGCCACGTTGTCGGGAATATTCAGTAAAGATGCCAATTTTGAGAGTGCATCTGCGAATTGATTTTCTTCCCGGGGCAGATATATGTATTCTACCTTTTGGAATTGTTTCTCGAGATCCCGTACTCGTGCCTGGTAGGCCACGAGATTAGCATTTCGAGTTTTCCATTTTTGAAGTGCTTGGTTAATGACCAAGGATGAGTCACCATGTACCCGGAGATTTGTAATCCCCAGATTGGCGGCGGCTTGTAGCCCGTAAATGCATGCTTCGTATTCTGCTGCATTATTGGTAACATCAAAGTCCAGTTTGATGGAGACGGGAGTATGTTCCCCTTTTGGTGAAATTAGGAGGATCCCGACTCCGAACCCTCGAAAATTGGATGCACCGTCGAAGTATAAATCCCAAGTTTCAGTATCCGTATGGAAAATATCTTCGTCTGGGAAGGACCAAGTGTCGGTGTGTCCTTCTTCGGTTATCGGGCTATCGGCGAGAAATTCAGCTACTACTCGACCTTTAATAGCTTTTAATGGTACGAACTTCAGGTCGAACTCTGCCAGCATTAGAGTCCATCTAGAGATTCGGCCGTTGAGAACGGGCTTTTCGAAGATGTATTTGATGGGATCCATCTTGGATAGCACATGGACCTCGTAACGGAGCATATAATGTCGGAGTTTCTTGGTGGCCCAGACTAGAGCCAAACACGTCTTTTCGAGCATGGTATATTTGCACTCATACTCTAAAAACTTCTTGCTGATGTAGTAAATGGCTCTTTCTTCGGAGTCAACTGTCTGAGCCAGCATAGCCCCCATGGCTGTCTCGGTCGTCGTTAGGTATAACGACAGAGGCAAACCAGGTTAAGGTGGCATTAAGACTGGCGGAGCAGACAGAATCTCTTTGATTTTGTCGAAAGCGGTTTGGCACTTGTCATCCCATAGTACTTGCTCCCCCACTTTCAGTTTCTTGAAAATTGGTTCACACACCATGGTTAACTTGGAAATGAACCGACTGATGTACTGGACTTTCCCGAGGAATCCCCTTATTTCTTTTTCGGTTTTAGGAGGTTGCATCTCGGTAATGGCTTTGATTTTAGCTGGGTCGACTTCGATACCTCGTTGGCTAACGATATGACCCAGTAATTTGCCTGATGTTACCCCGAAACTGCACTTTTGAGGGTTTAACCTCATGTTGTATCTGCGCAATCGGGTGAAGAACTTTCTTAGGGCGGTGATGTGACCGTCCCGTTCTTTGGATTTGACGATCATGTCGTCTACATAAACTTCTACCTCCTTATGCATCATGTCGTGTAATAAAGTGGTAGCAGTTCTTTGATATGTGGCCCCGGCATTAATGAGACCGAAAGGCATGACGGTATAGCAGTAAGTACCCCAAGGCGTGGTGAAGGTAATCTTACTCATGTCTTCTTCCGCCATCTTGATTTGATTATACCCGGCATACCCGTCCATGAATGATAGAAGAGCATGATCGGCCGTGTTATCCACCAATATGTCGATGTGTGGTAACGGAAAATCATCTTTCGGGCTCGCCTTGTTAAGATCCCGAAAATCTACGCATACCCGCACCTTACCGTCCTTTTTAGGAACCGGCACGATGTTTGCCACCCAGTCCGGATACTCGGACACTTGTATGAAGCCGGCTTTGAATTGTTTGTCGACTTCTTCTTTTACCTTGAGAGACCACTCGGGCCTCATCCGACGAAGCTTTTGTTTGACCGGTTTGCACCCGTCTTTGATTGGTATGTGGTGCTCGGCTATTTCCCGGTCTATCCCCGGCATGTCCTTGTAGGACCATGCGAAGACATCCTTAAACTCTTGGAGGAGGTTTACGAACTGTTGTTTCTCCTCGGGATCTAAGGATAACCCTATCTTAAGTGTCTGAGGCTCTAAGGTTGTTCCCACATTTATGGACTCGGTTTCTTCGATTACCGGGTTTCGGGACTCCCTTTGCTCTAGTTGCTCGACCAAATGCGGAGGTAAGGGTACCTGTTCGTCTGGTTTCTCAATGTCATAGCATAAAACATTTTTAAAAGCAGAATTTGAAAGAGACAAGTCGTAAGCAGAACGGTTGTTATTATTGATTGAAAATTTGGAGAACAGCTCAAAGAGAGCAGCCATCTGATCATTGGTCAGTGGCGGGATAGGTAGGGCACTCGGGACAGACCCCGAAGTGCCAGCAGCAGGAATAATAAAAGGGAGGGGGGTTACAGGAGTGACTCTAGCACCGACTTCCCTAGACTCGACCTCAGACTCTGACTCAAATTCCGACTCAGACTCGGACTCGGACTCAGACTCAGGCATGTCTCCCTCTCCGGTGACCAGCTTGTAGATCCTTCCCTGACTGTCAGTCCACTTGACAGTCTTCCTCCAGGCCCTGTTTCCCGTCTCGGAACCAACATCCGAGATCAGCTTGGTCGGGTCAAACCTGTTGCTGCGGAGAATCAGGTTGACCAGGTCTTCCTTTGGAGTTGGGGCTAAGGTGTCTTCCCCAAATAGTAGCCCTAGAGCGGGCTCAGCATCTTCAGCTCCATTGGACTGGATGAGGGCGAACACATCATCCGGAATGTAGTTGCAGTCCCGGGCCAAGTGGGTCCCGAGCTGCATAGCATTGGGTTGGTATAGACCAACCTGGATAGCCCCAAACACCGGTGTGACAAAGTAGTCAGCCAACCGTGGGCTATAAGGGCTCAAGTAGATACCCTTAAGGATGTTGCAGGCCTTTTCGATCCCTGCTCGGACAACATTGTCGGGGGTGATGTCATAACCGAGACCAAAGTGAGATTCTTCGTCTTTGAGAACCTCGATGATCTTCCCAGCTGGAAGATCGGATCGAGAGGTAGCCCCCGGAAAGTATCCTAGGTTTTGGAGCATCATGTCGATACTCGTAGTGAAGTAAGGCCTAAAGAGGTACTCTTCCTCGATCATCCCCACAAAATCGAACCCCCAGAGGTCCGTGCGTCCTGTGGCGTTACAGCTAGCCACAGTCATTGGTGTTGCCTCTAAAGTGATGACATCGTTAAGCAGAGGCATCTTAATCTTTCGGTGGAGGGTGGAGGACACCGCCTTGACCGCGTGGATCCAAGGCCTACCCAGGAGCAGGTTGAATGATGAGGTGACATCGATCACCTGAAACTCGAGCTCCTTCTCTATCGGGCCAGTGATGACGGTTAGTTTCACGGCCCCAGCTACCGACTTCGGGCTCCCATCAAAGGCTTGGATGGTCTGAGCAGTCGGGACATAGTCAGCCTCGGTAATGCCGAGGGCTTTTGCGGTCCTCAAGGGAAGGACGTTTACAGCAGACCCGTCATCAACTAGGGTCATGGGGAGGTATTTTCCTCTGCAGACCACCGAAATGTAGAGGGCCAGGTTATGGGTGGCCCCAAATGGTGGTAGGTCAGCTTCGGAGAAAGTGATTACCGGTCCTTCTTCCTTAGCCTTGCCTTTTAGGTGGGGCAAGACCGTGGCTACCATTTCAGCAGGGGTAACCAAAGAGTCGACCTTAATTTGATCGAGAGCCTTTGTAAGTGCTTCTCGATGTTCTTGAGAACTAACCAGGAGTTGCCATATAGTGAGGTCAACTCGGGTCTTCTTCAATTGTTTCACAAGAGCCGTTTCAGCGGTTGGCTCTTCAGAGGCGACTTCCGTAATGACGGTTGTCGGGATAGGGGTGTCCCTAGAGCTAGTGGCTTGAAAAGGACGACCAAGGTGGTTACTGGTTAAGACTCGAGATTTAGTCTTTCGAATCTCCTCGGCGGTGATGGGGACAGCTTCCCCTTTTGCGAGGTAGACGTCTTCCTCGTCGTCGAACCAGATCCCGTTCACTTGCGGGATAAATGGGGAGATAAGGTGGGAGGAATCGATCACCTCCCCGGTAAAGATGGCGTGGGAGCTGAAAGGATTTTCCTTGTTACTGGGCTTATCTCCGGGCAGCGGGATTTTACCGCTTTCAATCAGGTCCTGAATCAAGTGCTTCAGCTTCCAGCACTTCTCGGTATCATGTCCATTGCCTCGGTGGTATTGGCAATAGGCTTGAGCATTGTAGTTCTTGGAGCGTCGCTCAACCGGAACTTCAGGAGTTGGGCCTATCGGTTGGATTAGGCCTTTTGAGGAAAGCCTTTGTAAGGCATAAGTATAGGTCGTACCTATATCGGTGAAAACCCGAGGTGGGGTGTTCCTCTTGGACGGGGCATCTAGTAGATTAACCGCGTCGAAAATGCTGCGGGTTGCAGCTTGAGGCTTGGTTGTGGAGGAAGAAGCCCCTTGGTAACCCTTAGCAGCGGCCTTAGTGAGGCCTTCCAGTCTCAGATCGTCTTCAATCCTCATACCCATTTCAGTAAGGGTAGTGAAATTGGGTATGACGGCATATCGGAGGTGAACCCGGTAGGATGGGAGGAGGTTCTTAACAAAGGCCTCCACTAAAGTCTTCTCACTGGGCTTATCGACCAGTTTCACACTCTCAGCCCTCCAGCGTTGAAGGTATTTGGTAAAACCTTCTTTCGGCTCTTGGGCCATAACTTCCAGAGATCTCATTGTGGTTTGGATCTCGGTGTTGTCAGCATAGTTCCGAGCGAACTCGGTGGCCACATCATCCCATGTAGGGTATTTCTTCGGGTCTAGCCTGTAGTACCAGGCCCGAGGGTGCTTTTCAAGAGACGCAGCAAAGAGGTTCTTGAACATGGTGGAGTCCACCCCTTTGATGGCCATGAACTCCTTGAAGGCCCGTACATGTAGTAACGGGTCTTCAGTCCCTTCGAACATAGGCAAACCGGTGAGGTTCAGGTTTGCAGGCAGCTTGTCACTTAGCGGGTTATACTCCCGACTGTTTTCCCGGTGAATGTTGTTATTCCCAGTTAAATGAACTTGTTCTTCTAGTCGGCGGACCGAGCTAACCAGCTCAGCTAAAGGTCCGCTAGTTCCGGTAGTAGGAGTCCTGTGCTCCACTGAAGCCAATCGAGTGACGATAGCAACTTGCCCAGCCCTCATTTCATTCAGTTGGGCATCGATGTCGGCCTGTTTCTCGATCATGGAATCAACGGAGGCTTTCAGTTCAGCTAAGGCAGTTTCCATCCTGCGAGTGTGTCTGGTTGATGGTGGCCTGTCTGTAAGAACACCACGTAATCAGAAACCGAACCCAGTCTTGGAATCAAAGGAAACAGCACATCCCGAGCGACCCAAAAAGAAAGGACTGAGTGGAAAAGACTCGAGAAAGACATCTAGACGGATGACTCGCGGGTGGTATGACTTCCTTAGGATTTCGGCTTTGTGGGCCTAGTCCCGTTCGAAGGAAGGTCCACGTGAGATTACTCCCCAGACTTTTGACTCGAGTGTATGGACGGACCTTCCTTTGTAGGGGTATGCCCTACGCGGGTTGGTCGTGCCTTGACAGATAAGGCGGACTTGGAAAAGGGGGGAAACTCGTGATATAAGATCGACGGAGTTTCGACGCTATAAACCCTCTACGTATTATGCAAAGACCCGACACACGGATAGACGGTAGGTCCTATAATAAGGAAGGTTTATTTTAGGAAAGTTGAAAGTTGAGGTTTGAATGCAAAATGAACGAATTTCCGAAAGTGTTGAAAACTGAAAACGGAATTTCGAAAACCGAGATTAGAATTTTGAAAAGGAAAATTCCGAAAATCGAGGTGGTGGGGGTGGAAATTCGAGAACCAAAACGGACAGCATGCCGACTATAGAAAAGGATATTTTGAGTCAAATCGTTGATCCTAAATTTCGGCGGCATTCCGAGTTTTGAAAACTGGGTATTTTGAAAAGGTGAGTCCCGAAATGGGCAGCATTTCGGGTTTTTCAAAATTGGGTGTTTTAGAATGACGGGTCCCGAAATGGACAGTATTTCGGGTTTTTCGAAAGGTGGGTATTTTTGGAAAGATGCAATTTTGAAATGACGGTTTTTGAAAATTGACACGGAAACCAAGTAGCACGTAGTCAAACAAGCATTATAACGACGTTTATGTATGCTTTACACTAAGTCTCGGTCGGTCAAAAATAGGGTCTATACCAACAACGATGTCTTTCTCATGTGATGGACGAACTCCCTAAGCCGAGTTGGTCTTAGGACATGCCGCAAAACCGAGACGAGTTCCACCATCGATGTCTTTAGCGCACCCATGTAGGAATGCACCGTGGTATAGTGGGACGTCGGTCACAAGTAACCGGCCCGGGCAAATTTGGGTTATGCATGAATCATTAAACTAATGCGCGCACACTAATCTACGAACGATTTCTCTTCGAGTCTCACCCTGGGAACCCCGATGACATGTGGTACATCAGGTATCCCCAGCGGAGTCGCCAAATTGTGGACATGACGTAGGTCCACCCCGACGCGGCGAAGCGCGGGTTTGGGTAGGCGAATGAATCTCGTGGTAAGATTGTTCTCGGGTTCGAAATTTAAGTCAAAATGGAGTCGCCACCGAATTTTGTGGTTATTCGGAACCATACGAGCCCACTCTATGTCGTCATGGGCTTTACACAAAGTAAGCCCACTCCGATTTCAGAGTTCATGGGGCTCGTCCCTTTGCATTGCAATACCGATACCATCTATACCGGTAATCGTGTAAAGAATGACTCTCGTGCGCCAAGGGTTTCGGACATCCGGAAACCAAAGGTTCTGAGTAAGGGGTGAGGGTACGTGTTGGGAAGCCCACTAAGGACACCCAACCCCGCCCGCACATGGCGGCCTCTACTAAGACATCGTTCGTGTTCATGATACGCGCACTAGTAAAATAATTAAATGATATGCAAACAGCGTTTTGTCTAAGCATGCGAATTTTGCGTTAACTACGTCATTTAATGCATCTTATTATTGGTCGAGTTGAGTTAGCATGCGAGGTTCATTTATAAAGCGTAAAAGCAAATAAATAAATAAAACTCGAAAGAGAAATAAAAAGCGTACAAGCTACACGGGCGGAAATACAACCCGGAATTCACAATACGACATAAACAAAATAACGTAAAACAAAGATAAAAACGGATCCATATGTAAACTAGACCGCGAAATTATGTAGATGGACTACCCCGCTTAAATACGTATTATGTTACGTATTAAGCGAAGGACGGAAATATGAGATTGTGGCGTATTGCTAGCCTAGTCTCACATTCCGTAGTCTTGTCCCGACTTATCACGTAAAAGTGGTCAAAGTCGTTCTACGTGTCGTGGCATGTGTAGCGTTTTGAAAAATGATGAAGGGTCGGTCGATGGTCTAAAGTCGATAAGAACGGGGCTCGGAATACATGTCCAAGCCCTCGGGTTTCTGAGTTGCCAGACCCACTCGACCGAGTCATTGATTGACTCGACCGAGTGCGCTATTAACATGGCTACAGCCCATTTTTTTGGGGGGGTACTCGATCGAGTGCCTTATGGCACTCGGTCGAGTGCGTCGTTAATGGGGCTACTGCCCAGTTTTTGGGGTGCAACTCGATCGAGTGGCCTATGGCACTCGGTCGAGTGCCCCCTGTACGAGTAGTGATTTGCTCGATTTTATGACTTGAAATCGATGATCGGCCAAGTCAAATACAAATATCGCACGATTTGTATTCGACTCGGCCTCCGGTACTATAATCGTGTATGAACGATTAAAATACCGTCACCGAAGTTTTTATGAAAACGCTTGTGTTAGATTATGAAACTTTGAATTAGTAACGAGATGCGTCCCTCTACGTCACGACATCGAAACTAACCCTTTCGGGTTATGTGATGTCGGTATTCGTGTCAACGGGTCTCGAACCAATTATGGAAATGGAGTTAAATATGTTCAACTACGACGAATCACGATCACGTCACGCCCTTGAGTACATTGGGGCGGGGCTCCTCGAAAGGGCTCCACCTCCGTCGTTGCTCGTAAAGGGATTAGACGGATCGAATGTGATTATCGTAGTTCAACATTTCAAAACCGACTTTTGATATTAATATTATATACGCGGTATTATTAGAGTTAGTAATGATATAAAAAAGATGCAAAATTAGAAATGCGAAAAGATGAAAAAGCTAGTGTATGTGTACGTGTTACTACGATACAACAATATGAAAATGTGCATAAAAACGATATTTAAAAGAGATAAAAAAGGAGTTTGGAACACCCTCAACGTACATGCTAGTATGGACCTCGGAAACGGACTCGTGAACAGCGACAAAGCTTGGGAGTATCGAGGATGCACGTGAGTTACGGTGTGTATGGATATGTATGTGTATATGTCGGTTTATCGAGGGACTAAAACTCGGTTTTTTGATGTGTTTGACTTAGGGTTTCTAAGGTTTGTAAGGTGGGATGTAGGGCTGGTATATGGCTGAAAATGTAGGGCAAAAAGGTGGTGAAAAGAATCTGAAAAAAAGTTGGCAAATGCATGGGAATGAGTCGGTATTTATAGACGTTTCCCACGACCTAGGGGCACTCGATCGAGTGGCCCTAGTGCACTCGATCGAGTGCCTTAACAAATGGGCCAAGCCCGGTTCGAAGCGCCCCACTCGACCGAGTGGGTCAATCCACTCGATCGAGTGGATCAACGGAGATGAGATAAAGGGGGAAAGAATATTTTGTTTGTTTTGACTTGTTTTTTGAATTTGAATTTGGGCGCTTAAATGATTTCAGCTGATTTCTGAGACGGTTTTGCCTTTGACCGGGTTTTGACCCGGTCGCCAAAAGACGGGAATTATTTCTGGTGTCGGTTTTGGCCCAAATTAGTCTCATTTGACTCGGAACGACCCACTGGGCCTGAATTTGAGGTCTGTTTTGTGAGATTTTACTCCGCTAAAAAGTCCATGTCGGATATTATGAATTCCGAGCCCAAATCCGAGTATACTAAGTCACGTTGACGTCCAATCATCATCGGGTGTTTTTCGGAGACTACCATAGACACGTCGCAGTCAAAATGCGGGTGTCTACACATAGGTATAATAAACTACACCCAGAAAATTTTTCCACAAACATACACTTGAAGTACTAAGGATTATTACTAATTCGTTACATCCGACAACAACCCACACAGATGATACCCATGAAAATTAAAAACATACATATATATATATACAAATCTTCGAGAACTGAATCATACATGCTTAAATTAAAAGTTACTAGACGTTCCTTCCACAGGAGTTCTGTTATAGAACCTTGGGTACTTATTTGCAAGCAGCCTCATCACGGATGCATAAGTCGACACTGTATCGTTGTCAGCGTCAGAGTATCCACCAACTATGAGATCATTTGGTACCAACGCGTAAAATGTTTTCTCTTTCGTGTACACGTAGTCTGCTGCAGTTACAACCCATGCGTGCGGCCCCGCTGTTGAATATAGTTGATTTTCGTAGTCTGCCTTCCCTTTGCCAGCCCTTTCAAACGCTCGCTGAAGCTTGAAGGCCTGCCTGTACCTGTCCATGTCAGACTCAAACTCAAACTCCATCACCACTGCTCTCATGAAACAGTCTGTCTCACCATTCCAAATAGGTCACTGCTGTGTAATGGGGTAGCCAAGGCTGCTCAAATGATCACGGAGGGAACTGAAACTTCTTCCAGTCACTCTATTACACTGCGTTTCATACGGAAGATTGTGGATTATAACCATGGGAGGGTAGGAATACGCAGTAGGCATTTTTTCTTATTAGAAGTTTAGCTGTACAGAGGTGTTGCTTATTTGCTGAATGCATCTCACACCAAATTTATATAGTCTAAACATTTAATATGCATATCCCACTCTTATCTATGCTTGCCAGATGTTAATAAACCCATCCACAAACAGTAAAAGGGAAACCCCAATTGCTTGCAGATTTGAAGAAAGGGGTATTCAATTGTCAAATCTAAATACAACAATCTGACTAAGTGTTGTGGGAAGGTTAATGCGGCAAGCAAGCTATCTACATCAATGCCTATTGCTGCGAGAAAATATGGACAAAATGTAAATTACCTTCTCACGATGCAATCTATCCCAGTTCTTCTTCCCTAATTTCGCCAGTTTCAATTAATTCTCAGTCGAAAATGTGTATACATCATCATTGGCCGATTGACCGATCAATTCAAGTGCAGTAGTCCAATGTCACCTTTATTTTTGGAATTAGGTTTTCGTTCGTCAAATGCGTAAATGGATCTCACCTTTTTTGAAATTTCTTCTCGACTGACAGAAGAAGTATTGTTGAATGTGATGGTTGGGTGTTACGTTTTGTAGACCTAACATTTGCGTGTCAAAGGTAATTCATGTCTAATTTTGAGATATGTAGTAAAGTACTCGGTTATATATCTCATCTCGACGTTATCTGCGATAAGTTTACATGGTTGAAAAAGAATTATGATTTAATGTGTCAAAAAATCATGTACGTCGTTACAGTTTAATCTTCACCGTAATTTCTGTACACTATATTCCCCACATTTGTACTAAAAATTATTTTATTAATACCCTATCCCTTTTCTATAATAAGTTAAAACAACTTTAATCAATGTGGCTGCTAAATTCCGATTTGTAGTCTTTTTTGTTACGTTGCCTTATCTTCCTTGCTTTTACATACATCTTCTTTCACCTTATTTGTGCTATATTTGACTTAATTTGCTATTATAGAATACAAATTCAGTTGATGTATATATTGTCCATGCATATAACATCTGATTTATACTCCCTCCGTTCCAACCATTTGTATCCATTTGCTTTATGCACGTATGTCGATACTCGTTTTGTTTTGTCTATATCTTTAGTTACGTATTACTAAAAGTTATAAAAATTTGATATTCGAAATGTATTCGATTAGACGATTTAAACAAGATCCCACATGAATACATTTTATCTTATATATTAGAAGTTATATCGAAAATTCATCATTCTTATAAATAGTGTCAAAAAATCAAATGTATACAATTCATTGGAACGGAGGGAGTATTATTTTCTACAATCTGTCGTCCCTTCTTGGTCGTATCACGCTTCCTTCCCAACCCCGTGACGTGTCACGAGTATTACACTAGTTAAGAGTAAAACTAGGTGGTGACCCAAGTAAGATGACCCTTGATTGGGGTCTTATGAGTTTTTTCTCTCTTTCCTTATTAACACTAGTTTTCTTATCTCAGGTTGTAATTTTAATTAATTTTTTATTCTTCCTCCAATTTTTTATTCTTTCTTTTACCCACAAACCCCGTCATATTTCTACTTTATATCCCACTTTTTCCTACTTTAATCAATTTTTTATTTCTTTCTTATTTATTGTGCCAAAAAAAAGTTAAAAAAAAAATTTGAGGGAATAATATTTAATATGGAGTATGTGATGACATGATTTTGAATTATTAGTAAACTAATTCAATTTAAACCGTCAACGAAGTGTTCCCTACCACATTATCTTAGGTATATATGTTAGTCTTTAATAATCCTTGTATGAAATATTTTACTCTAATATAAACAAATGATTAGAGGTAATTTGTAAACGATTTTCAATATAATTAATCCGAGCAGTGCACAGACTTTCACCAGTCATTCATTATTTACAAAGACCTTTTTACTGGAGTATATGTAGACCTTACAAACGGGTCATTCGATTCAGTTTCGGATCCGGTTATATCGATTCGGTCTTAATCAGGTTAACATGAATTTCAGTTTCAGTTCGATTTCGATCGGGTTGATTTCGGTTAGGCACTTTTTTCGGTTTATGTTATTTCGAGTCGGGTACGGTTCGGGTTGGGTCAATAGTAGGTCGGGTGAGTCTCGGGTCATAAATTTCTTGAGTTAAAAAATAAATAATTTGATTTTGGGTTTGTTATACCTTTAAATTGTATGTAATAATTTATTAAAATGAAGAAATATCCAAATTTTGGGTATTTTTATGAGAAAAATAACTACTCCGTATTTATTAATCAGGTCAATCAGTTCAGTTATTATTGGTTCGGTTATATTCGGATTTGGGTATCATTAAATTCGGTACAAATTCCGTTCGATTTAGATTGAATCGGGTTTCGGGTATTATTCTAGGTTAATCCTATCGAGTGTTCGATCGATTTCAATTCAGGTATTTTTGGTCGATTTTTCGGGTTCGGATTTACTTTGCCAGGTCTAAGTACATGCTTACTAAATGAGAAACACAACATCAAGGGTCCTAGCTGTATAAGTAGGATCCTCTCGTAGCAATCACAGTGAGTAATTCATAATATTAAGTTTTTCCAATACTTGGTCACTTTTCATCATTTTCTAAGTACAACAATATTTTTCATTAGTGGAAGAACTTTATTTTTCATCTTAAATGGAATCCACCCTTTTCTTCCTTCATCAAAATTATTTTTTATTCCAAGAACTTGTTCACAAATCCAAGAACCCCCACAGTGAAAGAACTTTATCTTTCAACAACCCCAAAGCTAAGAACCACCGTATAGTTGCTCTGAGGAGTATACTCAAATGATTTTACCATTTAGTTGGGGCATTCTTACAAAATATGATTGCCCCAAAAAGGAATAGAAAGTTATATATGTACAAGTGCCCCTAGAATTTACAATCTAATTTTTTACGAGGCCATGACCAGCCTATATAAGACCTCGAACTTTTGTAGCCTTCTCATTGTACATGTCAGTTGTCAGGAACCCATGTAATGTTTTTTCGCCCAATACATTATATACAGTTGGGTCGGTATTTACTTGGTAAGAAAGCTTGGGCACTGAGAAGGGTTAAAGTGATTGAGATGAGACACTAAGCTCTTAATATATTTGAGTATCCTTTGCTTCACATCAGCCGTCATTGAGAAAGGCGGGTTCAATGGCAACATCGGAGCTTCTGCAACCACGAAAGACAACAAAAGCAGAGCTCTTGAGTACAGCACCGTTGCACTCTCTGGGTTCCCTATCAATTGATCCGCCTGAGAGCAAAACACGCAATGATGGATGAACAACTCAGATACCACATCAAGAGAGCTTTCGGCTAACATGCATAACTGTTTGAAACCGTCATTAACATGTAAAAAAATGAAGGATGATACGAGTAACATTTAGGGGCCATTTGATTCATCAAATATGGGTATGTGGTATGGGTATGGAATGAACAAAACCCATACGGCTTGTTTGGTTGGAAAAATAAGAAGTCTCAAACCTATACCTCAAACCGTACAGGTTTCCCATATCCAAGGGGGAGGTGCGTATGAGATTCATACCTTGAAATCAAAGTGTTCGAATTTTTCGAAAAAATTATTTCCAATTTTCTTTTTTAAAATTGTCATGAAAACTAATAAAAAATAATTAAAAAATATCTTGAAGATTATTAAATGTAATTGAGGTTTCATATTGCAAATAACAATTTTTTTAATAGAATTTATTTTTACTTATTTTTCTATACATGTTTTTTTGGCTTTTGTATAACAATATCGTAAAGCTGCATATATTTAAGTTGCGATTATTAAATTATACTTTACAAAATTATAATTTCTAATCTGATTACAAAACATCTAAAAAATGAACCAAACGTCGCGTATCAGGAATAAGTTCTAACCTCGTACCACCTTGGTTTCATTTCTGATTTCAACCCTCTACCTTTTTGCGAACCAAACGACCCCTTACGGAGAAATTGAAGGAATCAAAAGAACATTAGGTCAATGTGTAACAATGACGACATTACACAGGTGACTCTAAACAGGTCCAATGGGGCTTTTTAAGGACTTGCAATATTTCTAAAATAATACTAAGAATATAGCTTACCATTGAAGATGAATTTTTTTAGTATGCCTTACAAGCTACATATCTTGGATAGAAAAAGTAAAACTGAAAAATTTTCATTGAATGAAAGTAATAATGTGGGACCGAACAAGCTACAAGATGTTACAATTCACTGTTGGAGTGGTATGTAGCCGAAGAACGAAATAACTCAAAAAATTGGTATGGCAAGACAAACTACAAACATTTGTAGCTTGTCCCTGAAGTTGCTCTCATGGGCACCTTAATTTGCGGGGGAATGGGGGGTTGAATGTACACATGATTATCCCTATTAGGGAAACAATGAAGCTATTTCGAAATTCACCTAAATGAAATTGCATTATTTTAGTATACTAGATTATAGCTCGTGCGCTGCACGGGTTAGTTGACTTAATTACATTGATGATGTATCTTCGTTAAATAAGAAGCTTAATCAAACTATGTCATTACAATAAATAAGATGATCACATGATATTAGCAATCAAACTTAATTTCAGTTGAGTTTATAGTCTTAAGAGCTCATTTTAAAACTCAGAAGAACACGTGATTTTTAGTATAAAAATTCATCACCTATGTGGACTTAATTTTACTTTTGTAGTCTCATTAATAGATTTTTTAAGACTCAAAATTTTTTTGATTGATGTCTAAGAACGAATGAATTTTTTTGATTGATATCTAAGAACGAAAGATTAATCTTATTTATAATATAAGATTCTATCGCCACATTGTAATTTTTCGATGTAGGATAATTTACTCAAAGTTTATAGTCTTAAGATTTGCTTTTAAGACCCAGAAAAACGCACGATTACTCTTATTTATAATATAAAATCATCGTTTTATATTAATTTTTTCGATATGGATAATTTTATGTTTGTAGTCTTTTTAAAAGTTTTTAAGACTCAAAAGATTGTTGTTTATATTTAAAACCGAAAGATTACTCATTTATGATATAGAATTTCATCACCTCATCATAATTTTTCGATGTGATATAATTTACTTAATTAAGTTTATGGTTTTAATAGCTATTTTTAAGACTTAAAAGAGTTTGTTTTTATATCTAAGTTAAAAGGACAAATGATTACTCTTTATTTATATAATCAAATTTGATCATCTTATTATATATTTTGGATGAATGATTACTCTTATTTATATAATAAAAAAAATTCAACTTAAGTTTATTTAAGTTTAGATATAGTCTAGAATTTTTATTTAAAGACGAATGATTACACTTATTTATAATATATAGAATTCCATCTTAATTTTTCGCTGCAGGATAATTACACTTTAACTATAGTCTTAATCTTAGGAACTTTTTTTTAAGTCTTAAAAGATTGTTGGTTAATATCTAAAAACGAAATATTACAAAGAATTCTATCACCTCATTATAATTTTTCGATATGTGATAATCTAATGTAACTTTATTTGTAGTCTTATTAAGAACTTTTTTTAAGACTAAAAAGTTTTCTTGTTGATATCTAAGGACGAATGATTAATCTTATTTATAATATAGAATTTCATCACCTCATCATAATTTGGAGAAATGGTTACTTTTATTTATAAAATAGCATTTGAAATGAGACAAAAAAAAATAGTGACCGGAGGGAGTATACTTTTTTGATGTAGGATAATTTACTTAAGTTTATAGCCTTAAGAATGTTTTAAAATTCAAAAGAGGGTATAATTTTTCGATATAAGATAATTTACTTAAGTTTATAGTCTTAAGAGGTTTTTAAGACTCAAAAGATTTTGATTGATATCCTAAGTACTAATAATTAGTCTTATTTATAATATAGAAATCCATCATCTTATTATAATTTGTCGATGTGGAATAATTTAACTAAAATTTGTAGTCTTATTTATAATATAGAATCATCATCGTAACTCATTTTAATTGTTTCGATGTAGGATAATTTTAAGTTTTTAGTCTCATTAAGACCTTTTTAAACTCAATTTTTTTTAAAAAAAAAAAAAACAAATCAAAAAGTAAGACCGCAAATTCATGACCTCATCATAATTTTAAAAAACAATGATATAGAATTCCATCATAATTTTTTAAAAAAAACAAAAGTTTTTTTTGTTGGTTATATTTAAAAACAATGATTACTAGTAGAAATTCATAACCTCATCATACTTTTTCGATGTGGGAGAATTAATTAAGTTGGTTGATGTCTAAGAAATTTTTTTTATTAGTTTTATTTATAATAGAGAATTTCATCACCTTATTATAATTTTTTATTTAAGTGTATAGTCTTAACAACTTTTTTAAGACTCAAAATATTTATGTTTGATGAAATTTTATAATTTTCCGAATGTTGGATAGTTTTACTTAAGTTTATATTCTTAATACAGTATATTTTAAGAATTTTTTTTGGTTAATATCTAAGAACACATGATTACTACGGGGTATTATTTATAATATAAAGTTTCATCACCTTATTATAATTTTTCGATGTGAAATTATTTTTTACTTTAATTTGTAGTCTTATTAATAGATTTTTTAATCATAATTTTTTAACATAGGATAATTAATTGATGTTTATAGTCTTAAGAACTCTTTTTGAGATTCAAAAGAATTTTGATAGATATCAAAGAACGAATGATTACTCTTATATATAATATAAAATTTCATTATCATATTATAATTTGTCGATGTGGGATAATTTTACAACTGTTATATATAATAAATTCATCACATAATGTGAAACAAATAATATGAAATTTATACTTTAATGAAATCATTTTTTACCACGAATCTAATTATTTCAATTTTATAATTTATTTTACGATAATGTTTTTTAAAAATGAACTCTAAAGGTTTTTACCTTAGAATTGTAAAACATCACATTAATATAATAAATTAAATATATATTATAA
This sequence comes from Agrostemma githago, assembly GCA_958450325.1. Classification (NCBI taxonomy): domain Eukaryota; kingdom Viridiplantae; phylum Streptophyta; class Magnoliopsida; order Caryophyllales; family Caryophyllaceae; genus Agrostemma; species Agrostemma githago. Next base: position 34,333,624 of record OY288261.1, read on the forward strand.
TAATAAAAGATTCTCTAATTGATTTTTTTTATTATTTATTATAGAGTAAATTAGAAATTACTCCCTTCAAAGTTTCGGTTTTTAAAATTTACTCCCTTATGAATTTTTTTTAATATTTTACACCCAAAAAGATGCAAAAGTTCAAAATTTACTTGCAATCTAATATTCCGACGAGTTTATGTTTTTATTGACCGTTTTGCCCTTCTTTAATCGTACACCCCCACCCCCACCCCCACCTCTTATTCATTTTCACTTCCCCAAATCTTGCAATATCAATTCCATGAAAACCTAAAATCTTCGAAGTGACTATTTTAGGGATGATTCCAATGGTGGGGATTTTTTTTCTTACAAGTGACAGCATAAGGAAGATTTTTTTACAAATGAGACCACAAGTCTGAAATGACTACTTCCCAACCCGACCTAACTAACCGTTTGCAATCTCTATTTACGAGTTTCTTTTGCAATCTCTATTTACGAGTTTTTTTTACAATATAAATAAAGTCGAATTGCTTATCACACGATTCTTTTCCATATGTAGATAATCGCAAACTATTTGTCTAAAATAAATGAATTATACTACTCTTTCTCGTAATTCGTTTCACGATAATCAACAAATTTATGTAAAAATAAATTATTACGAAATTTAATTATTAATTTAAATGAAAAAATAATAATAACTTTTTTATAATTATAGGTACGTCAATGTTCAATTATGTGTTGTTTTATGAGTAATTTATTTTATAACATATTTTTTTCCAAATCTTTTCAACTTGTTATTTTTATGATGTCATCATGATGATTTTTTTTGGGTTTTTCTATGAGTTACCCTCAACTATTGGCTTTTCCAAGTGGTATCCCCGCCTTTTTCGAATTACAAGTTGTATCCCTAAACTTTACTTTATCACTCCATATCATAACCAAAGTGATAAGTGTATTACAATTTTTTTTTTAAAATAACTAATTAACATATTAATCAATCCAATTTGATGCTTCAAACCACCTCTTTTTCTTTACCATTCACCAAGCCACCAAATGCTCATCACAACGCACCTCTATTGTCGGCCGACGTCGACCTATCTCCCTTAATCTTTTAAATCCTTCAACCTCAATCTCTTCGTCACCCTTATGTCGTAGTGTAGTGGAATGCAGTTTTTCGAGTAAAGGATGCAAATTGAAGAAATATATCATGGTTGATGAAAGTAAAATAGGGAATAATCACTATTTATATCATCAATTGAGAAATTTTCATTGGAAAATTTTAACTTTGGTTACAATATAGAGTAATTTACAAAGTTTAGGGGTACACCTTGTAATTCGAAAAAGGCAGGGGTACCACCTGGAAAAGCCAATACTTGAGGGGTAGCCCATAGAAAAACCCATTTTTTTTTACCAATTTGTCACCTACCTTCTATTTTTTGTCGGGATTACTTTTTCATACTTCCGCATTACTTTTTCATATCAAAATCTCTACTTAATTCTTTTTTTTTTAAATTTTAATTAATAATGATAGTAGTAGTAGTGGTAGTGGGGCTAAGTTGGATCTTTTACCCACTTTCTATTTTAGGTCATATATGTGTGATTCACATCTATTTCCACCGCAAAAACAAATGGGTAAACCATAGGAACTCGGAGGGAGTAACATTAATAATCTAAAAAACGGCGGGGTGGCCCGGGTGGTCGGATTGGCAAGTTTGGGATTTTTTTCCTTCCTCTCAAACTCTCTTTAGAAATTGAAGTGCGGAGGAGGAAATGGGTGAGAGGGTAGGGTAGTAATTTTTAAGTAAGATGGACTAACATTAAAGTACAAAAAAAAGTAATACTCCCTACACTCCGCAATGATTTTCCCATTTTGTTTGGGCACATTGATTAAGAAAATTATTTAAAAAAACGAAATTAAATGTTGAGTGGTGTATCTTCGAGTCAAATCATATCAAATATGGATATTATATAATGGTAGCGTTCAATTATAGTGGTATTATTGTAAATAAAGATAGTATACAAGGTATTAAAATACTCCCTCCTTGAATAAGCCCAATAAGAGTTGGGCACAAAAACTAAGGAAAAAGCAAAAAGTAAGGATAGTTTAGGTGGATATATAAAAACAATTTCATTAGGTGTTGTTAAATGAGGTTAGATAAGAGTAATATAAAAAAGTTGATAAGGGTAATATGGTCACAAAAATTTCAGAATTTTGCCTTATTGAGAAATGGGCTAACAAAAAATAAATCCCTAAAACGAAAGTGGGCCTTATTCAAGGAGGGAGTAACAGTTTTATGCTTAATAGGATAAGTTTTAAAGTCGGAAAATCTTAATGATTTTTCTTTTTAAGGAAAGTGGGAAAACCTAAGTCAAGTGGAGAGGGTACTTTTTTTTTTTTTACCAATTTGACACAAGTCATACTTTATTTACCGATTTGTCACCTCGGTGTTATTTTATTTACCAATTTACTCCCTCCGTCCCAATGAATTCTTTACGTTTGCTTTTTCACACTTGTCGAGGTATATTTCATTTCATTCATATCTTTATTTACGTGTTATTAAAATTTCTAAAAATTTGATAATCTTACTGTACTTATTAAGACCATTAAAAAAAGATCTCACATGACTATGTTTTACATTATATATTAGAAATTATATTCGAGATCATTCCACCTAATGAATAGTGTCAAAAAGCAAACGAAAAGAATTCACTAGGACGGAGGGAGTAGTAGTTTGGCCAAAAAAATACTACCCAACACTCAAGAAAAAAACTGAAATATGAATCACATGAGATACATGAAAATGGTGACTTACTGCTCCATTTCTCCCAGCAGCTAGGGCTGTCTGATATATCATCTCTATGGCATCAGGCATTTTGGCTGCACCTGAAGTGTATAAAAAGGTAATATCAAAAGTTAGTTGAGAATAATGATGCAATAAACTCTAAATTCCTGCAGAGATCAAGGGTATATATCTATAATCATTTGAATAAATTACATTTCCCAACAGTATTATAAAGGCAAGTGAAAATGTATCAGAAACAATTCTCCGTATGAGACGATTTCAGGATAATTGTATTATGAGACCTCTCCGTCTCTCACATAGGAGGTATTTTTTTTCCCATTTAATTAGTTGTTAGTCAAAGCCGGCCCAACTGGGGTTCAATCCGGTTCTAGGAATCGGGACCCAAACAGGCGAGGGCCTCAATACGTAGATTGTTCATACAATTTAAACAATGAGTAATACAGTCACTATTACAAATGAGCACTTGGGCCACAGCTGAATTCGTGACAAAAGTGCTAAATTTTCGTGGCTAAACTACTTTGTCACGGAAATACCATCCGTGGCGAAAGTGGCCGTGGCAAACAAATAGCCACGAGAAAAAAAAAACGTGGCAAGTATTGATTTTATTGCCACGGAGTCTCCCGTGGCTATAATTAATTTTTTGCCACGGATTATGCTGTGGCTAATTATGTTTGTGGTGAAATATTTATTCCGGTGACAAAATATATAATAAATTAAATTAAATAAATTAATAACCGTAAAAATTCTCTACCCCTATAGTAGTCACATCTGCTTTACAGCTGAGTCTTTCAGCTTATGCATCCAAGAACCTTCCCAGGAGGTCACCCATCACTACTCTCACTCAAGCACGCTTAACTGCGGAGTTCTTATGGCCAGCTACCAGAAATGAAATTGAACTTTATTGACCTAATCATTGGTTTGAATTCTTTTAAAGTGATATTTTTTTTCACAAACTACATTTACTTTTGAGTAATTAATTTATTTCCAAATGATTTACATATAATGAGTAAAAAATTATTATTCCGGATAAAAAAAAATTCGAAGTTGATTTTCAGACTCATGATTTCATTAAATTATCAATATTTTTATTTTAATTTCTATTTTCCACATTCTTTTATTGCTACTTCTTTCGATATGTTTTTTTTCTTTTCGTTATCGGTCGTTATTTTATTTCATCAGCTTTTTATCCTCATTGAGTTTCCTCTTGCCTACTTCAAGTTTATCCGGATTTTATTTTTTCATTAAGTAAATTTTATTTTAAATTCATTTTTTAAAATATCTTCCAAATAATATTACAGAACAGTTACCGAATTAAAAATTGACGATAAATTAATTTTTGATTTTCTCACTATTAGTTCTTAATTATTACTCCCTCCGGACACAATTTATCGCCCCGCTTTCCTTATTTGGAAGGTTTTTATTTTTTGCCCCACTTCTCCACTTTCCTTTTATATCATACCCAAATTACCTTATTACCCTTCTTTCTATCATTTATTACAAGATTATTCATTCAATTAACTTTACATCCTATACTTAACCTATAATATTTGGGCATGTGTCAATAATTTAGGCCCACCATTAATTTGTTCACATTTTATATTAGTCTTCTTATTTTACGTGCAAAAGGCTATGGGGCGAAAAATAATGTCCGGAGGGAGTAGATTTTCTTACTTGTATTTGTTAATTATTTGATTTTTTCACTTATACCTCTCTTTTTTTGAAAAATTATTTTGATTGGTTATTGAACTTAGGCACGACTTTCTAATACATTAATCTTTCTTCCAAACCAAACAACTTGAAAGATAATTAATTTACAAAAATAATTATTATTTTCGCAGCCAAAGTTAATTCCATAACAACATATAAACCGATTAGAATTCTTAAATACGAGTTTAATAAAGCGGTTTTTTTCACACTGAAAATATTGTAAGAAAATTAATAATTTGGAAAAAAATAATGCTCACTCACTTTCTTTTTAAGTTTTTTTGTCTTAAAAAGAAGTATATTACATTTGAAAAAATTAATTAATTAAGCGGTAAAAATGAAAAAGTCTTAAATAATATTAGACGTCTTAATGATGGATGATCAATCACATACTAATTTTACTTGATATGCTATGTACGCTACATTTTAGCTAGCATATATTACACTATGTAAATGTTAGTTGTCTTTCAAAAGTCATACTCAAGATTATAAAATTTTAATAAAACATATTGTCAGATTAAGAGAAACCAATTGATTTAGAAATGGTGATTAATAAAAAAATCAACAAATTAGCCAACCAAAGTTTTCTTGTATTTAATTTTACAAAAAAATCTATTTTTTTTTCTTAAAACTAAATAAAATAATACAAATTTTTTTTATTAATAAAATATTTTCAAATTTAATATTATTTTCTTAATATTATCTTTACCTTTGAATTTTAATGAATTTTTTAAGATCAATATTTGACACTTGGCTTAACTTGAAAGTAATTTGATTAAAGTTCGGAGAACAATTAGCCACATGCGTTTATTACATATGTGGCGGAAGTTAATTATGTCGTGGCTAAATAATATTTGCCACTGAACAAATTCGTAGCTAAGTATATTTTTGCCACGGGTGTGGCATCTTTCGTGGTAAGAGTGAATATTGGCCACGACTTTAATAAAATTCGTGGCGCAAGTAAATTTTTGCCACGGAAAAATATGTTCCCGTGGCATATTTTTTTTCCCAAGTAGTGAATCAAATTTTTCCGGTGGCCAGGTAAAATTTAGCCACAAATAACAAATTTCCGTGGCATAAATCGTGGCGCAAGTGTAAACTTTTTGTAGTGAGTGGTGGAGTGGTCAAGTGTTCGATTCCTCTTAGTGCTACTGTAATAAGGGTCTCCATGTTGAAGTTGAAACAAGACCTCCAAATATTGTTAGTAACTTTTCTAGTGTGGCTCACAATAACTACCTAGGATGGTTTCCAGAAAAACAAGGCTTACTCTGTCAAAAGTAGATGACTAATGAATGTCACGGTATAGCCCACCAAATTTTCAGAAGGTAATCTTATTCCACAACTAAAAACGAGCACCATTGCAGCACCATAGCAACAGATGAAAATTTCGTTGTGAAATTCCATTTGCAACGGATTTACAACGGAAAGGGACCCTTGCGACACTTATAGACCCACCATCACGTCCTTATTAGCGCCAAAAAATTGTGATGGTGTTTCTGTTAGATGGTTATTTAATACTCCCTCCATTCCAATCAATAGTACATGTATTTCTTATCAAAATTATAATGAGATGATAGAATTTTATTATTATAAATAATACTCCCTCCTATTCCAAGTATTCCTCCCACTTTCCTTTTTGAGCTTAATTTGGTTTTCTTCCCACTTTCCTTTTTTTGATATAATTATAATCATTCTTTATTCTTCCTTCAATTCTTTATTCTTTTCCCCCACCCCTAAACTCTAACACTTTTTCACTTTATACTTCATCTTTTACACTTCATATCCCACTTTCTATTCATCTCTCTCCACCATTTATTATTATTTACTCCATCCTTGGTTCCCCCAAAAAAATTGGGGAGGAATACTTAGAATAAGAGGGAGTAGTAATCATCCGTCTTTAGATATCCACCAAAAATCTTTTGAGTCATAAAGAACTCTTAAGATTATACATCGAAAAATTATGATGAGATTATGGAATTCTATAATATAAATAAGAGTAATCATTGTTTTTGAATATCAACTAAAAAATTTTGGAGTCTTAAAGAAACTCTTAATAAGACTACAAACTTAAAATTATTCTACATCGAAACAATTAAAATAAGATGATTATTCTATATTATAAATAAGAGTAATCATGTGTTCTTTTGAGTCTTAAAATGAGTTGTTTTGGTAAAATTCTACATCATCAATAGGAGAAACTATTCGTTTTAGATATTAATCAAATTTTTTTTGAATCTTATAATACTCCTCTTAAGGCTATAAATTGAAGTAAATTATCTCACATCAAAAAATTACAAAAAAGTGATGAAATTCTATTATATAAATAAAAGTAATCATCGTCTTTAAATATCAATTAAAAATCTTTTGAGTCCTAAAAAGAGTTATTAAAAACTACTTCCTCCATTCAACTCCAATTTACCCATTACTTTATGCACATTTGTCGAGACGCATTTTAAATCGTTAATATCTTTCACTAGAGTAAAAATTATTCTTATTCTACTCGTCAAGACGAATCAAACAAGATTCCACGTGATAGTATTCCGTCTTATAGATTGTGTAGAATTTTGAAGATCCTTTTGATTTGCGAATAGTGTCGAAAACCTTTATGGGTAAATTGGAGTTGAATGGAGGGAGTATAAATTTAAGTAGAATTATCCCACATCGAAAAATTGAGAAATCATTCGTTTTAGATAATCATTTGTCCAAAAGTATACTCCGTAATAAGGTGATCGAATTCTAATATATAAATAAGAGTAATCGTTCGTCCTTAATAACTTAGATGGAAAAACAAACTCTTTTGCGTCTTAAAAAAAATTCTTAAGACCATAACCTTAATTAATTAAAATTATCTCACACTTTTGAGCCTTAAAAAAATTCTTAAGACAATAAACTCAAGTAAAATTTCTCACATCGAAGAATTATTACAAAGTCTCGAATTTCATAGATATAAACCAAACATCTTTTGAGTTTTAGAAAAAGACTATAATAAACTTAAGTAAAAATTATGTAAGGACATATATTTCATCTATTATATTAATGTCATGTTTTATAATTTACATCTAAAAATATTTAAACTTCGTTTAACAAAAAAATATATCATAAAAGAAATTATAAAAATGAAATAATTAGAATCGTGCTATAAATATAAAAATGTTATGGTAATCTTAGAACGCAACTATAGAATAATAAAAAGTTTAATAAAGTTACAAACGCTTAAATAAATTACCGTAATTAATTAAATAATTAATGAAATTTCAAATAGTTAATTTAAATTAACACAATATTATTTTCATATACAATCAAATTAGTAAAAATCATTAAAATTTACACATTTATCACTAATTGTTTTATTAACCATGCAACGCACGGGCATCCATCTAGTTTCTATATTATAAATAATCATTCGTTCACAAAAAAAATCTTTTGATCCTTAATCTTTTAAGACTATAAAATTAAGTAAAATTATCCCACATCGAAAAATTATGATGAGCTGATTAAATTCTATATAATGAATAAGATTAATCATTCGTCCATAGATATTAACCAAACATCTTTTGAGTCTTAGAAAAACTCTATCTTACATCAAAAAATTATATAATAGGGCAATGAATTTGCATTATATAATTCGTCCTTAAATATAGACAAAAATTAAAGAGCTTTTAAGAGTATAAAATTAAGTAAAATTATCTCACATTGAAATAATAATGTCATTGAAAGACTAACGTCATATGTATAAATTAAAAATTTCTCCCTTCTATAATTGTAGTTACAAGTAAAAAGTGAGGTTAATATAGTAAAAAGGTTGAACCAAATAAAAAATATTTACGATGGAAGAAGATAGAAAGACAAACAAAAATAGAATATGGAAGAATATAGAAAGAAGGAGTAAGTACTCCATAGTATAATTGTACCACATTGAAAGATTATCATGAGAGAATGATCATACCTCATGATCATATAATTATAAATTGAAGTCATTATTGGTTCTTAGATATCAACTATCAACCCAAATATTTACCGAGTATTGTCTTAAAGATAGATATTACGAGTTTTAAATACAATGCACGCGTATAATTTAATTTGACGTTTACGCATGCATGACCTCCCAAAAAACACATTCACGTATATGGATAGTATTTCTTTACTATTAAACATACTTACCTTCGACTTACTTTCTACTATTAAACGTTGTTATTCTCGAAGAACATTAATTTGTGTAAAAGAATTATATTTAATCCGTTAAAATAATACGATGGATATTCCGTCGCAGGAATACTAATTCAACAAAACATAACATTTCTTGATAAAGGTGTATTCTCGAGCCAATAAAAGGGTACATCATAACATCACCCTTCAGACTCACACTTTTAGCACTACTCCCTATTATCAAGAATGAAAAAATCTCCTTCCCCGTAAACCAACCAACTAAATACTTCTTCCATGGTTTTTTCTTTTTCCATAAACCCGTAAAGTAAACCACCGTTCATCTTCTTTTTCCCTGAACTCCTCCATTCCTCACAAATGTCTTCCAAGTTCAAAGCAATTCTAAATGTAGTTATTATTATTATTATTATTATTAGCTAAAATTATAGGGGCTGAAATTATAAGAGCTGAGATGAACTTATTAGAGATGAGCTTAACTTATTAGGGCTGAGTTGAACCTATAAGAGGTGAGCTGAAGTGAAACGAGATGAAATGAACTTGGAAAGAACAGGCACAGTTACACTTCCTTAGCTCATCAGAGTGTTTAGATATTTTACTAGCCCCCTTTTTAAGCTACCATGGACAAGTTAGTTTTATGTTTTAAAAACAATTGTAGACATATACTTTGTAATTGTGATTTAATTTAGAGTTATCGAGTCATGTTGTGGTATCTTCTGGTTCTTGCAAGAATTTTTTATGAAGAATGTCTATTAGTGCTGTTGCAAAATAGATTGCTTATTGCAGGGGTTTTGTATGAAAACTATGGCTATTTTAGGGAGCTGAAACAAGCAGAAGCTCCGTTGCAAAAATTGACTGTGTTGACCAAAGTCTAGTGCTGTTGACTTTTGCAATGGGATCACAAAAACTCAGAAACAACTTTGCAGCGGATTTACAGCGGGTTTTTTTGCGAGCAAATAAAGTGACGATTTATATCCGTTGCAAACACCACTTTGCAACGGATTTTGGGTGTTTTGCAATGGTTTTTGTCAGTTGCGGGCACTTTATTTTTTAGTGTTCTTTTGTAGCAAGAACTTTTCCAAAATGGAAATGCATGTAATAAATAGATTTGAACGAACAATATGTAATAGAGCAACTAACCATCAACATCTTGCAGATACTTTGACAGCTTTTCTGTACGGTCACACGCAAGAATGAAACCTTGCTCAGCCCAAACTGACATTGATGACGTATCTCTGAAGTTGATAATGCTTTGTATGTCAGAAGAGGAACTTGCACCAGCTTTTCCATAACACTCATTTCCTGAAGAGTTGTTACTTCCACAAGTTTGTCTTCCTAATGAAGACCAAGTGCTGCAAATTCGGAAAGCCTCCTTCCATAGAGCTAAAACTACCAACTCAACTGAAAATGATTCCAGGATGAAGCCTCCATCAAACTGTAACAAGTGACTTCCAAAAATTCAGTAAGCTAACTTGAGATTCACATATATCCCCACCCTAAAAAATCATATTGCACACACAATAGTAAAATAAGTAATTCATGGATTTTAAATCATGAATACAAGCATGTGACGCGATTTCAATTATGAATCATTCAGAAACTACTTCCGGGATTGTCTTGATACGAGTATAAGGTAAGGCTACATATGAACCTGAGAACTAGGTTGTTTGGATCAGATAATTTTGCGGGCTAGTTCCACCTCCAGACGGGTCATTTTAGGTTATGATTAAGAAAGTTATATTCGAATTGGTCATTTCTGGTTGTTTAGGGTGTTTCAAGGTCATTTTGAAAGGGGTCAATTCAGACTACTTCGGGATGTACTTTTTGGTTTCGGCTTATATCAATTTTCCCAGGTCTAAAAGCAAATCTGAACTCCCCCACCCTGCCGCAGAAGCAAGTCATTGAGACATTAGTGGACTATTTCTAGAAATAAAAGACATGAAAACTAATAATCAGATTGACTGTTTTGCAATGTTTTTGTTTGAAAAATTAACTGAAGATGAACCGAGAATGCTTGATCAGTGACGAAATCTAAAGCTCACCTTTTCTTCAGCAAGATCTGAAAGAGCATCAAGGTACTGATGTAGAAGCTGCAGCCTTGTTGAAGGATGTAGTACAGATAGCTCCTGTGCTTCCCAGAATATGCAAGGTGCATTCCATGTACTTGATTTATCCATCACAGCCTTTGAATTATTCTCCATGCCATGGGCGAATTCCGGAGCCTTTACCCTAGTCTGCGGCAAAGGTCTTATTTTTGAACTATCTTTGAGAGAGGTCCCCAAAGAAGAAGTGAGGATGTCCATTGAAGCGAAATTTGAATGGACAAGAACATATTCTCTTTCGATGGTATCTAATGAATCAGCAACTGAACACAAACATACATCAGTCAAATGCCCTGAAAACCAGAGAAACAGATGGACGAATTGCGTGAGCTAACCTCTTGTGTGACTTGATGAGAACGGGTTTCCCTCAACAGATTGCCCAGCTTCGTTACATAGAATATTCGGTAAACCAGCAAATATATCATGATTACCAAAGGTACTATAACGACCCTTCCTAAAATATCTTTGGTCATCTACCTTCAGCTTATCTTCTTGTTGTGATTGAGGCCTTTGATCACCCGTCAATGCCAAAGCTGCAACTTGAGGAATAAGAGAAGATGACTCTGATACCCTGTACGTGATAAAAAGATTGTTCATTCTCTTTGCACTAAAACCATGTAGATGCGCATAAAATGGTATAGGAATATAAAATGCCAACAGGCAAATAAGTCCAATTGAATCAACCAAAATTCCGAGTGATGGATAATTTTGAGTAAAACTAACCTGACTTCTGTCAAGAAATTGTGATTGAAGAACTCTTCAAATGTCAGCCGTTCAACTGCAAATATAAGGCCGAGACGTAGAATAAGTAGACCAAATATCTTACCATTTTATAGTTTTACCCCAAAAAACCCAAACGACGAAATGAATCAATCATTTGTACATTTCCCAAAGAAAAAAAAAGGAGAGAATTCTCAACATCAGATGTTCAATTATTTGTCTCTGTAGGCAGCATATCAAGAAATATCTCAGCAAACTAATACCATACAGAGAGACAGACAGTGAGTGAGTCAAAGGCAAAGCAAATATATTTGACAGAAGTCACACAGAAAGTTTTGCTACAATAAAAAAAGTGAAAATCATTAGACAGCACATCATCTGTTCAGAAGCTAATCATCGGGAATAGCATACACAGACAGTGACCAGGACAAAGGCAGAGCAAACAAAGTTGATTGGAGTCGCGCACACACATTGCTACAATAATAAAGGTGAAAATCACTAGAAAGGACATCATCTATTCAGAACCCATACCACAGCCAACAGCACATCATCTAACGTGCTGATACTAGAAACCGCAGAGTTTTTGAAGAAAAAAAACAATTTTGCTGACAATTATTTTTTTCGTTTGGTCAGAAGAGTCCTCCGAATATTTGAGTTTTGATTAGGTACCGGTTTCAATTTTGTTAATATAAACAGAAAAGAGAGGATAGGTTCATTACATTCAAAAAAGATATGGAAATTGACCATAAATGATCGAAGTAATTGAGCGTGAACGCAAGCATCTTTGTACATGAGGCGACCAACTGCACCAAGCACACAATACAAAGATGGCAGTACTCATCCACTCCTTTCCCCGCTTTCTTAGTGGGTTATTCAAGACATGGAACTTGATCACAGCCGGAAAAAAAGGGATCAATCATCCTTAGCTATGTAAAATAAACAAAACTAGCAACAGTTGTTTACGACTTCAAGGGATGACGTATACATAGCTTACTTCAAGAGAACCATATCTAAAAACTCCCCTACACAATGATTTGTCCAAGAGCTTAATAAGCTTACATACAGGGTATAAATAATACTGCTGAATTATAATTCTTTTAAGCCTACACCGTCTCGCCATATTCATCCTTTTGTAGAGCAAAGGACATATTCACCCACTAAGGAGTAATAATATTAAGTCACATGAGAGGTCTGTGGAAAATCAGGACATAAATAATCCAACTTAATAACCTAATTAAGGCAATCAGGCCTGGGAAGGTCAAGCACAACTATGAACCATCAGCAATTATTAAAAGCATGCGTCCCTAGAGTACATTATCGATTCATCTAGAGCTTGTGATCTTAGCTGTGCATCAATGTACTTGCAGTGAAAGAACTTCACGATTACAGTGGTACACAATAGCTACCTGGGTTTCTACGCAAAAGACTTCTGCAGAGCTCCACACAGTCTGGATCCAGGACTTGCAGAGCCCCTTCAGGGAACCGCAGTTCTGTAGACCTCAATATATTCTGAAATAGCTGTACACAGAAGAATATTGCTAAGTTATAAATTCAGGGCCCACAAAGGTCAATCGGCCCTCCATGTACATATATTCAAGTGTTTACTATTTAATGTACTACGACACCATACGGCCATACCTGAACCTGGCTATTTCCATTGAATGGTGGTCTCCCTATAACTAGTTGATACAATATTGCTCCAACACTCCATAAATCAGCCTAAAAAACACAGTTATTAAGAGCACATAATGTCATTACTTTACACACTAAAAGCACTTGCTTACTTTTGCATCATATTTTTGGTTCTGGATTATCTCAGGAGCCATATACAGCGGTGAGCCACAAAGTGTATCGGCCAATCCTTGAGTCAAATATCTACAAGGGAATGATTCATTATCATAAAATAAAATTATTTTACCGAAGAAGAAATTATACACACAAGCATGTACTCAGTGCAATCATAGGCTATATGTTTATTAAGATCTACACATTGTAGCTACCAAAGTGCCAATTATCAGACGATGAACCAAAACAATAATGAAAGGGAACCATTAACAAATGGTTTGCACACAATGTGCTAAAGAATCCGAACTCGGAACCTATGGGCAAATCAATTGAGCTGCTATAAGATACTAGAGTTTAGATGACAAAAAGTAGACATACAATCAAATTGTCAAGTAGAGGTGAAAGGAAGCATTATACCTAGCAAAGCCAAAGTCACCTATCTTAAGCATTGGAGTTACATCCTTGCTAGACAGCAGTAAGTTCTGCAAGTTTACATATATTTACTTTTAGTATTAACAGAGCTTGAAACAGCAGAAGATCACAAAGTATCAAAAGGCTTTTGATATATTATCAAAGATTGAAGTATTGCAATTGCATTGGGAAGCCAATAAATCGTTTCCACGTCTTGAAAACTCACAACTCTATCTCTTCCCAATCCCATTATATTCTATAGAGATGAAGCATCAATAGATACATACTGTGGATATTATTGTTCAGCAATCTTACAGGATCATATTCCACAGGCCACAACTACAAACAGTGAGTATTATGCAGACAATGTACCTGAGGCTTCAAGTCTCTATGAATGAGATGATTCTCGCGAAGCACTTGCAATCCAGCAGCTGAACATACAAACATCTAAATGTTCAAAAAGCCTTCTTTTTCTTTGAGGCACTTCAGTTCAAATCAATCCACCTAAAGCAAACAATGACCTTCCTAAATATTGCTAACAGTTGACTAAAAAGGCGTCATCACAAGCCAATCGGGTCAACCAACTAATTAAAACTACTCAAGCGCAGCCATATAAGTAACTAAAACAACATTAACGTCAGTAACATCCTGATTCTTATGTAATCTAGACGGAAAATGAATTTATAAAACATCAATAAAAACGGGCGATGAATTCTATACTCCTATATGATAACAAAAATTAAGCTGAATTTAAGGGAATACCCAGCTGCTTCATGAAGTGCTTAGCAACATCTTCTGACACTCTTCCATGCCTATGAATGTATTCTCCAAGGTCCCCACCATCACAGTACTCCAACACCAGAAATATCCTCTCCTCAGTCTATCATAGTGTCAAACAAACCCCCGCAAAAAAAATCATTACGTCATACAAATTAATAAAATCAAGGAAACACAAAAATCCAAACATGATATAGGATGAAAAATCATTACTCCATTTCACTAATATATACTTATATAGGTGGAGTATTTTAATAATGAATAAAAAACGGAGGGAGTATCATTTGAAATCATTTAAGCACGAATCCAAAACACATCACTCACAGAAAACTGAAACCCATTGCAAAAATAAGAACATAAATCATTGTCAAACCTCAATTGCATCAAAGAGACGAATAATGTTGGGATGATTAACATTCCTAAGAATTTCAATTTCCTTCAACAAATTATCATTAAGATGCTTCTTATCAATCTCTTTGATGGCAAACTCAGTACCCAGATGACGATGCTTTGACTTCCATACCACTGCAAATGAACCCGACCCGATTCTTGGCCCGATCACGTAATCCCCCACTACCCGACACTTGACACTTTCCTCACTAAATTCCATCTTATTTTTATAAACTAGCCCTTCCAAGATCACTTCAAAATTAAAAAACCCATGCCACAAATTCTACTAAAACTCAGAAACAACTGATCTTTGTTACTTTCATTGTTATTGCTACGTTGTTAATTTTTTTTCTTGAGATTTCCTTGTATATTGGAACTTAGGAACTGTGGTTACGTATAAGATCAAAAATCTATTGAGTGGGCATTTGAAACTAGAAAGCATCAGGGGAACTGAGAGTTGAGAAAAGTGGGGGTCAAAGAAGAAGGTGTTTGTTGTTAGTAGTACTGCGAGTAATTGTTCTGATGCAACGACGAAAGATGGATGGATAGCGTAGGGTAGCAGGAACAAGGAAGTTGTGTGTACACTTTGCTCTATGACTTCTACTAAAGTAGTAACTAGCATAATACGTACGAAAATTTACGGGGTTGCTACGATTTTTTTAGGGTCGTGAACTGGCATAATACGTATGAAGCTTTACGGGGTTGTTACAATTTTTTTAGGGTCGTACTTTTTTTTAACTAGTCTTTATTCAATCCTAACGAATTTTCCGAAATTTTCCCATTATACCCTTATATAAACTTTAGGTTAACATTGAGATTCAACTACACTTTTTTCGATTTACTCCATCGATTTAGATAATATATCGCTCACAAATTTAGTTATTGTTTGGGATAAATTCACGCCTTTAGAGATATGACGTGGAATTCTTCGAGTCAAAAGTCAAGGTCAAGAAGTCAAGGGATCAAGAGCGGAAAAGTCACGAAGTAATACTCGAAAGTCAAAAGTCGTGAAAGACGTGAAAGTCGTAAGTTCAACACAACTCAAAGTCAACATGACAATCCGGAGACTATACCCAATAATGATATTGGGCCGATCAGCAGCTAGTTCCAGATATGGGTCAAGAACAACCTAACAATAAAGGAGACCCCTACCCCAAGTAAGAGACCCAGTCAATCAACTACCTCCTAAATCCTAGGGTTGGTTCCACCATAGCAGGAGAGAAAGGAGGAGAGAAGGAAGGGGGACGTTAGAGGCAACGGTTAAGGAGAAAGAAGGTAAATATAAACGCAAAAACGACAACACGGAGATCATTCAACTCATCTTCAACACACTTCAACTCCAAAAGCACGAAAGCACATTAGCAAAATATAACCTCCGATAACCCGAAACCGTCATTTGTATTCTTTATTCGTTTTCTCCATTCATAGTAGATATTTGGCGGGATTCCGACTCCCCCCGCGATTTTTCCCACATTGGGTTTCCGCGTCACCAATTTTTGTGTCTCTTTGCTTTCTATTGTCATTCGTTTATTCGTAGATTCGATTCATCCCATTAGTTCGTGAAACGTTAGTCCGATCACTTTAACCCGCAACTTAAATCGTAACCCGGTAAATTTTTACCAAAACAATTTGGCGCCCACCGTGGGGCAAAGTGATCGTTTGCTAGCCAAAATTCTACAGTAAAGCAACCTACCATCATGTCTGGATCCGATCAAAACCTTGTCAGTAGCCAAGATGCCTCCATCCAGCCTTTACGAGGAACACCGTCCTCAAGGGCAGCAAGCTCGTTCATCGCACCATCCACTCAGGTGACCCCTGTCAGTCTGACGGCAGGGCATACACCAGCAACCTCCAGACCACCTCAAGGGCCTCCGACATCAAAAACGCTTAACCCTTTCAGAACTAGTAAAGAGGGTGCGTCATCCAAGACGCCGGCTCATGGAGGGTTGTTTGGAGATGCCCTCAGAATTCCGTCAGCCCCAGATCCTGTGATGGAGATACTTCAGGGGATCAACACTCTGCAGCAAGCGGTGAAGACCTTGCAGAAGGACAACCAGGACATCAGGGCTCAGATAAAAGCGGCATCAAGGCCACCATCCGCTCCAGTCCAGCCGTCGCCGGAGATCCTGCCTATGATATCTGGAGGAGAACCGAGCTTCCACAGAGAACCCGCCGTCAGTGGGCAAACCTCCAGGGCGATTCCTCAGGAGGTGGTCACTAGGCTGGATCTGGAACTATCACCACCCATCCAAACCGTTGTGCCACAAGGGCTAGGCTATCTGACCCGTGGGCCCACACCCGACAGATCGCACGTCTCAGGTAATCTCTTCTCCGGCATTGAAAACCGAGAGACTAATTCATTATCTCTTACAGGTACCCTGATCCATCAGACGCCAGGATGGCAACCAGCGCAATCACCAGGAATGTACCCCTTGCCCAACAACCAACTCTCTGGAGGGGCATGGGCAGCATCTACTCCCAGCCAACAGGCACCAAGATCGCAACCAGAAGCGCCAGTCAACCCGTCGACTGTCGGTAACAGTCTGCTTCCTGGAGTAACCTGACCATCCAGAGCCTCGTCCCAGCAAGCACCAGAGTGGCAGCCAGGACCTGGAGTACTTGCGTTCCCTCCGCCGCCTCCTCGAAACAGTCTACACCTTGGAGGGCCCCAAACAGGAAGTACACCTTTCAGTTTTTTCCCTCCTGCTTCTAACCCTCTTACAGGAACCAACAGTGCTGCAGACCAGCAGTACCAAGAACTGAAAGAGCTGAGGGAGCTGATCAACAAAATTCCTGGAATGCCGCGCCCCCTGGAGAGAGCAGCCAGAGACAGCTATGCAGACTCACCCTTCACTGATGATCTGGCCTACGTTGCTGTACCCAAGGGTTTTGTGCCACCAGCCATGACGCTCTATGATGGCACTGCAGACCCCTTGGATCACATCAACCAGTATAAGCAGAAAATGATGGTGATAACCGCCACAGGGCCTCTGAAGGAAGCTTGCATGTGCAAAGGGTTCGGCTCCACCCTCTTAGGAGCAGCCCTCCACTGGTTCGTTGACCTGCCAAACAGAAGTATCACCTCCTTTGCTGATCTGGTTAATGCCTTCAACCAACAGTTCGCCAGCAGCAGAAAGCTAGAGAAACAAACTAGTGATCTATACCGGGTGGTGCAGAAATTCGAGGAGTCTACGCGAGATTTCCTCAACATATTCAACAGGGAGAAAGTAACTATTCCCAGATGTGACGTGGCCACCGCCATAGAAGCCTTCCGTCAAGGGCTCCTCCAAGATTCTGACCTTTACAAAGATCTCACCAAGTATCCTTGCGCTACATTCGAAGATGTGCAAACCAAAGCGTTGGCAGCCATCAGGCTAGAGGAAGATTCAGGCCCCAGAAGGGCTACATATGGTTCTGAGCATGTCTCCAGGAAGGCACCAGCAGAGAAGAGAGGCGAAAGATCCAAGCCCTACGACAGAAATGTGCACAAGATCTCTGAAGAAAAAGATTGGAAGGAGAGCCCAGAACTCCCACCTAAAATAAGCGAGTACGGGTTCTCTACCAACCTTGCTGGTCTGCTCCCGGCCCTAAAGGAGTTGGGGCGCAAAGTCAGGTGGCCTAGGAGACAAGAGTATACCAACGACCGTCGGGACGCCAGCTAGAGGTGTGAGTTCCATGATGATATTGGGCACAACACCGAAGAATGTGTCCTCCTCAGGAAGGAAGTGAAGTTCCACTATGATCAAGGAAACCTGGACCATCTGGTATCCAGAGGCTCCAGCAGGATAAATGCGGCAGACCAAGTATTGCCCTCGCCCCTTCCACTGTGCACCAGAATTGTCAATGTAATCACAGGAGGATCGGAATTGAGCGGCCTAACTTATTCGGCAGCCAAAAGGCACGCTTCCCAGTCCAGAGGAGACAAGCCAGAGCACTCCTGCAGAATCAGCTGTCCAGACCTTCCAGCCGTCACCTTTGATGAATCTGATGCGGAACCCTCTCAGGAGTCCCACCATGATGCCCTAATCATCACGCTCTCCATAGGGAACTGCACTGTAAGGAAGATACTGGTGGACACCGGAAGCTCTGCCAACCTTATCATGTTGGAGACCTTGTAGAACATGGGATTCAGCGAGGAGGACCTGAGCAAAAGAGCGGTCCCCCTCATAGGATTCAGTGGGGAAACCAAATACTCCCTGGGAGAAATTACAATTCCCACCTACGCTGGAGGAGTAAACAAGCAGGTACGGTATTTGGTCATTGATGGTCCGTCCACTTACAACGTGATCCTTGGAAGACCGTGGATACATGAGATGAAGGCCATAACGTCCATCTACCACCAATGCTTGAAGTTCCCCACACCCTGGGGAGTGCAGAAGATCAGTGGTGATCAGAGGGAAGCCAAAGACTGCTACAGAGTGGCGCTGAAGAAGACGACAAGTCCTCCAGCATAGCAACTACAGAGCCTTCACCTACCTCTGCAGGAGTATCTTGAGCCCCCTCAGGCGGAGATAGATGAAGTCAACTTAGACAAACAACACCCAGAACGAAAAGTGCTGATCGGATCAGAATGCACAGGTAATATCCGACAAAACCTTATTGAATTATTAAAAACTAACATGGATTGTTTTGCTTAGTCCCATGATGATATGGTAGGAATAGATCCGAGTATCATAACCCACAGGTTAAGCGTGGACCCAAGCTATAAACCAATCCAACAGAAGAGGAGGAAGTTTGCCCCAGAGAGGAACCAAGTCATAAACCAGGAGGTAGATAACCTGCTGGCTGCCGGAAAAATCAGAGAAGTGAAGTACCCAGAGTGGCTATCCAACGTGGTAGTAGTCCCGAAGAAGAACGGCAAGTGGAGAGTGTGCGTTGACTTCACCGATCTGAACAAGGCATGCCCAAAAGACCCATTCCCCCTGCCGCATATAGATGCCATGGTGGATGCCACAGCAGGTCATGAGATGTTAACCTTCCTCGACGCATGGAGTGGATACAACCAAATCAAGATGCATCCAGCAGATCAGGAGAAAACTGCGTTCAGATCTGAGAGAGGTATTTATTGTTACAATGTTATGCCTTTTGGTCTGAAGAATGCAGGATCCACCTACCAGAGGCTGGTTAACATGATGTTCAAGAAGCAAATTGGCAATACCATGGAGGTGAATATTGATGATATGGTCGTCAAGTCCAAGCGAGCCTCACAGCACACGACACATCTGGAAGATGCTTTCAACACCCTGAGGGAGTACAAGATGAAGTTAAATCCTTCCAAGTGCACATTCAGAGTATCCTGTGGAAAATTCCTGGGGTACATGGTCACCCAGAGGGGAATCTAAGCCAGTACAGAGCAGATCAAAGCCATCCTGCAGTTGGAGTCTCCACAGAAACCAAAGGATGTGCAGCGGTTGACCGGAAGGATTGCCGCCCTGAATAGGTTCATCTCCAGGTCCTCAGACAGGTGCCGCTTATTCTATGATATCCTGAGGAAGGCTCAAAGATTTGACTGGACGGAGGAGCATGAGAAAGCATTCAAGGAGTTAAAGCACTACTTGAGTACTCCACCACTCCTGTCAAAGCCGGAACCTGGAGAACCACTCTTTCTGTATTTATCGGTGACTGAGGTGGCGGTTAGTGCAGTATTGGTAAGGGAACATAAAGGAGCGCAACATCCTGTCTACTATGTCAGTAAGTCTCTGCTTCCTACAGAGACCAGGTACACGTCCCTTGAAAAACTTGTACTTGCACTCGTTACAGCATCATATAAACTGCGTCCTTATTTTGAGTCACGCATTATATCTGTAATAACAAACTACCCACTGAAAACTATTATGAGAAAACCTGAGTTGTCAGGTAGGATGGCAAAATGGTCTATGCACCTGAGTGGCTTCGACTTGAGGTTTGTCCCCAGAACAGCAATCAAGTCCCAAGTGTTAGCAGATTTCATATCCGACTTCAGCCCAACGCTGCAGACACAAGCAGAGAAAGACATCATTCTTCTGGAAGAAAACCAGGGCGAACAGGTGTGGAAGCTCAACGTAGATGGCGCCTCAAACATGAGAGGATCCGGAGCAGGGTTGGTGCTCAGGTCACCTCAGGGAGATCTCATAGTCCAAGCAGTCCGATGCGAGTTCCGAACAACAAACAATGAAGCAGAATATGAAGCTTTGATCCTGGGTCTCCAGTTGTCCCTAGACCTTAAAAAATCAAGCAACTGGAGGTGTATGGTGATTCCCAGCTGATAGTCAACCATATGAATGGTTCATACGCGGCGAAGGATTCAAAGATGATGGCTTACCTTGAAGTGGCAAAAGATCTCTCCCTGAGGTTCACAGAGTTCTCAATCAACCAAGTTCCGAGGGAGCAAAACGTGGAAGCAGACGCCTTAACAACTCTGGAGGCAACCTTCAAACCGGGAGAAGTATCCACCATACCCATAGTCCATGTGCTGGAGCCAGCAATCCGGAGAGGCGCACAGGAACAGGGAACACCAGAAGGGGATTCACCAGATCATGGACTGCAATGGTTTCAAGAAGCAAGGATCTGCAGCACCACAGCAGAACTGGAGGAGATCTCCGACTGGAGGAAACCCTACAAAGACTGGCTGCAAGATGATATCCTGCCAGCAGACAAAAGAGAAGCCCGAAGTTTCAGGATGAAGGCATTCATGTATACCCTCATTGATGGCGTGATATTCAAGAGATCGACCGCCGGACTATACCTAAGGTGCCTAAGCCAGAAGGAAGCAGAGATGGTAATGCATGATCTCCACAGCGGAGAGTGTGGAAATCATGCAGGAGGTAAGAGTCTATCCAACAAAGCACTTCGCCAAGGCTACTATTGGCCAACAATGCGCAGGGACGCCAAAGAGTATGTTAAAAAATGCGACGCCTGCCAAAGACATGCACCGGTCAATCACCAGCCAGCAGAATCACTGCATCCAATAATCTCTCCTTGGCCTTTCATGAAGTGGGGAATGGATATTGTGGGCAAATTGCCAAGAGCACCAGGAAATAAAGTCTTCATGCTTGCAATGACCGACTACTTCTCCAAGTGGATAGAAGCAGAAGCGTTCCCTCAGGTGACTGAGAAGCAGGTTATATCCTTTATTAAACGTAAAATTATCTGCAGGTTCGGGGTTCCCTCAGAGATCATCTGCGACAACGGGTCCCAGTTTATTGACAATAAAAAGGAAGCCTATTGCGCCAAGTGGAATATCGCTCTAAACAAGTCTACTCCCAGAAATCCTCAGTCCAATGGTCAGGCGGAATCCAACAACAAAATTGTGATGGAGAACCTGAAGAGGAGGCTGGAGGAAGCAGGAGGCAGATGGGCAGAGGAGCTTCCCTTGGTGCTGTGGTCCGACAGGACCACACCTAAGGTGGCTACAGGGCAGACGCCTTTTAGCTTGGTATTTGGTGCTGAGGCGGTCATTCCTGCAGAGGTGAGGGTACCTACTCACAGATATGGCTGCATAATAGAAGAAAGAAACCAGGTTGAAATGGCAAACAGCTTGGACACCATAGACAAACTCAGAACTGATGCCCAGATTAGAATGGCCTCCTACAGGCAGACAGTCGCCAGGAGCTACAACAAGAATGTCAAAGTCAGAGTCCTGCAGGAAGGAGACCTGGTCCTCAGGAAAGTATTCCAGAACACCAGAAACCAGCAAGCGGGGAAATTCGCTTACAATTGGGAAGGGCCCTACCAGGTG
This sequence comes from Agrostemma githago, assembly GCA_958450325.1. Lineage (NCBI taxonomy): Eukaryota > Viridiplantae > Streptophyta > Magnoliopsida > Caryophyllales > Caryophyllaceae > Agrostemma > Agrostemma githago. The sequence goes on from OY288261.1 coordinate 34,356,174, forward strand.
GAGAAAGTAGTTGGAAATGGAGCCTACCGACTTATGACCATGGAAGGAGAAATCATCCAAAAATCCTGGAACATAGTACACTTGAAAAAATACTTCTTCTAAGTAAAAGTCACCAGAAGCATGGACCACTGTCGCCAGAACTAAGGCATTCAATCTGCCAGATACACCTCCACCAGAGCCCTAGTTCAATCTCATCTTTCATCTTTTTAAATCTACTCTATCTTTCAAAATATTTCCTAGTTGCAAAGTCTTTCAAGATTTTTCATCTTTTTAAATTTCCGCATACCCCCGAAAAATTTGAGTACCTTTTGAGAAAATCTCAAGACTTAGCTCATTTTTATATACCTCAAAATTTAATTCGATTTTCGTGTAACTCAAAAAAGTTAATTCGGTTTTTTGCCTCTTTCATATCTCAAAATTTGAAACCTCTTTCATATATTTTCAAGATTCAATTCTTTTTCTTCCACACCCTCAAATTTTGAGCTTCTTCTCGCATGTTTTCATTTTATTCCTTTTTACGAACCACTAAAATTGAATCTTCCCCCTTCACACTTTTTCTGAAATGTGATTCCCCTTCACGCAACATTTTAAAAAAAAAAACATGACATTTTTTTGCCAAACTTCTCTTCAACTAAAATTGACAACTGATCTGGTGGAGTGTATAACTTCCACAGAAGGCGTGCGTCTTGTGCTAAGTGCTTACAACCAGGACATCACAGTCTCCTGCGCCACTTAGCACCCACGCAAAGCGTGGCACCTCCGATTGAGTGAGCAAACAAAACCCCAGGCCACCATTTATCAAAGGTCGACCACACAAAACAAAGGCATGCAACAACAGATGACAACAACAACAAATCAAACATGGAAACATAGCAAAGTAAGCAGATAAGCAATAAAAGCATTATATCCAAACAAGTTCAGGAGAACTCTGCTCCCTTAAGCAGAGACAAAAATCCAGATATTCTGCTCCCCTGAGCAGAATGATATTCAGAACAGATCAAATTTTTTTTAACAAAATATTTTTTGCCACACAGTGCAAGAACAACAAGAGTAATAGGCTGAACAACCTAGATATTTTTCCCCTCAGGAGGGAGAGAGGCGAGGGGCTCCACCACCACAACATCAATAATTGCGTCCACGGGTCTGGGTGCCTCTTGAGCTGCTGGGGGGGGGGGGGGAAGAAACTGACTCCTCCACTACCTCCTCTTCCCCTTCAGCAAGCATCTCCAGATCAAAGTCGTTGGGGAACTCCACCTTCATCCTCTTCTCCAAGGCAGCCAGGTTCCAGTTCACATGCTCCCCCGCGGAGTAGGCATTAACCATCTGGATTTCGGTACTCAGAGCAGACCAGCTAAGAGCCCCTACCATATTCTCCTGCAATGCCGTCACCTTCTCCTGGAGATTGGAGTTGACATCCTGAACCCTAGCAAGCTCAACCTTCATCTCCTCCACGGCCTCCTTCTGCTTCCCCTCCTCAGCAAGCTGTCTGTCGGCCTGATCCAGCTTCTCCCTCAACCTTGTGGCCTCCTCCTTGGCCTGATTAGCCTCCTCCTCCAGCTTCGTGGCCCTCTCTTTGGCCTGATTAGCCTCCTCCAACAGACGAGCATTATCCGACTGAAGTTGGCTCCCCAAATCCCTGAGGTGGGATATGCCAGCTTTCAAGAAGAGACCCATCCGGAGAGTCTGATCAATACTGCAACAGTCAGTAATGCGATCTAAGTTGAAATTAACTCAGAAAAACAGAATCACCTCAAAACCGTGAGCGGCGATATGGGCTGCCGTCTTAATCAGAGGCTCCCTAGCCATCACGGCCAGGGAAAAGAAACTGATCCAGAACAGACAGGTCCGATAGATTTCTGATGGTCCCGAAATCCCTAGGAAAAGTCATCACGACATCATCAGAACCACACTCAGCGGAATGTGGAGCGGAGGGCTGAGGGGAGTCAGGCACATGAATCACAGGCGTCTCCTCTGCAGAATTAACCCGTGCTGAGAGGGAGAGACTGCGCTTCCTTTTTGAGCTGGTGGAAGGAGCAGGAGAAGAAACAGCGCCCCTCCTAGAAGATGAGCGAGTAGCCATGCTCTTTCTTCTGATCCGGTCCAGGGTCATAGGAGCTTTTGCACTGCCTAATGGAGACAGAGGCACAACATAAGACGCAAACAGAAAGAAAAAGAAAGGCAAAGTGTAAATCTACTCAGCGAAATGACCCTCACCAGAAGACATGGTGTCAGCAAGAGGGGGACAGGTGCCGTTACCAGAGGGGACGAAAAGATTGTTGAAGGTAAGTTGTTCAGAACTTAGGCTGGACAGCTTGGCAGCGAAATCGAGGATCGGCGTCACCTTTTCAGGCTGCTGTAAACCTACAACACGAAGCTAGTAAGAACCGTAAGTGTGCAAGAAAATTCAAGAACTGAGAACACGATGAGTACCTGTGATGGATCCATACTTGGAAAAGAGGTAATCACAAGGAAGGGGAGAAAGGGAATCAACCTTCACGAAAATAAAATCTCTGAACCACTCTGCGTCAGGAGGGTTGGAGGGGAAGATTATGCTGGGGAAATTCTTGTCCTTTACTCGCATCGTCACCTGACCGCATCCCAGGGGCCTCACCTGGAACACGGCGCAGACATCGCGTATGGAGAAATCCTTCTGATGCCGATGGTTCAAGACACAGAAGGACAATAGCACCCTCCAGGTATGGGAGGCCAATTGACACGGGGCTAGTTTGTAATGGGTCAAAAGCTTTTGGACAAGTGGGGGAAATGGAAAACGAAGACCTAAGAGAAACGGGTAGGCGTACATGCAGATCCATCCTGGTAGGACGAAATCCGCCTGCTGCCTAGAGGAAGGAAGGTAAACCTCAACCCCTTCATCAAAACCAAAAACCTCTCTGACGAAAAAGAGGTCCCCGCCGGCAAAACTGAAGTCCCAAGAGTGTTTCTTGCCTAGAATGTTGGAGGGGGAAAACGTCATCGGCGACGACGATGTTGAGGGAGCAGATGATTTGCCCCGATTCGATTTAGGAGCCATGGATGAGACGGAAAAATAACGAATACAGATAAGAGAAAGTCACCTTAGCAAGAGAAAGGCACGGCGCACGACGACGACGGACGGCGGAGAACGGAGAAGTAGAGCGGTTTGAGTTTTGAAAGGAGGTTTGAATTATGAGAGAGGTAGAGGGAGTAGAAGTAAGTAAGGAGGAGTAAGAGTGAATGAAGTAAAGAGGGGGAGGAAGTCTAGGGAAGCGCGAGTAATTATGAGGAGAGAAGAATAAAGTCATCATAACGGAGGAGAAGAGTCAGTTAGGAAAACGAGAAGAAACAGACTCAAAGACAAACTCTGTAGAGGAAAATCGTCACCAGAACCGTGAGCAACGATCACAAATGAAAATTCCCGCCTAAGATGAACTTAGTCGGAAATTTGGGGGCATTTTTTTGGGATAAATTCACACCTTTAGATATGACGTGGAATTCTTCGAGTCAAAAGTCAAGGTCAAGAAGTCAAGGGATCAAGAGCGGAAAAGTCACGAAGTAATACTCGAAAGTCAAAAGTCGTGAAAGACGTGAAAGTCGTAAGTTCAACACAACTCAAAGTCAACATGACAATCCGGAGACTATACCCAATAATGATATTGGGCCGATCAGCAGCTAGTTCCAGAAATGGGCCAAGAACAACCCAACAATAAAGGAGACCCCTACCCCAAGTAAGAGATCCAGTCAATCAACTACCTCCTAAATCCTAGGGTTGGTTCCACCAGAGCAGGAGAGAAAGGAGGAGAGAAGGAAGGGGGACGTTAGAGGCAACGGTTAAGGAGAAAGAGGGTAAATATAAACGCAAGAACGACAACACGGAGATCATTCAACTCATCTTCAACGCACTTCAACTCCAAAAGCACGAAAGCAAATTAGCAAAATATAACCTCCGATAACCCGAAACCGTTACTTGTATTCTTTATTCGTTTTCTCCATTCATAGTAGATATTTGGCGGGATTCCGACTCCCCCCGCGGTTTTTCCCACATTGGATTTCCGCGTCACCAATTTTTGTGTCTCTTTGCTTTCTTTTGTCATTCGTTCATTCTTAGATTTGATTCATCCCATTAGTTCGTGAAACGTTAGTCCGATCACTTTAACCCGCAACTTAAATCGTAACCCGGTAAATTTTTACCAAAACAGTTATGACTTATTTTTTTTTGGTAAATGGTAAAATTTGAATAAATGAATAAATTACGGAGTTTATGACCTTACGGTCCTTCAATTACATCCTAATTCCTCAATCCAATTTCTATCTCTAGTAATTTATCACTAGCACAATTCCTAATTTTAGTCTTCAATTCTTGTTTGATCCGCATCGCCACGATCTCAGGTTTGTGAACGTAGTGCTCCACTCGACTTTTATTCCTTTCCTACCAAATATTGTATGTAACTTGGCGTCTAAACTTGGTACCTCTCCTTATAAGTCTCCATTCCTGCAAACCAGTATCAGGTATGCTCATGTGTGACCACGCACTAATCAGATGGAGTATCTGTTTACTGTAACTATATTCGTAGAACAGGTGTTCGTGCGTTTCAGTCTGCAGGCCATAGATGCAGCACGAATCTTCATCCACTACCCGTATTTTCAGCAATTTCTCCTTAGTATTGAGTCCTTTGTGCTGGTAAATCCAATTAGTGAACTGATGTTTAGGTGTTGTCCATCTATTCCAGATTAGACGCCTCCAATTGATTTCCTCTCCTCGCTCCCTTAGGTATTCGTACCCCTTCCTGACAGTGTACTTCCCCCCTGCTACAATTACCCATTCCGTCGACTCAAAAGCAGGTTTCAGAGCATTCTTAACTTTACTGATTTTCTTCCATGTCCAAGTTGCATCAGTAGGAGGCTCGTAATCCAGCCATTCAGTGTCTTTGAGATATATTTAATGTACCCACATAACCCATAATGAGTCAGCCTTCGTATATACCCACCATACCATCTTCCCAAGCGCGGCTTTATTCCATATAGCATAATCTTTCAGCCCCAGACCTCCTTCCTTAATTGATTTGCAGATTTTTTTTCCAAGAGATCAAAGGAGCACGCTTGTATTCTGAGCCCCCGTCCCATAAAAAATTTCTGCAAAGAGCTTCAATGTTCTTTAGGACACCCGTTGGGATCATGAAAATCGAGGCCCAGTATGTGTGAAGTGTCTTAAGAACAGCCTGAACGAGGACTAGTCGGCCAGCATAGGATAACTTTCTTGCCCCTAGCATTCTTATTCTCTCCATGATATTGTCGATGAGAGGTCTACAGTCCTTTGCATTCAGTTTGGAGGGTTTAATAGGAACCCCTAGATATTTGAAGGGAAGTTTGCCTTCGACACAACCTGAGACGGCTACAATATCCTCCTTTACCTGTTCCGGGACGCCATTAAAGTAGACATTCGATTTACCATGGCTCATTTTAAGTCTAGACGCCTGGGAAAATGTAGCATATGTCCTTAGGAGCACCATTATGGACTTTATATCCCCTTTACTGAATAAGAGCAGGTCATTAGCAAACATAAGACTACTCAATCTCATCGGACTACAAAGAGGATGATATCTAAAATCAAAAGTACTTGTAGTATGGTCAAGTAGTCTCGTCAAATACTCCATACATATAGTGAACATAAGGGGAGAAAGAGGGTCTCCTTACCTGAGACCTCTCTTCCCTCTGAAAAAGCCAAATACATTACCATTTCGATTCAGCGAGTAGGACGTAGATGTCACACATTCCATAATAAGATCAGTAAAACTAGTAGGGAATTCCAAGGCCCGTAGCATTTGTTCGAGAAAGGTCCACTCCACACTATCATAGGCCTTCTAAAGGTCAATTTTGAATAAACACCTTGGAGACACCGATTTCCTCCAATATAATTTGATTAGATCCTGGCATATCATGATGTTTTCAAGAATATTTCTACCTTGAATAAAACCACTTTGAGTTTTAGAGATGATTTGAGGGAGAATCGACGTCAGCCTGTTACATAAGAGCTGCTTTGCAATGCATTTATAGACCATATTACAACAAGCAATGGGACGGAATTGTAGAACTGATTTCGGTCTAGTCACCTTGGGGATAAGAGTCAAAGTTGTGGTTCTAAGCTGTTTCAGAATCTTACCATGAGTGAAGAATTCCTGAACAACCTCCCTCACCTCCTTGCCAATCACGTCCCAACTCGCCTTGAAGAACTTACTCGAGTAACCGTCAGGTCCTGGAGCTTTGTCGTTGGGGATAGAGAAGAAGACTTCCTTAATCTCGTCGTGGGTAACTGGTCTCATGAGTATTTTGATGATGTTCAGGACTGCATACCTTCCCCTTCAGCACAATACTTTTGCATACCTTCATCGTCTGAGCACTTGTCCCCAAAAGTCCAGTATAAAAGTTTAGAAAGCTGTTTTGAACGGCCTCCGGATCAGTATGAGCTACCCTATGCTGATCAGTAATCTGGATAACTAGATTATGTGCCCTCTTGACTCTTAGCACACTATGGAAGTAGGTCGTATTGGCATCACCTTCAGCAATCCAGTGTGCTTTCGCCTTCTGCTTCAGGTATGAGAGTTGATTCTGCTCTAAAACTGCGTACTCAGCTGCCACAGTCCTCTCCTGAATAATTAAATCTGCATTTAATGGTTGAGCAACCAACTCTTTTTGAATTTGGAGTAGCTTAATTTTGGTAATGTCTGCTTTCCTTTAAACATCTGAATACCTCCTGAAATGCAACTTCTTGAGGTGGAATTTCATGGCTCTCAACTTGTTGACCAAGATGTACATCTTGGTGCCATATAAGTTCATTTGCCAGTTATCACGAATAATCTCCAAAAACTCCTGATCAGACGTCCACAGGTTACAGAAGCGAAAAGGTTTCTTGCTAGAAGCCTGTATATCTGCTCTCCTTACAAAATAAGGGCAGTGGTCGAAAAGTCCCTCAGGTAAGAACGAAGCCCTTATATCAGGAAAGGTCACACTCCAATCATGATTGATGAGGAAACGATCAAGTCGGCTGTACACTCTATCCTCAGGCACTTTTCGTTATTCCAGGTGTAGAAAGCACCATCAGCTGGACTGTCAAGAAGATCACATCTCGCCAAGCAATCCTGGAAAGGGATAACCTCTTCAGGCTTAAAACCACCCCCAAGCGTTCCTCAGGCGAGAGAACACAATTAAAGTCGTCTCCAACTGCCCAGGGACCATCCATGGAAGTAGAAATATTACTAAGTCTCTCCCAAAGAACCTCTCTATCACTGATACCATTAAATGCGTACACAAAAGTCACATGGAAAGTCTGTTGAGTAAGAATGTGCACCACCTTTAAGTGGATGAATTGAGCATTGTATTGAAGAAAGTCCACCTGAACAGAATGATGATTCCATCCCATCAAATTCGCCCTCCCTTGTGGGTATGATTATTAGTAGAAATACTCCACCGAGGAAAGTTCAATAAAGCTGACGTTTGGTTACTATGTTTTATTTTAGTTTCAAGCAATCCAAATAAATCTACCTTATTATGAAGCATAAAATTATTGACTATACATTGTTTATGCTCCTTATTCATGCCTCGAACATTCCAAAAAGCAATGATCATTGGGATAAATTCGGACCTCCACCCCTTCCAGACACCAGTTGCTCCCCAATCAATATTCTTTTGAACGAAGGAGATCCTACTTGTGGAGATACAGCAGCCTCCACCACATCACTCTGGTCACCAGACGACTGTAATTGTTTCTGGACTTGAGTTTGGACTTGTACCTGCATCTGTGGTACAACAACAGATTCACCAGCCGAGTAAGTCTGCTTTTTCTGCACCTCCGGGACAGGATCACTAACAAAGATAGGCCTTGGTTTCTGTCTCCAAACCAGCTTCTTCTGAACTGGTTTAATAGTAGGTCCCAATTTTGGCCTTTTGCACTGTTTTGTGTCATGACCCATCTGCTGACATTGGCCACATTTAATCGGTTTCCATTCCCATTCAACAGGAATAGATATCAATACCTGTTTTTCATGTTTTTCATCCTTAAATTGGATCTGCTCGGGATAGTTTTTATTAACTTGAAACTCAATCAACACTCGAGCATACCCTAACTTAGTTTTTAATTGAGTGGCTTCATCCACAGTCAAGACCTTTCCTATCCTACATGCTATCTTTTGCAAACTCAAGCCCCAGAACTTGAGCGGTAGGTTATGAAGTCTAATCCATGTCGGCACCGCCTTCACCTCTCCTTTTTCCAAGACCACTTCAGGTGTCCACTTCTTCACTATAACAGGTTTACTATCAAACATATAGTACCCCGCACTTAGCACTTTTGCTTGCATTTCAGTAGTCGCAAAACGAACCAAGAAAACACCATTTGGCAAATAAGATATTTTGTCTATATGGTATGATGTCCCCAAATTCTTTTCAGGTAACCTTCAAATACTGGCCAAGGCGGATTAGCCCCTAGGACATAGCCATAAACAACCGTCTCCCAATAAGAGAGTTCATCCTTAACATCATCCTCCGTGAGTTGTAAGATGTCTTCCTGATCCTCATCAGGGTCCACAACTCTCATAATTTTCTTCCCTTGCCTTGTAAACCAATCACCTTGCTGATCATGGATTACGTTCCCACTAGTACTTTCATCCTCATTATTATCAATATCATCCTCCTTATCATAAAACTCATAGCCGGGGATGCCATTAATCTGGTTTAAACTTCCATGTTTCTTAGCGTCGTCGACGTTGAGTTTACGTGCAATCCGAATCTTACTAGTATCCTTCTTACCATCCTTACTCCCCATGCCTTTCCTGTGAGTAATGTTACGTAAAGTAGCCGGTGATGAATCCATAACCGAAGTGCACAAGATTCTCCGTCACGATCACACAAATACTCAGTTCGCCATGGAGGGAATTCTCTAGGGTTTCTAAAAATTAATAGGTTTTAGTTATGACTTATAATTCAATTAGTGATGATGTAAATTCGATTATTTTTTATTGGTTAAGTGTTTAGGGTTTATGATGGGGTCGGTGGTTGGCATGGTGGTCGTGGAGGATGGGCTTGCTGGAAGAGGGTAGCCAGCCATGGTTGTGGTTGGTGAGGGTCAGTCCGGTGGTTGGTGGTGAGTGGCCTGAGTGCAGGGGTGGGTCGTGGGTTTCTGGTGGGTCATGGGTGTGTCGGTCTAGGGCGGTGGTGGGCGAGGGTCGGTGATGGTGGGTCGGTCTGCGGCGGTGGAGGGTGAGGGTCAGTGGTGGTGGGTGGGTGGGTGGGGTCATTGGGGGAGGTGGGGTGAGGGTTCGGGAGAGGAAAACTGTAAGATAAGTTTTATGTTTTTTTTTTTTTTTTTTTTTTTTTTTTTTAAAATGTCAATTTTCTTTTTTCCTTTTGTTTATTCTTTTTTTTTACCTTCCTTTTTTCCTCTTTTATGAGATTAAAGTTTCCTTGAATTATTGTATTTTGGTATTACTAATAATAAAAAAATTACTTTCCTTTTTTTCCATTATTTTATTTGTGGTGGTTAATGGTGAATTTTATAGGCGTGAAATTTATTTAGAGAGAAAACTAAACACTTGCTTTTTGAAGAGATAAAATGAGACGGATATAATGGTAAGATGTCGTTAGAATTGAGTAAATGCTCGTTAGGAAAAAGTAATTCTGTTTTTATTAAAAAAACAAGGAAGTCCTATTTCGTTACGTGTTATGTGAAAGAGTGTGACCATACCCGTGATACATCACGGGGTTGAGCAACTTTTTTGTTAGAGAGAATTACATCGGTCATTATAGATATAGTAGACACGTTAATCACCAATGCAAAAAAAAAAATTTTACTCGTAGTGACACGTAAATGAAATGACGATGTCTGAATAAACGGACATATAACTATTTCTGACCCGTATTTTCACCTAACACGGTCCATGACCCGTATAATCTGATACATATTTGACCGACCCGCATTCGACTCAAACGATGACCCTATATATCCACCCGACCCTTTTGACATGTATAATTGATGTAGATAGGTAAAACATTCTTCAATTCTTCGTGTCTATGTATTAAATACATGAACTTAAGAGGTGATCCAATGGTCCAAGCCTGATAGCTCATCGCAACTCGACGCGATTATTGTAGGGCCTAGACCGCCATGTTGGCCCATAGAAGCCCGCGGCTCAGCCCAAACTAAACCCGATGTAAATTTAGGGTCGGTATAGCCAACCTTAAAGCTCGAAATATTACGTGGTTGATCAATTTTTTTTGTTAGACAAAATTACTTGGGACATTGTAGTAGACATCATCCCAACTTGACGCGATTATTTACTTGGAACCCGGTATTATTTCATCCCTCTGGTCATCATACATGTGCCCCACGATGACCGTTGAGCTCGATATTCCAAAGACTCTGTCTTTATAAGACACCAAATTCAGCCCACGTTTCGTGTTGGGCGCTATCTTGGTAAAGTTTAGAAGGCGATGCGATAGAAGACAACTTCGAAAGTAGACTACGACACTCAGAGTTTTAGACACCCAGATTTGGACCTGGTGGCTGCAGAAGTGCCCAGCAAACACCCAATGACGATAGGACTGCAACGCGACACGGGTTCGCGATGTTTTAGGTAGTTTTTCTATAGAACGGATCAAATAAATTACTCGGAAAAATTAAACTAACATGATGGCAGCCTTAGTCGTGTCGTTACGGTCGCATAGACACTAATTAGATTCAATTCTGACACCGGACCTCGATTCGGTCCCGAAACTCAAACCGAGTCAGCACCGCACCAAGCAATCCTCGGGATGCACACCCGAGGCCCACCAAGCTCACAGCGCTAGGGTAACACGGGGAAACCTTAGGCTCCAAGATACGTATTATACTCCTCCCTCTCGGTTTTGGAAAGTATCAAAATCGTATCTTCAAAACTCCAACCCCCTCGCCTTACGCGTCTGAGACTCCCCACGCTTGAACCCAGGTGCCTGAGTCTTGGTGCGCCACAACTCAAGCGTCCATATGGGTGAGGAGGGCCGAAAACACCTATAAATACCCCTCTCACCTCATTCATTCGACACACAATTCTCAATTCTCTTCTCCCTCCACATTCTCGCTCAGGGCTCGCACTCCGACACCCGAGGCAAACGATCCACTCGATCGTAGTTCCGATAAAAGCGACATCAACGCTACTCCTCACCTTCGAGCTCCCCACTCGATACCGAGGTGTCTGTGTTCGACTAGCTCAAGTCTAGTAACGAAGTTCTGTCGGATTAGCCGCAGAATCAACCTATAGTAACGAAGCTCTGCCGGAGTAGCCGCAGGAAGGGTTAACGGTAGCGGAGCTCTGCCGAAGTCACTGGTCAAGCTAGGAGGATCCGCCTGTTGAAGTCGAGTCGTCACTAGGTTGCCATCTTTGGACATGAGATAGGTCCACCCCGACGCGGCCACGCGCGGGTTTGGGGAGGCGAATGAATCTCCATATGAGAATGGTCGAATTGAAATTTAAATCGAAGTTGGAGTCGAGTTCGGGCCCGTTCGAACCCACTCTATGTCGTAGTGGCCCGTGTACAAAATACGGCCCATTCCGATTTCAGATTTTATTGGGTTCGTCCCTTTGCATTTGATACCGATACCGACATTATCGGATACCGTGTATTGAATGAATCTCGTTGCCAATGGTTTCGGACATCCGGAAACCGAGGCTCTGATTAAGGGGTGAGGGTACGTGTTGGGAAGTTCACAAAGAACACCCAACCCCGCCCGCACATTAGCGGCCTCTACTAAGATATCGTTTGATTTTAAAATACGCGCGTTAGTAATACGATGAATGATATGCAAACATTGTTTTCCCTAAACATGCGAGAAATTAAATGGGTTGCTAAGTCGATTTAATGCAACTAAAAATTAACGTCAAAGTTGTATTTTAGCATGTGAGATTCGTTTTAGTATAATAAAACAAACGATGAAAAGAAATTGCTACAAACACGAACAAACAAGTTAGTGACGGTTTGTAAATCGAATAAGAGACGTAAATAATATGCATGATTTCGAAAAAGGTTTATGACACATGATGGATTAACACGTGTTGACCGAGGTCAAGGAAAATATATCGAGATCTGAAATATGCCTAAAAACCCGTTGTTTTGTCTAAAAAACGATGTACGAAGAATAATAAAAAAAAATGAAATTGTGTCGCGTTTCCAGGAAATCGTGCGAATCGCCCGGGAGGGGCGCGACTCGCGCGGGTCAGGCGACTCGCCCGGGATGCCGGCGGGTCGCGTGACGGGCTATTTTGAAATTGTTTTTCGGAAAATCGATAGCCTTACTAAATCGCGTATAAATATTGCATGATTTATACTCGACTTAATTTTGCGATATTCGTTATATTCGATATTCGATTATGAAATCGATATCGAATACACGGAACGACTTTTTGAAAAGATAAAAAAGTTTTGAAAGTCGTTTTGTAAAATCAAACTAAAAAAACGATGTTTGATTCTCTCCACGTTAAAAATCGTCGTATTTTGTTTTTAAAACGATGTAACGATTTTTTAGCATCAACGAGATTAATTTTGTTCTTTTTGGTACGATAATCGACTAGAGAATCGATATCGTATTTTAAGAACGTTTGTTTTATATGAAAATAATTTGTAGTATCAATATTAAAGAAATAAGAGATGCGACGAATGACCCATAAAAAAAAAGACGACCGACGACGAAAAAAAGACGAGGAAAAAATGAGGAATAAAAAGAGAGAAGGGAAGAGAGAAAGGAGAGAGAGAAAGGAGAGAGTCGGGATTTGTAACACCCTCAACCTACATGCTTTGTTTACTCGGAATAGGGCTCGTCGGAATGTGGCTAGGGCACAGGAGCGTCGAGTTAATGTCGGTGAGTTATGGTGGTTTTTTTTGGACGTGTAAAGTGGCGGGTGAGAGGTGGCCGGCTTCGTCGGGCTAGAACGGCGTGATCTCGGGTTATACTATCGGTTTTTCGATGCTAAGTGTATGTATTTTGTGAATCGTAGATGTGTCTTGTGTAAAAATTTGATGATGGATTAAGTGTAGATGTTCTATGAATGATTGACGGGAGGGTCCTATTTATAGGAGAGGTCCTCGATTGCAGCTAGGAGAGGTATTCTTGCTTGGATGATAAGAAATACCGATTAAGATAGGAAAAGTAAGAAGTTGTGTGGAATGAGAATTCCGTTTCTTGGTGGGGAAGAAACGAATCCGGCTGAAATTGGGGGAGCTTGGCCGAGTATGTTGTGCTCGGTTGAGTATTTGATTCGGTATTCGGATAGAATTCCTACTTGAGATTGAATTCTATCCTTAAATGGAATTGTTTAATATTTTGTAGTTGATTTTTTGTAGTGTTCGACCTCAAGCCGGATTTGTGGGATGACATGGCTGGTTTGTATGTTTCGAAAATATCTTTGACCGGGTTTTGACTTGGTCGCTAAAAGACGGTTTTGCCCCTGGTGTCGGATTCGACCCAAATTAGTCTTATTTGACTCGAAATGACCCACTGGGCCTGAATTTGAGGTTGGTTTTGTGAGATATGTACTCCATAAGAAGCCCAAGCCAAACGCCAATGATTTTGAGCCCATATTCGAGTATGTTAAAGCATGTTTACGTCCGTTCATCATCGGTGTTTGTCGGAAACTGCTATAGACACCTGGCGGTCAAAATGTGGGTGTCTACAGAGCCCCCACTCTGACTGAGGCTTGGACAAGGCGAAAGTCATAGTAGCTACCAGGCCAATCAATGATTAAGACCCGGCAAACTTCCGGTCGGGTCGTTTATAGTCCATTAGACTTGCGTGAAAGGGCTCGCCAGCCATAAGGTAGAAATCATACCTAAGTTCTGTTTGTCAGGAGTAGCTCCGTGGGGAATTTGGACTTGTCGTGGAAGTCCCGGGTTCGCCTATATGTGGGCCCATCCCGTGAAAATTGCCGCCTTGGGCCTTCCGCTGGGGAGATATGTGAGTTGCGCGGTCTTGAATCGTACCTGTATAAGTTACAAAAAATTTTGCATGCAACATGTAGGTGAAAATATGACTCACGCTGGGGAAAATGATTTTTTTGCTTCATTTTGAAATCGAAGTCCAAAAATCAACTCACGTGCTAGGAGATAGGTTTTCAAAATTGAAAGGGGTTGAAAAGAAATTTGAAGTTTAAATAGACTGAAATTTGACCTTATTGAAAAGGATTTTCTCAAATGGTTAAGTTTTGCAAATTTTAAAATGAGAATTTGAAAAGAGAGGCCTACCGATTGACTCGACTCTGGACGCTACAGGACGAGTTGACAGACACGACTGGACTCTCGAGGGGTTGAACCGTGACTCGGTAAAAGGGTGGGCCACCTAAGATGACAAGACTCTTAAGTTGCGCTATTCCGTAGCCTAGGCGAGTGGTAACACGGTCGAACATCGAAATGGGATAGATATGCTATGGGAGATTGGAATAGTCTGTAATGAGACTGTTGTAGTCTAGTGCTCTCCTGGATTTTTGATTTTAGGGTACATTTCCAAAGTGTGTATTGCCTCGAGTCCTAACAGATTCTTGTCTTCGACTGAGCCGAATACTAGGACACACTATAGAAAGGAGGCTACATTTTTTGAATTTATCTGGATTTTGTGAGTGGATGGAGGTTTTCTCCCTAAGAGAAGCCTCCAGGACGACAAAGTTAGCTGTTGAGAACATGACGGTGTCGTGACCGAAATGATGGCGTTTTTTTGAATGTGTGTCAATGTGGGTGGTTGTGCCTCTATTGAAAGGCTGCCTACATATTCACTTGTAGTGAAATCAAACCATGTCGTAGTTCATTGGATTGGAAGATATATTATGGTGCCTAGTCTAATAGGACTTTGTGTGTAACTAGCCATAACAATGGTGCAAGCTAGGTGCATTCCCAATGATATCTTGATCAAAGGGCTAGAATGGTTAGGATATTGATCCTGTGACTGTGAGCGTTCCCCGGAGTAGCCCCCAGAGGTGGTGTGAACTATTTGGGCATGTTCTATGCTGACCGCAAGTTGAGTTCCCGTGTTTGGGGTTGGTAACTGGTTTGGATGAGAAGAATTGGGATGGGATTTGACGAGTTCTGCTCTCGGGGATTTGACGAGTTTTGCTCTCGGGGATTTAACGAGTTTTGCTCTCGGGGATTTGACGAGTTTTGCTCTCGGTGATTTGACGAGTTTTGCTCTTGGGGATTTGACGAGTTTTGCTCTCGAGGATTTGACGAGTTTTGCTCTCGGGGATTTGATGTTTTGCTCTCGAGTTTGCGTATGGTGATTGTGAATTCTGTTATGTAAAGGGGGAGTCGAGTAAAATGGCTCGAACTTTGATCGGGATAGGTTTTGATAATGCGGGATCTGGTTTCCATGTCTGACCCTAATGGTTAGGGGTATCCTATGGAGCTTGAATCCTCAAAATTCCGGGCTGTCTCTAGCCTGGGTCTCGGGAAGGTCTTGAGGGTTGTAATGTGGGAAGGCCAAATGTGGTGTTAGTTGACCAGCTTGATTGTTTCTCCCTTATTGGATGGTATGAGTATTGATAATTTTGAATTGACTGTTTTCACTACGGTCATGGGTTCTTGAATATTTTTTGGTTGACCTCTTAGCCCCGGTCTTGGGATTCTTCACTTGGATTGACCATTTAACCTTGGTCATGGATGCCCTTTTTTTTTTATGATGGTCTGCTTTTTGTTTTGGCCTTTTGCTTCTTTTTTTTCCTGGACATTTGATTTTTTTCTCTTCCAGTTTTTCTTTTTTCTTGGACCTTTTTTTTTGTTGGTCAGACTAACACCTAAGGTAGAGATGGTTGATCTTATTGGATGGGTGTTTATTGTGGGAAATGGGCTTGCCTCCCGTCTTGGGCCCAAATTAGGAGACTACCAAGATTCGTCATAGGATTCGATACCGCTCCTGCTAAGGGTAGTTTTGTGGCTTTCTATGTCAGACATGGAATAGGTAAAGGAAAACACGAGTCTCATTTCCCGCGGTCGTTATAGATGTGCTTGTAATAGTCACGTGCATGTGCTCACAGTGTATGACGGTGCTCATCATGTTCTCGGAAACACGTAAGGAAAGTATATATGAGATATAGAAAAGCTAATTTTATTGAATTTGAAAAAGAGGACAGAATACAACTGACTCTGACTTTGACTTTGGAATAAATAGTATATCCTAGACTCAGACTCAGACTCAGACTCGGACTTAAATCAAATCCGGACTCTTGGATGCATGAGAGGTAGATTGGATGCTTTGGTCATCGGGCCCTGTATAGTCCATGAGAGGCTTTGCAAGTGACAATGTTTCCAAAACGGGAGTCTTCACGGCATCGAGGAAGTCTTGAATTAGGTGTTTCAGTTTCCAGCACTTCTCGGTATCGTGTCCCCTCCCTCTGTGGAATTTGCAGTAATGCTCGGTGTTCCATGCTTTGGAGCGTTTTTCCAAAGGTGGGTCGGCTGTTGGGCCTATAGGTGGCCCTTCGGAACCAACCTCTGGAAAGCGACGGTGTAGGACATATCCAAGTGGGTAAATGTCCTTTCCTTTGACTGGTTCTTGATTTTTGGAGAGGTGACTTGAGGGTTATCTCTCTCAGTCCTGCCATCTTGAGGGTATCGGACGGTTTCGTAAGAGTGTTCACCCTTCAAATGGCTCGGTTGGGTGATTGGTTGCCTTACCCGCTCTAGTTGTGTTAGACGGGATCGAGTTCTTACAAGGTCTTCTTCGATGGTGGTCACCCTGGCATTTAGGTCATCTAGGGCGGTATTGATTTTTGAGAAGATATTGTTAATGGAGCAAGACAGCATAAGCATACCCCCTGGATATCCCCTTTCTCGACGGCGCGGGATTTGTTGTGGTTTGGTAGCGCCTTACTCATAGGGTCCCTGATCGGAAGAGACGACAGGTGTTAGAACTCGCCTAAACTCGGTTTTGCGCAAATGCAAGAAAATGAGTCAAACTAGACATGGCCCGGAGTGACAGAAATGACTAAAATTCTCGTATCGGGAAACCCGGACGTTGACCTAGACCAAGTGACGACCGCGAATTAGACTTAAGCTACAGAAGGGTGAATCCGAAAATGGGGCGACCGTGTTTGACCGTGCCACGTGCTCGGACTAACCGTGATGACCTAACCTTAGGTGACTCGAGTGTTGGACGAGTGACCCTTAGACGTAAGGATCACAAACCTTTTGTTATAGGGCTATGCCTTTGTAAAAGGTTGACTCGGCCTTGAGGAAAGGCAGACGGGGTACGGGAAGAAACTTGCGATGTAAGATCGGCAGAGTTTCGACGCTAAAGACCCTTGACTCGACCCGAATAAAGACGGCCCTGTGATTAGGGTAGACCCTTAAGTTAAAGGACTGTCGAATTGGGACGACTCGACTAACGAATTGAAAGATAGGCGAAATTACCTTAAGAAAGGTCGTGGGGGACCGTCCTGTTAGAGGGAAAGGTCCCGTGAGACTTTCTAGTTTGGTCTCGAGTGTGTAAACGGGCTTTCCTTGGTAGGGGTATGTCCTACGTAGGTTAGCCTTGCCTTAGTCAAATAAGGCGGACTGGGATAGGGAGGAAACTCGTGATGTAAGATCGACGGAGTTTCGACGCTAAAGACCTTCGACGATTTATGACAGGACCCGACACTGCTAAATACGGGAAGACCCAAGAAGAGAAAAGTTTTCGAAAAGAAGTTTTGGAGAAAACCCCGAGAAAACGGTGGATGGCCCAATTTTCGGAAATCTGAAAAGTGTCATCGGACCGCGATTTTGAAGTTTCGAAAATATTTTTTTAAGTTTTGAAATGGGCAGTATACCGGCTAGAAATAGGCTATTTTGAGTAAAATCATAAGTCCTAAATTTGAAAAATGATGGTCCTTGAAAATTGAGAAGATGGTCCTGAAATTGGCAGTGGGCCAATAGGACTGGGTTTTTGAAAAGTTGAATATTTGAAACTTTGAAAATTTGAATATCGAAAAAAGAATTTTCGACAATTTGAAAATTGAAGATGAGATCCTGAAGATTTGAAAATCGAAAACGGCATCTCGAAGATTTGAAAATCGAAAATAACATCTCGAAGATTTGAAAATTGAAATAGAATTTTGAAAATTCGAAAAATCGAATGGCGGATCAGAAATTCGAATTTTGAAATGGATAGCATGCCGGCTAGAAAATGGGCTTGTTTTGAGTCAAATCTTAAGTCTAAAGTTCGGCAGCTTTCCGAATTTTTGAAAATTGAATATTTTTGGAAGGATGTATTTTGAAAAATGATGGTTTTTGAAAACGACACGGAAACAAAGTAGCATATAGTCACGCAAGCATTAAACGACACTATGTATGCTCTATACTAAGTCTCGGTCGGTCTATAAAGGGTCTATACCAGTGTACATAGCCTATCCGGGAATCGGGGCGGACTTCCTAAGTTGAGTTGAGCTTAGAACATGCCGTAAAACGCATACGAATCGACTATGGACACCTTTGACATATCCAATTTGGACTACATCAATAGCATAGTGGGACGTCGGTCACCAGTACCGGCCCGGGAAAATATGGGGTTATGCATGAACCGTAAAACTAAAACGCGTATTGTATTAGTCAAACGATTTCTATTTGAGTCTCACCCTGAGGATGCCGATGGTAAGTCACGCATCAGTTAATTCCCCAGCGGAGTCGCCAAATTGTGGACATGACATAGGTCCACCCCGACGCGGCCACGCGCGGGTTTGGGGAGGCGAATGAATCTCCATATGAGAATGGGTCGAAGTGAAATTTAAATCGAAGTTGGAGTCGCCACCGAACTTTGTGGGAGTTCGGGCCCGTTTGAACCCACTCTATGTCGTAGTGGGCCGTGTACAAAATACGGCCCATTCCGATTTCAGAGTTTATTGGGTTCGTCCCTTTGCATTTGATACCAATACCGACATTATCGGATACCGTGTATTGAATGACTCTCGTTGCCAATGGTTTCGGACATCCGGAAACCGAGGTTCTGATTAAGGGGTGAGGGTACGTGTTGGGAAGTTCACAAAGAACACCCAACCCCGCCCGCACATTAGCGGCCTCTACTAAGATATCGTTTGATTTTAAAATACGCGCGTTAGTAATACGATGAATGATATGCAAACATTGTTTTCCCTAAACATGCGAGAAATTGAATGGGTTGCTAAGTCGATTTAATGCAACTAAAAATTAACGTCAAAGTTGTATTTTAGCATGTGAGATTCGTTTTAGTATAATAAAACAAACGATGAAAAGAAATTGCTACAAACACGAACAAACAAGTTAGTAACGGTTTGTAAATCGAATAAGAGACGTAAATAATATACATGATTTCGAAAAAGGTTTATGACACATGATGGATTAACACGTGTTGACCGAGGTCAAGGAAAATATATCGAGATCTGAAATATGCCTAAAAACCCACTGTTTTGTCTAAAAAACGATGTACGAAGAATAATAAAAAAAATGAAATTGTGTCGCGTTTCCAGGAAATCGTGCGACTCGCCCGGGTCAGGCGACTCGCCCGGGATGCTGGCGGTTCGCGTGACGGGCTGTTTCGAAATTGTTTTTTCGGAAAATCGATAGCCTTATTAAATCGCGTATAAATATTGCATGATTTATACTCGACTTAATTTCGCGATATTCGTTATATTCGATATTCGATTATGAAATCGATATCGAATACTCGGAACGACTTTTTGAAAAGATAAAAAAGTTTTGAAAGTCGTTTTGTAAAATCAAACTAAAAAAACGATGTTTGATTCTCTCCACGTTAAAAATCGTCGTATTTTGTTTTTAAAACGATGTAACGATTTTTTAGCATCAACGAGATTAATTTTGTTCTTTTTGGTACGATATTCGACTAGAGAATCGATATCGTATTTTAAGAACGTTTGTTTTATATGGAAATAATTTGTAGTATCGATATTAAAGAAATAAGAGATGCGACGAATGACCCATAAAAAAAAGACGACCGACGACGAAAAAAAGACGAGGAAAAAATGAGGAAAAAAACGAGAGAAGGGAAGAGAGAAAGGAGAGAGAGAAAGGAGAGAGTCGGGATTTGTAACACCCTCAACCTACATGCTTTGTTTACTCGGAATAGGGCTCGTCGGAATGTGGCTAGGGCACGGGAGCGTCGAGTTAATGTCGGTGAGTTATGGTGGTTTTTCTTGGACGTGTAAAGTGGCGGGTGAGAGGTGGCCGGCTTCGTCGGGCTAGAACGGCGTGATCTCGGGTTATACTATCGGTTTTTCGATGCTAAGTGTATGTATTTTGTGAATCGTAGATGTGTCTTGTGTAAAAAGTTGATGATGGATTAAGTGTAGATGTTCTATGAATGATTGACGGGAGGGTCCTATTTATAGGAGAGGTCCTCGATTGCAGCTAGGAGAGGTATTCTTGCTTGGATGATAAGAAATACCGATTAAGATAGGAAAAGTAAGAAGTTGTGTGGAATGAGAATTCCGTTTCTTGGTGGGGAAGAAACGAATCCGGCTGAAATTGGGGGAGCTCGGCCGAGTATGTTGTGCTCGGTTGAGTATTTGATTCGGTATTCGGATAGAATTCCTACTTGAGATCGAATTCTATCCTTAAATGGAATTGTTTAATATTTTGTAGTTGATTTTTTGTAGTGTTCGACCTCAAGCCGGATTTGTGGGATGACATGGCTGGTTTGTATGTTTCGAAAATATCTTTGACCGGGTTTTGACTCGGTCGCTAAAAGACGGTTTTGCCCCTGGTGTCGGATTCGACCCAAATTAGTCTTATTTGACTCGAAACGACCCACTAGGCCTGAATTTGAGGTTGGTTTTGTGAGATATGTACTCCATAAGAAGCCCAAGCCAAACGCCAATGATTTTGAGCCCATATTCGAGTATGTTAAAGCATGTTTACGTCCGATCATCATCGGGAGTTTGTCGGAAACTGCTATAGACACCTGGCGGTCAAAATATGGGTGTCTACACCATCTAAACAAAACTTTACATCTTCGCACTTTCTTTTTTTATGCACTACGACAACACTAGATGTGGACACTATGTCCATGAACACTTACTAAAACACGTAACGTCCCAACTTCAACCACAAACACTAAAATATACTAAATAGACCCGAGTAATTCCGAGATCCGTTCTCAACTATCTATGCATCATGTCCCATTTAGTGTACACTCCGAGGGTGCAACTCCTCACCATGTGATTTACTTACATTCGCATTTACAGTTTTTCGTATGATTTATTGCTTTTATGACCTTATAATCGCATGCTAAATCATCTAACACGAAATTCAAAACGTAAAACAGCTAAAACTGAACAAAGTGATTGATCAACGTATTTTATATCGTATTTTATTGTCCCCCGACAACCGTTTTTGAGCTTTTCTTCTTCCGATTTATATTATTTAATGTCGATTTTTATTAGAAAGTCGATACTCCCGATCCTCGTGCTATTTTGCAGGTTAGGTACAATTTTGAGCTTATTTTTGGAGTAATAACCCGGATAGCCGAGACGAGGACGGAAGACGAGGAAGAAAACGGAAAGCAGATAAGCAATGAAGAACTCAGCTACGAGTTCCAGCAGCACCCACTCGATCGAGTGGTGGTAAGCACTCGGTCGAGTGCCTCACTTCATAGCTCAACTGGAGTGCATCAGAGTTCTGGACCAATTCTTCTTTTCAGCCCAAAGACGGACTCGAGCTGGAGCAACTACGTATCCACTCGATCGAGTGGCATCGCATGCACTCGATCGAGTGCGTCACACCCAGGCCGCGAATTGGATTTTATTTACTTAGAATTATGGGCCCATTTTCAAGTCCAACTGATTTCTTTTAAATCAGTTGGAGGAGGAGATTGTCAGGGACACTTTTCATTCTACATCATATTTTTCCATTACAACATTACGTTAGTTTTTGCTTAGCATTGAAGTTTAGACTTTTCCCGTTTTTCTTCGCAAGATTCATCGAATTCCGTCCTTCGCTTTTCAGATCTCAAATTGTTCGGTATCGTTACTTTTAATTTTAATCTCAAATTCATAGTTTAATTCTTGTCTTAATTTGTTCTTAGTTTTCATAGTAATTTTAATTTCAGTCTTGCTTATTATCTGCTAGTATAGGATTATTATCGTTTCTCGTAGTTTAATTTAATTTGCATTCATCATGTTTATTTGCAATTCATATTTTTTTAGTTTAATTACAATCATCATGAGTAGCTAAATTTTATCTACGATTTAAGGGGATCGATGGATATTAATTGGGTTATACAAAATTGACCTGTCTCTGATCATATGAACTGTCGCCTGAATGTTGTTTTAATTCTGATTGATTAATTACTGGCCAGGATTAATTAGTTAGTATCACAATTAGGATTTTTTGCCGACCGGGTTAAGGACTAATTAGGTCACGAAATTTTGGGTAGACTAGCTTAATTCTAGCGACCGCAGGTTAAGTTTAGTTCTAAAGTTTGTAGTAGTACCGACCGAACCTTCACCTTAGACAGTTCGATTATTGACCTGTTAGTTGACTCCCTGACCCGATTGATATTCATTGTGAACCTGAGACCCTAGACTCTTTTATTATTGATTTACCTTATAGCAGTTAGTTGTCAGCCTACCAAATAACCAGAAAAACAGTGACCTGTGTAGTCTTAAGTCTAGACCTTAGAACAAGTATTTAAGCCCATCTCCTTGTGGTTCGACCCTACTTCACTATCTGCATTAGTTAGTGGACCTTAGGGTATCTTTGATTAGGGATACGACTACCCCTGTCAAATCTTGGCGCCGTTGCCGGGGAGACGGTGTTATTTATGTACTTGTTTTGTGTTTTAGCCTTTTGATTGCTTGTCTCGAGGAACTTCAGTTCCTTGAGACCGTTTCTCACATTTTTCCTGTAGTTTCCTCGTATGCCCAGGTCCTCTCGAATTTCAGGCTACGTACCACCATACGATCCTGAGACAGGAAGATCAGAATCAGTGGAACATTCGGACGAAGACCACATAGCCGAATCGCTGTCCTTTAAAGAGGATAATTCCACTACTGCCCCCGAGACACTTCTAGTCAAGATGCCTCCCAAACTTGCTAGCCATTCTGAGCCGGAGCAAAGTTCCCTGCCGAAACCATTGAAGAGGCCCACGGCCACTAC
Source organism: Agrostemma githago (assembly GCA_958450325.1). Taxonomy (NCBI): domain Eukaryota; kingdom Viridiplantae; phylum Streptophyta; class Magnoliopsida; order Caryophyllales; family Caryophyllaceae; genus Agrostemma; species Agrostemma githago. The sequence continues at coordinate 34,379,277 of OY288261.1, forward strand.
AAGCACATTTGAGATTCGCCCCGCCTTTATCACATTCGTGGAGCGAAATCAATTCGGTGGAGGTCCCGATGAAAACCCGGCGAAGCACATGAAGCTCTTCACCGATTATTGCTCTACTATTCCACTCCCTGCGGGAGTAACACAAGAAGAGGTGATGGAGATGCTATACATGTTCTCCTTACGGGACAACGCGAGAGATTGGATCACGGATCTAGACAAAGCAACCAAGGGAATCACAGACTGGAACTCCCTAGCCTTAGCTTTCTACAAGCATGACTCCACGCCGCTGAAGACCAACATGTTGAGGAGTCAGATTACTAACTTCCGACAGACATCTCACGAGAATATCTACGAGGCGTGGGTAAGGTTTAAAAAGCTAGTCAAGGAGTGCCCACATCACGGATTCGAGGTATGGTTTTTGTGCAATCAATTTTATAATGGTTTATATGACGATTGCCGAGCTACGCTCGATTCTGCAGCTAATGGCAGGTTTCGAAACAACGTCGATGATGATAAAGCATGGAAGCCAATTGAAGATATGGAAACTCATCACTCACGTTGGGGAAATCCACGAGGTAATACCCGAGGAAATAGTGGTGACTCCGAGTCATCAAATGCCATAGTTAACCACCTAGCCGCTTTAACTAAGCGGATCGATACCATGGAACTTGGTAGAACCCAAAACCAACAACAACAAGGCGGTATGTACGAAGTTAATGCGATGTCCGAGGTTGTTTGTGAGAATTGTGGGAATACGGGTCATTATGCCCAAGAGTGTGTGAGTTTAGAAACGACAAATGCATTCCAATCCATGAGACTACACCTCCCATACATGAACCAACCGGGCTATGACAAGTCCTTGTTGTCCTATAGGAGCTAGAACGTGCTTAACCCATCACCACCCGCGGTAACAAAACCGTCCCTTATGTAGCACCCCATAACCGACCCTCTCAAAACAATAACCGACAACAATTCCAAGGAGGGCAACAAAATTGGGGTAACCAACAAAACTAGGGTAATCAACAGTGAGGGAATAACCAACCTTGGGGTAACCAACAAGGGTGGGGGAACCAACAGTTCCAACCGATCCCACAAAACCAAAACCAAACTCAAGCTCAACCTCCAACCAACACCGAGTATGCGGAAATCAAAGCATTATTGATGCAAGGTATTCAAGCTCACCAAAAGCAAGAAACCCAGATCAACCAAATACTCGCCCATAACAAGATCCTAGATACCCAAGTAGCACAACTTGCCGCCCAAAAGCAAGCTAGGCCACCAGGTACTCTACCTCCTCAAGGCGAACAATCGCACGAGCAAGCCAATGCGATTACATTGAGAAGCGGAACCCATTATGAAGGTCCGAAGATGCCCGAGGAGTATGTTGTGGTAGATGAAACCGAGTTGGAGAAGCAAGAGTTAGCCGAAGAAGCGTTGAGTAGGCCACGAATTGAGGCTACTCGATCGAGTAAAACCACATCACTCGATCGAGTAGACCCTCAAAAACATGGCAGAGAGCAGCCTAGTATACCACTCGACCGAGTCATGCCAGACTCGATCGAGTTGGAGGTTACTCGACCGTGTGGTGTCAGCCCACTCGATCGAGTAGACCCTCCAAAATCGATCAGTAGCTCCCCAGTGATACCACTCGATCGAGTGCCTACAGGTGACTCGATCGAGTATGATGGCACTCGACCGAGTCAGCCTGGACTCGATCGAGTGGAGACCGTAACGCCTAATTCATCTATTTTTCGTCCCCAGTCTTCAACTAAGGATGCCAATTCTTCTCAAGCACCCTCGTCTCAAGTCAAGGAACCTTCAATTCCGATCATACTTCCATTTCCCCACCGACAACGTAAGACAAAGCTTGATCAATAGTTCGGTAAGTTTATGGAAGTCGTCAAGAATCTTCAGGTAAGTGTTCCTTTTACTGATTTGATCACTCAAGTTCCTGCTTACGCGAAATTTATGAAAGAAATACTAACTTGTAAGCGATCTTTTAGTGAAACTGAGATAGATGCTTTCATAGAGGAATGCAGCGAGCTACTACAGAGTCGTACTCTGCCCAAGCTCAAGGATCCAGGGAGTTTTTCTATCCGTTGTACTATAGGGACATTAGCCATAGATAAAGCCCTTTGTGATTTAGGAGCTAGCGTTAGTGTCATGCCATACTCTATTTGTCAAAAATTGAATATGGGTGTCTTAAAATATACTAATATGACTCTGCAGATGGCTGACCGATCGGTCAAATATCCTCCAGGTGTCTTAGAGGATGTCCCGGTCCAAGTAGGGAAATTTTTCATTCCCGTTGACTTCGTAGTCTTAGACATGGCTGAGGATGCCATAATTCCTATCATCCTTGGTCGCCCTTTCTTAGACACAGCTGGGGCGATCATCGATGTCAAAAATGGGAAGCTCACACTCTCCGTAAGAGATGATACCGTGACTTTTAGTCTCGATCACGCTCTTAAAAAGCCCATGATAGAGGAGTCCTATTACAGTATAGATGTCATTGATTTGGAAATTGAAAATTTTATTGACGATTATCTTGGCAGGGACCCTTTGGAAAAACTCTTGACATCCGGCGATGCTGATGCCGAGAAGAGATCATGGAGCGCGGAAGTGGACGAGCTAGAACGTATGCTAAGCGGAAAGAAGAGCATTATCGAGAAGGTATACAGTCTCGGCACCCCTAAAAAGGAGGTCGGGGTAAGTAAACCTGAACTAAAACCCCTCCCCTCTAATCTGAAATATGCATTCCTAGATGATAAGGGTCTAAACCCCGTAATTGTCAACGCTGCACTCACAGATAGCCAACTTTCGGAGTTGTTAGTCATCTTACGACGACATAAGAAGGCTATTGGGTACAGAATTGATGACGTACGAGGTATTAGTCCCAAGTTTTGCATGCATCACATTCATTTAGAGGGAGACCATAGACCATCCATTTTAGGACAACGTAGGTTGAACCCGAACATGCAGGATGTTGTTAGGAAGGAGGTTATGAAACTCCTCGATGGTGGCATTGTCTATCCCATTTCCGACTCTAAATGGATTAGTCCAGTCCAAGTGGTCCCTAAGAAGGGAGGGACCACGGTTATCACGAACGAGAAGAATGAACTTATTTCTACTCGATTAGTGACTGAATGGAGAATGTGTATTGATTACCGTAAGCTAAACGTAGCTACTAGGAAAGACCATTTCCCACTCCCCTTCATTGACCAGATGCTAGAGCGTCTTGCTTGCCATAAGTACTTCTGCTACTTAGATGGCTACTCGGGATTTTTCCAAATCCCAATTCACCCAGACGACCAGGAGAAAACAACATTCACCTGTCCCTACGGAACCTTCGCATACCGAAGGATGCCTTTTGGCCTTTGTAATGCCCCGGCCACTTTTCAACGTTGTATGATGTCCATATTTTTGGACCTTATTGAGTCTGTCATAGAAGTCTTCATGGATGACTTCAGTGTATATGGCACTTATTATAATGCATGTTTAGTTAACCTTTCACGGGTTTTACAACGTTGTGAGGAGACCAATTTGGTCTTCAACTGGGAGAAGTGTCACTTCATGGTGACAGAGGGAGTCGTTTTGGGTCATTTAGTATCCGAACGTGGCATCCAAGTGGACAAGGCAAAAGTCGAGGTAATTGAGCAATTACCATACCCCGTTAATGTTAAGGGTGTGCGGAGTTTTCTTGGTCACGCGGGTTTTTACCGCCGTTTCATCCAAGATTTCTCCAAGATTGCCAAACCTCTGACTCAGCTACTCCTCAAGGATGCCCCGTTCGTATTTACTGACGAGTGTGCTCGAGATTTTGATAGGATTAAGCAGGCTCTTGTTTCTGCACTGATTATCCGTTCACCGGATTGGGATTTACCCTTCGAGGTTATGTGCGACGCTAGCGATTACGCTGTAGGAGCTGTGCTCGGGCAAATGAAAGGCAAGACTCTACTTGCGATCTATTATGCTAGTCGGACGTTAGATATGGCGCAGATTAATTATGCTACAATGGAGAAGGAATTGTTGGCCATTATCTATGCTCTAGACAAGTTTCGAGCCTATCTCATTGGCTCGAAGGTGATAGTGTATACAAATCACGCAGCTTTGAAGTACCTTCTAGCGAAGAAGGAGGCCAAACCGAGGCTTATTAGATGGATCCTATTACTGCAAGAATTTGATTTGGAGATCCGTGATAAGTCCGGGGCCGAGAATGTAGTAGCCGATCACCTATCCCGGCTAAGATATGATGGTGGGGATCTCGCCCCAATTGATGATTCGTTCCCGGATGACCACTTGCTCGCTATTACCATGGATACTCCATGGTTCGCTGATTATGCTAACTTCCTAGTCGGAGGAACTCTACCTCCAGACCTTCAGTATCAGCAGAAGAAGCAGTTCTTAATGATGTGAAGCGTTATTTCTGGGACGACCCGTATCTTTTTCGAGAAGGTGCAGATGGGTTATTTAGGAGGTGTATTCCCGAGAGTGAGGTACATTCTATCCTCACTAGATGCCACTCCTCCCCTTATGGTGGACATCACGGTCCTTCGAAGACATTCGCGAAGGTAATGCAATTAGGCCTTTATTGGCCCACTATCCTCAAAGATGCCACCACCTTCATCCGCTCTTGCAACGCATGCCAACGAACGGGGAATATCTCTCGACGACACGAAATGCCTCAAACCGGGATCCTTTAAGTAGAATTATTTGACGTTTGAGGTATCGATTATCAAGGACCGTTCCCTTCTTCTTATACTAATCGGTATATTTTAGTTGCCGTCGATTATGTTTCGAAGTGGGTGGAAGCCATCGCTTCACCTACTAACGATGCCAACGTGGTGATCCGGCTCTTTAAGAAGACGATATTTCCTCGTTTTGGGGTCCCACGGGCTATTATTAGTGATGGCGGTTCACACTTTCATGAACGCCAACTCACTAAGTTATTGAAGAAATACGGTGTTCACCACCGTACCGGGCTAGCCTATCATTCACAAACTAGTGGACAAGTCGAGATCTCAAACCGTGAGATCAAATCTATTCTCGAGAAGGTTGTCCATACCTCGAGGAAGGATTGGAGTTTGAAGCTCGATGATTCTATTTGGGCTTACCGGACCGCATTCAAGACTCTTATCGGGACATCCCCGTATAGGCTTGTTTATGGCAAAGCTTGCCATTTACCCGTGGAGCTCGAGTTTAAGGCAATGTGGGCCTTAAAGGAGCTCAATATCGATCCAAAGCTAGCCGGAGAGAAGGGCCTCATGCAATTGAACGAACTAGATGAATTCCGTCTCCATGCTTATGATAACGTGAGAATTTATAAGGAGTGGACCAAAAGATGGCATGATAAGCGCATTATCCCCCGAGAGTTAAACGTCGGCGATAAGGTAATTTTATTTAATTCCCGACTTCGACTCTTTCCCGGGAAACTCAAATCCCGATGGTCTGGACCGTTCACGGTAATTGAAGTGAACAAATTCGGGTCGGTTACACTCACTACCGACAAAGGCGAAATATTTAAGGTGAACGGTCAACGCCTCAAGCTCTATCACGAAGATGCGTACGTCGGTGTCGTAGAGGCCATGGACCTCAATGACACTCTCAAGTCCACCTAATTTTATTGAGGTAAACCGGTCGAGCGGGACCGTAAAAACCAGCGCTAACCGGGAGGCAACCCGGCACCACTTGTATATATATTTGTAATTTCCCTTTCCGCATTTTTTATTTTTTATTTTTAGTTAGCTTGCTAACTCTAATTGGGAGTTAGTATTATTTATCGAGTGAGGACGAGGGAATTTTACGGTTTAATTGATTTCATTTCAGGATTTTAGAAGCAATTAAAGAGAAAATAAGCAAGGAGTAGCAGGTGCAAGGTTCACTCGATCGAGTGGCCCAAGCACTCGATCGAGTGCCCTGATGAAGAAGGGTCTGCCTGCTTTTCAGGGGGTCACTCGATCGAGTACCCTGACGTACTCGGTCGAGTGCCCCTGAACCGGGTTCCGAGTCGGTTTTTCATCCTCTCTTATTTGTTTCTTATTCTTTTTGAAATCAGTTTTATGAATCCAACCCCCCTCCCCCCTCATAACTATTAAGAACCCTAACCCCCCAATTCACCCAAATCACTCCCAATTCATCAAATCTTCACCAAAATTCACGATTTTTGCTTCTAATTTGCAATTAGTAGTATCTACTTGTGTTCCTTGGTGTTATTTTGTGAATTTTTCGTCCCCTTCTTCCCAAATCTCGTCAATTTCGTGCCCCCTTAAGGTACAATTTGGGTTTTTGATTTTCTTGGTTCTTTTCTTGATTTTAAAGTTTAATTTCATCCTTAGTTATATACTAATCCCATTGCATGCTTGATTTTGTGTTAATTTCACCATTTTATGCTCAAAAATCGATTTCTGTGTATTATGTCTGATTTTGGCCGAAATTAGTGTATTTTTTGTGGGATTTTTGTATAATTTGGTTTTGTTATTTTGCTATAGTCATGGCAGGTAGAAGGAATCCACCCCGGAATAAAAATAGGAACAGGAACGTTAGGCAGTCGGCTGTTCCAGTCGTCCCAGTTGTTCAGCCTGTACCAGGCAATGAGGAGATTGTATGCAGGGACGAGGCCCAGCGAGCTCGTTTAATTGCATTGATACCAAGGACGATGGAGGCTACCCGATGCTGCTCATCGCAGTTCACGATCGAGCTTGGTCTGAACGAGCAATTGCTACAGCTCTTGTCCATGACCAGATTCGGTGGACTATGGACGCTTCGTGAGTTATCATACCGAATAGCAACTTTCGAAATCCTTAGTTCATTCGAGTATGATAGGCAAGATAGCAGGATTCACTTTCGCTTGAACAATGTCGAGCAAAGCATTACCCTTAGCACCCTGTCTGAATCCCTTAGACTTACCTCTGACCAGAATGAAGACATCCACGACATACCCGAGGGTGTAAAAGCCCCCCTTATTTTAAGTTATTTTCGGGTCGTGAAGTGAGTGTCACCGCGATGGCACTCAACTCCATCCCACACCCTACTATCCGCCTCTTTTTGCGGATTTTGAGTCATTTGGTTTTCCCACGCTCCGACATGAGTAAACTTAACTCATTGGAGGTGTTGATTTTGGGACACTACCTCAACCCCTTTAGACGATCCCTAAAGGCATTCAGTGCCCCAGGTATGATCTGTGTCGGTATCGAGCGGCAGATCAGTGGATTTGAACCGCACGCCTGTGGCGCCATTGTCACTACAATAGCAAAGAGTTATATTATGGGTTTTGGGGAAACGATCAGATATGAGAGTCTCACTGAGCACGTCCCTTTGCTAGGACGTAGCTACCTCACTTCCACTCTGAAGTGGATTCGGGGCGATCCCCCGAACTTTTTGTGGCGTATCATGGACAAGATTTGGATGAAAATCCCGGCTGTCGAAGGGACAATCCTACCCCCACTACTTGCACTACAACCCACTCCCGAGGGTGAGAACACACCCGACCCACCGAGCTACCTCATTCCCGAGGAGCTCTTCATTTTTGACGAGGGTGTTCAACCCCCTCGACGTAGGGTTCGCGTAGAGACCGAACCCGACGAGACCGAGCCACCTAGGGCCACACCAATACCCACCCCGACCTTCCCGTTCCACACCCCGGGTGTCGAGTTTCCGCACCCGTATCCGTTTATGTATGACCCTGTTTATGAGCACCAGCGACGGGTACACGAGGGAATTAATCAGAGCATCGTCAACCGCGAGATCCACGAGTTCATGCTTACTCAAGGCATCGCGGCACCTCAGCACCCGTCTTACTGGAGAGGCCCGGGTGACACTAGTGGTATATTCCACGATTATGGGGTTGATCCAGCTGCTTGGGGTCCGGACTATGGGCACACCTACGGCGGCCTAGGAGCACAGTGGTTGAGAGATTTGAGACAGCCAGGACAGCAGGGTGGTACTAGCGGCTCGGGCCAGGGCGATACTGGAGCCGGTCCATCTGGAACCGGTGGAGACGATGATATGGCTGATTAGCCGGTTTGGGGGAGCTACCATTGTATATGCGGTACTTTCTTTCCTTTTTATTTCTGTTTTTACTGCTTTCTTAGATTTTTTCTTCCCCTTAGGTCGAGTTGTCCTTAGAATTGGCTGTGGAATTTCCTGTCTTATATGCTGTAGAGTCACATTGAGGACAATGTGACATTTAGGTTTGGGGGAGAGTTTGTGTGTTTTTGTGTGCTTTTATTTTCTGTTGTGTGCTTTCAAAAATTCTAAAAATCCAAAATAATTGAAAAATCAGAAAAATCCAAAGAGATTTTTATTTTGTGTGCTTTGTGTCTGTCTTGTGTCTGATGTGAAATATGCAAAACGGCGATGATGACATTGCGTTTTACATGATTTCTTCTAGTTGACAGCTGACTCCGTACCTGAATGTATGTAATACTTGAGATGAGATGATTTTGATATGATTGCCTATTAAACTGTTAATTGCCAAATGAGTAAATTTGACCATTTTGTCGGCAAACCACATAAATTCTGAGGATTTAGAGCTTCCTAGGCCAGTAACATCCATAACTGGTCTCATTTATATTTAGGAATTGAGTGGTTTCTTCTTATGGAATGTGTAACATAAATTTGCATAAATATGACGTCCGTCTCTTGATATTGAATACGTGTTTGGTTTGAGGAGGAGGTACATGAGGAAAGACATTTATATTTTTGATGAGCTCCACATAGCCAAAACGACCCAACTTTACTACCCTGTAGACTTAGGTCATTTTTCCTCTGTTTAGCCCATTTCAGCTGTTGTAAGCCTGTTTTCATGATATATATATATATATATATATATATATAGAGGTGGGATTTGGTGTAAACATCAAATTTGGTGTAAATACGCTAACAATAAGGTCCGTTAGATCTTACAAGATCAACGGTCAAGATTAATCCTCAAAGGATAACAAAACCCTCCCAAAAATCCTTCCATCCCTCCTCTCTTTCTCTCTCCTTTTTTTCTCTCTCCTCTCTTTGTCTTTAGGTTACGTAAAACCCCCAATTTTTTTCCTCAAAATTCTTCCTCTCAAAAATTGATCTTATCTTTCAAATTGAAACGTCTAATTAATCATAAAATTGCTCAATCATATGTTCATATTGCTCAATCGTAAGATTTGATTGAAAATTACTTCATTCAATTCGTTCAATTTTTCAGAAATCCGTTCAATTCATTCGATTTTCCAGAATTTTCGTACGAAATTCGTTTTTATGAGAACGAATTCCACCGAGCATGAACCTATTGTTGATGAACATGAAGGTAATATCGTTATGCTTCAATACCTATTTATTTTTGAATACCTATTCGTTTTTTAAGGTAATTTGTCATGACATATATTCATTTTTGAATAACTATTCGTTGTTGATGAACATATATTCGTTTTTCCGGAATTCTTTATGATGAATTTCTATTTCAACATAGAAGACATGAATTAACTTGAAGGTAATCTCAGAATTTATAGAGTACTTGAATATATATGTTGGAATAGTTGAATATATATGTTGGAGTAACTGAGTATATATGTTGGAGTAATTAGAGTACTTGAGTATACGTATCTCAGAATTTCATTGAGTACTTGAATATAAGTGTTAGAATACTTGAATATATGTGTTGGAGTAACTAAGTATATATGTTGGATTAATTAGAGTACTTGAGTATACGTATCTCAGAATTTTATAGAGTAATTGAATATATGTGTTGGAATAGCTGAATATATGTGTTGGAGTAACTGAGTATATATGTTGGAGTACTTAGTATGTTGGAATATATATGTGCTGGAATACTTGAATATGTACGTTGGAATACTTGAATATGTACGTTGGAATACTTGAATATATGTGTTGGAGTACTAAAATGTATATGTTGGAATACTTGATTATATGTGTTGGAGTAATTGAATATATGCATTGGAATAACTGAGTATATATGTTGGAGTAATTGGAAAACTTGAGTATATGTTGGAATAACTGAACATGAACATAGAGTAACTGATGTCTAATATTGGAATAGCTGAACATGTATAACTCAGAATTGAATATATGTGTTGGAGTAATTGAATATATGTGTTGGAGTAACTTAGTATATATGTTGGAGTGCTTGAATATATGTGTTGGAGTAACTGAATATTAGAGTAGTTGCTTAATAAATACTCCTATGATATATATGCAGGAGTCACTCGGAAATCTTTATAACGCAATCAAAAGGATGGGACGATATGACATTGAAGACATTCATACAAGTATACAACTCAGACGATGAAAGCATACGATGTTTATAATACGATAGTTATAATAGTTGGAGTACTTGGTGTTATATCTTGGAATATTTGGTGTTATATCTTGGAATTCTTTATATTATAGCTTGGAATACTTATATAATTGAAATATTGTAATTATCATGGAAATACTGATCTTATACATACACAATTATCATCCAAAATTAAAAACCCTAACAACTCAAAAATAATTGTAGAAACAAAACAATGAAGCTATATTAGAGGAAATCGGAAGAATAAACAAAAATTATGATCACAATGAACATAATCGAAATCAAAATTGAATTGAAGAAATTAACATATATTGAGCAAAATATCAAATTGAATTGAAGAAATTGAAGTAATAGATAAACAAAAATATCGATATTGAGGAAATTAGGGGAAATTTATGACGATGAAAAACGCAGTAGAAGATTAGAGGAAATCGAAGTGAAGGAACTGAAGCAAATTGAAAAATGGTGTTGAAGAGGTTGAAGAAGTAGATGCAGCAAAGAGAGTAGCAAAAACAAAATGAGGAGAGAGAAATAAAAATTAGAATGACCCATGTGGAAACAAGTTTTGTGTATTTCTTAGATCTAATCTCCACCGTTGATCAAATATTAGATCAACGGTCTAGATTGTTAGGGTATTTACACCAAATTGGTGTGTTTACACCAGATCCTATTTCTATATATATATATATATAGGGATGGGATCCGGTCCGAACCTTAGTTCGGTCCGAACCGTCCGAACTATATAATAAACAAAAAAAAAAACACGCGCAATTTAAAACATACGCTCCTCCTACTGTAACAATCAAATGGGCTCCTCCTACACGTTCATGACATTCTTCCCCAATTCAAAACCCACGCGATTCAAGCCTCAACAATCAAGTCTCAGAATCTACCCTCAACAATCAATCGATTTCTCAAGCATGTAATCAACAGCGCGATCATCTCATCTCATCACCGATTTGCCGCCATGGATGATTCAGGTATTTCTCCACTGCTTCTTCAATTTTACTGCAATTTTTTTTTTGATGTTTTGTTGATTTAATACACCGCAATTGATAATTTCTAGTATTTGATAGTATTAATTTATGACTTGATGATTCGTCTGATAGAATCGTTTTAGTTAGATTTTCCGCCAAAACCCACTTGATTAAATGCTCTAATCTCTGCTTTACTCGATAAATTCAGGGTTTTAGATCGATTAATGTTAACACCCTTGAAATTATTACATGAGTTTAGTGATAAAGCTTCCATCTTTAGTAATTAATGATGGTGATTAAGGGGAAAAAAGGATGATTATGTTTATGGGTTTGCTGAAATTGGAAATTTGTATAGTGTATTAAATTTAATTTGATTAATTGTGGTAGTGAATTATATACAGTGTGGGGGGTAGTGAAGGGAGTGATGTGTGAGATATTTAAGGAGGAATGAAGACAAGAGAATGGAGGATGGAGGAGGATGGTGTGTGACAGTGTGAGTGAATAATTTCATATTTGGATGATGTTAGAAGCTAGAAAAGCAATTAGTTCTTGCAGCATTCTCGAGTATTTCTGCTTTTTTTTTTTGGTAATTTGATATCGATAACTTATAGTATTTGATTAATTGTGCATTTGTGCTTAATTCTGAACTGTTAGTGAGATTTTCCGCCATTACAACTAATTCTTCATCTTCCGGTATGAATTCTTCATTTATCAAGGATATCGATCTTTAATGTGATCTTTTAAAACGAAATTATCTCATTCTCTTGTAGGTTACACTTTTAAAGGCTACACTTACACTTTTTGAAGGCTCCACTTACACTTCTTAAGAAGTGTAACAAGAGACTAAAACTAGTGTAAGTAGAGACTATAGAAGTGTAATTGTCTCATTCTCTTGTAGGTTATACTTTTAAAGGCTCCACTTACACTTTTTGAAGGCTCCACCTACACTTCTTAAGAAGTATAACATAAAAATAATTAAAACTAAAACGAGTCAAATAATAACTCACTTAGCTTCGTTAATGGTTAGATAATAAGTTGGTTTTTTGTAGGGTTCTTCGACTCGGAGAAGTGGCCATCTAAAGAAGACTTGGGTAACATGATGACTGTTGATTGGGGAAACCGAATGTCCTACATTCTCGATCTGAACATGAAGATTAATGAGGCTAATCAAGTTGGTGACACTGCTAGTAAGTCGTCATAACACATAAGATCGATTATTATGAATATTTTGTTATTCCATCGTGAAGTGTTGGAGTAACATAACTCGATAATTTGAATTTGTGTGTTTTGTAGAGGCGGATGATATCAAGAGAACTCTGAAGAATCTGATGGGGGATGATCTTAACATGTTAGGGGATGATCTTGACTTTCTGAAGAAAATACACGAGGAGCAGAAAAAGAAGAAGGGAGGTGCTGTTGGAGTTGGCAATGTCGTTTAAGTTGTTTTCTATGTTGTTTTAATTAGTTAATCCTGGCCCTAAGACCTAGCTTAATTAGAATAAGCCATATTAAGTAAGATCATGGTTTTTAGTAAATAATAGGGTTCGTCTCTTAATATTAGCATAAAGTTAACAATTGCTAAAGAGACGGACATTAATTACATTATTTACCGAGACATGGATGGATTAAATGTGGAATTATGCATGTGGTTTGGGATCGTGCTTCATGTTGATATGAACACTTGAAACTTGGTTAATACGTAGCAATATGCCAATATAATGAAGCAAGGCATTATTATGAAGTATTTGAGAAATTTCAGGAATTATTACGGGTCGAGATCTGAGTATAATATAGGACATTCGATATCATTGCTTCAAAAATGCACTTCAATTTTAAAAAAATTCAATTAACATGTACTAAAATCAACTGGCAGACTAATCAAATCCTTCATACTAGTCCATTATTCGAGCATTGAACCATGAAATTTGGTCCCAAAAACAATAAAATCATCAATGTTGTAAACAATGCTCAAGCTATAATTCACATACGCTAGTACAATTCATATGGATACAAAAAGGGTATAAACAATGAAATTGAAAGAATATTCTGTAAACTGAAATCATGAACTCATTGCATCACAGAATTTGTTGTGCAAATTACAGCTAAAATTTCAGTAAGACCTCGCTAATTCTGGGCTTGCGACACAGAAAATTAAACAGGAACACTGTCGGTACAATTCATGCTTCACGGCGACAAATGCTCAAGCTATAAGACCTCGCTACAATTCACTGCGACAAACTTCTGCTTCTAAAACATCAAAGCAATCAAAATTAAACTGGAACACTGTCGGTATAGTTGCAGAGAAACGAAAAATTAAACCGAAACCTAAACAGCTGAGACGGAATCGACGAAATCGACTGTAAAAAAACCATGTCGAGTAAGCTAACCCTAAAACGAAATCGATGAAATCGACAACAACAGCAGCGAAAGTAGATTAAATTAAACTAATAACTGATTTACCTATTGAACTGGGGGTTTTTCAGTGAGGATGAGAGTGTTGAAGATGAATTGGGGAATAACGAGCGAATTGGGGAAGATGAATTAGGGATGAACAGTATTCGAATTGGGGATGAATTGGAGATGAACAGTAGTTAGCGTATGAATTGGAGATGAACGACCGTATGTTTTGAAATTGCTTTGGTTTTTCTTCGCATGTATTTTTTCCTTTTTATTATATATAGTTCGGACAGTTCGGACCGAACTTGTGGTTCGGACCGAACTTGTGGTTCGGACCGGATCCTAAATCTCTATATATATATATGGACATGACGTAGGTCCACCCCGACGCGGCCACGCGCGGGTTTGGGTAGGCGATTGCATCTCCATATGAGAATGGATCGAATTGAAATTTAAGTCGAAATGGAGTCGCCACCGAACTTTGTGGGAGTTCGGACCCGTTCGAGCCCACTCTATATCGCTATGCACCATACACAAAGTATGGCCCATTTCGGTTTTAGAGTTTATTGGGCTCGTCCCTTTGCATTACGCCCTTGAGTACATTGGGGCGACGCTCCTCGAAAGGGTGCCACCTCCGTCGTTGCTCTTAAAGGGATTAAACGGACCTTAAAATGGTTATCGTAGTTAAACGAGTTCGGATCCGAGTTTTAATATTATTATATATATACACGGTATATAACGTTAATATGATGAAAAACGAATAAAAAAGACGTTAGCGGTTAGATGCGATAAATGAAATGCGAAAAATAAAATGTTAGTGTTAGAGATCATGTCGTTATTATTGACTAATTATAATACTAATACATAAACATAAATAATAAAAAAACGAAAAAAAACGAAAGAGGGAAAGGAGATGTCGGTGTTGAATGCTACACCCTCAACCTACATGCTCTTGCTTCTCGGGATACGGTTCGTCAAATGGCGGCAATGGCGCGGGAACGTCGAGATACGTAGGAAGAGTTGATGGTGTGTATGTATGGGGATTTTGTAGAGACGGATTTTAACAAGTTTTTGTTCTCGAAGTGTGCATAAGCGTGATAGTGCCTAAGGGTTGAATTATGGCTGAAATGTGTGTTGTAAAAGTTGTCGAATGCTTAGGAAAAAATCTCTTTTGTTTGAAGGTTGATGGGGTATTTATAGGAAAACCCACGACCTAGGGTCACTCGATCGAGTGGCCCTAGTGCACTCGGTCGAGTGCCCTTGAGGACGAATCTGGTTCGTTTTTTGAGGCTCCACTCGACCGAGTGGGTCAATCCACTCGACCGAGTGGATCAATTAGGACGCACCATTTTAGAAAATGGTTGACCTTTGATTGATTTTTTGAATTTTGTTATTTGGCGCAAGTTTCTAGAAATCTACCAGGTTGTTTTTGTGTGTCGGATTCGTCTTTGACCGGGTTTCGACCCGGTCGCTAAAAGACGGGTTTTATTTTTGGTGTCGGTTTTGGCCCAAATTAGTCCCATTTTACTCGGAACGACCCACTGGGCCTGATTTTGAGGTTGGTTTTGGGTGATTTGTATCCCGTTAAAAGCCCATGCCTGACATTATTGATTTCGTGCCCGTATCTGAGCGCGTTAGAGCACGTTAGCGTCCGATCATCATTGGGTGTTTTTTGGAAACTACCATAGACACCTGGCAGTCAAAATGCGGGTGTCTACAGAGCCCCCACTCTGACTGAGGCTTGGACAA
The DNA here is from genome assembly GCA_958450325.1 of Agrostemma githago. Classification (NCBI taxonomy): domain Eukaryota; kingdom Viridiplantae; phylum Streptophyta; class Magnoliopsida; order Caryophyllales; family Caryophyllaceae; genus Agrostemma; species Agrostemma githago. The sequence goes on from OY288261.1 coordinate 34,394,697, forward strand.
GGCGAGAGTCAGAGTAGCTACCAGGCCAATCGAGGATTGAAACCTGGCAGACTTCCGGTCGGGTCGTTTATAGTCCATTAGACTTGCGTGAAGGGCTCGCCAGCCATAAGATAGAAGTCATATCTGAGCTGCGGATAATACCTCTGTGGGAAATTGGACTTGTCGCGTAAGTCTTGGGTGTGCCTGCATGTGGGCCCATCCCGTGCTAAATTGAGGGAATGTCGTCTTTAGACCTTCCGCTGGGGAGATATATTAACTGTGCGGGCTTGCTTCTGAAGCCTCGGGTTGTACCTGTATTAGTTACATAAAGCTTTGCATGCAACATTTAGGCAGAACACGACTTGCGCTGGGGAATAAAAATTTGGATGATTGAAAAATTTTAGAAAATTTTTAGAATATTTTTGAATTTTGATAGACTGCTCGGGATGACTAAATTCCTGTGTCTGTGGGGAGGAGACAAGAGTCGGGCCTGTATGCCTAGGCCCGTTTGGGCCAAGGAGGCACAACTGCAGGGGATTCACCAGGGTTTTGATGTTATAAATACATCACCCTGGTTTTTTTTTTGTCACAACCCTCAAATCTTTTCCTCAAGAAAAAAATTCATCTTCTTTAAGAAATTCAAATATGGGTATTGAGCGCCTGACCGACATGTTGCAAGATTGGTCCTACCGCTTTAGGGACGCAAGTAAGGTAGCCCTAAAGCAGTCGGGTATATTTCAATTGTTCACGTTCCGCCAGATGCACGTGGACCGCCACTTTCTTGATGCGTGTCTGTCCTACTGGGACGACACTTACCATGTTTTCGCCTTTCCTCGGGGCGAAATCTGTCCCCTCCCTGAGAAGATTCCTGCCATAGGAGGGTGGAACCCATTGCTCCGTCCTGCTGTTCCTTTCTCGGTTCGAGACCCTAGGAGGAAACTACGGGAGTTTTTAGGGCTCGCCTATGCTGAAGTGTCCTTTATGACTGAAGGGGATACTATTTCTTTGCTAGCCTTGGCCGAGAAATTCATGAACCCGTATGATATCCGGGTTTCGCCTATTCATAGTCGTAGGGCGTTTGCTTTCTGCATGCTTCACGTGTATGCTTTTGAAGGTTATCTGGACCTGCTGTCTTGTATGGACAGCGTTCGTCTTCTTGTTATTGCTGACCTGATGGAGACGGAATATAGTCCCGCGTGGTTGATTACGGGGGAGATCATTCAGGGCTTAGACAACCGTAAGAGGGATGAGTCATCCCGTTTAACTGGGAGCACCCGCCTGCTGCAGGTATATCGCGTTTTTTTTTTCAATTCGTTCGATTTTTTTTCGCAATATACCGCTACAGGGGCACTGATCGAGTCACCTTGGCACTCGATCGAGTGCCTTCGTAAAGAGGCTTTCTGTTCTGCTTCAGGGGCGCCACTCGATCGAGTGACCCTGGCACTCGATCGAGTGCCCTCAAGCGAATGTCCGAATCGATCTCATGAATGTTGTGTTCTTTTCCAGCTCTGGTTATTTGAGAGATTATCAATTATCGAGCCTCCTCCCAACCCGAGTCAATATTGGTTCAACCAAGTGATGACAGGGAGACGTGCTGTCGATTCATCTTATCTCACTACCCAGAAGTATTGGGAGGAAGAACTATCATTCCATCGCGGTCGGCTAATTCGGTGGGTGGTTCCATGGTGGCCAATTTATTCCTGGACCGGTTTGGCGCCCAGAGATAAGGCGCGCTATCAGGTGATTTTGTCCCTTAGCCAGACAGTTCACCTCTATCCCGACCGCATACTCAGGCAGTATGGGTGGACTCAGCGCATCCCGGAGAACGAGGTAGTTGTGAGTGAACCTACCCAGCTGACCGACGTTATGTGCGACACCTGGATACAGAGGTGGTATACTCGGGTTAATTGGCCCGTTCCCTAGTCGCTTCACTCAATCTGGGTGTCCTATTCTTATGAGAGGTGGACCAAAGCGGAGACTGCCGAAGCTCGCGCTGCCCTCAAGGTGGATGAAGCCTTCGACCTGCTTCGACGAGAGCAGGTCAAAGATAACAGGGACTTCTTTGCTGAAGGGGAGACTCCAGCCCCGATAGTCCGTCTAATGCCGGGTCAGAGAGGAGGAGCCAGGACTCGAACTGGGGGGTCCAGTGCTAGAGGTGCTCGGGGGGAACTGAGCCCCCAGTCAGACTTGGAGAGAAGACTAGGGCCTAGACCATCAGTCCAGGACCGACTTGGTCCTAGGGATAGGCTGCCGGAGCATGTACGGGCTCGACTTGGGCCTGTGACCATAGCTGAAGATCCTCTGTTGAAGAAGAGGACTCGAGCCAAGGAGGTTCTCCTTGTCATTCGGGAACGCCCGCCCCCGCCTCGACGTCCCCGGGCCCCTTGTGACCCGAAAGACAAAGGCAAGGGCAAGATGCCCGGATACTAGTCTCTTTTTATTACTATTTGGATATTATTACTATTTTTGTTGTGTGTGTTTTTTATGGCTTTTCGTGGCTTTTTGTAATTTTGAATTCGAGTTCATCGGTTTTTTTTTGGAATAATAAAAGTACTATATTAGTGAAGTCGTTCCTGTCTTTTCCGTTATTGCAGTGGTTGTGTTCTTTTGAGGGGCTGCCTACGTATCCATAGTTAGTGGAATCAAACAAAACGTAGTTCGGGCGTAGATTTTTTTTGCAATTTCGAAATACATCAAGACTATGAGTTCAAGATGTCTGACAGTAGGATAAATAATCCTAACTTATTGACTTGCTTATAAATTTTGAAAAGAATGCTTTTAAATAATTTTTGCAAATGACATTTGAGATAAGGTTTAGGGGTAGTAGCGCTTCGGCTGGTCCAAATTGGTCGGGTTGACAAATTCGTTCCCGTCCAAGTCCGTCAGCATCATTGCTCCTCCTGATAGAACCTTCTTCACCGGATATGGCCCAGCCCAATTGGGCTTGAATTTTCCTCTTGGGTCAACCGGTAATAATACACGGACTGATTTGAGAACCAGATCCCCTTCCTTGATATTCCTGGGCCTAACCCTCTTGTTAAAGGCCCGTTTGATTCTCTTTTGATATATTTGAATGTTATTGAGGGCCCGAGACCGCCGCTCGTCTAAGAGAACCAACGAGTCATATCGAGCTTGAACCCAATCTGCTTCGGGCACCTGGCTTTCTAGCAGAACTCGGAGAGACGGTATTTCTAATTCGACCGGCTGGACTGCCTCCATGCAATACGTCAAATAATATGGAGTTGCCCCGGTCGCAGTACGAATCGATGTTCGGTACCCCCATAGGGCGAAGGGTATTTTGTCGGGCCAGTCCCGATAATTATCAGCCATCTTTTTAAGTATGGTGACAATTGTTTTATTAGTAGCCTCCACCGCTCCATTTGTTTGGGGACGGTAAGGCGACGATGTATGCCTCTGGATTTTGTATTTTGCTAGCAAAGTAGCGGTTTCGGCTTGGAAGTGGGTCCCGTGATCACTGATAAACTCGTGTGGGATCCCGTTCCGGCATATGATTTTATTCTGGATAAATTTGGCCACGTGCTTGGCGTTCATGACACGATATGATTCGGCTTCGACCCATTTGGTGAAATAGTCGATAGCCACCAAAATGAAACAGTGACCTCCCGTCCCGGAAGTGTTCACTTTCCCAATTATATCAATCCCCCATGTCGAAAATGGCCAGGGCGACGTCATGGTGTACAGTAGAGACGACGGCATGTGTTGAACATTGCCGAAAATTTGACAATTATGGCAGTGTTTGACATATGATTGACAGTCGGTCTCCATGCTGTTCCAGTAGTATCCGAGCCTCATGATTTTTCGGGCTAGCATATGGGCGTTCATATGCGGACCGTTTTCACCGTCGTGTACTTCGGTCATCACTTTTTCGGCCTGTGTTTTGTCGACACATAGGAGTAAAGCCCCCTGTGCCGTCTTTTTGTATAACTGACCGTCGTCCGTACGAATGAATTGGGTGGCCAGTCTTCGCAGGGCTTTCTTGGCCCGATTTTCAGTTCCCGGGGGATATTCTCCCGTAGTCAAATAGATTAGGACAGCCTGATACCAAGGTTCTGGATCAGTGATTTCGATATCTTGAATGTCGTTGACATATGCCGGCTCAGACCGTCTTTCGACGCAGATTGGCATACTTGCCATATGTTCTGGGATGTTTAGTAAGGATGCCAATTTGGAAAGTGCATCTGCGAACTGATTTTCTTCACGTGGGAGGTAGATATATTCTACCTTCTGGAACTGCTTCTCTAGAACCCTTACTCGCGCTTGATAAGCCACGAGATTGGCATTCCGAGTTTTTCATTTTTGAAGGGCTTGATTGATGACTAGGGACGAGTCTTCGTGCACCCGGAGATTCATAATCCCCAAATCAGCAGCTGCTTGTAACCCGTGGATGCATGCTTCATATTCGGCCGCGTTATTAGTCACATCGAAATCCAGTTTGATGGATAGCGGCGTGTGCTCTCCTTTTGGCGATATTAGGAGGATACCGATCTCAAATCCTCGGAAGTTGGATTCTTCATCAAATACAAATCCCATGTTTCGGTATCGGTATGGAATATGTCTTCATCTGGAAAAGCCCAAGTATCGGTATGTCCCTCTTCAGTTACCGGACTATCGGCGAGGAACTCGGCTACTACCCGGCCTTTGATGGCTTTTAATGGTACAAACTTGAGGTCGAACTCAGCTAACATTAAAGTCCATCTGGACATTCTTCCATTAAGAATGGGCTTCTCGAACAAGTACTTGATCGGATCCATTTTGGACAGGACATGTATCTCGTGACTGAGCATATAGTGTCATAGCTTTTTAGTGGCCCACACTAAAGCTAGGCATGTTTTCTCAAGCATTGTATACTTGCACTCATATTCTAGGAACTTTTTACTGATGTAGTAAATAGCCCGTTCTTCTGAATCGACTGTCTGGGCCAGCATAGCCCCCATGGCTGTCTCGGTCGTCGTTAGGTATAACGACAAAGGCAAACCGGGTTGAGGTGGCATTAATACCGGCGGAGCAGACAGAATCTTCTTGATTTTATCGAAAGCCGCTTGAAATTTATCGTCCCATAGTACCCGTTCTCCTATCTTTAGTTTCTTGAAAATGAGTTCACATACCATGGTTAGCTTTGAGATGAACCGGCTGATGTATTGGACTTTCCCGAGAAATCCCCTTATTTCTTTTTCGGGGTCTTGGGAGGTTGCATCTCGGTGATGGCTTTGATTTTAGCTGGGTCGACCTCGATGCCGCGTTGGCTAACGATATGGCCTAGTAATTTGCCTGATGTTACCCCGAAACTGCACTTTTGAAGGTTCAACCTCATGTTGTACTTACGCAGTAGGGTGAAGAATTTTCTTAGGGCAACAACATGCCAATCTCGACTTTTAGACTTAACAATCATGTCATCCACATAACCTCCACTTCCTTATGCATCATGTCATGTAACAAGGTCGTGGCTATTCGTTGATAAGTGGCCCCAGCGTTAATGAGACCAAATGGCATGACGGTATAACAATAAGTCCCCCACGGCGTGGTGAAGGTGGTCTTACTCATATCCTCTTCTGCCATCTTGATTTGATTGTACCCGGCATACCCGTCCATAAATGATAGAAGGGCATGATCAGCCGTGTTGTCCACCAGTATGTCGATGTGTGGCAACGGAAAATCGTCTTTTGGGCTGGCCTTGTTAAGGTCTCGGAAATCTACACATACCCGCACCTTGCCGTCCTTCTTGGGTACCGGCACGATGTTTGCAACCCAGTCTGGATATTCAGACACTTGTATGAAGCCTGCTTTGAATTGTTTGTCTACGTCTTCTCTGACCTTGAGAGACCACTCGGGCTTCATTCTTCGAAGCTTCTGTTTTACCGGCTTACACCCATCTTTGATGGGTATGCGATGTTCAGCTATTTCCCGATCTATACCCGGCATGTCCTTGTAGGACCATGCGAAGACATCCTTGAATTCTTGGAGGAGGTTTGTGAATTGTTGTCTCTCCTCAGGATCTAAGGATAACCCTATCTTAAGCATCTGTGGCTCTAAGGTTGTTCCCACATTGATAGGCTCGGTTTCCTCGATTACCGGGTCTCGGGATTCTCTCTGTTCTAGCTGCTCGATCAGATGCGGAGGTAAGGATACCTGTTCGTCGGGTTTCTCAATGTCATTGCAAAAAATATTTTTGAAATTGAAAGTATTTTGAAAATAAGACAAGTCATAAGCGGAACGGTTTTCGTTATTATTGATGGTAAATTTGGAAAACAGCTCAAAGAGAGCGGCCATCTGATCATTGGTCAGAGGCGGGATTGGGAGCGCTTTCGGGACAGACCCCGAGGCTCCGGTGGTAGTGACTACAGGGAGGGGGGTTACAGTTTGGACTCTAGCACCAGACCCCTTAGACTCGAATACAGACTCAGACTCAGACTCGGAATCGGTGTCCGGCATGTCTCCTTCCCCGGTGGTCTGCTTGTAGACTCGGCCCTGGACGTCGGTCCACTTGATGGTCCTCTTCCAGGCTCTTTTCCCAGTATCAGCACCGACCTCTGAGATCAGCTTTGAAGGATCGAACCTGCTACTTCGAAGGATCAGATTCACCAAGTCTTCTTTAGGGGTCGGGACAACCTTGTCTTCCCCAAATAAGAGCCCCAACACGGCTTCGGCATTGTCAGTACCCTCCTTGGATTCAGATTGGATGAGGGCAAATATGTCATCCGAAATGTAGTTGCATTCCCGAGCTAGTTCAGTCTCGGGATACGTGATGGTTGGTTGATATAGGCCAACTTGAACAGCCCCGAACACCGGTGTGACAAAATAGTCAGCTAACCTCGGGCTATAAGGGCTCGAGTAGGTACCCTTGATGATGTTGCAAGCTTTCTCAATGCCCGCTCGGACCACATTTCCCGGGGTCACAGCGTATCCTAAGCCGAAGCGAGATTCCCCGTCATTCAGGACTTCAATAATCTTCCCAGCTGGAAGATATGGCCTCGAGGTAGCCCCCGGTAGATACCCCAAATTTTGTAGCATCGTGTCGATGCTCGTGGTGAAATAGGGCCTGAAAAGGTACTCTTCTTCAATCATCCCCACAAAATCGAACCCGCAAAGGTCAGCGCGGTCCGTGGTGTTACAGCTAGCCACGGTCATAGGGGTTGCTTCTAGAGTGATAATGTCGTCTTGCAGGGGCATTTTGATCTTTCGGTGAAGAGTAGAAGACACCGCCTTTACAGCATGAATCCAAGGCCTTCCTAGGAGCAAATTAAAAGAGGAGGTGACATTGATCACTTGGAACTCTAGCTCCTTTTCAATTGGACCCGTCATAATTGTCAACTTAACGGCCCCAGAAACCGCCTTTGGGCTTCCATCGAAAGCCTGGATAGTGTGGGCAGTCGGTATGTAGTCAGCCTCGGTGATGCCGAGTGCTTTGGCAGTCCTTAGAGGGAGGACATTCACAGCAGACCCGTCGTCAACCAGGGTCATCGGGAGATACTTACCCCGGCAAATTACCGTGATGTATAGGGCCAGATTGTGAGAGGCCCCGAATGGTGGTAGGTCGGCATCTGAGAAAGTGACTAATGGGCCTTCTTCTTTGGACTTGCCCTTGAGGTAGGGCAGGATGGTGGCTACCATTTCCGTAGGGGTAACCTGGGAGTTGACCTTGATCTGATCGAGAGCCTTAGTAAGCGCCTCTCGATGTTCTTGCGAGCTAACCAAGAGTTGCCATATAGTGAGGTCAACCCGAGCTCTTTTCAATTGTTTGACAAGAGCCGTATCGGTGCTTGGCTCTTCAATGGCATCCTCCGTCCTGGTAGGTTCAGTGACGGTTGCCGGGACTGAGATGTCCTTGGAGCTAGTGGCTGAGTAAGGACGACCGGCGGTGGTGACGTGGTTACTGGCTAAGGCCTTGGACTTAGCCTTCCGGATTTCTTCGGGGGTGATAGGGACAACTTCCCCTTTGGTGAGGTACACATCTTCCTCATCATCGAACCAGATTCCATTGATTTGTGGAATGAAAGGAGAGATAAGGTGAGAACAGTCAATCACTTCTCCGGTGAAGATAACATGAGAGCTAAAGGGGTTGTCCTTGTTGCTTGGCTTGTCCCCGGGTAACGGTATTTTTCCGCTCTCAATCAGATCCTGAATCAGATGTTTCAACTTCCAACATTTCTCGGTATCATGCCCATTACCCCGATGATATTGGCAATAGGCTTGGGCATTGTAGCTTTTGGAGCGTTTTTCAACTGGGACTTCAGGAGTTGGGCCTATCGGTTGGACCTGGCCTTTGGAAGACAGCCTTTGTAAGACATATGTATAGGTAGTTCCTATATCAGTAAATAACCTAGGAGGGGTATTTCTTTTGGACGAGGCATCTAACAGGTTAACCGTGTCAAAGATACTTCGGGTTGCGGCCGGGGGCTTGGTAGTGGATGAGGAAGCCCCTTGGTATCCCTTGCTAGGGGCCTTAGTCAGGCTCTCTAGTCTTAGATCATCTTCAATTCTCATGCCCATTTCAGTAAGAGTGGTGAAATTGGGTATGACAGCATACCGGAGGTGGACCCGGTAGGAAGGGAGGAGGTTCTTGACAAAGGCCTCCACTAAAGTCTTTTCACTGGGCTTATCGACCAGTTTCACACTTTCGGCCCTCCAACGTTGGATGTATTTGGTAAAGCCCTCCTTAGGTTCTTGGGCCATAACCTCTAGAGACCGCATTGTGGTTTGGATCTCGGTGTTATCAGCATAGTTCCGAGCAAATTCCGTAGCCACATCATTCCATGTCGAGAACTTCTTTGGGTCTAGCCTGTAGTACCAGGCCTTTGAGTGTTTCTCAAGGGATGCAGCAAAGAGGTTTTTGAACATTGAAGAATCCACTCCCTTGATAGCCATGAATTCCTTGAAGGCCCGCACATGTAGTAACGGGTCTTTAGTCCCTTCAAACATGGGTAAGCCCGTGAGATTCAGGTTCGCGGGCACCTTGTCACTCACCGGGGAATAATCACGACTGTTCTCTCGATGGATATTGTTACTACCAGTCATGTGAACTTGTTCCTCTAGTCGGCGCACAACGCTAACTAGTTTAGCTAGAGGTTCCGTGACCTCGGTATTAGGAGATCTTTGCTCCACTGCAGCCATGCGAGCAACGATAGCCACTTGACCGGCTCTCATTTCTGTCAGTTGGGCATCAATGTCGGTTTGTTTGGCGGCCATGGCATCCACAGAGGCCTTTAGATTGTTCAGAGTTGCTTCCATCTTGCGGCTGTGTCTGGTGGACGGTGGCCTGTCTGTAAGAACACCGCGCAATCAGAAACTGAACCCGGACCTTGGAACCAAAATAGTACATCCCGAGCAGGGAAAAGACTAAAAAAAACGACTTGAAAGAGATTTTTAGACGGGTGACTCGTGGATGACGGGCTTTCCTTAGGATTCGACGGGTGGGCCGAATCCTGTTCGAAGGAAGGTCCATGTGAGACTTCCCCAGACTTTGGACTCAAATGTGTAGACGGACTGGGATACGTAGGAGTATGTCCTACGTAGGTGGGCCTTACCTTTGTAGGAGTATGTCCTACGTAGGTGGGCCTTACCTTAGTCTAATAAGGCGGACTGGGATAGGGAAGAAACTCGTGATGTAAGATCGACAGAGTTTCGACGCTAAAGACCTCGACGACTTACGACATGACCCGACACTGCTAAATACGGGAAAGTCCTAAGAGGGAGGAAAGTTTTGAAAAGGATTATTTTTGGAAAGTCCGAGAAGACTCGGGGAAAGGCCCGATTTTTTTTTTCAAGAAAATCAGAAAGGGCATCGGGCCTTGGTTTTGAAAGTTCGAAAATATTTTCGAGTTTTGAATCGGGCAGCATACCGGCTAGAAAGTGGGCTATTTTGAGTAAAATCATAAGTCCTAAATTTGGTAGCTTTCCGGGTTTTGAAATTTGAATATACTTTTTTGAAAAGATGCATTTTTGAAATGACGGTTTTTGAAAACGACACGGAAACCAAGAAGCACATAGTCACGCAAGCATTATAACGACGCCATGTATGCTTTACACTAAGTCTCGGTCGGTCAAAATATGGTCTATACCAGTGCACATAGCCTAGACGAGAATCGGGACGGACTTCCTAAGTCGAGTTGAGCTTAGAACATGCCGCGAAACCCATACGAATCGACCATGAGCACCTTTAACGTATCCAAGTCGGAATACATCGTGGTATAGTGGGACATCGGTCACCAGTACCGGCCCGGGAAAATATAGGGTTATGCATGAACCGTAAAACTAAAACGCGTATTGTACTAGTCAAACGATTTCTATTCGAGTCTCACCCTGAGGATGCCGATGGTTAGTCACGCATCAGTTAATCCCCAGCGGAGTCGCCAAATTGTGGACATGACGTAGGTCCACCCCGACGCGGCCACGCGCGGGTTTGAGTAGGCGAATGCATCTCCATATGAGAATGGATCGAATTGAAATTTAAGTCGAAATGGAGTCGCCACCGAACTTTGTGGGAGTTCGGACCCGTTCGAGCCCACTCTATATCGCTATGGACCATACACAAAGTATGGCCCATTTCGGTTTTAGAGTTTATTGGGCTCGTCCCTTTGCATTACGATACCGATACCATCTACCCCGGTAATCGTGTAAAGAATGACTCTCGTGCGCCAACGGTTTCGGGCATCCGAAAACCGAGGTTCTGAGTAAGGGGTGAGGGTACATGTTGGGAAGCCCACTAAGGACACCCAACCCCGCCCGCACTTAGCGGCCTCTACTAAGACATCGTTTGACTTTCTAATATGCGCGTTAGTGATTCGGTGAAATGATATGCAAACAGCGTTTTAACTAAACATGCGAGTTAAATGTGAGCTACGTCAATTTAATGCATCAAAGTTATCGTCGAGGTGATTTAGCATGCGAGAGTTCATTTATAAACGGTAAAACGTAAATAAATAAAGCAAAGCAATAATAAATCGGTTACAAGTTACACGGGTGGAATCAAACCCGGAATTAACAATACAACGAGCAATAATATAGAATAATCGGAATATATAACTAAAACGATAGCCAATAAATAGAAACGGACCCGTGTATAAACTAGATCGTAAACTAAATAATATGCATGAGTTTTGAAAGAAATCACGTGATTGACTTTACACGTGACGACTAAGTCGATTTTTAAAAGACGAGGCTCGGATGATAAAAAAGTGCTCTCGGTTTTCTGGGCTACAGGACCCACTCGATCGAGTCATGGTCTGACTCGGTCGAGTGTGTCCTCGAAGAGGCTTTTGCCCAAGATTTGGGGTGCTACTCGATCGAGTTGCTTATGTACTCGGTCGAGTGGCACCTGTACGAGTTATGACTCGTTTTGTTTTATTTGTTTTAAATCCATGGTTGGGCGAGTTAAATAAAAATATTGACGATTTAGATTTAACTCGGTTTTTCGGTACTATAATCATGTCTTATATGATTATAATACCGTTATCGAAATTTTATAAAAAAAGTAATCGTTAGATTGAAAAATTTGGATTAGTGACGAAATTGTGTCCCTCTACGTCACGACATCGATATTAATCCTTACGGATTATGTGATGTCGGTTTTCGTATCAACGGGTTTCGTACCAATCTTAGAAATGGATCCATACGCGTTCAACTACGAATGACCATGATAGCATTACGCCCTTGAGTATGTTGGGGCGTCGCTCCTCGAAAGGGTGTCACCTCCGTCGTTGCTCTTAAAGGGATTAAACGGACCTTAAAATGGTTATCGTAGTTAAACGGGTTCAGATCCGAGTTTTAATATTATTATATATATACACGGTATATAACGTTAATATGATGAAAAACGAATAAAAAAGACGTTAGCGGTTAGATGCGATAAATGAAATGCGAAAAATAAAATGTTAGTGTTAGAGATCATGTCGTTATTATCGACTAATTATAATACTAATACATAAACATAAATAATTAAAAAACGAAAAAAAACAAAAGAGGGAAAGGAGATGTCGGTGTTGATTGCTACACCCTCAACCTACATGCTCTTGCTTCTCGGGATACGGTTCGTCAAATGTCGGCAATGGCGCGGGAACGTCGAGATACGTAGGAAGACTTGATGGTGTGTATGTATGGGGATTTTGTAGAGACGGATTTTAACGAGTTTTTGTTCTCGAAGTGTGCATAAGCGTGATAGTGCCTAAGGGTTGAATTATGGCTGAAATGTGTGTTGTAAAAGTTGTCGAATGCTTAGGAAAAAAGTTCTCTTTTGTTTGAAGGTTGATGGGGTATTTATAGGAAACCCACGACCTAGGGTCACTCGATCGAGTGGCCCTAGTGCACTCGGTCGAGTGCCCTTGAGGACGAATCTGGTCCGTTTTTTGAGGCTCCACTCGACCAAGTGGGTCAATCCACTCGACCGAGTGGATCAATTAGGACGCACCATTTTAGGAAATGGTTGACCTTTGATTGATTTTTTGATTTTTTGAATTTTGTTATTTGGCGCAAGTTTCTAGAAATGTACCAAGTTGTTTTTGTGTGTCGGATTCGTCTTTGACCGGGTTTCGACCCGGTCGCTAAAAGAAGGGTTTTATTTTTGGTGTCGGTTTTGGCCCAAATTAGTCTCATCTTACTCGGAACGACCCACTGGGCCTGATTTTGAGGTTGGTTTTGGGTGATTTGTATCCCGTTAAAAGCCCATGCCTGACATTATTGATTTCGAGCCCGTATCCGAGCGCGTTAGAGCACGTTAGCGTCCGATCATCATTGGGTGTTTTTTGAAAACTACCATAGACACCTGGCAGTCAAAATGCGGGTGTCTACAATATATATATATATATATATATATATATATATATATATATATATATATATAAAGGTAGGTTCAAATAAGGGCAACAACTATTTTAAGGGCATAAGGTCAAGTGTTAAAGTTACACAAAAAATGCTTAAAGTTACACGAGATGAGTGATAAAGTTGCACTTCATCACTTGAAGTGATAAATGAGCTGATTGTTATAGTTACATATCAATTTTAAACAAATGCAACTTTATCGTACGTCATCTGTAACTTTAATAGAGACTTACTGAAACATGGTGACCTTATTTGAACCTCTCTCTCTCTCTCTCTCTCTCTCTCTCTCTCTCTCTCTGTATATATATATATATATATATATATATATATATATATATATATATATATATATATATATATATATATATATATATATATATATATATATATATATATATATATATATATATATATATATATATATCAATTAGCTACAACCCATAACAGCCTACCTTACCAGGACAGTCGCAGTAAACATAATTGGAATTAATTCACTATTAGATCATAATTTAGATTTTTACATCTTTTGGATCTTAGTGTGTAACGTTATTGTGCGACTTTATACTCACCTTCCCCTTGTCCGAATTGAAAAAATATAGAAGCATGAAAAAGAAAGAAAAGAAAAGAATATATATATATATATATATATATATATATATATATATATATATATATGCTTCTTGTAATTTTCAGGGAACGGTCGAGGTGTTATAATTAGAACTGAATTGTAATTAGGAGGATGGCAAAATCCCCTCTTATGTCCTTTTGAGTTTCACTTCTAGTTGATGGCCGGAATTCATTGATGAGTTTTTTGGATGAATAGTTTTTATTGTGTAGCTGCGACTACTGGTCTTAGCCCCACATTTCCATACGTGCTTTAAGCACAATCCATTTTATTCCCTCACATATTAGCCACCCTTTGTAAGTCCTTGCCATGTACTATGGTCCTGATTGGTGGAACACGTTTTTGATTGGGGAGATTGATTTCATATTCGATTGCATGCATATTTCATAAGTCGAGTGAGCGTCCTTTTTCTTTCTTATCTTCAAATATATACTTACCCGTACTTATGAGTGTCGAGTAACAACCGTAAGGAAGTCCGACATTATTGGTCTTGCAAGATTGAAAATTTGGCAGGCAATTGTTTGATTATGGCATGATTATTGAGCTTGTTGCATTCTTGAGCGCTACATGTTTTCTCGTCGGTTTGAGTCGATTTTAGGAGAATAATTGTAATTCAGCTCTGAGTCGTGTTTCACATCACTTGTCCTCATATGTATATATTAGTTGTTTGCTTGAGGACAAGAAAAGGTTTGGTTTGGGGGAGTTTGATCAACGTATTTTATATCGTATTTTATTGTTCCCCGACAACCGTTTTTGAGCTTTTCTTCTTCCGATTATATATTTAATGTCAATATTTATTAGAAAGTCGATACTGCCGATCCTCGTGCTATTTTGCAGGTTAGGTACAATTTTGAGCTTATTATGGAGTAATAATCCGGATAGCCGAGACGAGGACGGAAGACGAGGAAGAAAACGGAAAGCCGATAAGCAATGAAGAACTCAGCTACGAGTTCCGGCAGCACCCACTCGATCGAGTGGTGCTAAGCACTCGGTCGAGTGCCTCACTTCAGAGCTCAACTGGACTGCATAAGAGTTTTGGACCAATTCTTCTTTTCAGCCTAAAGACGGACTCGAGCTGGAGCAACTACGTATCCACTCGATCGAGTGGCATCACATGCACTCGGCGATGCCACTCGATCGAGTGCGTCACACCCAGGCCGCGAAGTGGATTTTATTTACTTAGAATTATGGGCCCGTTTTCAAGTCCAACTGATTTCTTTTAAATCAGTTGGAGGAGGAGATTGTCAGGGACACTTTTCATTCTACATCATATTTTTCCATTACAATATTACGTTAGTTTTTGCTTAGCATTGAAGTTTAGACTTTTCCCGTTTTTTTTCGCAAGATTCATCGAATTCCGTCCTTTGCTTTTCAGACAAATTGTTCGGTATCGTTACTTTTAATTTTAATCTCAAATTCATAGTTTAATTCTTGTCTTAATTTGTTCTTAGTTTTCATAGTAATTTTAATTTCAATCTTGCTTATTATCTGCTAGTATAGGATTATTATCGTCTCGTAGTTTAATTTAATTTGCATTCATCATGTTTATTTGCGATTCATATTTTGTTAGTTTAATTACAATCATCATGAGTAGCTAAATTTTGTCTAGGGTTTAAGGGGATCGACGGGTATTAATTGGGTTATAGAAAATTGACTTGTTTCTGATCATATGAACTGTCGCCTGAATGTTGTTTTAATTCTGATTGATTAATTACTGGCCAGGATTAATTAGTTAGTATCACAATTAGGACTTCTCGCCGACCGGGTTAAGGACTAATTAGGTCACGATATTTTTGGGTAGACTAGCTTAATTCTAGCGACCGCAGGTTAAGTTTAGTTCTAAAGTTTGTAGTAGTACCGACCGGACCTACACCTTAGACAGTTCGATTATTGACTTGTTAGTTGACTCCCATGTCCCGATTGATATTCATTGTGAACCTGAGACCCTAGACTCTTTTATTATTGATTTACCTTATAGTAGTTAGTTGTCAGCCTACCAAATAACCAGAAAAATAGTGACCTGTAGTTTTAATTCTAGACCTTAGAACAAGTATTTAAGCCCGTCTCCTTGTGGTTCGACCCCTACTTCACTATCTGCATTAGTTAGTGGACCTTAGGGTATCTTTGATTAGGGATACGACTACCCCTGTCAGTGATGGGCGGGTTCCGTATTAGTCCGGGTGCTCGCCTTACTAGGTTCGACGCATCTCTATTAATACCGAATCGACGCATCTTAAGCAGAACACCAGGTAAGGTATACCACGAGAATGACTAATATCCGTATTATCACGTTAAAACTGATTTGCTAATACGTATAATACTAGTACTGTGGACATGACGTAGGTCCACCCCGACGCGGCCACGCGCGGGTTTGGGTAGGCGAATGAATCTCGTGGTAAGATTGTTCTCGGGTTCGAAATTTAAGTCCAAATGGAGTCGCCACCGAATTTTGTGGTTATTCGGAACCATACGAGCCCACTCTATGCCGTCATGGGCTATACACAAAGTAAGCCCACTTCGATTTCAGAGTTTATGGGGCTCGTCCCTTTGCATTGTTATATCGAGTTTACACCGGCTTTCGTATATAAAATGACTCTCGTGCGCCAAGGGTTTCGGACATCCGGAAACCAAAGGTTCTGAGTAAGGGGTGAGGGTACGTGTTGGGAAGCCCACTAAGGACACCCAACCCCGCCCGCACATGGCGGCCTCTACTAAGACATCGTTCGTGTTCGTGTACACGCGCTAGTAAAATAATTAAATGATATGCAAACAGCGTTTTCGGGCTAAAGCGTGTGAATAATATGTGAGCTACGTCAGTTAATGCATCTTGATTATGGTCGAAATGATTTAGCATGCGAGGTTCATTTATAAAGCGATAAGCAAGTAAAAAAATAAAGCTCAAAAGGAAATAAATAACGTACAAGTTACACGGGCCGAAATACAACCCGGAATTCACAATACAACGATACGTAAAAATAATAAACGAAATAATAAAAGGTAATAAAATGATAGAAACGGACCCGTATGTAAACTAGACCGCAAAAATATGTAGATGGACTAACCCCGATTAAATACACATTATGTTGTATATTAAACGGAGGACGGAAACGTGGGATTGTGGCGTATTGCTAGCCCGATCCCACGCCCCGTAGTCATGTCCCGACTTATCACTTCGAAGGAGATCGATCAAAGTCGTTCTGCGTGTCGTGGTATGTGTGGTTTTGAAAATAGGAAGATCACGTGATGGTCTTTACACGTGATGACTAAAGTCGATAAAAGGACGGGGCTTGAAGTGTGTGTCGAAGCCCTCGGTTTTATGAGTTACAGGACCCACTCGACCGAGTCGTGACCTGACTCGGTCGAGTGCGTCCTAAGACGCAGCTACTGCCCACTTTTTTGGGTGCTACTCGATCGAGTAGCATATGTACTCGGTCGAGTAGACCCTGTACGAGTGATAACTCGTTTTGTTTTATGACTTAAAATCGATGGTCGGCCAAACCAAACACGAATATCGCACGATTCGTATTTAACTTGGCCTCCGGTACTACAATCGTGTATGAACGATTATAATACCGTTATCGGAGTTTTATGAAAACGTTTTCGTTAGATTAGAAAATTTGAATTAGTGACGAAATGCATCCCTCTACGTCACGACATCGGAACTAACCCTTTCTGATCACGTGATGTCGGTTTTCGTGTCAAAGGGTTCCGCACTAATTATAGAAATGGGATTGAATACGTTCAACTATGACCGATTGCGATCGCGTCACGCCCTTGAGTACGTTGGGGCGGGGCTCCTCGAAAGGGCTCCACCTCCGTCGTTGCTCGTAAAGGGATTAGACGGACTTTAGGCAAACATCATAGTCAAACGGATTTAAAACCGAGATTTGATATTAACATATATATACGCGGTATGATGACTATATTAGTAATAAAAGATGATACAAAAATGAAAATAGAAAAAGTATAATAACGTTAGTGTTAGTGTTAGTGTTACTACTACGATTATGATTACAATACAAAATATGACAAAGTAAATAGAGATGAGATGAGATAGTAGAGATCAAGATGGGGTTTAAGACACCCTCAACATACATGCTAGGTATAGGCCTCAGAAATGGACTCGTAAATAGCGACGGGACGCCGGAGTATCGAGGATGTACGCGAGTTATGGTGTGTATGTGTGTGTGTTTCGCCGGTTTCCGAGGGACGAAGGGCTCGGGTTTTGGCTTAGTATCACTAGGGTTGTAGTGTAGTATGATGTAGGGTGTAGGGTGTAAATGTAGGGTAAATGATGTAGGTCAAAACCTTGTCAATTGTCAAATGAGAGGGAGTCGTGGGGTATTTATAGGCGTTACCCCACGACATAGGGGCACTCGATCGAGTGGCCCTAGTGCACTCGATCGAGTGCCCTTGCAAACGGGTCAAACCCGGTTCAAGACGCTCCACTCGACCGAGTGGGGTCAATCCACTTGATCGAGTGGATCAATTAGGCGAGACAAATATGGAAAGATTATCCTTGATTGGTTTGATTGGTTTTTTTGAATTCTGATTTTTTGCGCCAGCTTTCGAGAACGAATGTGGCTGATTTGTGAGACGGTTTCATCTTTGACCGGGTTTTGACCCGGTCGCTAAAAGACGGGATTTATCTTTGGTGTCGGTTTTGATCCAAATTAGTCTTATTTTGCTCGGAACGACCCACTGGGCCTGAATTTGAGGTCTTTTTTGTGAGATTTTTTACCCGCTAAAAGTCCATGTCGGATATTATTGATTCCGAGCCCAAGTCCGAGTATACCAAGTCACGTTTGCGTCCAATCATCATCGGGTGTTTTTTTCGGAGACTACCATAGACACGTGGCAGTCAAAATGCGGGTGTCTACAGAGCCCCCACTCTGACTGAGGCTTGGACAAGGCAAAAGTCAGAGTAGCTACCAAGCCCTTTAAGACCTGGTAGACTTCCGGTCGGGTCGTTTATAGTCCAGTGGACTCGCGTGAAGGGCTCGCCAGCCATAAGCAGAGGGTCATACCTGTCCTGATGATGATAGCTTCGCGGGGAGTCAGACTTGTAGCATAAGTCATGGGCGTGCCTATATGTGGGCCCATCCCGTACCATTTCGGGAAAAAATGTCGCCTCGGGCGTTCCGCTGGGGAAATACATGAGCTGTACGAGCTTGCTTTCGAAGCCTTGAGTC
This sequence comes from Agrostemma githago, assembly GCA_958450325.1. Lineage (NCBI taxonomy): Eukaryota > Viridiplantae > Streptophyta > Magnoliopsida > Caryophyllales > Caryophyllaceae > Agrostemma > Agrostemma githago. The sequence goes on from OY288261.1 coordinate 34,413,324, forward strand.
GTACCTGAGCTGATGATGATGCTCCATGGGGAGTAGGTGTACCCGTATGCCGACACATCACACCTTGGATGTAGCATACCGGGGAAAAGCTGACTTCGTTGAGGAATTTAATAGTTTCCCGGAGACTTGCTTCTGAAATCTAGAGTGTACCTGTATGCTGACACATAACAACTTGTATGTAACACATAGGCAAAACACTGACTCGTGTTGGGGAGATAAAAAAATATTTGAATTTTTGAAGGGACAAAATTTTGAAAAGAAATTTTTTATCGCGAAGAAATTTTATCACAGAAAATTTTTGGAGACTCTTAGGAAAGCTCGGGACGGCTTGATTCCTATTCTGGGTTCTAGTTTGAAATCAGGCCTGCGCGCGCATAGGGCCCAGTTTGCTGAGGAGGCAAAGTAGTTAGGTTTTCAGTTAGGTTTTCTCATTATAAATATGAGAATCCCTGCTTCAGTTTTCTGCATCTCAACTCAAATTCTTCTTTTCCTTCTCAAAATCTTTTAGACTTTCAAGAAAGCTAGAAATTCCTGTCATGGGTATCGATCACTTGACAGCTATGCTTCTCGCATGGTCCCAATATTTTCGGGATGAGGAAAAGGTCCGACTGACCCAGATGGGAATTGTCAATCTATTCCCTCTCCAGCGTCTAATAACTGACTCGCATTTCCTGGACGCCTGCTTGTCGTTTTGGGACACCACCCATCACGTATTCGCGTTCCCGCGGGGAGAAATATGCCCTTTACCCGAGGAGGTTGCGGCTATAGGTGGTTGGAGCCCTGCTGTTCAGCCAGCTATTCCTCCGTTCTACCCGGACCCGAGAAGGAGGCTAAGGGAATTCTTAGGTCTGTCTCATGCTGAGACAGATCGGATGGTGCGGGGGGATACTGTTTCCCTATTCGACCTGGCTAACAAATTTATGAATCCCCGGGATGTGAGGGCCACCCCTGCTCATAGGCGTAGGGCATTTGCCTTTTGCATGCTGCACTGCTATGTCTTTGAAGGGATGATGGAACTTGACTCCTGCAGGGGTCAAATCAGACTGATTGGAGTGGTTGACCAGATGGAGACTGGTCATAGCCCTGCTTGGCTAGCCACTGGGGAGATCATCATGGGTCTGGACGCTAGGCGGCTTGACCCAACCCGACAGCTGACGGGAAGTACCTGTATTCTGCAGGTATACACCTCAAAAATTTTTTTTTTCCGCGAAATTCCTGAAGTCCGTAAGTCACTCGATCGAGTGGACCTGTCACTCGATCGAGTGACATCTTCGTCGAGCTACTGCCCGTTTTTGGAGGGCTTACTCGATCGAGTCAGCTGCTGTACTCGATCGAGTGGGCTGTAGCGGACCACCCGGTTGCTTACGAAGCCTATGTATACTTTTCAGATATGGTTGTCGGAACGACTGTCAATCATAGAGACCCCTCCGAGCATTCCCAATTATCGGAGCAGTCAGATCAGCTCTCGAAGGCGGCGGATAAGCTCGAGTCATCAAATAAACCGAGCTTACTGGGATGAAGAGCTGGTGTTTCAAGGGGGTCCCTTGATTAGGTGGACCGTTGCTTGGTGGTTCCTCTCGAAGTTGGCTGGCCTGGCCAAGAGAGACCAAGCTCGCTACCTGGTGATTCTGTCCCTAGACTGGACAGTTCATATTTACCCGGACCGTCTCCTGAGGCAGTTCGGTTTGTCTCAGCGCATCCCTGAGACTGAAGCCATTATCAGCGTCTCGCTCCAATTGACGGATGCTATGTGCGACACCTGGTTGCAAAGATGGTTCACTCGTCCTACATGGACTATACCCAGCCCTTGCCAATCCGCTTGGGTGTCACGGGCTTACCAGAAATGGATTTATGAGGAGTCCGAGGAAGCTCGCAATGCCTTGAAGCTTGATGAGGCCTTTAAATTGGTTCACCGCGAGACGGCGAAGGACAACAGGGGCTTCTTCACCGGGGGAGATATTCCTGAAGCTACAGTCCGGGAGGAATCGGGTCTTAAGTCACAAACTAAGACTCGATCTAAGGAAGTCGGTTCTAGCAGCACTCGAGGGCAGACTGACTTGGAGAGACGCCTTGGGCCAAGGTTGGCGGCCCGGGACCGATTAGTTCCGCGTGACCGGCTCCCTGAGCCCGTGAGGGCCCGACTTGGGCCTATTGATGTGATAGAGGAGTCGGGCTCAAACAATCGAGCCCGAGCTAGAGAGGTTTCTGTGGTGATTCGGGAACGCTCTCCTCCGCGTCGTCGCCAGTGGACGGCCAAGGAGGCCAAGGACAAGGGGAAGGGCAAGATGCCCTAAATGCCGAGTCCTTTAGCTTTAATATTATTTAAGTATTATTATTATTTTGTCGTGTGCTTTTTTTGTATATATTTTTTTTGAATTCCTGCACTTTTGTAATTTCCCGAGTTTATCGGGATTTTTTTGAATTAATAAAAGAAGTTTATTATTAAACCGCTCCTGTCTTTTCTCGATTGCTTTGGTTGTACCCTTTTGAGGGGTTGCCTACGTATCCGCGAGTAGCATAATCAAACCAAACGTAGTTCAGGCTTAGTAAATTTGCAATTTCGAATTACACCAAGACTATTGGTTCAAGATGTTTGCGACAGTAGAATAAGTATTTCTAGCTTATTGACTTGCTTTTTGAAAAGAATGATTTTTATAAAATTTGCTAATGACATTGAGAAGAGGCTAAGGGTAGTAACGCTTCAGTTGGTCCAGGTTGGTTGGGTTGACAAATTCATTTCCGTCCAGGTCCGTCAGTATCACTGCTCCCCCTGATAGGATCTTCTTCACCAGATATGGACCAGCCCAATTGGGTTTGAATTTCCCCTTGGGTCGACTGGTAGTAGAGCTCGAACTGACTTAAGGACTAGATCGCCTTCCTTAATGTGCCTGGGCCTTACCCTCTTGTTGAAGGCCCGTTGGATTCTCTTCTGGTAGATTTGGATATTATTGAGGGCACGAGATCGTCGTTCGTCTAGTAGAACCAACGAGTCATATCGTGCTCGAACCCAGTCAGCTTCGGGTACTTGGCTTTCTAGCAAAATTCTGAGGGATGGTACCTCTAACTCAACTGGTTGGACTGCCTCCATCCCATAGGTTAGGTAATACGGCGTTGCTCCGGTTTCGGTACGAATTGACGTTCGGTATCCCCATAGGGCAAAAGGTATTTTGTCGGGCCAGTCCCGGTAATTATCAGCCATCTTTTTGAGTATGGTGACAATTGTTTTATTAGCCGCCTCTACTGCTCCATTAGTTTGGGGGCGGTAAGGCGAGGAAGTATGCCTTTGGATTTTATATTTGGTCAGCAGGGTCGCAGTCTCGGCTTGAAAATGAGTCCCGTGATCACTGATAAATTCATAAGGAATCCCATATCGACATATTATCTTGTTCTGGATAAACTTTGCGACATGCTTATCATTGAGAATGCGATATGATTCAGCTTCGACGCATTTGGTGAAATAGTCGATGGCTACCAAAATAAAGCAATGCCCACCGGTACCCGAGGGATTTATTTTCCCGATTATGTCGATACCCCATGTTGAGAATGGCCAGGGTGACGTCATGGTATATAGCAGTGACGACGGCATATGTTGCACATTGCCAAAGATTTGACAGTTATGACAATGTTTGACATACAACCGGCAGTCGGCTTCCATGGTATTCCAGTAATAACCAAGCCTCATGATTTTCCGGACCAGCATGTGGGCATTCATATGTGGGCCGTTTTCACCATCATGTACTTCGGTCATAACCTTTTCAGCCTTATACTTGTCAACACAAAGGAGAAGAGCCCCCTGTGCCGTCTTTTTGTATAACTGACCGTCGTCGAAACGGATGAACTGGGTGGCTAGCCTTCGTAAGGCTTTCTTGGCTCGACCTTCCGTCCCGGGAGGATATTCTCCGTTTGTCCGGTACGTTAACACAGCCTGATACCATGGTTCGGGATCAGTTATCTCAATGTCTTCGATGTCGTGGATGTACGCCGGCTCGGAGCGTCTTTCGACGCAAATCGGCATACTGGTCACGTGGTCGGGAATGTTCATAAAAGATGCCAATTTTGAGAGTGCATCTGCAAACTGATTCTCTTCCCGGGGTAGGTATATGTACTCTACCTTTTGGAATTGTTTCTCGAGATCCCTTACTCGTGCCTGGTAGGCCACGAGATTAGCATTTCGAGTCTTCCATTTTTGAAGTGCTTGGTTAATGACCAAGGATGAGTCACCATGTACCCGGAGATTTATGATCCCCAGATTGGCGGCGGCTTGTAGCCCGTAAATGCATGCTTCGTACTCTGCTGCATTATTGGTAACATCAAAGTCCAGTTTGATGGAGACGGGAGTATGCTCCCCTTTTGGTGAAATTAGGAGGATCCCGACTCCGAACCCTCGAAAATTGGATGCTCCATCGAAGTATAAATCCCAAGTTTCAGTATCAGTATGGAAAATATCTTCATCTGGGAAGGACCAGGTGTCGGTGTGTCCTTCTTCGGTTATCGGGCTGTCGGCGAGAAATTCAGCTACTACTCGACCTTTAATAGCCTTTAACGGTACAAACTTCAAGTCGAACTCTGCCAGCATTAGAGTCCATCTAGAGATTCGACCGTTGAGAACGGGCTTTTTGAAGATGTATTTGACCGGGTCCATTTTGGATAGCACATGGACCTCGTAACTGAGCATATAGTGCCGGAGTTTCTTAGTGGCCCAGACTAGAGCCAAGCACGTCTTTTCGAGCATGGTATACTTGCATTCATACTCTAAAAACTTCTTGCTGATGTAGTAAATGGCTCTTTCTTCGGAGTCAACCGTCTGAGCTAGCATAGCCCCCATGGCTGTCTGGGTCGTCGTTAGGTATAACGACAGAGGCAAACCGGGTTGAGGTGGCATTAAGACCGGCGGAGCAGACAGAATTTCCTTGATCTTGTCGAAAGCAGCTTGGCACTTGTCATCCCATAGTACCCGTTCTCCTACTTTCAGTTTCTTGAAAATTGGTTCACACACCATGGTTAACTTGAAAATGAACCGACTGATGTACTGGACTTTCCCGAGAAATCCCCTTATTTCTTTTTCGGTTTTAGGAGGTTGCATCTCGGTAATGGCTTTGATTTTAGCTGGGTCGACTTCGATACCTCGTTGGCTAACGATATGACCCAGTAATTTGCCTGATGTTACCCCGAAACTGCATTTTTGAGGGTTTAGCCTCATGTTGTACTTGCGCAGTCGGGTGAAGAATTTTCTTAGGGCGGTGATGTGACCGTCCCGTTCTTTGGATTTGACGATCATGTCGTCTACATAAACTTCTACCTCTTTATGCATCATGTCATGTAATAAAGTGGTAGCGGTCCTCTGATATGTGGCACCGGCATTAATGAGACCGAATGACATGACGGTGTAGCAGTAAGTACCCCAAGGTGTTGTGAAAGTAGTCTTACTCATATCTTCTTCCGCCATCTTGATTTGATTATACCCGGCATACCCGTCCATGAATGATAGAAGGGCATGATCGGCCGTGTTATCCACCAGTATGTCGATGTGTGGTAACGGAAAATCATCTTTCGGGCTTGCCTTGTTAAGATCCCGAAAATCTACACATACCCGTACCTTACCGTCCTTTTTAGGAACCCGCATGATGTTTGCAACCCAGTCTGGATATTCGGACACTTGTATGAAGCCGGCTTTGAACTGTTTATCGACTTCTTCTTTTACTTTGAGAGACCACTCGGGCCTCATTCGACGAAGCTTCTGCTTGACCGGTTTGCACCCGTCTTTGATTGGTATGTGGTGCTCGGCTATTTCCCGGTCTATCCCCGGCATGTCCTTGTAGGACCACGCGAAGACATCCTTGAACTCTTGGAGGAGGTTTACGAACTGTTGTTTCTCCTCGGGATCTAAGGATAACCCTATCTTAAGTATCTGAGGCTCTAAGGTTGTACCCACATTTATGGACTCGGTTTCTTCGATCACCGGGTTCCGGGACTCCCTTTGCTCTAGTTGCTCGATCAGGTGTGGAGGTAAAGGTACCTGTTCGTCTGGTTTCTCAATGTCATAGCATAAATCATTTTTGAAAGCAGAATTTAAAAGAGACAAGTCGTAAGCAGAACGATTGTTATTATTGATTGAAAATTTGGAGAACAGCTCAAAGAGAGCAGCCATCTGATCATTGGTCAGTGGCGGAATTGGTAAGGCCTTCGGGACAGACCCCGAAGTGCCAGCAGCAGGAATGACAAAGGGGAGAGGGGTTACAGGAGTGACTCTAGCACCGACTTCCCTAGACTTGACCTCAGACTCTGACTCAAACTCCGACTCAGACTCGGACTCAGACTCAGACTCAGGCATGTCTCCCTCTCCGGTGACCAGTTTGTACATCTTTCCCTGACTGTCAGTCCACTTGACAGTCTTCCTCCAGGCCCTGTTTCCTATCTCGGTGCCCACATCCGAGATCAGCTTGGTCGGGTCAAACCTGTTGCTGCGGAGTATCAGGTTGACCAGGTCTTCCTTTGGAGTTGGGGTATGGTGTCTTCCCCAAATAGTAGCCCTAGCGCGGGCTCAGCATCTTCAGCTCCGTTGGATTGGATGAGGGCGAACACATCCTCTGGGATATAGTTGCAGTCCCGGGCCAAGTGGGTCCCGAGCTGCACAGCATTGGGTTGGTATAGACCAACCTTAATAGCCCCAAATACCAGTGTGACAAAGTAGTCAGCCAACCGTGGGCTATAAGGGCTCAAGTGGATACCCTTAATAATGTTGCAGGCCTTCTCAATTCCTGCTCGGACAACATTGTCGGGAGTTATGGCATACCCGAGACCAAAGTGAGACTCTTCATCTTTGAGGACCTCGATGATCTTCCCAGCTGGAAGATCGGGTCGAGAGGTAGCCCCCGGAAAGTACCCTAGGTTTTGGAGAATCGTGTCGATGCTCGTAGTGAAGTAAGGCCTAAAGAGGTACTCTTCCTCGATCATCCCCACAAAATCGAACCCCCAGAGATCCGTGCGTCCCGTGGCGTTACAGCTAGCCACAGTCATTGGTGTTGCCTCTAAAGTGATGACATCGTTAAGCAGAGGCATCTTGATCTTTCGGTGGAGGGTGGAGGACACCGCCTTGACCGCGTGGATCCAAGGCCTACCTAGGAGCAAGTTGAATGACGAGGTGACGTCGATCACCTGGAATTCGAGCTCCTTTTCTATCGAGCCGGTTATGATGGTCAGTTTCACAGCCCCAGCTACCGACTTTGGGCTCCCATCGAAGGCTTGGATGGTTTGAGCAGTCGGGATGTAATCGGCCTCGGTAATGCCGAGAGCTTTGGCAGTCCTTAGTGGAAGGACATTCACAGCGGACCCGTCATCAACTAGGGTCATAGGGAGGTATTTCCCTCGGCAAACCACCGTAATGTAGAGGGCCAGATTATGGGAGGCCCCAAATGGCGGTAGGTCGGCTTCGGAGAAAGTGATCATCGGGCCTCCTTCCTTAGCTTTGCCCTTTAGGTGGGGCAGGACCGTGGCTACCATTTCAGCAGTGGTAACCAAAGAGTCAACCTTAATTTGATCGAGAGCCTTTGTAAGTGCTTCTCGATGCTCTTGAGAGCTAACCAAGAGTTGCCATATAGTGAGGTCAACTCGGGTCTTCTTCAGCTGCTTTACGAGGGCCGTTTCAGCAGTTGGCTCTTCAGGGGCGACTTCCGTTCTGAATGGCTCAGTGACGGTTGTCGAGATAGGGGTGTCCCTAGAGCTAGTGGCTTGATAGGGACGACCAAGGTGGTTACTGGTTAAGACTCGGGATTTAGTCCTTCGAATCTCCTCGGAGGTGATGGGGACAGCTTCCTCTTTGGCGAGGTAGACATCATCCTCGTCGTCGAACCAGATCCCGTTTACTTGCGGGACAAATGGAGAGATAAGGTGAGAGCAGTCAATCACCTCCCCGGTAAAGATGGCGTGGGAGCTGAAAGGGTTCTCCTTGTTACTGGGCTTATCTCCGGGTAGCGGGATTTTACCGCTTTCGATCAAGTCCTGAATTAAGTGCTTCAGCTTCCAGCACTTCTCGGTATCATGCCCATTGCCCCGGTGGTACTGGCAATAGGCTTGAGCATTGTAGTTCTTGGAGCGTCGTTCGACCGGAACTTTAGGTGTAATCCCCTAGAAATTCTAACGCAATACAGTGGCGGAAACACTGTAGAGTTGGGATTAAAACACACTAACAAACTATATCTTATTAAAAGAAATGGTAAGTCAATACAAAGGCCACTTTTTACCAAAGGGCTAAAATAAACATCCTTAAAAGGGTTTTCAAAAATCCAGAAGTAACATAATTGATAGAGTAGGATCCATGCTACTCGCTAGCTCACACCCAAAACCCAGCAGCAAATACCTGTCATGTTATAAACATAACAGCCACATCAGTGGGGAGGAACTCGGACGTTCTCCCAGCCATATTATATCATATGAAAAATAATAATATTACTATATCAAAATAGGTAAAATAGAAAATGATTAAAACAATATAGTAACATAAGTTTTTAGCAAAACTTAAAGCGACTGTCAACCTGCAAGTCAAAACCAATCGATAATTATAAAATCCAAAATGGCGTTATGGAAATCAATTAGTGCAACGGAATAGACTTTCACTAGGATCATACTAAACTAGCTTCGAGAACTTAGTCAAAACAAATCAGACGTCGGTCTCTAACTAGGCAACTCAAACAATAACAGGACTGCGTGCAGCGAGGTCCTGGCTTAAGTAATGTACACCCTTCCTGGACACCAACCGTAATCCAGTTCAACCCGACGGCGACTTACACGATGCGATATCTAAGTTTAAGGTCAAAATATACACACTCCTGAACACAAACCATGCTCAGTTCAACGACCAATGTGTCTCAACATAGACACACCAGCTTTATAGTTGATGGCAAAACGTATACCCTAGACTGTATTACCCTACTCGTACACTTGTCCTGATTCTATAACTCCAAAACCGAGTCATTATCGATATTCAAAAATAAATATAATCAATATAAATAATATGAGGATAAAAGGAATAAACATTTTTATGTAAAAAGAAACTTTCTATAAATAGAAACTTACTAATTTTAGAAATTTACTTAAAATAGAAATTTTGTTATAGAAAATACGTAAGTTATTAAAAAATAAGTGAAAATAGCATAAAAACAACATTTCTAATGAAATTGACATTTTATTATTATCGTCGTCATCGTAACTTTAATATATTTCTAAATTCGTTACTCAAAATATAAATAAAATATAATAAGTCACTTTATAGTATTTTATAAATAATTAGGAACTCGAGTTAAAACTATAAATTTTATAAAAGAGATGTTTTAAGAAAATGATATCAAAATTAATTGAGTCGACGAACTTTACAAAATGAAATGAGATTTACAAAGGTTACAAATTATTTTTTTAGCAAATAGTTCATTAATAAATAATACGGGTTTTACTAAAAATAGTCAATTGTAAACCAATAAGAAATTATTAGTGAAAATAGTCTCGACCTAAAAATTTATTTCAAAACAAAATCGACTACTTTCTCATTTATTATTATAAGTCGTGAAACGAAATTAATTTATTGAACAAATATACAAATCTCGATTATAATATAAAAATACGGTTTTGAGTTAAAAATTATAATTTAACAAAATATGACGAAATTATGAAATCGTTATTATTTAGTTACTAGTGTCACGATAACCAACAAAATATTATAACGATCATAAATAATAAAATTACTAACGATTTATAGAATGATATCGAAAGTTCTAAAAATATTGATAAGGGAAACGATTTAAAATAAATAATATTTTAGCAAATAATAAATAGCTAAATTAGAAAATAGAAGTTAAAAATATTTACTACATACTACTACTCAAACATACGATATAAAATCGAGTAACGTCCTAAAGTTACCTTGTGTCTATAGTCGAATTGATCCCGTACATGTCTACTAGCATGGTCCAACCTTCAAATCTTCAATAGCAAACCTTAAACCTTGTGTCGTGAGTTTCTAGTCTTCCAAGTATGCTCCACTACGAAATTCGAGACAAAAAGAAATGGAAACACAGAAATCGGAATAAGGAATGTTGAAAAAGAAAAGAGGTGACCCGGAAACATGGATAATCGTCTACAAAACGAGAAAAGAAAAAGAAATAGGGGTAACACCAATGAATGACAAAGAACTAGAGGAATCGAAAAGAGTAGGGGTAAGGAAAACGAAGAGCAGCAGCATAAAGATACATGACATGACGAACAAACGAAACAAGAGTTCGGGAAATCAACCATCGTTGCAGCAGGCAATCACCAGCAATACTATGAGAACAGCAGCAGTAAACAAGCAGCAAAACCACCAGACGGAAGAACACAACGGAAAGTGAACGGAGGTCAGAAACGAATGACGATTCAAGAGGAACAAAACACGAGGCAACAAAATAACATCACAACAACGATCGCGCAGCAATGTACAGCGAGGAGGAGGGGAAACATCAGCACAAATGTTAAATAGAACAACGAAAGACGCAACAACAACAGCATCAACCAAAATTAACAACAACAGCAACAATCGGCGGCGATAAAACAGCAGCAACAAGAGAGCAATAAGAGCGGGCAAGGACAAACCAAAAAGCGGCAGATGTATAAGAAAAGAAGATGAAGACGGAGAAGAGAACGGACAACAGCAGAAGCACGAAGAAACAGAAAGACAAAATGGCAGCAGCAACACGCACAACCGAAATCATCAAACGAATCGACGAAAACGCAGCAACGAGAACGACAAACAACGAACGAAAACAGAAGAGGAAGAATGAAAGAAGGAACGGAAATCATAAGAAGTACCGTACAGCAGCGATCGGAGAAGGCAAAAGAGCCACCGACAGAAGCAGTATAAGATGCAACAGCAGCCGTAGCAATACGCAGCGAAACAGAGCAGCAGCAGCGAAACACAGTGGCAGCAGCGAAGGACAAAACAGAGAAAAATAGAGGATGGAAAAGCAGCACGATGAAAGATAGCAGATGAAGGGGAAGAAAGAGGAGAACGAGGGGTAGTATGAAGCGGCAGAAGCAGGGAGACGAAAGAGATTGATTGAGTTGATTAAGTAGAATGAAGAGAAGAAGGGGAAACGAAGGGATAAGAGGTGAAGCGGTTGAATGAAACCGTAAAGGGGGTTGAAAGCAGATAAGGATGCAAGGGCAAGTGGAGGAGTCAGAGGTTGACAAGTGAAAAAGAATCGAAGGATTAATTAAAAGAATCGGTTAGTTGAAGAACTCCGTAACGATAAGTTAATTGACCCACGAAACCGAGTTAAAATCGAGTCAATAAAATTAATAAATAATCGGGTCGTCGAAAAAAACAAGTAAATTATTCGAGATGGAAACGAATCGTATAGAAGTAGATAATTAGACGATGAAAAGTATTTCCCGATAAATAATAAATCTTCGATCAAGTTACTTAAATTGATTTCTCGAGGAAATGTAATAAATATTTGATGAAACATAAAATAAATGAGCTTCGACCCGAAAAATAGAAAATTCGAGCTTAAACGTAAATAAATAAAAGAATTTAGAATTTAAATCGTCGAAATAAACTTTCGATAAAATTTAAATTAAATGTATAAAATGAATCGAAACAGAAATAAAAATATGTTTTAAACATAAGAAGACTTTCCGAGTCAACTATAATTTTAGGAGTTTGAAACGATTAAACGATAAATTCGTTTTATAAAATTTTTTGTATTACGAGTTAAATCGTAAAAATAAAATACGAACATAATTTTAATTAAATTTTAATTTATAAAATCAGGGGTGTTACAATCTTCCCCACTAAAAAGAAGTTTCGTCCTCGAAACTTATAAAAATATAAGGATAGAATGGAAAACAAAGTTATATCATTTGAACAAAAAAGGAGAATACCTAACTCGCATCATAATCTCGATTTTTAAAAATTTTACAACTTCAAACGTGATATGAAATCGAAATCGAAGACAAAATTTATTTCAAGAGTTGGGCTCAATTCCCAAAGTTTAAAAGCATTTAAATTAATAAAATCGCAAGTTAAAAATTATTTTATAAAACAATGACGATAAACAATATTTGTAAACGAACTCGAGGGGAAAGAGTACCCAAATATTTTCAAAACAACAGTAAAACATTTTAATTAATAACTTCGACAATACTTTGTTTAAGACCAAACAAAAATTTGAGAAGTCAAGTTTTGTAGATAGTAAATAAAGATCGAATTAGTTGACAAACATTTTCAAAAACGACAATAAAAACAAAAATTTAGACATACAAAGTTTTTCGAAAATATTAAATCGTTTACATAATAATCTTATAGAAATAAAAATATTAGCGATTATGAAAGTTTTCGTAAAATTAAAACACGCTTGAAAATTGAAACAATTTCGAAATACTTTAAGATAAAATATTAAGGCATTTTGAAATAGATTTAAATATAGATAACTCAAAATTTAAAATTTCACGGAAATCCAAAATTTTAAATTAGCCAAACTTTTCATAACATAATTTCGGGGAAAATAACAAACGGATAAATAGAGTCAGAGTCAATGACAAATCGAAACAGAAATCTTTAAACCCGATAAAGAAGTCAAAGGGATTGGCCGAAGAAGAAGTAGCAGGATTCAAGAAAAGCTAAGGGGAGGACAAATTTGAGAGTCGAATAGAGTTCTCAAGGATTGAAGAATAAACTAACCATCTCGAGATTCCCGGTACGACTCCCACAACACGGTTCCTAATTTTCATCAAAAACCTTAAGTCCAATATTAGGCATTAGGTGGTACTACTCAGTCACAATCACCAAAAATGTCTCACGTGATCCTCCAATCATTCAAACGACACGATACTAATCCACAATTGTATTACAATCTAATCTCATCCATTAAAATTCCAACAGTCATCGAAACACACCGAAACTCGCAATCGATAAGGTTCCTAAATCCAAAGCTCATAAAGTTTGAACTCGAGGTACACCCCAAATTTCTCGAGTAGGGATACTAAACTAGGTCCACCAATTTAACAATGTTCGGGCACGAAAATCCTCAAAAATGATCACCAACGTATTTATACTGCCACAAGTACAGAAGTTGGGAAAGTACAATAAATCCTCGAACACGCTCAAACCTGTAGGTAATGGCGCAAACACTCACATCTTCAAACATGTCATTCAACTAAGGTTATTGAGAAGTCCATCAAATTTCTAATCACCATGGTGCAACCACAAAATATTTAATGCCTCAACGAAGCCACAATATCGTTGGTCTAAGGTTCTGAACTATAAATCCATCAAGATGATTCGCATTAAGTATTTCTCAAAACAACGCGATAAACAAAACTTTTAATTGTACAATATGTTTCTCTTCATCAAGGCTAACAACAATTTATCCAAGTTAGATCACTCAACTCCAAAGCTCATAGGTTACAACCTTAAACAACGATCAACGATCTAATCCTTAAGAAACACGGATAATCTATGTCAACCAAAATTTCTAACGATATTAATGAAATGTCAATTTCATTAGAAATGTTGTTTTTATGCTATTTTCACTTATTTTAATAACTTACGTATTTTCTGTAACAAAATTTCTATTTTAAGTAAATTTCTAAAATTAGTAAGTTTCTATTTATAGAAAGTTTCTTTTTATATAAAAATGTTTATTCCTTTTATCCTCATATTATTTATATTGATTATATTTATTTTTGAATATCGATAATGACTCGGTTTTGGAGTTATGGAATGAGGACAAGTGTACGGGTAGAGTAATACAGTCTAGGGTATACGTTTTGCCATCAACTATAAAGCTGGTGTGTCTATGTTGAGACACATTGGTCGTTGAACTGAGCATGGTTTGTGTTCAGGAGTGTGTATATTTTGACCTTAAACTTAGATATCGCATCGTGTAAGTCGTCGTCGGGTTGAACTGGATTACGGTTGGTGTCCTGGAGGGGTGTACATTACTTAAGCCAGGACCTCGCTGCATGCAGTCCTGTTATAGTTTGAGTTGCCTAGTTAGAGACCGACGTCTGATTTGTTTTGACTAAGTTCTCGAAGCTAGTTTAGTATGATCCTAGTGAAAGTCTATTCCGTTGCACTAATTGATTTCCATAACGCCATTTTGGATGTTATAATTATCGATTGGTTTTGACTTGCAGGTTGACAGTCGCTTTAAGTTTTGCTAAAAACTTATGTTACTATATTGTTTTAATCGTTTTCTATTTTACCTATTTTGATATAGTAATATTATTATTTTTCATATGATATAATATGGCTGGGAGAACGTCCGAGTTACTCCCCACTGATGTGGCTGTTATATTTATAACATGACAGGTATTTGCTGCTGGGTTTTGGGTGTGAGCTAGCGAGTAGCATGGATCCTACTCTATCAATTATGTTACTTCTGTATTTTTGTAAACCCTTTTAAGGATGTTTATTTTAGCCCTTTGGTAAAAAGTGGCCTTTGTATTGACTTACCATTTCTTTTAATAAGATATAGTTTGTCAGTGTGTTTTAATCCCAAATCTACAGTGTTTCCGCCACTGTATTGCGTTAGAATTTCTAGGGGATTAAAGTTGGTATCAGAGCCAGGTAATCCCCTAGAAATTCTAACGCAATACAGTGACGGAAACACTGTAGAGTCGGGATTAAAACACACTGTAACTATGTCTTAGTAAATTAAATTGGTAAAGTCAAACGTATGCCATACATAAAAATGGCTAAAATTTAAAACAATCCGTAAAAAGGTTTAAACAATCCGTAAGACATAATTATAAAAAGAAAATCAAGCAGGATCCAAGACTGCTCGCTAGCCCACACCCACCGGAAACAAACACGTATACCTGCCATGTTAAAACATAACAGCCACAATCAGTGGGGAGCAACGTCAACGTTCTCCCAGCCGTATAACAGGATTTTAAAACTGTACTTACTACTATAGAAAAATAATAAAAATGGAAAACAGTAAAACATCATATTAAAATAAGTTTTCGGCACAAAACCAAAATATTAAAATGGTTACCGAAGAAACATAAAAATATTTGCCAACCTGCAAACCAATTTATATCGATAATAAATAAAATAATCAAAATGACGTTATGGATAGGATTAATGTAGAATTTAGACTTTCACTAGGACAATACTAAAATCTAGTTTCGAGAACTTAGTCAAAACAAATCAGACTTTGATCTCTAACTAGGCAACTCAACTATAACAGGACTGCGTGCAGCGAGGTCCTGGTTTAAGTAGTGCACACCCCTCCTGGATACAAACCATACCCAATTCAACCCGACGCGACTTACACGATGCGATATCTAAGTTTAAGGTAAACATACACCCTCCTGAACACAAACCATGCTCAGTTCAACGACCAATGTGTATCAACAAAGACACACCAGCTTTATAGTTGATGGCAAAACGTACAGCCCAGACTATATTACTCTAAACCCACACTTTTCCTTATTCCATAACTCCGAAACAATCCATTATCGATAGTCAAAAGTAAATATAATCAATATAAATGATATGAAGATAAAAATGAATAAACATTTTATATTAAACGGGAAACTTTCCAAAAATAGAAACTTACTTATTTTAGAACCTTACTTAAAATAGAAATAGTCATATAGAAAATACGTAAGTTATTAAAATAAGTGAAATGTATAAAAATAGCATTTCTAACGAAATTAACATTTTATTATTATCGTCGTTATCGTAACTTTATTATATTTCTAAATTCGTTACTCAAAACATAAAGAAAATATAATAAGTCAATATAGAGGATTATAATTCATTACTCAAAACATAAAGAAAATATAATAAGTCAATATGGAGTATTATATAAATAATTAGGAAATCGAGTTAAAATTATAGATTTTAGAAAAGAGATGTTTTAAGAAAAACGATATCAAAATTAATTGAATCAACGAGTTTTATAAATAAAATGAGAGTTACAAAGACTTCAAATTATTTTTAATAAATAGCTTTTATTAATAAATAATACGGATTTTAATAAAAATAGTAAATCGGAAATAATTAGTGAAAATAGTCTCGATTAAAAATATATTTAAAACTAAATCGACTATTTTCTCATTTATTAGTATAAATCATAAAACGTTAATTAATTTATTAAACAAGTGTACAAATCTCGATTATAATATAAAAATACGGTTTTGAGTCAAAAATTATAACTTAACAAAATATGACGAAAATATGAAATCGATATTATTTAGTTACTAGTGTCACGATAATCAACAAAATATTATAACGATCGTAAATAATTAAATTACTAACGATTTATAAAACGATATCGAAAGTTATAAAAATATTTATAAGGCATTCGATTTAAAATTAGTATAATTATCAAATAATAAATAGCTAAAATTAGGAAAACCGAAGTAAAAATATTTACTACATACTACTACTCAAACATACGATATAAAATCGAGTAACGTCCTAAAGTTACCTTAAGTCCAAGTCCGAGTCGAAAGATTTAATGTAGTCACCCTCCGATTGGTCCAAGCTAAAAACCTTCAATAGTAACGTCTTTAAACTCCAAATTGTAGAATCGATAGTCTTCGTAACGTGATTCACCATGACGATCGAGAAGACAAGGTAAAAGAATGAGACGAGGTGAAACAAAGAGTTAAGATTAATCGTCATAAGACGGAAGAAGAGACTTATGTGACAAACATAAGTCTGAAATGTGAACTTAATCGAGTCAACACGACAAACATAATAGAACATCAGTTGACGTTTATAGGTAGGAAAGCAGCAAGAAACAAAAAAAACAAAAGACGGAGAAGAACAGCAGTAAAACGCATTAGCACGAGTGGAACTACGATGCACACACGTACAGCGAACAGTAGGAGACAGAGTAGCAGGTGCAAGCAGACCGAACAGCCAACGACAAAAAGAAATACGATGGAACAGCAACCGTAGCATCGGAATGAGGGAAACGAGACTCTAAGAGCAGAGGAACGAAAAAGAGGTCTCGAAACAAGACAAAAACGAGAAGAACAAAAGAGAATAGAAGAACATAGGGACGGAAAGGAAGCAGACCGAACAGCAACCGAGGGTCACAAAAAACAGCAGCATGATCAAAAATTAGGAGTGATTAATACAAACGCTGCAGCCCGACAACATACAGGGGCGACAATAACAACAGCAGCATCATATACGAAGAAGACAAGAGGAGGAAAGGGAAACGAAGAAGGAAAACAAAGAACAGCAGCAAATCGAGAACGAAAAAGAAGAAGAAATGAAAAATAACATGAAGGAACGAAGAATGAAGGGAAGCCGCATATCGAACAACCATCGCAGGACAAACAAAACAGCAGCGAAACCGAATAGAAAAAGAGAAATGAAAGGCAGAAATGGTAAGTCAATACAAATGCCACTTTTTACCAAAGGGCTAAAATAAACATCCTTAAAAGGGTTTACAAAAATCCAGAAGTAACATAATTGATAGAGTAGGATCCATGCTACTCACTAGCTCACACCCAAAACCCAGCAGCAAATACCTGTCATGTTATAAACATAACAGCCACATCAGTGGGGAGTAACTCGGACGTTCTCCCAGCCATATTATATCATATGAAAAATAATAATATTACTATATCAAAATAGGTAAAATAGAAAACGATTAAAACAATATAGTAACATAAGTTTTTAGCAAAACTTAAAGCGACTGTCAACCTGTAAGTCAAAACCAATCGATAATTATAAAATCCAAAATGACGTTATGGAAATCAATTAGTGCAACAGAATAGACTTTCACTGGGATCATACTAAACTAGCTTCGAGAACTTAGTCAAAACAAATCAGACGTCGGTCTCTAACTAGGCAACTCAAACTATAACAGGACTGCGTGCAGCGAGGTCCTGGCTTAAGTAATGTACACCCCTCCTGGACACCAACCGTAATCCAGTTCAACCCGACGGCGACTTACACGATGCTGTATCTAAGTTTAAGGTCAAAATATACACACTCCTGAACACAAACCATGCTCAGTTCAACGACCAATGTGTCTCAACATAGACACACCAGCTTTATAGTTGATGGCAAAACGTATATCCTAGGCTGTATTACTCTACCCGTACACTTGTCCTCATTCCATAACTCCAAAACCGAGTCATTATCGATATTCAAAAATAAATATAATCAATATAAATAATATGAGGATAAAAGGAATAAACATTTTTATATAAAAAGAAACTTTCTATAAATAGAAACTTACTAATTTTAGAAATTTACTTAAAATAGAAATTTTGTTATAGCAAATACGTAAGTTATTAAAATAAGTGAAAATAGCATAAAAACAATATTTCTAATGAAATTGACATTTTATTATTATCGTCGTCATCGTAACTTTAATATATTTCTAAATTCATTACTCAAAATATAAATAAAATATAATAAGTCACTTTATAGTATTTTATAAATAATTAGGAACTCGAGTTAAAACTATAAATTTTAGAAAAGAGATGCTTTAAGAAAATGATATCAAAATTAATTGAGTCGACGAACTTTACAAAATGAAATGAGATTTACAAAGGTTACAAATTATTTTTTTAGCAAATAGTTCATTAATAAATAATACGAGTTTTACTAAAAATAGTCAATTGTAAACCAATAAGAAATTATTAGTGAAAATAGTCTCGACCTAAAAATATATTTAAAAACAAAATCGACTACTTTCTCATTTATTATTATAAGTCGTGAAACGAAATTAATTTATTGAACAAATATACAAATCTCGATTATAATATAAAAATACGGTTTTGAGTTAAAAATTATAATTTAACAAAATATGACGAAATTATGAAATCGTTATTATTTAGTTACTAGTGTCACGATAACCAACAAAATGTTATAACGATCATAAATAATAAAATTACTAACGATTTATAGAATGATATCGAAAGTTATAAAAATATTGATAAGGGAAACGATTTAAAATAAATAATATTTTAGCAAATAATAAATAGCTAAATTAGAAAATAGAAGTTAAAAATATTTACTACATACTACTACTCAAACATACGATATAAAATCGAGTAACGTCCTAAAATTACCTTGTGTCTATAGTCGAATTGATCCCGTACATGTCTACTAGCATGGTCCAACCTTCAAATCTTCAATAGCAAGCCTTAAACCTCATGTCGTGAGTTTCTAGCCTTCCAAGTATGCTCCACTACGAAATTCGAGACAAAAAGAAATGGAAACACAAAAATCGGAATAAGGAATGTTGAAAAAGAAAAGAGGTGACCCGGAAACATGGATAATCGTCTACAAAACGAGAAAAGAAAAAGAAATAGGGGTAACACGAATGAATGACAAAGAACTAGAGGAATCGAAAAGAGTAGGGGTAAGGAAAACGAAGAGCAGCAGCATAAAGATACATGACATGACGAACAAACGAAACAAGAGTTCGGGAAATCAACCACCGTTGCAGCAGGCAATCACCAGCAATACTACGAGAACAGCAGTAGTAAACAAGCAGCAAAACCACCAGACGGAAGAACACAACGGAAAGTGAACGGAGGTCAGAAACGAATGACGATTCAAGAGGAAGAAAACACGAGGCAACAAAATAACAGCACAACAACGATCGCGCAGCAATGTACAGCGAGGAGGAGGGGAAACATCAGCACAAATGTTAAATAGAACAACGAAAGACGCAACAACAACAGCATCAACCAAAATTAACAACAACAGCAACAATCGGCGGCGATAAAACAGCAGCAACAAGAGAGCAATAAGAGCGGGCAAGGACAAACCAAAAAGCGGCAGATGTATAAGAAAAAAAGATGAAGACGGAGAAGAGAACGGACAGCAGCAGAAGCACGCAGAAACAGAAAGACAAAATGGCAGCAGCAACACGCACAACCGAAATCATCAAACGAATCGACGAAAACGCAGCAACGAGAACGACAAATAACGAACGAAAACAGAAGAGGAAGAATGAAAGAAGGAACGGAAATCATAAGAAGTACCGTACAGCAGCGATCGGAGAAGGCAAAAGAGCCACCGACAGAAGCAGTATAAGATGCAACAGCAGCCGTAGCAATACGCAGCGAAACAGAGCAGCAGCAGCGAAACACAGCGGCAGCAGCGAAGGAGAAATCAGAGAAAAACAGAGGACGGAAAAGCAGCACGATGAAAGATAGCAGATGAAGGGGAAGAAAGAGGAGAACGAGGGGTAGTATGAAGCGGCAGAAGCAGGGAGACGAAAGAGATTGATTGAGTTGATTGAGTAGAATGAAGAGAAGAAGGGGAAACGAAGGGATAAGAGGTGAAGCGGTTGAATGAAACCGTAAAGGGGGTTGAAAGCAGATAAGGATGCAAGGGCAAGTGGAGGAGTCAGAGGTTGACAAGTGAAAAAGAATCGAAGGATTAATTAAAAGAATCGGTTAGTTGAAGAACTCCGTAACGATAAGTTAATTGACCCACGAAACCGAGTTAAAATCGAGTCAATAAAATTAATAAATAATCAGGTCGTCGAATAAAACAAGTAAATTATTCGAGATGGAAACGAATCGTATAGAAGTAGATAATTAGACGAAGAAAAGTATTTCCCGATAAATAATAAATCTTCGATCAAGTTATTTAAATTGATTTCTCGAGGAAATGTAATAAATATTTTGACGAAACATAAAATAAATGAGCTTCGACTCGAAAAATAGAAAATTCGAGCTTAAACGTAAATAAATAAAAGAAGTTAGAATTTAAATCGTCGAAATAAACTTTCGATAAAATTTAAATTAAATGTATAAAATGAATCGAAACAGAAATAAAAATATGTTTTAAACATAAGAAGACTTTCCGAGTCAACTATAATTTTAGGAGTTTGAAACGATTAAACGATAAATTCGTTTTATAAAATTTTTTGTATTACGAGTTAAATCGTAAAAATAAAATACGAACATAATTTTAATTAAATTTTAATTTATAAAATCAGGGGTGTTACAATCTTCCCCACTAAAAAGAAGTTTCGTCCTCGAAACTTATATAAATATAAGGATAGAATGGAAAACAAAGTTATATCATTTGAACAAAAAAGGAGAATACCTAACTCGCATCATAATCTCGATTTTTAAAAATTTTACAACTTCAAACGTGATATGAAATCGAAGACAAAATTTATTTCAAGAGTTGGGCTCAATTCCCAAAGTTTAAAAGCATTTAAATTAATAAAATCGCAAGTTAAAAATTATTTTATAAAACAATGACGATAAACAATATTTGTAAACGAACTCGAGGGGAAAGAGTACCCAAATATTTTCAAAACAACAGTAAAACGTTTTAATTAATAACTTCGACAATACTTTGTTTAAGACCAAACAAAAATTTGAGAAGTCAAGTTTTGTAGATAGTAAATAAAGATCGAATTAGTTGACAAACATTTTCAAAAACGACAATAAAAACAAAAATTTAGACATACAAAGTTTTTCGAAAATATTAAATCGTTTACATAATAATCTTATAGAAATAAAAATATTAGCGATTATGAAAGTTTTCGTAAAATTAAAACACGCTTGAAAATTGAAACAATTTCGAAATACTTTAAGATAAAATATTAAGGCATTTTGAAATAGATTTAAATATAGATAACTCAAAATTTAAAATTTCACGGAAATCCAAAATTTTAAATTAGCCAAACTTTTCATAACATAATTTCGGGGAAAATAACAAACGGATAAATAGAGTCAGAGTCAATGACAAATCG
Organism: Agrostemma githago; assembly: GCA_958450325.1. Lineage (NCBI taxonomy): Eukaryota > Viridiplantae > Streptophyta > Magnoliopsida > Caryophyllales > Caryophyllaceae > Agrostemma > Agrostemma githago. The sequence continues at coordinate 34,435,058 of OY288261.1, forward strand.
AAACAGAAATCTTTAAACCCGATAAAGAAGTCAAAGGGATTGGCCGAAGAAGAAGTAGCAGGATTCAAGAAAAGCTAAGGGGAGGACAAATTTGAGAGTCGAATAGAGTTCTCAAGGATTGAAGAATAAACTAACCATCTCGAGATTCCCGGTACGACTCCCATAACACGGTTCCTAATTTTCATCAAAAACCTTAAGTCCAATATTAGGCATTAGGTGGTACTACTCAGTCACAATCACCAAAAATGTCTCACGTGATCCTCCAATCATTCAAACGACACGATACTAATCCACAATTGTATTACAATCTAATCTCATCCATTAAAATTCCAACAGTCATCGAAACACACCGAAACTCGCAATCGATAAGGTTCCTAAATCCAAAGCTCATAAAGTTTGAACTCGAGGTACACCCCAAATTTCTCGAGTAGGGATACTAAACTAGGTCCACCAATTTAACAATGTTCGGGCACGAAAATCCTCAAAAATGATCACCAACGTATTTATACTGCCACAAGTACAGAAGTTGGGAAAGTACAATAAATCCTCGAACACGCTCAAACCTGTAGGTAATGGCGCAAACACTCACATCTTCAAACATGTCATTCAACTAAGGTTCTTGAGAAGTCCATCAAATTTCTAATCACCATGGTGCAACCACAAAATATTTAATGCCTCAACGAAGCCACAATATCGTTGGTCTAAGGTTCTGAACTATAAATCCATCAAGATGATTCGCATTAAGTATTTCTCAAAACAACGCGATAAACAAAACTTTTAATTGTACAATATGTTTCTCTTCATCAAGGCTAACAACAATTTATCCAAGTTAGATCACTCAACTCCAAAGCTCATAGGTTACAACCTTAAACAACGATCAACGATCTAATCCTTAAGAAACACGGATAATCTATGTCAACCAAAATTTCTAACGATATTAATGAAATGTCAATTTCATTAGAAATGTTGTTTTTATGCTATTTTCACTTATTTTAATAACTTACGTATTTTCTGTAACAAAATTTCTATTTTAAGTAAATTTCTAAAATTAGTAAGTTTCTATTTATAGAAAGTTTCTTTTTATATAAAAATGTTTATTCCTTTTATCCTCATATTATTTATATTGATTATATTTATTTTTGAATATCGATAATGACTCGGTTTTGGAGTTATGGAATGAGGACAAGTGTACGGGTAGAGTAATACAGTCTAGGGTATACGTTTTGCCATCAACTATAAAGCTGGTGTGTCTATGTTGAGACACATTGGTCGTTGAACTGAGCATGGTTTGTGTTCAGGAGTGTGTATATTTTGACCTTAAACTTAGATATCGCATCGTGTAAGTCGTCGTCGGGTTGAACTGGATTACGGTTGGTGTCCTGGAGGGGTGTACATTACTTAAGCCAGGACCTCGCTGCATGCAGTCCTGTTATAGTTTGAGTTGCCTAGTTAGAGACCGACGTCTGATTTGTTTTGACTAAGTTCTCGAAGCTAGTTTAGTATGATCCTAGTGAAAGTCTATTCCGTTGCACTAATTGATTTCCATAACGCCATTTTGGATGTTATAATTATCGATTGGTTTTGACTTGCAGGTTGACAGTCGCTTTAAGTTTTGCTAAAAACTTATGTTACTATATTGTTTTAATCGTTTTCTATTTTACCTATTTTGATATAGTAATATTATTATTTTTCATATGATATAATATGGCTGGGAGAACGTCCGAGTTACTCCCCACTGATGTGGCTGTTATATTTATAACATGACAGGTATTTGCTGCTGGGTTTTGGGTGTGAGCTAGCGAGTAGCATGGATCCTACTCTATCAATTATGTTACTTCTGTATTTTTGTAAACCCTTTTAAGGATGTTTATTTTAGCCCTTTGGTAAAAAGTGGCCTTTGTATTGACTTACCATTTCTTTTAATAAGATATAGTTTGTCAGTGTGTTTTAATCCCAAATCTACAGTGTTTCCGCCACTGTATTGCGTTAGAATTTCTAGGGGATTAAAGTTGGTATCAGAGCCAGGTAATCCCCTAGAAATTCTAACGCAATACAGTGACGGAAACACTGTAGAGTCGGGATTAAAACACACTGTAACTATGTCTTAGTAAATTAAATTGGTAAAGTCAAACGTATGCCATACATAAAAATGGCTAAAATTTAAAACAATCTGTAAAAAGGTTTAAACAATCCGTAAGACATAATTATAAAAAGAAAATCAAGCAGGATCCAAGACTGCTCGCTAGCCCACACCCACCGGAAACAAACACGTATACCTGCCATGTTAAAACATAACAGCCACAATCAGTGGGGAGCAACGTCAACGTTCTCCCAGCCGTATAACAGGATTTTAAAACTGTACTTACTACTATAGAAAAATAATAAAAATGGAAAACAGTAAAACATCATATTAAAATAAGTTTTCGGCACAAAACCAAAATATTAAAATGGTTACCGAAGAAACATAAAAATATTTGCCAACCTGCAAACCAATTTATATCGATAATAAATAAAATAATCAAAATGACGTTATGGATAGGATTAATGTAGAATTTAGACTTTCACTAGGACAATACTAAAATCTAGTTTCGAGAACTTAGTCAAAACAAATCAGACTTTGATCTCTAACTAGGCAACTCAACTATAACAGGACTGCGTGCAGCGAGGTCCTGGTTTAAGTACTGCACACCCCTCCTGGATACAAACCATACCCAATTCAACCCGACGCGACTTACACGATGCGATATCTAAGTTTAAGGTAAACATACACCCTCCTGAACACAAACCATGCTCAGTTCAACGACCAATGTGTATCAACAAAGACACACCAGCTTTATAGTTGATGGCAAAACGTACAGCCCAGACTATATTACTCTAAACCCACACTTTTCCTTATTCCATAACTCCGAAACAATCCATTATCGATAGTCAAAAGTAAATATAATCAATATAAATGATATGAAGATAAAAATGAATAAACATTTTATATTAAACGGGAAACTTTCCAAAAATAGAAACTTACTTATTTTAGAACCTTACTTAAAATAGAAATAGTCATATAGAAAATACGTAAGTTATTAAAATAAGTGAAATGTATAAAAATAGCATTTCTAACGAAATTAACATTTTATTATTATCGTCGTTATCGTAACTTTATTATATTTCTAAATTCGTTACTCAAAACATAAAGAAAATATAATAAGTCAATATAGAGGATTATAATTCATTACTCAAAACATAAAGAAAATATAATAAGTCAATATGGAGTATTATATAAATAATTAGGAAATCGAGTTAAAATTATAGATTTTAGAAAAGAGATGTTTTAAGAAAAACGATATCAAAATTAATTGAATCAACGAGTTTTATAAATAAAATGAGAGTTACAAAGACTTCAAATTATTTTTAATAAATAGCTTTTATTAATAAATAATACGGATTTTAATAAAAATAGTAAATCGGAAATAATTAGTGAAAATAGTCTCGATTAAAAATATATTTAAAACTAAATCGACTATTTTCTCATTTATTAGTATAAATCATAAAACGTTAATTAATTTATTAAACAAGTGTACAAATCTCGATTATAATATAAAAATACGGTTTTGAGTCAAAAATTATAACTTAACAAAATATGACGAAAATATGAAATCGATATTATTTAGTTACTAGTGTCACGATAATCAACAAAATATTATAACGATCGTAAATAATTAAATTACTAACGATTTATAAAACGATATCGAAAGTTATAAAAATATTTATAAGGCATACGATTTAAAATTAGTATAATTATCAAATAATAAATAGCTAAAATTAGGAAAACCGAAGTAAAAATATTTACTACATACTACTACTCAAACATACGATATAAAATCGAGTAACGTCCTAAAGTTACCTTAAGTCCAAGTCCGAGTCGAAAGATTCAATGTAGTCACCCTCCGATTGGTCCAAGCTAAAAACCTTCAATAGTAACGTCTTTAAACTCCAAATTGTAGAATCGATAGTCTTCGTAACGTGATTCACCATGACGATCGAGAAGACAAGGTAAAAGAATGAGACGAGGTGAAACAAAGAGTTAAGATTAATCGTCATAAGACGGAAGAAGAGACTTATGTGACAAACATAAGTCTGAAATGTGAACTTAATCGAGTCAACACGACAAACATAATAGAACATCAGTTGACGTTTATAGGTAGGAAAGCAGCAAGAAACAAAAAAAACAAAAGACGGAGAAGAACAGCAGTAAAACGCATTAGCACGAGTGGAACTACGATGCACACACGTACAGCGAACAGTAGGAGACAGAGTAGCAGGTGCAAGCAGACCGAACAGCCAACGACAAAAAGAAATACGACGGAACAGCAACCGTAGCATCGGAATGAGGGAAACGAGACTCTAAGAGCAGAGGAACGAAAAAGAGGTCTCGAAACAAGACAAAAACGAGAAGAACAAAAGAGAATAGAAGAACATAGGGACGGAAAGGAAGCAGACCGAACAGCAACCGAGGGTCACAAAAAACAGCAGCATGATCAAAAATTAGGAGTGATTAATCACAAACACTGCAGCCCGACAACATACAGGGGCGACAATAACAACAGCAGCATCATATACGAAGAAGACAAGAGGAGGAAAGGGAAACGAAGAAGGAAAACAAAGAACAGCAGCAAATCGAGAACGAAAAAGAAGAAGAAATGAAAAATAACATGAAGGAACGAAGAATGAAGGGAAGCCGCATATCGAACAACCACCGCAGGACAAACAAAACAGCAGTGAAACCGAATAGAAAAAGAGAAATGAAAGGCAGAAATGGTAAGTCAATACAAAGGCCACTTTTTACCAAAGGGCTAAAATAAACATCCTTAAAAGGGTTTACAAAAATCCAGAAGTAACATAATTGATAGAGTAGGATCCATTCTACTCACTAGCTCACACCCAAAACCCAGCAGCAAATACCTGTCATGTTATAAACATAACAGCCACATCAGTGGGGAGTAACTCGGACGTTCTCCCAGCCATATTATATCATATGAAAAATAATAATATTACTATATCAAAATAGGTAAAATAGAAAACGATTAAAACAATATAGTAACATAAGTTTTTAGCAAAACTTAAAGCGACTGTCAACCTGTAAGTCAAAACCAATCGATAATTATAAAATCCAAAATGGCGTTATGGAAATCAATTAGTGCAACGGAATAGACTTTCACTAGGATCATACTAAACTAGCTTCGAGAACTTAGTCAAAACAAATCAGACGTCGGTCTCTAACTAGGCAACTCAAACTATAACAGGACTGCGTGCAGCGAGGTCCTGGCTTAAGTAATGTACACCCTTCCTGGACACCAACCGTAATCCAGTTCAACCCGACGGCGACTTACACGATGCGATATCTAAGTTTAAGGTCAAAATATACACACTCCTGAACACAAACCATGCTCAGTTCAACGACCAATGTGTCTCAACATAGACACACCAGCTTTATAGTTGATGGCAAAACGTATATCCTAGGCTGTATTACTCTACCCGTACACTTGTCCTCATTCCATAACTCCAAAACCGAGTCATTATCGATATTCAAAAATAAATATAATCAATATAAATAATATGAGGATAAAAGGAATAAACATTTTTATATAAAAAGAAACTTTCTATAAATAGAAACTTACTAATTTTAGAAATTTACTTAAAATAGAAATTTTGTTATAGCAAATACGTAAGTTATTAAAATAAGTGAAAATTGCATAAAAACAATATTTCTAATGAAATTGACATTTTATTATTATCGTCATCATCGTAACTTTAATATATTTCTAAATTCGTTACTCAAAATATAAATAAAATATAATAAGTCACTTTATAGTATTTTGTAAATAATTAGGAACTCGAGTTAAAACTATAAATTTTAGAAAAGAGATGCTTTAAGAAAATGATATCAAAATTAATTGAGTCGACGAACTTTACAAAATGAAATGAGATTTACAAAGGTTACAAATTATTTTTTTAGCAAATAGTTCATTAATAAATAATACGAGTTTTACTAAAAATAGTCAATTGTAAACCAATAAGAAATTATTATTGAAAATAGTCTCGACCTAAAAATATATTTAAAAACAAAATCGACTACTTTCTCATTTATTATTATAAGTCGTGAAACGAAATTAATTTATTGAACAAATATACAAATCTCGATTATAATATAAAAATACGATTTTGAGTTAAAAATTATAATTTAACAAAATATGACGAAATTATGAAATCGTTATTATTTAGTTACTAGTGTCACGATAACCAACAAAATATTATAACGATCATAAATAATAAAATTACTAACGATTTATAGAATGATATCGAAAGTTATAAAAATATTGATAAGGGAAACGATTTAAAATAAATAATATTTTAGCAAATAATAAATAGCTAAATTAGAAAATAGAAGTTAAAAATATTTACTACATACTACTACTCAAACATACGATATAAAATCGAGTAACGTCCTAAAATTACCTTGTGTCTATAGTCGAATTGATCCCGTACATGTCTACTAGCATGGTCCAACCTTCAAATCTTCAATAGCAAGCCTTAAACCTTGTGTCGTGAGTTTCTAGCCTTCCAAGTATGCTCCACTACGAAATTCGAGACAAAAAGAAATGGAAACACAGAAATCGGAATAAGGAATGTTGAAAAAGAAAAGAGGTGACCCGGAAACATGGATAATCGTCTACAAAACGAGAAAAGAAAAAGAAATAGGGGTAACACGAATGAATGACAAAGAACTAGAGGAATCGAAAAGAGTAGGGGTAAGGAAAACGAAGAGCAGCAGCATAAAGATACATGACATGACGAACAAACAAAACAAGAGTTCGGGAAATCAACCACCGTTGCAGCAGGCAATCACCAGCAATACTACGAGAACAGCAGCAGTAAACAAGCAGCAAAACCACCAGACGGAAGAACACAACGGAAAGTGAACGGAGGTCAGAAACGAATGACGATTCAAGAGGAAGAAAACACGAGGCAACAAAATAACAGCACAACAACGATCGCGCAACAATGTACAGCGAGGAGGAGGGGAAACATCAGCACAAATGTTAAATAGAACAACGAAACACGCAACAACAACAGCATCAACCAAAATTAACAACAACAGCAACAATCGGCGGCGATAAAACAGCAGCAACAAGAGAGCAATAAGAGCGGGCAAGGACAAACCAAAAAGCGGCAGATGTATAAGAAAAGAAGATGAAGACGGAGAAGAGAACAGACAGCAGCAGAAGCACGAAGAAATAGAAAGACAAAATGGCAGCAGCAACACGCACAACCGAAATCATCAAACGAATCGACGAAAACGCAGCAGCGAGAACGACAAACAACGAACGAAAATGATAAGTGTCACTTGTAGTGCCTATTTCGTAGTGTTTTGGTCCCGTTTTCCTTGTAGAATCGCTCCTTGGGAGCGGTTTAGGGGCTTCTTATGCTTCCTTTAGTTCGTTTCAGGTTCCCGAGACCGAATTGGAAGAGTTGGAGCGATTCCGACTCGATACATACACATTTTGGAGCCAACGAAGCTAAGGAACGATGACTCGATGCCTTGGAATCGACCCCGAGACCTTGGGACCCAATCCCGAGCCTCCGAGACCCGATCCCGAGTCCCGAGAATCGATGGGAAGCCCATGAGAACCAAGGAGGGGCCAAAAAGTTCATATTGGAGGCCTACAAGACTCATCCCGGACGGGTATGGCCTCATCCCGTCCGGGATGAAGGAGGAACGAAGAGCAGCTACTGGAGGGTGTTCCGGATCGGGAACAGGAAATCCCGATCGGGAATCCCCACAATCCCGATCGGGAATTACCTTCCCGACCGGGAAATGCCCCAGCTCACCCGCCTTCAATTCCTTTCTTCTCCTTTCATTCTTAAACCCTTTATATACCCTTCCTCTTGGAATAAGACGTGAAGGGAGGTTATCTCCTTAAAACCCTAGACTACTTTAGGTTAGATTAGATTATATTAGTGTAGATTAGTTGATAATTAGTAGTTAATCTTAGATTAGTATTTGTATTAAGGGAATTCTTCAAGATCTTCTCCAAGCCTGACAACCTTGGATGTTTGTTTTGGGTTTTCTTCATTAATGCAAGTTTTGTTCTTTCTCCTTCATTATTTTGGTATAATCTCTTCCTTTTCCCCTTAATCTTTATTTATGTTATTCAAGTTTCAATCTTTGATTGTAGTTAATAGTTTTCACTAGTTTGTTTATGTTTGTTTTGTTTCTTATGATGATTCTCCATGTTAGTGTTAGTTGTAGTTGGATTATGTTAGAGTAGTGTTCTTGCTAGGGTTAGTAAGGTGATTAGGGTGTTGATTGGGTGATTAAGGGTTGGTTAGAGATGTTGGTGGAAGATTTGGGTTTCCTCTTGTTTGATGCACATCACATGTTTGTTGAATTGCTTGAATGACTAAGTATGTACGAATGCTTGTTTTCTTGCCTTTCTTTGTGGGTGTTAGTTTGTTGTGGGTTCGGTCCCCTCACTAAGTTGCGAGAGCCCGGTGAGGACGACCCCTAGGCCGGTCTAAGTTGCGAGAGCCCGGATTCGACCTAGGATCATAGCGCGCTAGAACCCCGAGTGTGTTGTGTGTCGCCGAGATGGGTTCTAGGTGGAACCTCTAGGTGAGTCTAAGACGCGAGAGCCCGGACCAACCTAGATTACCCTACTACCTCCTTCACTCTAGTCCTCCCTTGACCATTCCGTTGCCCCTTTGACCCCGACCTAATCCTAGCCCGTTCTCCTTAGTCGTTCTTCTTAGTTATAGCCTAGTCTTCTCCCCTTCTTCTCATTCTCTAGTTTAGCTCGTTGACTTAGTCTCGTATTTGGGCCGACCTAGTCTAGACGCCTCTTACGGTCCCCGTGGATTCGACCCGACTTACCCTATCTACCCTAGTTAGGATTAACCGGTTATATTATTGACGGTTGGGATTCCACGACAAATCCTTTCCATCAATTTGGCGCCGTTGCCGGGGACGGTGCTAGTTTGGACTTTGTTTTCCTATTTGCTTGACTAAGTCTTTGTGTTTGTGTTTTTTTTTTCTTTTGGTTACTTTGCTTCTTGTGTGTGTGCGGTTTATTTCTCTCTTGTCTAGTGCCCAAAAAGCACTAGACTTCTCACGTTTGTTCTTAGTCTACAGTTTGTGCTTAGAGGCGGTAATTATCTTCTTCTTGCAACTCAGAGCCGCTTAAACGGACGGTTGCTAGAATGAGTGGTTTCCAACCGGGTATGGACTACGATTTTCGAGCAAGCATGGGGTTTGATCTAAACTCCACACACTCGGGAGCCGATATGAGCTACCACTCTTCTTCCATGAACCAAGGGTATGACATGACGTCCCCCTACCACTATCAAGCTTCTTGGGGTAATCAAGATGGGTATGATCCTCAAGATTATGAAAACGGCTACCAACAAGTGGACGATTATAACTCCTACGATCATGGTGGCTATTACTCAAGCTATGATTGTGAACCCACCATGTTCAATCAAGATCCACCTTATGGAAGCCAATACCCTCAAGACCCACAATATTACCCTCCACCCCAACCTTGCTACCAACAATATGATGCCCCACCCCATGGGTATCATCAAGATTTTCAAGGAGCTTTACAAGACTCCAATGACCACCAATCGCTAAACTTGGAGTTGCATCAATCGATTCTTCAAATGCAAAAAGACCGACAAGAAATGGCCATCCAAACGAAAAAGAATTATGAACTCTTGGCCAAGCTCCAAAGGGAAATTGAAGAAGTTCAATCGTCTACCCAAAAAGAGACGAATGAGGATGTGACTCTTGGTGAAGGCAACATTGGTGAAGAATTGGAGGAGGATAGTGAGTGGGATGGTTTGGTGGAGTTTGTAGAGTTGTTGGGTGAAATTGTGAGCCTCGAGTTGCCCTTGTCCGAGAATGTGGATAAGCATCAAGAGCCCCTAGAAAGTGAGCCAAGCAATGACTTGGAGGAGATTGAAATAGCCGGTAGAAGTTTCGATCCTATCCTCCAAGATGATGTGGGGCCGAGTGATGAAGATGGGGAGCCACAACTTGAGGAAAGTGTGGGGGTGTGCAATGAAGAGATGGGGCCAAAAACGCTTTTTGTGCCTTGTTTCTTGGAGATGAAGCTTGCTTGTGATTGGAGGCAATGCTTAGGGAAGAAGAGATCGGTTGAGCTCCTAGGATGGAGAGACCCCGGAGACTACTATGAAGATGATGTCGGGTCTTGGGATTCCTACTTCTTGCCTCCTCCTTGGAGGCCGTGGAGGTCGGTTAAGCTCGAGCGCTTCTTGGGCCTTCACTATGATGTCGGTAGCGCGTTCGACTTGCTCCTCCATGCCCTTGAGGGCTACGGTTGAAGAAGAATCCACCATCCTAGGTTTGACGGAGTTCCTAAAAGAACCGTCATGTTGTATATTCCCCTCCTCTTCTTCTTTAGAATACTTGTCCTTGTATTTGTGTGTTTTCTTCTCTTGATTTTTGTTTGTTTTTGTGAAGCTCTTGTAATTGATTTGGTATTTTGATGAGCGATGTGAGGGAGTGAATTTGATGTGTAGTTTGAGTTTATTGTGATAGGTGCAATGAAGATGACTCCTTGAGAGGATTGGTTATCGATATAGCTCTCATATCATGCCACCCATGCACCTCATTTTCATACCTTCATCTCATTCCTCCATACTTTAGACCGATATTCACATCAAATACCACCCCCCCTTCACACCTTTACCACCTCTATCATGCGGTATTATCGAGAATGAAGAGGAATACCAATGAAGAAGACAAGCTTTGTGCCAATTTTGAATCATGAGGTGATGGAGCGAGTGAGTTGCTAACCGATCGGTATAGCAACTATCCTTTCTTTTCCATCTTTTATAGCTTGTCTCCCTTTGCATGTCCCCCTTCCCCTTATATTTGTGTCATGGTAGCCCTCGGGGCCTAGGTATTGGTTGCTCTTGACTCTCGATGAGCAAGTATGGGGAGTATGGCCACTACTACTCACACAAGCATCGAGAGTCGTTTCAAAACCCAAATTTTATAAGTTTTTCACTCTTTTTTTTTTTTAGGATTTAGTCGGATTTAGGCGGAATCCGGGCTAGGTGACTTGATTACACCTAGCCCTCCCCTCCCATTTCCTTTTATTTCCTTCTTTTTATTTCTTCCTCATCCATATCTTTTTCTTGTCTCGGCCCATGGTGACTTGACTACACCCCGGCCGGACACCTTCTACCCTTTTCTTCGCTTTATTTTTGTTTTTTTTAGTTTTATTTTCGTAGTTTCTTTTCTTTTTCTTTTGTCTCTCTGCACACTACGATCGAGCATGAGGACATGGCTCGATTTAAGTGTGGGGGAGCGATATTCTAGTATAGTTAGTTTTATTTTCGTAGTTTTTCCGAAAAAAATCTTAAAAACCATAAAAATTTGAAATTTTTTCATAAAAATCAAAAAGATTTTTCTTTTGTGTGTTTTCATTTTGTGTCCTTGTGTCGTATATTTGTTTGTGTGCGTGTTTTGCCTCCCTTTGTCCTTATAGGTTACTTTAATCGCCAATGACTTTGGAAAGCTCTAAAGACTTCCGGTAACATCTTATCCCTTTTTCTTCTTTATCTCTTATGGAGTTTGGAGGAGATTGTGATGTTGTGTGCTCGGGTGGAGCTTTGTGCATATTGGTGGGTGATTTGGTGACTTGTTTGGATGATCGGGGTGGTGTTTGTGTTGCGTTTGTTATATGTTGTTTTGTTATGTTTTGTTTTTGTTGCCTTTGTTTCTTTTTCTTTCGTTCGTTTTCGTCTTGTCGTTGTTTTGTGTGTATTTGTGTCTTGTATGTAAATGGTTTTCGAAAACCCGGTTTAGAGGCTAGTGTGTAAGTAGCTACTTTCCCTTCCTAGTAGTATAAATCGAGTCTTGGACTTTAATCTAGTAGAATGACCCTAAATCAATGAGTTCGTTGGTCCTTTATCTCGAGTCCACCTAGCTTACTAGGAATTTACTACGGGATTTGCACTTTTGACCATTATGACCACCCACGGTGTGAAAAGGCCTTGGTTACCGAGTCTCGCCCCCTAGGTGACCGTGTTTAGGATTGTTTGATTAGTCCAAGTTATCCACTTTTTGTGGGTTTGAAGAGGGATCGCGACCCTCGACTCACTCATTTCCCTACCTCCTACACATATCCACACAATAAAATGCAAATTGTTGATTCTCCCTTTCTTGTTATTCAATGAAAATGCCAAAAATGTCAAATCTTGCCAAAAGGGCAAAGAAAAAAAAAAAATGAAAGAAAGAAAAGAATGAAGAAAAAGAAAAGGCACAAATGCCAAAAAGAAAATAGAAAAGAAGGAAAAAGAAATGGCATGGCAAAACAAAGCAAAAACGTCAAAAGGAAAGAAAATGCCAAAAGAAAACTCGTCTCACAAAAAGATATCCTCTCAAAATAAGCCTTTTTCTGACTTTTGCCGTGAAGAGCCTACCAAAGGACCGAGTCCCTAGGAAGGATGATAGCGGCATTAGTCGGTCTTCCCTCATTTTACATGTTTTCCACCTTTTTACTTGGACTAGTTAGGCGGTTTTAGACATGGGACGACCCTCTTGGCTCACGCTAAAGGGGGCGGGGCCTCACTTACCTACAGTGTCGACTAACACCGTGGTTCCTCACTTTTCCACTCCGCCGATCGTCCCGTAGTACGTTTTTAGAAAGTTAGGAGGACCTAGGTAAGTTACCAACGTTTTTGTTGCTTTATCGTCATACTATTAGGGTTTAGTCCACCTTGGTTTGTATTGCTAGCTTGGGAACGTAGTCACTTACCTCGAGTCCTAAACCGGTGCCTCTTTCACCGCTTTTAGAGGGAAGCGGTATTTCTTTTGTTTTGGGTGCAACCGATTATGTGTTTGTGTGTGTGTTTGTTTGTTTATGTGTTTTGAGTCCGGTTGCATCCACAGTTTTGTCGCAAGACCCAACTTGCCTTGCGGAGTGCACTTGTCCTCTAAGTGCACTCGCGTGAGTTGAAGGGGCGTAGGGTGCGCTAATACCCACTCGGATAGTTTAGTAGTAGTATGTGCTTACTCGAGGGCGAGTAAGGGTTAAGTGTGGGGGAGTTGATAAGTGTCACTTGTAGTGCCTATTTCGTAGTGTTTTGGTCCCGTTTTCCTTGTAGAATCGCTCCTTGGGAGCGGTTTAGGGGCTTCTTATGCTTCCTTTAGTTCGTTTCAGGTTCCCGAGACCGAATTGGAAGAGTTGGAGCGATTCCGACTCGATACATACACATTTTGGAGCCAACGAAGCTAAGGAACGATGACTCGATGCCTTGGAATCGACCCCGAGACCTTGGGACCCAATCCCGAGCCTCCGAGACCCGATCCCGAGTCCCGAGAATCGATGGGAAGCCCATGAGAACCAAGGAGGGGCCAAAAAGTTCATATTGGAGGCCTACAAGACTCATCCCGGACGGGTATGGCCTCATCCCGTCCGGGATGAAGGAGGAACGAAGAGCAGCTACTGGAGGGTGTTCCGGATCGGGAACAGGAAATCCCGATCGGGAATCCCCACAATCCCGATCGGGAATTACCTTCCCGACCGGGAAATGCCCCAGCTCACCCGCCTTCAATTCCTTTCTTCTCCTTTCATTCTTAAACCCTTTATATACCCTTCCTCTTGGAATAAGACGTGAAGGGAGGTTATCTCCTTAAAACCCTAGACTACTTTAGGTTAGATTAGATTATATTAGTGTAGATTAGTTGATAATTAGTAGTTAATCTTAGATTAGTATTTGTATTAAGGGAATTCTTCAAGATCTTCTCCAAGCCTGACAACCTTGGATGTTTGTTTTGGGTTTTCTTCATTAATGCAAGTTTTGTTCTTTCTCCTTCATTATTTTGGTATAATCTCTTCCTTTTCCCCTTAATCTTTATTTATGTTATTCAAGTTTCAATCTTTGATTGTAGTTAATAGTTTTCACTAGTTTGTTTATGTTTGTTTTGTTTCTTATGATGATTCTCCATGTTAGTGTTAGTTGTAGTTGGATTATGTTAGAGTAGTGTTCTTGCTAGGGTTAGTAAGGTGATTAGGGTGTTGATTGGGTGATTAAGGGTTGGTTAGAGATGTTGGTGGAAGATTTGGGTTTCCTCTTGTTTGATGCACATCACATGTTTGTTGAATTGCTTGAATGACTAAGTATGTACGAATGCTTGTTTTCTTGCCTTTCTTTGTGGGTGTTAGTTTGTTGTGGGTTCGGTCCCCTCACTAAGTTGCGAGAGCCCGGTGAGGACGACCCCTAGGCCGGTCTAAGTTGCGAGAGCCCGGATTCGACCTAGGATCATAGCGCGCTAGAACCCCGAGTGTGTTGTGTGTCGCCGAGATGGGTTCTAGGTGGAACCTCTAGGTGAGTCTAAGACGCGAGAGCCCGGACCAACCTAGATTACCCTACTACCTCCTTCACTCTAGTCCTCCCTTGACCATTCCGTTGCCCCTTTGACCCCGACCTAATCCTAGCCCGTTCTCCTTAGTCGTTCTTCTTAGTTATAGCCTAGTCTTCTCCCCTTCTTCTCATTCTCTAGTTTAGCTCGTTGACTTAGTCTCGTATTTGGGCCGACCTAGTCTAGACGCCTCTTACGGTCCCCGTGGATTCGACCCGACTTACCCTATCTACCCTAGTTAGGATTAACCGGTTATATTATTGACGGTTGGGATTCCACGACAAATCCTTTCCATCAATTTGGCGCCGTTGCCGGGGACGGTGCTAGTTTGGACTTTGTTTTCCTATTTGCTTGACTAAGTCTTTGTGTTTGTGTTTTTTTTTTCTTTTGGTTACTTTGCTTCTTGTGTGTGTGCGGTTTATTTCTCTCTTGTCTAGTGCCCAAAAAGCACTAGACTTCTCACGTTTGTTCTTAGTCTACAGTTTGTGCTTAGAGGCGGTAATTATCTTCTTCTTGCAACTCAGAGCCGCTTAAACGGACGGTTGCTAGAATGAGTGGTTTCCAACCGGGTATGGACTACGATTTTCGAGCAAGCATGGGGTTTGATCTAAACTCCACACACTCGGGAGCCGATATGAGCTACCACTCTTCTTCCATGAACCAAGGGTATGACATGACGTCCCCCTACCACTATCAAGCTTCTTGGGGTAATCAAGATGGGTATGATCCTCAAGATTATGAAAACGGCTACCAACAAGTGGACGATTATAACTCCTACGATCATGGTGGCTATTACTCAAGCTATGATTGTGAACCCACCATGTTCAATCAAGATCCACCTTATGGAAGCCAATACCCTCAAGACCCACAATATTACCCTCCACCCCAACCTTGCTACCAACAATATGATGCCCCACCCCATGGGTATCATCAAGATTTTCAAGGAGCTTTACAAGACTCCAATGACCACCAATCGCTAAACTTGGAGTTGCATCAATCGATTCTTCAAATGCAAAAAGACCGACAAGAAATGGCCATCCAAACGAAAAAGAATTATGAACTCTTGGCCAAGCTCCAAAGGGAAATTGAAGAAGTTCAATCGTCTACCCAAAAAGAGACGAATGAGGATGTGACTCTTGGTGAAGGCAACATTGGTGAAGAATTGGAGGAGGATAGTGAGTGGGATGGTTTGGTGGAGTTTGTAGAGTTGTTGGGTGAAATTGTGAGCCTCGAGTTGCCCTTGTCCGAGAATGTGGATAAGCATCAAGAGCCCCTAGAAAGTGAGCCAAGCAATGACTTGGAGGAGATTGAAATAGCCGGTAGAAGTTTCGATCCTATCCTCCAAGATGATGTGGGGCCGAGTGATGAAGATGGGGAGCCACAACTTGAGGAAAGTGTGGGGGTGTGCAATGAAGAGATGGGGCCAAAAACGCTTTTTGTGCCTTGTTTCTTGGAGATGAAGCTTGCTTGTGATTGGAGGCAATGCTTAGGGAAGAAGAGATCGGTTGAGCTCCTAGGATGGAGAGACCCCGGAGACTACTATGAAGATGATGTCGGGTCTTGGGATTCCTACTTCTTGCCTCCTCCTTGGAGGCCGTGGAGGTCGGTTAAGCTCGAGCGCTTCTTGGGCCTTCACTATGATGTCGGTAGCGCGTTCGACTTGCTCCTCCATGCCCTTGAGGGCTACGGTTGAAGAAGAATCCACCATCCTAGGTTTGACGGAGTTCCTAAAAGAACCGTCATGTTGTATATTCCCCTCCTCTTCTTCTTTAGAATACTTGTCCTTGTATTTGTGTGTTTTCTTCTCTTGATTTTTGTTTGTTTTTGTGAAGCTCTTGTAATTGATTTGGTATTTTGATGAGCGATGTGAGGGAGTGAATTATTGACCGGTTATATTATTGACGGTTGGGATTCCACGACAAATCCTTCCCATCAGAAAACAGAAGAGGAAGAATGAAAGAAGGAACGGAA
The DNA here is from genome assembly GCA_958450325.1 of Agrostemma githago. Lineage (NCBI taxonomy): Eukaryota > Viridiplantae > Streptophyta > Magnoliopsida > Caryophyllales > Caryophyllaceae > Agrostemma > Agrostemma githago. The sequence goes on from OY288261.1 coordinate 34,451,475, forward strand.
ATCATAAGAAGTACCGTACAGCAGCGATCGGAGAAGGCAAAAGAGCCACCGACAGAAGCAGTATAAGATGCAACAGCAGCCGTAGCAATACGCAGCGAAACAGAGCAGCAGCAGCGAAACACAGTGGCAGCAGCGAAGGACAAAACAGAGAAAAATAGAGGACGGAAAAGCAGCACGATGAAAGATAGCAGATGAAGGGGAAGAAAGAGGAGAACGAGGGGTAGTATGAAGCGGCAGAAGCAGGGAGACGAAAGAGATTGATTGAGTTGATTGAGTAGAATGAAGAGAAGAAGGGGAAACGAAGGGATAAGAGGTGAAGCGGTTGAATGAAACCGTAAAGGGGGTTGAAAGCAGATAAGGATGCAAGGGCAAGTGGCAAGTCAGAGGTTGATAAGGATGCAAGGGCTAGTGGCTTGATAGGGACGACCAAGGTGGTTACTGGTTAAGACTCGGGATTTAGTCCTTCGAATCTCCTCGGAGGTGATGGGGACAGCTTCCTCTTTGGCGAGGTAGACATCATCCTCGTCGTCGAACCAGATCCCGTTTACTTGCGGGACAAATGGAGAGATAAGGTGAGAGCAGTCAATCACCTCCCCGGTAAAGATGGCGTGGGAGCTGAAAGGGTTCTCCTTGTTACTGGGCTTATCTCCGGGTAGCGGGATTTTACCGCTTTCGATCAAGTCCTGAATTAAGTGCTTCAGCTTCCAGCACTTCTCGGTATCATGCCCATTGCCCCGGTGGTACTGGCAATAGGCTTGAGCATTGTAGTTCTTGGAGCGTCGTTCGACCGGAACTTTAGGTGTAATCCCCTAGAAATTCTAACGCAATACAGTGGCGGAAACACTGTAGAGTTGGGTTTAAAACACACTAACAAACTATATCTTATTAAAAGAAATGGTAAGTCAATACAAAGGCCACTTTTTACCAAAGGGCTAAAATAAACATCCTTAAAAGGGTTTTCAAAAATCCAGAAGTAACATAATTGATAGAGTAGGATCCATGCTACTCGCTAGCTCACACCCAAAACCCAGCAGCAAATACCTGTCATGTTATAAACATAACAGCCACATCAGTGGGGAGTAACTCGGACGTTCTCCCAGCCATATTATATCATATGAAAAATAATAATATTACTATATCAAAATAGGTAAAATAGAAAATGATTAAAACAATATAGTAACATAAGTTTTTAGCAAAACTTAAAGCGACTGTCAACCTGCAAGTCAAAACCAATCGATAATTATAAAATCCAAAATGGCGTTATGGAAATCAATTAGTGCAACGGAATAGACTTTCACTAGGATCATACTAAACTAGCTTCGAGAACTTAGTCAAAACAAATCAGACGTCGGTCTCTAACTAGGCAACTCAAACAATAACAGGACTGCGTGCAGCGAGGTCCTGGCTTAAGTAATGTACACCCTTCCTGGACACCAACCGTAATCCAGTTCAACCCGACGGCGACTTACACGATGCGATATCTAAGTTTAAGGTCAAAATATACACACTCCTGAACACAAACCATGCTCAGTTCAACGACCAATGTGTCTCAACATAGACACACCAGCTTTATAGTTGATGGCAAAACGTATACCCTAGACTGTATTACCCTACTCGTACACTTGTCCTGATTCTATAACTCCAAAACCGAGTCATTATCGATATTCAAAAATAAATATAATCAATATAAATAATATGAGGATAAAAGGAATAAACATTTTTATGTAAAAAGAAACTTTCTATAAATAGAAACTTACTAATTTTAGAAATTTACTTAAAATAGAAATTTTGTTATAGAAAATACGTAAGTTATTAAAAAATAAGTGAAAATAGCATAAAAACAACATTTCTAATGAAATTGACATTTTATTATTATCGTCGTCATCGTAACTTTAATATATTTCTAAATTCGTTACTCAAAATATAAATAAAATATAATAAGTCACTTTATAGTATTTTATAAATAATTAGGAACTCGAGTTAAAACTATAAATTTTATAAAAGAGATGTTTTAAGAAAATGATATCAAAATTAATTGAGTCGACGAACTTTACAAAATGAAATGAGATTTACAAAGGTTACAAATTATTTTTTTAGCAAATAGTTCAATAATAAATAATACGGGTTTTACTAAAAATAGTCAATTGTAAACCAATAAGAAATTATTAGTGAAAATAGTCTCGACCTAAAAATTTATTTCAAAACAAAATCGACTACTTTCTCATTTATTATTATAAGTCGTGAAACGAAATTAATTTATTGAACAAATATACAAATCTCGATTATAATATAAAAATACGGTTTTGAGTTAAAAATTATAATTTAACAAAATATGACGAAATTATGAAATCGTTATTATTTAGTTACTAGTGTCACGATAACCAACAAAATATTATAACGATCATAAATAATAAAATTACTAACGATTTATAGAATGATATCGAAAGTTCTAAAAATATTGATAAAGGAAACGATTTAAAATAAATAATATTTTAGCAAATAATAAATAGCTAAATTAGAAAATAGAAGTTAAAAATATTTACTACATACTACTACTCAAACATACGATATAAAATCGAGTAACGTCCTAAAGTTACCTTGTGTCTATAGTCGAATTGATCCCGTACATGTCTACTAGCATGGTCCAACCTTCAAATCTTCAATAGCAAACCTTAAACCTTGTGTCGTGAGTTTCTAGTCTTCCAAGTATGCTCCACTACGAAATTCGAGACAAAAAGAAATGGAAACACAGAAATCGGAATAAGGAATGTTGAAAAAGAAAAGAGGTGACCCGGAAACATGGATAATCGTCTACAAAACGAGAAAAGAAAAAGAAATATGGGTAACACCAATGAATGACAAAGAACTAGAGGAATCGAAAAGAGTAGGGGTAAGGAAAACGAAGAGCAGCAGCATAAAGATACATGACATGACGAACAAAAGAAACAAGAGTTCGGGAAATCAACCACCGTTGCAGCAGGCAATCACCAGCAATACTACGAGAACAGCAGCAGTAAACAAGCAGCAAAACCACCAGACGGAAGAACACAACGGAAAGTGAACGGAGGTCAGAAACAAATGACGATTCAAGAGGAACAAAACACGAGGAAACAAAATAACATCACAACAACGATCGCGCAGCAATGTACAGCGAGGAGGAGGGGAAACATCAGCACAAATGTTAAATAGAACAACGAAAGACGCAATAACAACAACATCAACCAAAATTAACAACAACAGCAACAATCGGCGGCGATAAAACAGCAGCAACAAGAGAGCAATAAGAGCGGGCAAGGACAAACCAAAAAGCGGCAGATGTATAAGAAAAGAAGATGAAGACGGAGAAGAGAACGGACAACAGCAGAAGCACGAAGAAACAGAAAGACAAAATGGCAGCAGCAACACGCACAACCGAAATCATCAAACGAATCGACGAAAACGCAGCAACGAGAACGACAAACAACGAACGAAAACAGAAGAGGAAGAATGAAAGAAGGAACGGAAATCATAAGAAGTACCGTACAGCAGCGATCGGAGAAGGCAAAAGAGCCACCGACAGAAGCAGTATAAGATGCAACAGCAGCCGTAGCAATACGCAGCGAAACAGAGCAGCAGCAGCGAAACACAGCGGCAGCAGCGAAGGAGAAAACAGAGAAAAACAGAGGACGGAAAAGCAGCACGATGAAAGATAGCAGATGAAGGGGAAGAAAGAGGAGAACGAGGGGTAGTATGAAGCGGCAGAAGCAGGGAGACGAAAGAGATTGATTGAGTTGATTGAGTAGAATGAAGAGAAGAAGGGGAAACGATGGGATAAGAGGTGAAGCGGTTGAATGAAACCGTAAAGGGGGTTGAAAGCAGATAAGGATGCAAGGGCAAGTGGAGGAGTCAGAGGTTGACAAGTGAAAAAGAATCGAAGGATTAATTAAAAGAATCGGTTAGTTGAAGAACTCCGTAACGATAAGTTAATTGACCCACGAAACCGAGTTAAAATCGAGTCAATAAAATTAATAAATAATCGGGTCGTCGAAAAAAACAAGTAAATTATTCGAGATGGAAACGAATCGTATAGAAGTAGATAATTAGACGATGAAAAGTATTTCCCGATAAATAATAAATCTTCGATCAAGTTACTTAAATTGATTTCTCGAGGAAATGTAATAAATATTTTGATGAAACATAAAATAAATGAGCTTCGACCCGAAAAATAGAAAATTCGAGCTTAAACGTAAATAAATAAAAGAATTTAGAATTTAAATCGTCGAAATAAACTTTCGATAAAATTTAAATTAAATGTATAAAATGAATCGAAACAGAAATAAAAATATGTTTTAAACATAAGAAGACTTTCCGAGTCAACTATAATTTTAGGAGTTTGAAACGATTAAACGATAAATTCGTTTTATAAAATTTTTTGTATTACGAGTTAAATCGTAAAAATAAAATACGAACATAATTTTAATTAAATTTTAATTTATAAAATCAGGGGTGTTACAATCTTCCCCACTAAAAAGAAGTTTCGTCCTCGAAACTTATAAAAATATAAGGATAGAATGGAAAACAAAGTTATATCATTTGAACAAAAAAGGAGAATACCTAACTCGCATCATAATCTCGATTTTTAAAAATTTTACAACTTCAAACGTGATATGAAATCGAAATCGAAGACAAAATTTATTTCAAGAGTTGGGCTCAATTCCCAAAGTTTAAAAGCATTTAAATTAATAAAATCGCAAGTTAAAAATTATTTTATAAAACAATGACGATAAACAATATTTGTAAACGAACTCGAGGGGAAAGAGTACCCAAATATTTTCAAAACAACAGTAAAACGTTTTAATTAATAACTTCGACAATACTTTGTTTAAGACCAAACAAAAATTTGAGAAGTCAAGTTTTGTAGATAGTAAATAAAGATCGAATTAGTTGACAAACATTTTCAAAAACGACAATAAAAACAAAAATTTAGACATACAAAGTTTTTCGAAAATATTAAATCGTTTACATAATAATCTTATAGAAATAAAAATATTAGCGATTATGAAGGTTTTCGTAAAATTAAAACACGCTTGAAAATTGAAACAATTTCGAAATACTTTAAGATAAAATATTAAGGCATTTTGAAATAGATTTAAATATAGATAACTCAAAATTTAAAATTTCACGGAAATCCAAAATTTTAAATTAGCCAAACTTTTCATAACATAATTTCGGGGAAAATAACAAACGGATAAATAGAGTCAGAGTCAATGACAAATCGAAACAGAAATCTTTAAACCCGATAAAGAAGTCAAAGGGATTGGCCGAAGAAGAAGTAGCAGGATTCAAGAAAAGCTAAGGGGAGGACAAATTTGAGAGTCGAATAGAGTTCTCAAGGATTGAAGAATAAACTAACCATCTCGAGATTCCCGGTACGACTCCCACAACACGGTTCCTAATTTTCATCAAAAACCTTAAGTCCAATATTAGGCATTAGGTGGTACTACTCAGTCACAATCACCAAAAATGTCTCACGTGATCCTCCAATCATTCAAACGACACGATACTAATCCACAATTGTATTACAATCTAATCTCATCCATTAAAATTCCAACAGTCATCGAAACACACCGAAACTCGCAATCGATAAGGTTCCTAAATCCAAAGCTCATAAAGTTTGAACTCGAGGTACACCCCAAATTTCTCGAGTAGGGATACTAAACTAGGTCCACCAATTTAACAATGCTCGGGCACGAAAATCCTCAAAAATGATCACCAACGTATTTATACTGCCACAAGTACAGAAGTTGGGAAAGTACAATAAATCCTCGAACACGCTCAAACCTGTAGGTAATGGCGCAAACACTCACATCTTCAAACATGTCATTCAACTAAGGTTCTTGAGAAGTCCATCAAATTTCTAATCACCATGGTGCAACCACAAAATATTTAATGCCTCAACGAAGCCACAATATCGTTGGTCTAAGGTTCTGAACTATAAATCCATCAAGATGATTCGCATTAAGTATTTCTCAAAACAACGCGATAAACAAAACTTTTAATTGTACAATATGTTTCTCTTCATCAAGGCTAACAACAATTTATCCAAGTTAGATCACTCAACTCCAAAGCTCATAGGTTACAACCTTAAACAACGATCAACGATCTAATCCTTAAGAAACACGGATAATCTATGTCAACCAAAATTTCTAACGATATTAATGAAATGTCAATTTCATTAGAAATGTTGTTTTTATGCTATTTTCACTTATTTTAATAACTTACGTATTTTCTGTAACAAAATTTCTATTTTAAGTAAATTTCTAAAATTAGTAAGTTTCTATTTATAGAAAGTTTCTTTTTATATAAAAATGTTTATTCCTTTTATCCTCATATTATTTATATTGATTATATTTATTTTTGAATATCGATAATGACTCGGTTTTGGAGTTATGGAATGAGGACAAGTGTACGGGTAGAGTAATACAGTCTAGGGTATACGTTTTGCCATCAACTATAAAGCTGGTGTGTCTATGTTGAGACACATTGGTCGTTGAACTGAGCATGGTTTGTGTTCAGGAGTGTGTATATTTTGACCTTAAACTTAGATATCGCATCGTGTAAGTCGTCGTCGGGTTGAACTGGATTACGGTTGGTGTCCAGGAGGGGTGTACATTACTTAAGCCAGGACCTCGCTGCACGCAGTCCTGTTATAGTTTGAGTTGCCTAGTTAGAGACCGACGTCTGATTTGTTTTGACTAAGTTCTCGAAGCTAGTTTAGTATGATCCTAGTGAAAGTCTATTCCGTTGCACTAATTGATTTCCATAACGCCATTTTGGATGTTATAATTATCGATTGGTTTTGACTTGCAGGTTGACAGTCGCTTTAAGTTTTGCTAAAAACTTATGTTACTATATTGTTTTAATCGTTTTCTATTTTACCTATTTTGATATAGTAATATTATTATTTTTCATATGATATAATATGGCTGGGAGAACGTCCGAGTTACTCCCCACTGATGTGGCTGTTATATTTATAACATGACAGGTATTTGCTGCTGGGTTTTGGGTGTGAGCTAGCGAGTAGCATGGATCCTACTCTATCAATTATGTTACTTCTGTATTTTTGTAAACCCTTTTAAGGATGTTTATTTTAGCCCTTTGGTAAAAAGTGGCCTTTGTATTGACTTACCATTTCTTTTAATAAGATATAGTTTGTCAGTGTGTTTTAATCCCAAATCTACAGTGTTTCCGCCACTGTATTGCGTTAGAATTTCTAGGGGATTAAAGTTGGTATCAGAGCCAGGTAATCCCCTAGAAATTCTAACGCAATACAGTGACGGAAACACTGTAGAGTCGGGATTAAAACACACTGTAACTATGTCTTAGTAAATTAAATTGGTAAAGTCAAACGTATGCCATACATAAAAATGGCTAAAATTTAAAACAATCCGTAAAAAGGTTTAAACAATCCGTAAGACATAATTATAAAAAGAAAATCAAGCAGGATCCAAGACTGCTCGCTAGCCCACACCCACCGGAAACAAACACGTATACCTGCCATGTTAAAACATAACAGCCACAATCAGTGGGGAGCAACGTCAACGTTCTCCCAGCCGTATAACAGGATTTTAAAACTGTACTTACTACTATAGAAAAATAATAAAAATGGAAAACAGTAAAACATCATATTAAAATAAGTTTTCGGCACAAAACCAAAATATTAAAATGGTTACCGAAGAAACATAAAAATATTTGCCAACCTGCAAACCAATTTATATCGATAATAAATAAAATAATCAAAATGGCGTTATGGATAGGATTAATGTAGAATTTAGACTTTCACTAGGACAATACTAAAATCTAGTTTCGAGAACTTAGTCAAAACAAATCAGACTTTGATCTCTAACTAGGCAACTCAACTATAACAGGACTGCGTGCAGCGAGGTCCTGGTTTAAGTAGTGCACACCCCTCCTGGATACAAACCATACCCAATTCAACCCGACGCGACTTACACGATGCGATATCTAAGTTTAAGGTAAACATACACCCTCCTGAACACAAACCATGCTCAGTTCAACGACCAATGTGTATCAACAAAGACACACCAGCTTTATAGTTGATGGCAAAACGTACAGCCCAGACTATATTACTCTAAACCCACACTTTTCCTTATTCCATAACTCCGAAACAATCCATTATCGATAGTCAAAAGTAAATATAATCAATATAAATGATATGAAGATAAAAATGAATAAACATTTTATATTAAACGGGAAACTTTCCAAAAATAGAAACTTACTTATTTTAGAACCTTACTTAAAATAGAAATAGTCATATAGAAAATACGTAAGTTATTAAAATAAGTGAAATGTATAAAAATAGCATTTCTAATGAAATTAACATTTTATTATTATCGTCGTTATCGTAACTTTATTATATTTCTAAATTCGTTACTCAAAACATAAAGAAATTATTATAAGTCAATATAGAGGATTATAATTCATTACTCAAAACATAAAGAAAATATAATAAGTCAATATGGAGTATTATATAAATAATTAGGAAATCGAGTTAAAATTATAGATTTTAGAAAAGAGATGTTTTAAGAAAAACGATATCAAAATTAATTGAATCAACGAGTTTTATAAATAAAATGAGAGTTACAAAGACTTCAAATTATTTTTAATAAATAGCTTTTATTAATAAATAATACGGATTTTAATAAAAATAGTAAATCGGAAATAATTAGTGAAAATAGTCTCGATTAAAAATATATTTAAAACTAAATCGACTATTTTCTCATTTATTAGTATAAATCATAAAACGTTAATTAATTTATTAAACAAGTGTACAAATCTCGATTATAATATAAAAATACGGTTTTGAGTCAAAAATTATAACTTAACAAAATATGACGAAAATATGAAATCGATATTATTTAGTTACTAGTGTCACGATAATCAACAAAATATTATAACGATCGTAAATAATTAAATTACTAACGATTTATAAAACGATATCGAAAGTTATAAAAATATTTATAAGGCATTCGATTTAAAATTAGTATAATTATCAAATAATAAATAGCTAAAATTAGGAAAACCGAAGTAAAAATATTTACTACATACTACTACTCAAACATACGATATAAAATCGAGTAACGTCCTAAAGTTACCTTAAGTCCAAGTCCGAGTCGAAAGATTCAATGTAGTCACCCTCCGATTGGTCCAAGCTAAAAACCTTCAATAGTAACGTCTTTAAAGTCCAAATTGTAGAATCGATAGTCTTCGTAACGTGATTCACCATGACGATCGAGAAGACAAGGTAAAAGAATGAGACGAGGTGAAACAAAGAGTTAAGATTAATCGTCATAAGACGGAAGAAGAGACTTATGTGACAAACATAAGTCTGAAATGTGAACTTAATCGAGTCAACACGACAAACATAATAGAACATCAGTTGACGTTTATAGGTAGGAAAGCAGCAAGAAACAAAAAAAACAAAAGACGGAGAAGAACAGCAGTAAAACGCATTAGCACGAGTGGAACTACGATGCACACACGTACAGCGAACAGTAGGAGACAGAGTAGCAGGTGCAAGCAGACCGAACAGCCAACGACAAAAAGAAATACGATGGAACAACAACCGTAGCATCGGAATGAGGGAAACGAGACTCTAAGAGCAGAGGAACGAAAAAGAGGTCTCGAAACAAGACAAAAACGAGAAGAACAAAAGAGAATAGAAGAACATAGGGACGGAAAGGAAGCAGACCGAACAGCAACCGAGGGTCACAAAAAACAGCAGCATGATCAAAAATTAGGAGTGATTAATACAAACGCTGCAGCCCGACAACATACAGGGGCGACAATAACAACAGCAGCATCATATACGAAGAAGACAAGAGGAGGAAAGGGAAACGAAGAAGGAAAACAAAGAACAGCAGCAAATCGAGAACGAAAAAGAAGAAGAAATGAAAAATAACATGAAGGAACGAAGAATGAAGGGAAGCCGCATATCGAACAACCATCGCAGGACAAACAAAACAGCAGCGAAACCGAATAGAAAAAGAGAAATGAAAGGCAGAAATGGTAAGTCAATACAAAGGCCACTTTTTACCAAAGGGCTAAAATAAACATCCTTAAAAGGGTTTACAAAAATCCAGAAGTAACATAATTGATAGAGTAGGATCCATGCTACTCACTAGCTCACACCCAAAACCCAGCAGCAAATACCTGTCATGTTATAAACATAACAGCCACATCAGTGGGGAGTAACTCGGACGTTCTCCCAGCCATATTATATCATATGAAAAATAATAATATTACTATATCAAAATAGGTAAAATAGAAAACGATTAAAACAATATAGTAACATAAGTTTTTAGCAAAACTTAAAGCGACTGTCAACCTGTAAGTCAAAACCAATCGATAATTATAAAATCCAAAATGGCGTTATGGAAATCAATTAGTGCAACAGAATAGACTTTCACTAGGATCATACTAAACTAGCTTCGAGAACTTAGTCAAAACAAATCAGACGTCGGTCTCTAACTAGGCAACTCAAACTATAACAGGACTGCGTGCAGCGAGGTCCTGGCTTAAGTAATGTACACCCCTCCTGGACACCAACCGTAATCCAGTTCAACCCGACGGCGACTTACACGATGATGTATCTAAGTTTAAGGTCAAAATATACACACTCCTGAACACAAACCATGCTCAGTTCAACGACCAATGTGTCTCAACATAGACACACCAGCTTTATAGTTGATGGCAAAACGTATATCCTAGGCTGTATTACTCTACCCGTACACTTGTCCTCATTCCATAACTCCAAAACCGAGTCATTATCGATATTCAAAAATAAATATAATCAATATAAATAATATGAGGATAAAAGGAATAAACATTTTTATATAAAAAGAAACTTTCTATAAATAGAAACTTACTAATTTTAGAAATTTACTTAAAATAGAAATTTTGTTATAGCAAATACGTAAGTTATTAAAATAAGTGAAAATAGCATAAAAACAATATTTCTAATGAAATTGACATTTTATTATTATCGTCGTCATCGTAACTTTAATATATTTCTAAATTCATTACTCAAAATATAAATAAAATATAATAAGTCACTTTATAGTATTTTATAAATAATTAAGAACTCGAGTTAAAACTATAAATTTTAGAAAAGAGATGCTTTAAGAAGATGATATCAAAATTAATTGAGTCGACGAACTTTACAAAATGAAATGAGATTTACAAAGGTTACAAATTATTTTTTTAGCAAATAGTTCATTAATAAATAATACGAGTTTTACTAAAAATAGTCAATTGTAAACCAATAAGAAATTATTAGTGAAAATAGTCTCGACCTAAAAATATATTTAAAAACAAAATCGACTACTTTCTCATTTATTATTATAAGTCGTGAAACGAAATTAATTTATTGAACAAATATACAAATCTCGATTATAATATAAAAATACGGTTTAGAGTTAAAAATTATAATTTAACAAAATATGACGAAATTATGAAATCGTTATTATTTAGTTACTAGTGTCACGATAACCAACAAAATGTTATAACGATCATAAATATTAAAATTACTAACGATTTATAGAATGATATCGAAAGTTATAAAAATATTGATAAGGGAAACGATTTAAAATAAATAATATTTTAGCAAATAATAAATAGCTAAATTAGAAAATAGAAGTTAAAAATATTTACTACATACTACTACTCAAACATACGATATAAAATCGAGTAACGTCCTAAAATTACCTTGTGTCTATAGTCGAATTGATCCCGTACATGTCTACTAGCATGGTCCAACCTTCAAATCTTCAATAGCAAGCCTTAAACCTCGTGTCGTGAGTTTCTAGCCTTCCAAGTATGCTCCATTACGAAATTCGAGACAAAAAGAAATGGAAACACAAAAATCGGAATAAGGAATGTTGAAAAAGAAAAGAGGTGACCCGGAAACATGGATAATCGTCTACAAAACGAGAAAAGAAAAAGAAATAGGGGTAACACGAATGAATGACAAAGAACTAGAGGAATCGAAAAGAGTAGGGGTAAGGAAAACGAAGAGCAGCAGCATAAAGATACATGACATGACGAACAAACGAAACAAGAGTTCGGGAAATCAACCACCGTTGCAGCAGGCAATCACCAGCAATACTACGAGAACAGCAGTAGTAAACAAGCAGCAAAACCACCAGACGGAAGAACACAACGGAAAGTGAACGGAGGTCAGAAACGAATGACGATTCAAGAGGAAGAAAACACGAGGCAACAAAATAACAGCACAACAACGATCGCGCAGCAATGTACAGCGAGGAGGAGGGGAAACATCAGCACAAATGTTAAATAGAACAACGAAAGACGCAACAACAACAGCATCAACCAAAATTAACAACAACAGCAACAATCGGCGGCGATAAAACAGCAGCAACAAGAGAGCAATAAGAGCGGGCAAGGACAAACCAAAAAGCGGCAGATGTATAAGAAAAAAAGATGAAGACGGAGAAGAGAACGGACAGCAGCAGAAGCACGAAGAAACAGAAAGACAAAATGGCAGCAGCAACACGCACAACCGAAATCATCAAACGAATCGACGAAAACGCAGCAACGAGAACGACAAATAACGAACGAAAACAGAAGAGGAAGAATGAAAGAAGGAACGGAAATCATAAGAAGTACCGTACAGCAGCGATCGGAGAAGGCAAAAGAGCCACCGACAGAAGCAGTATAAGATGCAACAGCAGCCGTAGCAATACGCAGCGAAACAGAGCAGCAGCAGCGAAACACAGCGGCAGCAGCGAAGGAGAAAACAGAGAAAAACAGAGGACGGAAAAGCAGCACGATGAAAGATAGCAGATGAAGGGGAAGAAAGAGGAGAACGAGGGGTAGTATGAAGCGGCAGAAGCAGGGAGACGAAAGAGATTGATTGAGTTGATTGAGTAGAATGAAGAGAAGAAGGGGAAACGAAGGGATAAGAGGTGAAGCGGTTGAATGAAACCGTAAAGGGGGTTGAAAGCAGATAAGGATGCAAGGGCAAGTGGAGGAGTCAGAGGTTGACAAGTGAAAAAGAATCGAAGGATTAATTAAAAGAATCGGTTAGTTGAAGAACTCCGTAACGATAAGTTAATTGACCCACGAAACCGAGTTAAAATCGAGTCAATAAAATTAATAAATAATCAGGTCGTCGAATAAAACAAGTAAATTATTCGAGATGGAAACGAATCGTATAGAAGTAGATAATTAGACGAAGAAAAGTATTTCCCGATAAATAATAAATCTTCGATCAAGTTATTTAAATTGATTTCTCGAGGAAATGTAATAAATATTTTGACGAAACATAAAATAAATGAGCTTCGACTCGAAAAATAGAAAATTCGAGCTTAAACGTAAATAAATAAAAGAATTTAGAATTTAAATCGTCGAAATAAACTTTCGATAAAATTTAAATTAAATGTATAAAATGAATCGAAACAGAAATAAAAATATGTTTTAAACATAAGAAGACTTTCCGAGTCAACTATAATTTTAGGAGTTTGAAACGATTAAACGATAAATTCGTTTTATAAAATTTTTTGTATTACGAGTTAAATCGTAAAAATAAAATACGAACATAATTTTAATTAAATTTTAATTTATAAAATCAGGGGTGTTACAATCTTCCCCACTAAAAAGAAGTTTCGTCCTCGAAACTTATAAAAATATAAGGATAGAATGGAAAACAAATTTATATCATTTGAACAAAAAAGGAGAATACCTAACTCGCATCATAATCTCGATTTTTAAAAATTTTACAACTTCAAACGTGATATGAAATCGAAATCGAAGACAAAATTTATTTCAAGAGTTGGGCTCAATTCCCAAAGTTTAAAAGCATTTAAATTAATAAAATCGCAAGTTAAAAATTATTTTATAAAACAATGACGATAAACAATATTTGTAAACGAACTCGAGGGGAAAGAGTACCCAAATATTTTCAAAACAACAGTAAAACGTTTTAATTAATAACTTCGACAATACTTTGTTTAAGACCAAACAAAAATTTGAGAAGTCAAGTTTTGTAGATAGTAAATAAAGATCGAATTAGTTGACAAACATTTTCAAAAACGACAATAAAAACAAAAATTTAGACATACAAAGTTTTTCGAAAATATTAAATCGTTTACATAATAATCTTATAGAAATAAAAATATTAGCGATTATGAAGGTTTTCGTAAAATTAAAACACGCTTGAAAATTGAAACAATTTCGAAATACTTTAAGATAAAATATTAAGGCATTTTGAAATAGATTTAAATATAGATAACTCAAAATTTAAAATTTCACGGAAATCCAAAATTTTAAATTAGCCAAACTTTTCATAACATAATTTCGGGGAAAATAACAAACGGATAAATAGAGTCAGAGTCAATGACAAATCGAAACAGAAATCTTTAAACCCGATAAAGAAGTCAAAGGGATTGGCCGAAGAAGAAGTAGCAGGATTCAAGAAAAGCTAAGGGGAGGACAAATTTGAGAGTCGAATAGAGTTCTCAAGGATTGAAGAATAAACTAACCATCTCGAGATTCCCGGTACGACTCCCACAACACGGTTCCTAATTTTCATCAAAAACCTTAAGTCCAATATTAGGCATTAGGTGGTACTACTCAGTCACAATCACCAAAAATGTCTCACGTGATCCTCCAATCATTCAAACGACACGATACTAATCCACAATTGTATTACAATCTAATCTCATCCATTAAAATTCCAACAGTCATCGAAACACACCGAAACTCGCAATCGATAAGGTTCCTAAATCCAAAGCTCATAAAGTTTGAACTCGAGGTACACCCCAAATTTCTCGAGTAGGGATACTAAACTAGGTCCACCAATTTAACAATGCTCGGGCACGAAAATCCTCAAAAATGATCACCAACGTATTTATACTGCCACAAGTACAGAAGTTGGGAAAGTACAATAAATCCTCGAACACGCTCAAACCTGTAGGTAATGGCGCAAACACTCACATCTTCAAACATGTCATTCAACTAAGGTTCTTGAGAAGTCCATCAAATTTCTAATCACCATGGTGCAACCACAAAATATTTAATGCCTCAACGAAGCCACAATATCGTTGGTCTAAGGTTCTGAACTATAAATCCATCAAGATGATTCGCATTAAGTATTTCTCAAAACAACGCGATAAACAAAACTTTTAATTGTACAATATGTTTCTCTTCATCAAGGCTAACAACAATTTATCCAAGTTAGATCACTCAACTCCAAAGCTCATAGGTTACAACCTTAAACAACGATCAACGATCTAATCCTTAAGAAACACGGATAATCTATGTCAACCAAAATTTCTAACGATATTAATGAAATGTCAATTTCATTAGAAATGTTGTTTTTATGCTATTTTCACTTATTTTAATAACTTACGTATTTTCTGTAACAAAATTTCTATTTTAAGTAAATTTCTAAAATTAGTAAGTTTCTATTTATAGAAAGTTTCTTTTTATATAAAAATGTTTATTCCTTTTATCCTCATATTATTTATATTGATTATATTTATTTTTGAATATCGATAATGACTCGGTTTTGGAGTTATGGAATGAGGACAAGTGTACGGGTAGAGTAATACAGTCTAGGGTATACGTTTTGCCATCAACTATAAAGCTGGTGTGTCTATGTTGAGACACATTGGTCGTTGAACTGAGCATGGTTTGTGTTCAGGAGTGTGTATATTTTGACCTTAAACTTAGATATCGCATCGTGTAAGTCGTCGTCGGGTTGAACTGGATTACGGTTGGTGTCCAGGAGGGGTGTACATTACTTAAGCCAGGACCTCGCTGCACGCAGTCCTGTTATAGTTTGAGTTGCCTAGTTAGAGACCGACGTCTGATTTGTTTTGACTAAGTTCTCGAAGCTAGTTTAGTATGATCCTAGTGAAAGTCTATTCCGTTGCACTAATTGATTTCCATAACGCCATTTTGGATGTTATAATTATCGATTGGTTTTGACTTGCAGGTTGACAGTCGCTTTAAGTTTTGCTAAAAACTTATGTTACTATATTGTTTTAATCGTTTTCTATTTTACCTATTTTGATATAGTAATATTATTATTTTTCATATGATATAATATGGCTGGGAGAACGTCCGAGTTACTCCCCACTGATGTGGCTGTTATATTTATAACATGACAGGTATTTGCTGCTGGGTTTTGGGTGTGAGCTAGCGAGTAGCATGGATCCTACTCTATCAATTATGTTACTTCTGTATTTTTGTAAACCCTTTTAAGGATGTTTATTTTAGCCCTTTGGTAAAAAGTGGCCTTTGTATTGACTTACCATTTCTTTTAATAAGATATAGTTTGTCAGTGTGTTTTAATCCCAAATCTACAGTGTTTCCGCCACTGTATTGCGTTAGAATTTCTAGGGGATTAAAGTTGGTATCAGAGCCAGGTAATCCCCTAGAAATTCTAACGCAATACAGTGACGGAAACACTGTAGAGTCGGGATTAAAACACACTGTAACTATGTCTTAGTAAATTAAATTGGTAAAGTCAAACGTATGCCATACATAAAAATGGCTAAAATTTAAAACAATCCGTAAAAAGGTTTAAACAATCCGTAAGACATAATTATAAAAAGAAAATCAAGCAGGATCCAAGACTGCTCGCTAGCCCACACCCACCGGAAACAAACACGTATACCTGCCATGTTAAAACATAACAGCCACAATCAGTGGGGAGCAACGTCAACGTTCTCCCAGCCGTATAACAGGATTTTAAAACTGTACTTACTACTATAGAAAAATAATAAAAATGGAAAACAGTAAAACATCATATTAAAATAAGTTTTCGGCACAAAACCAAAATATTAAAATGGTTACCGAAGAAACATAAAAATATTTGCCAACCTGCAAACCAATTTATATCGATAATAAATAAAATAATCAAAATGGCGTTATGGATAGGATTAATGTAGAATTTAGACTTTCACTAGGACAATACTAAAACCTAGTTTCGAGAACTTAGTCAAAACAAATCAGACTTTGATCTCTAACTAGGCAACTCAACTATAACAGGACTGCGTGCAGCGAGGTCCTGGTTTAAGTAGTGCACACCCCTCCTGGATACAAACCATACCCAATTCAACCCGACGCGACTTACATGATGCGATATCTAAGTTTAAGGTAAACATACACCCTCCTGAACACAAACCATGCTCAGTTCAACGACCAATGTGTATCAACAAAGACACACCAGCTTTATAGTTGATGGCAAAACGTACAGCCCAGACTATATTACTCTAAACCCACACTTTTCCTTATTCCATAACTCCGAAACAATCCATTATCGATAGTCAAAAGTAAATATAATCAATATAAATGATATGAAGATAAAAATGAATAAACATTTTATATTAAACGGGAAACTTTCCAAAAATAGAAACTTACTTATTTTAGAACCTTACTTAAAATAGAAATAGTCATATAGAAAATACGTAAGTTATTAAAATAAGTGAAATGTATAAAAATAGCATTTCTAACGAAATTAACATTTTATTATTATCGTCGTTATCGTAACTTTATTATATTTCTAAATTCGTTACTCAAAACATAAAGAAAATATAATAAGTCAATATGGAGTATTATATAAATAATTAGGAAATCGAGTTAAAATTATAGATATTAGAAAAGAGATGTTTTAAGAAAAACGATATCAAAATTAATTGAATCAACGAGTTTTATAAATAAAATGAGAGTTACAAAGACTTCAAATTATTTTTAATAAATAGCTTTTATTAATAAATAATACGGATTTTAATAAAAATAGTAAATCGGAAATAATTAGTGAAAATAGTCTCGATTAAAAATATATTTAAAACTAAATCGACTATTTTCTCATTTATTAGTATAAATCATAAAACGTTAATTAATTTATTAAACAAGTGTACAAATCTCGATTATAATATAAAAATACGGTTTTGAGTCAAAAATTATAACTTAACAAAATATGACGAAAATATGAAATCGATATTATTTAGTTACTAGTGTCACGATAATCAACAAAATATTATAACGATCGTAAATAATTAAATTACTAACGATTTATAAAACGATATCGAAAGTTATAAAAATATTTATAAGGCATACGATTTAAAATTAGTATAATTATCAAATAATAAATAGCTAAAATTAGGAAAACCGAAGTAAAAATATTTACTACATACTACTACTCAAACATACGATATAAAATCGAGTAACGTCCTAAAGTTACCTTAAGTCCAAGTCCGAGTCGAAAGATTCAATGTAGTCACCCTCCGATTGGTCCAAGCTAAAAACCTTCAATAGTAACGTCTTTAAACTCCAAATTGTAGAATCGATAGTCTTCGTAACGTGATTCACCATGACGATCGAGAAGACAAGGTAAAAGAATGAGACGAGGTGAAACAAAGAGTTAAGATTAATCGTCATAAGACGGAAGAAGAGACTTATGTGACAAACATAAGTCTGAAATGTGAACTTAATCGAGTCAACACGAGAAACATAATAGAACATCAGTTGACGTTTATAGGTAGGAAAGCAGCAAGAAACAAAAAAAAACAAAAGACGGAGAAGAACAGCAGTAAAACGCATTAGCACGAGTGGAACTACGATGCACACACGTACAGCGAACAGTAGGAGACAGAGTAGCAGGTGCAAGCAGACCGAACAGCCAACGACAAAAAGAAATACGACGGAACAGCAACCGTAGCATCGGAATGAGGGAAACGAGACTCTAAGAGCAGAGGAACGAAAAAGAGGTCTCGAAACAAGACAAAAACGAGAAGAACAAAAGAGAATAGAAGAACATAGGGACGGAAAGGAAGCAGACCGAACAGCAACCGAGGGTCACAAAAAACAGCAGCATGATCAAAAATTAGGAGTGATTAATCACAAACACTGCAGCCCGACAACATACAGGGGCGACAATAACAACAGCAGCATCATATACGAAGAAGACAAGAGGAGGAAAGGGAAACGAAGAAGGAAAACAAAGAACAGCAGCAAATCGAGAACGAAAAAGAAGAAGAAATGAAAAATAACATGAAGGAACGAAGAATGAAGGGAAGCCGCATATCGAACAACCACCGCAGGACAAACAAAACAGCAGTGAAACCGAATAGAAAAAGAGAAATGAAAGGCAGAAATGGTAAGTCAATACAAAGGCCACTTTTTACCAAAGGGCTAAAATAAACATCCTTAAAAGGGTTTACAAAAATCCAGAAGTAACATAATTGATAGAGTAGGATCCATGCTACTCACTAGCTCACACCCAAAACCCAGCAGCAAATACCTGTCATGTTATAAACATAACAGCCACATCAGTGGGGAGTAACTCGGACGTTCTCCCAGCCATATTATATCATATGAAAAAAAATAATATTACTATATCAAAATAGGTAAAATAGAAAACGATTAAAACAATATAGTAACATAAGTTTTTAGCAAAACTTAAAGCGACTGTCAACCTGTAAGTCAAAACCAATCGATAATTATAAAATCCAAAATGGCGTTATGGAAATCAATTAGTGCAACAGAATAGACTTTCACTAGGATCATACTAAACTAGCTTCGAGAACTTAGTCAAAACAAATCAGACGTCGGTCTCTAACTAGGCAACTCAAACTATAACAGGACTGCGTGCAGCGAGGTCCTGGCTTAAGTAATGTACACCCCTCCTGGACACCAACCGTAATCCAGTTCAACCCGACGGCGACTTACACGATGCGATATCTAAGTTTAAGGTCAAAATATACACACTCCTGAACACAAACCATGCTCAGTTCAACGACCAATGTGTCTCAACATAGACACACCAGCTTTATAGTTGATGGCAAAACGTATATCCTAGGCTGTATTACTCTACCCGTACACTTGTCCTCATTCCATAACTCCAAAACCGAGTCATTATCGATATTCAAAAATAAATATAATCAATATAAATAATATGAGGATAAAAGGAATAAACATTTTTATATAAAAAGAAACTTTCTATAAATAGAAACTTACTAATTTTAGAAATTTACTTAAAATAGAAATTTTGTTATAGCAAATACGTAAGTTATTAAAATAAGTGAAAATAGCATAAAAACAATATTTCTAATGAAATTGACATTTTATTATTATCGTCATCATCGTAACTTTAATATATTTCTAAATTCGTTACTCAAAATATAAATAAAATATAATAAGTCACTTTATAGTATTTTGTAAATAATTAGGAACTCGAGTTAAAACTATAA
This sequence comes from Agrostemma githago, assembly GCA_958450325.1. NCBI lineage: Eukaryota > Viridiplantae > Streptophyta > Magnoliopsida > Caryophyllales > Caryophyllaceae > Agrostemma > Agrostemma githago. Next base: position 34,471,754 of record OY288261.1, read on the forward strand.
ATTTTAGAAAAGAGATGCTTTAAGAAAATGATATCAAAATTAATTGAGTCGACGAACTTTACAAAATGAAATGAGATTTACAAAGGTTACAAATTATTTTTTTAGCAAATAGTTCATTAATAAATAATACGAGTTTTACTAAAAATAGTCATTGTAAACCAATAAGAAATTATTAGTGAAAATAGTCTCGACCTAAAAATATATTTAAAAACAAAATCGACTACTTTCTCATTTATTATTATAAGTCGTGAAACGAAATTAATTTATTGAATAAATATACAAATCTCGATTATAATATAAAAATACGATTTTGAGTTAAAAATTATAATTTAACAAAATATGACGAAATTATGAAATCGTTATTATTTAGTTACTAGTGTCACGATAACCAACAAAATATTATAACGATCATAAATAATAAAATTACTAACGATTTATAGAATGATATCGAAAGTTATAAAAATATTAATAAGGGAAACGATTTAAAATAAATAATATTTTAGCAAATAATAAATAGCTAAATTAGAAAATAGAAGTTAAAAATATTTACTACATACTACTACTCAAACATACGATATAAAATCGAGTAACGTCCTAAAATTACCTTGTGTCTATAGTCGACTTGATCCCGTACATGTCTACTAGCATGGTCCAACCTTCAAATCTTCAATAGCAAGCCTTAAACCTTGTGTCGTGAGTTTCTAGCCTTCCAAGTATGCTCCACTACGAAATTCGAGACAAAAAGAAATGGAAACACAGAAATCGGAATAAGGAATGTTGAAAAAGAAAAGAGGTGACCCGGAAACATGGATAATCGTCTACAAAACGAGAAAAGAAAAAGAAATAGGGGTAACACGAATGAATGACAAAGAACTAGAGGAATCGAAAAGAGTAGGGGTAAGGAAAACGAAGAGCAGCAGCATAAAGATACATGACATGACGAACAAACGAAACAAGAGTTCGGGAAATCAACCACCGTTGCAGCAGGCAATCACCAGCAATACTACGAGAACAGCAGCAGTAAACAAGCAGCAAAACCACCAGACGGAAGAACACAACGGAAAGTGAACGGAGGTCAGAAACGAATGACGATTCAAGAGGAAGAAAACACGAGGCAACAAAATAACAGCACAACAACGATCGCGCAGCAATGTACAGCGAGGAGGAGGGGAAACATCAGCACAAATGTTAAATAGAACAACGAAACACGCAACAACAACAGCATCAACCAAAATTAACAACAACAGCAACAATCGGCGGCGATAAAACAGCAGCAACAAGAGAGCAATAAGAGCGGGCAAGGACAAACCAAAATGCGGCAGATGTATAAGAAAAGAAGATGAAGACGGAGAAGAGAACGGACAGCAGCAGAAGCACGAAGAAACAGAAAGACAAAATGGCAGCAGCAACACGCACAACCGAAATCATCAAACGAATCGACGAAAACGCAGCAGCGAGAACGACAAACAACGAACGAAAATGATAAGTGTCACTTGTAGTGCCTATTTCGTAGTGTTTTGGTCCCGTTTTCCTTGTAGAATCGCTCCTTGGGAGCGGTTTAGGGGCTTCTTATGCTTCCTTTAGTTCGTTTCAGGTTCCCGAGACCGAATTGGAAGAGTTGGAGCGATTCCGACTCGATACATACACATTTTGGAGCCAACGAAGCTAAGGAACGATGACTCGATGCCTTGGAATCGACCCCGAGACCTTGGGACCCAATTCCGAGCCTCCGAGACCCGATCCCGAGTCCCGAGAATCGATGGGAAGCCCATGAGAACCAAGGAGGGGCCAAAAAGTTCATATTGGAGGCCTACAAGACTCATCCCGGACGGGTATGGCCTCATCCCGTCCGGGATGAAGGAGGAACAAAGAGCAGCTACTGGAGGGTGTTCCGGATCGGGAACAGGAAATCCCGATCGGGAATCCCCACAATCCCGATCGGGAATTACCTTCCCGACCGGGAAATGCCCCAGCTCACCCGCCTTCAATTCCTTTCTTCTCCTTTCATTCTTAAACCCTATATATACCCTTCCTCTTGGAATAAGACGTGAAGGGAGGTTATCTCCTTAAAACCCTAGACTACTTTAGGTTAGATTAGATTAGATTAGTGTAGATTAGTCGATAATTAGTAGTTAATCTTAGATTAGTATTTGTATTAAGGGAATTCTTCAAGATCTTCTCCAAGCCTGACAACCTTGGATGTTTGTTTTGGGTTTTCTTCATTAATGCAAGTTTTGTTCTTTCTCCTTCATTATTTTGGTATAATCTCTTCCTTTTCCCCTTAATCTTTATTTATGTTATTCAAGTTTCAATCTTTGATTGTAGTTAATAGTTTTCACTAGTTTGTTTATGTTTGTTTTGTTTCTTATGATGATTCTCCATGTTAGTGTTAGTTGTAGTTGAATTATGTTAGAGTAGTGTTCTTGCTAGGGTTAGTAAGGTGATTAGGGTGTTGATTGGGTGATTAAGGGTTGGTTAGAGATGTTGGTGGAAGATTTGGGTTTCCTCTTGTTTGATGCACATCACATGTTTGTTGAATTGCTTGAATGACTAAGTATGTACGAATGCTTGTTTTCTTGCCTTTCTTTGTGGGTGTTAGTTTGTTGTGGGTTCGGTCCCCTCACTAAGTTGCGAGAGCCCGGTGAGGACGACCCCTAGGCCGGTCTAAGTTGCGAGAGCCCGGATTCGACCTAGGATCATAGCGCGCTAGAACCCCGAGTGTGTTGTGTGTCGCCGAGATGGGTTCTAGGTGGAACCTCTAGGTGAGTCTAAGACGCGAGAGCCCGGACCAACCTAGATTACCCTACTACCTCCTTCACTCTAGTCCTCCCTTGACCATTCCATTGCCCCTTTGACCCCGACCTAATCCTAGCCCGTTCTCCTTAGTCGTTCTTCTTAGTTATAGCCTAGTCTTCTCCCCTTCTTCTCATTCTCTAGTTTAGCTCGTTGACTTAGTCTCGTATTTGGGCCGACCTAGTCTAGACGCCTCTTACCGTCCCCGTGGATTCGACCCGACTTACCCTATCTACCCTAGTTAGGATTAACCGGTTATATTATTGACGGTTGGGATTCCACGACAAATCCTTTCCATCAATTTGGCGCCGTTGCCGGGGACGGTGCTAGTTTGGACTTTGTTTTCCTATTTGCTTGACTAAGTCTTTGTGTTTGTGTTTTTTTTTCTTTTGGTTACTTTGCTTCTTGTGTGTGTGCGGTTTATTTCTCTCTTGTCTAGTGCCCAAAAAGCACTAGACTTCTCACGTTTGTTCTTAGTCTACAGTTTGTGCTTAGAGGCGGTAATTATCTTCTTCTTGCAACTCAGAGCCGCTTAAACGGACGGTTGCTAGAATGAGTGGTTTCCAACCGGGTATGGACTACGATTTTCGAGCAAGCATGGGGTTTGATCTAAACTCCACACACTCGGGAGCCGATATGAGCTACCACTCTTCTTCCATGAACCAAGGGTATGACATGACGTCCCCCTACCACTATCAAGCTTCTTGGGGTAATCAAGATGGGTATGATCCTCAAGATTATGAAAACGGCTACCAACAAGTGGACGATTATAACTCCTACGATCATGGTGGCTATTACTCAAGCTATGATTGTGAACCCACCATGTTCAATCAAGATCCACCTTATGGAAGCCAATACCCTCAAGACCCACAATATTACCCTCCACCCCAACCTTGCTACCAACAATATGATGCCCCACCCCATGGGTATCATCAAGATTTTCAAGGAGCTTTACAAGACTCCAATGACCACCAATCGCTAAACTTGGAGTTGCATCAATCGATTCTTCAAATGCAAAAAGACCGACAAGAAATGGCCATCCAAACGAAAAAGAATTATGAACTCTTGGCCAAGCTCCAAAGGGAAATTGAAGAAGTTCAATCGTCTACCCAAAAAGAGACGAATGAGGATGTGACTCTTGGTGAAGGCAACATTGGTGAAGAATTGGAGGAGGATAGTGAGTGGGATGGTTTGGTGGAGTTTGTAGAGTTGTTGGGTGAAATTGTGAGCCTCGAGTTGCCCTTGTCCGAGAATGTGGATAAGCATCAAGAGCCCCTAGAAAGTGAGCCAAGCAATGACTTGGAGGAGATTGAAATAGCCGGTAGAAGTTTCGATCCTATCCTCCAAGATGATGTGGGGCCGAGTGATGAAGATGGGGAGCCACAACTTGAGGAAAGTGTGGGGGTGTGCAATGAAGAGATGGGGCCAAAAACGCTTTTTGTGCCTTGTTTCTTGGAGATGAAGCTTGCTTGTGATTGGAGGCAATGCTTAGGGAAGAAGAGATCGGTTGAGCTCCTAGGATGGAGAGACCCCGGAGACTACTATGAAGATGATGTCGGGTCTTGGGATTCCTACTTCTTGCCTCCTCCTTGGAGGCCGTGGAGGTCGGTTAAGCTCGAGCGCTTCTTGGGCCTTCACTATGATGTCGGTAGCGCGTTCGACTTGCTCCTCCATGCCCTTGAGGGCTACGGTTGAAGAAGAATCCACCATCCTAGGTTTGACGGAGTTCCTAAAAGAACCGTCATGTTGTATATTCCCCTCCTCTTCTTCTTTAGAATACTTGTCCTTGTATTTGTGTGTTTTCTTCTCTTGATTTTTGTTTGTTTTTGTGAAGCTCTTGTAATTGATTTGGTATTTTGATGAGCGATGTGAGGGAGTGAATTTGATGTGTAGTTTGAGTTTATTGTGATAGGTGCAATGAAGATGACTCCTTGAGAGGATTGGTTATCGATATAGCTCTCATATCATGCCACCCATGCACCTCATTTTCATACCTTCATCTCATTCCTCCATACTTTAGACCGATATTCACATCAAATACCACCCCCCCTTCACACCTTTACCACCTCTATCATGCGGTATTATCGAGAATGAAGAGGAATACCAATGAAGAAGACAAGCTTTGTGCCAATTTTGAATCATGAGGTGATGGAGCGAGTGAGTTGCTAACCGATCGGTATAGCAACTATCCTTTCTTTTCCATCTTTTATAGCTTGTCTCCCTTTGCATGTCCCCCTTCCCCTTATATTTGTGTCATGGTAGCCCTCGGGGCCTAGGTATTGGTTGCTCTTGACTCTCGATGAGCAAGTATGGGGAGTATGGCCACTACTACTCACACAAGCATCGAGAGTCGTTTCAAAACCCAAATTTTATAAGTTTTTCACTCTTTTTTTTTTTTAGGATTTAGTCGGATTTAGGCGGAATCCGGGCTAGGTGACTTGATTACACCTAGCCCTCCCCTCCCATTTCCTTTTATTTCCTTCTTTTTATTTCTTCCCCATCCATATCTTTTTCTTGTCTCGGCCCATGGTGACTTGACTACACCCCGGCCGGACACCTTCTACCCTTTTCTTCGCTTTATTTTTGTTTTTTTTTAGTTTTATTTTCGTAGTTTCTTTTCTTTTTCTTTTGTCTCTCTGCACACTACGATCGAGCATGAGGACATGGCTCGATTTAAGTGTGGGGGAGCGATATTCTAGTATAGTTAGTTTTATTTTCGTAGTTTTTCCGAAAAAAATCTTAAAAACCATAAAAATTTGAAATTTTTTCATAAAAATCAAAAAGATTTTTCTTTTGTGTGTTTTCATTTTGTGTCCTTGTGTCGTATATTTGTTTGTGTGCGTGTTTTGCCTCCCTTTGTCCTTATAGGTTACTTTAATCGCCAATGACTTTGGAAAGCTCTAAAGACTTCCGGTAACATCTTATCCCTTTTTCTTCTTTATCTCTTATGGAGTTTGGAGGAGATTGTGATGTTGTGTGCTCGGGTGGAGCTTTGTGCATATTGGTGGGTGATTTGGTGACTTGTTTGGATGATCGGGGTGGTGTTTGTGTTGCGTTTGTTATATGTTGTTTTGTTATGTTTTGTTTTTGTTGCCTTTGTTTCTTTTTCTTTCGTTCGTTTTCGTCTTGTCGTTGTTTTGTGTGTATTTGTGTCTTGTATGTAAATGGTTTTCGAAAACCCGGTTTAGAGGCTAGTGTGTAAGTAGATACTTTCCCTTCCTAGTAGTATAAATCGAGTCTTGGACTTTAATCTAGTAGAATGACCCTAAATCAATGAGTTCGTTGGTCCTTTATCTCGAGTCCACCTAGCTTACTAGGAATTTACTACGGGATTTGCACTTTTGACCATTATGACCACCCACGGTGTGAAAAGGCCTTGGTTACCGAGTCTCGCCCCCTAGGTGACCGTGTTTAGGATTGTTTGATTAGTCCAAGTTATCCACTTTTTGTGGGTTTGAAGAGGGATCGCGACCCTCGACTCACTCATTTCCCTACCTCCTACACATATCCACACAATAAAATGCAAATTGTTGATTCTCCCTTTCTTGTTATTCAATGAAAATGCCAAAAATGTCAAATCTTGCCAAAAGGGCAAAGAAAAAAAAAAGAAAAAAATGAAAGAAAGAAAAGAATGAAGAAAAAGAAAAGGCACAAATGCCAAAAAGAAAATAGAAAAGAAGGAAAAAGAAATGGCATGGCAAAACAAAGCAAAAACGTCAAAAGGAAAGAAAATGCCAAAAGAAAACTCGTCTCACAAAAAGATATCCTCTCAAAATAAGCCTTTTTCTGACTTTTGCCGTGAAGAGCCTACCAAAGGACCGAGTCCCTAGGAAGGATGATAGCGGCATTAGTCGGTCTTCCCTCATTTTGCATGTTTTCCACCTTTTTACTTGGACTAGTTAGGCGGTTTTAGACATGGGACGACCCTCTTGGCTCACGCTAAAGGGGGCGGGGCCTCACTTACCTACAGTGTCGACTAACACTGTGGTTCCTCACTTTTCCACTCCGCCGATCGTCCCGTAGTACGTTTTTAGAAAGTTAGGAGGACCTAGGTAAGTTACCAACGTTTTTGTTGCTTTATCGTCATACTATTAGGGTTTAGTCCACCTTGGTTTGTATTGCTAGCTTGGGAACGTAGTCACTTACCTCGAGTCCTAAACCGGTGCCTCTTTCACCGCTTTTAGAGGGAAGCGGTATTTCTTTTGTTTTGGGTGCAACCGATTATGTGTTTGTGTGTGTGTGTTTGTTTGTTTATGTGTTTTGTGTCCGGTTGCATCCACAGTTTTGTCGCAAGACCCAACTTGCCTTGCGGAGTGCACTTGTCCTCTAAGTGCACTCGCGTGAGTTGAAGGGGCGTAGGGTGCGCTAATACCCACTCGGATAGTTTAGTAGTAGTATGTGCTTACTCGAGGGCGAGTAAGGGTTAAGTGTGGGGGAGTTGATAAGTGTCACTTGTAGTGCCTATTTCGTAGTGTTTTGGTCCCGTTTTCCTTGTAGAATCGCTCCTTGGGAGCGGTTTAGGGGCTTCTTATGCTTCCTTTAGTTCGTTTCAGGTTCCCGAGACCGAATTGGAAGAGTTGGAGCGATTCCGACTCGATACATACACATTTTGGAGCCAACGAAGCTAAGGAACGATGACTCGATGCCTTGGAATCGACCCCGAGACCTTGGGACCCAATCCCGAGCCTCCGAGACCCGATCCCGAGTCCCGAGAATCGATGGGAAGCCCATGAGAACCAAGGAGGGGCCAAAAAGTTCATATTGGAGGCCTACAAGACTCATCCCGGACGGGTATGGCCTCATCCCGTCCGGGATGAAGGAGGAACGAAGAGCAGCTACTGGAGGGTGTTCCGGATCGGGAACAGGAAATCCCGATCGGGAATCCCCACAATCCCGATCGGGAATTACCTTCCCGACCGGGAAATGCCCCAGCTCACCCGCCTTCAATTCCTTTCTTCTCCTTTCATTCTTAAACCCTATATATACCCTTCCTCTTGGAATAAGACGTGAAGGGAGGTTATCTCCTTAAAACCCTAGACTACTTTAGGTTAGATTAGATTAGATTAGTGTAGATTAGTCGATAATTAGTAGTTAATCTTAGATTAGTATTTGTATTAAGGGAATTCTTCAAGATCTTCTCCAAGCCTGACAACCTTGGATGTTTGTTTTGGGTTTTCTTCATTAATGCAAGTTTTGTTCTTTCTCCTTCATTAGTTTGGTATAATCTCTTTCTTTTCCCCTTAATCTTTATTTATGTTATTCAAGTTTCAATCTTTGATTGTAGTTAATAGTTTTCACTAGTTTGTTTATGTTTGTTTTGTTTCTTATGATGATTCTCCATGTTAGTGTTAGTTGTAGTTGGATTATGTTAGAGTAGTGTTCTTGCTAGGGTTATTAAGGTGATTAGGGTGTTGATTGGGTGATTAAGGGTTGGTTAAAGATGTTGGTGGAAGATTTGGGTTTCCTCTTGTTTGATGCACATCACATGTTTGTTGAATTGCTTGAATGACTAAGTATGTACGAATGCTTGTTTTCTTGCCTTTCTTTGTGGGTGTTAGTTTGTTGTGGGTTCGGTCCCCTCACTAAGTTGCGAGAGCTCGGTGAGGACGACCCCTAGGCCGGTCTAAGTTGCGAGAGCCCGGATTCGACCTAGGATCATAGCGCGCTAGAACCCCGAGTGTGTTGTGTGTCGCCGAGATGGGTTCTAGGTGGAACCTCTAGGTGAGTCTAAGACGCGAGAGCCCGGACCAACCTAGATTACCCTACTACCTCCTTCACTCTAGTCCTCCCTTGACCATTCCGTTGCCCCTTTGACCCCGATCTAATCCTAGCCCGTTCTCCTTAGTCTTTCTTCTTAGTTATAGCCTAGTCTTCTCCCCTTCTTCTCATTCTCTAGTTTAGCTCGTTGACTTAGTCTCGTATTTGGGCCGACCTAGTCTAGACGCCTCTTACCGTCCCCGTGGATTCGACCCGACTTACCCTATCTACCCTAGTTAGGATTAACCGGTTATATTATTGACGGTTGGGATTCCACGACAAATCCTTCCCATCAGAAAACAGAAGAGGAAGAATGAAAGAAGGAACGGAAATCATAAGAAGTACCGTACAGCAGCGATCGGAGAAGGCAAAAGAGCCACCGACAGAAGCAGTATAAGATGCAACAGCAGCCGTAGCAATACGCAGCGAAACAGAGCAGCAGCAGCGAAACACAGTGGCAGCAGCGAAGGACAAAACAGAGAAAAATAGAGGACGGAAAAGCAGCACGATGAAAGATAGCAGATGAAGGGGAAGAAAGAGGAGAACGAGGGGTAGTATGAAGCGGCAGAAGCAGGGAGACGAAAGAGATTGATTGAGTTGATTGAGTAGAATGAAGAGAAGAAGGGGAAACGAAGGGATAAGAGGTGAAGCGGTTGAATGAAACCGTAAAGGGGGTTGAAAGCAGATAAGGATGCAAGGGCAAGTGGAGGAGTCAGAGGTTGACAAGTGAAAAAGAATCGAAGGATTAATTAAAAGAATCGGTTAGTTGAAGAACTCCGTAACGATAAGTTAATTGACCCACGAAACCGAGTTAAAATCGAGTCAATAAAATTAATAAATAATCGGGTCGTCGAATAAAACAAGTAAATTATTCGAGATGGAAACGAATCGTATAGAAGTAGATAATTAGACGATGAAAAGTATTTCCCGATAAATAATAAATCTTCGATCAAGTTACTTAAATTGATTTCTCGAGGAAATGTAATAAATATTTTGACGAAACATAAAATAAATGAGCTTCGACCCGAAAAATAGAAAATTCGAGCTTAAACGTAAATAAATAAAAGAATTTAGAATTTAAATCGTTGAAATAAACTTTCGATAAAATTTAAATTAAATGTATAAAATGAATCGAAACAGAAATAAAAATATGTTTTAAACATAAGAAGACTTTCCGAGTCAACTATAATTTTAGGAGTTTGAAACGATTAAACGATAAATTCGTTTTATAAATTTTTTTGTTTTACGAGTTAAATCGTAAAAATAAAATACGAACATAATTTTAATTAAATTTTAATTTATAAAATCAGGGTTGTTACATCAGGAGTTGGGCCTATCGGTTGGATTAGGCCTTTCGAAGATAGCCTTTGTTAGGCATAAGTATAGGTAGTACCTATATCAGTAAAAACCCGAGGTAGGGTGTTCTTCTTGGACGGGGCATCTAGTAGATTAACCGCGTCGAAAATGCTACGGGTAGCAGCTTGGGGCTTGGTAGTGGAGGAAGAAGCCCCTTGGTACCCTTTTAGCAGCGGCCTTAGTGAGGCCTTCCAGTCTTAGGTCATCTTCGATCCTCATACCCATTTCAGTAAGGGTGGTGAAATTGGGTATGACAGCATATCGGAGGTGAACCCGGTAGGAGGGGAGGAGGTTCTTGACAAAAGCCTCCACCAAAGTCTTCTCACTGGGCGTGTCGACCAGTTTCACGCTCTCGGCCCTCCAGCGTTGAAGGTATTTGGTAAAACCTTCTTTCGGCTCTTGGGCCATAACCTCCAGAGATCTCATTGTGGTTTGGATCTCGGTGTTGTCAGCATAGTTCCGAGCGAACTCGGTGGCCACATCATCCCAAGTAGGGTATTTCTTCGGGTCTAGCCTGTAGTACCAGGCCCGAGGGTGCTTTTCAAGAGACGCAGCGAAAAGGCTCTTGAACATGGTAGAGTCCACCCCTTTGATGGCCATGAACTCCTTGAAGGCCGGTACATGTAGTAACGGGTCTTCAGTCCCTTCAAACATGGGCAAACTGGTGAGGTTCAGGTTTGCGGGCAGCTTGTCACTTAACGGGTTATACTCACGACTATTCTCCCGGTGGATATTGTTACTCCCAGTCAAACGAACTGTCTCTTCCAATCAGCGAACCGAGCTAACCAGTTCAGCCAGAGGTTCCGTAACCCCAGTATTTGGAGTCCTGTGCTCCACTGCAGCCAAACGAGTGACGATAGCAACTTGACCAGCCCTCATTTCATTCAGTTGGGCTTCGATGTCGGCCTGTTTGTCGACCATGGCGTCCACAGAGGTTTTCAGACTGCTTAAAGTAGCTTCCATCCTGCGAGTGTGTCTGGTTGCCGGTGGCCTGTCTGTAAGAACACCGCGTAATCAGAAACCGAACCCAGATCTTGGAATCATAGAAAAAAGTACATCCCGAGCGACCCAAAAGAAAAGGACTGAGTGGAAAAGACTCGAGAAAGACACCTAGACGGATGACTCGTAGGTGGTATGACTTCCTTAGGATTTTGGCCTAGTGGGCCTAGTCCCGTTCGAAGGAAGGTCCATGTGAGATTATTCCCCAGACTTTTGACTCGAGTGTATGGACGGACTTTCCTTTGTAGGGTTATGCCCCACGCGGGTTGGTCGTGCCTTGACAAATAAGGCGGACTCGGGAAAGGAGGGAAAGTCGTGATATAAGATCGACGGAGTTCCAACGCTATAAACCCTCTACGTACCATGCAAAGACCTGACACACGGATAGACGGTAGGTCCTATAATAGGGAAGGTCTATTTTAGGAAAGTTGGAGGTTTGAAGTTGGAATATGTAAAGGGTGAATTTCCGATAGTTCGAAAATGGAAAGCGGAATTTCAGAAACCAAGATTAGAATTTTGAAGAAAATTCAGAAAATCAAAACGGTGTCAGAAATTCGAGAGTTAAAACGGACAGCATGCCGACTAAAGAAAAGGATATTCTGAGTCAAATCGTTGATCCTAAATTTCGGCGGCATTCCGAGTTTTGAAAATTGGATATTTTGAAAAGGTGAGCCCCGAAATGGGCAGCATTTCGGGTTTTTCAAATTTGGGTGTTTTGGAAAGTCGGGTCCCGAAATGGACAGTATTTCGGGTTTTTCGAAAGGTGGGTATTTTTGGAAAGATGCAATTTTGAAATGACGATTTTTTTTGAAAAATGACATGAAAACCAAGTAGCACGTAGTCAAACAAGCATTATAACGACGCTTATGTATGCATTACGCTAAGTCTCGGTCGGTCAAAATAGGGTCTATACCAACAACGATGGCTTTCTCATGTTTAGGACGGACTCCCTAAGCCGAGTTGGTCTTAGGACATGCCGCAAAACCCAGACGAGTTCCACCATCGATGTCTTTAGCGCACCCATGTAGGAATGCACCGTGGTATAGTGGGACGTCGGTCACAAGTAACCGGCCCGGGCAAATTTGGGTTATGCATGAATCATTAAACTAATGCGCGCACACTAATCTACGAACGATTTCTCTTCGAGTCTCACCCTAGGAACCCCGATGACATGTGGTACATCAGGTGTCCCCAGTGGAGTCGCCAAATTGTGGACATGACGTAGGTCCACCCCGACGCGGCCACGCGCGGGTCTGGGTAGGCGAATGAATCTCGTGGTAAGATTGTTCTCGGGTTCGAAATTTAAGTCAAAATGGAGTCGCCACCGAATTTTGTGGTTATTCGGAACCATACGAGCCCACTCTATGCCGTCATGGGCTATACACAAAGTAAGCCCACTTCGATTTCAGAGTTTAAGGGGCTCGTCCCTTTGCATTGTTATATCGATACCGTTTACACCGGCTTTCGTATATAAAATGACTCTCGTGCGCCAAGGGTTTCGGACATCCGGAAACCAAAGGTTCTGAGTAAGGGGTGAGGGTAGGTGTTGGGAAGCCCACTAAGGACACCCAACCCCGCCCGCACATGGCGGCCTCTACTAAGACATCGTTCGTGTTCGTGTACGCGCGCTAGTAAAATAATTAAATGATATGCAAACAGCGTTTTCGGGCTAAAGCATGTGAATAATATGTGAGCTACGTCATTTAATGCATCTTTATTATGGTCGAAATGATTTAGCATGCGAGGTTCATTTATAAAGCGATAAGCAAGTAAAAAAATAAAGCTCAAAAGGAAATAAATAACGTACAAGTTACACGGGCGGAAATACAACCCGGAATTCACAATACAACGATACGTAAAAATAATAAACGAAATAATAAAAGGTAATAAAATGATAGAAACGGACCCGTATGTAAACTAGACCGCAAAAATATGTAGATGGACTAACCCCAATTAAATACACATTATGTTGTATATTAAACGGAGGACGGAAACGTGGGATTGTGGCGTATTGCTAGCCCGATCCCACGCCCCGTAGTCATGTCCCGACTTATCACTTCGAAGGAGATCGATCAAAGTCGTTCTGCGTGTCGTGGTATGTGTGGTTTTGAAAATAGGAAGATCACGTGATGGTCTTTACACGTGATGACTAAAGTCGATAAAAGGACGGGGCTTGAAGTGTGTGTCGAAGCCCTCGGTTTTATGAGTTACAGGACCCACTCGACCGAGTCGTGACCTGACTCGGTCGAGTGCGTCCTAAGACGCAGCTACTGCCCACTTTTTTGGGTGCTACTCGATCGAGTAGCATATGTACTCGGTCGAGTAGACCCTGTACGAGTGATAACTCGTTTTGTTTTATGACTTAAAATCGATGGTCGGCCAAACCAAACACGAATATCGCACGATTCGTATTTAACTTGGCCTCCGGTACTACAATCGTGTATGAACGATTATAATACCGTTATCGAAGTTTTATGAAAACGTTTTCGTTAGATTAGAAAATTTGAATTAGTGACGAAATGCATCCCTCTACGTCACGACATCGGAACTAACCCTTTCGGATCACGTGATGTCGGTTTTCGTGTCAACGGGTTCCACACTAATTATAGAAATGGGATTGAATACGTTCAACTATGACCGATTGCGATCGCGTCACGCCCTTGAGTACGTTGGGGCGGGGCTCCTCGAAAAGGCTCCACCTCCGTCGTTGCTCGTAAAGGGATTAGACGGACTTTAGGCAAACATCATAGTCAAACGGATTTAAAACCGAGATTTGATATTAACATATATATACGCGGTATGATGACGATATTAGTAATAAAAGATGATACAAAAATGAAAATGCAAAAAGTATAATAATGTTAGTGTTAGTGTTAGTGTTACTACTACGATTATGATTACAATACAAAATATGACAAAGTAAATAGAGATGAGATGAGATAGTAGAGATCAAGATGGGGTTTAAGACACCCTCAACATACATGCTAGGTATAGGCCTCGGAAATGGACTCGTAAATAGCGACGGGACGCCGGAGTATCGAGGATGTACGCGAGTTATGGTGTGTATGTGTGTGTGTGTGTGTGTTTCGCCGGTTTCCGAGGGACGAAGGGCTCGGGTTTTGGCTTAGTGTCACTAGGGTTGTAGTGTAGTATGATGTAGGGTGTAAATGTAGGGTAAATGATGTAGGTCAAAACCTTGTCAAATGAGAGGGAGTCGTGGGGTATTTATAGGCATTACCCCACGACATAGGGGCACTCGATCGAGTGCCCCTAGTGCACTCGATCGAGTGCCCTTGCAAACGGGTCAAACCCGGTTCAAGACGCTCCACTCGACCGAGTGGGGTCAATTCACTCGATCGAGTGGATCAATTAGGCGAGACAAATAAGGAAAGATTATCCTTGATTGATTTGATTGGTTTTTTTGAATTCTGATTTTTTGCGCCAGCTTTCGAGAACGAATGTGGCTGATTTGTGAGACGGTTTCATCTTTGACCGGGTTTTGACCCGGTCGCTAAAAGACGGGATTTATCTTTGGTGTCGGTTTTGACCCAAATTAGTCTTATTTTGCTCGGAACGACCCACTGGGCCTGAATTTGAGGTCTGTTTTGTGAGATTTTTACTCCGCTAAAAGTCCATGTCGGATATTATTGATTCCGAGCCCAAGTCCGAGTATACCAAGTCACGTTTGCGTCCGATCATCATCGGGTGTTTTTTTCGGAGCCTACCATAGACACGTGGCAGTCAAAACGCGGGTGTCTACAAGTACTCTCTACTCTCCTAGGTGCATCTTTTCATGGCCTGCTTGTCACGTGAAATCGCATGCAAAGAATGTAAACACAACTACTTTGACGACAAAACTTACTTGTCCTTAAACAACCGACGTAGCAAAAGGTATAGGGTGAAAACAACGGATGTTACAGTATTTCCGCCACAACAAAAGAACTAGGTTATCAGCCCACCGATTGATTAGTAGAGGCCGCTATAGTGCGGTCGAGATTGGATGTTGACATCTATCGGATGTTGGCTTCCCAATACGTACCCTCACCCCTTACTCAAAATCGACGGTTTCCGAATGTCCGAAACCATTGGCAATGAGAGTCATTCCAGGCATGGACTGCTTAAGGGTACAAGTCTTTATTAGGTCCGGTGCTAGTGAGCTTTGAGCCGGCTAAGGATCAAAGTTGACTTGAACGGTTTTCGAGTCCCCATAATTGACTCGGTGACGACTCCACAAATCGACAACGAATTCAGTTCACTAAAAAGGTTGCCTTACCAAACATATCGACCTTTAAACATTTACAACCACGACTCGATCGATTACAAACGGAAACACGGGTGCCCGCACCCGTCTAGTACAAGTTCGGATCGTCATCCGAATCGAGGTCCGACACTTCTCCCCGTACGCGAGATCGGACCGGCCCCCGACAGGGAGGGGGCCGCGTGGGTGGCCGCTGCCACACGTTAAAAAACCGGGTCGGTCCCGCGCGGGGCGCCG
Source organism: Agrostemma githago (assembly GCA_958450325.1). NCBI lineage: Eukaryota > Viridiplantae > Streptophyta > Magnoliopsida > Caryophyllales > Caryophyllaceae > Agrostemma > Agrostemma githago. The sequence continues at coordinate 34,487,154 of OY288261.1, forward strand.
GGAGGTGCGGACGGACGTCCATGATCGCCTCCCAATCGGATCGGTCGTTAACGAAGGACGGGGGATCGAATGATATTTGTAAGACTCGAGATTACAAAAAAAAATAAGTATTCGTGGTAAGTGGAGGTCGGTCCACAGGGAACGAAGTGCAATTGAGTAAGAGAAGCCTGTTTGGGGTCTAAAAAAGGGGATTTTAAGGGTCGAGTCTACACTAAAACGCAATAAATAACTAGAGATGATCAATTAAGGAAAATGTGTTAGGGGGAAGTCAGGATTCGAAAATTGGGGTCTAAGAATCTCGGAATCGGGTTTTGGTCACAACGTCGATAAAGGGGGAATGCCATCTTTCGGTTTCTTCACCCAACCCACCTAAAAACCCACTTTCGCGGCGAAAAAGGGTAAGTCTCAATTCAAGGTAACTCCTACCTCGAGTTTCCCCATATTGATATGAGTGAGTCAAGGTCAACCTAGCCGCGGTTCTAAGTCAACAAAGACACAAAAACCTCAAAATTGATAAATCAACAAGCAAACAACCCACCATCATCCCTCAATTCAAATAATCCAAGTCCTCATCCCTAAACCCCGCAACAAGAAATCTACTCATTAATCATAATGGAAAACAACAAAACATTAACTAAGGAGGAAACAACTAAAGCATGCATAATAACTAATCTAAAGAAACTAACAACAAAATGATAAGGAAACTACGATCTAACAATTACCCACTAAACTAGAGAATAATCTAGAACAACATAAATAAAATCTAGAGAAACTAACAACACTAAGATAATCTAAATAAGACAATAATGAGAGAACAACATTAAATCTAAACTAGAGATTAAAGAGTGGAAGAGAAATATACCAACTATGAAGATCTAGAATAAATAAAAAGATTGCATAAATAAAGATTGAATCTTTGATGAAGAGAATGAAGAACTTGTCACTAATCCTTCAATAATCCCCACAAATCTTCAAATAAAACTTGAGATAATCTTCTACAAACTTGAAATCTAGAGAATTGTTGATAGAAACTAAGTAGATCTACTACGAAATTACTATTAGGATTATAGAGAATTACTAAGAATACTACTAGATTGTTCTACTAATGATTCCTACTAAAACTACCCTAACCTAAGGAGGCACACTTAAGGCACAAATTGAAATGAAAACCTAGGGTTACTATATATAATAAGCCCTTAATGGGTCACACAATCTTAGCCCATAATCTAATCCTTGCCCATTAGTGAGACTTTGTCCTTTGAGATGAAACTTTGCCCAATGAGTCTTCATGGGGTGAAACTTCGCCCTGCGGCTTGACGAATCAATCCCACCAGGTGAAATTTCACCCGGTGAAATTTTCTTTTCATTTTGCGATTTTTGGTGCTTTTCTCCATTGGGCGAAATTTCACCCGGTGGGCGAAATTTCGCCCGGTGAAATTTTTTGTCCGAAATGGCAATCTGGGGAGGAACACCATCTGGCGAAATTTCGCCCGGTCAAATTCTCATCGGGTGAAATTTCGCCCTGTGACTTCAGAGGGCCATAACTCTCTCGTTTGAACTCCAAATGGGGTGTGTGATATGTCGTTGGAAAGCTAAGAAGATAAGCTTGCACCTCCAATTAGAATCGCTTCGATCCGAGGTCTAGAACTCTAGATTCATTTGAAGTTCGACCTCTCCGGTGAAGATGCCCAATGGACTTATGGTTTTTCCTTTTCGCTCAAGGTTTCACCTCTTGGGTTTGGACTTTGGATTTTGAGTTCTGTGCTTTCCTTTTCGGAAGGTTTCCCTCTCTCTCATGCACATAGGAGCTCAGACACATTTTTGGTCGAAAATCTTATCAAAATAGACAGAAAACTACCAAAAACACGTAAAATGCAAAAGAGAGACACTAATGCGAGATTTACTAAAAATACGGCGATAATCGCGCTCAAGTCTCGCAAAACGAGGAAAAAACGGGTCTAAATGAGAGGAAAAAAGGTCTAAATTTGACACACAACAATCCACAGTTTCCATCGGTGCTGTAACTTGAACGAGGTCGATGAAGCTCATTTCTTAGTTCCTAGTTGTGGTCACTACAGGTTTCGGCCCTAAAAAGCCCACCCTAACCGATATCAGGACCAATCGACCTCTTCGCGGTAAGATCTTTAGGGACATGCGGGGAAATCCTCGATTGACGCTCCGGCCGCCTAACGCGTACCCCGCGGGAATAATAAGCGGATAGTTCCGAACGGACGGTATGACACTCGTCTCTCCAGATGATTGGTCATATACCTAAGTAAAGACTATTCGTGGGCGGTAGCCTACCCTAACCTACCCGTGTTTGCATCCTGCATGAGTGTATGCATTCCTAGTTATGTGTAGCGAGTTTGGAACAGCCCAAATAAAACACTAAAAATATGGATTCAACCACTACTACTACTAGCTAGACTACGCTAAGCCGATACGGGGCAATTAACGGGCCCGCTCCGTCCCTTCAACTCACATCGAAATACCCATGAGGTAGAGTACTCCCATGCAAGGCAAGTTGGGGCTTGCTCAAAATGGTGGATGCGACTAAACACACAAAAACACATAACACGAAAGAATAGACGCATCCAAAGCAAAAATAAAACACCGAATCCCTCATCGAGACGTGATGGGAGGGATTTGTCGTGGAATCCCAACCGTCAATAATATAACCGGCTATTCCTACGGTAGATAGGGCAAGTCGGGTCGAATCCACGGGGACGGTAAGAGGCGTCTAGACTAGGTCGGCCCAAATACGAGACTAAGTCAACGAGCTAAACTAGAAAAAGATAGAAAGGGGGAAGACTAGGCTATGACTAAAAAGAACAACTAAGGAAAACGGGCTAGGATTAGGTCGGGGTCAAAGGGGTAACGGAATGGTCAAGGGAGGATTAGAGTGAAGGAGGTAGTAGGGTAATCTAGGTTGGTCCGGGCTCTCGCAACTTAGACCCACCTAGAGGTTCCACCTAGAACCCATCTCGGCGACACACAACACAATCGGGGTTCTAGCGCGCTATGGTCCTAGGTCGGATCCGGGCTGTCGCTACTTAGATAGACCTAGGGGTCGCCCTCACCGGGCTCTCGCAACTTAGTGAGGGGACCGAACCCACAACAAACTAACACCCACAAACGAAAGGCAAGAAAAAACAAGCATTCGTACATACTTAGTCATTCAAGCATTTCAACAAACAAGTGATGTGCACCAAACAAGAGGAAACCCAAATCTTCCACCAACATTTCTAACCAACCCTTAATCACCCAATTAACACCCTAATCACCTTACTAACCCTAGCAAGAACACTACTCCTACATAATCAAACTACAACTAACACTAACAAGATGGATTAACAAAAGAAACAACACAAACATCTACAAACTAGTGAAAACTATTAACTACAATCAAAGATTTAAACTTGAATAACATAAATAAAGATTAAGAGGAAAAGGAAAGGATTATACCAAACTAGTGAAGGAGAAAGAACAAAACTTGCATTAATGAAGAAAACCCAAAACAAACATCCAAGGTTGTCAAGCTTGGAGAAGATCTTGATGAATTCCCTTAATACAAGTACTAATCTAAGATTAACTACTAATTATCGACTAATCTACACTAATCTAATCTAATCTAACCTAACCTAAAGTAGTCTAGGGTTTAATGTCTAATGGAGTGCATATGCTTTACATAACAAGGGAAGAGTATATATAGGGTTACAAATGGAAGGGAGAAGAAAAGAAAGAAAGCGGAGCTGCAGCTGACCCTTCCCGGTCGGGAAGGCTTGGTCCCGATCGGGATGGGCCATCCTTCCCGGTAGGGAGGGACCTTCCCGATCGGGATAGGCTCACAGTAGCCGTGCTTTATGCTCCCTTCATCCCGAACGGGATGGGTCTTTGTAGGCCTCCCTTAAGAGCTCTTTGGTCCCTCCTTGCCTCTCATGGGCATCTCGTCGATTCTCGGGACTGGGGATCGGGTCTCGGAGGCTCGGGATTGGATCCCGAGGTCTCGGGGTCGATTCCAAGGCATCGAGTCATCGTTCCTCTACTCCGTTGGCTCCAAAATGTGTATGTATCGAGTCGGAATCGCTCCAACTCTTCCAAATCGGTCTCGGGAACCTGAAACGAACTAAAGGAAGCATAAGAAGCCCCTAAACCGCTCCCAAGGAGCGATTCTACAAGGAAATGGGACCAAAACACAACAAAATAGGCACTACAAACCACACTTATCAACTCCCCCACACTTAACCCTTACTCGCCCTCGAGTAAGCACATACTAATACTAAACTATCCGAGTGGGTATTAGCGCACCCTACGCCCCTTCAAATCACGCGAGTGCACTTAGAGGACAAGTGCACTCCGCAAGGCAAGTTGGGTCTTGCGACAAAAATGTGGATGCAACCGGACACAAAACACATAAACAAACAAACACACAAACAAACACATAATCGGTTGCACCCAAAACAAAAGAAATACCGCTTCCCTCTAAAAGCGGTGAAAGATGCACCGGTTTAGGACTCGAGCCAAGTGACAACGTTCCCAAGCTAGACATACAAACCAAGGTGAACTAAACTCTAATAGTATGACGATAAAGCAACAAAAACGTTGGTAACTTACCTAGGTCCTCCTAACTTTCTAAAAACGTACTACGGGACGATCGGCGGAGTGGAAAAGTGAAGAACCACGGTGTTAGTCGACACTGTAGGTAAGTGAGACCCCGCCCCCTTTAGCGTGAGCCAAGAGGGTCGTCCCGTGTCCAAGACCGCCTAACTAGTCCAAGTAAAAAGGTGAAAACATGCAAAATGAGGGAAGACCGACTAATGCCGCTATCATCCTTCCTCGGGACTCGGTCCTTTGGTAGGCTCTTCACGGCAAAAGTCGGGAAAAGGCTTATTTTTGTGGGGATTTCTTTTTGTGAGACGGGTTTTCTTTTGGCATTTTCTTTCTTTTCGATATTTTGATTTGTTTGTTGCCATGCCATTCTTTTTATTCTTTTCTATTTTCTTTTTGGCTTTTGTGACTTTTCTTTTTTCTTCATTCTTTTCTTTCTTTCATTTATTCGTTCTTTCCTTTTCTTTTCCCTTTTTGGCAAGATTTGGCATTTTTGGCACTTCTTGACAATTAAGAAAGAGAGAATCAACAAATTGCAAGTTATTGTGTGTGTATGTGAGGAAGGTAGGGTAATGGGTAAGTCGGGGGTCGCGATCCCTCTTCAAACCCACAAAAAGTGGAGAACTTGGACTAATCAAGACAATCCTAAACACGGTCACCTAGGGGAAGAGACTCGGTAACCAAGGCCTTTTCACGCCGTGGGTGGTCATAATGGTCAAAAGTGCAAATCCCGTAGTAAATCCCTAGTAAGCTAGGTGGACTCAAGGTAAAGGACCAACGAATTCATTGATTTAAGGTCATTCTACTAGACTAAAGCCCAAGACTCGATTTATACTACTAGGAAGGGAAAATAGACACTCACACACTAGCCTCTAAACCGGGTTTTCGAAGACCATTTACACACACGGCACACAACACAACATAAAACAAAGACATGACGAAAACGAACGAAAGAAAAAGAAGCAAAAGCAACAAAACAAGAACAACACAAAACGAACAAAATATAACACAAACACCACCCCTAGCTTCCAAATGAGCAACCAACCAATATCAAACTTTACAAAGCTCCTTCCGAGCACACCTCATCACAATCTCCTCCAAAATCCGCAAGAGACAAAGAAGGAAAAAGGGATAGAAGTTGTTACCGGACATCTTGAAAGCTTTCCAAAGCCATCGGTGGTTTAAGCAACCTATAAGGAAAAAGGGGGCAAACACACACAACAAAACAAAAATACGACATAATGACACAAAAAGGAAAAGACACAAAAGAAAATCTTTTTTGATTTTTGTGATTTTTTTTTCAAATTTTTAGGGATTTTTAAGATTTTTTTCGGAAAAACTAAGAAAATAAACTAAACTATACTAGAATATCGCTCCCCCACACTTAAATCGAGCCATGTCCTCATGCTCGATCGTAGGGTGCGGAGAGACAAAAGAAAGACAGAGACCTTAAAAAAACAACCAACCGAGCATCCGAGTCCGGATCTGATTCGAGTCTAAGTATGAGTCCAAGTCTAGGATACCCTACATCCTCATTTCCAAATCAGAGTCAGAGTCTTTTGCATTCTATCCTCTTTTCAAAATTCAATAAAATCAGCTTTTCTATTTCTCATATATACTTTCCTTATGTGTTTCCGAGAACATGATGAACACCGTCATACACTGTGAGCACATGCACGTGACTATTATAGACCCATCTATAACGACTGCAGGAAACTGAACCCGTGTTTTCCTTTACCTATTCCATGTCTGACATAGAAAGCCACATAACCACCCTTAGCAGGAGCAGTATCGAATCCTAGGACAAATCTAGGTAGTCTCCTAGTTTGGGTTCAAGACGGGAGACAAGCCCATTTCCCACAATAAATACCCATCCAACAAGATCAACCAATCCCTACCTCAGGTGTTAGTTTGACAAAAAAAAAAAAAAAAAAAAAAAAAAAAAAAAAAAAAAAAACTGGACGAAAAAAATCAAAAGTCCAAGAAATAAAAGAAAAACTGGACGAAAAGAAATCAAAAGTCCAGGAAAGAAGCAAAAGGCCAAAACAAAAAAAACAGGCCGTTATAAAAAAAAAAGAGGCACCCATGACCGAGGATAAGCGGTCAATCCAAATCAAAAATCCATGAACGGGGCTAAGAGGTCAACCAACATTCGAAAAATCCCGTGACCGAGGCTAAGAGGTCAACCAAAAAAAAATATTCAAGAACCCATGACCGTGGTGAAAACGGTCAAAATTATTAATACCCGTACCATCCAATAGAGAAGTGACAATCGAGCTGGTCAGCTAACATCACACTCAGCCTTCCCACATTACAACCCTCAAGACCTTCCCGAGACCCAGGCCAGAGACAGCCCGAAATTTTGAGGATTCAAGCTCCAAAGGATATCCCTAACCATTAGGGCCAGACATGGAAACCAGATCCCGCATTATCAAAACCTATCCCAATCAAAGTTCGAGTCATTTTACTCGACTTCCCCTTTACATAACAGAATTCACAATCACCATACGCAAACCCGAGAGCAAAACTCGTTAAAATCCCCGATAGCAAAACTCGTTAAAATCCCCGAGAGCAAAACTCGTTAAAATCCCCAAGAGCAAAACTCGTTAAAATCCCCGAGAGCAAAACTCGTTAAAGTCCCCGAGAGCAAAACTCGTTAAAGTCCCCGAGAGCAAAACTCGTTAAAATCCCATCCCAATTCTTCTCACCCAGACCAATTACCAACCCCAAACACGGGAACTCAACTTGCAGTCGGCATAGAACATGCCCAAATAGTTCACACCACCTCTGGGGGGCTACCCCGGAGAATGCTCACAGTCACAGGATAAACATCCTAACCATTCTAGCCCTTTGATCAAGACATCATTGGGAATGCAGCTAGCCTACACCATCGCTATGGCTAGTTACACACAAAGCCCTAATCGACTAGGCACCAAAACATATCTTCAATCACTGAACTACGGCATGGTTTGATTTCACTACACGTGAATACGTAGGCAGCCTTTCAACAGAGGCACAACCACCCACATTAACACAAATTCAAAAGTACCATCATTCCTGTCACGACACTGTCATGTTTTCAATAGTTAGCTTTGTCGTCCTGGGGGCTTCTCCTGGGCAGAAGTTCTCCATCCGCTCACATAATCCAACAACTTTCAAAAACTAGCCTCTTTTCTATAGTGTGTCCTAGTACTCGGCTCAGTCAAAGACGAAAATCTGACAAGGACTCGTAGCTGCACCCTACTTTGGGAAAATTTCCCTAAAATCAAAGATTCAAAAGAACACAAGTCTACTACTAAGTTCTGTCGTACAAGAACAATCCCATTAATGACTACTGAAACCCCGTACAGCACATCCTTCCCATTCCGAGGATTCGACCATGTTGCCACTCGCCTAGGCTACGAAATAGCGCAACTTAAGAGTCTTGTTAGGTGGCCCACCCCCCTATCGAGTCACGGTCCAACCCTTAGAGAGTCCAGTCGTGTCTGTCAACTCGTCATGTCACGTCCAGAGTCGAGTCTGTCGGTATACCTCTCTCTTCAAATTCTTATTTTTAAAATTTGCAAAACTTAGCCATTTGAGAAAATCCTTTTCGATAAGGTCAAACTTCAGTCTATTTAAACTGCAAATTTCTTTTCTACCCCTTTCAATTTTGAAAAACCTATCTCTTAGCACGTAAGTTGCTTTCAGGACTTCGATTTCAAAATCAAACAAAAATCATTTCTTCCCCAGCGTGAGTCGGTGTTTCGCCTAAATGTTACATGCAAATTGTTATCAACAGACAGGTACACCCAAGACTCCCGAAGAAATCTCAAAAATTCCCTAGTGGAAAAACTCAAGCGACATTTTTAGGGATGTATCTGTAAACAAATACACCCATAGCTTCCAATGCAGGCTCCCACGTAATTCCAAGATGGGATGTGTCTGTAAGTAGACACACCCATAGCTTCCAAGGCAGGCTCCCGCGCAACTTCAGGATGGGATGTGTCTGACACACCCATAGCTTCCAAGGCAAGCTCCCACACAACTTCAAGACGAGATATGTCTGTAAACAGACACACCCAGGACTTTTCAGGCAAAGTCCCCGCGACATTATTAACATCTACCCAGGTAAGATTTCTATCTTATGGTTGGCGAGCCCTTCACGCAAGTCTAATGGACTCTAAACGACCCGATCGAAAGTCTGCCAGGTTTTAATCCTCGATTGGCCTGGTAGCTACTCTGACTTTTGCCTTGTCCAAGCCTCAGTCAGAGTGGGGGCTCTGTAGACACCCACATTTTGACCACCAGGTGTCTATAATAGTTCCCGCCAAACACCCGATGATGATTGGACGCAAACGTGCTTTGACGGACTCGGATATGGGCTCGAAATCATGGACATTTGGCTTGGGCTTATTACGGAGTACAAATCTTACAAAACCAACCTCAAATCCAGGCCCAGTGGGTCGTTTCGAGTTAAATAAGACTAATTTGGGTCGAATCCGGCACTAAGGGCAAAACCGTCTTTTAGGGATCGAGTCCAACCCGGTCAAAGATATTTTTTCCCAAGTCACACGAACCAGCCGTGACACCACACGTCCGGTTTGGACTCAAATACTACAAAAAATCAGCTTCAAAAAATATTAAACAAATCCGTTTAAGGATAGAATTCGATCTCAAGTAGGAACTCTATCCGAAAACCGAATCAGATACTCGACCAAGCATGAGCTCGGCCGAAATACTCCACCAACCAGCCGAGATTCGTTGCTTCTTCACCAAGCAACGGAATTTACGCTCCTCTCGACTTCCTACATTTCCTATCCTAAGCGGTAGTTCCAATCCAACTACTTCTCCTAGCCGAGGTCGGGAATACTCCTATAAATAGCCCCTTGCACAACACAAAATTAACACATGAAATAGACATCTAACAATTATCAATCAACAATTCATAATCATACACCTTCGTTACACATCTAATCCCATAACATCCATACATCCAAAAGAAGCATCGAAATACCGTCAAAATCAACCCGACGAAACCGACCAAAAAGCCGGCCAAACCCGTCACTTTACACGTCCCAAACCGACACCCAAACCCATCCACATCGTCTCGACGCTCCCGTGCCTAAGCCACTTCCCGACGAGCTCTATTCCGAGAAAACAAAGCATGTAGGTTGAGGGTGTAAAATCAAACCCGATTCTCTCTTTTTCTCTCCCTTTTTCCCGTTTTTTTAATATGGGTCGTTTGTCGCGTTTTTTTATTTCTAATATCGATATTATAAAAAACTATTTTCATAAAACAAACGTTCTTAAAATACAATATCGATTCTCTAATCGAATATTGTATCTAACAAGAACTAAATTAAATCTCGTTGATGCTAATAAAATCGTTACATCCTTTTTTTAAACAAATTCGACGATTTTTTACGCGGAGAGAATTAACATGTTTTTTTCTTCTTTTCGTTCAAATTCTTTTTTTCTCTTGTCGTTCAAAACAAATTTTTTTTTCAAAACCTTTTCTAAAACATTCCGACTATTCGATATCGATTTAATAATCGAATATCGAATACGACGAATATCGAAAATATGAATCGGGTATAAATTAATCCATATTTGTAAGCGATTTATAAAAATTGACGATTTTCGACAAATAAAAAAAAGCGGGCAGACCCCACGCGAGTCGCACGCATGTCAGGCGACTCGCGCGGAGGGCCGGATGGCCGACCCCTCTTTTCCGTTTTTCTCGCTTTTCCATTCTTTTCGGATCTTACATAAAAAGCGACCTTCGCGACATATTTTCAGATTTCGATAAATACTTTTTTTTATCTCGGTCAACACGTGTTAATCCATCACGTGTCATAAAAACCTTTTTCAAAATCATGCATATTATCGTATTTACATCTTTATTCAATTTATTCAAACGTTACTAACTCGTTTTCTCGTGTTTGTAGCGATTTATTTTGTTTTTTTTATTGTTTTATTAGACTAAAACGAACTTCACATGCTAAAATAACTTTGACATTATTAGTTTAATATGCATTAAACGACTTAGCAACCCATTTATTTTTCTCTCACATGCTTAGGAAAAATAATGTTTGCATATCATTCAACCGTCGAACTAACGCGTGTACACCAAAAACGAACGATATCTTAGTAAAGGCCGCTAAGTGCGGGCGGGGTTGGGTGTTCTTAGTGAACTTCCCAACACGTACCCTCACCTCTTACTCAGAACCATGGTTTCCGGATGTCCGAATCCATTGGCAACGAGAGTCATTCAATACACGATATCCGATAATGTCGGTATCGGTATCGTAATGCAAAGGGACGAACCCAATAAACTCTGACATCGGAAATGGGCCGTACTTTGTGCACGGCCCACTACGACATAGAGTGGGTTCGAACGGGCCCGAACTCCCACAAAGTTCGGTGGCGACTCCTACTTCGATTTAAATTTCAATTTGACCATCTCATATGGAGGTTCATTCGCCTCCCCAAACCCGCGCGTGGCCGCGTCGGGGTGGACCTATATCATGTCCACAATGGGCATATTGATCAACGCGCAACACACAATGACCACAGGAAGTCTACTATTCATGGGGGAGTAATTGTTTAAAAAGTGCTTTGGTACATGTAAAGTACAGGAAAAGTTGTAGTTCATGTACAGTTACATCATACATGTACTTTACGACTGTACCGTATTTCCAGTTTCACACGTTAAGTTAAACCATATTACGTTGCGCGATAGCAATTCAAGTTAAATTGTACACCGCACTTATACGTAATGAGCGCGAATTATATTTATTTAAATTAACTAAGTACGAATCTAAGTATTAATTTGCAAAGCATCTAATTAGCGCAAATCCTATAGAATGGTTCCACTTGCTTTCAATATTCCCATCGATTCTTTGTTCGCGTTAACAAAAGTAAGAGATAGCCTGCTGTACTAAAGTTAAAAAAAAAATGTATGACTACATCATACATGCACTACGAAGCTTATTAGGTAAAAATTATAGTCCACTTTTACGTAAGGTATCGTTAGTAAATCAAATAAAACACGCCGTGTTCCGGAAGTAGACGACAATTGGTGTTAGTCCCCCATAAGATGTCAACTGTTGTCCATATTGAGATTAAAAGCATAGCATTCCTAGAATACCGACCTTCAAGTACACTCCTCATAAAAAGTTGTGCCCTATTTAACACATTCGCACCCCTTTGTCAAATGAATGCCAGCTAGACCCTTAGTTAGAATATAAATAGCGTCCTATACTTAATTAAGCTCATTGTGCACTGGCCTATTGCAGTATCTTCGATATGCATTCCAATAGCCCCTCAAATCCTCACTTCCTACTGCACGCTGCCTCAATCCTTTGCTTACTGCCACACTCCACCTCCTGAATATTCACATCGCATCCATCTATCATTACCTCTAAGAATACCTTGTATACTTCACACACAGCTATCACTCAATTTCGTGGGTACGTCAATATTATCCTGATCCCGCAAGCCCTTCACTCAACAGGTAATGTGATATTATAGCTTACCACTTTCTCTTCCAGCTCCAAAACGCATGCATGTCACGCATATGTTGGTGTCTTCCATAACTAATCTACTTGGTCCTGTAGGGGTGGTGGTGCACACGTTGGTACCGTTGGAAAAAATATCGAGGCGCTCGTTGTTATAAATTTCACAGGTATGTCAAGCTAAGGTTGATGCATCCCTGCATACTTCGTGGGGTTTCGTCTAGATCATTTTTGTAGGATTATTAGAGATGTACATATATGGTTACTGCTATACTTGTACTTAGGTTTGGTGCTTAGTGTTTGATTTGCAATTCTGGGTTATGGTCACATATTAATTTAAAGATCAGTTTTTGATTGATTATGTGCGTGAAATATTATGCTTCACTTTCATCTACGATAGATTGAATGTGTTCGGTCCCTTCATGTTGTACGGTAGTTCCGTTGTCAAGTACATATTGCCTTCTGTCATGACTCCTGTATACCCAATTATTTCCTTGAGTGGCGAGTCTATAAACGGGTGTAACGATCGATAGTAGAATACTAGAAAATGTGTGCCACACGGTATCGGGCGTTACAGATAACAATGTTAGCCTCGCTCTTCGAAGGGGGGCGCACCGTTGTAGAACTAAATGTTAGGATGCTGACTGCTACATTAATGACGCACATTGAAGTGTCGCCTGCAATGTGACTTTAAGTTGTGCTGCGCTGCTGCCTGTTCCCAAGCCATGGCTTCTGTTAGAATAGGGTGCAGCTTGCACTGTAGGTATAGAATGTGTGCATTCAGAAATTCTTGTGCTAGACGTCGCATTGCTTTTTCTGTATATGTTGAGTATGTGTGACCAATTAAACGCCAGGTGGATTTTTGAAATCATTCAATCAGATTCGTGTAAGCAGCCAGTCTGATTCTAATATTATTTATGGTTTTGCAGAATGAAGCCTAGAGCGACTTACCTAGCTGACTTGAACGCAGACAGCCGTGACTACAAGGTAAAGGTGAAAGTAATAGAAAAAAGATGGCCAAAGATATCTCCCAACAAGAATATGGTCTACCAGAGTTTGCTGCTTGAAGATGAAAAGGTAGTATTAAAATTCAGGATTTGCATTGCCCTAATACATCTATCGTTTAAGATTATGATTGAGTTGCTAGATGAATCATACCTGTGGTTATTGATTGAGGTTGCCGAGTCGATCGTATCTATGATTGTTGGGAGCAAATCACTTTTGCCAGTCTGGAAAATAAATGAGACTTTTTTTCGTGTCGTAATGTAGGAGATGTTCTAATGCAAATTTCAGCATGCTTCTTAGTATTCGTTACTGAAACCCAACTCTGTATACACTCAAACGTTAAGACCAAGATAATGATATATAGACATTGCGATAGTGTCCGGTGTACCGAACACGTGATTTGTACAAATTAGGTAATCGGTTCTGTCCCCACATGTTTTGCTTTGACCGCAGTACCTGGTTCCTTACCGGACCAGTCTGCCCGATGAACCTCTGCTTTGTGCTAGGTAGTTGCTGAGTATACATGGACCGCACTGTCCCCTCTCGGCAACCGCTGTTTGTACCACCCATTAGCTGAATCAATAAGATAACTGCAGTTCTCATAAGCCATAGAGTATTGGACTCTGCAGCTGATTCTGATGTTTATTTTTTTGGGACTACATCTTAGTCCGCGTATTTCTTCATTGTCTTCCCGTGCACGCTGCTCTTTGTGGGTCAACTGCTCCTTAGGGCTAAGATTTCTGTGTACAACTTGCAGGGCACGAAGATGCGTGGTGCTCTGTTTGCCGACCAAGTTGCAATGTATGAAGATGCAATTCATCGTAACAAGACATATGAGATAAGGAATGCTGCTATAAGTCCTCTCAAACCCGAGTGGAAGACAAGTCCGACTGATCTCGACTACCAGATGACATTTAACCGTAAAACACTCGTGTTCCCATTAGATGATGACACTGGTTTTGGTGCTACTGCTACTCAGGAATACCGGCCAATCTCGCAGCTCCCTAGGCAACAAGATTATTCTGAGCTATTTGGTACGTATCTTTACGCCTCCGAATCTCTACCTCATTTCATGTATCTACACAAATGTCCATCTCTAAATATATATCTGATAGTCTAGAAAACGCATAGTACTAGACAACCTACCTACAGTTTTTCTAGAGTTCATTGGTCATTTGATGTTACACGAATGAATAGCGCCATATGAACCCACGGGTACGGGACAGTGCGTCATCTGCAGATATATGGTTGTGATTCGGACATCATTGTTCTTGCAAACCCGGTGACAGACCTTTATGAGAAGATGCAGCTTGGTCGGCCCAATGTATAGTGGGACCCACGCCATACGAGATGGCTACAAGTTTGACACCGGGAACTTATGATAGGGACACTGCGACAGATCATACGTGTTAAGGGGACTACGGTGTGTGGTAATCTGTAACCTGTCAATGAGTTATAGATGAGTGATTACCAACTATCATTGAAGATGTGCTGGGTGTTGTTCTTTTTGTTGAAGATCAGCCGCAGCTGATTACAACATCGAACAAACGCGAGTCCAGAGTACGAGAGCTCATGCTAATTGATCACAGGTGACATAAACAGTAATCTGTCGGTCATACGAAGTAATTTCTGCATATCAGTGAGACTAATGTTACACTTGGTGCTATCTCTGTAACAGCACCTCGCAACCACTAACAATCTCCGTATGGGATGAACTGGCTGAAGATGACTGCACCATGCTGATTCCAGTACCGGGAAAGTTCAGGATTGTCGGCCTGACAGCGATCCAAGTATCGAGCTACAGAGGTCTTCGTACTTGGGTCGTCCCTTAACTCTTGACATGATGAGAACCATTTATACAAATAACAAACTGTGACCAACGTGCAGGATTCTCACTGTCAACTTCTGCATCCACTACTATCATACATGCGCCTGTTGGAGCTAAAGCTGAAGCACTATCAACCTGGTAACGTTCAGGCTTATCGTTCTTTTTTAGCTGCATAGCATTTTATTACCGCCTACACCTCCTGATATATGTACACACATAGTGCACACAGCATCTCTTAGTTACTCCTAACCACTTCATGCCTTTCACTCCACAATGATCTTAGACTTCAAATTTACACGTGCCACCATCTGTAGGATGGCTGCCCATCACATGGCACTGTCAGAATTGCAATCAAGGATTCTTGGCGCAAGAATATCATCCCAGACACAAAAGGCTACTACAATTGCAGCCCTTCGTTGTAAAAAGGTGCACAAATCACTGTTCTCTGTTTAAATTTGACGGTGCTGCTCATATGCAACCAACTGTGGGTGCATCGCTGTTTGTGATCCTTGGACTGTTCCGCAGGCAAAGTCAGTCATCCAGGATGAAAGACACTGGCTGGAAGTTACTATTCCGGATGCTGACCTGTCCAAAATGCATGCTTACCTGGGCTGCTCCCACTGCACAAGCGTTCCAGCACACCGCCAGGAACTACTTACACTTGCCACGCTTGCTATGTCCCGGAGTGCACTTAGGAGCCGCGGTATATTCGTCACCACTCTACTTCTTTGCATTCGCTCTGACCTTCAAAACCAGCACCATATTTTAGGTGCGGAAATAGATTCGCCCACATTGACCTGTGATATGCTCGACTAAAGTCCTACTGCCCACATATTCCTGCAGGGTCACTTTCAGCTGCGAAATATCAGACGGAACAGGCACGCTACCAATGACAGCTTTCACAACAACTGTTTCAAAGCTATTCATGATGTCAGCGGCTGACTTATTCCACATGAAACACTCTGTAAGTCGATACCCGTCTATACATGATCAATAATACATTTACTTGAAACGTAAACTATACCTTTGCGCGTCCTCCAAAACTATGCAGGAAAATGAACAGACTTTCGCAGTCATCCGGGAGATGTTAGAGCGTAGAAAGTTTACGGTCTGTGTTGGTCCAGCGACGTCGCTATCAATAAGTAGCATCCTGCAGTGGGTAGTAAAGCAGGTCATCGTAGCTACTGATAGTGTCGACGAACAAGCAGCCAATGCTGACACTCAAACACCAACCGAACATGCTCAAAAGGATGGACCGAGTGCACCCAACGTGGAGGAGGTCAATAACAACGCAGCAGGCAGCAGCAGCTCAACAACCATTACAGACACCCCGCCACCTGAAACTCCCTGCAAAATTTAGACTTTCATGCGCCTCATGTCCGGGCTCATCGAAAACTTGCACTGAAAAAAATTTGCATCGTATTCTGTACGGCTGAATGTTGCCTCAACACCCTGCCGTATCACTAACTTATCTATGTAGTCCCCGTTTAACACTTTTTAGATTACCCCTTTCGTGCTTATGTTATAATGCAGGTATACAGACGCTGTAGACACCCGCATTTTGACTGCCAGGTGTCTATGGCAGTTTCCAAAAAACACCCGATGATGATCGGACGCTAACGTGTTTCTATGCGCTCGGATACGGACTCAAATCCATTAATCGTTGGCTAACACACTTACGGAGTACAAATCTCACAAAACAACCTCGAATCCAAGCCCAGTGGATCATTCCGAGTCAAACAAGACTAATTTAGGCCAAAACCGACACCGGAAATAAAACCGACTTTCTACGATTGGGTCAACCCCGGTCAAAGTCGCTTCTGAGACACACAAAACAACCCATCAATCATCAAAAGTCCAAGTCAAGCACAAAATCCATCAAAGTCAAAGTCACGGTCCAAAGTCAACGGACCTGCGCGATCCAGTTGGGCCACTCGATCGAGTGACCCACCTACTCGATCGAGTGGGCTTGGTTTGAGCCCGGCTGCAGGCTTCACGGGCCACTCGACCGAGTTAGCCCTTTACTCGGTCGAGTAACCCTAATTCGGGTGCCCTAGCCTTGCCTATATAAGCAACCCTCATGCAACAACTTTGAACAACTTTTTTCGAAACCCTAGAACAATCATACACACACACACTACGTCTTTACAAACCCTAATCAACCCTAAGCAAACCCTAAGATATTCGATAGTAGCAAAAACCCTAAAACCTAGTTTTAGGAATCAATCCCGAGCCACCACAACTCAACCTTCATCCACCTCGAAGACTCTTGTGTTAAAGCCACGGTTACGAGTCCGCACCGAGACAAGAACATGTAGGTTGAGGGTGTCAAAACCCTCTCTTTCCTTTCCTTTCTCTCTTCGTCGTCCGTCCCCTTTTTCTCCGTCTTCTTTCGTTTTTTTTTACTTATTTTCGTTGCATCATAATATCGATAATACTACTAATACCAAAGCATTAAAATATTTATCGATTTGTGTCGAATAAGAAGGATACCGGGATACGGAAAACCGCATATACAAGTGTACTGCACACGCGTCGTCGGTCGGTTATCCCGATACCCCGACTATTTGATTATTGAGATAAATTAACTTAAACAACAATTCGTTATTATTTCTCGTTATCATCATCATTAATCTTGCATCCATCCATTTCTTTAAAATCAATTTTAATAAGGGTCGAAACCCGTTGACACGGATCCGACATCACAATCCCTAGGGATTTATTTCGATGTCGGAGAAGTCGAGGGAATCAAGTCTTTTTCAAGTAAAGCGTCGATTTTAGATTCGATACCAATTCCATAATTGGATATCGAATATAAAAATCAAGTCATATGAATTAATTAACGTGATTTGTTCATATCACGATAATTAATTTAAAGCGACTAAAATTAATTTATCTTTTTTTTTATTTCACTCTAATATCCCATATCGATTCAATAATCGAATGTGGGATACGATGAGTATTCAAATTTAGAATCGGGTATAAATTCAACAGTATTTATATTCGGTTCAACAAAATTCGCAATTTATAAAATCCAAGTCGAACATAAATTATGCAATATTTATGTCCGATTCGGTAAAAATCGTCGAACTCTCAAAAATCTAAAGCAATTTCGAAAATCAATATAAAATTGAAAGCGAATTACAATTCGTACAGATGCCACTCGACCGAGTGCCTTAGTCACTCAATCGAGTGACATCACAAAATCGAGTCAGAATGCATGTCACTTCCACCACTCGGTCGATTCTCACAGTGACTCGATCGAGTGGCCACGTACTCGACCGAGTTGGTCAGTAACTCGGCCGAGTACGGTCTGTAGCGCAAACAGAATCGTCTTTTACAGGTCCACTCGATCGAGTCCATCGACCACTCGATCGAGTGACCCATAACGATTAACACAATAAATCATACATTAGTCTATTTTCAAAACTTGGTAGTAATTTGTGATTTATATCAACACGTGTTTAATCAATCACGCGTATACTATCTTTTCAAACCATGCACCTCATATTTGCACCTTTTCATTGCATCTCATATTTGCACAAACCGTTATTAGTCGTTATATTATTACATCGTTACTAACGCGTTTGTTATTTCTTTTGCCAATTTAATTATTGTTCGTTTATTGTACTAAATGAACCCGCATGCTAAAATTCCACTTTGACGTAGAATTAATTGCATTAAATTGACATAGAAATCCACTTTTCAATTCCATTCACATGTTTAGGGAAAATAAATCTTTGCATATCATTTTCCCGTTTTACTAACGCGCGTATTGTAAGTCATTCGAACTCTTAGTAGAGGCCGCTAATGTGCGGGCGGGGATGGGTGTCCTTTGTGGGCTTTCCAACACGTACCCTCACCCCTTACTCAGAACCTCAGTTTCCGGATGCCCGAAACCGTTGGCGCACGAGAGTCATTCAATACACGATATCCGATAATGTCGATATCGGTATCAAATGCAAAGGGATGAGCCCAATAAACTCTGATATCGGAAATGTAACACCCGCTATTTTTCTTAGCGCTTTTATCCTTTCCGCTATGACTTCGTCATAACTCTATTTCGGCCTTATGTTTCATTATTTTTCCAAGCTTTATTTTTATTTTCGAGTCCAATGATATTTATTTTTATTTTAAAGGATTTTAATTCTTTTAAACCTATTTATTCGATTTTTATCGTAAACTAATTAATTTTCCGCGAGGGATTCTATTTCTCTTTGAATTGACGTTTTAAAACTCGGATTTAAGTTACTCATTTTCCTAAAAATGTATAAATACATTTATATAATATTTTCAAGTAGTAAATATTTTTATTTACGAAAATTTAGCCATTAAAGATTCTATTAGGAAGCTTCGCGAATAATTATTTTCTTACGCGAGGTTTACTCGAGTTGCTTTAAAATGCCTTTAACTATTTTACTATTATACTTTTTATCAACTTATAAATCATTTGAGACCTTTTCCTTATATTTTGGACCGACAAAGCTTCTTGTCACAATTTAACTATGTTTTATTAATACGTTTCATTTTATCACATTAAACCGTAAACATAGGATTCTTTTCTTTTCATTGAATTGAGGCTTTACTACTCAAGCTCTTCCTACTCCTCTTCTTATCCCTTTGGCTAGCCATATTTGTCTAGATGCACTTAGGATTCTTCAACTATTTTACTATCATTTATGCTCTTTAAGTGTAGTTATCTCCTTCTCCTTTAATCTACTCTACATTCATTTTGTGCATTAACAAAAAAATTACTACAACATATTCATCATCCTTTTTTTTTTCCTTCTTGGCCGAGTACTCCCTCCCCTATTCCAGCCTGATTTTTGCTCCATTTCGAGTCTCAATCGAATCGTTTTTTATCG
The DNA here is from genome assembly GCA_958450325.1 of Agrostemma githago. NCBI lineage: Eukaryota > Viridiplantae > Streptophyta > Magnoliopsida > Caryophyllales > Caryophyllaceae > Agrostemma > Agrostemma githago. The sequence goes on from OY288261.1 coordinate 34,506,959, forward strand.
TCATATTAATCCTCTTTCCGATTCCTTCGTTAAGGTAATAATCGACGTCGTTTTCGATCATTATTTACCTTGATTTTGTTAGTTTTCTCATGGTATTTTTCTGCCATGATTTTCGTGTTTGGAAGGATTTGTGGATGATCCCGAGGCCGACGAGTATATAATCGATTCAGACTTGGAGTAGAGGTAACGTCGATGTTATTCGGTATTTCATGATTTTAATTGTGTATTTGCATGTATATATTTTTATGTTTTATTTTGACAATATATGTATGTCACCAAATCTGGAAAATTTTTAAAAGTTGAAAATTTGCATGTTTCGGTATTTTTATCGCTTTTACGAGATTAACGATTAAATTGTTATATTAATTTGTAAAATCATTATATTCGGCCTAAACATGTAATATATGTTTATATTCTGTAAAATTGATATTTTTGATGATTTATAATAATTTAAGATTTTTCTGATATTTTAAATATCGATTATTGAATTATTACCGTTTACGGACAAAAACGATTAAAAGCGATTTTTAGTTCTAGTACCTAAATATTTTATTTTAATCTGATTTTTGGCGTGGTGAAATAGAATTTTTGATTTTTTTCATAATTTTTCGGAATTGTTAAGTGGATGAATTAATTAATCACTTTAAATCATCGTTCATCGTTAAAACCGTGTTTATTGTTTAAATTCTCGAATTCTGGTCTTTGGTTTAAATATGGAAAAAAATGTGTTTCTGATGATTTCATATTACAATGTATTTTTATGATTTTTAGTGCCTTAATAAAATGTTAGGAACGATAAGTTTATTAATGAAATCGTTAATTGTGAAAACGGGTTTAAATGACGGTTTTGTTGGAATTTGTTGAATCTGGAATTTTGGAAAAATCTGAAAAATTTATATTCTGGAAAATCATGATTTTTATGTTTAATAATAATTTTTGGATATTAATATTTAAATCGTTTGGTAATTACTATTTTTATTAATCGTTATTGCCGAGATTAGACGATTAACGAGAAAACGCTTTAAAAACCGAGTTTTAGGATTCTGGAAAATTTCATTTTTTGACAGAATGTCCATAATTATGTTTTAACTATTTTACGTAATTTTTGTACTATTTATTAAAGTCTTTAATTAATAATTATTGATTTTCGGACAAATTGTGCTTTATCGTTAAAATTCTTCGTCTTACCTAAAAGAATTATTTTTCCAGCAATTTTGAAAGTATTTAAATCTGAACTTTAAGAGTTAAATTATCCCTTAACATATTCTAAATATATTCAATGGTTTGATTAAATAAAAGACGTTAAAAGATTTTATTTGACATTTACCGTAAAATCCTATTTATAATCGTATTGTCGAAACTAATAATAATTAGGGAATTTTAGTTTTGTAGATTTTGGAAACACCCTAATTAGTAGTATTTAAAATGTTTAAGACATTTCTAAATCATTTTATAAACACTTGTATGACGTTTCAATAATTTCACTAACGCAAAAGTTCTCGTTTTAAGAATTAATATCGTTAAGGCCGAAAGTACTAGTTTTATAAATCTATATCGTTTACTAATATTTTGCTATTTTCATATGATGCTATTTTTAGTAAGTTTCTAAAACTAGAAGTTTCCTAAAATAGAAAGTTTCCTCTTTTGGACAGTGGTTCTCTTTCCTTTTGTTCTCTTATGGTTTATATTATTGAATACATCTTTTAATTATCGATAATTGCTTGTTTTGGAGTTATGGAATAAGGAAAAGTGTGGGTTTAGAGTAATATAGTCTGGGCTGTACGTCTTGCCATCAACTATAAAGCTGGTGTGTCTATGTTGAGACACATTGGTCGTTGAACTGAGCATGGTTTGTGTTCAGGAGGGTGTATGTTTACCTTAAACTTAGATATCGCATCGTGTAAGTCGCGTCGGGTTGAACTGGATATGGTTTGTATCCAGGAGGGGTGTGCACTACTTAAGCCAGGACCTCGCTGCACGCAGTCCTGTTATAGTTGAGTTGCCTAGTTAGAGATCAAAGTCTGATTTGTTTTGACTAAGTTCTCGAAACTAGATTTTAGTATTGTCCTAGTGAAAGTCTAGATTCTACATTAATTCTATCCATAACGCCATTTTGATTATTTTATTTATTATCGATATAAATTGGTTTGCAGGTTGGTAAATATTTTTATGTTTCTTCGGTAACCCATTTTAATATTTTGGTTTTGTACCGAAAACTTATTTTAATATGATGTTTTACTGTTTTCCATTTTTATTATTTTTCTATAGTAGTAAGTACAGTTTTAAAATCCTGTTATACGGCTGGGAGAACGTTGACGTTGCTCCCCACTGATTGTGGCTGTTATGTTTTAGCATGGCAGGTATACGTGTTTGTTTCCGGTGGGTGCGGGCTAACGAGCAGTCTTGGATCCTGCTTGATACTTTTAATAATTATGTCTTATGGATTGTTTAACCTTTTTATGGATTGTTTTAAATTTTAGCCATTTTTATGTATGGCATACGTTTGACTTTACCAATAATTTACTAAGACATAGTTACAATGTGTTTTAATCCCGACTCTACAGTGTTTCCGCCACTGTATCGCGTTAGAATTTCTAGGGGATTACAGGAAATGGGCCGTATTTTGTATACGGCCCACTACGACATAGAGTGGGCTCGAATGGTTCCGAATAACCACAAAATTCGGTGGCGACTCCACATAGACCTAAATTTCAATTCGATCCATTTTCATATGGAGATTCATTCGCCTCCCCAAACCCGCGCGTGGCCGCGTCAGGGTGGACCTATGTCATGTCCACAGCGGAGTCGCCAAATTGTGGACATGACATAGGTTCACCCCGACGCGGCCACGCGGGGGTTTGGGGAGGCGAATGAATCTCCATATGAGAATGGATCGAATTGAAATTTAGGTCTATGTGGAGTCGCCACCGAATTTTGTGGTTATTCGGAACCATTCGAGCCCACTCTATGTCGTAGTGGGCCGTATACAAAATACGGCCCATTTCCGATATCAGAGTTTATTGGGCTTGTCCCTTTGCATTTGATACCGATACCGACATTATCGGATATCGTGTATTGAATGACTCTCGTGCGCCAACGGTTTCGGGCATCCGGAAACCGAGGTTCTGAGTAAGGGGTGAGGGTACGTGTTGGGAAGCCCACAATGGACACCCAACCCCGCCCGCACATTAGCGGCCTCTACTAAGAGTTCGAATGACTTACAATACGCGCGTTAGTAAAACGGGAAAATGATATGCAAAGATTTATTTTCCCTAAACATGTGAATGGAATTGAAAAGTGGGTTTCTATGTCAATTTAATGCAATTAATTCTACGTCATAGTGGAATTTTAGCATGCGGGTTCATTTAGTACAATAAACGAACAATAATTAAATTGGCAAAAGAAATAACAAACGCGTTAGTAACGATGTAATAATATAACGACTAATAACGGTTTGTGCAAATATGAGATGCGATGAAAAGGTGCAAATATGAGCTGCATGGTTTGAAAAGATAGTATACACGTGATTGATTAAACACGTGTTGATATAAATCACAAATTACTACCGAGTTTTGAAAATAGACTAATGTATGATTTATTGTGTTAATCGTTATGGGTCACTCGATCGAGTGGTCGATGGACTCGATCGAGTGGACCTGTAAAAGACGATTCTGTTTGCGCTACAGACCGTACTCGGCCGAGTTACTGACCAACTCGGTCGAGTACATGGCCACTCGATCGAGTCACTGTGAAACTCGACCGAGTGGTGGCCGTGACATGCATTCTGACTCGATTTTGTGTTGTCACTCGATCGAGTGACTAAGGCACTCGGTCGAGTGGCATCTGTACGAATTGTAATTCGCTTGCAGTTTTATATTGATTTTCGAAATTGCTTTAGATTTTTGAGAGTTCGACGATTTTTACCGAATCGGACATAAATATTGCATAATTTATGTTCGACTTGGATTTTATAAATTGCGAATTTTGTTGAACCGAATATAAATACTGTTGAATTTATACCCGATTCTAAATTTGAATACTCATCATATCCCACATTCGATTATTGAATCGATATGGGATATTAGAGTGAAATAAAAAAAAAAGATAAATTAATTTTAGTCGCTTTAAATTAATTATCGTGATATGAACAAATCACGTTAATTAATTCATATGACTTGATTTTTAGATTCGATATCCAATTATGGAATTGGTATCGAATCTAAAATCGACGCTTTACTTTAAAAAGACTTGATTCCCTCGACTTCTCCGACATCGAAATAAATCCCTAGGGATTGTGATGTCGGATCCGTGTCAACGGGTTTCGACCTTTATTAAAATTGATTTTAAAGAAATTGATGGATGCAAGATTATTGATGACGATAACGAGAAATAATAACGAATTGTGGTTTAAGTTAATTTATCTCAATAATCAAATAGTCGGGGTATCGGGATAAGCGACCGACGACGAGTGTGCAGTACACTTGTATATGTGGTTTTCCTTATCCCGGTATCCTTCTTCTTCGACACAAATCGATAAATATTTTAATGCTTTGGTATTAGTAGTATTATCGATATTATGATGCAACGAAAATAAGTAAAAAAAACGAAAGAAGACGGAGAAAAAGGGGACGGACGACGAAGAGAGAAAGGAAAGGAAAGAGAGGGTTTTGACACCCTCAACCTACATGTTCTTGTCTCGGTGCGGACTCGTAACCGTGACTTTAACACAAGAGTCTTCGAGGTGGATGAAGGTTGAGTTGTGGTGGCTCGGGATTGATTCCTAAAACTAGGTTTTAGGGTTTTTGCTACTATCAAATATCTTAGGGTTTGCTTAGGGTTGATTAGGGTTTGTAAAGACGTAGTGTGTGTGTGTATGATTGTTCTAGGGTTTCGAAAAAAGTTGTTCAAAGTTGTTGCATGAGGGTTGCTTATATAGGCAAGGCTAGGGCACCCGAATTAGGGTTACTCGACCGAGTAAAGGGCTAACTCGGTCGAGTGGCCCGTGAAGCCTGCAGCCGGGCTCAAACCAAGCCCACTCGATCGAGTGGGTGGGTCACTCGATCGAGTGGCCCAACTGGATCGCGCAGGTCCGTTGACTTTGGACCGTGACTTTGACTTTGATGGATTTTGTGCTTGACTTGGACTTTTGATGATTGATGGGTTGTTTTGTGTGTCTCGGAAGCGACTTTGACCGGGGTTGACCCAATCGTAGAAAGTCGGTTTTATTTCCGGCGTCGGTTTTGGCCTAAATTAGTCTTGTTTGACTCGGAATGATCCACTGGGCCTAGATTCGAGGTAGTTTTTGTGAGATTTGTACTCCGTAAGTGTGTTAGCCGACGATTAATGGATTTGAGTCCGTATTCGAGCGCATAGAAACACGTTAGCGTCCGATCATCATCGGGTATTTTTTGGAAACTGCCATAGACACCTGGCGGTCAAAATACGGGTGTCTACAGACGCTGATGCTACGATCGCCATTTCCTCAAACCTACTACTTCCGTCCTGGATCTGGATATCGCCCAATCATTACCACTACCAATTATCTGAGTTACAAAACTACTAAGCAATTGCCCATTCAAAACAGTAGCTTATTACACTGTAGCCAGTTATTTTTTCCTCTCCTTTCTGCAAGTCACATGTTACCATACATTCCTTAAATGTATGAAGTTAGAGAACCCCAAACAAATGCTCCCTTACGAACAGTAACTTAACATGCCTTCTGCGTGATGCTCTGCCTCTCTCTCCCCTGCTACTCCTACCCTGCTTCTTCCTCCTCTACTTTCTCTTCCCCTATTTCTCCCTGCTGCGCTTCGTCTCCTCTCCTTCTCCCCTGCGTTCCTCTTCTTCGTCCTTTTCGATTTCTGGTGATTCCAAAGTATTTGTAGCCCAGTTTGTTTTGGTTTGGTCATTCTCGGTGCTCGATCATTGACTTCGTGAGACATAACTATATTTTTTTTCGAGAGATGCAAGCCAGATAACATCTGTCCCGCGGCCCCCTACCCCTATACATTTCACAAGAGCTACGACATGAGGGGGGAACAGCCAAACAAAAGTAAGGACCCGAACCACTCCAACAGGTATCCTTGTGTATGCATTGCAATTGTGAAATAGTGTTGCTTGGCTAATTCCTCTCAGGCATGCCTTCAAAAGAAAAAAACAAACAAAAACGATATTAGGCAAAGCAGCGATTTATACGGGTCCAGCAGTCGTATTTTCAGCATTAGACTTTAGAATTGTTGTCAAGGCACTCACGGAGGGTTTTAGCTTTTCCATAACATTAACCATTCTCTCAACCACCTAATTAACCCGACATTAATAGCATGGTGCTAAGTATTACCTCACCAACCTTCGACACATAGATCTGTCTCTTCGTATTATCTACTTCATCGTTCTCCAGCAGGATGACACTGCGCATGCACACAAGCAACACTCTGGATACACCATCCTAGGTATGATAATACATTGTCTCATACATCAATGCCCAGATCATGGTGGATGGTGCTGATGTGTTCGTTATCTGGGTATGTTTCTATTTACTACTAAATATTTTAGAGTACTGCAATATCTTTACACTTTGTTTGGTTTATCTTGCCAAGATGTTCGTTTTAGGTTATCTATTTATAGATCTAATTACTACTTCATGATGCTAAAGCGACATGTCCAGTATTATGCTTGCTCTATACAACGAGATCCTCATATGGTAGTCTCGAGTGTGTGTGGCTTTTTAATTCAGTTGCTCTGACTATTAATGTTTTTGGTTTGTCCCTACTATACCTGAGACTGTGCTCCCGCTGTTCTCGGATTACCATATAGATACGCTTTGATTCCATTTGCAGTTATCATTCTTCTGCGTCCGTCACCCACAGGAGACCATAAAGTCACGATTATTTGTATGCCCCGGTAGTAGATAATAATTTGTTGAAGTTCAGTTCAGGTAGAAATAATGGTCGCGCGTCTCTTACGCAGCGACTTGATAGAGTTCAGCTGAAACAAATTAAATTACCCAGTCCTCGTTCGTTAATCGCAAACACATACCCATGCTCAAACACTATTCCTGTGTATAAAGTACTCAAGTAGTGAACACCGTTTAGACTCATGAAATAACTCTCATTTTCTTTGATGGCTACCGTAGCATTTTCAGGTTGCTTGAGAAATCTGACGTGCAGTACTTATAGGGCAGAATAAAAATCTGGAAAGTAGTGTGACTATACCCCATTTCTTCCACGCTGTCTGTGTGTTAGACACATCTCTCCATTGAGTCTGTTATTGATGATCATCTTTGGGCTCGTGGTCCTTCTCTGCAAATTGAAACCGGAGCTTACTATTCTACATCTGTTCCTATGAACCACCGACCTTTGCAACCTCTCCCTGCATGTGGTAGCCAAGTTACCCTTACATATACTTTCCAGACTGCAGCTAATCCTGATTTGGATGGGCTATTCAATGATATAGGCTCTCAGATTTGATAATGGTTAAGCTCCTGTGCGGAGGTTGGGCTGTGAATAATGAGCAGACTGATAGGCTTGAGGAAATATTTAGAAGAAAGCAGAGGAAGGTGCGTCACTTACAGTTCATATTCCGACAGACCCACAACATCCAAGTACACGGCAGGCTGCCTCCTTCGATATCAGGCGTCCTATCTAAAGAAGATATTATGGTGAAGATCTTCGACTGCCTTTCCAGCACCGGTGACAGGGCGAATGTAGCTGTTACATGCAAGACATGGGCACGAATGTTCTTGCTACATCCAGATGCACCGAAATGGAATGCACACTATAATAGACAGCTCCGAAGAGAACTTAAAGATGGCGTAATAACTGTTTTCAGGGGTGGGATCACGGTCTCACAGAGATGCAGATGTTACCTGACTCAAGATGAGATTTCTAGGACAATGGTACACATTTGCTAGCATGCAATAGAGCAATCTACACATTTAGAAGTCATGGAGTGTCCACCAGAAGAAAGTGACGGTAAGAACTTCAAGGTACTCCCACGCAAAAGTGTAAAGAAAGCGCAGAAGACTGCTATGATGTTGCTGGGTTGGGGAGAGGTGTTTATATTTTAGGCTTCTTATGTGGCTCGCTAGAAGTCAACAGGAGGATCACTTATTATGCACTTCTCTATCAGTTTTGGACATTATCTCGCTGGTTGTGCTTGTGTAACATTTTGCAGTTAAAGGTGTGGACTGTAGAGCGTCTACGGTGCTTCTGCAGTTAGGCTGTCATAAAACGTCGTTCGTTCATTTTTTTCCCGTACTATTGCAGATGACTGCAGCGAACATGTAACGCACGGGCGTAAAGTTTCGTGACTCTTAACCTCCATGTCCTAATTACAAATAAATATATGTAGCGTTTAATGATCTACTCGCCCCCAATATAATTGTAGACATCCATTAGTTCGTACAACATCTAGAATACCTTGTTACACTACTTTACTAGGTTGTTGCCCTACACTTGGAATATTTACAGTCGTAGGTCATGTTCCAAAGCAGTTTATTCAGTTCCAACTTAAACACAAACAAACAAACCATGTCTTTTCTTATCTTTCTTTAGTTTATTACTCTTCCTAACGCATAACTTTCCTTCCACTTTTTACGTAGGTTATAACAATTAGATAAGTGAAAGTTTAAGTTCAATGAATGAAGTACATTTCAGTTGTCACCTTGCGACATTGTACCTCTTCCGAAAACATTTTACCGATTCACGACAATGTTTACGAAGAACTCCGCCGCCTCTCTTCTTTTGCGTGCCCGTTGGTTCATGCATTCCTTGTCATATGATTCTAAACTGTCCATTCTTTTATTGCGCTCTTCTTCTGCATCCCGTTTGGTTCCTTATGAGTCTGGTTCCTTTGTAATCATAAATGTACTATCCCACTATACCCTATTCATAGTCCCCGTCGAAAAAGTACTTAGGTACCCCTCTCAGGTTTGTTTTAGATTGCAGAGTGTAGACACCCGCATTTTGACTGCCAGGTGTCTATGGCAGTTTCCAAAAAACACCCGATGATGATCGGACGCTAACGTGCTTCTACGCGCTCGGATATGGGCTCAAAACCATTAGTTGTTGGCTTAAGTACTTACGGAGCACAAATCTCACAAAATCAACCTCAAATTCAGGCTCAGTGGTTCGTTTCCACTCAAATAAGCCTAATTTGGGCCAAAACCGACACCGGAAATAAAACCGACTTTTAACGATGGGGTCAACCCCGGTCAAAGTCATTTCCGAGACACATAAAAAACAGCCACAAGATGCAAAGCCCATAAAATTTCCAAACCACGGTCCAAAAACCAGACCCGTGCAGCCCAGCTGACCCACTCGATCGAGTGCTCAGCCCACTCGATCGAGTGGGCCCTCGTTCAAGCATGACTGCGTTTTGACTGGGCCACTCGACCGAGTCAAGGGGCTACTCGGTCGAGTAACCCTAGACGGGGTACATGGCCATGCCTATATAAACACCCCCATGCAACACACTTTTGGATCATCTTTTTCAATCTTTCAAAAAACCCTAACCTATACTACACTCAAACCCTAACCCTAGCATCTAGGATCCAAACCCTAATCACCATAACCTAGCCTACATACTCGATACTCCCGTGCTAAGCCACAACTACGAGTACCGTCTGAGAATAAGAACATGTAGGTTGAGGGTGCCAAATCCCGTGTTTTCTCTCTTCTCCTTCTCTCTCGCGTCGTTCGTCGTCGTAGATGTCGTTTTTTTTTTACTTTTTTATCATTGTTATCGCATTCTAATATCGCTAATAATTACTAGTATTAAAAGCATTAAAATACTTGTGGATCTGTGTCGAGTGCGAAGGATGTCGGAATAAGGAAACCCGAATATACAAGGGTATTGCACCCAGCGTTGCCGGTCGCTTATCCCGACACCCTAGCGCTTGATTATTGAAGCAAGTCAACTTAAACAATAGTTTTTTTTTATTTTTGTCCGCGTTATTATCATTAATCGCATATTTCATCAATTACAAATTATTTTGAAAACACGCACTTCTTTTTATTAGGGTCGAAACCCGTTGACGCCAACCCGACATCACATAATCCCTAGGGATTCATTACGATGTTGGGAAAGCCGAGGGAATCAAGTCTTTCAATTCAAGTAAAGTTTCAATATTAGATTCGATACCAATTTAATAATTGGATGTCGAATCTAACGATTTAGTCAAAAAGTTAATTAACACGATTTCTCGTTGATGCTAAAATAGATGTCAAACAATTCACGAGAATTAATACGACACTATAAACGCGGAGGGAATTTATATCCTTTTGGTTAACTTAAAACGACTTATAACAATCCTTTTTCTATCTCGCTCTAATATTTCATATCGATTCAATAATCGAATATGGGATACGACGAGTATTCTAAAGTACAATCGAGTATAAATCCCATTATATTTATACCCGATTCGACAAAATCAACGATTTATCAAAATCCAAATCAAGCATAAATCATACAATATTTATGCCCTATTCGGTAGAATTATCAAATTAACAAAATCGTAAACGAACCCTAGTACGTACAGGGGGCACTCGGTCGAGTGCCTAGCACACTCGATCGAGTGGCACCCAAAAAATGAAACAGAATGCTTTTTCGACCTCCACTTGGTCGAGTCACGCAATGACTCGATCGAGTGGCAACGTACTCGGTCGAGTTCGTCAATAACTCGATCGAGTAGGGTCTAACATACGGGACAGAAGCCTTTTCAGAGGTCCACTCGGTCGAGTCCTCCAATGACTCGGTCGAGTGGCCCCTTATCACGTGAAACCGTGAGTCCTATAAAGCCATTCGAACCTCATTAATGCTTTCTACGACTTAAGTCGACACGTGCCTAATTCATCAAGTGAAATATTACTTTCCAAAACTTTGCATCATCTTATTTATATCATTCCATAACATTCTACATCTTTGCAAACCGTTATTATCGTTATACCGTTACTAACCGTTTTTTTCTCTTGTTGATTTACTTTGTTTATTTTATTGTACTAAAATGAACCCACATGCTAAAATTCAACTTCGACGTTAGAATTAGTTTCATTAAATCAACATAGAAACCCTTTCAATTTCTCGCATGTTTAGGGAAAATAATGTTTGCATAAACATTTTCATCGTTCAACTAACGCGCGTATTAGAAAGTCTTTCGATATCTTAGTAGAGGCCGCTAATGTGCGGGCGGGGTTGGGTGTCCTTAGTGGGCTTCCCAACACGTACCCTCACCCCTTACTCAGAATCTCGGTTTCCGGATGCCCGAAACCGTTGCCGCACGAGAGTCATTCAATACACGATAACCGGTAGTGACAGTATCGGTATCGCAATGCAAAGGGACGAGCCCAATAAACTCTGACATCAGAAATGGGCCGTATTTTGTATACGGCCCACTACGACATAGAGTGGGTTCGAATGGGCCCGAAAGCCCTTAAAGTTCGGTGGCGACTCCACTTCGATTTAAATTTCAATTCGATCCATTCTCATATGGAGATTCATTCGCCTCCCCAAACCAGCGCGTGGCCGCATCGGGGTGGACCTATGTCATGTCCACAATTTCGACGAGTATTCTAAATTAGAATCGAGTATAAATCCCATAATATTTATACCCGATTCGACAAAATCAACGATTTATCAAAATCCGAATCAAGCATAAATCATACAATATTTATGCCCTATTCAGTAGAATTATCAAATTAACAAAATCGCAAACGAACCCTAGTTCGTACAGGGGGCACTCGGTCGAGTGCCTAGCACACTCGATGGCACCCAAAAAACGAAACAGAATGCTTTTTCGACCTCCACTCGGTCGAGTCACGCAATGACTCGATCGAATGGCAACGTACTCGGTCGAGTTCGTCAACAAATCGATCGAGTAGGGTCTAACATACGGGACAGAAGCCTTTTCAGAGGTCCAGTCGGTCGAGTCCTCCAATGACTCGGTCGAGTGGCCCCTTATCACGTCAAACCGTGAGTCCTATAAAGCCATTCGAACCTCGTTAATGCTTTCTACGACTTAAGTCGACACGTGCCTAATTCATCACGTGAAATATTACTTTCCAAAACTTTGCATCATCTTATTTATATCATTCCAGAACATTCTACATCTTTGCAAACCGTTATTATCGTTATACCGTTACTAACCGTTTTTTTTCTCTTGTTGATTTACTTTGTTTATTTTATTGTACTAAAATGAACCCACATGCTAAAATTCAACTTCGACGTTAGAATTAGTTGCATTAAATCAACATAGAAACCCTTTCAATTTCTCGCATGTTTAGGGAAAATAATGTTTGCATAAACATTTTCATCGTTCAACTAACGCGCGTATTAGAAAGTCTTTCGATATCTTAGTAGAGGCCGCTAATGTGCGGGCGGGGTTGGGTGTCCTTAGTGGGCTTCCCAACACGTACCCTCACCCCTTAGTCAGAATCTCGGTTTCCGGATGCCCGAAACCGTTGCCGCACGAGAGTCATTCAATACACGATAACCGGTAGTGACAGTATCGGTATCGCAATGCAAAGGGACGAGCCCAATAAACTCTGACATCAGAAATGGGCCGTATTTTGTATACGACCCACTACGACATAGAGTGGGTTCGAATGGGCCCGAAAGCCCACAAAGTTCGGTGGCGACTCCACTTCGATTTAAATTTCAATTCGATCCATTCTCATATGGAGATTCATTCGCCTCCCCAAACCAGCGCGTGGCCGCATCGGGGTGGACCTATGTCATGTCCACAATTTCGACGAGTATTCTAAATTAGAATCGAGTATAAATCCCATAATATTTATACCCGATTCGACAAAATCAACGATTTATCAAAATCCGAATCAAGCATAAATCATACAATATTTATGCCCTATTCAGTAGAATTATCAAATTAACAAAATCGCAAACGAACCCTAGTTCGTACAGGGGGCACTCGGTCGAGTGCCTAGCACACTCGATGGCACCCAAAAAACGAAACAGAATGCTTTTTCGACCTCCACTCGGTCGAGTCACGCAATGACTCGATCGAATGGCAACGTACTCGGTCGAGTTCGTCAATAAATCGATCGAGTAGGGTCTAACATACGGGACAGAAGCCTTTTCAGAGGTCCAGTCGGTCGAGTCCTCCAATGACTCGGTCGAGTGGCCCCTTATCACGTCAAACCGTGAGTCCTATAAAGCCATTCGAACCTCGTTAATGCTTTCTACGACTTAAGTCGACACGTGCCTAATTCATCACGTGAAATATTACTTTCCAAAACTTTGCATCATCTTATTTATATCATTCCAGAACATTCTACATCTTTGCAAACCGTTATTATCGTTATACCGTTACTAACCGTTTTTTTTCTCTTGTTGATTTACTTTGTTTATTTTATTGTACTAAAATGAACCCACATGCTAAAATTCAACTTCGACGTTAGAATTAGTTGCATTAAATCAACATAGAAACCCTTTCAATTTCTCGCATGTTTAGGGAAAATAATGTTTGCATAAACATTTTCATCGTTCAACTAACGCGCGTATTAGAAAGTCTTTCGATATCTTAGTAGAGGCCGCTAATGTGCGGGCGGGGTTGGGTGTCCTTAGTGGGCTTCCCAACACGTACCCTCACCCCTTAGTCAGAATCTCGGTTTCCGGATGCCCGAAACCGTTGCCGCACGAGAGTCATTCAATACACGATAACCGGTAGTGACAGTATCGGTATCGCAATGCAAAGGGACGAGCCCAATAAACTCTGACATCAGAAATGGGCCGTATTTTGTATACGACCCACTACGACATAGAGTGGGTTCGAATGGGCCCGAAAGCCCACAAAGTTCGGTGGCGACTCCACTTCGATTTAAATTTCAATTCGATCCATTCTCATATGGAGATTCATTCGCCTCCCCAAACCAGCGCGTGGCCGCATCGGGGTGGACCTATGTCATGTCCACAATTTCGACGAGTATTCTAAATTAGAATCGAGTATAAATCCCATAATATTTATACCCGATTCGACAAAATCAACGATTTATCAAAATCCGAATCAAGCATAAATCATACAATATTTATGCCCTATTCAGTAGAATTATCAAATTAACAAAATCGCAAACGAACCCTAGTTCGTACAGGGGGCACTCGGTCGAGTGCCTAGCACACTCGATGGCACCCAAAAAACGAAACAGAATGCTTTTTCGACCTCCACTCGGTCGAGTCACGCAATGACTCGATCGAATGGCAACGTACTCGGTCGAGTTCGTCATTAAATCGATCGAGTAGGGTCTAACATACGGGACAGAAGCCTTTTCAGAGGTCCACTCGGTCGAGTCCTTCAATGACTCGGTCGAGTGGCCCCTTATCACGTCAAACCGTGAGTCCTATAAAGCCATTCGAACCTCGTTAATGCTTTCTACGACTTAAGTCGACACGTGCCTAATTCATCACGTGAAATATTACTTTCCAAAACTTTGCATCATCTTATTTATATCATTCCAGAACATTCTACATCTTTGCAAACCGTTATTATCGTTATACCGTTACTAACCGTTTTTTTTCTCTTGTTGATTTACTTTGTTTATTTTATTGTACTAAAATGAACCCACATGCTAAAATTCAACTTCGACGTTAGAATTAGTTGCATTAAATCAACATAGAAACCCTTTCAATTTCTCGCATGTTTAGGGAAAATAATGTTTGCATAAACATTTTCATCGTTCAACTAACGCGCGTATTAGAAAGTCTTTCGATATCTTAGTAGAGGCCGCTAATGTGCGGGCGGGGTTGGGTGTCCTTAGTGGGCTTCCCAACACGTACCCTCACCCCTTACTCAGAATCTCGGTTTCCGGATGCCCGAAACCGTTGCCGCACGAGAGTCATTCAATACACGATAACCGGTAGTGACAGTATCGGTATCGCAATGCAAAGAGACGAGCCCAATAAACTCTGACATCAGAAATGGGCCGTATTTTGTATACGGCCCACTACGACATAGAGTGGGTTCGAATGGGCCCGAAAGCCCTTAAAGTTCGGTGGCGACTCCACTTCGATTTAAATTTCAATTCGATCCATTCTCATATGGAGATTCATTCGCCTCCCCAAACCAGCGCGTGGCCGCATCGGGGTGGACCTATGTCATGTCCACAATTTCGACGAGTATTCTAAATTAGAATCGAGTATAAATCCCATAATATTTATACCCGATTCGACAAAATCAACGATTTATCAAAATCCGAATCAAGCATAAATCATACAATATTTATGCCCTATTCAGTAGAATTATCAAATTAACAAAATCGCAAACGAACCCTAGTTCGTACAGGGGGCACTCGGTCGAGTGCCTAGCACACTCGATGGCACCCAAAAAACGAAACAGAATGCTTTTTCGACCTCCACTCGGTCGAGTCACGCAATGACTCGATCGAATGGCAACGTACTCGGTCGAGTTCGTCAATAAATCGATCGAGTAGGGTCTAACATACGGGACAGAAGCCTTTTCAGAGGTCCACTCGGTCGAGTCCTCCAATGACTCGGTCGAGTGGCCCCTTATCACGTCAAACCGTGAGTCCTATAAAGCCATTCGAACCTCGTTAATGCTTTCTACGACTTAAGTCGACACGTGCCTAATTCATCACGTGAAATATTACTTTCCAAAACTTTGCATCATCTTATTTATATCATTCCAGAACATTCTACATCTTTGCAAACCGTTATTATCGTTATACCGTTACTAACCGTTTTTTTTTTCTTGTTGATTTACTTTGTTTATTTTATTGTACTAAAATGAACCCACATGCTAATTCAACTTCGACGTTAGAATTAGTTGCATTAAATCAACATAGAAACCCTTTCAATTTCTCGCATGTTTAGGGAAAATAATGTTTGCATAAACATTTTCATCGTTCAACTAACGCGCGTATTAGAAAGTCTTTCGATATCTTAGTAGAGGCCGCTAATGTGCGGGCGGGGTTGGGTGTCCTTAGTGGGCTTCCCAACACGTACCCTCACCCCTTACTCAGAATCTCGGTTTCCGGATGCCCGAAACCGTTGCCGCACGAGAGTCATTCAATACACGATAACCGGTAGTGACAGTATCGGTATCGCAATGCAAAGGGACGAGCCCAATAAACTCTGACATCAGAAATGGGCCGTATTTTGTATACGGCCCACTACGACATAGAGTGGGTTCGAATGGGCCCGAAAGCCCTTAAAGTTCGGTGGCGACTCCACTTCGATTTAAATTTCAATTCGATCCATTCTCATATGGAGATTCATTCGCCTCCCCAAACCAGCGCGTGGCCGCATCGGGGTGGACCTATGTCATGTCCACAATTTCGACGAGTATTCTAAATTAGAATCGAGTATAAATCCCATAATATTTATACCCGATTCGACAAAATCAACGATTTATCAGAATCCGAATCAAGCATAAATCATACAATATTTATGCCCTATTATGTAGAATTATCAAATTAACAAAATCGCAAACGAACCCTAGTTCGTACAGGGGGCACTCGGTCGAGTGCCTAGCACACTCGATGGCACCCAAAAAACGAAACAGAATGCTTTTTCGACCTCCACTCGGTCGAGTCACGCAATGACTCGATCGAATGGCAACGTACTCGGTCGAGTTCGTCAATAAATCGATCGAGTAGGGTCTAACATACGGGACAGAAGCCTTTTCAGAGGTCCACTCGGTCGAGTCCTCCATTGACTCGGTCGAGTGGCCCCTTATCACGTCAAACCGTGAGTCCTATAAAGCCATTCGAACCTCGTTAATGCTTTCTACGACTTAAGTCGACACGTGCCTAATTCATCACGTGAAATATTACTTAAAAAAACTTTGCATCATCTTATTTATATCATTCCAGAACATTCTACATCTTTGCAAACCGTTATTATCGTTATACCGTTACTAACCGTTTTTTTTCTCTTGTTGATTTACTTTGTTTATTTTATTGTACTAAAATGAACCCACATGCTAAAATTCAACTTCGACGTTAGAATTAGTTGCATTAAATCAACATAGAAACCCTTTCAATTTCTCGCATGTTTAGGGAAAATAATGTTTGCATAAACATTTTCATCGTTCAACTAGCGCGCGTATTAGAAAGTCTTTCGATATCTTAGTAGAGGCCGCTAATGTGCGGGCGGGGTTGGGTGTCCTTAGTGGGCTTCCCAACACGTACCCTCACCCCTTACTCAGAATCTCGGTTTCCGGATGCCCGAAACCGTTGCCGCACGAGAGTCATTCAATACACGATAACCGGTAGTGACAGTATCGGTATCGCAATGCAAAGGGACGAGCCCAATAAACTCTGACATCAGAAATGGGCCGTATTTTGTATACGGCCCACTACGACATAGAGTGGGTTCGAATGGGCCCGAAAGCCCACAAAGTTCGGTGGCGACTCCACTTCGATTTAAATTTCAATTCGATCCATTCTCATATGGAGATTCATTCGCCTCCCCAAACCAGCGCGTGGCCGCATCGGGGTGGACCTATGTCATGTCCACAATTTCGACGAGTATTCTAAATTAGAATCGAGTATAAATCCCATAATATTTATACCCGATTCGACAAAATCAACGATTTATCAAAATCCGAATCAAGCATAAATCATACAATATTTATGCCCTATTCAGTAGAATTATCAAATTAACAAAATCGCAA
Organism: Agrostemma githago; assembly: GCA_958450325.1. Classification (NCBI taxonomy): domain Eukaryota; kingdom Viridiplantae; phylum Streptophyta; class Magnoliopsida; order Caryophyllales; family Caryophyllaceae; genus Agrostemma; species Agrostemma githago. Next base: position 34,524,600 of record OY288261.1, read on the forward strand.
ACGAACCCTAGTTCGTACAGGGGGCACTCGGTCGAGTGCCTAGCACACTCGATGGCACCCAAAAAACGAAACAGAATGCTTTTTTGACCTCCACTCGGTCGAGTCACGCAATGACTCGATCGAATGGCAACGTACTCGGTCGAGTTCGTCAATAAATCGATCGAGTAGGGTCTAACATACGGGACATAAGCCTTTTCAGAGGTCCACTCGGTCGAGTCCTTCAATGACTCGGTCGAGTGGCCCCTTATCACGTCAAACCGTGAGTCCTATAAAGCCATTCGAACCTCGTTAATGCTTTCTACGACTTAAGTCGACACGTGCCTAATTCATCACGTGAAATATTACTTTCCAAAACTTTGCATCATCTTATTTATATCATTCCAGAACATTCTACATCTTTGCAAACCGTTATTATCGTTATACCGTTACTAACCGTTTTTTTTCTCTTGTTGATTTACTTTGTTTATTTTATTGTACTAAAATGAACCCACATGCTAAAATTCAACTTCGACGTTAGAATTAGTTGCATTAAATCAACATAGAAACCCTTTCAATTTCTCGCATGTTTAGGGAAAATAATGTTTGCATAAACATTTTCATCGTTCAACTAACGCGCGTATTAGAAAGTCTTTCGATATCTTAGTAGAGGCCGCTAATGTGCGGGCGGGGTTGGGTGTCCTTAGTGGGCTTCCCAACACGTACCCTCACCCCTTACTCAGAATCTCGGTTTCCGGATGCCCGAAACCGTTGCCGCACGAGAGTCATTCAATACACGATAATCGGTAGTGACAGTATCGGTATCGCAATGCAAAGGGACGAGCCCAATAAACTCTGACATCAGAAATGGGCCGTATTTTGTATACGGCCCACTACGACATAGAGTGGGTTCGAATGGGCCCGAAAGCCCTTAAAGTTCGGTGGCGACTCCACTTCGATTTAAATTTCAATTCGATCCATTCTCATATGGAGATTCATTCGCCTCCCCAAACCAGCGCGTGGCCGCATCGGGGTGGACCTATGTCATGTCCACAATTTCGACGAGTATTCTAAATTAGAATCGAGTATAAATCCCATAATATTTATACCCGATTCGACAAAATCAACGATTTATCAAAATCCGAATCAAGCATAAATCATACAATATTTATGCCCTATTCAGTAGAATTATCAAATTAACAAAATCGCAAACGAACCCTAGTTCGTACAGGGGGCACTCGGTCGAGTGCCTAGCACACTCGATGGCACCCAAAAAACGAAACAGAATGCTTTTTCGACCTCCACTCGGTCGAGTCACGCAATGACTCGATCGAATGGCAACGTACTCGGTCGAGTTCGTCAATAAATCGATCGAGTAGGGTCTAACATACGGGACAGAAGCCTTTTCAGAGGTCCACTCGGTCGAGTCCTCCAATGACTCGGTCGAGTGGCCCCTTATCACGTCAAACCGTGAGTCCTATAAAGCCATTCGAACCTCGTTAATGCTTTCTACGACTTAAGTCGACACGTGCCTAATTCATCACGTGAAATATTACTTTCCAAAACTTTGCATCATCTTATTTATATCATTCCAGAACATTCTACATCTTTGCAAACAGTTATTATCGTTATACCGATACTAACCGTTTTTTTTCTCTTGTTGATTTACTTTGTTTATTTTATTGTACTAAAATGTACCCACATGCTAAAATTCAACTTCGACGTTAGAATTAGTTGCATTAAATCAACATAGAAACCCTTTCAATTTCTCGCATGTTTAGGGAAAATAATGTTTGCATAAGCATTTTCATCGTTCAACTAACGCGCGTATTATAAAATCTTTCGATATCTTAATAGAGGCCGCTAATGTACGGGCGGGGTTGGGTGTCCTTAGTGGGCTTCCCAACACGTACCCTCACCCTTTACTCAGAATCTCGGTTTCCGGATGCCCGAAACCGTTGCCGCATGAAAGTCATTCAATACACGATAACCGGTAGTGACAGTATCTGTATCGCAATGCAAAGGGACGAGCCCAATAAACTCTGACATCAGAAATGGGCCGTATTTTGTATACGGCCCACTACGACATAGAGTGGGTTCGAATGGGCCCGAAAGCCCACAAAGTTCGGTGGCGACTCCACTTCGATTTAAATTTCAATTCGATCCATTCTCATATGGAGATTCATTCGCCTCCCCAAACCAACGCGTGGCCGCATCGGGGTGGACCTATGTCATGTCCACAATTTCGACGAGTATTCTAAATTAGAATCGAGTATAAATCCCATAATATTTATACCCGATTCGACAAAATCAACGATTTATCAAAATCCGAATCAAGCATAAATCATACAATATTTATGCCCTATTCAGTAGAATTATCAAATTAACAAAATCGCAAACGAACCCTAGTTCGTACAGGGGGCACTCGGTCGAGTGCCTAGCACACTCGATGGCACCCAAAAACGAAACAGAATGCTTTTTCGACCTCCACTCGGTCGAGTCACGCAATGACTCGATCGAATGGCAACGTACTCGGTCGAGTTCGTCAATAAATCGATCGAGTAGGGTCTAACATACGGGACAGAAGCCTTTTCAGAGGTCCACTCGGTCGAGTCCTCCAATGACTCGGTCGAGTGGCCCCTTATCACGTCAAACCGTGAGTCCTATAAAGCCATTCGAACCTCGTTAATGCTTTCTACGACTTAAGTTGACACGTGCCTAATTCATCACGTGAAATATTACTTTCCAAAACTTTGCATCATCTTATTTATATCATTCCAGAACATTCTACATCTTTGCAAACCGTTATTATCGTTATACCGTTACTAACCGTTTTTTTTCTCTTGTTGATTTACTTTGTTTATTTTATTGTACTAAAATGAACCCACATGCTAAAATTCAACTTCGACGTTAGAATTAGTTGCATTAAATCAACATAGAAACCCTTTCAATTTCTCGCATGTTTAGGGAAAATAATGTTTGCATAAACTTTTTCATCGTTCAACTAACGCGCGTATTAGAAAGTCTTTCGATATCTTAGTAGAGGCCGCTAATGTACGGGCGGGGTTGGGTGTCCTTAGTGGGCTTCCCAACACGTACCCTCACCCTTTACTCAGAATCTCGGTTTCCGGATGCCCGAAACCGTTGCCGCATGAAAGTCATTCAATACACGATAACCGGTAGTGACAGTATCTGTATCGCAATGCAAAGGGACGAGCCCAATAAACTCTGACATCAGAAATGGGCCGTATTTTGTATACGGCCCACTACGACATAGAGTGGGTTCGAATGGGCCCGAAAGCCCACAAAGTTCGGTGGCGACTCCACTTCGATTTAAATTTCAATTCGATCCATTCTCATATGGAGATTCATTCGCCTCCCCAAACCAGCGCGTGGCCGCATCGGGGTGGACCTATGTCATGTCCACAATTTCGACGAGTATTCTAAATTAGAATCGAGTATAAATCCCATAATATTTATACCCGATTCGACAAAATCAACGATTTATCAAAATCCGAATCAAGCATAAATCATACAATATTTATGCCCTATTCAGTAGAATTATCAAATTAACAAAATCGCAAACGAACCCTAGTTCGTACAGGGGGCACTCGGTCGAGTGCCTAGCACACTCGATGGCACCCAAAAACGAAACAGAATGCTTTTTCGACCTCCACTCGGTCGAGTCACGCAATGACTCGATCGAATGGCAACGTACTCGGTCGAGTTCGTCAATAAATCGATCGAGTAGGGTCTAACATACGGGACAGAAGCCTTTTCAGAGGTCCACTCGGTCGAGTCCTCCAATGACTCGGTCGAGTGGCCCCTTATCACGTCAAACCGTGAGTCCTATAAAGCCATTCGAACCTCGTTAATGCTTTCTACGACTTAAGTCGACACGTGCCTAATTCATCACGTGAAATATTACTTTCCAAAACTTTGCATCATCTTATTTATATCATTCCAGAACATTCTACATCTTTGCAAACCGTTATTATCGTTATACCGTTACTAACCGTTTTTTTTCTCTTGTTGATTTACTTTGTTTATTTTATTGTACTAAAATGAACCCACATGCTAAAATTCAACTTCGACGTTAGAATTAGTTGCATTAAATCAACATAGAAACCCTTTCAATTTCTCGCATGTTTAGGGAAAATAATGTTTGCATAAACTTTTTCATCGTTCAACTAACGCGCGTATTAGAAAGTCTTTCGATATCTTAGTAGAGGCCGCTAATGTGCGGGCGGGGTTGGGTGTCCTTAGTGGGCTTCCCAACACGTACCCTCACCCCTTACTCAGAATCTCGGTTTCCGGATGCCCGAAACCGTTGCCGCACGAGAGTCATTCAATACACAATAACCGGTAGTGACAGTATCGGTATCGCAATGCAAAGGGACGAGCCCAATAAACTCTGACATCAGAAATGGGCCGTATTTTGTATACGGCCCACTACGACATAGAGTGGGTTCGAATGGGCCCGAAAGCCCACAAAGTTCGGTGGCGACTCCACTTCGATTTAAATTTCAATTCGATCCATTCTCATATGGAGATTCATTCGCCTCCCCAAACCAGCGCGTGGCCGCATCGGGGTGGACCTATGTCATGTCCACAATTTCGACGAGTATTCTAAATTAGAATCGAGTATAAATCCCATAATATTTATACCCGATTCGACAAAATCAACGATTTATCAAAATCCGAATCAAGCATAAATCATACAATATTTATGCCCTATTCAGTAGAATTATCAAATTAACAAAATCGCAAACGAACCCTAGTTCGTACAGGGGGCACTCGGTCGAGTGCCTAGCACACTCGATGGCACCCAAAAACGAAACAGAATGCTTTTTCGACCTCCACTCGGTCGAGTCACGCAATGACTCGATCGAATGGCAACGTACTCGGTCGAGTTCGTCAATAAATCGATCGAGTAGGGTCTAACATACGGGACAGAAGCCTTTTCAGAGGTCCACTCGGTCGAGTCCTCCAATGACTCGGTCGAGTGGCCCCTTATCACGTCAAACCGTGAGTCCTATAAAGCCATTCGAACCTCGTTAATGCTTTCTACGACTTAAGTCGACACGTGCCTAATTCATCACGTGAAATATTACTTTCCAAAACTTTGCATCATCTTATTTATATCATTCCAGAACATTCTACATCTTTGCAAACCGTTATTATCGTTATACCGTTACTAACCGTTTTTTTTCTCTTGTTGATTTACTTTGTTTATTTTATTGTACTAAAATGAACCCACATGCTAAAATTCAACTTCGACGTTAGAATTAGTTGCATTAAATCAACATAGAAACCCTTTCAATTTCTCGCATGTTTAGGGAAAATAATGTTTGCATAAACATTTTCATCGTTCAACTAACGCGCGTATTAGAAAGTCTTTCGATATCTTAGTAGAGGCCGCTAATGTGCGGGCGGGGTTGGGTGTCCTTAGTGGGCTTCCCAACATGTACCCTCACCCCTTACTCAGAATCTCGGTTTCCGGATGCCCGAAACCGTTGCCGCACGAGAGTCATTCAATACACGATAACCGGTAGTGACAGTATCGGTATCGCAATGCAAAGGGACGAGCCCAATAAACTCTGACATCAGAAATGGGCCGTATTTTGTATACGGCCCACTACGACATAGAGTGGGTTCGAATGGGCCCGAAAGCCCACAAAGTTCGGTGGCGACTCCACTTCGATTTAAATTTCAATTCGATCCATTCTCATATGGAGATTCATTCGCCTCCCCAAACCAGCGCGTGGCCGCATCGAGGTGGACCTATGTCATGTCCACAATTTCGACGAGTATTCTAAATTAGAATCGAGTATAAATCCCATAATATTTATACCCGATTCGACAAAATCAACGATTTATCAAAATCCGAATCAAGCATAAATCATACAATATTTATGCCCTATTCAGTAGAATTATCAAATTAACAAAATCGCAAACGAACCCTAGTTCGTACAGGGGGCACTCGGTCGAGTGCCTAGCACACTCGATGGCACCCAAAAATGAAACAGAATGCTTTTTCGACCTCCACTCGGTCGAGTCACGCAATGACTCGATCGAATGGCAACGTACTCGGTCGAGTTCGTCAATAAATCGATCGAGTAGGGTCTAACATACGGGACAGAAGCCTTTTCAGAGGTCCACTCGGTCGAGTCCTCCAATGACTCGGTCGAGTGGCCCCTTATCACGTCAAACCGTGAGTCCTATAAAGCCATTCGAACCTCGTTAATGCTTTCTACGACTTAAGTCGACACGTGCCTAATTCATCACGTGAAATATTACTTTCCAAAACTTTGCATCATCTTATTTATATCATTCCAGAACATTCTACATCTTTGCAAATCGTTATTATCGTTATACCGTTACTAACCATTTTTTTTCTCTTGTTGATTTACTTTGTTTATTTTATTGTACTAAAATGAACCCACATGCTAAAATTCAACTTTGACGTTAGAATTAGTTGCATTAAATCAACATAGAAACCCTTTCAATTTCTCGCATGTTTAGGGAAAATAATGTTTGCATAAACATTTTCATCGTTCAACTAACGCGCGTATTAGAAAGTCTTTCGATATCTTAGTAGAGGCCGCTAATGTGCGGGCGGGGTTGGGTGTCCTTAGTGGGCTTCCCAACATGTACCCTCACCCCTTACTCAGAATCTCGGTTTCCGGATGCCCGAAACCGTTGCCGCACGAGAGTCATTCAATACACGATAACCGGTAGTGACAGTATCGGTATCGCAATGCAAAGGGACGAGCCCAATAAACTCTGACATCAGAAATGGGCCGTATTTTGTATACGGCCCACTACGACATAGAGTGGGTTCGAATGGGCCCGAAAGCCCACAAAGTTCGGTGGCGACTCCACTTCGATTTAAATTTCAATTCGATCCATTCTCATATGGAGATTCATTCGCCTCCCCAAACCAGCGCGTGGCCGCATCGGGGTGGACCTATGTCATGTCCACAATTTCGACGAGTATTCTAAATTAGAATCGAGTATAAATCCCATAATATTTATACCCGATTCGACAAAATCAACGATTTATCAAAATCCGAATCAAGCATAAATCATACAATATTTATGCCCTATTATGTAGAATTATCAAATTAACAAAATCGCAAACGAACCCTAGTTCGTACAGGGGGCACTCGGTCGAGTGCCTAGCACACTCGATGGCACCCAAAAAACGAAACAGAATGCTTTTTCGACCTCCACTCGGTCGAGTCACGCAATGAATCGATCGAATGGCAACGTACTCGGTCGAGTTCGTCAATAAATCGATCGAGTAGGGTCTAACATACGGGACAGAAGCCTTTTCAGAGGTCCACTCGGTCGAGTCCTCCATTGACTCGGTCGAGTGGCCCCTTATCACGTCAAACCGTGAGTCCTATAAAGCCATTCGAACCTCGTTAATGCTTTCTACGACTTAAGTCGACACGTGCCTAATTCATCACGTGAAATATTACTTAAAAAAACTTTGCATCATCTTATTTATATCATTCCAGAACATTCTACATCTTTGCAAACCGTTATTATCGTTATACCGTTACTAACCGTTTTTTTTCTCTTGTTGATTTACTTTGTTTATTTTATTGTACTAAAATGAACCCACATGCTAAAATTCAACTTCGACGTTAGAATTAGTTGCATTAAATCAACATAGAAACCCTTTCAATTTCTCGCATGTTTAGGGAAAATAATGTTTGCATAAACATTTTCATCGTTCAACTAGCGCGCGTATTAGAAAGTCTTTCGATATCTTAGTAGAGGCCGCTAATGTGCGGGCGGGGTTGGGTGTCCTTAGTGGGCTTCCCAACACGTACCCTCACCCCTTACTCAGAATCTCGGTTTCCGGATGCCCGAAACCGTTGCCGCACGAGAGTCATTCAATACACGATAACCGGTAGTGACAGTATCGGTATCGCAATGCAAAGGGACGAGCCCAATAAACTCTGACATCATAAATGGGCCGTATTTTGTATACGGCCCACTACGACATAGAGTGGGTTCGAATGGGCCCGAAAGCCCACAAAGTTCGGTGGCGACTCCACTTCGATTTAAATTTCAATTCGATCCATTCTCATATGGAGATTCATTCGCCTCCCCAAACCAGCGCGTGGCCGCATCGGGGTGGACCTATGTCATGTCCACAATTTCGACGAGTATTCTAAATTAGAATCGAGTATAAATCCCATAATATTTATACCCGATTCGACAAAATCAACGATTTATCAAAATCCGAATCAAGCATAAATCATACAATATTTATGCCCTATTCAGTAGAATTATCAAATTAACAAAATCGCAAACGAACCCTAGTTCGTACAGGGGGCACTCGGTCGAGTGCCTAGCACACTCGATGGCACCCAAAAAACGAAACAGAATGCTTTTTCGACCTCCACTCGGTCGAGTCACGCAATGACTCGATCGAATGGCAACGTACTCGGTCGAGTTCGTCAATAAATCGATCGAGTAGGGTCTAACATACGGGACAGAAGCCTTTTCAGAGGTCCACTCGGTCGAGTCCTTCAATGACTCGGTCGAGTGGCCCCTTATCACGTCAAACCGTGAGTCCTATAAAGCCATTCGAACCTCGTTAATGCTTTCTACGACTTAAGTCGACACGTGCCTAATTCATCACGTGAAATATTACTTTCCAAAACTTTGCATCATCTTATTTATATCATTCCAGAACATTCTACATCTTTGCAAACCGTTATTATCGTTATACCGTTACTAACCGTTTTTTTTCTCTTGTTGATTTACTTTGTTTATTTTATTGTACTAAAATGAACCCACATGCTAAAATTCAACTTCGACGTTAGAATTAGTTGCATTAAATCAACATAGAAACCCTTTCAATTTCTCGCATGTTTAGGGAAAATAATGTTTGCATAAACATTTTCATCGTTCAACTAACGCGCGTATTAGAAAGTCTTTCGATATCTTAGTAGAGGCCGCTAATGTGCGGGCGGGGTTGGGTGTCCTTAGTGGGCTTCCCAACACGTACCCTCACCCCTTACTCAGAATCTCGGTTTCCGGATGCCCGAAACCGTTGCCGCACGAGAGTCATTCAATACACGATAACCGGTAGTGACAGTATCGGTATCGCAATGCAAAGGGACGAGCCCAATAAACTCTGACATCAGAAATGGGCCGTATTTTGTATACGGCCCACTACGACATAGAGTGGGTTCGAATGGGCCCGAAAGCCCTTAAAGTTCGGTGGCGACTCCACTTCGATTTAAATTTCAATTCGATCCATTCTCATATGGAGATTCATTCGCCTCCCCAAACCAGCGCGTGGCCGCATCGGGGTGGACCTATGTCATGTCCACAATTTCGACGAGTATTCTAAATTAGAATCGAGTATAAATCCCATAATATTTATACCCGATTCGACAAAATCAACGATTTATCAAAATCCGAATCAAGCATAAATCATACAATATTTATGCCCTATTCAGTAGAATTATCAAATTAACAAAATCGCAAACGAACCCTAGTTCGTACAGGGGGCACTCGGTCGAGTGCCTAGCACACTCGATGGCACCCAAAAACGAAACAGAATGCTTTTTCGACCTCCACTCGGTCGAGTCACGCAATGACTCGATCGAATGGCAACGTACTCGGTCGAGTTCGTCAATAAATCGATCGAGTAGGGTCTAACATACGGGACAGAAGCCTTTTCAGAGGTCCACTCGGTCGAGTCCTCCAATGACTCGGTCGAGTGGCCCCTTATCACGTCAAACCGTGAGTCCTATAAAGCCATTCGAACCTCGTTAATGCTTTCTACGACTGAAGTCGACACGTGCCTAATTCATCACGTGAAATATTACTTTCCAAAACTTTGCATCATCTTATTTATATCATTCCAGAACATTCTACATCTTTGCAAACCGTTATTATCGTTATACCGTTACTAACCGTTTTTTTTCTCTTGTTGATTTACTTTGTTTATTTTATTGTACTAAAATGAACCCACATGCTAAAATTCAACTTCGACGTTAGAATTAGTTGCATTAAATCAACATAGAAACCCTTTCAATTTCTCGCATGTTTAGGGAAAATAATGTTTGCATAAACATTTTCATCGTTCAACTAACGCGCGTATTAGAAAGTCTTTCGATATCTTAGTAGAGGCCGCTAATGTGCGGGCGGGGTTGGGTGTCCTTAGTGGGCTTCCCAACATGTACCCTCACCCCTTACTCAGAATCTCGGTTTCCGGATGCCCGAAACCGTTGCCGCACGAGAGTCATTCAATACACGATAACCGGTAGTGACAGTATCGGTATCGCAATGCAAAGGGACGAGCCCAATAAACTCTGACATCAGAAATGGGCCGTATTTTGTATACGGCCCACTACGACATAGAGTGGGTTCGAATGGGCCCGAAAGCCCACAAAGTTCGGTGGCGACTCCACTTCGATTTAAATTTCAATTCGATCCATTCTCATATGGAGATTCATTCGCCTCCCCAAACCAGCGCGTGGCCGCATCGGGGTGGACCTATGTCATGTCCACAATTTCGACGGGTATTCTAAATTAGAATCGAGTATAAATCCCATAATATTTATACCCGATTCGACAAAATCAACGATTTATCAAAATCCGAATCAAGCATAAATCATACAATATTTATGCCCTATTCAGTAGAATTATCAAATTAACAAAATCGCAAACGAACCCTAGTTCGTACAGGGGGCACTCGGTCGAGTGCCTAGCACACTCGATGGCACCCAAAAACGAAACAGAATGCTTTTTCGACCTCCACTCGGTCGAGTCACGCAATGACTCGATCGAATGGCAACGTACTCGGTCGAGTTCGTCAATAAATCGATCGAGTAGGGTCTAACATACGGGACAGAAGCCTTTTCAGAGGTCCACTCGGTCGAGTCCTCCAATGACTCGGTCGAGTGGCCCCTTATCACGTCAAACCGTGAGTCCTATAAAGCCATTCGAACCTCGTTAATGCTTTCTACGACTGAAGTCGACACGTGCCTAATTCATCACGTGAAATATTACTTTCCAAAACTTTGCATCATCTTATTTATATCATTCCAGAACATTCTACATCTTTGCAAACCGTTATTATCGTTATACCGTTACTAACCGTTTTTTTTCTCTTGTTGATTTACTTTGTTTATTTTATTGTACTAAAATGAACCCACATGCTAAAATTCAACTTCGACGTTAGAATTAGTTGCATTAAATCAACATAGAAACCCTTTCAATTTCTCGCATGTTTAGGGAAAATAATGTTTGCATAAACATTTTCATCGTTCAACTAACGCGCGTATTAGAAAGTCTTTCGATATCTTAGTAGAGGCCGCTAATGTGCGGGCGGGGTTGGGTGTCCTTAGTGGGCTTCCCAACATGTACCCTCACCCCTTACTCAGAATCTCGGTTTCCGGATGCCCGAAACCGTTGCCGCACGAGAGTCATTCAATACACGATAACCGGTAGTGACAGTATCGGTATCGCAATGCAAAGGGACGAGCCCAATAAACTCTGACATCAGAAATGGGCCGTATTTTGTATACGGCCCACTACGACATAGAGTGGGTTCGAATGGGCCCGAAAGCCCATAAAGTTCGGTGGCGACTCCACTTCGATTTAAATTTCAATTCGATCCATTCTCATATGGAGATTCATTCGCCTCCCCAAACCAGCGCGTGGCCGCATCGAGGTGGACCTATGTCATGTCCACAATTTCGACGAGTATTCTAAATTAGAATCGAGTATAAATCCCATAATATTTATACCCGATTCGACAAAATCAACGATTTATCAAAATCCGAATCAAGCATAAATCATACAATATTTATGCCCTATTCAGTAGAATTATCAAATTAACAAAATCGCAAACGAACCCTAGTTCGTACAGGGGGCACTCGGTCGAGTGCCTAGCACACTCGATGGCACCCAAAAATGAAACAGAATGCTTTTTCGACCTCCACTCGGTCGAGTCACGCAATGACTCGATCGAATGGCAACGTACTCGGTCGAGTTCGTCAATAAATCGATCGAGTAGGGTCTAACATACGGGACAGAAGCCTTTTCAGAGGTCCACTCGGTCGAGTCCTCCAATGACTCGGTCGAGTGGCCCCTTATCACGTCAAACCGTGAGTCCTATAAAGCCATTCGAACCTCGTTAATGCTTTCTACGACTTAAGTCGACACGTGCCTAATTCATCACGTGAAATATTACTTTGCAAAACTTTGCATCATCTTATTTATATCATTCCAGAACATTCTACATCTTTGCAAACCGTTATTATCGTTATACCGTTACTAACCGTTTTTTTTCTCTTGTTGATTTACTTTGTTTATTTTATTGTACTAAAATGAACCCACATGCTAAAATTCAACTTCGACGTTAGAATTAGTTGCATTAAATCAACATAGAAACCCTTTCAATTTCTCGCATGTTTAGGGAAAATAATGTTTGCATAAGCATTTTCATCGTTCAACTAACGCGCGTATTAGAAAATCTTTCGATATCTTAATAGAGGCCGCTAATGTGCGGGCGGGGTTGGGTGTCCTTAGTGGGCTTCCCAACACGTACCCTCACCCTTTACTCAGAATCTCGGTTTCCGGATGCCCGAAACCGTTGCCGCACGAGAGTCATTCAATACACGATAACCGGTAGTGACAGTATCGGTATCGCAATGCAAAGGGACGAGCCCAATAAACTCTGACATCAGAAATGGGCCGTATTTTGTATACGGCCCACTACGACATAGAGTGGGTTCGAATGGGCCCGAAAGCCCACAAAGTTCGGTGGCGACTCCACTTCGATTTAAATTTCAATTCGATCCATTCTCATATGGAGATTCATTCGCCTCCCCAAACCAGCGCGTGGCCGCATCGGGGTGGACCTATGTCATGTCCACAATTTCGACGAGTATTCTAAATTAGAATCGAGTATAAATCCCATAATATTTATACCCGATTCGACAAAATCAACGATTTATCAAAATCCGAATCAAGCATAAATCATACAATATTTATGCCCTATTCAGTAGAATTATCAAATTAACAAAATCGCAAACGAACCCTAGTTCGTACAGGGGGCACTCGGTCGAGTGCCTAGCACACTCGATGGCACCCAAAAAACGAAACAGAATGCTTTTTCGACCTCCACTCGGTCGAGTCACGCAATGACTCGATCGAATGGCAACGTACTCGGTCGAGTTCGTCAATAAATCGATCGAGTAGGGTCTAACATACGGGACAGAAGCCTTTTCAGAGGTCCACTCGGTCGAGTCCTCCAATGACTCGGTCGAGTGGCTCCTTATCACGTCAAACCGTGAGTCCTATAAAGCCATTCGAACCTCGTTAATGCTTTCTACGACTTAAGTCGACACGTGCCTAATTCATCACGTGAAATATTACTTTCCAAAACTTTGCATCATCTTATTTATATCATTCCAGAACATTCTACATCTTTGCAAACCGTTATTATCGTTATACCGTTACTAACCGTTTTTTTTCTCTTGTTGATTTACTTTGTTTATTTTATTGTACTAAAATGAACCCACATGCTAAAATTCAACTTCGACGTTAGAATTAGTTGCATTAAATCAACATAGAAACCCTTTCAATTTCTCGCATGTTTAGGGAAAATAATGTTTGCATAAACATTTTCATCGTTCAACTAACGCGCGTATTAGAAAGTCTTTCGATATCTTAGTAGAGGCCGCTAATGTGCGGGCGGGGTTGGGTGTCCTTAGTGGGCTTCCCAACATGTACCCTCACCCCTTACTCAGAATCTCGGTTTCCGGATGCCCGAAACCGTTGCCGCACGAGAGTCATTCAATACACGATAACCGGTAGTGACAGTATCGGTATCGCAATGCAAAGGGACGAGCCCAATAAACTCTGACATCAGAAATGGGCCGTATTTTGTATACGGCCCACTACGACATAGAGTGGGTTCGAATGGGCCCGAAAGCCCACAAAGTTCGGTGGCGACTCCAATTCGATTTAAATTTCAATTCGATCCATTCTCATATGGAGATTCATTCGCCTCCCCAAACCAGCGCGTGGCCGCATCGGGGTGGACCTATGTCATGTCCACAATTTCGACGAGTATTCTAAATTAGAATCGAGTATAAATCCCATAATATTTATACCCGATTCGACAAAATCAACGATTTATCAAAATCCGAATCAAGCATAAATCATACAATATTTATGCCCTATTCAGTAGAATTATCAAATTAACAAAATCGCAAACGAACCCTAGTTCGTACAGGGGGCACTCGGTCGAGTGCCTAGCACACTCGATGGCACCCAAAAAACGAAACAGAATGCTTTTTCGACCTCCACTCGGTCGAGTCACGCAATGACTCGATCGAATGGCAACGTACTCGGTCGAGTTCGTCAATAAATCGATCGAGTAGGGTCTAACATACGGGACAGAAGCCTTTTCAGAGGTCCACTCGGTCGAGTCCTCCAATGACTCGGTCGAGTGGCCCCTTATCACGTCAAACCGTGAGTCCTATAAAGCTATTCGAACCTCGTTAATGCTTTCTACGACTTAAGTCGACACGTGCCTAATTCATCACGTGAAATATTACTTTGCAAAACTTTGCATCATCTTATTTATATCATTCCAGAACATTCTACATCTTTGCAAACCGTTATTATCGTTATACCGTTACTAACCGTTTTTTTTCTCTTGTTGATTTACTTTGTTTATTTTATTGTACTAAAATGAACCCACATGCTAAAATTCAACTTCGACGTTAGAATTAGTTGCATTAAATCAACATAGAAACCCTTTCAATTTCTCGCATGTTTAGGGAAAATAATGTTTGCATAAGCATTTTCATCGTTCAACTAACGCGCGTATTAGAAAATCTTTCGATATCTTAATAGAGGCCGCTAATGTGCGGGCGGGGCTGGGTGTCCTTAGTGGGCTTCCCAACACGTACCCTCACCCTTTACTCAGAATCTCGGTTTCCGGATGCCCGAAACCGTTGCCGCACGAGAGTCATTCAATACACGATAACCGGTAGTGACAGTATCGGTATCGCAATGCAAAGGGACGAGCCCAATAAACTCTGACATCAGAAATGGGCCGTATTTTGTATACGGCCCACTACGACATAGAGTGGGTTCGAATGGGCCCGAAAGCCCACAAAGTTCGGTGGCGACTCCACTTCGATTTAAATTTCAATTCGATCCGTTCTCATATGGAGATTCATTCGCCTCCCCAAACCAGCGCGTGGCCGCATCGGGGTGGACCTATGTCATGTCCACAATTTCGACGAGTATTCTAAATTAGAATCGAGTATAAATCCCATAATATTTATACCCGATTCGACAAAATCAACGATTTATCAAAATCCGAATCAAGCATAAATCATACAATATTTATGCCCTATTCAGTAGAATTATCAAATTAACAAAATCGCAAACGAACCCTAGTTCGTACAGGGAGCACTCGGTCGAGTGCCTAGCACACTCGATGGCACCCAAAAAACGAAACAGAATGCTTTTTCGACCTCCACTCGGTCGAGTCACGCAAT
Source organism: Agrostemma githago (assembly GCA_958450325.1). Taxonomy (NCBI): domain Eukaryota; kingdom Viridiplantae; phylum Streptophyta; class Magnoliopsida; order Caryophyllales; family Caryophyllaceae; genus Agrostemma; species Agrostemma githago. Next base: position 34,540,136 of record OY288261.1, read on the forward strand.
GACTCGATCGAATGGCAACGTACTCGGTCGAGTTCGTCAATAAATCGATCAAGTAGGGTCTAACATACGGGACAGAAGACTTTTCAGAGGTCCACTCGGTCGAGTCCTCCAATGACTCGGTCGAGTGGCCCCTTATCACGTCAAACCGTGAGTCCTATAAAGCCATTCGAACCTCGTTAATGCTTTCTACGACTTACGTCGACACGTGCCTAATTCATCACGTGAAATATTACTTTCCAAAACTTTGCATCATCTTATTTATATCATTCCAGAACATTCTACATCTTTGCAAACCGTTATTATCATTATACCGTTACTAACCGTTTTTTTTCTCTTGTTGATTTACTTTGTTTATTTTATTGTACTAAAATGAACCCACATGCTAAAATTCAACTTCGACGTTAGAATTAGTTGCATTAAATCAACATAGAAACCCTTTCAATTTCTCGCATGTTTAGGGAAAATAATGTTTGCATAAGCATTTTCATCGTTCAACTAACGCGCGTATTAGAAAATCTTTCGATATCTTAATAGAGGCCGCTAATGTGCGGGCGGGGTTGGGTGTCCTTAGTGGGCTTCCCAACACGTACCCTCACCCTTTACTCAGAATCTCGGTTTCCGGATGCCCGAAACCGTTGCCGCACGAGAGTCATTCAATACACGATAACCGGTAGTGACAGTATCGGTATCGCAATGCAAAGGGACGAGCCCAATAAACTCTGACATCAGAAATGGGCCGTATTTTGTATACGGCCCACTACGACATAGAGTGGGTTCGAATGGGCCCGAAAGCCCACAAAGTTCGGTGGCGACTCCACTTCGATTTAAATTTCAATTCGATCCATTCTCATATGGAGATTCATTCGCCTCCCCAAACCAGCGCGTGGCCGCATCGGGGTGGACCTATGTCATGTCCACAATTTCGACGAGTATTCTAAATTAGAATCGAGTATAAATCCCATAATATTTATACCCGATTCGACAAAATCAACGATTTATCAAAATCCGAATCAAGCATAAATCATACAATATTTATGCCCTATTCAGTAGAATTATCAAATTAACAAAATCGCAAACGAACCCTAGTTCGTACAGGGGGCACTCGGTCGAGTGCCTAGCACACTCGATGGCACCCAAAAAACGAAACAGAATGCTTTTTCGACCTCCACTCGGTCGAGTCACGCAATGACTCGATCGAATGGCAACGTACTCGGTCGAGTTCGTCAATAAATCGATCGAGTAGGGTCTAACATACGGGACAGAAGCCTTTTCAGAGGTCCACTCGGTCGAGTCCTCCAATGACTCGGTCGAGTGGCCCCTTATCACGTCAAACCGTGAGTCCTATAAAGCCATTCGAACCTCGTTAATGCTTTCTACGACTTAAGTCGACACGTGCCTAATTCATCACGTGAAATATTACTTTCCAAAACTTTGCATCATCTTATTTATATCATTCCAGAACATTCTACATCTTTGCAAACCGTTATTATCGTTATACCGTTACTAACCGTTTTTTTCTCTTGTTGATTTACTTTGTTTATTTTATTGTACTAAAATGAACCCACATGCTAAAATTCAACTTCGACGTTAGAATTAGTTGCATTAAATCAACATAGAAACCCTTTCAATTTCTCGCATGTTTAGGGAAAATAATGTTTGCATAAGCATTTTCATCGTTCAACTAACGCGCGTATTAGAAAATCTTTCGATATCTTAATAGAGGCCGCTAATGTGCGGGCGGGGTTGGGTGTCCTTAGTGGGCTTCCCAACACGTACCCTCACCCTTTACTCAGAATCTCGGTTTCCGGATGCCCGAAACCGTTGCCGCACGAGAGTCATTCAATACACGATAACCGGTAGTGACAGTATCGGTATCGCAATGCAAAGGGACGAGCCCAATAAACTCTGACATCAGAAATGGGCCGTATTTTGTATACGGCCCACTACGACATAGAGTGGGTTCGAATGGGCCCGAAAGCCCACAAAGTTCGGTGGCGACTCCACTTCGATTTAAATTTCAATTCGATCCATTCTCATATGGAGATTCATTCGCCTCCCCAAACCAGCGCGTGGCCGCATCGGGGTGGACCTATGTCATGTCCACAATTTCGACGAGTATTCTAAATTAGAATCGAGTATAAATCCCATAATATTTATACCCGATTCGACAAAATCAACGATTTATCAAAATCCGAATCAAGCATAAATCATACAATATTTATGCCCTATTCAGTAGAATTATCAAATTAACAAAATCGCAAACGAACCCTAGTTCGTACAGGGGGCACTCGGTCGAGTGCCTAGCACACTCGATGGCACCCAAAAAACGAAACAGAATGCTTTTTCGACCTCCACTCGGTCGAGTCACGCAATGACTCGATCGAATGGCAACGTACTCGGTCGAGTTCGTCAATAAATCGATCGAGTAGGGTCTAACATACGGGACAGAAGCCTTTTCAGAGGTCCACTCGGTCGAGTCCTCCAATGACTCGGTCGAGTGGCCCCTTATCACGTCAAACCGTGAGTCCTATAAAGCCATTCGAACCTCGTTAATGCTTTCTACGACTTAAGTCGACACGTGCCTAATTCATCACGTGAAATATTACTTTCCAAAACTTTGCATCATCTTATTTATATCATTCCAGAACATTCTACATCTTTGCAAACCGTTATTATCGTTATACCGTTACTAACCGTTTTTTTTCTCTTGTTGATTTACTTTGTTTATTTTATTGTACTAAAATGAACCCACATGCTAAAATTCAACTTCGACGTTAGAATTAGTTGCATTAAATCAACATAGAAACCCTTTCAATTTCTCGCATGTTTAGGGAAAATAATGTTTGCATAAACATTTTCATCGTTCAACTAACGCGCGTATTAGAAAGTCTTTCGATATCTTAGTAGAGGCCGCTAATGTGCGGGCGGGGTTGGGTGTCCTTAGTGGGCTTCCCAACATGTACCCTCACCCCTTACTCAGAATCTCGGTTTCCGGATGCCCGAAACCGTTGCCGCACGAGAGTCATTCAATACACGATAACCGGTAGTGACAGTATTGGTATCGCAATGCAAAGGGACGAGCCCAATAAACTCTGACATCAGAAATGGGCCGTATTTTGTATACGGCCCACTACGACATAGAGTGGGTTCGAATGGGCCCGAAAGCCCACAAAGTTCGGTGGCGACTCCACTTCGATTTAAATTTCAATTCGATCCATTCTCATATGGAGATTCATTCGCCTCCCCAAACCAGCGCGTGGCCGCATCGGGGTGGACCTATGTCATGTCCACAATTTCGACGAGTATTCTAAATTAGAATCGAGTATAAATCCCATAATATTTATACCCGATTCGACAAAATCAACGATTTATCAAAATCCGAATCAAGCATAAATCATACAATATTTATGCCCTATTCAGTAGAATTATCAAATTAACAAAATCGCAAACGAACCCTAGTTCGTACAGGGGGCACTCGGTCGAGTGCCTAGCACACTCGATGGCACCCAAAAAACGAAACAGAATGCTTTTTCGACCTCCACTCGGTCGAGTCACGCAATGACTCGATCGAATGGCAACGTACTCGGTCGAGTTCGTCAATAAATCGATCGAGTAGGGTCTAACATACGGGACAGAAGCCTTTTCAGAGGTCCACTCGGTCGAGTCCTCCAATGACTCGGTCGAGTGGCCCCTTATCACGTCAAACCGTGAGTCCTATAAAGCTATTCGAACCTCGTTAATGCTTTCTACGACTTAAGTCGACACGTGCCTAATTCATCACGTGAAATATTACTTTGCAAAACTTTGCATCATCTTATTTATATCATTCCAGAACATTCTACATCTTTGCAAACCGTTATTATCGTTATACCGTTACTAACCGTTTTTTTTCTCTTGTTGATTTACTTTGTTTATTTTATTGTACTAAAATGAACCCACATGCTAAAATTCAACTTCGACGTTAGAATTAGTTGCATTAAATCAACATAGAAACCCTTTCAATTTCTCGCATGTTTAGGGAAAATAATGTTTGCATAAACATTTTCATCGTTCAACTAACGCGCGTATTAGAAAGTCTTTCGATATCTTAGTAGAGGCCGCTAATGTGCGGGCGGGGTTGGGTGTCCTTAGTGGGCTTCCCAACATGTACCCTCACCCCTTACTCAGAATCTCGGTTTCCGGATGCCCGAAACCGTTGCCGCACGAGAGTCATTCAATACACGATAACCGGTAGTGACAGTATCGGTATCGCAATGCAAAGGGACGAGCCCAATAAACTCTGACATCAGAAATGGGCCGTATTTTGTATACGGCCCACTACGACATAGAGTGGGTTCGAATGGGCCCGAAAGCCCACAAAGTTCGGTGGCGACTCCACTTCGATTTAAATTTCAATTCGATCCATTCTCATATGGAGATTCATTCGCCTCCCCAAACCAGCGCGTGGCCGCATCGGGGTGGACCTATGTCATGTCCACAATTTCGACGAGTATTCTAAATTAGAATCGAGTATAAATCCCATAATATTTATACCCGATTCGACAAAATCAACGATTTATCAAAATCCGAATCAAGCATAAATCATACAATATTTATGCCCTATTCAGTAGAATTATCAAATTAACAAAATCGCAAACGAACCCTAGTTCGTACAGGGGGCACTCGGTCGAGTGCCTAGCACACTCGATGGCACCCAAAAAACGAAACAGAATGCTTTTTCGACCTCCACTCGGTCGAGTCACGCAATGACTCGATCGAATGGCAACGTACTCGGTCGAGTTCGTCAATAAATCGATCGAGTAGGGTCTAACATACGGGACAGAAGCCTTTTCAGAGGTCCACTCGGTCGAGTCCTCCAATGACTCGGTCGAGTGGCCCCTTATCACGTCAAACCGTGAGTCCTATAAAGCTATTCGAACCTCGTTAATGCTTTCTACGACTTAAGTCGACACGTGCCTAATTCATCACGTGAAATATTACTTTGCAAAACTTTGCATCATCTTATTTATATCATTCCAGAACATTCTACATCTTTGCAAACCGTTATTATCGTTATACCGTTACTAACCGTTTTTTTTCTCTTGTTGATTTACTTTGTTTATTTTATTGTACTAAAATGAACCCACATGCTAAAATTCAACTTCGACGTTAGAATTAGTTGCATTAAATCAACATAGAAACCCTTTCAATTTCTCGCATGTTTAGGGAAAATAATGTTTGCATAAGCATTTTCATCGTTCAACTAACGCGCGTATTAGAAAATCTTTCGATATCTTAATAGAGGCCGCTAATGTGCGGGCGGGGCTGGGTGTCCTTAGTGGGCTTCCCAACACGTACCCTCACCCTTTACTCAGAATCTCGGTTTCCGGATGCCCGAAACCGTTGCCGCACGAGAGTCATTCAATACACGATAACCGGTAGTGACAGTATCGGTATCGCAATGCAAAGGGACGAGCCCAATAAACTCTGACATCAGAAATGGGCCGTATTTTGTATACGGCCCACTACGACATAGAGTGGGTTCGAATGGGCCCGAAAGCCCACAAAGTTCGGTGGCGACTCCACTTCGATTTAAATTTCAATTCGATCCATTCTCATATGGAGATTCATTCGCCTCCCCAAACCAGCGCGTGGCCGCATCGGGGTGGACCTATGTCATGTCCACAATTTCGACGAGTATTCTAAATTAGAATCGAGTATAAATCCCATAATATTTATACCCGATTCGACAAAATCAACGATTTATCAAAATCCGAATCAAGCATAAATCATACAATATTTATGCCCTATTCAGTAGAATTATCAAATTAACAAAATCGCAAACGAACCCTAGTTCGTACAGGGGGCACTCGGTCGAGTGCCTAGCACACTCGATGGCACCCAAAAAACGAAACAGAATGCTTTTTCGACCTCCACTCGGTCGAGTCACGCAATGACTCGATCGAATGGCAACGTACTCGGTCGAGTTCGTCAATAAATCGATCGAGTAGGGTCTAACATACGGGACAGAAGCCTTTTCAGAGGTCCACTCGGTCGAGTCCTCCAATGACTCGGTCGAGTGGCCCCTTATCACGTCAAACCGTGAGTCCTATAAAGCCATTCGAACCTCGTTAATGCTTTCTACGACTTAAGTCGACACGTGCCTAATTCATCACGTGAAATATTACTTTCCAAAACTTTGCATCATCTTATTTATATCATTCCAGAACATTCTACATCTTTGCAAACCGTTATTATCGTTATACCGTTACTAACCGTTTTTTTTCTCTTGTTGATTTACTTTGTTTATTTTATTGTACTAAAATGAACCCACATGCTAAAATTCAACTTCGACGTTAGAATTAGTTGCATTAAATCAACATAGAAACCCTTTCAATTTCTCGCATGTTTAGGGAAAATAATGTTTGCATAAACATTTTCATCGTTCAACTAACGCGCGTATTAGAAAGTCTTTCGATATCTTAGTAGAGGCCGCTAATGTGCGGGCGGGGTTGGGTGTCCTTAGTGGGCTTCCCAACATGTACCCTCACCCCTTACTCAGAATCTCGGTTTCCGGATGCCCGAAACCGTTGCCGCACGAGAGTCATTCAATACACGATAACCGGTAGTGACAGTATCGGTATCGCAATGCAAAGGGACGAGCCCAATAAACTCTGACATCAGAAATGGGCCGTATTTTGTATACGGCCCACTACGACATAGAGTGGGTTCGAATGGGCCCGAAAGCCCACAAAGTTCGGTGGCGACTCCACTTCGATTTAAATTTCAATTCGATCCATTCTCATATGGAGATTCATTCGCCTCCCCAAACCAGCGCGTGGCCGCATCGGGGTGGACCTATGTCATGTCCACAATTTCGACGAGTATTCTAAATTAGAATCGAGTATAAATCCCATAATATTTATACCCGATTCGACAAAATCAACGATTTATCAAAATCCGAATCAAGCATAAATCATACAATATTTATGCCCTATTCAGTAGAATTATCAAATTAACAAAATCGCAAACGAACCCTAGTTCGTACAGGGGGCACTCGGTCGAGTGCCTAGCACACTCGATGGCACCCAAAAAACGAAACAGAATGCTTTTTCGACCTCCACTCGGTCGAGTCACGCAATGACTCGATCGAATGGCAACGTACTCGGTCGAGTTCGTCAATAAATCGATCGAGTAGGGTCTAACATACGGGACAGAAGCCTTTTCAGAGGTCCACTCGGTCGAGTCCTCCAATGACTCGGTCGAGTGGCCCCTTATCACGTCAAACCGTGAGTCCTATAAAGCTATTCGAACCTCGTTAATGCTTTCTACGACTTAAGTCGACACGTGCCTAATTCATCACGTGAAATATTACTTTGCAAAACTTTGCATCATCTTATTTATATCATTCCAGAACATTCTACATCTTTGCAAACCGTTATTATCGTTATACCGTTACTAACCGTTTTTTTTTCTCTTGTTGATTTACTTTGTTTATTTTATTGTACTAAAATGAACCCACATGCTAAAATTCAACTTCGACGTTAGAATTAGTTGCATTAAATCAACATAGAAACCCTTTCAATTTCTCGCATGTTTAGGGAAAATAATGTTTGCATAAGCATTTTCATCGTTCAACTAACGCGCGTATTAGAAAATCTTTCGATATCTTAATAGAGGCCGCTAATGTGCGGGCGGGGCTGGGTGTCCTTAGTGGGCTTCCCAACACGTACCCTCACCCTTTACTCAGAATCTCGGTTTCCGGATGCCCGAAACCGTTGCCGCACGAGAGTCATTCAATACACGATAACCGGTAGTGACAGTATCGGTATCGCAATGCAAAGGGACGAGCCCAATAAACTCTGACATCAGAAATGGGCCGTATTTTGTATACGGCCCACTACGACATAGAGTGGGTTCGAATGGGCCCGAAAGCCCACAAAGTTCGGTGGCGACTCCACTTCGATTTAAATTTCAATTCGATCCATTCTCATATGGAGATTCATTCGCCTCCCCAAACCAGCGCGTGGCCGCATCGGGGTGGACCTATGTCATGTCCACAATTTCGACGAGTATTCTAAATTAGAATCGAGTATAAATCCCATAATATTTATACCCGATTCGACAAAATCAACGATTTATCAAAATCCGAATCAAGCATAAATCATACAATATTTATGCCCTATTCAGTAGAATTATCAAATTAACAAAATCGCAAACGAACCCTAGTTCGTACAGGGAGCACTCGGTCGAGTGCCTAGCACACTCGATGGCACCCAAAAAACGAAACAGAATGCTTTTTCGACCTCCACTCGGTCGAGTCACGCAATGGCTCGATCGAATGGCAACGTACTCGGTCGAGTTCGTCAATAAATCGATCAAGTAGGGTCTAACATACGGGACAGAAGACTTTTCAGAGGTCCACTCGGTCGAGTCCTCCAATGACTCGGTCGAGTGGCCCCTTATCACGTCAAACCGTGAGTCCTATAAAGCCATTCGAACCTCGTTAATGCTTTCTACGACTTAAGTCGACACGTGCCTAATTCATCACGTGAAATATTACTTTCCAAAACTTTGCATCATCTTATTTATATCATTCCAGAACATTCTACATCTTTGCAAACCGTTATTATCATTATACCGTTACTAACCGTTTTTTTTCTCTTGTTGATTTACTTTGTTTATTTTATTGTACTAAAATGAACCCACATGCTAAAATTCAACTTCGACGTTAGAATTAGTTGCATTAAATCAACATAGAAACCCTTTCAATTTCTCGCATGTTTAGGGAAAATAATGTTTGCATAAGCATTTTCATCGTTCAACTAACGCGCGTATTAGAAAATCTTTCGATATCTTAATAGAGGCCGCTAATGTGCGGGCGGGGTTGGGTGTCCTTAGTGGGCTTCCCAACACGTACCCTCAACCCTTACTCAGAACCTCGGTTTCAGGATGCCCAAAACCGTTGGCGCTCGAGAGTCATTCAATACACGATAACCGGTAGTGACGGTATCGGTATCGCAATGCAAAGGGACGAGCCCAATAAACTCTGACATCGGAAATGGGCCGTATTTTGTATACGGCCCACTACGACATAGAGTGGGTTCGAATGGGCCCGAAAGCCCACAAAGTTCGGTGGCGACTCCACTTCGATTTAAATTTCAATTCGATCCATTCTCATATGGAGATTCATTCGCCTCCCCAAACCAGTGCGTGGCCGCATCAGGGTGGACCTATGTCATGTCCACAATTTCGACGAGTATTCTAAATTAGAATCGAGTATAAATCCCATAATATTTATACCCGATTCGACAAAATCAACAATTTATCAAAATCTGAATCAAGCATAAATATACAATATTTATGCCCTATTCGGTAGAATTATCAAATTAACAAAAATCGCAAAAGAACCCTAGTTCGTACAGGGGGCACTCGGTCGAGTGTCTAGCACACTCGATGGCACCCAAAAAACGAAACAGAATGCTTTTTCGACCTCCACTCGGTCGAGTCACGCAATGACTCGATCGAGTGGCAACGTACTCGGTCGAGTTCGTCAATATCTCGATCGAGTAGGGTCTAACATACGGGACAAAAGCCTTTTCAGAGGTCCACTCGGTCGAGTCCTCCAATGACTCGGTCGAGTGGCCCCTTATCACGTCAAACCGTGAGTCCTATAAAGCCATTCGAACCTCGTTAATGCTTTCTACGACTTAAGTCGACACGTGCCTAATTAATCACGTGAAATATTACTTTCCAAAAATTTGTATCATCTTATTTATATCATTCAATAACATTCTACATATTTGCAAACCGTTATTATCGTTATACCGTTACTAACCGTTTTTTTCTCTTGTTGATTTACTTTGTTTATTTTATTGTACTAAAATGAACCCACATGCTAAAATTCAACTTGGACGTTAGAATTAGTTGCATTAAATCAACATAGAAACCCTTTTTCTCGCATGTTTAGGGAAAATAATGTTTGCATAAGCATTTTCATCGTTCAACTAACGCGCGTATTAGAAAGTCTTTCGATATCTTATTAGAGGCCGCTAATGTGCGGGTGGGGTTGGGTGTCCTTAGTGAGCTTCCCAACACGTACCCTCACCCCTTACTCATAACCTCGGTTTCCGGATGCCCGAAACCGTTGGCGCACGAGAGTCATTCAATACACGATAACCGGTAGTGACGGTATCGATATCGCAATGCAAAGGGACGATCCCAATAAACTCTGACATCGGAAATGGGCCGTATTTTTTATACGACCCACTACGACATAGAGTGGGCTCGAACGGGCCCGAACTCCCACAAAGTTCGGTGGCGACTCCACTTCGATTTAAATTTCAATTCGATCTATTCTCATATGGAGAGATTCATTCGCCTACCCAAACCCGCGCGTGGCCGCGTCGGGGTGGACCTATGTCATGTCCACAATTTCGACGAGTATTCTAAATCAGAATCGAGTATAAATCCAATAATATTTGTACCCGATTCGACAAAATCAACAATTTATCAAACTCCGAATCAAACATAAATCATACAATATTTATGCCCTTTTCGGTAGAATTATCAAGTTAACAAAATCGCAAACGAACCCTAGTTCGTACAGGGGGCACCCGGTCGAGTGCCTAGCACACTCGATCAAGTGGCACCCAAAAAACGAAACAGAATGCTTTTTCGACCTCCACTCGGTCGAGTCACGCAATGACTCGATCGAGTGGCAACGTACTCGGTCGAGTTCCTCAATAACTCGATCGAGTAGGGTCTAACATACGGGACAGAAGCCTTTTCAGAGGTCTACTCGGTCGAGTCCTCCAATGACTCGGTCGAGTGGCCCCTTATCACGTCAAACCGTGAGTCCTATAAAGCCATTCGAACCTCGTAATGCTTTCTACGACTTAAGTCGACACGTGCCTAATTCATTAGTGAAATATTACATTCCAAAACTTTGCATCATCTTATTTATATCATTCCATATCATTCTACATCTTTGCAAACCGTTATTATCGTTATACCGTTACTAACCGTTTTTTTTCTCTTGTTGATTTACTTTGTTTATTTTATTGTACTAAAATGAACCCACGTGCTAAAATTCAACTTCGACGTTAGAATTAGTTGCATTAAATCAACATAGAAACCCTTTCAATTTCTCGCATGTTTAGGGAAAATAATGTTTGCATAAGCATTTTCATCGTTCAACTAACGCGCGTATTAGAAAGTCTTTTGATATCTTAGTAGAGGCCGCTAATGTGCGGACGGGGTTGGGTGTCCTTAGTGGGCTTCTCACTACAAGAAAAATTGTTCCGGGTGTCCACCTAGTTGGCGTCCTTGGCATATGGACGCCGATATGGCGTCGGAAAAAACATACGGGCGTCCACAGTCAGACGCCAAAATTGACGTCCGACTGAAGTTTTGGCGACAAATAGTCGCGTACCCCCCTCTGCCCCATCACTCTCTAAAAAAAACCACTCTCTAACTCTCTTCCTCTCCTCGCCGCGCCATTCCTCTATTCCTCTCCTCAATTTTTTCCTAATCTTTGGTATGTTTCTTACTTATTTAGTTGTTATTCATTATATTTAGTTCTTGTTTGTTATTGTTATCATTATTTATTTATAGTTTGCTAGTAAATATTGTTTAGGTCTAAATTTAGATTTGGTTGATTAGTTTAGGCCAAATTCGATTAGGTTGATTAGTTTAGGCCAAATTCGATTAGGTTGATTAGTTTTGCCCATCACAATTTTGATTAGGGTTTGATCAATTTGGTTGAATTGAGCTAGAATGACCTCTAGGGCATTCCGTGAGTTTTTGTGTCACTTAGGACGGACCAAAAGGTGTCGTAATAATGCCGGATTTTCCCGAAACCACTTCTATCTTGATCGGGGTTGTAATTAGGTGTTAGCGGTGCTTTCGGAGTTTTGATATCTGTATCCGAAAATTTGACCTGTTTTAGCTGTTTTTGTCGAACCTAGGCCGTGAATTTTTGTGTTTCGTTTGGTTATTTTGGGATTACCTTGAAAAATGAGTTAGGGTTTTCGTAAATAGCGATGAAATTGTGATTACATTTGTTATTAAAATCGGTGACTGATTTTTGTAAGGTAGATTCTAGAGTAATAAGACATTTGGGATTACTTTGACGTATTAGTGATTAAATTGAGGAAACTTAGTTAGAGAAATAAATTTTAAGTTAAATGGTGATTAATTTTTCGTTTAGTATGTTATAAATGAAGTTAGGAAAATTAAACTTTAATTTGTTATATATATTTTTTGAACATAGAAAATGAAGAGAATTGAACGGAAATGGATGTATGAGGGAAGACCTGATAAGAAGAGATGTCCCACCGTCGAATTTTTGAGGGGTGTAGAATCATTTGTCGAGGTGGCTAAAAAGTCAGTAGATTATGCATCGAGGGGGGAGGTTAGGTGTCCGTGTACTAAATGCAAGAACATAAAATTTCTTGAGGTCCTTGTTGTGAAGGAACATGTCATCTATAGTGGTTTTTCACCCGATTACTATTATTGGATTTGTCATGGTGAGTCATCTCAGTCTGAGGGACCCGAAAACCATCATAATGAGGGGGGATTGAGAGGTATGATAGTTGATGTTATGGAGTGCAACTTGTTTAATAACGAGAACACATATGCGAATGACGACTCACCTAACCCACGAGACTCACCCAACCCACAGGACTCATCTAACCCACAAGAGCCTAACCCACGAGCAAAGGCGTTCTTTGACATGTTGGACGCTTCGGAGAAACCGTTATACGGAGGGTGCGATGTGACTTTGTTAGAAGTCGCGTCTATGGTAGTTAGTCTTAAATGTGAGTTCAACCTGCCCTTTGCTTGTGTCGATGGTATTGCTGCCTTGCTCGAGAGAGTTATTCCAAAAGACAATATCATGACCCGATCATTCTACACAACCAAAAAGGTTGTGAAGGGACTTCAACTCCCGCATCAAAAGATTGATGCTTGTCCAGATGGATGCATGATATTTTGGAAGGATGATGCGATGCTTGATGAATGTAGGAGATGTGGTAAGGGTAGGTATAAGATGGTTGAGGGGGATATTGTTTTGAGAGGTAGAAAAAGGAAAAGTGGTGTCAGGGGTAAGAAACCAATCCCAATAAGTCAGCATACGTACTTCCCTATTGCACCTAGGCTTCAGAAATTGTACGCCACAAAAACCATAGCTGAGCAAATGAGGTGGCACAAGGAGGACATTAGGGTACTAGGGAAGATGTGTCATCCGAGTGATGGTAAGGAGTGGAAGCGTTTTGATAGACTACATCCCCACTTTGCGATAGAACCCCGAAATGTAAGGCTTGGGTTGTGCACTGATGGATTTGCACCGTTCGGCCAATTTGGTAAATCGTCCTCTTGCTGGCAAGTGATGATCACACCTTACAACTTACCTCCTTGGTTGTGTTTGATGCAGCCTTTCATCTTCCTATCTCTTATTGTGCCCGGACCAAAAAACCCGAAAAATCATTTGGATGTTTACTTGCAACCTGTTATTGAGGAACTGAAACAACTGTGGGAGGTAGGGGTGGAAACTTATGATGTCTCTCTGAGACAAAACTTTCAGTTGAAAGCAGCTTTGTTGTGGACTATAAATGACTTTCCCGCATACGGTATGCTCTCGGGGTGGTCTACTGCGGGTCAGAAAGCATGTCCGTGTTGTATGGATGAGAGCAAAGCTTTTTATCTTCCAAATTCTAGTAAAATAAGTTGGTTTGACTGTCATCAGCAGTTCCTACCAGAAGGTCACCCATATAGAAAGAATAAGAAATCATTCAAGAGGGGTGAGGTTGTGCTTGATGACGCACCTGATCGACTCCCCGGAGATGAAGTATGGGAGTTGATTTCCGATTACCCGTCCACTATCGACGGAACAGAGCAGGAATTCAAAGACCTCAATAAGTTGAAAAATGGTTGGTTTAAACGTAGCATATTCTTCGACCTACCATATTGGAGGACTTTGTTACTTCGTCACAATTTAGATGTGATGCACATAGAGAAAAACTTCTTCGAGCAGTTGATTCACACGGTGATGGATGTGGAGGGGAAGAGTTGTGACACTACAGGCTCCCGGCGAGATGTGAAGAATTTTTGTCACCGTCCTCAACTGCACATAAAACAGGATGGGTCGAAACCGAGAGCCTTGTTCACACTTGACAAGGCTCAGAGAAAGGCGTTGTTGGAGTGGGTAGAGAAGTTGAAGTTCCCTGATGGGTACCCCTCCGACTTCAAACGCTGTGTTGATCTTAAGAACCTGAAGCTGCAAGGGTTAAAGAGTCATGACTGTCACGTTTTCATGGAGAGGTTGCTTCCGGTATCACTAAAGCACCTTTTTCCACCGACGGTGTGGAATTCTATAACTGAGATATCTCAGTTCTTCCGAGATTTGTGTTCCTCTACAGTATCAATTGAGGACATGTCTCGGCTCGAGGATCAAATTCCGCAGATACTATGCAAACTTGAGATGATCTTCCCACCGTCGTTCTTTAAATCCATGGAGCATCTACCTGTCCACTTGCCCTACGAGGCTAAGGTTGGAAGACCTGTCCAGTATAGATGGATGTACCCATTTGAAAGGTACGTAACTTTTAGTAACTTCATTTAAAAAAAATTAAGCTTAACAAATTTGTATTGATTGAAATATATAACTTGTTTATTTAGGTTCCTGAATCATTTGAAGAAGAAAATTGGTAACAAGGCTAGGGTAGAAGGTTCTATTTGTAATGCATATTTGACAGAAGAGATTGCAAACTTCTGCTCCCTCTACTTCGATAAAGATGTCCAAACAAAAACCAAGAACCTGAACCTAGGACATTCGGTGTCCTTTGACCCCACTATACCCGAGTTTTTTTCAAAAGAAGGACGATGAAGGAACTTCATCCGTTGAAGGTTCTAAGACGCTAGATGAGAAAGAGTACAACCGAGCGCACCTTTACCTACTCTCGAATTGTGAGATCTTAGAGCCTTATGAGAAGCAATTTGTAACTAAATATGTCGCTGCAAACCCTGACGTGAACCCTGATGACGTTTGGAGTAAGCACGACGAACATTTCCCGAAGTGGCTCAAGGATCACGTAGTTGCCTTAGACATACGTGATGATTTGGTTAGAAGTTTGGCATTCGGTCCAGTGCGAGTGGTTAAAACCTGGAACCGGTACTCGGTGAATGGGTTCAATTTTCACACATTCAACTATGGGAAGAACAAGGCTAGATGCAATTTTGGTGTGAATGTGTCATCTCTTGATGGTGATGAGTACTATGGTATTTTGGAGGATATTTTTGAGTTGTGTTATGCTGGCAAAGAACGAGGGTATAGAGCTGTGGTATTCAAGTGTGAGTGGAAAGACAGTTCCGTGAACGGGACCCGAGTGCATGAACGTTACAAGATTGTGGAAGTTAATCACACAAGGAAATATCCTACGTTCGTTCCGTTCATACTCGCGCATCAGGTGAGCAAGTCTATTTTGCTCCTTCTCCTTACACGAAAAATGACAGAAATCAAAGTCAATGGTGGGCAGTATTTACGACTAAACCACGGGGACAAATAGACAGTTCTCTGTTCCAGGACGATGTTGCTTCAACTGGTACACGCTTATCTTCTATTGAAGAGAACATACTCTCCAAACAAGATCAGAATGAAGGGGCAAAGGAAGATTTCGAGGATGACGATGATGATGGACAAGGAGATTACATGGTCAGGGATGTTCCGGAGATCCTTGAGGAGGATGACGGACACGATGAAGAGAATTCGGAGGATGATCAAGTGGAGGGCGAGTAAACCGAGGAGAAGGATCAGACTGAGGAGGATGAGGCTGAAGACAATAACGACAGCGACAGTTACTACTAGAGTTGTTGTAGTAAGTTATATTGATGTTTACATATTTACATGGTTAAGTTATATTGATGTTTACTATAGTAAGCTATATTACTTGAATCAAGTTAGAATGTAATTGTTGTTTACATGGCTAATTGTTGTTAACATTGTTTAATTTTTTGGAAGGTTAAGACAATGGCAGGCGGTAGATCGACCAGGAAACGTGGTGGGGGTAGTAGGGCTGCTCACACGTCCACCACGCAACAGGAGGAGGAGGAGATGGTCCCCGAAACGGGACCGGAGCAGACCGATGAGCATGAGGAGGAGGAGCAGCAGCAGGGGCCAGAGGAGGAAATGGAGAAGGACGATGCCGGTCGGTTTGTTCTCAAACCAACAGGCACATGGTAATATAATCTAACATGTTGATTATTCTTTTGTAACATATTCATTTTTGGACTACATCTTGTATGATTGACTACATATATGTGCTTCTCGACTCGGTGCAGGTTTCTGCACAAACAGGTCGTCAGAGGCTGTACTAACAGCTTCATGGTCGACAAAGGGAAAGGGTATGCATGTTGGTCTCAGGTACCAGCGGAGGTACGAGAGTGGTGGTTCAATCAATTCAAGGTACGTGGATTGTTTTTGCTACCGAGTTTTTAATTTATAATCTGGACTTTGTAAATATGTTTCATACTAATTATTAATCTGTCTTGACTGTGTAGTTCAAGTTCAGTTGGGCCTCAGAGTTAGATGGAAGGGTCTGGGACCGATACAATGAAACGTGCACACGACGTTTCACCTGTGTGATGAATAAACGACGTACGCGGGGGACTCCGCTGAAGGACCTTAAAGGTGTTAGTTTTTTTTTTTAGTAATCAATTTTAACAAATAAACAATCTAACTTCAATCTTTCACTGTATTAAATAATATATTGGGTCGTCATATTTTAGGGGACGCGTTGGAGAGATGGATCGCCTACCACGATAAGAAAGACTTTAAGGTCAGGTCCGAAATTGCCCAAAGGAACAAGTTGGCGAACTGTGAGCATGAGGGCCACGCAAACACGACACATCATCGGGGTTCTCAGTCTTCTTTCACTCGTGCCAAGAGAGTATGATTTCTACTAATTAATACCGTACTCGCTCTTCCTTGAATAATCGTAAACTATGTTTGCATAATTTATATTCGTCTAACGTTCATACTCATTTAATAGCTACATGCTGAGCTCGAGAGGGAGCCAACCGCGGCGGAGCTATTCTTAGACATGCATGGGAAGACCGATGAAAAAGGGACTTCCTTTAAGACGAAAAAGGATCAGGCGACCTGGGTGAGTACTAAATATGTCAAATAAATCAACTGTAGGTGGTGGATAACTATCTTCAATGATTTCATCTAATAATAACTTAAATTGAAATCGTTCTTCTGTACGCGGGACGCCTACCAAGAAGAGCTGGAGAGAGTCGAGGCTGATCCTGATGTTGAGGAAGTCGACCCAAATGAGACTTGGTTCAAGGTCGTCAAGGGTTACAAGAAAGGAAGTGTGTACGGTGTAGGAAATGCACACGGTATGTACTTCACACCTCCCACATCGCGTCTGAGCACCTCCACACAAATGGAGTACACGCCGGCCGGATATCAGCAACCTGACCCGGAAAAGGAGGCCATGAAGGAACAGCTGAAGGAACAGGCGGAGAACATAAAGAAGATGCAGGATGAGATGGCCATGTTTCGGGCGATGTTTAACAAATGCAACCAAGGTCGTCCCCCATCCCCTCCAGACGACAGAGACCCCTTTAACGGGGATGGTGGTAACTCTGGTGCTCCAGCTAGCTTCACAGTTAGTTGATTGTTTTTTGTTGTTGTTGTTGTAACTGTATTTACGGATTATGTATCTTCGAACTAGTTTAGACTTGTGTACCTTCAAACCGTATGTTAAATCTTTTTTATATAAGTTTTTTCAGCATAAATGAGTCGAGAGATGAACTCTTTTGGTTGACTGAGAGTGAATGTGGTTGAGGTATTGTGGATAGTCGACATCTGTGGTTGGTTGAGAGTTGTGGTTGTGGTTTATTTTGCAGGTTTTGCCTAAACATTGAACGTATTTTTACGGTCATGCAACATCGTAAATAACGTCCAATAACGGACGTCATGACAGACGCCAAGAGAAGCTAAAATGGCGTCCGACTGTGGACGCAAGTGATAAGTGTCATTTGTAGTGCCTATTTCTTAGTGTTTTGGTCCCATTTTCCTTGTATAATCGCTCCTTGGGAGCGTTTTAGGGGCTTCTTATGCTTCCTTTAGTTCGTTTCAGGTTCCCGAGAACGATTTGGAAGAGTTGGAGCAATTCCGACTCAATACATACACATTTTGGAGCCAACGAAACTAAGGAACGATGACTCGATGCCTTGGAGTCGACCCCGAGACCTTGGGACCCAATCCCGAGCGTCCGAGACCCGATCCCGAGACCCGAGAATTGGTGAGAAGTCCATGAGAACCAAGGAGGGACCAAAAAGATCATAATGGAGGCCTACAAGGCTCATCCCGTTCGGGATAAGCTCATCCCGTTCGGGATGAGGTGCACAAACAAGAAGGCTCCTGACCTGGGCCCATCCCGATCGGGATCAAGGCTTCCCGACCGGGACCGACCCCGTCCCGACCGGGACCACCTCATCCCGGCCGGGATGGGCTACAGCTCACCCGCGCTTGCTTTGTTTCTTCTCCCTTCCGTTTGTAACCCTATATATACCCCCCTCTTGTATTAAGACACTATCTTATGTTATCTTAGGCTATCTCCTTAAAACCCTAGACTACTTTAGGTTAGATTAGATTAGATTAGTGTAGATTAGTCGGTAATTAGTAGTTAATCATAGATTAGTACTTGTATTAAGGGAATTCTTCAAGATCTTCTCCAAGCTTGACAACCTTGGATGTTTGTTTTGGGTTTTCTTCATTAATGCAAGTTTTGTTCTTTCTTCTTCCTCTAGTTTGGTATAATCCTCTTCTTCTTTCACTCTTAATCTTTTTTTATTCATCAAGTTTACATCTTTAGTTCTTGTTTATTGTTTTCACTAGTTTGTTTGTGTATGTTTAGTTGTTTGAGTTTGTTTACCTTGTTTTTGTTAGTATTTCCTTTAGACATGTTAGAGTAGTGTTCTTGCTAGGGTTAGTAAGGTGATTAGGGTGTTAATTGGGTGATTAAGTGTTTGTTAGAGATGTGGGTGGACGATTTGGGTTTCCTCTTGTTTGATGCCCATCACATGTTTGTTGAATTGCTTGAATGACTAAGTATGTGTGAATGCTTGTTTTCTTGCCTTTCTTTCGTGGGTGTTAGTTAGTTTGTGGGTTCGGTCCCCTCATTAAGTTGCGAGAGCCCGGTTAGGACGACCCCTAGGCCGGTCTAAGTTGCGAGAGCCCGGATTCGACCTAGGACCATAGCGCGCTAGAACCCCGGTTGTGTTGTGTATCGTCGAGAAGGGTTTTAGGTGGAACCTCTAGGTGAGTCTAAGTTGCGAGAGCCCGGACCAACCTAGATTACCCTACTACCTCCTTCACTCTAGTCCTCCCTTGACCATTCCGTTACCCCTTTGACCCCGACCTAATCCTAGCCCGTTTCCTTAGTTGTTCTTCTTAGTCATAGTCTAGTCTTCTCCCCCTCTTTCATTCTTTAGCTTAGTTCGTTGACTTAGTCTAGTATTTGGGCCGACCTAGTCTAGGCTATACATTACCGTCCCCGTGGATTCGACCCGACTTGCCCTATCTACCCTACTTAGGTTAGCCGGTTATATTATTGACGGTTGGGACGTGACGAATCCCTTCCCATCAATTTGGCGCCGTTGCCGGGGACGGTGCTAGTTTAGACTAAGTTTTCCTATTTGCTTGACTTTGTCTTTGTGTTTGTGTTTTCTTTTTGTTTTTGGTTACTTTGCTTCTTGTGTGTGTGCGGTTTATTTCTCTCTTGTCTAGTGCCCAAAAAGCACTAGACTTCTCACGTTTGTTCTTAGTCTACAGTTTGTGCTTAGAGGTGGTGATTATCTTCTTCTTGCAACTCAGAGCCGCTTAAACGGACGGTTGCTAGAATGAGTGGTTTCCAACCGGGTATGGACTACGATTTTCGAGCAAGCATGGGGTTTGATCTAAACTCCACACACTCGGGAGCCGATATGAGCTACCACTCTTCTTCCATGAACCAAAGCCATGACATGACGTCCCCCTACCACTATCAAGCTTCTTGGGGTAATCAAGATGGGTATGATCTTCAAGAGTATGAAAACGGCTACCAACAAGTGGACGATTATCATTCCTACGATCATGGTGGCTATTACTCAAGCTATGATTGTGACCCCACCATGTACACTCAAGATTCACCTTGTGGAAGCCAATACCCCCAAGACCCACAATATTACCCTCCACCCCAACCACAATATGAACCCTATGACCCACAATACTACCAACCACCCCAACCTTGCTACCAACAATATGATGCCCCACCCCTTGGGCATCATCAAGATTTTCAAGGAGCTTTACAAGACTCCGATGATCACCAATTGTCCAACTTGGAGTTGTGTCATTCGATTCTTCAAACGCAAAGGAGCCTTCAAGAAATGGCCATTCAATTGCGAAATGAACAAGAGGAATTAATGGTCCAAATGCGAAGGGCAAACGAGGCGAGGAATGCTCAATTAAATGCATTATCGGTTCAAGCCGTAATGTCTTTATCCCGAGCATTGTATTTAGATGGAGGGTGCCCACTTGAGAAACAGGAGAAACCGAGCTACGAAGCCGCCAATGTAGTTCCCTTTGATAGAGGAGTTTGCTTTGAAGAACCTCAATCGTCTACCCAAAAAGAGACGGATGAGGATATGACCCTTGGTGAAGGCAACATTGGTGAGGAATTGGAGGAGGATAGTGGGTTGGATGAGTTGGTGGAGTTTGTAGAGTTGTTGGGTGAAATTGTTAGACTCGAATTGCCCTTGTCCGAGAACATGGATAAGCATCATGAGCCCCTTGCTAGTACACCGAGAGACGACTTGGAAGAGATTGAAACCGCCGGTAGAAGTTTCGATTCTCCTCTCCAAGACGATGTGGGGCCGAGTGATGAAGATGGGGAACCACAACTTGAGGTAAGTGTGGGGGTGTGCATTGAGGAGATGAGGCCAAAACCGCTTTTTGTGCCTTGTTTCTTGGAGATGAAGCTCGCTTGTGATTGGAGGCAATGCTTAGGGAAGAAGAGACCGGTTGAGCTCGTAGGATGGAGAGACCCCGGAGACTAATATGAAGATGATGTCGGGTCTTGGGAATCCTACTTCTTGCCTCCTCCTTGGAGGCCGTGGAGGTCGGTTAAGCTCGAGCGCTTCTTGGGCCTTCACTACGATGTCGGTAGCGCGTTCGACTTGCTCCTCCATGCCCTTGAGGGCTACGGTTGAAGAACGGAGTCCACCATCCTAGGTTTGATGGAGCTCCTAAAAGAACCGTCATGTTGTATATTCCCCTCCTCTCTTCCTTAGAATTCTTGTGCTTGTAATTGTGTTTTATCTCTTGATTTTGGTAGTTTTGTGATATTCTTGTGATTGATTTGGTATTTTGATGAGCGATGTGAGGGAGTGAATTTGATGAGTACTTTGAGTTTATTATGTTAGGTGAAGTGAAGGTGACTCCTATAAAGGAGTGGTTGATGATGGAGTTTGGTTTGCGAGTGAGGAAGTCGGTTTTTGAAGCTTATGATAAGCTTTTGGGCTTGGGGAAGCAAAGAAGACTCATCCCGACCGGGAAGGATGAAGAATCCCGACCGGGAAGGAGCCATCCCGATCGGGATGAAGGTGCTGAAAATCGGATTCACTGGAGTGCGTTCCCGACCGGGACGAGGGCTTCCCGATCGGGAAGGGTTTATCAACTCGATCGGGACCATCCATCCCGATCGGGACCATCCATCCCGACTGGGATGGACCCCTTTGTCTCCACCCATCCATTATACCCCCTCCCAACCTCCCTACTCCTCCTTACTCCTATCTTATGACCCGTGCACCTCACCTTTCACCGAATCCACATCAATTTCCACTCCCCTCACACCTTACTACCCCTACCATGCGTTTTATCGAGAATGAAGCGGAAAAGCAATGATGAAGACAAGCAAGCGCCTTTAGTGATCTTTGAGACGATGGAGAGAGTGAGTTGCTAACA
The DNA here is from genome assembly GCA_958450325.1 of Agrostemma githago. NCBI lineage: Eukaryota > Viridiplantae > Streptophyta > Magnoliopsida > Caryophyllales > Caryophyllaceae > Agrostemma > Agrostemma githago. Next base: position 34,562,127 of record OY288261.1, read on the forward strand.
TATGGTACGGCAACTATCCTTTCTTTTCCGTTTTTGTTGTTGCTTGTTTTCCTTTGCTTATCCCCTTCCCTTATCTTTTGTGTCATGGTGGCCTTCAAGGCCTTGGTATATGTCGCTCCCGACTCTCGATGACGTGACTACATCGAGAGTCATTTCAAAATCCAAATTTTTACAAGATTTTCACTTTCTTTTTTTGAGGATTTAGGCAGAATCCGGGCTAGGTGACTTGATTACACCTAGCCCTCCCCTCCCATTTCCTTTTATTTCCTTCTTTTTCTTTCTTCCCCCATCCATATCTTTTTCTTGTCTCGGCCCATGGTGACTTGACTACACCCCGGCCGGACACCTTCTACCCTTTTCTCCACTTTTCTTTTTGATTTTTAGCTTTATTTTCGTAGTTTCTTTTTCTTTCTTTTGTCTCTCCGCACCCTACGATCGAGCATGAGGACATGGCTCGATTTAAGTGTGGGGGAGCGATATTCTATCATAGTTAGCTTTATTTTCTTAGTTTTTTCGAAAAAATCTTAAAAATCCCTAAAAACTTGAAAAAATTTCACAAAAATCAAAAAGATTTTTCTTTTGTGTGTTTTTCTTTTGTGTCATTGTGTCGTATATTTGTTTTGTTGTGCGTGTTTTGCCCCCCTCTTTCTTTATAGGTTGCTTAATTCACCAAATGCTTTGGAGAGCTTTCAAGACCTCCGGTAACATCTCTTCACCCCTTTTCTTCTTTATTCCTTGTGGAGTTTGGAGGAGATTGTGATGATGTGTGCTCGGGAGGAGCTTTGTAAAGATTGTGGTGGATTTGGAGACTTGTTTGAAGATCGGGGTGGTGTTTGTTTTGTTTTTGTGTTGTTTCTCTTTCTTTTGTTTTGTTTTGTTTCGTCTCATTTTCTTTCACTTTCGTTGTGTCTTTGTTTTGTGTTTTGTTGTGTGTCTTGTGTGTAAACGTTTTCGAAAACCCGGTTTAGAGGCTAGTGTGTGAGTGTCTAACTTTCCCTTCCTAGTAGTATAAATCGAGTCTTGGACTTTAATCTAGTAGAATGACCCTAAATCAATGAATTCGTTGGTCCTTTACCTTGGGTCCACCTAGCTTACTAGGGATTTACTACGGGATTTGCACTTTTGACCATTATGACCACCCACGGTGTGAAAAGGCCTTGGTTACCGAGCCTCGTCCCCTAGGTGACCGTGTTTAGGGTTGTTTGATTAGTCCAAGTTCTCCACTTTTTGTGGGTTAGAAGGGAAGGGCCCGTCCCGACTTACCCATTCCCCTACCTTCTACGCATATACACACAATAATTGCAAATTGTTGATTCTCTCTTTCTTGTTACTCAATGAAATGCCAAAAATGCCAAATCTTGCCAAAAAAGGGCAAAGAAAAGAAAAAGAAAGAAAAGAAATGAAAGAAAGAAAAGAAATGAAGAAAAAGAAAAGGCACAAAAGCCAAAAAGAAAATAGAAAAGAAGAAAAAGAATGGCATGGCAACAAACAAATCAAAATATCGAAAAGAAAGAAAATGCCAAAAGAAAACCCGTCTCACAAAAAGAAATCCCCACAAAAATAAGCCTTTTTCCGACTTTTGCCGTGAAGAGCTTACCAAAGGACCGAGTCCCGAGGAAGGATGATAGCGGTATTAGTCGGTCTTCCCTCATTTTGCATATTTCCACCTTTTTACTTGGACTAGTTAGGCGGTCTTGGACACGGGACGACCCTCTTGGCTCACGCTAAAGGGGGCGGGGTCTCACTTACCTACAGTGTCGACTAACACCGTGGTTATTCCTTTTTCCACTCCGCCGATCGTCCCGTAGTACGTTTTTAGAAAGTTAGGAGGACCTAGGTAAGTTACCAACGTTTTTGTTGCTTTATCGTCATACTATTAGGGTTTAGTTCACCTTGGTTTGTATGTCTAGCTTGGGAACGTTGTCACTTGCCTCGAGTCCTAAACCGGTGCTTCTTTCACCGCTTGTTTGAGGGAAGCGGCATTTCTTTTGTTTTGGGTGCAACCGATTATGTGTTTGTTTGTGTGTTTGTTTGTTTATGTGTTTTGTGTCCGGTTGCATCCACAGTTTTGTCGCAAGACCCAACTTGCCTTGCGGAGTGCACTTGTCCTCTAAGTGCACTCGCGTGAGTTGAAGGGGCGTAGGGTGCGCTAATACCCACTCGGATAGTTTAGTAGTAGTATGTGCTTACTCGAGGGCGAGTAAGGGTTAAGTGTGGGGGAGTTGATAAGTGTCATTTGTAGTGCCTATTTCTTAGTGTTTTGGTCCCATTTTCCTTGTATAATCGCTCCTTGGGAGCGATTTAGGGGCTTCTTATGCTTCCTTTAGTTCGTTTCAGGTTCCCGAGACCGATTTGGAAGAGTTGGAGCAATTCCGACTCAATACATACACATTTTGGAGCCAACGAAACTAAGGAACGATGACTCGATGCCTTGGAGTAGACCCCGAGACCTTGGGACCCAATCCCGAGCCTCCGAGACCCGATCCCGAGACCCGAGAATCGGTGAGAAGTCCATGAGAACCAAGGAGGGACCAAAAAGATTATAATGGAGGCCTACAAAGCTCATCCCGTTCGGGATGAGGTGCACAAACAAGAAGGCTCCTGACCTGGGCCCATCCCGATCGGGATCAAGGCTTCCCGACCGGGACCGACCCCGTCCCGACCGGGACCACCTCATCCCGGCCGGGATGGGCTACAGCTCACCTGCGCTTGCTTTGTTTCTTCTCTCTTCCATTTGTAACCCTATATATACCCCCCTCTTGTATTAAGACACTATCTTATGTTATCTTAGGCTATCTCCTTAAAACCCTAGACTACTTTAGGTTATATTAGATTAGATTAGTGTAGATTAGTCGGTAATTAGTAGTTAATCATAGATTAGTACTTGTATTAAGGGAATTCTTCAAGATCTTCTCCAAGCTTGACAACCTTGGATGTTTGTTTTGGGTTTTCTTCATTAATGCAAGTTTTGTTCTTTCTTCTTCCTCTAGTTTGGTATAATCCTCTTCTCCTTTCACTCTTAATCTTTGTTTATTCATCAAGTTTACATCTTTAGTTCTTGTTTATTGTTTTCACTAGTTTGTTTGTGTATGTTTAGTTGTTTGAGTTTGTTTACCTTGTTTTTGTTAGTATTTCCTTTAGATATGTTAGAGTAGTGTTCTTGCTAGAGTTAGTAAGGTGATTAGGGTGTTAATTGGGTGATTCAGGGTTTGTTAGAGATGTGGGTGGAAGATTTGGGTTTCCTCTTGTTTGATGCACATCACATGTTTGTTGAATTGCTTGAATGACTAAGAATGTGCGAATGCTTGTTTTCTTGCCTTTCTTTCGTGGGTGTTAGTTAGTTTGTGGGTTCGGTCCCCTCATTAAGTTGCGAGAGCCCGGTGAGGACGACCCCTAGGCCGGTCTAAGTTGCGAGAGCCCGGATTCGACCTAGGACCATAGCGCGCTAGAACCCCGGTTGTGTTGTGTATCGTCGAGAAGGGTTTTAGGTGGAACCTCTAGGTGAGTCTAAGTTGCGAGAGCCCGGACCAACCTAGATTACCCTACTACCTCCTTCAATGTAGTCCTCCCTTGACCATTCCGTTACCCCTTTGACCCCGACCTAATCCTAGCCCGTTTCCTTAGTTGTTCTTCTTAGTCATAGTCTAGTCTTCTCCCCCTCTTTCATTTTTTAGCTTAGTTCGTTGACTTAGTCTAGTATTTGGGCCGGCCTAGTCTAGGCTATACATTACCGTCCCCGTGGATTCGACCCGACTTGCCCTATCTACCCTAGTTAGGTTAGCCGGTTATATTATTGACGGTTGGGACGTGACGAATCCCTTCCCATCAGCAAGGTGTCCCTGGATGGCGTCCATAGTCGGTCGCCAACTCAAGGAACATGACGTCCGACTGTGGACGCCACCCAGGGACACCTGGCGTCCATAGTCGGACGCCATCCATGGCGTCCATTGTCGGTCGCCATTTCCCCTGGCGTCCAATAGTGGACGCCCGTTTTAAAAAGGGCGACCAGTCGTGGCTTCCGCTTTGTGGCGTCTGTTTGCGGACGCCCGTCGCCTTATAGCGTCCACTGTCGGTGACCACCAGGTGGACGCCGGGGACTATTTTTCTTGTAGTGTCTTAACACGTACCCTCACCCCTTACTCAGAACCTCGATTTCCGGATGCGCGAAACCGTAGGCGCACGAGAGTCATTCAATACACGATAACCTGTAGTGACGGTATCGGTATCGCAATGCAAAGGGACGAGCCCAATAAACTCTGACATCGGAAATGGGTCGTATTTTGTATACGACCCACTACGACATAGAGTGGGTTCGAATGGGCCCGAAAGCCCACAAAGTTCGGTGGCGACTCCACTTTGATTTAAATTTCAATTCGATCCATTCTCATATGGAGATTCATTCGCCTCCCCAAACCCGCGCGTGGCCGCGTCGGGGTGGACCTATGTCATGTCTACAATTTCGACCAGTATTCTAAATTAGAATCGAGTATAAATCCCATAATATTTCTACTCGATTCGACAAAATCAACGATTTATCAAAATCCGAATCAAGCATAAATCATACAATATTTATGCCCTATTCGGTAGAATTATCAAATTAACAAAATCGCAAACGAACCCTAGTTCGTACAGGGGGCACTCGGTCGAGTGCCTAGCACACTCGATCGAGTGGCACCCAAAAAAAGAAACATAATGCTTTTTCGACCTCCACTCGGTCGAGTCACGCAATGACTCGATCGAGTGGCAACGTACTCGGTCGAGTTCGTCAATAACTCGATCGAGTAGGGTCTAACATACGGGACAGAAGCCTTTTCAGAGGTCCACTCGGTCGAGTCCTCCAATGACTCGGTCGAGTGGCCCCTTATCACGTCAAACCGTGAGTCCTATAAAGCCATTCGAACCTCGTTAATGCTTTCTACGACTTAAGTCGACACGTGCCTAATTCATCACGTGAAATATTACTTTCCAAAACTTTGCATCATCTTATTTATATCATTCCATAACATTCTACATCTTTGAAAACCGTTATTATCGTTATACCGTTACTAACCGTTTTTTTCTCTTGTTGATTTACTTTTTTATTTTATTGTACTAAAATGAACCCACATGCTAAAATTCAACTTCGACGTTAGAATTAGTTGCATTAAATCAACATAGAAACCCTTTCAATTTCTCGCATGTTTAGGGAAAATAATGTTTGCATAAGCATTTTCATCGTTCAACTAACGCGCGTATTAGAAAGTCTTTCGATATCTTAGTAGAGGCCACTAATGTACGGGCGGGGTTGGGTGTCCTTAGTGGGCTTCCCAACACGTACCCTCACCCCTTACTCAGAACCTCGGTTTCCGGATGCCCGAAAACGTTGGCGCACGAGAGTCATTCAATACACGATAACCGGTAGTGACGGTATCGGTATCGCAATGCAAAGGGACGAGCCCAATAAACTCTGACATCGGAAATGGGCCGTATTTTGTATACGGCCCACTACGACATAGAGTGCGTTCGAACGGGCCCGAACCCTCACAAATTTCGGTGGCGACTCCACTTCGATTTAAATTTCAATTCGATCCATTCTCATATGGAGATTCATTCGCCTCCCCAAACCCGCGCGTGGCCGCGTCGGGGTGGATCTATGTCATGTCCACAATTTCGACGAGTATTCTAAATTAGAATCGAGTATAAATCCCATAATATTTGTACCCAATTCGACAAAATCAACGATTTATCAAAATCCGAATCAAGCATAAATCATACAATATTTATGCCCTATTCGGTAGAATTATCAAATTAACAAAATCGCAAACGAACCTTAGTTCGTACAGGGGGCACTCGGTCAATTTCAAACGAAACCTACGTGTTGCAGGCATTTTATGTGACTTATACAGGTACGACTCAAACAGGGACATGCAACCCTCTAAATCTCCCCAGCGGAAGCCAAAGGCGGCATTTTCACGGGATGAGCCCACACATAGGCGCACCCTGGACTTACGCGACAAGTCCAAATTCCCCACGGAGATATTCTCATCAAGCTCAGGTATGATTTCTGACTTGTGGCTGGCGAGCCCTTCACGCGTGTCTAATGGACTATAAACGACCCGATCGGAAGTCTACCTGGTCTTAATTGACTTGGTAGCTACTCTGACTTTCGCCTTGTCCAAGCCTCAGTCAGAGTGGGGGCTCTGTAGACACCCGCATTTTGACTGCCAGGTGTCTATGGCAGTTTCCAAAAAAACACCTGATGATGTTCGGACGCTAATAACGTGTTTCTACGCGCTCGGGTATGGGCTCAAAACCATTAGTTGCTGGCTAATGCACTTACGGAGTACAAATCTCACAAAAATGACCTCAAACTCAGACCCAGTGGGTCGTTTCCAGTCAAACAAGACTAATGTGGGTCAAAATCGATACCGGAAATAAAATCGACTTTTAGCGATTAGGTCAACCCCGGTCAAAGTCATTTCCGAGACACACAAAAAACAGCCACACAAACATCAAAAAGTCCAACTCAAAAGCAAAACCCATCAAATACCAAAGTCAAGGCCCAAAGCCCGGACCTTCGCGACCCAGCTGAGCCACTCGATCGAGTGCTCAGCCCACTCGATCGAGTGGGCCTTATTCAGGCACGACTGCAGGCACACTGGGCCACTCGACCGAGTCAGCCAGTTACTCGGTCGAGTAACCCTAGACGGGGTACCTAGGCCTTGCCTATATAAACACCCCATGCACACAACCTTAATGGAACTTTCACACAACTTTTTACAACCCTAATCAAACTTTCAACACATCAAATTCAACCATAATTCTACACTAACAAACCCTAAACCTAGCTTTAGGAATCGAAACCCTAACCACCATAACTCAACCTCCATAAACCTCGAAACTCCCGTGTTAAAGCCACGACTACGAGTCTTATCCGAGACAAGAACATGTAGGTTGAGGGTGCAAAACCCCTTTTCTTCTTTTCTTCTTTCTCGCGTCTTTTATCGTCATAAGGGTCGTTTTTTTTATTTCTTATCGTTATCATCGCATCATAATATCGATAGTACCGTTAGTATTAAAACATTAAAATACTTGTCAATTTGTGTTGAGTATGAGGGATGTCGGAATAAGGAAACCCGAATATACAAGTGTACCGCACACAGCGTTGCCGGTCGCTTATTCCGACACCCCAATTACTTGATTATTGAGACAAGTCAACTTAAATAATAACTCGTTATTTTTTGTTTTCGTCATCATTAATCGCGCATTCATCAATTTTAAAACCAATTTTCAAAACAAGTTTTTCAATAAGGGTCGAAACCCATTGACGTGGATCCGACATCTCATAATCCCTAGCTAGGGATTTATTTCGATGTCGAAGAAGCCGAGGGAATCAAGCCCTTCAATTCAAGCATAGTGTCGATCTTTTAGATTCGATACTAATTCTATAATTAGATGTCGAATCTAACGACCTAGTCAAATAATTAATTAACGCGATTTTCGTTGATGCCAAAATAATTGTCATACAATTCGTTAGAATTACGACATTATTAAACGCGGAGGAAATCTACTCATATCGCGATAGTTAAATTTAAGACGACTCAAAGCAATTTTCTTTTATTTTTACTCTAGTATTCCATACCGATTCAATAATCGAATATGGGATACGACGAGTATCGAATTTAAGTTTCGAGCATAAATTCCACAATATTTATGCCCGACGCGACAAGTTCATCGAATTATCAAAATCAAAAGCAATTTCGAAATCGTAACAAAATGGCAAACGAACCAGTGGTTCGTACAGGTGCCACTCGACCGAGTGCTATAGGCCACTCGATCGAGTGACATCACAAAATTGAGGAGAATACTTTTTCCGACCTCCACTCGGTCGAGTCTCGCAATGTCTCGATCGAGTGGCGACTTACTCGGCCGAGTTGGTCAGTAACTCGGTCGAGTAGGGTCACGAAATCCGGACAGAACCTTTTTCAGAGGTCCACACGGTCGAGTCCCTTAGTGACTCGGTCGAGTGGCCCCTTTATCGCGTCAAACCGCGGGTCCTACAAATTATTCGAGTCTCGTTCATGCCTTTTTACGATTTAAGTCAACACGTGTCTAAGCAATCACGTGAAAACTTCATTTTTCAAGACCATACAACATCTCATTTGCATCATTCAATATTTGCGCAAACCGTTAATATCGTTATACCGTTACTAACCGTTTGTTGTTTCTTTCGTCAATTATGGTCGTTTATTTTATTATACTAAAATGAACCCACATGCTAAATTTTACTTCGACGTAGAATTAATTGCATTAAATCGACGTAGAAACCCTTTTCAATTTCTCACATGCTTAGGGAAAACAATCTTTGCATATCGTTTTCCTGTTCAACTAACGCGCGTATTAGAAAGTCATTCGAGATCTTAGTAGAGGCCGCTAGTGAGGGCGGGGTTGGGTGTCTTTTGTGGGCTTCCCAACACGTACCCTCACCCCTTACTCAAAACCTCGGTTTCCGGATGCCCGAAACCGTTGGCGCACGAGAGTCATTCAATACACGATAACCGGTAGTGAAGGTATCGGTATCGCAATGCAAAGGGACGAGCCCAATAAACTCTGACATCGGAAATGGACTGTATTTTGTATACGGTCCACTACGACATAGAGTGGGTTCGAACGGGCCCGAACTCCCACAATATTCGGTGGCGACTCCACTTCGATTTAAATTTCAATTCGATCCATTCTCATATGGAGATTCATTCGCCTCCCCAAACCCGCGCGTGGCCGCGTCGGGGTGGACCTATGTCATGTCCACAGAGTGGCACCCAAAAACTGAAATAGAATGCTTTTTCGACCTCCACTCGGTCGAGTCACGCAATGACTCGATCGAGTGGCAACGTACTCGGTCGAGTTCGTCAATAACTTGATCGAGTAGGGTCTAACATACGGGACAGAAGCCTTTTCAGAGGTCCACTCGATCGAGTCCTTCAATGACTCGGTCGAGTGGCCCCTTATCACGTCAAACCGTGAGTCCTATAAAGCCATTCGAACCTCGTTAATGCTTTCAACGACTTAAGTCGACACGTGCCTAATTCATCACGTGAAATATTACTTTCCAAAACTTTGCATCATCTTATTTATATCATTCCAGAACATTCTACATCTTTGAAAACCGTTATTATCGTTATACCGTTACTAACCGTTTTTTTTCTCTTGTTGATTTACTTTGTTTATTTTATTGTACTAAAATGAACCCACATGCTACAATACAACTTCGACGTTAGAATTAGTTGCATTAAATCAACATAGAAACATTTTCAATTTCTCGCATGTTTAGGGAAAATAATGTTTGCATAAGCATTTTCATCGTTCAACTAACGCGCGTATTAGAAAGTCTTTCGATATCTTAGTAGAGGCCGCTAATGTGCGGGCGGGGTTGGGTGTCCTTAGTGGGCTTCCCAACACGTACCCTCATCCCTTACTCAGAACCTTGGTTTCCGGATGCCCGAAACCGATTGCGCACGAGAGTCATTCAATACACGATAACCGGTAGTGACGGTATCGTCGGTATCGCAATGCAAAGGGACGAGCCCAATAAACTCTGACATCGGAAATGGGCCGTATTTTGTATACGGCCCACTACGACATAGAGTGGGTTCGAACGGGCCCGAACTCCCACAAAGTTCGGTGGCGACTGCACTTCGATTTAAATTTCAATTCGATCCATTCTCATATGGAGATTCATTCGCCTCCCCAAACCCGCGCGTGGCTGCGTCGGAGTGGACCTATGTCATGTCCACAATTTCGACGAGTATTCTAAATTAGAATCGAGTATAAATCCCATAATATTTATACCCGATTCGACAAAATCAACGATTTATCAAAATCCGAATCAAGCATAAATCATACAATATTTATGCCCTATTCGGTAGAATTATCAAATTAACAAAATCGCAAACGAACCCTAGTTCGTACAGGGGGCACTCGGTCGAGTGCCTAGCACACTCGATCGAGTGGCACCCAAAAAATGAAACAGAATGCTTTTTCGACCTACACTCGGTCGAGTCACGCAATGACTCGATCGAGTGGCAACGTACTCGGTCGAGTTCGTCAATAACTCGAAAGAGTAGGGTCTAACATACGGGACAGAAGCCTTTTCAGAGGTCCACTCGGTCGAGTCCTCCAATGACTCGGTCGAGTGGCCCCTTATCACGTCAAACCGTGAGTCCTATAAAGCCATTCGAACCTCGTTAATGCTTTCTACGACTTAAGTCGACACGTGCCTAATTCATCACGTGAAAAATTACGTTCCAAAACTTTGCATCATCTTATTTATATCATTCCATAAAATTTTACATCTTTGCAAACCGTTATTATCGTTATACCGTTACTAACCAATTTTTTTTCTTGTTGATTTACTTTGTTTATTTTATTGTACTAAAATGAACCCACATGCTACAATTCAACTTTGACGTTAGAATTAGTTGCATTAAATCAACATAGAAATACTTTCAATTTCTCGCATGTTTAGGGAAAATAATGTTTGCATAACCATTTTCATCGTTCAACTAACGCGCGTATTAGAAAGTCTTTCGATATCTTAGTAGAGGCCGCTAATGTACGGGCGGGGTTGGGTGTCCTTAGTGGGATTCCCAACACGTACCCTCACTTCTTACTCAGAACCTCGGTTTCCGGATGCCCGAAACCGCTGGCGCACGAGAGTCATTCAATACACGATAACCGGTAGTGACGGTGTCGGTATCGCAATGCAAAGGGACGAGCCCAATAAAATCTGGCATCGGAAATGGGCCATATTTTGTATACGGCCCACTACAACATGGAGTGGGTTCGAATGGGCCCGAACTCCCACAAAGTTCGGTGGCGACTCCACTTCGATTTAAATTTCAATTCGATCCATTCTCATATGGAGATTCATTCGCCTCCCAAAACCCGCGTGTGGCCGCGTCGGGGTGGATTTATGTCATGTCCACAATTTCGACGAGTATTCTAAATTAGAATCGAGTATAAATCCCATAATATTTATACCCGATTCGACAAAATCAACGATTTATCAAAATCCGAATCAAGCATAAATCATACAATATTTATGCCCTATTCGGTAGAATTATAAAATTAACAAAATCGCAAACGAACCCTAGTTCGTACAGGGGGCACTCGGTCGAGTGCCTAGCACACTCGATCGAGTGGCACCCAAAAAACGAAACCGAATGCTTTTTCGACCACCACTCGGTCGAGTCACGCAATGACTCGATCGAGTGGCAACGTACTCGGTCGAGTTCGTCAATAACTCGATCGAGTAGGGTCTAACATACGGGACATAAGCTTTTTCAGAGGTCCACTCGGTCGAGTCCTCCAATGACTCGGTCGAGTGGCCCCTTATCACGTCAAACCGTGAGTCCTATAAAGCCATTCGAACCTCGTTAATGCTTTCTACGACTTAAGTCGACACGTGCCTAATTCATCACGTGAAAAATTACTTTCCAAAACGTTGAATCATCTTATTTATATCATTCCATAAAATTCTACATCTTTGCAAACCGTTATTATCGTTATACCATTACTAACCTTTTTTTTTCTCTTGTTGATTTACTTTGTTTATTTTATTGTACTAAAAAGAATCCACATACTAAAATTCAACTCCGACGTTAGAATTAGTTGCATCAAATCAACATAGAACCCTTTCAATTTCTCAGGGGAGGTATGTGATGTGTGACTTACCATCGGCATCCTCAGGGTGATACTCGAATAGAAAGCGTTTGACTAATACAATACGCGTTTTAGTTTTACGGTTCATACATAACCCATATTTTCCCGGGCCGATACTCGCGACTGACGTCCCACTATACCGTGATGTACTCCAATATGGATATGTCAAAGGTGTCCAAAGTCGATTCGAGTGGGTTTTGCGGCATGTTCTAAGTTCAGCTCGACTTAGAAAGTCCATCCCGATCAACGTCTAGACTATGTGCACTTGTATAGACCCTCTATAGACCGACCGAGACTTAGTGTAAAGCATGCATGGCGTCGTTATAATGCTTGTATGACTACGTGCTACTTGGTTTCCGTGTCGTTTTCAAAAACCGTCTTTTTCAAAAATTGCATCTTTTTCAAACTATCTAATTTCAAAACCCGGGATGTATACCGAATTTAGGACTTATGATTTTACTCAAAACATCCTATTTGTAGCCGGTATTCTGCCCATTTCAAAACTCGAAAATACTTTCGAACTTTCAAATTTGCGGCCCGATACACTTTCTGATTTTTTTTCGAAAAAATCGAGCCCCTCCCCGAGTTTTCTCGGATTTTCCAGAAGCAATCCATTTTCAAAACCTTCCTCTTCTTAGAACTTCCCATATTTGGCAGTGTCGGGTCGTGTCTTAAGTCGTCGATGTCTCTAGCGTCGAAACTCTGTCGGTCCTACATCACGAGTTTCTTCCCTATCCCAGTCCGCCTTATTAGACTAAGGCAAGGCCCACTTACGTAGGACATACTCTTACAAAGGAGGGTCCGTTTACACAATCGAGTCCAAAGTCTGGGGATGTCTCACGTGAACCTTCCTTCGAACAGGACTCGGCCCACCCACCGATTCCTAAGGAAGGCCCACTTTTCACAAGTCACCCGTCTAGGTGTCTTTTCCGAGTCATTTCCCTTTTCAGTCTTGTTCGGGATATACTTTCTATTCCGGGATTTGGGCTAGTTTCTGATTACGTGGTGTTCTTACAGACAGGCCACCCGAAACCAGATATCAACGCAAGATGAACGACTTGAAAGCTGCGCTAGCCAAGATTTAAACTCAATTGACTGCCATCCAGACCGACCAGACCACCCTGGCCACCCGTCTGACTGCTGATGCACGTATTTTATATACACTTTTTATGCCTTTTATACGCGCATTCCCGTGCTTATCGAGTAGTGAAAGCTACTATTTTTCCCTGAATTTGATACTTTGCGGTCATGTTGCATCTTATGTAGGTTTGAACCCGTGCACGCATAAACAAGGCAAAAATCGTGCTTAAAGATGAAATCTTATGCGAAATAAGAAAAGAGAATGATCGTTTCCAAACAGGTCAAAGTAAAACGTGAATATCTTGAGTTCTACAACTCCAATTGAGCTGATTCTAGTTGCGTTTGAAATCTCTTTCTCTTAGCTTTCTAACGGTATATTACAAGCCCGATTTAAAGAAGTAACGAAGAAATGGAAAGCGTTTGAAGTTGAGCGCGCAGTGCTGAGAACGGAAACATGTCAATAATAGTCGACCGACTATTCAGAATAGTCGACCGACTATTCTCGAGACCGGACGAAGACCGAGACTTTCCTAATTTGATGTTTAGGGTTAATAAGATTTTTGGGCTTTTGTTTTAACTTAGTATTTAAGAAACTATTAGACTAGAATTCTAGGATTTCTTGAACCTCTTCTTTTAGACTCCCACTTCTCTTTAGATTTCTTTTAGACTTCTTCTCTACTTTTATTCTCTCTAGTTTAATTTCTTCCCAAAACTTGGTTATTGTAAGAACTTTTGGATTCGAATCGCCTTCATTCCTTTGGTAATTTTATTAATCTTCCATCCTTCTTCTTTGTTCTTGATTGTTTTCTTCTTCATATTTAATTATTCTTATTTATTGTTTTATACTTGTCGTAAATTTATTATTATTCGTAATGTTTAATCTAGTAGATTCTTTTATTAATCTTGTTGTTCTTAATTTAATTATGAGTAGCTAATTTCCCTCGCTAGGATTTAGGGGATCTGCGAATTGAATGTGGTCGCTAAATAATTTATAGATTTGTCAATAATATTGTGTCTGAGTTGTCAATTGTAGCATTTAATTGAGATTAATTGATTAAGTCGACGTAATTGATTAATTGAATTCGGTAAACTTGAACCTAAGATCGGAAGCCTGGTAAAAGTTAGACCTGCTACAACACATTAGTTTGCCCTAATAAGATCGAAAGCCTTTAGACGCATGCTAGGGTGAATAGCGGACCGGAAAGACCTTTTCAATACCCCTTAGACCAATATCTGTGACAGACCTGTGATTTAGACCGTGACCATATGAGATTCGTAGTGAACCGACAATCCTAGTTTTCTCTTCATATATTTATTCATCTTTATTCGTCTTATTTTATTTTAGTTATTTCTTCTCTTTTATTTCTCTTTCCTTCACTACTTTAGTTTAGATAAACACAATTATAAACCCCCGATTTGTTACGTAGATAGACTTTAATTACGAGTAGAATTTATTTGTCTCCCTGTGAATTCGATCCCGACTTCCCTAGCTATATTTTTAGTTAGACCGTAGTTGGTTATTTTTGATAGGTATACGACTAGCTTATCAACTGCTGTGGAGAAAGGCACTCCCACTGGATCCGAGCCCACTGGGCCTATAGCCGAGTTAATCGCCGCTGTTCGCAAGCTTGAAGAACAGGTCCACCTGTCAACCAACAACTCGATCCACACCAAAAATGCTCGCTCCTACTCACCTCTGAATGACGAGCTACCTGCTAACCTCAACCTTACGGGAATTTCGATGTTTGAGGGTACCGAAGACCCGGTCCACCACATCCGGGCCTTCAAAGAATTCATGGCGGTCAAAGGGGTAAAATCCACCATGTTCAAGCACTTATTTGCTTCCTCACTCGAGAAACATCCCAAGGCCTGGTACTACAGGCTCGATTCCAAGAAATACAAGACTTGGGACGATTTAGCTACTGAATTTGCTCGGAATTACGCCGATAATACCGAGATCCAGACTACAATGCGTACTCTGGAAGTGATGTCCCAAGAGCCCAAAGAAGGGTTCACAAAATATCTCCAAAGATGGCGGGCCGAAAGTGTGAAGCTGGTTGATAAGCCCAGCGAGAAGGTGCTAGTGGAGGCTTTTGTCAAGAATCTCCTCCCATCCTACCGGGTCCATCTCCGGTATGCCATCATCCCTAGTTTTGCCGCCCTTACTGAAATGGGCACAAGGATCGAGGATGACTTAAGGTTAGAGAGCCTGACTAAGGCCTCTACCAAAGGATATCAAGGGCCTAGTTCATCTTCAAGCAAGCCCACACCCGCAGCTACAACTCACAGCATCTTCGATGAGGTCAATCTGCTGGACACCTCATCCAAAAAAGAATACACCAAATCGGGTATTCACGGATATAGGGACTACCTATACCTATGCCTTACAAAGGCTATCTTCGAAGGGTCTTATCCAACCAATAGGCCCGACTCCAGAAGTTCCAGTAGAAAAGAGGTCCAAAAGTTACAATGCCCAAGCCTACTGCCAGTATCATCGAGGTAACGGGCATGACACGGGAAAATGCGGGAAACTGAAACATCTGATCCAAGATCTGATTGAGAATGGGAAGATCCTGTTACCCGGAGACAAGCCGAGTAACAAAGAAAACCCGTTCAGTGCCCATGCTATATTCACCGGTGAGGTAATCGACTGTTCACACCTCATCTCCCCCTATATCCCACAAATTAACGGGATATGGTTCGATGACGAGGAGGATGTGTACCTAGCCAAAGGGGAAGCTGTCCCCATCATCAGTGAAGAGGTCCGAAAGGCTAAGTCCAAAGCCTTAGCCACCAACCACCTCGCCACCGCCGGGCACTCTACTCCAACAACCGTCACTAAACCTGCCAGGACGGAATCCACCCTCGACGAACCAAGCAACGACACGGCCTTGGTCCAACAATTGAAGAGGGTTTGAGCTGACTTGACCATATGGCAACTTCTGGTTAGCTCGCAAGAACATCGAGAGGCACTAACTAAGGCCCTCGATCAAATTAAGGTCGACTCACAGGTTACCCCCGCTGAAATGGTAGCCACTATCATGCCCTATCTCAAGGGCAAGTCCAAGGAAGAAGGCCCACTCATAACCTTCTGAGTCCGATCTTTCACCATTTGGGGCCGCCCATAACCTAGCCCTCTACATCACGGTCATTTGCCGAGGGAAGTACCTCCCGATGACCCTAATCGACGATGGATCCGCCGTGAATATCCTACCTCTAAGGACCGCTAAAGCCCTCGGCATCACTGATACCGATTATCTCTCGACGGCGCAGACTATCTAGGCTTTTGACGGAAGCCCAAAACCGGTTGCTGGGGCCGTTCAGCTGGCAATAATAACGAGCCCAATCGAAAAAGAATTGGAGTTTCAGGTGATTGATGTCACCTCGTCCTTCAACCTATTGCTCGGGAGGCCTTGGATCCATGCGCTCAGGGCCGTGACCTCTACCCTCCACCGAAAAGTCAAGATGCCCCTTTAAGACGGTATCATCATATTGGAGGCGACCCCCATGACCGTGGCTAGCTGCAATGCCACAAGCCGGGCCGAACCACGAGGATTCGATTTCGTGGGTATGATCGAAGAGGAATATCTCTTTAGGCCTTACTTCACTACTAGCATCAACACAATGCTACAAAACATGGGTTATCTACCCGGAGCCACTTCGAGACCACATCTCCCGGCTGGGAAAGTTATCGAGGTCCTAAACAACGAAGGGTCTCGATTCGGGCTAGGATACACTATGAGCCCGGAAAATGTGGGGCGGGCAAATATAATCAAGTTTGTCACACCAGTATTTGGGGCTATTCAAGTGGGCCTCTACCAACCCACCATCACATATCCCGAGACCAAAATGGCTCAGGAATGCAATTTCATCCCCGATGATATATTCGCCCTTGTTCAAACCGAGTCCAAGGAGGGGGAGAACAACTCCAAGCCCATGCTAGGGGTCCTATTCGGAGAAGACAGGGCCGTCCCCTCCCCAAAGGATGATCTGGTCAATCTCATCCTTCGCAGCAACCGGTTTGACCCAACAAAGCTGATCTCCGAAGTGGGTACGGACGCCGGGAAAAGGGCCTGGAGGAAGACCATCAAATGGACCGACAGCCAGGGACGGACCTACAAGCTAACCACCGGCAAGGGAGACATGCCGGATACCAAGCCTGAGTCTGAGTCGGAGTCAGAGACGGAGTCAGAGTCCGAGTCTAGAGGGTCTGGTGCTAGAGTCCAATCTGTAACCCCTCTTCCCTTAGCCACTGGAGTCTCGGGGCCTGTCCCGAGAGCACTCACAATCCCGCCACTAACCAATGATCAGATGGCCGCTCTATTCGAGTTATTCTCCAAATTTACTATTAATAATAATAACGAAAACCGTTCTCCTTACGACCTGTCTTATTTCAAAAATTCTTCCAATTTCAAAAATTTTATATGCAATGACATTGAGAAACCCGACGAACAGGTACCCCTCCCTCCGCATCTAATCGAGCAGCTCGAACAAAGGGAATCCCGAGATCCGGTAATTGAAGAAACCGAGTCCATCAACGTGGGAACCACTTTAGAGCCCCAGATGCTTAAGTTGGGCCTATCTTTAGAGCCCGAGGAGAGAAAACAATTCGAAGATCACCTCCAAGAGTTCAAAGACGTCTTCGCATGGTCCTACAAGGACATGCTGGGAATAGATCGGGAAATAGCTGAACACCGTATACCCATCAAAGATGGGTGTAAGCCGGTAAAACAGAAGCTCCGAAGAATGAGGCCCGAATGGTCCCTCAAAGTCAAAGAAGAAGTAGACAAACAATTCAAAGCGGGCTTTATACAAGTGTCTGAATATCCAGACTGGGTCGCAAACATCGTGCCGGTACCCAAGAAGGACGGCAAGGTGCGGGTATGTGTGGACTTCCGGGACCTTAACAAAGCCAACCCGAAAGACGATTTTCCATTGCCACACATCGACATACTAGTGGATAACACGGCCGATCATGCCCTTTTATCATTCATGGACGGGTATGCTGGGTACAATCAAATCAAAATGGCAGAAGAGGATATGAGTAAGACCACCTTCATTACACCTTAGGGTACTTACTGTTACACTGTCATGCCATTCGGGCTTATTAATGCCGGGGCCACTTATCAACGGACCGCCACTACTTTGTTACATGATATGATACACAAAGAAGTGAAGGTCTACGTGGACGACATGATCGTCAAGTCCAAAGATCGAAGCGGGCACATTGCGGCCCTAAGAAAATTCTTTACCCGACTGCGCAAATACAATATGAAGCTAAACCCTCAAAAGTGTAGTTTCGGGGTAACATCAGGCAAATTACTGGGCCATATCGTTAGCCAACGCGGCATCGAGGTCGACCCAGCTAAAATCAAGGCCGTCACCGAGATGCAACCACCCAAAACCGAAAAAGAAATAAGGGGGTTCCTCGGGAAAGTCCAATACATCAGCCGGTTCATTTCAAAGTTAACCATGGTATGCGAGCCCATTTTCAAAAAACTGAAGATAGGAGAACGGGCACTTTGGGACGATAAATGTCAAACGGCTTTTGACAAAATCAAGGAGATTCTGTCTGCTCCGCCGGTATTAATGCCACCTCAACCCGATTTGCCTCTGTCGTTATACCTTACAACGACCGAGACAGCCATGGGGGCTATGCTGGCCCAGACCGTCGAATCAGAAGAGCGGGCTATTTACTACATCAGTAAAAAGTTCCTAGAATACGAATGCAAGTACACAATGCTCGAGAAAACGTGCCTAGCCTTGGTTTGGGCCACTAAAAAGCTCCGACATTACATGCTCAGTCACGAGGTACATGTATTATCCAAAATGGATACTATCAAGTACCTGTTCGAGAAGCCCATCCCCAACGGCAGGATGTCCAGATGGACTTTAATGTTAGCTGAGTTCGACCTCAAGTTTGTACCATTAAAAGCCATCAAAGGTCGGGTAGTAGCCGAGTTCCTCGCTGATAGTCCAATATCTGAAGAGGGCCACACCGATATATGGGCCTTTCCTGATAAAGACATATTCAATACCGACACCGAGACATGGGATTTGTATTTCGATGGGGCATCCAACTTCCGAGGATTTGGGGTCGGGATTCTGTTGATCTCACCACAAGGGGAACACGCCCCGTTATCCATCAAATTGGACTTTGACGTGACCAACAATGCAGCCGAATATGAAGCATACATTCACGGGTTGCAAGCCGCCGCTGATTTAGGAGTAACGAATCTTCGGGTCCACGGTGAATCATCACTGGTCATTAATCAACCGCTCCAAAAATGGAAAACTCGGAACGCCAATCTCGTGGCTTACCAAGCACGAGTACGGGTTCTAGAGAAACAATTCCAGAAGGTAGAATATATCTATCTACCCCCGGAATAAAACCAATTTGCAGATGCACTTTCCAAATTAGCATCTTTACTGAATATCCCGGAGCACCTGACCAGCATGCCCATATGCGTTGAAAGACGGTCCGAGCCGGCCTATATCCACGCCATCCACGATATCGAGATAACTGACGCAGAACCTTGGTATCAGGCCGTTCTAACCTACTTGACAACGGGAGAATCCCCCGGGAACTGAAAACCGAGCCAAGAAGGCCTTGCGAAGATTTGCGACCCAATTTGTTCGTACGGACGACGGGCAGTTATACAAAAAGACGGCACAGGGGGCTCTCCTCCTGTGCATCGATAAAATACAGGCCGAAAAGGTTATGGCCGAGGTACACGATGGTGAAAACGGTCCACATATGAATGCCCATATGTTAGCCCGGAAAATCATGAGGCTTGGATGCTATTGGAACACCATGGAAACAGACTGTCAGTTATATGTCAAGCACTGCCATAACAGTCAGATCTTTGTCAACGTACAGCATATGCAATCTTCCCTATTATACACCATAACATCACCACGGCCATTTTCGACATGGGGTATTGACATAATTGGAAAGGTGCACCCTTCCGGGACGGGAGGTCATTTCTTCATTTTAGTGGCCATCGACTATTTCACCAAATGGGTCGAAGCCGAGTCATATCGTGTCTTGAACGCCAAGCACGTGGCCAAATTTATCCAGAATAAGATCATATGCTGATACGGGATCCTACACAAGTTTATCAGTGATCACGGGACCCACTTTCGAGCTGAAACCGCTACATTGCTAGCGAAATACAAAATTCAGAGGCATACGTCTTCACCTTACCGACCCCAAACAAATGGAGCGGTAGAAGCGGCTAACAAAACAATTGTCACCATACTTAAAAAGATGGCTGAGAATTACCGTGATTGGCCCGACAAAATACCGTTTGCTCTCTGGGGGTATCGGACGTCAATTCGCACCGCAACCGGAGCAACTCCATATTATTTGACATATGGAATGGAGGCGGTCCAACCAGTCGAACTAGAAGTGCCGTCCCTCAGGATTTTACTTGAAAGCCAAGTACCTGAAACAGATTGGGTCCAAGCCCGATATAATTCTCTAGTTCTTTTAGACGAACGGCGATCCCGAGCCCTCAATAATATTCAAATATATCAAAAGAGGATCCAACGGGCTTTCAACAAAAGAGTTAGACCCAGGAACATCAAAGAAGGGGATTTAGTCCTAAAATCGGTTCGTGCCTTACTACCGGTTGACCCAAGAGGAAAATTCAAACCCAATTGGGCTAGGCCATACTTAGTCAAAAAGGTCATATCAAGAGGAGCGGTGATGCTGACAGACCTAAACGGAAACGAGTTCGTCAACCTGATCAACTTGGACCAGTTGAAGCGCTACTACCCATAAACCCCATCTCAATGTCATTTGCAAAAATTTATAAAAATTTGTCTTTTTATAAATTTTCAAAAAACTATAAGCAAGTCAATAAGTTAGAATTAATTATTCTACTGTCGCACATCTTGAACTAATAGTCTTGATGTATTTCGAAAATTGCAAAAAAAAAATCAATCAATTTTGAACTACGTTTGGTTTGATTCCGCTAATTGTGGATACGTAGGCAACCCCTCAAAAGGGTACAACCTCTGCAATAACGAAAAGACGGGAATGGTATTCAATAATACGTCTTTTACTAAAATCTCGATAAACTCGGGAATTACAAAAAAAAACGCCAAAACGGCAAACACAAAAAACACACCACAAAAATAGTAATAATATTTAGATAATAAAACAAAGGAGACTAATAGTCGTGCATTTTGCCTTTCCCTTTGTCCTTTGGGTCGCGAGGAGCCTGAGGTCACCGGGGCGGAGGCGAGCGTTCCCGAATCACGAGGGGAACCTCCTTAGCTCGAACCCGCTTCTTTGACAGCGGATCTTCTGCTATGGTCTTTGCATTGGTCCAAGTCGGGCCCGCACGTGCTCAGGTAGTCTATCTCGTGGGCCAAGTCAGTCCTGAACTGCCAATCTTGGGCCAAGTCTCCTTTCTAAGTCGGTCTGGGGGCTCACCTTCCCCCAAGCACCTCTAGCATTAGACCCTTCATCTTGAGTCTTGGGCTTTTTCTTTTGTCCTGACATAAGACGGACCATGGTAGCCGGAGTGTCTCCTTCGTCGAAGAAGCCCCTATTATCTTTGAGTTGTTCCCTCCGTAGCAGGTCAAAAGCTTCATCAACCTTCAAAGCAGCGCGGGCCTTCGCGGAGTCGGCTTTGGTCCACTTCACGTAAGAGTCTGAAACCTAGATTGAGTGACGAGATTTGGGAATGGGCCAAGTATGTCGGGTGTACCATCTTTGCATCCAAGTATCGCACATCACATCAGTCAGTTGGGTAGATTCACTCACAACTGCTTCAATTTCTGGGATTCGTTGGGTCCAGCCATAGTGCCTTAGTATGCGATCCGGGTAGAGATGAACTGTCTGCGTGAGAGACAATATTACCTGATAGCGAGCTTTGTCCCTCGGGTCCAAACCTGTCCAAACATAAATGGGCCACCATGGCACTACCCATCGGATGAATGGACCGCCGTGAAAAGACAACACCTCGTCCCAATACTTCTGAGTAATTTGACGAGAGAAATCGATAGCCCGCCTCCTTGTCATCACTTGATTATGACAATAGTTGCTCGCGTCAAAGGGAGGATCTATCACTGATAGCCTCTCGTATAGCCAAATCTGAAAAAGGAAACTAAATATGTCTTTCCGAGACAAAATATACGTCCGCCTAACGGCACTCGATCGAGTGCCTAGGGGTCACTCAGTCGAGTGGTGCCTCTGAACACGGACAGGGGGTTTTTTACGAGGGCACTCGATCGAGTGCCAGGGTGACTCGATCGAGTGCCCACTGCAGCAGAGAAATCGCGAAAAAAAATCAAAAAATCGAGAATCGAGAATATAAAATCGAGGGAAAATTCAATTACATGCAGCAAACGGGTGCTCCCGGTTAGACGGACCGACGAATCTCTCTTGCGATTGTCCAAGCCCTGAATGATTTCACCCGTGATAAGCCAGGTCGGGCTGTGCTCCGTCTCCATTAGGTCAACCACGGTAAAAAGGCGAACGTCGCCCATGCACGACAGCAAATCCATGTGACCTTCAAAAGCGTAAACATGGAGCATACAAAAAGAGAAAGCCCTACGGCTATGAATCGGTCTGACCCGGACATCATGCGGTTTCATAAATTCCTCGGCCAGATCAATCAAAGAAACTGTGTTGTTGTCCCGGGCCATTCGAGATACCTCATTGTGGGAGAGCCCTAAAAATTCACGAAGCTTCCTCCTCGGGTCGTAGACCGAATATGGGACGGCAGTTCGAAGTATTTGGTTCCATCCTCCTGTAGCAGGAATCTTCTCAGGTAAAGGACAAACTTCTCCCCGGGGAAAGGCAAAGACGTGATATGTGTCGTCCCAGTAGGACAAGCAAGCATCAAGGAAATAGCGATCAACTTGCATCTGACGGAAAGGATACAACTGTGTAATACCCGTCTGATTGAGAGCCACCCTATTTGTGTCCCTAAAGCGTCGGGACCATTCTTGCAGCATCACGGTCAATCGATCAACACCCATGGTTAAAGTTCTTGAGAGGAATAAGGAGCTTTCTTTTTGAGAAGGATGATTTGTGAGGAAATTATGAAGAAAATCCAAGACAAGGGAGGGGTATTTATAGTATTAATCCCACAACCTTCTTTCCATATCTTCCCTACACAAAAGTTTCCTAATTTCGACCGGCTTAAACATACAAGCCTAGTCTCAATACTATCACGGAGATAGTCATCCCGAACTTTCCTAAATTTCTTTAGGAGTCAAAAATTTCCAAAAATTCAAATTTTTCAAAATTCCAAATTCAAAAATTTCAAAAATTTCAAAATTTCCAAAAATTCAAAAATTCAAAAAACCATTTTCCCCAGCGCGAGTCATACTTGTTTCACCTACATGTTGCATGCAAAATTTTATATAACTTATACAAGTACAATTTAGGACCGCGCAATTCACATACCTCCCCAACGGAAAGCCCAAGGCGGCATTTTTCACGGGATGGGCCCACATATAGGCGCACCCAGGACTTACACGACAAGTCCAAATTTCCCACGGAGGTATTATCATCAGCTCAGGTATGACTTCTATCCTATGGCTGGCGAGCCATTCACGCAAGTCTAAGGGACTATAAACGACCCGATCGGAAGTCTACAAGGTCTTAATTGACTTGGTGGCTACTCTGACTTTCGCCCTGTCCAAGCCTCAGTCAGAGTGGGGGCTCTGTAGACACCCGCATTTTGACTGCCAGGTGTCTATGGCAGTTTCCAAAAAACACCCGATGATGATCGGACGCTAACGTGCTTCTACGCGCTCGGATATGGGCTCAAAACCATTAGTTGTTGGCTTAAGCACTTACGGAGCACAAATCTCACAAAATCGACCTCAAATTCAGGCCCAGTGGGTCGTTTCCACTCAAATAAGACTAATTTGGGCCAAAACCGACACCGGAAATAAAACCGACTTTTAACGATGGGGTCAACCCCGGTCAAAGTCGTTTCCGAGACACATAAAAAACAGCCACAAGATGCAAAGCCCATAAAAAATCCAAACCACGGTCCAAAAACCAGACCCGTGCAACCCAGCTGAACCACTCGATCGAGTGCTCAGCCCACTCGATCGAGTGGGCCCTCGTTCAAGCCCGACTGCGTTTTGACTGGGCCACTCGACCGAGTCGAGGGGCTACTCGGTCGAGTAACCCTAGACGGGGTACATGGCCATGCCTATATAAACACCCCCATGCAACACACTTTTGGATCATCTTTTTCAATCTTTCAAAAAACCCTAACCTATACTACACTCAAACCCTAACCCTAGCATCTAGGATCCAAACCCTAATCACCATAATCTAGCCTACATACTCGATACTCCCGTGCTAAGCCACAACTACGAGTCCCGCCCAAGAATAAGAACATGTAGGTTGAGGGTGCCAAATCCCGTCTTTTTCTCTCTTCTCCTTCTCTCTCGCGTCGTTCGTCGTCGTAGATGTCGTTTTTTTTACGTTTTTTATCATTGTTATCGCGTTCTAATATCGCTAATAATTACTAGTATTAAAAGCATTAAAATACTTCTGGATCTGTGTCGAGTGCGAAGGATGTCGGAATAAGGAAACCCGAATATACAAGGGTATTGCACCCAGCGTTGCCGGTCGCTTATTGTTGTGTGCCAAATTTGGACCGTTTTTCCTCCCATTTAGACCCGTTTCTCCTCTGTTTTGTGAGACTTGAGTGCGATTATCGCCGTATTTTGCGTAACTCTCACATTAGTGTCTCTCTTTTGCATTTTACGTGTTTTTGGTAGTTTTCTGTCTATTTTGATAGGATTTTCGACCGAAAACGTGTTTGAGCTTCTACGAGCAAGAGAGAGATACGGTCCAAGAGCAAAGCACACAACTGAAAGTTCAAGTAATCCAATTGATCAACGAAGAAAAACACCGGAAAGAGTCAATGGACCACCGGGTGAAGTTTCGCCCGGTGAGTCATCACCGGGCGAAGTTTCGCCCGACGATATTTCCTTTCATCCCCGAAGATTTTCACGGCTACACGACCGGGCGACTTGACTGGGCGAAATTTCGCCCACCGGGTGAAATTTCGCCCGATGGTGAAACCGGGCCGGAAACGCAAAAACCGAAGAAAATCTCACCGGGTGAAATTTCACCTGGTGGGATTGTTATGTCAAGCCGCGGGGCGAAATTTCACCCCATGAAGATGCAAAGGGTGAAGGTCTAGCTAAATGAAGAGGAATTGGATTATGGGCCTTGAAGTTTGTTCAACCCATTAAGAACACTATATATACCCCTTCTAGGGTTTAGTGCCTCTTTTGTGCCTTAAGTGAGCCTTGGGATTAGCCCTTAGGAGTAGGAGTAGTGTAGAAAGCTCTCTAGTTTGTAGTAAGCTTACTAGAAAATTCTCTACAACAATTAATAGATCTACTTAATATTAATACAATTCTCCTATAATTAATACTAAAGCTACCACCTTTATTGAAGATTGTGCTTAATTGTTGAAGATTCAAGGAGTTTATCAAGGGTTTATGTGACAAAGATCCTTGCTTTATTTCTCCTTGCTTTATTTCTTGAAGATTCATATTTATATTATTGAAGATTGAAGATTTATGCATGGATTAGTGACAAATTCTTGTGTATCTCTATCAAGATTCAATCTTTGTTATTATCTTCATCTTCCATCTTAGAATTTCTCCATTGTTGGTAAAATTCTCTTCTCTCCCTTTCCTCCATTAGTATAATTGTTAGTGTAGTTTTTATGCATGTTTTAGATAATTCATCAATTATTAGTGTTATATTGCTATTCACCATGATTAGTGAGTAGATTTCTTTGTTGGGGAATTAGGGAGGAGGATTTGGATTATTTGATGTAAGGGATGTTGGTGGGTTGTTTACTTGTTAATTATCAATTTTAAGGTTTTTGTGTCTTTGTTGACTTAGAATCGCGACTAGGCCGACCTTGACTCATTTCTACCAATATGGGGAAACTCGGGGTAGAAATTACTTTAATTTGAGACTTACCCTTTCGTCGCGAAAGCGGGTTTAGGTAGGTTGGGTGAAGAAACCGATAGGTGGAAATTTCCCTTTTTATCGTTGTAACAAAAACTCGATCCCGAGACTAAAAGACCCCATTTCCGAATCCCGACTCTCCCCAACATCTTTCCTATTTATTGACCCCTAGCCTACGATCTCTCGACCTCTCTCGATCTCTCGACCTCTCTCGACTTCTCTTGACCCAAAACCCCCACCTCAATTCCAACCACGATTTGACTCTAGACTTGACCAATACGGCTTAACCCTTCTCCCTGAGGATCGATCCCGACCTACCACTACTACATTAGTTAGGTTTGTCGGAGTTAAAAATATTGTTTGATTGTACGGGTCACGACGCCCGCGCATCAAAATGGCGTCGTTGCCGGGGAGACGGTGATTAGTTAATTGATTAAGTCTTTGTTTCATTGTGCTTGGATAACTGTTTTCTCTTTTCCTCCTACCCTAGTACCATTAGGTGCTAGGAGGAATCATTGTTTGTTGAGTTTTTGCTAGGTTTACTTTTGATTTAGGTTGCTTGATCCCCATTCGGAGAGCAAGTCACTTGGAAATATTGTGACCAAAGCAACAACTCGATAGTGTATCCCTCCACCAATTTCTTCATTTCTCAACACTCCATCCTCAAACAACTTCCAAGGATTCAAGTATGGCTACACTTGGGTCCCATTCTCAACCATCTATTGAAGATATTTCTTAACCCGTCTTCATTGGAGCTATCCCGGAGAGTTTCGAGCTTAAACCTTCCATCATGCATATGATTCAACAACAAACTTTTCGAGGATTGCCGGATGAAGATGTGATAGAGCATGTTTGCCTCTTCAAGGAAAGTCTTATTGGTGTCAAGCTTGAAGGTGTCACCGAGTGCCAACTACGTCGGATTCTTTTTCCCCGCACCTTGCGTGATGGAGCAAGGAGGTGGCTTAAGAGTTTCCCCAACAATACCTTTCGCACTTGGGAGCAATTGAGCAACGCTTTCCTCGAGAAATATTTCCCACCATCTAAGACCAACAAATTCCGAAGAGAAATGCAAACATTTCAACAACAAGAAAAAGAAAGTATAAGTGAAGCTTGGGATCGATTCCAAACTCTACAAATGAAGTGCCCACATCATGGTATCCCTCATTGGCTTATGCTCCAAACATTTTTCTATTCCTTATCCGCCGATGCTAGGGACATTCTTAATGCAACCGCAAGGGGCGACTTCTTCTTACTCAACGAGAATGAATCCCATGAGCTTCTTGACAAGATAGCCAATAGTGATATGTGTGCTAATGAAATGCAAAAGCGTGAATCAAGTGGAGACTCGGAATCGTCAAATGACATGGAGGCCACTCTTGAAATACAAATTGCTCAACTATTTGAGAGATTTGAGGAAATGGTTGCTAAGGACACCTTTCAACCCGAAATGAGGCCCCCACCAAGAAGAGTCACTCCACCCAGAAGAGTCACCCCACCAAGAAGAATCACACCACCTAGGCGAACATCTATCTCGCCTCCAAAGCCATATAGAGTCGAAATTCCATGTGATCATTGTCAAAGATATGATCATGACTCCAATTTTTGTGCGAGGAAGGAGCATGTTTATCACGCCAACACTCAAGGAACATATGAAAAACCTCAAACGAACAATCCTAATTTGGGGACCGGATTCTATTCCATGCCGACTCAAGGATCATATCCTTTTCCAAGAGCCCCCAATCAAAGGGTTTATCCTAATTCATATGCACCTCATTATCAACCGAGACCTCCTCACACAAATCAATTCAATCAAGGCCATTTCCATCCTCAAGGACCGCCTAGACCGAACTATGGTCCTCCTTTTGGAACTCAACCTCCATTTAATCAAGGACCTCCTTTTGGAGCTTATCCACCGCCTAATCAAGGTCCTCCAAGAAACTTTCAAGGAAACTCTCAACCCTTCTATGACATTCAAGAAACGATCAAGTTCTTGTTGAAAGAAAATGCGTCAAACCGAGCTAGACTTGAAGCTCTAGAAGCACGAGCCGCATCGCAAGCTCAAACTCCTCAAGAGCCGACCGATTCTTTCAACCAAGCTTCCGTGAATGCCGTTAAGGTGATCAACAAAGAGAAACCGGTGAAACCCTTCGTTCCACAAACTTCATCTCATCTCTCAATCAATGAACCCGGTGAGAAAGTGGTCAAGAGTGCAACCGACAAACCAATGAGAGATCCGTCAAAGTATCTTGTGAAAGACCTTGCATTTGTTATTGAACAAATCCCAATAGAGGACACAAATCTAGTCTCGAGGATCGAAGTGCCTCCTTTGAATGACAAGCCACCAATCTCATTCTATGGCCAAGCTATGGAGTATATAACCTTCACCGATTTGATAGAGAATTTGGAAACTAGTCCCTCCATGCCAACTCCAAACGAGTATATAAGTGATATAATTTTGAATTCTACCATAAGGAAGGAAACTCCACTACCACCTAGGGTCACTCCAAAAGTTACCATACCTACTAAGCTTGGTGACCCCGGTAGTTTCTGCATACCTTGTTCGGTCGACGATGTTGAGATACATCGAGCATTATGTGATCTCGGGGCGGATATTAGCCTTATGCCATTAATCATTGCTCGGACAATCAATATTCCAAAGATGGTAAACTTTCCGGTTAACGTTCAGATGGCTGACGGTACTACGAAAGCGCCAATTGGGTTAGCACGAAATCTTATGGTTAAGGTAGGTCCCCTATACATACCTACCGATTTCGTGGTCCTTGACATGCCCATTGAAGAACGAAATCCTATTTTACTAGGGCGACCTTTCCTAGCAACCGGCGGAGTGGTTATCGACGTGAAAAAAGGGAAATTATCTTTTAATGTTGGCAATAGCACCGTTCAATTTGTATTACCCGACTTCTTGCCGAATATCCCTTTCGCAAAAGAATTATGGGACCATATGGTGGAAATACAAGCCGATGACGAATTTCTAGGCCAAGATAATTACCGAACTTCCGATACACCGACATTTGACTATGCCACCGAGGAACCATCCGAAGAAGATGTCCACTATAATGATAGTGATGATGATGGTGTTTTTCTTATACTTGGACAAGCCCCCGAAGAAGAAGTTTTGGATGAGTGGGGTATGTTACCGGAAGTAGCTCGCCTCATGGGTTTGCCAAGGCCAAGAAGAGAACATATGGTTGGTGGCGTTATTATCAAGGACAAGGAGCGTGGAACTTCGGGTTGCTTTTCAAGCATTTGTGGTGTCCATAATAACCACCATTGTAAATATTTGTATATTCTTCTCCTTTTTCTTTTCTTTCTGGACAATAGATTTTAGATTTTTCCTTTTGGGAGTTTGTTTTCTCTTTGGTACTTGCAGGAATCATGAAGATTTTTCTCGGGAATTTTTGGAATCGCGCTTTAAACGATTATAAACAAATTGGGTTGAGAAGATGAGTTGTATTTTTGAGGAAGCTAAGGATGTTTGGACCGAGTCATAGAAAAATTTTCGTAGCAAGAAGCTTATTCGGAGTGAAGGATCTCGCCGGGCAACGTTTTGCCCGGTGGAATTCTGGCCCGAGGTCCGTCGGGTGAAACTTCACCCGATGGCAACTTGCTCGAACATAAGGAATTGACGGAAACTCCGTCGGGCAAAACTTCACCCGGTGGAGTCTCACCGGGCGAAATTTCGCCCTGCGGTAAAAATATTTTACGACTTGGAATTTGACGGAAATCCGACCGGGCGAAATTTCGCCCGGTGGAGTCTGACCGGGCGAAATTTCGCCCGGTGGTGAAGTTGCGCGGAAATGCCGAAAATCGACCCGAAGTCCGTCGGGCGAAATTTCGCCCGATGGTGACTCACCGGGCGAAACCTCACCACGCGTCCTGTACCCAGCCAAACCCACCCTTCCCATCTTCATTTTACATCTTTTCCTATCTCTTTCCTCAATCAAAACCCCAAAAACCCAAACAAACCCCAAAACCTCCACCTTAAACCATCTCTAATCCCTCCAATCCTTCACCAAAATCAAATTAAATTATATATTCTTCATCCCCATCACATTCCTAACACTTCCTTGGAGTTTGTTTTGAGAAATCGTTCAAGTTCCGACAAACCCCAAATCGAGACCGTCAACACATAATGATCAAATTTCAAGCATCAAGGATGAAGAGAGTGAAACAACTGGCAAGAAAAAGGATTTCATCAATGCTTAATCGTAGTTCGGGGTCAACATCATCCTCAAGGTCCGAGGAGCAACCGGCCGAGGCTCGGGACGAATCTGTCCCGATGCCTGTTCAAACGCAAGGAGCCGTTCCGAGCGAACAACCTGTTCCGCTCGAGGTATGTTACCCGAAAATCCGTCGTAATTTCCGTGAACCTTTGTCTTGTCTATATTTCGCTAAAAAAGCTCATGTTGATAAATGTAAAAAATTATGGGTCTGTCGTTTCGAGCCAACTCGTTGGGCGGCTTGAGATGTACTTGAGCGTATGGGCATAGAACCGCAGGTACGAGCAATGTGCCGAAGTCTTGGTCTCATCAATTTTTATGCCTCTCAGGAGGAAACTTTTCAGAAATTGACGTGCGAATTTTTCGCAACTTTCGAGTTAAGTGGTGACGATAATACCACTGTCTCTTTTCAGTTGCGAGAGACTTCGTACGTCCTCAACTTGAGAGACTTCGGTGCACTGCTTGGTTTACCCTCTTCAGTCCTCGGAAAGCCTAGGGCGGGCCAGACTCGGGACGATAAATTCGGCCGAGATCGATTCTGGTTTAAAATAGCCCGCCATAGGCCTTTCAAGGGAGGGAAGATGCGTTCTTTCTCGATCCGGAACCCCATCCTCCGGTATGTGGCACGCATCATAGCTAACTCGTTCTTGTCGAGCTATGATACGCATCACAACTGTAGCGCTACAGCTGTTCAGCTTTTAGAGGATGCAGTTTCGGAGAGAGGCCCATCGATCGACATGTCAGAGGCCTTAGCTATTCATTTCGCTCAGATTGCGAAAGGCGGCCGCAAGAGAATTTCTTGCGGCGGTGTTGTAACGATGTTAGCTAGAGCCTTGAAAGTCGATTTTAGCTCTTTAGCACCAGTTGATGGAGCGGGAATATTCATAGATAAAGTTTATTGTCCTTTTCTTGTGTGGCCCCAGAAAGGGGATTATAACAGTTTGTTTCTGTATAAGATTACTGAGCTGCGCGCTATTGCAATGCCTAACCCCGATTGGGTAAGGCTAGATATTGAAGAGAACTTCGGCATGCCGAACAGGTCCGGGGAGTACGTTCGGGATAACACCCGAGGTAAGTTTCGTATAGTTCAATACCCCGAGGGACCCTTAGACTTTGG
This sequence comes from Agrostemma githago, assembly GCA_958450325.1. NCBI lineage: Eukaryota > Viridiplantae > Streptophyta > Magnoliopsida > Caryophyllales > Caryophyllaceae > Agrostemma > Agrostemma githago. Next base: position 34,593,241 of record OY288261.1, read on the forward strand.
CGACGATGATATAGAGGTCGTAGATGTGTCGGAGGAGGAACCAGAGGTTAGAACCTCTCGGTATAAGGGTTATAGGACTTTACCGTCATCATCACATGCACCCTCTTCCTCCCACCAACCCGAACCCCAGACCTCGCAAATTTTCACCCCTGATTTTTCGGAATTCACACCACACCGACACTCTACGTTCACCCAGTCTACCCCTGGTTTTCAGGAGGACGTCAACATGAGTCCTCCACGACACTCCTCGTTCTTTGGATCAGAGGACTTTTACAACCAATGGGGAGAAGTCTATAACCGTACACGTCAGACTTGGGAGAACTCGACATCCTCACTAAACCTGGCCCAAGATGCCTACAATTTGGCCAGAGATGCGCGCGATACTGTGCATGGCTCGTACGCGTACTCTAGGGATGGTTTTGAGTACGCACGGACCAGTTTTGAGATGGATAGGGACGCCGCTAGGGATGCCCAAGCGGCGAGGTTGGCGGCAGAGGAGAACCAAAGGATGTTGCAACAGCAACAGCACTATTTTGATCGATTTTTCGGTATGCCTCCGCCCGGGTCTTACTACCCACCACCACCTCGTCCCCCAGGTCCTATGTGAGTGGTCGAGTGTTGTTAGTGTCAGTGTGGGGGTGTCAGTTGTCAGTGTCAGTCGCCAGTAGTTTGTTCTCTTGTCTCAGTTATCGTAATCTTCGTCAGTCCTTGCAGCGCCAATTTTTGGCATTTGAAATTATGTTGTTGGTTGATTTATAATGATTATTTTGTTGATTTGAGGAATTGTAAGCCCCTCCGTGATCCTACTTGGGTCGTTACACACGTGAGGTTTATTGCAGGTGCCTTAGAGAAGAAGGACCTGATCATTGATCCCGGTCTTTGGTGACTTGATCACACCAAGACCATTTGAAAAATCCAAAATCTTCTTTTTCTTTTAATTTTCCCGATTCGTGCAGAATCCGGGCGAGGTGATGTGATTACACCTACGTCCTTTTTCTTCCCTTATCGATTTTTCTTATTTTTCTTCTTTCTTTTTCATCTTTCATTTTTTTCTTTTATCCCCTTAATTTTTCAAAAATCCAAAAACATTTGAAAAATCTTGAAAACCCAAAAACATTTGAAAAATCATAAAAATTCAAAAAGATTTTCCGTTCTTTTCTCTTTTTCTTTTTCGATTCTTCTCCTACTTGTGCATTGGGGACAATGCACAGTTTTAGTGTGGGGGAGGGATCTACTATCCTTTTCTTTATTTTCTTTTTCATTTTTCCTTTAAAAACCAAAAATCCAAAAAATTTCAAATTTTTTCTCTTTTTAGTTTTCTTTCTTTTATTTTCGTTTTTGTGTTACTTGTATTGTCTTGCATCCTCCATCTTGTAGGTACACCGCCAACCACTTAGCATGGACACGTAAGGTAGCGGAAGTGAAATGAAGATCGCGCGGTAATATTTTCTACCTTCGTTTTATCCCTTTCTCCTATGCATGGAGTTTGGGCATATATGCTATTTGGAGGTTCACTTGGTGAACATTTTGGAATTGGTGGTTGTGGATTGTGTTGACTTAATCGAGTATGGAGTGCTTGGCTATACTTGTGTATTTGTGTTGTTTTCGTATTTTTGTCTCTTTTTGTGTTCTTTTTATTTTTTTGTATAGCTTGTCTAGGTAAAGTTTTCGAAAACCCGATTTTGAGATTAGGCCAAGTGTTTAATTACTCACTTGTTAGTGACCCTTTTTTATTTTTGGACATAATTCTAGTAGAATGACCTTGAACCAATTTTTGCATTGGATTTTTACCATGAGTCCATCTTTTCTACTAGGAGTCTACATCGGGATTTGCATTTGACCACCTTGACCACCCATGGAGTGATAAGGCCTTGGTTACCGTTCCCCGTTCTCTTAGGTGACCTTACTTGAGAAGCCACTTTTAGTCCAAAATTCTCATCCTTTTATGGGTTCGAAGGGGGTGCACACCCGACTAGCCTGTTTCTCTACCACTCACCCATTTCCACAAATAAGTTTGCAAGAAAATGCTTTACCTTGATCTCAAATGAAACATCTAGCCAAAAATGGGCTAATCAAAGAAAGAAAAAAGGAAAAATGAAGAAGAAAGGGCATTACAAAATCAATGTGAAAAAAAAAAAAAAAAAAAAAAAAAAAAAAAACCTCGATCGAAATAATGGGGAAAGAAAAACCGAAAAAAGAAAACAAAATCTCAAAAATCGTTCCCAAACCTAAATAATCCCTTGGTTGTCTTATTGTCGTGAAATGCCTACTAGAGGACCGAGTCCCGAGGAAGGAAAATAACGGTAATTTGGCATTCCTTACCATTTTGCAAACACTTATCCATCTTTCTGGTCTAATTGGCTTTCTTGAGTTTGGAACGACCCTCTAGGCTTAGCTTAGGAGACGGCATAACACTTACCTACAGTGCTTACTAACTCCATGGTTCTCACTTATCCACTCCATCTATCGTCCCGTTGTAGGCATCCTTAGTAGAATTAGAAGGACCTTGGTAAATTTTCAATGTTTTTATTGTTTGATCGTCATCCTATTAGGATCTTGTCCATGTCAATTCGTGTTACTAGCTTGGTAGTGTTCTCGCTTGTCTTAAGCTCGAATCGGTGCTTTCTCCGCCGTTTCGATGAGGGATTCGGTGATTTATTTTCTCTTTGGTTGCGACTATCTTTTTGTGTGTGTCTTCTTTGTTATGTGTTTGTGTGTGTGATAGTCGCAACCCCAATTTTGAGCAAGACCCAACTTGCCTTGCATGGAGGTACCTTACCTCATAGGTATCTCAATGTGAGTTGAAGGGATGGAGCGGGCCCGTTAATTGACTCGTATCGGCTTAGCATAGTCTAGCTTAGTAGTAGTAGCTAATTTCTTTTTGGGTCATTGCTCGAGGACGAGCAACGGTTTAGTGTGGGGGAATTGTTGTGTGCCAAATTTGGACTGTTTTTCCTCCCATTTAGACCCGTTTCTCCTCTGTTTTGTGAGACTTGAGTGCGATTATCGCCGTATTTTGCATAACTCTCACATTAGTGTCTCTCTTTTGCATTTTACGTGTTTTTGGTAGTTTTCTGTCTATTTTGATAGGATTTTCGACCGAAAACGTGTTTGAGCTTCTACGAGCAAGAGAGAGATACGGTCCAAGAGCAAAGCACACAACTGAAAGTTCAAGTAATCCAATTGATCAACGAAGAAAAAGACCGGAAAGAGTCAATGGACCACCGGGTGAAGTTTCGCCCGGTGAGTCATCACCGGGCGAAGTTTCGCCCGACGAAATTTCCTTTCATCCCCGAAGATTTTCACGGCTACACGACCGGGCGACTTGACCGGCCGAAATTTCGCCCACCGAGTGAAATTTCGCCCGATGGTGAAACCGGGCCGGAAACGCAAAATCCGAAGAAAATCTCACCGGGTGAAATTTCACCCGGTGGGATTGTTATGTCAAGCCGCGGGGCGAAATTTCACCCCATGAAGATGCAAAGGGTGAAGGTCTAGCTAAATGAAGAGGAATTGGATTATGGGCCTTGAAGTTTGTGCAACCCATTAAGAACACTATATATACCCCTTCTAGGGTTTAGTGCCTCTTTTGTGCCTTAAGTGAGCCTTGGGATTAGCCCTTAGGAGTAGGAGTAGTGTAGAAAGCTCTCCAGTTTGTAGTAAGGTTACTAGAAAATTCTCTACAACAATTAATAGATCTACTTAATATTAATACAATTCTCCTATAATTAATACTAAAGCTACCACCTTTATTGAAGATTGTGCTTAATTGTTGAAGATTCAAGGGGTTTATCAAGGGTTTATGTGACAAAGATCCTTGCTTTATTTCTTGAAGATTCATATTTATATTATTGAAGATTGAAGATTTATGCATGGATTAGTGACAAATTCTTGTGTATCTCTATCAAGATTCAATCTTTATTATTATCTTCATCTTCCATCTTAGAATTTCTCCATTGTTGGTAAAATTCTCTTCTCTCCCTTTCCTCCATTAGTATAATTGTTAGTGTAGTTTTTATGCATGTTTTAGATAATTCATCAATTATTAGTGTTATATTGCTATTCACCATGATTAGTGAGTAGATTTCTTTGTTGGGGAATTAGGGAGGAGGATTTGGATTATTTGATGTAAGGGATGTTGGTGGGTTGTTTACTTGTTAATTATCAATTTTAAGGTTTTTGTGTCTTTGTTGACTTAGAATCGCGACTAGGCCGACCTTGACTCATTTCTACCAATATGGGGAAACTCGGGGTAGAAATTACTTTAATTTGAGACTTACCCTTTCGTCGCGAAAGCGGGTTTAGGTAGGTTGGGTGAAGAAACCGAAAGGTGGAAATTTCCCTTTTTATCGTTGTAACAAAAACTCGATCCCGAGACTAAAAGACCCCATTTCCGTATCCCGACTCTCCCCAACACCTTTCCTATTTATTGACCCCTAGCCTACGATCTCTCGACCTCTCTCGATCTCTCGACCTCTCTCGATCTCTCGACCTCTCTCGACTTCTCTTGACCCAAAACTCCCATCTCAATTCCAACCACGATTTGACTCTAGACTTGACTAATACGGCTTAACCCATCTCCCTGAGGATCGATCCCGACCTACCACTACTACATTAGTTAGGTTTGTCGGAGTTAAAAATATTGTTTGATTGTACGTGTCACGACGCCCGTGCATCACTTATCCCGACACCCTAGCGCTTGATTATTGAAGCAAGTCAACTTAAACAATAGTTTTTTTTTTTTATTTTTGTCCGCGTTATTATCATTAATCGCATATTTCATCAATTGCAAATTATTTTGAAAACACGCACTTCTTTTTATTAGGGTCGAAACCCGTTGACGCCAACCCGACATCACATAATCCCTAGGGATTCATTACGATGTTGGGAAAGCCGAGGGAATCAAGTCTTTCAATTCAAGTAAAGTGTCAATATTAGATTCGATACCAATTTAATAATTGGATGTCGAATCTAACGATTTAGTCAAAAAGTTAATTAACACAATTTCTCGTTGATGCTAAAATAGATGTCAAACAATTTGCGAGAATTAATACGACACTATAAATGCGGAGGAAATTTATATCGTTTTGGTTAACTTAAAACGACTTATAACAATCCTTTTTTTATCTCGCTCTAATATTTCATATCGATTCAATAATCGTATATGGGATACGACGAGTATTCTAAATTAGAATCGAGTATAAATCCCATAATATTTATACCCGATTCGACAAAATCAACGATTTATCAAAATCCGAATCAAGCATAAATCATACAATATTTATGCCCTATTCGGTAGAATTATCAAATTAACAAAATCGCAAACGAACCCTAGTTCGTACAGGGGGCACTCGGTCGAGTGCCTAGCACACTCGATCGAGTGGCACCCAAAAAACGAAATAGAATGCTTTTTCGACCTCCACTCGGTCGAGTCACGCAATGACTCGATCGAGTGGCAACGTACTCGGTCGAGTTCGTCAATAACTCGATCGAGTAGGGTCTAACATACGGGACAGAAGTCTTTTCAGAGGTCCACTCGGTCGAGTCCTCTAATGACTCGGTCGAGTGGCCCCTTATCACGTCAAACCGTGAGTCCTATAAAGCCATTCGAACCTCGTTAATGCTTTCTACGACTTAAGTCGACACGTGCCTCATTCATCACGTGAAATATTACTTTCCAAAACTTTGCATCATCTTATTTATATCATTCCATAAAATTCTACATCTTTGCAAACCGTTATTATCGTTATACCGTTACTAATCGTTTTTTTCTCTTGTTGATTTACTTTGTTTATTTTATGTACTAAAATGAACCCACGTGCTAAAATTCAACTTCGACGTTAGAATTAGTTGCATTAAATCAACATAGAAACCTGTAGACACCCACATTTTGACCGCCAGGTGTCTATAGTAGGTTTCACCAAACACCCGATGATGATCGGACGCAAACGTGCTTTCACGGACTCGGATATGGGCTCGAAATCATGGACATTTGGCTTGGGCTTATTACGGAGTACAAATCTTACAAAACCAACCTCAAATCCAGGCCCAGTGGGTCGTTTCGAGTCAAATGAGACTAATTTGGGTCGATTCCGGCACCAGGGGTAAAACCGTCTTTTTGCGACCGAGTCAAAACCCGATCGAAAATATTCTCGAGACACACGAGTCATCCGTGAAACCTCACGTGGCTGATTCGGTCTCCAATACCACAAAAAATCAGCTTCAAAAAATATTAAACAAATGTGTTTAAGGATAGTATTCGATCTCAAGTAGGAATTCTATCCGAAAACCGAATCAGATACTGACCGAGCTCCAAATACTCGGCCAAAACTCCTCCATTCAGCCGAGATTCTTGCTTCCCCACCAAACGGAATTTACGTTCCTCTCGACTTCTTACATTTCCTATCCAAACCGGTGTTTCTTGTTATCCAAGCAAGATACCTCTCCTAAACCTATGCGCCTATAAATAGGACCCTCCATTCAACATTGAAAGGGAACGAAAAATCCATTATCAATCATCAAAATTCAGAATTAAGCTAGAATTATTCATCAACCTCGACACACGTTCATCGTTCATACAAGCACCGAAATATCGTCCAAATCAACCCGACAAATCCGACCCACACACCGGCCGAAACCCACCACATCACACGACCAAACTGACACCTTAACTCTCCCACATCATCTCGACGCTCCCGTGCCTAAGCCACTTTCCGACGAGCTCTATTCCGAGAAAGCAAAGCATGTAGGTTGAGGGTGTAAATCAAACCCGATTCTTCTCTTTCTTCTCTTCCTTTCTCACGTTTTTTTTACGGGTCGTATCGTCGTCGGTCGTATTTTTAATATGGGTCGTTCGTCACATATTTTTCATTATTTCTAATAATCGGTACTACAAAAACTATTTTTATATATAACGTTCTTAAAATAAGATATTGATTCTCTAATCAAATATCGTATCTAACAAGAACTAAATTAATTAAATCTCGTTGATGCTAAATAAAATCGTTACATCTTTTTAAACAAAATCCGACGATTTTATACGCGGAGAGAATTAACATCTTTTTTTTTTCACTTTTCGTTCGAAACGAGCTTTTTTCAAAACCTTTTCTAAAATCATTCCGACTATTCGATATCGATTTCATAATCGAATACGACGAATATCGAAAATATAAATCGAATATAAATTAATCCATATTTGTACGCGATTTATAAAAATTGACGGTTTCAACAAAATAAAAAAAGCCGAGCAGACCTCCACGCGAGTCGCGCGCCTTCCAGGCGACTCGCGCGGAAGCCTGGTTCGCCGAGTCTTCTTTTTTTCGTTTCCTCGCTTTTCTATTTTTTATTCTTTTCGGATCTTACATAAAAAGCGACTTTCGCGACATATTTCAATAAATACTTATTTTGACTTCGGTCAACACGTGTTAATCCATCACATGTCATTAAATCTTTTTCAAATCATGCATATTATTTATTTACAGCTTTATTTCGATTTATTCAAACGTTACATACTAACTCGTTTTCTCGTGTTTGCAGCAATTTATTTATTTCTTTTGTTTTGTTAGACTAAAACGAACTTCACATGCTAAAATAACTTTGACATTATTAGTTTAATATGCATTAAACGACTTAGCAACCCATTTTATTTTTCTCACATGCTTAGGAAAATAATGTTTGCATATCATTCAACCGTCGAACTAACCCGTGTACACCAAAAACGAACGATATCTTAGTAAAGGCCGCTAAGTGCGGGCGGGGTTGGGTGTTCTTAAGTGAACTTCCCAACACGTACCCTCACCCCTTACTCAGAACCATGGTTTCCGGATGTCCGAATCCATTGGCAACGAGAGTCATTCAATACACGATATCCGATAATGTCGGTATCGGTATCATAATGCAAAGGGACGAGCCCAATAAACTTTGACATCGGAAATGGGCCGTATTTTGTATACGGCCCACTACGACATAGAGTGGGCTCGAATGGTTCCGAATAACCACAAAATTCGGTGGCGACTCCTACTTCGATTTAAATTTCAATTTGACCATCTCATATGGAGATTCATTCGCCTCCCCAAACCCACGCGTGGCCGCGTCGGGGTGGACCTATGTCATGTCCACAATTTGGCGACTCCGCTGGGGAACAACTGATGGGTCACTTACCATCGGCATCCTCAGGGTGAGACTCGAAAAGAAATCGTTCGAATAGTAATGTACACGTTTTAGTTCAATGGTTCATGCATAACCCAATCTTTCCCGGGCCGGTTACTTGTGACCGACGTCCCACTATACCACGGTGCATTCCTAAATGGGTGCACTAAAGACTTCGATGGCGGAACTCGCATGGGTTTTACGTCAGGTTCTAAGACCAACTCGTCTTAGGAAGACCGTCCTGATTTGCGAGAAAGCTATCGTCATTGGTATAGACCCTATTCGACCGACCGAGACTTAGACTAAGAGCATACATGGCGTCATTATACTGTTTTCGTGACTACGTGCTACTTGATCCATGTCTCGTCTTTTCAAAAACCGTCGTTTTCAAAAACTTGCATCTTTTTCGAAAATTATCCATTTTTCAAAACCCGGAAAGCTACCGAATTTAGGACTTATGATTTTAAAATAGCCTATTTTTAGCCGGTACGCTGTCCAAACCTTTTCAAAAATCAAAAATCTCGGCCCGGTAACACTTTTTTTCGATTTTCAAAAAAAAATCGTATCCGACCTCGTTCGGTTTTCAAATCCAAATTCCCTTTTCAAAGCCTTCCTCTTCTTAGGACTTCCCGTATTTAGTAGTGTCGGGTCTTGTCATAAGTCGTTAGGGTCTATAGCGTCGAAACTCCGTTGATCCTACATCACGAGTTTCTACCCCATCCCAGTCCGCCTTATTTAACAAGGCACGGCCCACCTACGTAGGACAAACTCCTACAAAGGGAAGCCCGTCTGCACGTTAGGGTCCAAGGTCTAGGGAGTATCTCACGTGGACCTTCCTTCGAGCGGGACTCGGCCCACATAAGCCGAATCCTAAGGGAGGCCCACTTTTCACAAGTCACCCGTCTAGGAGTCGGTCTTCAGCCCCACTCGGGGGCTACCCTTCATCAGAGCGGTCAATCACGGTTGCTCTAAGGGTCATGTCTTACACGTGTTTTCTCACGTACCCCACTTTTGAGTCACTTAGATGTCACACCATCTAAGCCTTTAGTCTCACTCGGGGGCTGTCCTTCACCCGAGCAGTCGACCACGGTCACCTTAAGGGGTAGTACTTTACATCCATCCTACACCGGCATCCTTATGATGCCTTCTCCGAGTCGAACCTATGCTACGAACACTCGAGTCATCTAGGGTTAGGTCACCACGGTTGGTCCGAGCACGCGGCGCGGTCAAACACGGTCGCCCCATTTTCAGACTCACCCTTATGCAGCTCGGGTCTAATTCGCGGTCGTTACCTTGTCTAGACCAACGTTCGGGTATCTCGGTCCAAGAGTCTTTGTCATTCCGTCACCCCGGGTCGGTTTAGTTTGACTCCCTCTCTTGCACTTGCACAAAGCCGAGTTTAGGTGAGTCGTGGCACCCGTCGTACTCTCTAATCAAAGACCTTTCCAAAAAAAAACAACCAACCGAACATCCGAGTCCGGATCTGATTCGAGTCTAAGTCTGAGTCCGAGTCTAGGATACCCTACATCCTCATTTCCAAAGTCAAAGTCAGAGTCAATTGTATTCTGTCATCTTTCCAAAATTCAATAATATCAGCTTTTGTATTTCACATATATACTTTCCTTATGTGTTTACGAGAACATGATGAACACCGTCATACACTGTGACCACATGCACGTGACTATAGGCACATCTATAACGACTACAGGAAACCGAGCCCGTGTTTTCCTTTTACCTATTCCATGTCTGGTACATGACTACCCGTAGCAGGAGCGGTATCGAATCCTATGATGAATCTAGGTAGTCTCATAGCTTGGGTTCAAGACGGGAGGCAAGCCCATTTCCCACAATAAACACCCATCCAACAAGATCAACCAATCCCTACCTTAGGTGTTAGTCTGACCGACAAAAAAAAACTGGACAAAAAATCAAAAGTCCAAGAGAAAAAGCAAAAGGCCAAAACAAAAAAGCTGGCCATGATCAAAAAGAATTATCAACATCCCTCGACCAGACACGGTCAACTCAAATGAAGAATCCCACGACCGGGGCTAAGAGGTCAACCCAAAGAATTCAAAAACCCATGACCGTAGTTAACGATCAACTCAAGTGAAACGGTCAATTCAAAAATTATCATTACCCGTACCATCAAATAAGGGAGAGACAGTCAAGCTGGTCAGCTAACACCACATCTAGCCTTCCCACATTACAACCCTCAAGACCTTCCCGAGACCCAGGCCAGAGACAGCCCGAAATTTTGAGGATTCAAGCTCCATAGGATATCCCTAACCATTAGGGCCAGACATGGAAACCAGATCCCGCATTATCAAAACCTATCCCAATCAAAATTCGAGCCTTTTTACTCGACTTCCCCTCGACATAACAAAATTCACAATCACCATACAAAGCCCCGAGAGCAAAACTCGTTAAAATCCCTGAGAGCAAAACTCGTTAAAATCCCCGAGAGCAAAACTCGTTAAAATCCCCGAGAGCAAAACTCGTTAAAATCCCCGAGAGCAAAACTCGTTAAAATCCCATCCCAATTCTTCACATCCAGACCAGTTACCAACCCCAAACACGGGAACTCAACTTGCAGTCGGTATAGAACATGCCCAAAGTTCACACCACCTCTGGGGGCTACTCCGGAGAACGCTCACAGTCACAGGATCAACATCCTAACCATTCTAGCCCTTTGATCAAGACATCATTGGGAATGCACCTAGCCTACACCATCGCTATGGCTAGTTACACACAAAGCCCTAATAGACTAGGCACCATAACATATATTCCAATTCACTGAACTACGACATGGTTTGATTTCACTACACGTGAATACGTAGGCAGCCTTTCAACAGAGGCACAACCACCCACACTGACACAAATTCAAAAAGCATCATCATTCCGGTCACGACACTGTCATGTTCTCAACAGTTAGCTTTGTCATTGTGGGGGCTTCTCTTAGGCAGAAGTTTTCCTTCCACTCACAAAAATCCAAATACTTTTCAAACACTAGCTTCCTTTCTGTAGTGTGTCCTAGTACTCGGCTCAGTCAAAGACAAGAATCTGTCAGGACTCAAGGCAATACCCACTTTGGAAATGTACCCAAAAATCAAAAATCCAGAAGAACACCAGTCTACGGCATTGCTACTGATGGGAGGGATTTGTCGTGGAATCCCAACCGTCAATATAATAACCGGCTATTCCTACGGTAGATAGGGCAAGTCGGGTCGAATCCACGGGGACGGTAATGTATAGCCTAGACTAGGTCGGCCTAAGAACAAGACTAAGTCAACGAGCTAAACCAGAGCATGATAAGGAGGGGAGAAAAGCTAGACTAAGACTAAGTCTAGGGAGAAAGCGAACAAAGGAGAACGAGCAAGGATTAGGTCGGGGTCAAAGGGGTAACGGAATGGTCAAGGAAGAACTAGAGTGAAGGAGGTAGTAGGGTGATCTAGGTTGGTCCGGGCTCTCGCAACTTAGACCCGCCTAGAGGTTCCACCTAGAACCCATCTCCGCGACACACACAACAAACGGGGTTCTAGCGCGCTATGGTGGCCTAGGTCGAATTCGGGCTCTCGCTACTTAGACCGACCTAGGGGTCATCCTCACCGGGCTCTCGCAACTTAGTGAGGGAATCACTCACAAGAGAAAGGCAAGAAAAAACAAGTATTTGCAACTACTAGTCAATCAAGAATTTCAACAAACATGTGGTATGCAATCAAACAAGAGGAAACCCAAATCTTCCACCAACATCTCCAACAAACCCTTAATCACCCAATTAACACCCTAATCACCCTACTAACCCTAGAAATAACACTACTCTAACATAATCATACTAATACTAACAAGATCAAGAGGATTCAACATAAGAAACAAAACTAACATAAACAAACTAGTGAAAACAATAAACAACAATCAAAGATTAAAACTTGGATGAACAAACAAGATAAAGAGAAGAGAAAAGGATTATACCAAACTAGAGGATGGAAGAAAGAACAAAACTTGCATTAATGAAGAAAACCCAAAACAAACATCCAAGGTTGTCAATCTTGAATGGATCTTGAAGAATTCCCTTAATACAAGTACTAAACTAAGATTAACGACTAATTACCGACTAATCTACACTAATCTAATCTAATCTAACCTAAAGTAGTCTAGGGTTTTAAGGATATAACATAAGATTGTGTCTTAATACAAGAGGGGGGTATATATAGGGTTACAAATGGAAGGGAGAAGAAAGAAAACAAGGCGCGGGTTACAGCTAGGCCGTCCCGGCCGAGACGGGATGGTCCCGGTCGGGACGGGGTCGGTCCCGGTCGGAAAGCCATGCTCTCGATCGGGAAGGGCTCTTCACAGCAACCTCCTTGTTTGTGCACCTCATCCCGAACGGGATGAGGCCATCCCGAACGGGATGAGCCTTGTAGGCCTCCAATATGAACTTTTTGGTCCCTCCTTGCTTCTCATGGGCTTCCCATTGATTCTCGGGACTCGGGATCGGGTCTCGGAGGCTCGGGATTGGGTCCCAAGGTCTCGGGGTCGATTCCAAGGCATCGAATCATCGTTCCTTTACTCCGTTGGCTCCAAAATGTGTATGTATAGAGTCGGAATCGCTCCAACTCTTCCAAATTGGTCTCGGGAACCTGAAACGAACTAAAGGAAGCATAAGAAGCCCCTAGACCGCTCCCAAGGAGCGATTCTACAAGGAAAATGGGACCAAAACACTACAAAATAGGCACTACAAACCACACTTATCAACTCCCCCACACTTAACCCTTTCTCGCCCTCGAGTAAGCACATACTAACTACTATACTAGCCGAATGGGTATTAGCGCACCCTACGCCCCTTCAACTCACGCGAGTACACTTAGAGGAAAAGTGTACTCCGCAAGGCAAGTCGGGTCTTGCGCCAAAACCGCGGATGCAACCGGACACAAAACACACAAACAAACAAACACAAAGACAAACAAACACTTAGATGGTTGCACCCAAAACAAAAGAAATACCGCTTCCCTCTAAAAGCGGTGAAAGAAGCACCGGTTTAGGACTCGAGGTAAGTGACAACGTTCCCAAGCTAGCAATACAAACCAAGGTGGACTAAACCCTAATAGTATGACGATAAAGCAACAAAAACGTTGGTAACTCACCAAGGTCCTCCTAACTTTCTAAAAACGTACTACGGGACGATCGGCGGAGTGGAAAAGTGAAGAACCACGGTGTTAGTCGACACTGTAGGTAAGTGAGGCCCCGCCCCCTTTAGCGTGAGCCAAGAGGGTCGTCCCGTGTCCAAAACCGCCTAACTAGTCCAAGTAAAAAGGTGGAAAACATGCAAAATAAGGGAAGACCGACTAATGCCGCTATCATCCTTCCTAGGGACTCGGTCCTTTGGTAGGCTCTTCACGGCAAAAGTCGGAAAAAGGCTTATTTTGAGAGGTAGGGGTTATTTTTGTGAATCGGGTTTTCTTTTGGCATATTCTCATTTCTTTTGCATTTTTGCTTTGTTTTGCCATGCCATTTCTTTTTCTTCTTTTCTATTTTTTTTTTTGGCTTTTGTGCCTTTTCTTTTTCTTCATTCTTTTCTTTCTTTCGTTTTTTCTTTCTTTTCTTTTCTTTGCCCCTTTTTTTGGCAAGATTTGGCTTTTTGGCATTTTGATTGTATAACAAGAAAGGTAGAAATCAACAATTTGCAACTTATTGTGTGGAGATGTGTAGGAGGTAGGTGAATGGGTAAGTCGGGAGCGCGCTTTCCCTTCAAACCCACAAAAAGTGAAGAACTTGGACTAATCAAACAATCCTAAACACGGTCACCTAAGGGACGAGACTCGGTAACCAAGGCCTTTTCACACCGTGGGTGGTCATAATGGTCAAAAGTGCAAATCCTGTAGTAAATCCCTAGTAAGCTAGGTGGACTCAAGGTAAAGGACCAACGAAATCATTGATTTAGGGTCATTCTACTAGGCTAAAGTCCAAGACTCGATTTACACTACTAAAAAGGGAAAGTACACACTCACACACTAGCCTCTAAACCGGGTTTTCGAAAATGGTTTACGCACAAGACACACAACACAACACAAAACAAAGACAAGACGAAAACGAACGAAAGAAAAAGAAACAAAAGCAACAACACAAAACGAACACATACACAACACAAACACCACCCCGAATTTCCAAACAAGTCACCAAATCAACCACACGTATGTACAAGCTCCACCCGATCACACCACATCACAATCTCCTCCAAACTCCGCAAGAGACAAAGAAGGAAAAAGGGATTGAAGATGTTACCGGAAGTCATGAAAGCTCTCCAAAATTAGCGGCGATTTAAGCAACCTATAAGGAAAAAGGGAGGCAAAACCCGCACACAAAACAAATACACGACACAAAGACACAAAATGAAAACACACAAAAGAAAAATCTTTTTGTTTTTTGTGAAAAATTTTCAAATTTTTATGATTTTTAAAGATTTTTCGAAAAACTAAGAAAATAAACTAAGCTATACTAGAATATCGATCCCCCACACTTAAATCGAGCCATGTCCTCATGATCGATCGTAGGGTGCGGAGAGACAAAAGAAAGAAAAAGAAACTACGAAAATAAAACTAAAAATCAAAAATAAAGTGAAGAAATGGTAGAAGGTGTCCGGCCGGGGTGTAATCAAGTCACCAAGAGCTGAGACGAGAAAAAGATATGGATGGGGGAAGAAAATAAAAAGAAGGAAATAAAAGGAAATGGGAGGGGAGGGCTAGGTGTAATCAAGTCACCTAGCCCGGATTCCGCCTAAATCCGACTAAATCCTCAAAAAGAAAGTGAAAATCTTGTAAAATTTGGATTTTGAAATGACTCTCGATGTAGTCACATCATCGAGAGTCGGGAGCAACAACTACCGAGGCCTCGAAGGCCACCATGATACCATGACTCAAGGGGAAAGGGGGCAAAAAATGAAAAACAAGCGATAAAAAGACGGAAAAGTAAGGATAGTTACCCAAACCGAGCGGCTAGTAACTCACTTGCTCCATCGTCTCAATGGTCA
Organism: Agrostemma githago; assembly: GCA_958450325.1. Classification (NCBI taxonomy): domain Eukaryota; kingdom Viridiplantae; phylum Streptophyta; class Magnoliopsida; order Caryophyllales; family Caryophyllaceae; genus Agrostemma; species Agrostemma githago. The sequence continues at coordinate 34,608,413 of OY288261.1, forward strand.
ATGTAGGCACGTTGCTTGTCTTCTTTGTTGTCATCCCGCTTTAAGCTTGATAAAACCGCATGGTAGGGGTAGTCATGGTGCGAGGAGGTGGAAATTGATGTGGATTTCGGTGTAAGGTGAGGTGTACGGGTCATATGATAGGAGTAAGGAGGAGTAGGGAGGTTGGGAGGGGGCATAATGGATGCGTGGAGTCAAACACCTAAGAAAAGGCTCGAAAGGGAGAAATGGGACCATCCCGGTCGGGATGGATGGTCCCGATCGGGTTGGTAAACCCTTCCCGATCGGGAAGCTCTCGTCCCGGTCGGGAGTGCACTCCAGTGAGTCCGAATTTTTGCACCTTCATCCCGATCGGGATGGCTCCTTCCCGGTCGGGATTCCTCATCCTTCCCGGTCGGGATGAGTCTTCATGGCCTTCTCCAAACCCAAAAGCTTATCATAAGCTTCAAAAACCGACTTCCTCGCTCGCAAACCAAACTCCATCGTCAACCATTCCTTTCTAGGAATCACATGCACTTCACCTATCAACAAAGCTCCAACACACATTAAATTCGCTCCCTCACACCGCTCATCAAAAATCCAAATAACAAGAATGTCACAAAACAAAAGAGTCCTAGAAACAAAAAACACAAATACAAGCACAAGTACTCTAAAGAAGAGAGGAGGGGAATATACAACATGACGGTTCTTTTAGGAACTCCGTCAAACCTAGGATGGTGGATTCTTCTTCAACCGTAGCCCTCAAGGGCATGGAGGAGCAAGTCGAACGCGCTACCGACATCATAGTGAAGGCCCAAGAAGCGCTCGAGCTTAACCGACCTCCACGGCCTCCAAGGAGGAGGCAAGAAGTAGGATTCCCAAGACCCGACATCATCTTTCAAATCGTCTCCGGGGTCTATCCATCCTACGAGCTTAACCGACCTCTTCTTCCCTAAGCATTGCCTCCAATCACAAGCAAGCTTCATCTCCAAGAATCGAGGCACAAAGAGCGGTTTTGGCCTCATCTCTTCATTGCTCACCCCCACACTTTCCTCAAGTTGTGGTTCCCCATCTTCATCACTTAGCCCCACATCATCTTGGAGGAGAGGATCGAAACTTCTACCGGCGGTTTCAATCTCCTCCAAGTCATTACTTGGTTCACTAGCTAGGGGCTCTTGATGCTTATCCACATTCTCGGACAAGGGCAACTCGAGGCTAACAACTTCACCCAACATCCTCACAAACTCTACCAACCCATCCAACCCACTATCCTCCTCCAATTCCTCAACAATGTTGCCTTCACTAAGGGTCATATCCTCATCCGTCTCTTTTTGGGTAGACGATTGAGGTTCTTCAAAGCAAATCTCTCTATCAAAGGGAACTACATCGGCGGCTTCGTAATTAGGTTGCTCCTCTCTCTCAAGTGGGCATCCTCCATCTAAATATGATGCTCGGGATAAAGACATTATGGTTTGAACCGATAATGCATTTAAATGAGCATTCCTCGCCTCGTTTCCCCTTCGAATTTGGGCCATTAATTCCTCTTGTTGTTTTCGCAATTGAATGGCCGTTTCTTGAAGGCTCCTTTGCATTTGAAGCATCGATTGATGTAACTCTAAGTTTGGCATTTGGCGGTCATTGGGGTCTTGTATAGTTCCTTGAAAATCTTGATGATGCCCAAGGGGTGGGGCATCATATTGTTGGTAGTAAGGTTGGGGTGATTGGTAGTATTGTGGGTCATAGGGTTCATATTGTGGTTGGGGTGGAGGGTAATATGGTGGGTCTTGGGGGTATTGGCTTCCATATGGTGAATCTTGATTGAACATGGTGGGTTCACAATCATAACTCGAGTAATAGCCACCATGGTCGTAGGAGTGATAGTCATTCACTTGTTGGTAGCCATTTCCATAATCTTGAAGATCATACCCGTCTTGATTACCCCAAGAAGCTTGATTATGGTAGGGGGACGTCATGTCATACCCTTGGTTCATGGAAGAAGAGGAGTAGCTCATATCGGCTCCCGAGTATGTGGAGTTTAGATCAAACCCCATGCTTGCTCGAAAATCGTAGTCCATACCCGGTTGGAAACCACTCGTTCTAGCAACCGTCCGTTTAAGCGGCTCTGAGTTGCAAGAAGAAGATAATCACCACCTCTAAGCACAAACTGTAGACTAAGAACAAACGTGAGAAGCTTAGTGCTTTTTGGGCACTAGACAAGAAAGAAATAAACCACACACACACAAGAAGCAAAGTAACAAAAGGAGAAAAGAAAAACACAACACAAAGACAAAGCCAAGCAAATAGGAAAACAAAGTCCAAACTAGCACCGTCCCCGGCAACGGCGCCAAATTGATGATAGGGATTTGTCGTGGAATCCCAACCGTCAATATAATAACCGGCTATTCCTACGGTAGATAGGGCAAGTCGGGTCGAATCCACGGGACGGTAATGTATAGCCTAGACTAGGTCGGCCTAAGAACAAGACTAAGTCAACGAGCTAAACTAGAGAATGATAAGGAGGGGAGAAAAGCTAGACTAAGACTAAGTCTAGGGAGAAAGCGAACAAAGGAGAACGGGCTAGGATTAGGTCGGGGTCAAAGGGGTAACGGAATGGTCAAGGAAGAACTAGAGTGAAGGAGGTAGTAGGGTGATCTAGGTTGGTCCGGGCTCTCGCAACTTAGACCCGCCTAGAGGTTCCACCTAGAACCCATCTCGGCGACACACACAACAAACGGGGTTCTAGCGCGCTATGGTGGCCTAGGTCGAATCCGGGCTCTCACTACTTAGACCGACCTAGGGGTCGTCCTCACCGGGCTCTCGCAACTTAGTGAGGGAACCGAACCCACAAACAAACTATCACCCACAAGAGAAAGGCAAGAAAAAACAAGTATTTGCAACTACTAGTCAATCAAGCATTTCAACAAACATGTGGTATGCAATCAAACAAGAGGAAACCCAAATCTTCCACCAACATCTCCAACAAACCCTTAATCACCCAATTAACACCCTAATCACCCTACTAACCCTAGCAAGAACACTACTCTAACATAATCATAATAATACTAACAAGATCAAGAGGATTCAACATAAGAAACAAAACTAACATAAACAAACTAGTGAAAACAATAAACAACAATCAAAGATTAAAACTTGGATGAACAAACAAGATAAAGAGAAGAGAAAAGGATTATACCAAACTAGAGGATGGAAGAAAGAACAAAACTTGCATTAATGAAGAAAACCCAAAACAAACATCCAAGGTTGTCAATTTTGAATGGATCTTGAAGAATTCCCTTAATACAAGTACTAAACTAAGATTAACGACTAATTATCGACTAATCTACACTAATCTAATCTAATCTAACCTAAAGTAGTCTAGGGTTTTAAGGATATAACATAAGATTGTGTCTTAATACAAGAGGGGGGTATATATAGGGTTACAAATGGAAGGGAGAAGAAAGAAAACAAGGCGCGGGTTACAGCTAGGCCGTCCCGGCCGAGACGGGATGGTCCCGGTCGGGACGGGGTCGGTCCCGGTCGGGAAGCCATGCTCTCGATCGGGAAGGGCTCTTCACAGCAACCTCCTTGTTTGTGCACCTCATCCCGAACGGGATGAGGCCATCCCGAACGGGATGAGGCCATCCCGAACGGGATGAGCCTTGTAGGCCTCCAATATGAACTTTTTGGTCCCTCCTTGCTTCTCATGGGCTTCCCATCGATTCTCGGGACTCGGGATCGGGTCTCGGAGGCTCGGGATTGGGTCCCAAGGTCTCGGGGTCGATTCCAAGGCATCGAATCATCGTTCCTTTACTCCGTTGGCTCCAAAATGTGTATGTATAGAGTCGGAATCGCTCCAACTCTTCCAAATTGGTCTCGGGAACCTGAAACGAACTAAAGGAAGCATAAGAAGCCCCTAAACCGCTCCCAAGGAGCGATTCTACAAGGAAAATGGGACCAAAACACTACAAAATAGGCACTACAAACCACACTTATCAGCTACCATAAAGCACTGTCGTACGGAAACAGTCTCATTCCGAGGATTCGACCGTGTTACCACTCGCCTAGGCTACGGAATAGCGCAACTTAAGAGTCTTGTCATCTTAGGTGGCCCATCCCCTACCGAGTCATGGTCTAACCTTTAGAGAGTCAAAGTCGTGTCTGGTAACTCGTCCTCACGCGTCCAGAGTCGAGTCTGTCGGTATATCTCCTTCTTCATCTAGGCATACAGGCCTAACCAGAAGATTTTGGCAGTCCGTGTCAGAATCCGATTAGGAATCAAGTCATCCCAAGCATTCCTATTTCCAATTTTTTTCAAAATTTTTGGCATTTTCTAAATTTTCAAAAAAAAAATCTTTCTCCAAAAATCAATCAGTCAAAAAATCATTTCCTTCCCCAGCGTGAGTCGGTATTTTATCTGAATATTACATGCAATTTACAGACAGATATCCCAGCTCCCGAGGAATTCTCCAGTGGAAAAGTACAAGCGACATTTTTTGGATGTATCTGTAAACAGGTACACTCGTAGCCTCCAATGCAGGCTCCCACGTAATTCAAAGATGGGATGTGTCTGTAAACAGACACACCCATAGCTGCCAAGGCAAGCTCCCGCGCAATTCAAAGATGGGATATGTCTGTAAACAGACACACCCAAGACTTTTTTAGAAGAAAGTCCCCGTGACATTATTGACATCTATCCAAGTATGATTTCTATCTTATGGTTGGCGGACCCTTAACGCAGGTCTAATGGACTCTAAACGACCCGATCGGAAGTCTGCCAGGTCTTAATCCTCGATTGACCTGGTAGCTACTCTGACTTTCGCCTTGTCCAAGCCTCAGTCAAAGTGGGGGCTCTGTAGACACCCACATTTTGACTGCCAGGTGTCTATAGTAGGTTCCACCAAACACCCGATGATGATCGGACGTAAACGTGCTTTGACGGACTCGGATATGGGCTCGAAATCATGGACATTTGGCTTGGGCTTATTACGGAGTACAAATCTTACAAAATCAACCTCAAATCCAGACCCAGTTGGTCGTTTCGAGTCAAATGAGACTAATTTGGGTCGATTCCGGCACCAGGGGTAAAACCGTTTTTTTGCGACCGAGTCAAAACCCGGTCGAAAATATTCTCGAGACACACGAGTCAGCCGTGACACCTCACGTGGCTGATTCGGTCTCCAATACCACAAAAAATCAGCTTCAAAAAATATTAAACAAATTCGTTTAAGGATAGAATTCGATCTCAAGTAGGAATTCTATCCGAAAACCGAATCAAATACCGACCGAGCTCCAAATACTCGGCCAAAACTCCTCCATTCAGCCGAGATTCTTGCTTCCCCACCAAGCAACGGAATTTACGTTCCTCTCGACTTCTTACATTTCCTATCCAAACCGGTGTTTCTTGTTATCCAAGCAGATACCTCTCCTAAACCTCTGCGCCTATAAATAGGACCCTCCATTCAACATTGAAAGGGACCGAAAAATCCAATATCAATCATCAAAATTCAGAATTAAGCTAGAATTATTCATCAACCTCGACACACGTTCATCGTTCATACAAGCACCGAAATACCGTCCAAATCAACCCGATAAATCCGACCCACACACCGGCCGAAACCCACCACATCACACGACCAAACTGACACCTTAACTCTCCCACATCATCTCGACGCTCCCGTGCCTAAGCCACTTTCCGACGAGCTTTATTCCGAGAAAACAAAGCATGTAGGTTGAGGGCGTAAATCAAACCCGATTCTTCTCTTTCTTCCCTTCCTTTCTCACGTTTTTTTTACGGGTCGTATCGTCGTCGGTCGTATTTTTAATATGGGTCGTTCGTCACATATTTTTCATTATTTCTAATAATCGGTACTACAAAAACCATTTTTATATATAACGTTCTTAAAATACGATATTGATTCTCTAATCAAATATCGTATCTAACAAGAACTAAATTAATTAAATCTCGTTGATGCTAAATAAAATCGTTACATCTTTTTAAACAAAATCCGACGATTTTATATGCGGAGAGAATTAACATCTTTTTTTTTTCACTTTTCGTTCGAAACGAGCTTTTTTCAAAACCTTTTCTAAAATCATTCCGACTATTCGATATCGATTTCATAATCGAATATCGAATATGACGAATATCGAAAATATAAATCGAATATAAATTAATCCATATTTGTACGCGATTTATAAAAATTGACGGTTTTCGACAAAATAAAAAAAGCCGAGCAGACCTCCACGCGAGTCGCGCGCCTTCCAGGCGACTCGCGCGGAAGCATGGTTCGCCGAGTCTTCTTTTTTTCGTTTCCTCGCTTTTCTATTTTTTATTCTTTTCGGATCTTACATAAAAAGCGACTTTCTCGACATATTTCAATAAATACTTTTTTTGACTTCGGTCAACACGTGTTAATCCATCACGTATCATTAAATCTTTTTCAAATCATGCATATTATTTATTTACAGCTTTATTTCGATTTATTCAAACGTTACATACTAACTCGTTTTCTCGTGTTTGCAGCAATTTATTTATTTCTTTTGTTTTGTTAGACTAAAACGAACTTCACATGCTAAAATAACTTTGACATTATTAGTTTAATATGCATTAAACGACTTAGCAACCCATTTTATTTTTCTCACATGCTTAGGAAAATAATGTTTGCATATCATTCAACCGTCGAACTAACCCGTGTACACCAAAAACGAACGATATCTTAGTAAAGGCCGCTAAGTGCGGGCGGGGTTGGGTGTTCTTAAGTGAACTTCCCAACACGTACCCTCATCCCTTACTCAGAACCATGGTTTCCGGATGTCCGAATCCATTGGCAACGAGAGTCATTCAATACACGATATCCGATAATGTCGGTATCGGTATCATAATGCAAAGGGACGAGCCCTATAAACTTTGACATCGGAAATGGGCCGTATTTTGTATACGGCCCACTACGACATAGAGTGGGCTCGAATGGTTCCGAATAACCATAAAATTCGGTGGCGACTCCTACTTCGATTTAAATTTCAATTTGACCATCTCATATGGAGATTCATTCGCCTCCCCAAACCCGCGCGTGGCCGCGTCGGGATGGACCTATGTCATGTCCACAAAACCCTTTCAATTTCTCGCATGTTTAGGGAAAATAATGTTTGCATAAGCATTTTCATCGTTCAACTAACGCGCGTATTAGAAAGTCTTTCGATATCTTAGTAGAGGCCGCTAATATGCGGGCGGGGTTGGGTGTCCTTAGTGGGCTTCCCAACACGTACCCTCACCCCTTACTCAGAACCTTGGTTTCCGGACGCCCGAAACCGGTTGCGCACGAGAGTCATTCATACACGATAACCGGTAGTGACGGTATCGGTATCGCAATGCAAAGGGACGAGCCCAATAAACTCTGACATCGGAAATGGGCCGTATTTTGTATACGGCCCACTACGACATAGAGTGGGTTCGAACGGGCCCGAACTCCCACAAAGTTCGGTGGCGACTCCACTTCGATTTAAATTTCAATTCGATCCATTCTCATATGAAGATTCATTCGCCTTCCCAAACCCGCGCGTGGCCGCGTCGGGGTGGACCTATGTCATGTCCACACAGAGGTACAATTGTTGCTGCTCCGATAAATCTCTGCTCGAACCTACTTCTTTCATCTTGGAACTCCGCGCGCGCTAGTATATTAAAGAATTTGGACCAATCATATCAGTCGAAAAGTTCCTGCTTTATTAATATATTGATTGATTGATTATATTAAAATTAAAATATTTTGTATATCATTTTTATAAGATTAGTAATAATTTTTATATATATAGTGTTTATAAGATTAGTAATAATTTTTATAACTTATATTATAAGATTAGAATAAAATTATTAGAATAATAGAAAGGTAGAATATTGAGAGAATTATAAGAATGATTAGAAATTTAAAACGATTTAAAGATTAGAAGTAGATTAAAATGAACTGTGTGAAATTGAGTTGAATGAAATGGGTATTTTAATGAAAGAAATTTGGAAAGAAAAAGTCGTTGAAAGCCAACGGCTATAAACGGCCACTTCCCTCCCATGCTTTCCCGGGTTTGTGTCATGCCGTGCCTGCGTCCGTACTTGTTAAAGGACCGGGTCGTGCCTTGCTAGGCACGGACTTCACAACAAAAGCAACGCCGCGACCCGACCCGAATTTTCAAGTTGGGCCGGACCGATCGTACTCAAAAGTCGTGCCGGATCGGACCGGGCCGGCAGTGGCGGCCCAACCCGGTTTGCCTCCTTTACTACTCATACCGATGCTTAGTGGATTTGAACTCAAGGAGAAGCTTGTGCAAAATGGAGAATTTGAGAGAATATGTCCGGAACCAGGCTGTAATTTTTGGAGGAGTTTTACCCATTCGGTTTACCATCTTTGTCGTTATGTGCAGTTGCATAATCTATCTATTACTTCCGCGACGGAGTAGTTTATGGTCATCAGATAAAAGTGAGGAGAGAGAAAAATGGCGGGTGCGATTGCAACTCCGTTACTAGACCCTGCTGCTTTCGACACCATCGACTCCGCTGTTGACTTCAAAGGCCGCCCTGCTCTCCGATCTAAGCACGGTCTCTGGAGATCGGCTTGTTTCATCATTGGTGATGTCTTTAACCACCATTTCCTCATTATTATTCGCAATTGCATTATGTGTTAATCAGAGATTCTGTGTTTAACTATTATGCAGCTTGTGTAAACCTTGTTACTTGATACGGAGTACTCTTTTAGATTTCCAACATTATCAATTTCTTTTTGCAAACTCAGTGGATTTACAATTAGACTACTCCCTCCGAGTTCCTATTATTGTCTCACTTTCCTTTTTTGGCTGAGTTTGATTTTTGTCCCACATTCCTTTTTAGACCATCAATGTGTGGTTCACAATTACTCTCCCATTTCTCTCTCTTCCTTCTTCTTTTTTGAACCACTCATTTGCCCTTCCTTATTTTTTACCCCAAATCCCTTTAGACAATAATAGGAACTCGGAGGGAGTACTTTCTTTGACTGATTATACCTTACATTTGCACTAACTTCACTTGAGCAACTATACGTTGCTTCCTTACCTTCTCCAACCTTTTTGGTTGCCTGGATATAATAATAATATGAGTTCGGGAAGTACAAATTGTACACATTCATGGGTGGAGAGAATCTCTAATAAGTACTCCGTATAATTTGTAATGCATAGTATAACATAAAACAGTTATGTGAGATCTTTTTTAAATTGTTTTAATGAGTAGATTAAGAATATTAAATTTTAACAACTTTTAATAATAGGTAAATAAAGATATAAACGAAACAAAATGTGCATTGACAAGTGTGATAAAGTAAACGTAAAGAATCAAATGAATCGTAGAGAGTACTATATAATTACTCCCTCCCATCCATTCAATTCTTTACGTGAAAACTGTTTTTGTGAAGAGAAATGGTGAGTCTATATACAAAAATTGAATGGATGGGAGGGAGTATTTGATAATTTACGATATCGGATTTCATGCGGAACCCTCTAGCGGAGGTCTCGCTGCCTAGGTGCCTGAATGTGTTTAAACAGGTTTTGGTGGGAATTTCTGAACTCTTCAAAAAATCGTATCCCTGTCTTTTCAAACTCTCTCTCTATATATATAGGATGTAATTCATCTGGAATAAGCAAGCACACAATCTGCATAAAACACTTCAAAATTACATCTCTGTTTTCGGTGGAACATCGTCTTATCTCAGTAAAAAAATCGGTACAGCCTTACACTGAAATAAGGGTCGAATTGTTCTATTAGGAGAGCGTAAAATTCGGTTCGGTGTTGTTTTCCATCCTTACCTCATGGGTATAACACTCTGTATTTCATAAACGGCGAGAGTAGTAGGGCGTATTTGATTTTATTTGTTAGAGGTGAGGGTAAGAATGTAAGATAGAAGATACTAGAAGGGTTGGTAGTATTACTCATTCAATCACTCTACACATCCATTTGTTCTCCTAAAAGTTATGCCATTTCAGAATGTTGTAAATTCCAAGATTAAGGATCCATGAAATTGGGACTATCATAAATCAATCTGTGTGTTTGTTTGTTTATTGTTGTTTTAAAGGTGTGGAGGTGGCGGAGAGGATATCATATTATGGAGTGACGTCGAATTTGATCAGCTACTTGACTGGACCATTGGGCCAGTCCACAGCGGAAGCAGCGGCAAATGTTAACGCTTGGAGTGGAGTGGCTTCGTTGCTGCCTGTTTTGGGTGCTGTTATTGCTGATTCCTTTCTTGGTCGTTATCGTACTATTGTCATCTCATCCATAATTTACATTTTGGTTAGTTTGCTCTCTTCTCTTTCTCTTCTGGAAGTGATTCGATTCTTGATTGTGATTTGGAGGAGTTATATTTTTACATGGGAATTGGGAATGATATATTTGTGTTATTGTAATACGCTCAGTTTTTGGGTAGTGGGCTCAGTAATTCATAACTGCACCAAACTAATCGCTGAATGAAGGTACCCTTAACTTCGATTAAATGTTGATAAGATGGGATGATTTGTTGGGTAGCATGTCTAGTGATTGATATTATCATTCTATGTGTGTTGACTTCTAAACACTGTTCCATGACTGGCCAAGGTTGTTAAGGTACCATTATGAGCTGTTTGGTAGCCAAACTATATAAATCCATACCTTTGCACCTCATTTTTCAGATTGACAACAAGCTTTCTGAGCTGTACTACCAGTTAGTCATTAGGATTGAAAGAATCTTAAGAAGCTTTTGTTGCCTAACTAAGAGAGATTGTTTTTATTTGAGAGGTAATTTATAATTACATTTCAGATTAATTCTAGAATTTAAATGACCAAGCCAGGTCCAGACATTGCTATCGATAGGAAATATCTTGGTATTAATGCTAGTGTCATAAGCCTAATGATCCTCGGAAGTGTGTTTCCTATTTTGTTAGCAGCCGTGCGAAATAACACAAAGGATTTGTGAAAGAGACATGACTCAAAATCGTGTTTAGAAGATGCCATTCATACCTCGTTTGAATCTTTGTGCTATATCTATCTAAACCAAATAAGCAACACTCTCTTCTAATGAAGTTCTGTTTTAAAGTCCTTATCATCCCGATCCCATGGATGAAGCCACTTACAGCATCCTCGATATCATGACTTTGAGAAGATGCCTTTGTTCTATGTTGGTCTCTTTTACTCTTTGATAAATTAGATGCTACTGAAGTATGGGGCTACTGTTTACTTCATTAGAAATTTTGAACTGTAGAGCATATGAAGGTATGTTACTCTGACTGAAAGCATCGGACGTAATACGGTATCAGAGTCCAATATGGCTGTTTTGTGACGAATTTTCTTTTTTTTTGGTCCAAAATGAAATATCGTGTCGTATAGGACGATACGGTAACTACGTGAAGTATGAGAGCATAGATGGTCAACATGTTCAGTGAATGAAGCCACTTTAAGAAGTTTTATTCTATTGGATTTCAACTGCATCGAACTTAGTGCTATTTTCATGAGGATAAAAATTGTTGCCATAAGGTGTTTATTATAGCTAGTGGAATTATTGATGAATGTAACTATATAACCATGCTTGATGGTGATCCATTTCATGACAAATGATATGGGCTTATCCCAAATTCTGATTGTGTATGTCTGCGAGTTTCATTCATTTCATAAGGGGTATATGAGCTAATAGATGTACAAATTAATAGCTGTACTATCTATTATGAGCTCCTCCCAATTGTGATTCTATATATCCGCAAATTGTTTTTACTTGTGAGTTACTAAGAAAGATATGCAGTTTTAAATTTCCACTGCAGGAATAGGCTTGATCTTGTAATCTTTCTTTTTCTTGTATAAACCATAATGTTAGTCACGTTTCTTATCCATTGATATTTTCTCTAATAATAGGCGCTGGCATTGCTCACTCTTTTTTCCATGCTATCTTCTACGAGTTCCCTGGACGGTAAAACAATCACAAAAGATAGGTTAGGTTTTTCACAACAGACTCAAAGTTTTGCAATCTTCTTCTCTCTGTACTTAATGGCCTTTGGTCAATCTGGGCATAAGCCTTGTGTGCAAGCTTTTGGGGCTGACCAATTCGACGGGCAAGATCCTCAGGAAAGCAAAGCCAAAAGTTCGTTTTTTAATTGGTGGTACTTGGGCACATGTCTTGGCCCCTTGCTTGTAGTGTCTTCCTTAAACTACATCCAGGATAACCTTGGATGGGCCCTTGGATTTGGAATTCCATGCATTGTCATGGTGATTGCATTAGTGGTATTCCTACTTGGAAGTCTGACCTATAGGTATGCTGTGAAATGTGAAGAACAAAGTGCAGTTCGAAGGATTGGCCGAGTGTTCACTGCTGCACTAAGGAATTGGAATGTGAAACAGTCAACGATAGATTTCGGAGAGGAAGCTCAGGGATTCTATCCTTCTCATAACTCTCAGCAGCTAAGGTAAACACTAGTCTCATACTCTTGCATGGATCACTTTCTCTTTTATGCTTATGATGGCTAGATAGTTCCATTTTGCCCCTTGAGATTTCATAAATTTCACTTTGATTGCCCACGCTTTGGAAATTTCGTTTTTTGAATTATTGTCATAGAATCAAACTCTGACCCAATACACTGCTGTTAGAAGCATTGGAAAGGAAATTATTCTATTAATTTATGTTCAATGTTGTAATAATATTTTGTTTTGTGCTGATTTCCACATTAGCCACCTCAAAACAGCTTTAGTTTGGATAAAATCTTGATTAGATTACAGTTTAGGTCACCAAAATGGAAATTCTGTAACCTTAGAACACTCACGTAGAATTAACTCAAACTCAGGGTATTGAAGTTGAAATTTCCGTGGTACACAACATTTCTAAGTACAGTACTTGTGTGCATAATTATTATTTACAGGTTTTTAAACAAGGCTTTAGTTTCTCCTACAAGTTCTCATGACATGAATACAGAATGCAGCATGAGTGAAGTCGAGGAGGCAAAGGCGGTGCTAAGACTATTTCCTATATGGGCTACCTGTCTGGTGTATGCTATTGTGTTTTCACAGTCCTCAACTTTTTTCACAAAGCAAGGTCTTACAATGGAGAGATCCATAGGAAACACCTTTTCAGTCCCCCCTTCTTCATTACAATGCTTTATCAGCCTCACGATTGTCCTCTTTATTCCCATCTACGATCGAATCTTTGTTCCTACAGTGAGAACATTAACTGCCAAACCTGCAGGTATAACAACGCTTCAAAGAATTGGCATAGGAATGTTCACTTCCATCCTGTCAATGGTAATTGCAGCCATAGTTGAAAATAAACGCCTTTGGACGGCATTAGAACATGGGTTGGCTGATCTGCCCAAAGTGACGGTCCCAATGAGTGTCTGGTGGTTGGCTCCTCAGTATGTTTTGTTTGGTATTGCTGACGTGTTCACCATGGTGGGTCTACAAGAGTTTTTTTATGACCAGGTCCCAAGTGAGCTGAGGAGTGTGGGTCTATCGCTCTATTTGAGCGTGTTTGGGACGGGAAGCCTTTTGAGCAGCATACTCGTCTCCATCATCGATAAAACAACAGGTAGCAGTGGTCAGGATAGCTGGTTTGCTAATAACCTTAATCGAGCTCATCTCGACTATTTCTATTGGTTGCTTGCTGCTCTTAGTGCTGTAGAAATTCTTCTCTTTGTGTATTTTGCCAAGTCTTACATATATAAAAGGAACAAGCCTACCATATAAATGAGTCCCGTGTCTCCCCTGTATTGTACGGAGTATTTTGTTTGAACGATTATATATATATATATATATATATATATATATATATATATATATATATATATATGGGATCAGATGAATCATCTCTTAAAGTTAAGTCCTTAAGTCCTCACTATATCTCTTGGATTCGAGGAGGATGGATGGTTGTGATTTGTTTGGGTGATTAAGCAACTAAGACCATGGTTATCCATGGATACAATTTCTCTCCATAAAGAACCCCATCTATTCTACCTCACTTTTTCTACCACATTTTCTCTCTCTTATAAAATATACTTACATCAATGGTTTCGTTTTTTATCTCCATAGAGGGCCTACTCATCTCACCATATTTATCATACCTAATACATTTAATTTTTATTTAATTTTATAAATTTATTTAAGGCAACGTAAGCAAATTAACCCACCAAATTGCACCTTAATTACTCTCTTTCCCCTTTTTCTCAATCCTTCAAAGTGGAGATTTTTACTCAATCCTCCTGCAAGGATTGAGGATCCATTGATGTATCATCATTTTCACTCCATCCACCCTATGGATTAAGTCCAAATCCATTGCTAACCTTGCTCTAACTGATTTATTTGGTAAATATTTCCCACCCTCTCCCTCTTCTTAATTTACTGATAATTTAATCTTTCTTTCATTAAAAATAATTATCAATCTCTCTTTCACACACGTTCTTTTGAAATTAGTAAATTTGTTCATTTTAAAAAAATTGAATTATTATTATATAGAACTAAAAAAAATTAACGGCTCTCTTCACCCTTAATTTACTTTGTTTTACTCTTATTATATAGAACTATTATTCTAGTTAAAGTTTGGTGAAACTCTAACGGAGGTCATTCAAATATGCTTACATTGATTTCAGAATTATATGCCTCAATTTTTTCAATTATTATATAAACTATTTTTTATGGAAATATTTGTTGTATCTTGAATCTCACATTATGGTGAATTGTATAAACCCAAAATTATTCTAACAATAAAAATTATTCTAACAAAATTAAATCTCACATTATGGTGGATTGTTTAACCTTGTCATTGTGTTACTCTAACAATAATAATTAAGTACTCATATTAATAATAATAATAATATTATTATTAATTATTAATAATATTATTAATTAATAATAATAATAATAATACTTAATAATAATAATATTACTCCTTCCGTCCCAATGAATTGTTTGTCTATTCCATATTGGGACGTCTCAATGAATTGTTTGCCTTTCTGTTTTAGAAATGTTTTTTATATAATTTGACCATTCTTATGAGTTTTGCTCCACGTGTCACTTCTTCATTGGATCCCTTGCCAACGGAAGGAGTATTATTATTATTATAAATATGAAGTATTAATAATGTTGTTGTTGTTGTTGCCGCCGCTGCTATTATGTCTTAACTGAATTGAATGAGTCTGAACTGAACTAAATATATCTGAATTGAACTGAACTGAACTGAATATGTTTGAACTGAACTGAACTTAAACTGTCTGAATACAAGTCCAAAAGAACTTGGTATAACTGTAACTCCAAAAAGATTGATCATTTATGTGTCGCTGTGTTACTCTAACCTTTTTATTGTGTTACTTTAATCACTAGTATAGACCCCGTGCAATGCACGGTATTTATAATATATTTATCTTATAGAACATTTCATTTAAGATTTAAAATAAAAAATTTATTATTTAATTTTTACTATTTATCGACTGTGTACTTTAGAAATAGGAAAATATTTTTTAAATCGCAAAACTAATTAAAATATTTGAGTTAGCACGCCGTGATATGATCTCTTTGTGTAAAAAAGCTATTCAGTTTTTCATTAGAAAATTTAAAAAAAATAAAAAATGGACTGTTTCAGGTGCAAGACTTATATTATGTAATTTGTGAAAAAAAAAAAAATTATATGGATTTTAATAGTATATTCCGTATTTTGTACTCTCCCGTACCAAAATAATCTTTCTATATAATAATTATAATCCTCACATTTGAATAAGTGAAAAGATCTTAGTGGTATCGAGTGAGTATATACTCTTTCCGTCCTAATGAATTGTTTGCCTTTGCTTTTGGCACAAAGGAAAAAACGTTCAATGATGAAGTGACATGTGAAGCCAAATTCATGAGAGGTCAAATTACATATATATATATATATATATATATATAAAACATTCCTAAAATAGAAAGGCAAAGAATTCATTGAGACGCACCAATATGGAATAGACAAAGAATTCATTGGGACGGGGAGAGTATATCTTTGTAAAAGTTAAAGTAAATACCTCATTTCAAAAATAAATTTTTTAGATAACTGATTTTTTTCTCAAGGTTAATGACATCATATCTTAAAATTTATCTAATTATTTTCATAAAAAAAAAGTTTTTTTTGTCAATTTCTTTAACATTAATGAATAGTTTGCGAATTTATTAGTGAAATTAATGTTCTTTTACTTCTCAATTTAAATTAGTGTATTTTTGAGGAAAATGTTAGTAACTGTTATTGTCTTAGAGTAGTATATAGAGAATTTCCGGTGAGTTTTTATAATGTATTAGGCTTTGTAAGAGCAATCGGAATATATATTCCATTTTTATTTAGTTACTAAATTTTATATCGATGTTAAGAATATGATTTTCGAATATGATCAGAAAGATATACTCCCTCTGAGTTCTTATGATTGCCCCGTTTGTGCAATATATGTGAGGAGTATTATATTGAAACGGGGCAATCATTTAAACTCGGAGGGAGTACAATAATAATTGTAAAACATAAAATTTCTCACCTGCGATAATATAATAACAGATACAAAATAATATGGAATACGAGTTTTATTTTATAATCGAAAGATTGAACGTTAAAACTTTCGTAGATCTGTTGATTCCAATCTCGAAGGTTAGGGTTTTGATAATACTACGGGGGTCTTATCGACTTAGATCCCGTAGGGGGAAGATGTTGTCTTTTTGGTGACTTATTCCATTTATCTACAATTTGGTAGTAGGATGATGGGGGAAGATGTTCTTTTTGGTGACTTATTCCATTTATTTACAATTTGGTAGTAGGATGATGGGGTCGTGTGTGAGACTTATTCCATCTGATCTCTAAACCCTGGATACCAGGTCGTATTTATAGCCTGGTAGCTTAGAGAGGAAGCAAAGAATATTCTACAGTATCCTAAGATATTATCACAATATTTATTGATAATTATCTCTAAATAATAAAGATATTTGACATAAATAGATACCGAAATATATAAAATTTTGGTGTCTACAAATGCCCCCTCGAGACTTGTTGTGGAGACTTCGAAGTCGGTTGCAGCTTTGTCTCGAAACTTCGTAGAAAGACTTGAGGTTGATTTCGTTTGCCCTATGATTTCTACAAATCTGGATCCTTCGATATTGGAGATGAAGAGCGAAAATCTTCACGTCGGGTTCACCAATTTGTAAAACATAAAATTTCTCACCTGCGATAATATAATAACAAATACAAAATAATATGTAATACGAGTTTTATTTTATAATCGAAAGATTGAGCGTTAAAACTTTCGTAGATCTCTTTATTTTCATCTCGAAGGTTAGGGTTTTGATAATACTACGGGGGTCTTATCGACTTAGATCCCGTAGGGGGAAGATGGGGTCTTTTTGGTGACTTATTCCATTTATCTACAATTTGGTAGTAGGATGATGGGGTTGTGTTGACTTATTCCATCTGATCTCTAAACCCTGGATACCAGGCCGTATTTATAGTCTGGTAGCTTAGAGAGGAAGCAAAGAATATTCTACAGTATTCTAAGATATTATCACAATATTTATTGATAATTATCTCTAAATAATAAAGATATTTGACATAAATAGATTACCGAAATATATAAAATTTTGATGTCTACAATAATCATAACTATTTTATATTTTATGTAAAAATATTGTACGGGAGAGTGCAATCTTCTATTAATAAAAATAATGCAACTATTTGTTTAAAACGGAATACAATATGTTTATACTTTTTAAAAAAAAATTGATCATACATTCCATTGTATGTGATATCTTCTATGTAAAACATGTGATGATTTTCGTAATCAATCAAATTTCCTTAATTACATACTTTCTGTGGTGTATAGCTTTATGTGTGATGTAGTGATATTTTAATCAGTAAGATGTTAGAGTGTAGTTGGAGAGGAGAAGAGTGATACACATGAGGTCAAGGGTTTGATTTGCACATAGCTCATTTGATCTATTTTATTTTTGTTGGTAGATAGCTTTAGGCGGGAAAATACATGAGTTGAGTTATTTGGTTAGTGGAAAGAGAGATGTCACTGTGTTACTCTAACATTATCAATGTGTAACTCTAACAAGCAAAATCTGTGTTTACTAATGAACGTGATACTTTTTCTAATAAATTGTCTTTTTTTTTTTTTCAAAATAGGAAACAATATATTTGTCTTTCTTTTTTTAAATGAAGTAATTTGTTATCCAATGGATGAGTAAGAACCTCATATATATATATATATATATATTACTATATAGAGAGAGAGAGAGAGAGAGAGAGAGAGAGAGAGAGAGAGAGAGAGAGAGAGAGAGAGATGAGAGAGAGAGAGAGAGAGAGAGAGAGAGAGAGAGAGAGAGAGAGAGAGAGAGAGAGAGAGAGAGAGAGAGAGAGAGAGAGAGGGAGTTCACCATATGTAAGTAAGTCTATATTAAAGTTACAGATGACATACGTTAAAGTTGCATTTTTTTCAGAATTGATATGTAACTATAACATTCAGCTCTTTTATCACTTCAAGTGATTAAGTGCAACTTTAACACTCATCTCGTGTAACTTTAAGCACCTTTTGTGTAACTTTAACACTGGAACTTATGAACTTATAGGAGTTGTTGGCCTTATGTGAACCTCTCACTCTCTCTCTCTCTCTCTCTCTCTCTCTCTCTCTCTCTCTCTCTCTCTCTCTCTCTCTCTCTCTCTCTCTCTC